>CM059611.1:8037500-9407190 GCA_030412105.1 Cyclura pinguis | reverse complement strand
TACATTACATTACATTTTGTATAAAATTAATGTAAACAGCTGTGTGTGTGTGTGTACCTAAGAATAGGACGGTTTCAAAAAATTCCATACCACGAAAGAACATGCATCTGTGGTGCACCAGCCATAAGATATTGTGCATATCTTGTTTGATTGTTGCATATATACCAAGGTGAGATCCCAATACTTACAACCACTTCTGGTCAGAACGACCAATTGGGATCCAACTGTCAAATTGTCTTATTTTCTTTCCGGAGAGAATTTACACTCAGTCCGCCGGATTGCAAAATTTATTACAAAAGCTGCTTACCTGAGAGATCTTTTTATCACACAAAATGAGGTCCCCTGTCATGGCGACGAGCTTATTTAAATGCTATGACTGAATTTTATACTTGTTTTATCTTTCTTGTTTATCATGTATCATGTATTTTACTTTCTATATCAAACCTACTGCTTATTAAGTTTAAATGTTTTAATTATCTTACTTAATTTTATATGAATTGAGTTTATTTGTGTATGTAATTTCTGTATCTGTTTCTTTGTATTATGTACTATGTATTTTGTTGTTGATATGGTCAGCTGACTAATCAATAAACGTTGATGATGATGATGATGATGATGGTGTGTGAACCAGTCAGTGAGATGTAGCACTTAACAGAGAGTAACTGCGACTCTCCAGATACTGCCGAACTGCCACTCCCATCATCCTTCGCCACCGGCTATATCAGCTACAACGGGTGGAAACCACAGAACTGCACGTCCAGAGCGGTGGACTGGGACCTGGGAGATCCAGTTTCTCGACCCCCTTCAACGATGAAACTCGCTAGGTGACCTTGGGCCAATCTCTCGATCGCTTTCTCCGCCTAACTACCTCACAGGGCTGTTGTGGGGAAGAAATGTCATGCATAGCGTCTGGAGCTCGTTAACAGAAAGGCGAGGCAGATACGGAACGAATAATTACACGTATTATTTTTTAAAAATGAACTAAGCGGAGACCCTCGCCATCCAGCACAAGGAGCCCCGCGCCCCTCTTTCCCCCACCCTCTCTGTCACTCAAGGCTCCGGTCTCCATGAAAACGCGCTCGCTCCCGCCTCCGGTCTCCGTGGCAACTATCCCTTCCTCCCTCCCTCCCTCGGGCCCAGGGAGCTTACCGGCCTTCCCCTGCTTGCGGCCTGGTCCTGTGGAGAGGCTGCCCGGCGGCGGAGGGGGCGGCGGCGGAGGACCCGGAGCAGGCGGGGCGGGGCCGACTCCCCCCTCCAGCTTGTCGGGGTGCGGGGCCGCCATAAGATGGGGGGCGACAAAGGGGAAGAAAGTGGGGAGGGGGAGGGGACGAGCAGCTACGAGGGACGCCCAGGTCGCGCCATCGCGAGGAACACTGCAAGCGGAAGCCCATAGAGAGGAAAAGAGGGCGTAGGAGCAACCCTACTTCCTCTTAGAAGCGTCATGTTGATATGGCCCACTCTAGGCTTGAGCCTCTTTGTCGTAAAAGCGCCCCTCTCGTACATTGTTAGGGGAGAGAAAGTAGAAACCGTTTCAAGCACAGGACGGAAATGACTTTGGAACCGCCACTCTCAATTTTCTAACTCTATGGTGCAACTGATTCAGGTGCTTGGGCAAGGATATGGACGGTACCATTTCCAACCTGTTGGAGGGAGGAAAAGTAAGTTTTAAAATTCTTCGCTATGCTGAGGAAGCAGATAGTCACGGCACAGGCTGTGCGTTATAAATCTAAACAACTAAGGTACTGCTCATAAAGCTCTTCTACTTTTAATTTTAAAAATCTACCGCTTTGTGCGGGTTTCACAAAGGGTATCGAACCTCTTTCTCCAAAGTAGGAGAGTCCCTGGAGGGGAGGAGCTTCTTGACTTCCTTCGCAGACAAAAGAACTAGCCAATCGGCATAAAGGAAGGGAAAGGTGTGGACCAATGGGACACGCCAGGCTATCCTAAGTGTCACAGGAATTGTAGGAATGAAGTAAGCAAAGATGGAGCGTGATTTTGTATCGTTCAAACGCGGGCATGAGCTGTGGCAGACGTTTGTAATTTACATTGATAGGCGGGAAAATAGTAATGATGTATTTAATTCTTTTATGCCAAGTCTCCAGTCTCTACCTTGAAGTCTCAAGTCCTTACAAGATACTTTCAAGTCAAGTCTGGGAGCCAACTTCCCCAACCTGTATTCCAGAATTTCTGGACAGTCAAATAATGCCAGTTTTAACAATTTAAGTAGAGTCACCCCTCCACGTTTGTGATTTTGCCATCTGCAGCTTCGGAAGTGGGGGATAGGAGCCTTTTTACCATTTGCAAAGCTTTCCTTCTGCTCTTAAGAAAAGTTTTAGAAAGCTCTTCTTACATGAAGCAAGGATGGGCGACCCCACCTCAAGCCATTTGCTGTTCCCTCTGAGAAATGTGTGTTCACTTTGGCTTGAGACAGATCATCATGTGACCAGTAAATTGTAAGGTTTCTGGATGAATGTGTTATGTGACTGAACCGATGAAGGGGTTAAATTGTAGAAACTGCTTGCTTAAGTAGAAAAAGAGAGAAAAACAAGTCAGGCAGGTGCACTTCTTATCCTATCAAGGGCTTAGGTATGCGGCTTAGGAATGCATGAAATATAGGGAGTTTGGGAGTCGATTCACCGAGAGCAGCAAGTCAGTCACGAAAAATATGCAAGTCTCAAGTTGAGTCAGTGTGTAACTTCTGCCAAGTCAAGTCCAGGTTGAGTCACTGAAGTGACTTAAATCTGACTTGAGTCCAAGTCTATCCACTCGAGTCTACATCACTGGAAAATAGTGCACGTGGGGAGGAAGATTAATGTGTTGTGGCACCTAATTCTGTTTGGCATAAACCTACACAGGTTGTAATCTGTTTCAACAGATGTATGCAGTGTTACTCTTTTTGTAGTTGACACTCACACTTGAGTAGGTGGGTGGTTGTAATCAGTAGGGTCAGAAGAAATGGGAATTGCAAATGCATGCAATAATCTAATCACTACTTGAGCATTGGCCATTAGAAACAACAACTGTGTGGCAACACAGACATTCTTGCACCTACAACCTGACTGGGTATGATAAGAAGTCTTGTCCTATTCTGTACCCAGTAGGTGGTTAAACTCCTGATAAATACTGACTTAAGATTTCATCAAGCAGTTCAGTTCTTACGTCCTAAAAGGCTGTGTTGACCAGCTTCTCATCATATTTGCTACCATGCAGCTGCTGTTTCTTAATCACCGTTGCTAAAGTCAAATTTGAATTTCCCTTTCTGTTACTGCTGATCCCACAGGTTACAAACCACTAATATAGGCCATTTCTGCATTAGCTTGTCATAGTGCTATTATTCCGCTTTCAACATCTCATGGAATCCTGGGCTTTGCAGTTTAGAACTGCAACCCCCAGGATTCCATAAGATGTTTAGAACTGCAAACTCCAGGATTCCATAGGATGTTGAAAGTGGAATAATAGCAGTATAACAGGCTAGTGCGGAAATGGCCATAATAATATGCTTACTTACCTCCCTCGTGCATTTCCAGAATGGAGCTGCAATTCATGAAAGCTCAGGTCCAACGAAATGTTATCTTTTAAAGTGTCACACTTCTCTTTCTTATTTTAGCTCCAAGAGGCAAACACTGTTGCCCTCTCCCCAATTAAAAAAAAAAAGGCAAACTGCATTTAGTAGACATAGTGCAGGCACAGCTTGTAGTCCCTGTTCACCATGCATTGCCTGTAATTAAAAAAATCAAGGTACACCCCTCTGAGGAGCTCCCATCACAGAAAGATACTGACAAGGCAGAAGGTGTCCAATGGAGGGCAACCAAAATGGTAGAAGGCCTGGAAACCATGCCCTGTGAGGACAAGCTTAGGGAGCTGGGGATGTTTAGCCTGGAGAAGGTTAGGAGGTGACATGATAGTTATATTGAAATATTTGAAGGGATGTCATATGGAGCATGAAGCAAACAGGTTTCCTGCTCCTCCAGAGACTAGGATGCAGAGTGATGGCTTCAAATTTCAGGAAAAGAAATTCCATCTAAACATTAGGAAGAAATTCTTGAGCAGTTTGACAGTGGAATACGCTGACTTGGAGTGCGATCGAGATTGTTAAACAGGGGCTGGATGGCCATCTGTAAGGAATGCTTTGATGGTGTATTCCTGCATGGCAGGGGTTGGACTTGTTGACTCTTGTGGCCTCTTCCAGCTATATGATTCAGCTAGATTTTCACAGTCACTGGAATAATATAATGACTATGCAATAACAAGGCTATGTGTGTGTGTGTTTTACATGTGTGTGGAGAAATTATAATTAGGACTTAGATGAGTCATCTGTTTTGCTAGGACCTAAAGGATTTGAATGCACAGAGAAACTCAGGTAGAGCAGTTCTAGTCCCAGTGATGACATGCTACAATCTCTACAAGAACAGCCAAGAAGCAGGAGAAAGCTCATTCATGTCTGTCAAATTTAAATTAATTTTCACACAATTTTTTTCTGGTGTCTTCTTGTTGTGTGCCTTCAAGTCATTATTGACTAATGGAGTCTGTAAGGCGAACCGATCACAGGATTTTCTGGGGTTGAGAGTGTATGACACACCCAAGGTCACCCTGTTGGTCTCCATGGTGAAGCAAGGAATTCAGTGCTCAAACCACTACACCACACTGGCTCTGTCATGCCTTATAAGGAAGCTCTCAACATGCTTTACAAGCTTCCACAGTCCTTAAACTACTATAAGGTACAGTAAAAGTTACACCTGTACAGTTATGGAGATTCTCTGGATTACAGAAGGCAAGGGCCTTCAGTAAAGGATTATGGCTCAATAAAGAATCACATTTCATACATGCTGTATCTACCTTTTTATAATAAGGCCATTATGGATACCTCTGCCTTGTTGTACCATTTGTGATATTACCCACGAGAATTATTCTTAGAGGACACAGGAAGCTAGCCCCATTGCCAAACTACACAGCCACAGAGGTAGACATTTTAACCTACGGAATGGCATAATTCTCTGTTCCATATATTCCATTTTCTACATGTTTTCTTAAATTGTGAATTCATTCTGTAAACCTCAGTAACTTCTTATACCTTTTTCAGTGTTGGTAAACAATCAAAGAAAGAAAAAGTCAAATCATAAGCATTGGACAGAGGTTTTATCTGCTATTCCACTGTTTTGCTTAATGGCCATTAAGGTAAGCAGAATGCAGGCCAGAAGCATATGTGTAAGGTCAGGTTGCCAGTTCAATGTCAGATTGAAGGAACTTTCACTTTAGAAAAGAATTGACAAAGCTGAGAAAACATCCAGTCCGAGGAATCTGACTTGGGATTTGTTTTGTTTTTTACTAGAAACCTGAGATCCACCACATAAAATCTTGCTGCAAAAGATACTTAGAACTGAGGGATTCTGATTTTTCCCCACAGAAATTGCTAAGCGGCTGCCTTAAGATTACTTCCTTTCACTCTTGTTACTTTATTGCAGAGGTTGGGGTAATCCACTTCGCTGTTGCTCTGCTTTAACAAATAGGTGCAGTTGGCCCTCCACATTTATGGATTTCATTTCTGTGGATTTGAATTTTCAGATTTTTTTTGCTGCTGACTCCGCTACTGCCCTACACCATTTTAAATAGGGACTGCAAGCCTCATGCAACTGAGAGACTGCAAACAAGGCTTGTAAGTCTCTATTAAAAATGGCATCGGGCAGCAGTGGAAGGATGGCAAGGCCCACCAGCCACGCACTTCTGGCTTACAAAGGAACCCTCACACCCTGAAGGCATCCACAGTGCTGATCATACTTTTTCGCATGTTAAATGTGCTTTTTTGGGGAAGGGTACTAATTGTGGGGCCCTGTGCCCCTAACCTCAGTGAATGTGGAGGGATGACTGTATTGGAAATCTTTGCCAGAGAGATCTACCAGCAGTACTTTCCACTAACCCTGGAGTAAGGTCTCAGAAGACCCCAGGTGCAATCTCTGCCATCTCTAGGCAGGCCTAGAAAAGTGAAACGTAGGAGAGCTTCTGCTCATCAGCACAAAAAGCACGTATGACAATCATGCAGCCTTGCAGAAGTTGTTGGACTGCGGCTCCCAACGTTCCTCACCAATGGCTATATTTGATAGGGCTGATGGGAGCTGTAGCCAAGCAACATTTAGAGGGCTGTCTGATTCCCACCCAAGCGTAAACACAACTGAGCTAGACGGGGCAACGATCTGACAGCCAATGTCTTTGCATACTGTGACAAACCATGGTATGGGTCCCTGAAATCTGATTTGTGATGTTTGAACCTTCTTCTGCCAACAACCCATGGTTTGCTCACCAGCTGCAAAGCACAACTTGTGCCCACAGTCTGTTGCTGCTTTAGGAGCTTTGGGTTGCGTAAGCCACGCCTTGCCATGACCCTAAAATCTGCAACCATGGGTTGTTTTCTTAGTTGCTGCCTTAAACAGAAGCTGTCAAAAGGAGCCAGGAGAGAAACAAATCAGAAATAGGGAAGACAAGCAATGATTTGTTGAGTCATCCACCCAACAATCTGGGGCTAAATCAAGAAACCATGGCTTACTGTAATTCTGTAGGTCAGAACTAATACAGACCCAAAATATCTGCAAACTTAATTCTCATTCCCCATCCCAACTCAACTTTTAATCTCGGGGTATAAATTCTGTTTTTGGGTGGCCACAACTGTGTCCATGTCAAATCTTTGCCGTCTATCACACATTTGTGTGTGTGTGGTCCCTCTGTGAATACCTGAACTTTTGCCCACCCTCATTCCATGTTTAGCCAGTCTCTGTGCCCCCCACTGCACCTGAAATAGTTTCTGGCAGCCACAGGTTAAAGAAATACCAACTTTAATAATAACCATTGGGTTCCTTTGGTATAATCAAGATAAAATCAAACTGATACAAAGTGGGCAGATAAGATGAAGAGGAACATGGGCAGGGGTGAGGTGGAAACAAAATCCCACAGGAAAAGTGGGGCAGGCACAGTGATAAGAGGTGTGTCTGTGTGTGCTGGAGGTGGAGGAGGAGGGCTACACTTTGGCTTCTGGAATATAACAATGTACATGCAACATAAACTTATCAAACTTATGTACAGACCTGGGAAGAAAGAATGGAGTGGGGAGATCAGCCAGAACACTGCAAGAACACAAGTTTCTTCTCCTTTTTCCCCTTCACCCCAATAAAGCAATCTCTCCCCCAGGCCCTCCTCTTTGCTCGGGAAGCTTCCCTCTGTACTAACAAGTACTAATGCTCAGGGATGAGCATCCCATAATCCTGAGGGATCTCTGTGCTACTGAGACTGTGCTTTTCAGTGGGGGTCACAGGCTGGAGGAATACAGGGAAGGAACTGTAGTGTAGGGTACAAACTCGGAATAAGTCTCCCTTCCAGCCTTCCTTCCCCATTGCCCACGGCAGCCCGGCCGCAGAGCCTGGAGGCCACACTGGCTGGGCAATCCTGGGAGCTTAAAGTCCAACAAAGGAACATTCTTTGAGCATTGCTGTGCCAAGGGGCGCATATGTAACAGGAAGGTGGAGGCCATCTACTAGATCAGCAGCGTCTGTGCAAGTCCAAAGGGCTTCAAAGGAAGGAAGTGGAGCAGCAAAAAGAGGAAATACTCCAGCTTCTCTCTCGCTCCACTGACCAAACCACCCTAACTCTGGAATTAGCTAAATATGCAGCAGGAGCAAGGAGAATTTTTTTTCTTTTTTGCATAAAATCTCAGACCTAGAAAAGGGTCAAGGCACACAGAGTTAATATGTAAAGTGAAGAAGGAAGAGAGTATGAGTGGGTTATACATTTGAGGGCGGGGGAAAGGACTTGCCTTTCTTATTTTGTGCTTTAGGAAAAATAAAAAGGGGAGGGAAGAGGCTGATGTCTCCCCCTCTCCCCCTCCCAGAAAAGAAACATGGTTATAGGGGCTTTGGCATTACTTGCATCTGTTGTCTGAAGATTCAGCAGGGCTCCTGCTATGTTACCCAAAAAGGCTGAGACCGGACAGACAAGGTTATCCGGACACACGTCAGTGGAATCTGAGGGTTCTTTTGTCCTTAGCTGAGGAAGCTGTAGGCACAAGATCCCAAGGGACGCTGTGAAATCAAATCTTGAGCACCCTCACTGAGGACTAACATCCTGATAAGTGCTTTGTAAAGAAGAGGCAAGGTTGCTTCCAGGGGGAGAAATGACAGGTGTGAAAGGAAGGGGTTGGCAGGACACAGAAATTCCACCCTCCCCTTAACCAGAAAGTATTGGGGACCGAAGGTTGGGATGCAGAGAAATGCTTTGGCAGAGGACTGGTGCTGCTCTTGGCTTGACTGTAGCAGGGCTGTAGCTACAGGGAGATGGGGACACAGCAAAAGAAAAGCATTGCTTTCCAAATGAGAATTTCCCTCCCTTTCCCTCATGAAAAGTTCCTTCAGTCTCCAAGTTTCTAGCATTACCCTTTTCTTTGGAAGAATAAACTGTACTACTAAATGCTCAAGTTTTAAGTGACTATAATTATAGAAATTTGAAGAGTGAAAGCAAATTCATTGGTGGTGGTGGGGGGAAATGATGCCCTCATTTTGTCCCCTTTGTAGCTGTACCTTGTTCTGGAAGGAACTGTAATGGAGGAATGGGTAGTGTGTGATTCTACTAGATGTAGTGTGACTCTAACTCCTATCATCCCTTACCTGTGGTCTGCTGGCTAGAGCTGATGGGACAGTCCAAGTAAATGTTGAAAAGCCACATGAATCGCCCATCCCTGCTATATGCCTGTCGAATGGTGGCATGTATGCAGAGCATGGAGAAGTTACTCTTTTGTACTACAACTCGCAGAATCCTCCAGCCAGCATATCCACTATTGGTGCAGAGGGGTGTTAGGGGAGCTGTTGTCCAAAAACGGAATTCCTCCACAAGCTTTCCACACGCAAATGCATTTGTTTGCAAGTGGTTGTATGCATAAGCACACGGGGATGGCAGTGAGCACCCAGCCTGAGATCAGAACGTGTAAAGAAAGGGGGGCAACTGTGGAAGCTAAGAGAGTGTATTAGCCCTCCTGGAAAACTTGGAGGATCACAAAGCCATTCTGCATCCCAGTAAAATAAACTGTCCCAAAATGCCTTGTAGAGAGAAGACATTTTAGCCATGTTAACCCCCAATAAAGGCTCAAGAGAGGCCTTTTTAACAACAGGAAGTGATGGGATGTTACTCTTGGTTCGCTTCCTTTTTAAAAAAAGGCTTCTCTTGTGCCTAAAATGGCCTAGGGGGAAAAAATTTGTGGCAAAAAAATAAGCCCCACACAGTCTCTAAAGGGCATTTTAGGGCAAAAAAACTTTTTGGCCTTTTTTTTTTTTTTTGGAGAAAAACAGCCCCATGGCCCACATGTGGCCCACGGTCTGCCCTTTGCCCAGCCCTGCTGTAAAAGCAGAGTAAGTGGAGGAGCAGCAGTAAAAAAGTGGCAAGGTGGCAAGAGAGGAAGGGAGCACGGGAGATTTGGACGGCACACCTAGCACCCCCCTACCCCCGGCTTCTCACGATCTCCGCTCCACGGGCTGCTGTAAGCAAAGCTCGCTGCCTGCTGAGATGATAGGCAACCGATTGTCCATGTGGTAGCTGATGAGGTGGCTGACACTCTCAAAGCGGTGATCCTTCGTCCGGACCTGCATGGGGACGAGACACAGCTCCGTTAAGGATTTAATCTGAGCTTGCCCATCTTCCAGAGAGCTTAAAGTGGTAACATGACATGATAAGAGGTGACATGATAGCTATGTTTAAATATTTGAAGGGATGTCATATGGAAGATGGAGCAAGCTCATTTTCTGCTGCTCCAGAGACTCGGGCACAGAGCAATGGCTTCAAACTTCAGCAAAAGTTTCCATCTAAATGTTAGGAAGAACTTCCTGACAGTAAGTAAGGGCTGTGTGTTGACCAACAACATCTGGAGGGCCTCAAACCCCCAAATGTTGGTCTGTGCAGTCCTCCAGATCGTGTCCTCCAGATATTCCCAAAACCCAGTCCAGCATGGTCAGGGAGGGTCAGTCATGATGAGAACTGAAACCCAACAGATGAAGAGGCCCAGGCTGGGAGGAATGAAAATGATCCTGCGGGAGTCCTTTTGCTTCTTGCCTACTGAAAGACAATACTATGTGGAATTTTGGTACATAGGTAAGGAATTCACTATTAAAGATTCTGATAATAGTTTACGACCGAGGATATGTTTTGTAATGGACTTTTCAACAATGGCAGCAAGCAGATGAAGCTTGTTGAGAAACGGTGGAAACTCCATGGGCCTGACTGTCCAGATAACCTTCAACACTCCTCCTCAGCCTTCTGATGTTATATATCCATTTAGCTGTTGTTCTGAAAGGCCTATGCAATATTGCTGCTACAGATAACATTCACCACACTGCCACTCAGCCTTCAGATGGTGTTACTTTTGTTTTGGCTGTCATTTTGAAAAGCCTTGAAAACAATATCACCCTTATCTATTGTGTCTATTGCTAGAGAAATTCATTGTCAATTGCTCATTGTTTTCTGAGTGGGTGATAATGCTCTATCCATTGTAACATAGATTTCATGGACTATATTTATTACTGCCCAAATGGTTACGCTGAGTCACTGAGAATGACTGATTATAGCATTTATGTTACAACTTGTATTTATGTCTGGGATGTTTGTTTAGCCATTATTTCATTCTTATATGTTCTCTGTGTTGGTTGGTATATGGATTGTCAATACATGTTCTTGCTTGGTAAATCAAGTTGTTATATGTTTATACAAGGAGATCTGTAGAGTACACATTGATGGATAGCAGTATTTTCAGACAGAGCACCTTTAAGGCTTTGAGCCCCTGGACATTGTGCATGCGTGCGTGTGTGTGCACGCATGCCTCTTTTGAAAATTTCATAGACTGTATTTATTAGTGCCCAAACTGTTACATTGTGTTACTGAGAATTACAGACTATAACATTTCTGTTACAACTTGTATTTCTATCTGTGGATGTTCGTTTAGCCACTATTTCATTATTATATGTTCTCTCTATTGTTTCGTATATGGACTGTCAATAAATTTTCTTGCTTAGTAAATCAGGTTATTAGAACATATTCTGTTTATACTCTGTGTAGACGACACATTGATGGGTAGCAGTATTTTAGATAGATCACCTTTAAGGTTAAAGCCCCAGGACATTTCTTCGTCTGTGTGTGTGCCTTTTTGTGTGTGGGTGCCTCTTTTTGTGGTGTCCATGTGTGTCGCTGCCCCCCTCTGGCAGACCTACCACTCCTTCGGGGTCAACGAGAAGCAGGTGTTTGGGCTGCCCGCCCTGCAGCCCAGTCAGCACGTACTGGCCCGGCGTGGTGGTGCTCTCCCGCACCAGGAAATCCCCATTTGCTTGCAGAAGTTTCTCGGCTTCTTTGCGATTCATCCTGCCGTGGTACCAGGGCTCCCGCCACAACTGCTCCTCCATGGAAGCCACCAGCTGGGCAGGTGGGGCAGGGGGTGGCCCCCGCAAGGCATCCTCAAATGGCTCTGAAGAGGGGAGCAGAACACAGCAGAGGTGCCCAGTGAGAGTCTAGACACTTGCTAGGCTAGAAGTTGTTAACCCTGGGACCACAGGCATTTACTAGGGCCTTTTGTGGCTCCAACCCCCTCAAAATAAAAAATAAAAAAAGGCTAAAAAAAACAGATGAAAAACATTTTAAAAATCCAATTCCAAGCTATTACAAAAATGTGGTAGTTTGACTTCCAACTGCCTGCATTATCCTGCAAAATCAAAACCAAAACCAAACCAAACCAATGACAACAACAAACGCACAGAAATCAGCCCTATTTCAGCCAATTACCAGCACTGGAAATGACATTCCGTCATTTTTGGTGACTGTGCAGCCTCCAGGTGGGTGTGGGGGCACAGAGGAGAATGGCCACTGACCCTTCCACCATTGCCCATCCCTGCCTCAGAGGGCCATATATAAGCTACAGAAGGCTTAATAAATAATAAATAATAAAAGAAAATGTTTTTATCTACTCCTTGAGTTTCCTTATTGTTACTCTGATTTGCTCCCATCACAATGAGTTTTTAAAGTGCTCCTTTTAATGCCTTTTCAAGTGTTTGTTACAATTTTTCTTCATTCCAGACTAACCTAAAGGGAATGAAATCAATTTCCAATGTCATAAATTGTGTGTATATATCCATTTTTTTTCTGGTGACGGATACATTTATTTATTTTATTTATTAAATTTATCTCCTGCCTTTCTCCCAAGAGGTTAAGAATCACTGTGCTGAATCAACTGTGACACTGAGATCTAGTAATTTGCTTTCTTTATTCATACCAACCAGATTTCAAGGGTTAGGACCGAAATGATAAAAATTGGCTGGTCACAAGCAAAGCCACAAAAGAGTGACAACCTTCTTTGTTATCCACAAGAGCCTTGTTTAGCCCACATTGTAGCACAGAACAGAATAATGGTTTTGTGCCTATATTTTTTTATGATATTCTGCCCTCACTATCCAAATAAAATATTGCAGATTTGCAGTGGAAACTGCAATAGCAGTAGAAAAAACACTAAGAGTGAATGGGTTGGATCCAAGGTTGCCTATACTTGAAGTAGACCCACCAATATCAATGGGACTTTTAAGTTACACCTATGGCAAAAAGGATCCCTTTACTAGGTTGGATCCCAGTATACTGGGAAACCACCCTGCTTCTCACTCCTCCCTCTGCCAAGATCCTTAGAATTCAATCTGATGGAAGGAAAGAGTGCATTAGTGGGATGTCAGGTCTAATAATATTTACAGCAGCCCAGTAAATACACACTACTGAATTAAAATTTCAGTTCATTTAAACTAAACACGATGTCCTTGGTGTCTTCACCCCAGTAATCCAGTATTTTCATTCAAAATACCTGGTGATTCTCTTTTGAAATAATTTATATAGCAGGTAACATTCATCATGGCATCCACATTTGCTGATTTTTTTAAAAAAGTTACCAAATATGGAAAATCAGATAGATTTGAAGAGGAAGAGTCCAAGTTCAAAATACAGTCAGACCTTCACATTTGCAGGTTTAACTTTCACAGATTTGATTATTTGCAAGTTTCAGCAACCCCTGCCTGCCTCCCCTACCACCACCAGCACTTCTTTTCCAGGGGAACCTTCCATTTTAGCCACTTCAATCAGGTCACTCAGCTCTTTAAAAACCCACCTCTGGTCCTCCTCCTCCTCCACCAACTGCCTGGCCAGCTAAAGATGGCTCACATCCTGCTTTCTCAGCACCACAAACCCTCTCCTGATGCCCCCTGCACACCCAAAGGAGGAGATGGGTGAGAGAGTAGGAATATAGGCCTACCATGTCAACCTACCCCCTCTCCCTCTCCTTTCCCTGACCTGGTTTGGCCCTTGGCTGCCTGCTCTGCTCACTATACCTTGCCCCCTTCCCAAAGACACACACACACTCGTTTTGATATTTGTGTTTTTTCCACTTGTGCAAGGGTCCTGCACCCCTAACCCTAGCAAACGTGGAGAATAGACTGCAAGGTACAACCATGCTGAAGAAAAAGTCTTCATCAACATAGCAAGTACTGTAAACTCTTAAAAGTGCTCTCCAGTTAAGTCAAACATGTACAAGGCATTCTGAGCCATGTGCTTAAACAACGTAACACACATTCTGCTGATAAAGATACCAGCTAGAACAGCAAGATGAGATACAAAGAACAAGCGTGACATGCAGTTTGGAAACAGTGCTTGCTTATTATTGGTGAGTATTATTGTCATAGCTAATTTTTTTGCTCAATTTTTTTTCATTCTTTCTTTTTTTTTTTTTGTGCTACTTGTATTTTTTTGTAAGAATTCTATGTACTTTGAGTTTGTTTGGCTGGGGAGGACCCTCGCTTTCCAAGCCAGGATCCATCCAGTCTATGTTATGAAGGAGAAAAGAATGTACTATCTTCAGCTCCCCAATGACTCTATTCTTGAACACTCAAAGGAGCAAGTTTCCCTCAAAGATCTCTGTCACTGTACAGAGGGGCTGGGGAACACACACCCCTCCCAGATGTTGTTCACTGTAGCTCCCTTCAGCCCTAGCACAGCCAAGCATTAGAGATGATGGGAGTTGCAGCTCAGCACCATCTGGACAGCCACACTTTCCTCATTCCTAACTAAGAGCACTTGGAAGACATATAGAAACTTTTCTCAGTCAATCATTCCTGGAAAATGTCTACCATGGGGCATACCATGCATGCCCCAAACGTCCACTCACCCCTCCTCAACTGTCACTGCAACCTGAAAAATATGATGACAACTGTTAGAAGCCTGCCAAATAAAAATATAAAAAGCTGAAAGAGGAGGGGCAGAGAATGGCGCTGACACATTAAGAATGCCTGGCTTCTGTGAGGGGGACCCAGAAGTGAACGAGTGTTCTCTCCTTCTGGTTCCAGCCCACTTACTCACCTAAACAGAGTACTCACAACTGCTTAAACAAAGGGTGGGCAATGTTGAAGGGCACAGGGCCAATCTGTGATCCTGCAACATGCCACCCTGCCTGGAAAATCAGCTGAACACAAACTCAGAACTGATGTCCAGTTTTCACTTGCAGGTCTTTTTGTTCTGGGCAGAAGGCCGGAGGGGGGGAGGGGCAAATTTTGCACTCAAGGACACCCCCAGGAGTTGATATTTACAATGTGGGGATATTTACAAAAAGGCGGGGAGATTTTAAACCAACCAAACCAACAAACCAACAATAGGGCTTTGCATCTGGCCCACAGCTTCCCCATCCCTTGGGTTTAGCAAGGCTGCCTGTCCTGGGAGACTGTGGTTGTCTCTCAGCCTCCCTCCGCCTCAGTCACTCACTCATGTCAAAGAGATCTCTCTGGACACTGCCGTTGGCCATGGCTCCCAAACCAGCTGGTCGCGTCTTCTCCAGGTTCTGCACGTTCACATAGGAGGGATCATCAAAGAGATCTGTGCGGCCAGGTAGGCATCGATCCCTTCCTGCAAAGGAGAGAGGAGATTGCGGTTTTGTTGCACATCACCTTGGAGGATGAAAAAAATGGTGACAAGGGTGCTTCTTAAATACTACCAAGACACGAAGTATGATAAATAACAACATTAGGAAAGGCATGGAAAACTCGCGCCTGCAGATAACATTGCAGATGAAATCAGCAGTCATGAAATGAATACATTTTGCCTTTACTATGTTTAAAACAGAGTATAGAATCCCTCTCCCAAGTGAGGTTTAACATTATGACTACAGTCAGCCCTCCACATTTGCAGGTTTCACTTTTGTGGATTTGATTATTCACGGATTATTTGCTGTCAGCTCTGCTGTTGCCCCATGCCATTTTTGTAGGGATTGTAAGCCTCATGAGACTGAGAAATTGCAAACGAGGCTAGTATGTCCATATTAAAAATGGTGTGGGGCAGCAGTGGAGGTGGCAGTAAGCCCCAACAATTACCCACTTCTGCCTTGTGAAGGAACCCTGATGCCTCAAAGGAATCCAGAGTGGATTGAATATGGTGATCATATTGTTTTGTGTGTTAAATATGGTTTGGGACAGCCTAGAGTTATTCATGGTTTTTTCACCTTCACAGGGGTCCTGTGCCCCTAACCCTACTAAATGTGCAGAGATTATTGTATTTACAGTTGGCTCTTCACATTTTCAGGTTTCACTTGCACACATTTGATTATTTGTGAGGTTCTCCAACCCCTGCCCCCTCCCACTTCAAGTGCATCTTTTCTGGAGGACCTTCCCTCTTGGCAGCTCCAATCCTGCCCTGCAACTCTTTGAAAACCCATCTGCTGTCCTCTATGTTCCCCACCAGCGGTAGCTTGGACAGCTACGGATAGCTCACAGCCCAATTTCTCAGCGCCACAAACTCTCTCCCAATGCCCCTCATACACCCAAGGAAGAAGAGGAGTGAGACAGAGGAAATTCAGGGCTGATCCACCCCTTTTCCCTCTCCTTTCCCTAACCTGGTTTGGGCCCTGGTTGCCTCCTCTCCCCACCATGCCTCCCCCTTCCCACAAGCCTTAGCTTTTAACTCACATGGCAGAAAGTTCTTCCAATGTGGCTTTATCTTTTTTTTTTTTTATGATGATGATGATGATGATGATGATGATGATGATGATGTTTTAAATGTGTTTTAAGATATTTTCACTTTGTGGTTTTAATAGAATTATTTAATCATCTTTAAAATTTGTATAGTAAGTTTTTAGCTGTAAGTTGTTTTAATTTGTTGTAAACTAATTTGAGGCAAAACATAAATTAACAACACATATTGATGACAGAACAAGACAGCCTGTATTTTAACTTGAATTTTTGAAATTCTTTTGGAAGCCACTTTGAGTTCCAGCTAAGTAGGGGCAGCTCTGATTAGCACTTGGATGGCAGACTGTCAATGAATACCAGGTGCTGTAGGCTATATTTCAGAGGAAGGAGTTGACAACCCAATGCAATTCATGGGGTTGCCATAAGTTCATTGGCACCTTTAAAGAGCCTAAATACCCTAAAGGTGTCAGATCCCATCTGATCTTGGAAGCTAAGCAGGGTCATCTCTGGTTGGTACTTAGACAGGAGATCACCAATGAATACCAGGTACTATTAGATTGTTTAATCTGCACTTTAACTTTTCTATGTATTTTTTTTTAACTATGTTTTCATTTCAACCCTAAGCCACTTTGAGTCCTTCTGAGGAAAAAAGCAGGATACAAATAAATATGATGCTGATGCTGATGTTGATGCTGATGATGATAAAGTATTGCAGGTTGTATTTCAGAGGAAGGAGCTAGCAAATCACTTCTGAGTATTCCTTTCCTAAGAAAACCATATGAAATTCATGGGGTCGTCATAAGACTGGAGACTTGAAGACACACACATGGAGGGAGAAAGCAGGATAGAAATGAATAAAAGGGTGTTGTTGTTGATGATGATGGGAGCTGTAGTCCAACACATCTGGAGAATGCAAGATCAGAAATGGTGGCTGTAGAACCACTACAGTCGCCCGCAACAGCTCTGAATTTCCACCTTGTTGAATTCTCATGCTGTTACAGGGGGATGGAGAAGTGCCGCCCAACCCAGCTGCAGAGGGGTGCTTCATCTGAGGAAAAATGGATTGGTGGAAAGGGGGTGGCACTTACCTTGTGAGGTGGGATGCGGCTTCCGGGGTTCACAGTCTCCACTGGACTTCTGCCCAACGGGCTACAAGGAGAAAAGAGAGGGCAATAGCCTTAACCTCTTTCAGACTGAGAACCAAAGTTTGGGGAGAGGCATGCATTCCAGCGGTGGGTAGGGCACAGAGAAAAGGAGTGGGGCCCAAAGCACCAGTGCATTTCCAGTTTCAGGGTTTTACTGACAGACAATTTGACCTTTCAGAGCTGGAAAAGGAAACCATTAAAAAGCTGGGAAACCACAAAATGATGCCTCATGGGAAAAGGGGACATGGCCATTTGGGGAACCTCGGAGGGTCAGGTATAGCCCCAAGACATCAAGGCAGAGTTTCCTTTGCATTACTGTTGATACCTCTGCAGTTATAAACAGTGACTGGATAAGGTGGGAGGTTTCCAGTCCATCCCTGCTCCCAGTTTGGGGAAGGTGTAACACACCCTAGGGGAGTGGCTACACTGAGTGGCAGAGAGTTGCACAGCAACACATTGCCCGACAACCAGAATGGCCACTCAAGAGAGCAACCCAGTCCATTACTGTGAATGAAGGGATGGAGGCCTGAGTGGAAATGTATATATAGCAGGCACACTGAATTGGTTTTGGCATCTGATTTCCAGGAGGAAGGGCTAAGAGTCAGTTCTACAGCCAGAAAGTTTCTCAGTTTCTCAAGGCGGAGGTTGAGTGAGAGGGTGTGTTTTCCTAGAGACAGCCTAGAGAGAGAGGGGCCAGAAGAGAAATCAATCCATTTTTGAATCTGGTCAGAGTGTGTGATCTATATTTGGGAATTGAGCCTTTGGCAAAATGGTAGCCAGACAGCTGTGTGTGTGAGAGCCCTCTCCTTTTATCCTGATGTAAAGATATAAGAAACTGTCTAAACAAGATCTGTTTGAGCTTGGACATATGTATGAAAATCAATACTTTATTCTGGTTGCTATTTTAATAAAGATTAGGGTATATTTTTATAAAATTTGACTCAGCTGAATGATTTTCAGTAGTTATAACCAAACTGAACCATGCCACCTTAAATCATTAAAGGATGTTCTAAATAACAACTGAAAGGCTTTTCCCTTTTTACACGAAGGTGGTGTCTTAAAGGGAAAGGTGGAGCTGTGTGTGAAGTGGCAAGGCGATTTAGCAGACTGGAGAAACTGCCATACCAGTCTGAGAGAAGGAAAGCAGACCTTGCCACAGAAGGCTATCCTTAAAGGTGTGGCCTTAATGGGCCACAGTCAGTCTTCCGAGTGATGCCCAGAGGCAGCCTGGGAGAAGGTTCAGATGCCAAAGGAACATGGGGCAAAGGATGCCGCCTTCTGTTTACCAGGGTGGCTCCCAAGTGGTTGGCCGCCTGGGCTGCTGTGGCTCCATCCCGCAAGCGCATGTCAACCACGCCGCCCAGGGGTGGCTCCTTCCCAGGGAAGTCATTGTAGTACTGGTGGTCGGGCGGCGGATCCTCCTCCTCGTCCCAAGCGGAGCCGTCGAACCCAGCCATCCTTGGGAGGGAAGAAGGGAAGAGGGGGTCAGAAGGGGGAACTCAGAAAGGGTTCTGTGTGGTCAGAGTCCCCACCCCTACCCCTCAGGGGTGTAGCTACAGAATCACAGAGTTGGCAGAAACCACAAGATCTTCAAGTCCAAGTCTTGTGGGGGGACAACATTAAGACACTCTCCCCATGCTTCAAAAGTCTCTCCCCCCGCCATGAAATTTTCCTCCAGCCTCCAAATTTCTAGCCTTGCAGAAAATTACAAAGTCAGCTGAGCATGTAAAAATACAGCCAATCTGTCACATTTGCAGGTTTGACTTTCACAGATTTGATTATCTGCAAGTTTCTCCAGCCCTGACGCCTCACTTCAGATGCTCCTTTCCAGGGAAACCTTCCCTCTTGGGGGCTCCAATCATGCCACACAACCCTTTAAATACCCACCTCTGGTCCTCCTCCACCAGCTGCTGCCCGGCCAGCTAAAGATGGCTTGCAGCCCAGTTTCTCAGCACTACAAGCCCTCCCTCAATGCCCCCCACACAGCCAAGGAAGGAGACGGGCGAGAGAGAGGAAGTATATGGTCACCATGCTGACTCTCCCATCCCATTCTCTCTCCTTTCCTTGACCTGGTTTGGACCCTGGGTGCCTGATCTCCCCACAATGCCTCGGCTGCCTTCCCAGACACACGCACACACACACACACACACACACTTCGATATCTGTGATTCTTCCACTTCTGCAAAGGTCCTGTGCCCCTAACCCTAGTAAATGTGGAATTCTGGCTGTACAGCTTAGGCATCTGAAGAAAATGTGCAGGCAAAGTTCGCAAGGGAAGGTGAACACAGTAGATAGAAGAGTTCTGGGTATGAAGTAATTTCAGTGTTTCACTTCCTGCAAGGCTAAACATTGGGAAGGGGGGCAGAATTCTTATTTGGAGGCAATGCCTTCCTTTGGCCTGCCTCCATAGCCACACTTCTGGTCCATCCCCTAAAAAGAGGCCTCTCATGCCCAGTACCCTATTTTCTCCACAACTGCCAATCAGATGTGTCTAGAAAGACAACAAACAGTTGGGAGAAACAAGAGATGGGGGAAGCAAAGGGACACAGGAAGTGGGAGCAGGGAGAAGACATGAGGAGACAAGAACTAAGGGGGGAGGAGACAGAGTAGTAAGCAAATACTGGTGGAAAGAGAGGGAAGAGACAAAGAGAGAGGGCAGGGGAAACAATAAGGGAGAGCAAGCAGAGATCAGTTATAGTGGAGGTGGGGAAGTTATGGGGAAGAAAGGAGATAGAAAAAGAGGTCGGGGCAAAATATGAAGGATATAGGCGTGGAGGGAGACACAGTGGGGAGGGGAAGAGAGGCAAGGGGAAGACCCAAAGGGAGGAAAGAGCGAAGGAGATAGGGAGGAAGGAGAAGGGATGATAGAGGTAAGAGAAACAAGGATCAGATATGGGGGAGATATGAGGAAGGAGGGAAGACTGGGGCAGGGAAAGATGTGGGGGACAGAGGGGAAAGACTCAGGAGAGAGAGAAAGTAGGGGAGAAACAGGACAGGGAAGATGGGAAATGTGTGTTAGGGAGAAGAGGGTTAGCTAGGCAAGTAGCTGGGGAATGTGTTTCAGTTCCAAGTCCTATACTTTTGGGTTTCTTAGAGTCACCTGGGGGTGATGGTGAGGTTGGCATGGGGAAGAGGAAACCAGAGAAACTCCTACCTGTCATGGGGGGTGACGAGCTTGGGTGGGTTCTTGAGGTACTGCTTGAATCGTAATTCAAAAGCCTGCCCAATGGTGCTGATGACATCTTGGGCTAGCCCTTCAGGGCACTCCAGGATGTGGCAGGCTGCAGGCAGACAGCAAAGGAGAGAGAAGGTGCTTGCGTGGTCTCGTTGAGTGGCGCTTGAGAGAAGGGCCCAACCAGATCCAGCAGGACCACAGTAATTCCTGGCTTCTCAAAGCCACAATTTTCTGAGCAGAGGGAAAAAACCTGGAACAGAACTAGAGCTGCACAAGGAAAATAAAGGGTTCACAATCTCCTTCTCTCCTTGTCATGGCTGCTGGAAGGGCTGTTTGCAGGTAGGAAAAAGTAAGAAGGGCACACTTATACCTTCTCTTGATGGACTTCTGCTTGTTGGTTACCACATATAGCACTGCCTTGCCCTTGCATGTGTCATTCCCTCTTCCGCAGCTTCCAGAAAACTTTTACCACCCTATTCTGCTTTGGTCAGACCCCATCTGGAATCCTGTGTCCAGTTCTGGGCACCACAGTTCAGAAAGGATATTGACAAGCTGGAACATGTCCAGAGGAGGGTGATCAAAATGGTAGAAGACCTGGAAAACCTGCCCTATGAGAAGTGGCTTAGGGAGCTGGGTATGCTTAGTCTGGAGAAGAGAAGGTTTAGAGGCAACCTGATAGCTATGTTTAAATAATTTGAGGGAGTGTTGAGCAAGCCTGTTTTCTGCTGCTCCAGAGACTAGGACACAGAGCAATGGCTTCAAACTTCAGCAAAAGAGATTCCATCTAAACATTAGGAAGAACTTCCTCACGGTAAGAGCAGTTCATTTGTGGAATGCACTGCCTGGGCGTGTGGTGGAGTCTCCTTCTTTGGAGCTTTTAAAATTTGAAAAAATGGCCATCCATCAGAAGTGCTTTGATTGTGTACTCCTGCATGGCAGAAGGGGGTTGGATTGGATGGCCCTTGTGGTTCCTTCCAACTCTATGCTTCTATGATTCTTCACCAGGGCGTTTGTAAGAGGTGTTAGCATCATGCAGCCCTTGACTTTACACATCTCAAACGTGCCAGGGGTTGATCACTCCTGGTCTAGGGGCCCCCATCCAGGGCTACAGTCTCACTAGTACATGAAGCAGGGGAAGGGTCAACTGCAGATGGTTCTTGAAGATATCTGTGTCAAGTTACAGGTTATTATACCTTAGTTAACAAAGCCTCTGATAAAGAAGCCCTTTTTATATAGCCTTTTTACACCCACCCAGCCCCCTTTTTCTTCCTCCTCCTTTGTCTACCTGGAAGTTTTGTTAGCAGCATCAGCACTGCTAACCAAGATGGTGAATGAGGGGTGGAGAAATACTTTTGGTGCCTGGTTGCAGCAGCATGCCTGCAGTGAACAATGCAACAAAGCTTGTAGCTGAGAAAGAATGGAAATCTGCTCTAGCTGATTGTACAGTAGTCATGAATGCCTGTCTACAATAGGTAAGGTAAACGGCAACTCATGAGCATGTGCAAACAGCAAAACAGAGAGAAACAGAGTAGATAAGCCTGCATTTCCAGGTACCTTCATTTAAAAAAAAACCAAAAGAACACAGATCTATAAATAAAGGGAAATCATAAGAAAAGCAGAGGCTGAGGAAGGAAAGGAAAAATTGTCTCTGGATATATTTTGAGAAAGTCACCTTTAGAATGTTCAAAATGGTTTGTTTATCTGCAAGGTTTACCTGGCCTGGCTGGTTCATTTCACATGTACATATTGTTAGTTTTTGATAAAAGTTTGCTGAAACATATCCAACTGCTCTTCTTTTTTTGTGGTGTAGGAACCCACCCCTATTCTTTCCACCTTATTTCTGTCTCTGGTACCAAATATGCTGCTAAAAAAGTAATGCTCAGGAATGCACCTACTTCATCAACTGAAGTACACTTGCATTTTTTTTTCTCTTTCACCTTCCAAATAGGGAGAAAGGTGCAATAGAGAAAACTAAAATGAAAAAAAATTAAAAATCCTGCTGTTTTTTCTGACACAAAAGGAATGAGGAACCATCTAGGCAAAGCACAGGGAAGCAAGAACAGCTGTCATAGCAATCAGGGCTGGTGAGACTGGGGGGAAGGCAAGGAGCAGTGCTGTGGGTATGATCTTCCAGGCCACTTAAACCCATGGGAGCAGAGCAAATGCATGTGTTCTCTGGTCTGCAGTATAGAAGAACAGAGCCAGAATGCAAAGACGTAGGGCAGAAGTGCCTCAAAAGCATTTCTCAGTGTGTTAAGTGCACTGTTCCCTCCATTTCCTATGTTTATGCAGTTAGTGCCATGAATTATACAGCCCGAACAGCACAGTACATATGTACAAAGGAAATCACGGGACACTTGGTGAACCGCGATACATTCAGCACAAAAAATCTTTACCGTGGGTCCTCAGTATCCACTAGGGTTTGGTTATAGGAGCCCCCTGTGGATATCAAAATTTGTGGATGCTCCACTCCCATTATTATAATGGTTTAGTAAAAAGGCATCCCTTATATAAAATGGCAAAAATCAAAGGTGGCTTTTTGGATTTATTATTATTTTTTAAAAATATTTTCAAACCATGGTCAGTTGAATCAATGGATACAAGATCCAAGAATATAGAGGACTGACTGTATTTTAAAAAACAGATTAAGAGAGCCGGGGCAAGAGACTTTCTGAACAGCTCCGTGAACATTCTCAGTGGCCAGCTGTCAAAGGAAAGAAGAAGGTTCAAAACTGAAACATGTACAAATAGCCATGGCAGAGAGTGGTGGACAGAATGGAGAACTGAGAAAAGGACACCATGGGCTGGCAGGCAATACGAACAGGAGCTCTGGTACTGCAACATTTTGCTGCAAGGGCTCACTGGTAGCTCATACATTCAAATGCCATACTACCACATCTGACTGTGAACACAAATCAGACAACTAGAAGGAAAAAGTAAGAAGTATAAACTAAGGTAATGAAAAGAAATTGAAGTTCACTGAATGTCCTCCAGCATTTCAAATTAGTCAAAGATTTGGCAGGGAGGAAAACAGAGAAGACTGCTGGGCCCTGTCAAGAAATGGTGCTTGGGACAGTTCTCACTGCCTTGGCCAGTGTGGGAGAAGTATACAGGTTTTACTGAATTAATGCCCAATTTGGCTTTTGGTACAGGGGACAGGGAAGCTTCCAATAGGTGTGGAGCATCTTACCTCTGTGATTGACGGGGTCTTTGGCAACATAGGCTACATATTCAGCTGTATCCTGTGAAGAGTGAGAGACGTTATGAGTGTCAGATTTCTGTCCTCACAACAACCTTACTAGGTAGGCTAGACTGATAGAGTAGGCAACTGGCCCAAGGTCAGCCAGTGAATTTCATGGCTCAGTGGGGACTACAACCTGGATCATCCAAGTTGTGGTCCAGCACTCTGGTTCTGGAATGCAATCCAGCACTCCTGGGGTCCAAAATCCTACCCTCTAGGGGCCATACCCCTACAAAGCAATGACTTTTAGATCACACAGTGTAGCACATTTCCAGATTCATGGCACACATTCAGTCTTGCTTGGATGAAACTATAACCAAGATCATCACAGAAGGAGAATTAAACAATCATACTCACCGGATCCCCTCCGGATGCAAATGAAATTGACTGCATATGATGGTTGGCAATGATCTATCAGCAAAAAAGGGGGAAAAGTGAGATACAAATGCGGAGCAAGAAGGCAAGGTGACCCTCCCCTCACCCACAACATACAGCCTCTGCCATATAGATATATTCACAAATTCCAATCCATTAGCAGCAGTATGAACTAACACAATGACTTCATGGCACACCACATATATTAATACAAAGGTCTTCACTACTGTGCATATAACAAAAGGAATCTTCCGAGAGAGAGTTTTGAACCTGTGGAAACTGACTTTTGGTAAGTAGATTTATTGCTTTCACTAACTGACCACTGTAAAGATCTGAGAGGCCTATACCGCATTACACAGCCCTTTGTAAATTCAGAGCAAGGGTTATGATTTGCAACTTTCTGGATCCTATTACATTCTATCCCACTCCCACAACTATGTAAATATGCTTTATACCTAAGCATTTATTGTCACTCTGTACTGCATCCAAAGAAGTGAGTTTCAAAGAATCATAGAGCTGGAAGAGACCACAAAGGCCAGCAAATCCAGCCCCTTGCCATGCAGGAATGCACCATCAAAGCATTCCCAACAGATGACCATCCAGACTCTGTTTAAAAACCTCCAAAGAAAGAGACTCTACCACAAGACAGTGTATTCCACTGCTGAACTGCTCTTACTGTCAACAGGAAGTTCTTCCTAATGTTTAGGTGGAATCTCTTTTCCTGAGTGGTTTATATCCACTAAAGCTCATGTGAAAATAAAAACCAGTTAGTTTTAAAGGTGCTTCCACTTTTCTTTCCTCTCTCTTCCGTCTTCCATTTTATTCATGTCACAGGACTTTAGGCAGAACTGAAATCCATGGAAGCTCTTAAAGATGCCATAAAACTCCTTCCTTCTCCTTTCTTCTCCTCCCTCCTTCTTTTTCTACTTGGAGGAACAGATTTTTAAGTTTCCATTCCCCGCTGTCCCAACTGGTCCAGGTTCATACAGAAAACCCAGCTAAAACCCAAGTTTCAGTGCTCTAAGGCCCCATTCACCCCATGGGCAGATGGCAGGAAAAGATATTCTCACCTGTTTACAGTCGGATGCCATGAGGTTGAGGCTGCTGGTAGAGATAGTGAGCGTGATTGGCATGCCGGCAAATTTCAGGTTGCTCTTGCCAAGGATTGAGTTCAGCGAGCGGCTGCAGGGCTGCCAAAAGAGAGAGAGACACATATCAGTAAGCATACCAGTAGGGGTGGGCAGGAGGGATAAGCTGTTGCCCACTCAGCTAAGCTGAGTGGGCAACTGTGCTGCATAAGGAGACAGAACCTTTGGCATTTGAGGGGGGAAAAAGACCAAAAGTCTCATTACCAGGAGCCAAGAGCATTCCTGGACTGAGCCTGGACGCTCAGCTTTTGGCTGTGATAAGTTAAAACTAGTGTGCCAGCTATGCCCATTTCTGAGATATCAGATCCAGCTACCACAGCATGTGCTGTAATTACATCCCATCTGGATGACTGAAAGCCAGCATGGTGTAATGGTTTTGAGTGTTGAATTGTGACTCTGGAAGCCTGGGTTCGAATTCCTGCTCAGCCATGGAAACCCACGGGATGGCCTTGGGCCAGTCACACTCTCTCCACCTTAGGAGAAAGTAAAGGCCCCTCTGAACAAATCTTGCCAAGAAAACACATGACAGATTTGCCATAAGTTGAAAAAAAGGCACTCAACAAGGCAAACCTATCATGGGGTCTTCTTGGCAGGATTTGTTCAGAGGGGATTTCCCACTGCCTTCCTCTGAGGCTGAGAGAGTATGATTTGTACAAAGTCACCCAGTGGGTTTCCATGGCCAAATAGGGATTTGCACCCTCATCTCCAGCATCACAGCCCAACACTCAGTTCGATACTGCATGCTGTCTCTCACTATACGCACTGGCTGTCTAGCATGGCCAGTGGATTCTGGGAGAAGTACTTCTCCCCTCCCCCAAAGTAGCTTGTCCCAGGCTCTGAAAATTAAGGAAATGCACACTAACTGGCAGAACGCATCCCAATCCCACAACTGTGGGTTCCTCCTTAGCAGGAAGAAAGTGCCATTTGAATGCAGCCTGAGCAAAGCCGGGTCTCCTCCCTCTGAAGGGAAAATGCCTTTCTCACTTAACCTATATGACTTTCCTCCTTTTCAGTCTTAATGTCCAGCCAAATATCTTCAGTAGCCACAAGCTTGGGCTGGGTGGGAGTGTTCTAATGAGGGTTGCCAGAGTGAAAACCAGAGAGGGCTCCTGTACCTTGAACGGCTGCATTAAAGAAACGGCATTTCAGCAGGGGTTGCCTGTCACACTACTATGCAGCAGGCAAGACTTGCTGAAATTCCCTCTTCTGCACAACCATTCAAGGTACAATCTTCTTTTAAATTACCGCAAGGTGCCTTGGATCCCAGCCCAGGAAGAAAATGGGGTATAAATTCAACAGTTTGAAAGTGAGGAAGCAGTACTAGGCAGAAATAAAAAAGCAAGGGATGCAAGAAGCACCTAGTGATGGGCATCCGCCAGGGATGAAGAAACCACACTGGTCTGCCACATATCTTCACCCTCATTTTTAAGAATTTTACATATTTAAAAAACTAAGCCCCCCCCCACGACACACTTATGTGCTAGGGTTTACTTCCAGTTTACTTCCTGGTTAAATCATGTCCTCTCCTAGACCTAAAACATGTTGTGTGTATGTTGCTCCAAGTTGCTTGTAGACTTATGGTGACCCCATAGATTTCATAGGGTTTGCTCAGGTAAGGAATCATCCTTCCTCTGAAATACAGCCTACAGCACCTAGTATTCATTGGTGGTGTCTCAAGTACTAACTGGGGCTGATCCTACTTAGCTTCCAAGATAAGACAAGATCTGGGGCCTTGGGGGCCCTCAAAAATATGGTGAAATTGTCCTCTGCAGGGTGGGGGGGCAATTTTCATTAAAACAATCAAGAAGAAAGTCCCCCACAGTTCTGAAGATCTGCCTACCTCAGGGCCCTCAATAACAGCCCAGGGAATACATGAGATCTTCAGGCAGTACTGCCCGTATTACTGTTATACACACTCAAATCACTGGCTCCTGAAACACTGTACTTTCTACACTGAGTTAAAGATTAAGTGTAAGACCTTCTGTATACACAGCAGGCGACCTACCACTGAGTTTTGCTCTTTCCCCTAAAAAATCAGTAAAATTCCAGTCCTCATGGTACAGTTTCAGTAGGAACATTCAAAGCTGCCTCAAACTGCAAAAGAGGATTATTTCATCTAGCCTTTTAAACCAGGAGTGGTAATCATGTGGCTCTCCAGATGCTATGGGACTACAACACCCATTAGCCTCAGCCAGCAGAGTCAATGGAGAGGAACACTGGGGACTGCAGTCCAACAACATCTAGAGGACCATGTGGTTCCCACTCCTGCTCTACATCAAGGATGGGGAACCTTGGTGCCCGAGGATAAATTACACTTCAGAGAAATCGCAGCGTGTGTGTGGGTTCCTTCTAGTTCTGGGCAGGGCCAAAGGCAAAATTGGTGGGATCAAATATAGCAGCCTACTTTAGTGTAAATCTGTATTTACTTAAGAGTAACCAAGCCTTGACAGCCAGCATGATATACTGGTTTAAGCACTGGACTATGGCCTCTGGAGACAAGGGTTTGATACCCCACTAGGCAATGGAAACCCACTGGGCGATCTCAGGCGTGTCACACACTCTCAGCCCCATAAAACCCCATGATAGGTCGCTTTACAGTCACCATAAGTCAGAAACAACATGAAGGCACACAACAACAACAACCAAGCCTTAGGAGCAGCATTTCCAACTTTTAAAAAGGTAAATAAAAAACGGTGCAAAAGCTGGGATACCACTGAAGGATGGTTTCAGGAGATGTGGATTTGGCCCTGAGGCCAGAGGTTTTCCCCAATGGTCTGCATCAACCTTTCCTTAACCGGATCCTTCCAGCTAACTTTATATTACAACTTGCATTGGTCTCTGATAGTACGCCTCGTGGTCAGGGGTTGTGGCAGCAGGGTGTAGTCTAAAGCAGATGGCTATCACCCAGGTTGGAGGAAGCACTTCTACATACCCTGAGAGTTCAGACAGGAGCCATAAGACATCAGGCGTCGAACTTGTGGCCCACCTTTACAAGTGGGCCACCTGCTTCGCCTGTTGAACTATGGCCCATTCCATGAGCATGAAGCCTGGAGAGAGAACTGGATTGCAATCGGATGGGGAGCACTGTTCACCAGCCCATCTTCCAAACAGAGGAAACTGCGTTAGACTGAAGCTGACAGCCAGTCTAGCTAGCCCAGTGCTCCAGGGTCAGAGTCAAAGAAGAATTTTTCATGACCCAGATGCCTGAGAATCTTCAGGGCAAGGATGAGAAACAGGGAGGGGGGCATCTGCCTCTCTGTCCCCTGCCCCCCAAAAGCAGCCACATCACTGTTCTGGCATACTGGAAGACACATGACATCGCTCACAACAATCATTTTGGCTGATTTTTGGCCAGTCTTCTGGGATTTGTGTGGAGGATTGGGGGAGGAGACTGTTACACTTGTGGCTGATTTAGAGTTGATCTAGGCTGGGTTTCGGGTGAAAAATCTCTTGAATATCAGAATTAAAAAAAAAATTTCTCTGCTTTAGAGCTTGCCAAGGATGCAACTGGGGACACTGAGAGGGAAAAGTGTGAATTCTGCCACCAAATTATATCCCCCTCTGGTCTTTGGGGTTTTTTGGGTAGTATGCTCAAGCATCAACAGAGGACCTGTCATACTATTTACCATCATTATACCCTCTTTACTCCCACCTCCCTGCCAAATAATGTCATTATGGGTTTCCCAGCTCTGGGTACGGCCAGGCCAAAGGGGCGACAGGGAGGAATGGAAAGAAAAGCTGGAAAGCACAGGCAGAGAAAAGAACAAGGAGACAAGCTGGCCGCCCCTCCCCAGCCTCCTTTGTGTCCATTAGACAAACTGTTATGGTTATCTATTGATCAGCCCAGCCTGCATGGAGTCTTTATTGCTGCAAACCGGCTTCCATTTCCCAGGCCAGGGCAGTCTTGGGAGGAAAGGGGGTGGGGTAGGCACATGCTGGAGGCCTTAGTTCAGAGGTGGGAAACTTCTGGGGGCCATTTTCCACCCTCCTCCCAGACCTTAGCAGGCAGAATTTGCCAATGAAATGTAATTTTGTCTTAGCAGGCCTAGTTTCTAGGTGACTGATTCCTAAAACGCTCAAGTGACCAGCTTCTTTTATGGCCTAGAACAGGCCCAGCAGAGTGGAATTATATTTAAACCAATCTTCTGGGATGCAACTACCATGGGGGGCACGGCGGGGGGGGGGATGTTTAAGAGGCTGCATGAGGTTCATAAGCCATACTTTAACTAAGTGTGACTTAAATCCTACCTATCACATATGCAACCTTTTGACTGAAAGACACAAAGTTCTATGCCTCTGTGCACATTCTGGATTTTTGTACTTTGAGAACTCTTGTCAAGAATGCAAAAATAAGTTGTGCAATGCATACAAATCCTTATCTTACCCAGCACAAGGGACTCATCCTAACTTGCAATAGTTTTTTCTAGCATGTACACACTCTCTCTTGATATCTACGGCTGCTCAGGACCTTTACCCTTCGTGCTTTTGCCAATGTCAGTTATCAGAAGGTCTCTCACTTTCCTAGAAAACATTTATCTTTTCTCCTTTACTGCCCTTTATGCCTGGAATAAGCCCTTCCCAATGCCAATGGGAATGTAGAATATACAATCTTCCCCCCACATTTGCAGGTTTGACTCTTGCAGGTTTATTTGCAGTGCCAGCTCGCCTCCCCACCCATTCTCCCTCTTCCGTTCCCTGGCCTTTGCCGGGAGGGAGAAAGATTCATGGGCCCGCAAGACTTTTCCCCTTAACTCTCCCGCCCGTCACCACGGTGCGCCGGCAGTGGAGGGGCAGGAGAGTGCAGGGAGAAGATCCTTTCCCCTGCGTTCTCCTGCCCACCGCTGCCAGTGCAGATGCGCAGGTGGCAGGCAAGAGAATGAAGGGAAGATCTCCCCCACACATCCTCTCCCACTCACTGCTGTGGGCAGTGGGCAACAGCGCGAAGGGGAGGGAAGACCTTCCCCCGTGCTCTCCTGCCCACCACTGCTGCTGCGATCACACAGACGGCGGGTCAGAGTGAAGGGGAGGGAAAATCTTTTTCCTTGCACACTCGTGGGTGCAAGGGAAAAGATCTTCTCCCCCCACCCTCACTCTCCCGCCCACTGCCCACGTGGGCGCACCAGCAGTGGTGGCCAGGAGAGTGCAGGGAAGGGGGACTGCTCATTGAGGGGAGTTATTTGTGGGTTTTTTGACTTTCACAGGAGTTCTGTGTCCCTAACTCCTGCAAACGTGGAAGGCCTACGGTAGTATTAAGTGTAGAACTTAGCTTCCTGAACATCTCTACCAAGTTTTATTTTCTTCTTCTGTTTGCAGTTTCTCATAGCTGTTCTGATTCTCACAAGGGGTTGCAGAGAGAGGGGAAACAAAGTGAGATTTACAAGTCCTCATTAAAAACGGCATAAGCAGCAGTGGAGGCGGTGGCAAAAAATCCACGAATAATCAGATCTACAAAGGTTGAACATGTGAATATGGAGAGATGACTGTATATTAGTTGCTAGTGTGTGCGTGTGCGCGCACACATGCATGCAGTTGTATTCACATCCTGTTTCGCCCCCACATGAATTGGACTAGGTGTTACAAATTCTCTTGATACGGGGCCTGGGGTTGTGTATGTTGAAACAAAGCAGAAATAAAACAATATATTATACAAATGTTTAAAAAAATTAAATAGGCAATCCTATTAAAATTAGTTTAAAAGCATGTTAAAAGATATTTAAAGCGTAACACATTCCAGTATACATCATTTAAAAATACCCTTCTGAAGAACTAGATAAAAGTCGCCTAAATAAAAAAGTCCTTGCCTGCTGAGGAAAAGGGAGCAGAGAGGGGACCAACTGAGCTTCTCATGGAATAGAATTCCATATCTTAGGAGCAGACACCCTTTCCTATGTTCTCACTAGAAGAGCCTATGAAGATGGAAGGATGGCGAGAAAACCCCTTCCTGAAGATCATAGAAGCTGGGAAGTTCACATAGGGGAGGAACACTCTTCTGTGTGGTCTTGCATGGATTTGATCTTTTTACATTTGGGGAGAGGAAGAGGGAGTTCTGTGTCCTCTTCCATGTGTCTCACCTTTCTCCTGCGGATAGCTCCCTTGGCACCAGGCACAGCTTCGCACACTAAACCAATGGCTTCCCTGTACAAAGAGTAGAAAGCAAGGATCAGGTGTGCTGAAAAAGCCATATGTGAGCTCACTCTTAAGGTAACATAGCTATTATTACAAGGGTGGGAAACAGGCAGTCCACGGGGCCCCGAAGTATGGTCCATAAGCCTTCAGATCAATTCTTCTTTAGAAATATTTCAGGTGACTTTTCACCCAACTCCCTCCCTCAAAACCAGTATAAATTGTACTATTTGCACCCCCATAGCAAAAAAACTGGGTGGAACTGAAACAGGAAATGATGGGATGTCATTTCCAGGCATGTGATATGCCCTGGTGCACGAAAAATGGCCAGTGCTCCTTGGCTTACCACTCCTTTATTACCAGAACTTCCCTGGAGCAAAAACAAGACAAAAATGTCTGCCTTTGTTCCCAAGGTGACCAATTGGTGTGCCTGGCAAGCGCACAAGCAGGCATGAGGGCATTCACCCTCCCTTGCAGAATGACCTGCCCCAAGCGATCCTCTCAAGTAGATTGCCTCTCAGCCTGGAGCCTCCATTTAGCTACCACTGAGAGGTGCAATGGGTGTAGGACAGAGTAACAGACTCTCTTTCAATAGAAGCTGGATGACCAGCTGTGGGGAATGCTGCAGCTGCATTTGGTCCTGCAGCACTGGCATCAAACATGTTGGCTGATCAGTGGTTCTCAGCCTTTGTTCATCCAGATGTTTCAGATTTCAGCTCCCTGAATCCTTGGATCACTGGTCACGCTTCTGAGAAATGAAATCCAAAACATCAGCGCCACCAAAGAGCGAGAAATTACCCCCCGAGTCCCCTTCCAGCTCTATGATTTTATGTGGCACCAACGTGATATAAGGAGACCCTTGCTGGATCAGGCCAAAGGCCCCTCTAGCATGACATCCCATTTCCCAGAGTGGCTAACCAGTTGCCTCTGGGAAGACCATGAATGGAGCATGAAGCCAACAAGTTCCTCCTGTACATCTCCCACCCTCTGTTATTCAGAGGTAGACTCAGACTCACTTAGCTATGCTCATCCAAAATACACTGTGCTCTGGCTGCACCTAGAAGGAGAGGTCCCAAGCATAGAAGAGCCCAAGCAACCAAAAGAAGAAAGCAACCAAAAATGGGGTACAGCTGTGTGCCTGTGACACTTGGTAATAATGAGATATTTCCAAGGAGTCAGCCACTCCTGACTTAAATGAAAAGTGGACAGGATTCTTCTGCCTTAGATGCCCATGGTTTTGCTTTTAAGGGCAGGTTAAAAGTAAAAACAGTCTTACTCCTTCAAGCATTCTCAGCAGCCTCTAGGCCAGGCAGGCATCTTGACTGGAAAGAGAGATGCTCATGGAGATCAAGAGATCTTACATATATGTCAAGAGATGCTGACAGATACCTAAGAGCCAAACCCATGGGATACTGCTAGCTTACCTAGGGAGTGACTCCACAATCTAGGAAGGAAAAGTAGTCCTTCAAGAAAGCCAAGCCAGAAGAAAGGGAGACTCAGTGCAGCAACTCATCCAGAGACACAAAGGCAACCTTGTCTAATGTAGCTGGAGAGGGGTTTGGGAATCCTAAGAGCCTTTTAATCAAGGCTAGACAAATTCCAGAGGGCCTGGGGACATTTTTCATCTTCTAGGGTACATTGGCACTTGCAGCAACCCCTTTCAAAAGAAACAGGAGGTGACAGCAAGGTCACTTCTGATTTAAGACCCCCTCCCAAAAAAAAGACTAAAGGGGGGGCACTCGTCTTGTTTTAGAAGAGAATTGCACTCCCTAGAAGTGTATTTCCCCTGTTTTTCTGGGAGGGGAAATAGAGGAAATACGTTTTCTTGTCCTGAGGGTTTTTCAAGAGCTGCAAAAATGACCTTCCCAGGAGGTGAACGTACCACCTTGCTTTTGCTCCTCCATTTTATACTTCCTGGTATAGCAACTGTTGGGAAGAGATCAAGTTAAAGGAAAATAAAGGAATGAGGCAGACGAAAGCAGCCTCAAGGACAAGGTGAGGACAGGCCTTCTTGGACAAGTAGAAGAAAGCAAGCCCACGATCCCAGACAATCCAGGACTAACAAAGCCAAGCAGGAAGTGGAGAGAGACACAGAGACCCAGTCTTCCTCCAGCCTCTTTGTGACAGTGAAAGGCCCAGGCGCGAGAGGCATGAAGGAGGAATCGAGCAAGGCCTGTTAATATTTGATGATGCTATATAAATGCTTCCTGTCTTTAGCAGATTATCTTTTTTTCTTTTTTTAATGCCACTGACAGGGGTGCGCAGCTTGGCCGCTGAGGCTTCTCCATCTCCTCCTGGCTACTCCCTCTGGCCACCTCTTTCCAGACCCTGCGTCTGCTTGGTAATGGACAAGCTTGGAGAAACTGTGCGTGTGCCTGCTCACAGACACACACACACACACCACGATCCTGTAATTCTTTTCTTGGCAAGCACTAATGGCCAGAGAAAGAGGGTGCCTAAGTGGCCAGTCACTTCTGCTAGTCCCTTACTGCCAGCTTTCTCCAGCCTAGGGTCCTCCAGAGGGATTGGTTGACAACTCCCAGCTGCCCAGGGAATTATGGGAGTTGTCAATCAATCCCTCTGGAGGGCCAAAAATTGGGAAGAATGGCTATTCCTTGCCAAATCTAAGGACTTGTTTGTATTTGGGTAAGCTCCAAGCTCTGAGTTCTGCACATCCAAACTTCCCCATGCTTCTTATTCCTGCTCCACCAATAGCCCAAAAGAGACACAGCTCACTTTGCTGACCAAATGATTTGACAGAGTTCAGGCAAACCAAAAGAGGCAAACGACAGTGCTATCTTATCTGGACGTTTAACAGGCAACCTTTTGCAAACAGTGGGGAAACTGGGCTGTGTTTCTCCTACCCACAACCAACCTTCAAGAGGAACTGAAGGGAGCCCAGGATGGTGACTCATGCAAAGAGGTGGATGGACAGAGATTCTGCTGTGGTTTTCTACCCAAGATGTGAATCCTATTTGTCAGTTTAAACTACTGTAGACATCCTGAATCAGTTACTAAATGCTGAGTCAATACCTAGGTAGGTCCCATAATGGGTCTACTCCAGTTGAGCCAGTGTGGTGTAATGGTTTGAGCACTGGACTACGATCTCGGAGACCAGGGTTTGATTTCCTGCTTAGCCATGGAAACCCACTGGATGACTCTGGGCACATCACACAGTCTCAGCCCCCCAGAAAACCTACAACAGGCTTGCCTTAGGGTCACCATAAGTCAGAAACGACTTGAAGGCACACAGCAACAACAACAACTCTAGTTGAGATTAACAACAGGATTCAGATGAGGGCCAACTCAATGATCTGCTCACATCTCCTGCAAAGACTGGGAAGAACGACCTCCTCCCAGTGGAGGCATATTAAAAAGAGGCCAACTCAGAGCCGGGACTTAGGGAGAAAGGTAGCAGTGAACCTCTCTTAATGGCAGCGACTTACCTCCTCCTCTGCATACAGAACAAACAATCAGATGTTCAGCGGGACAACAGAGATACTGGAAGATCCCACTCAGTGCAGGCTCCAGAAGCCAAGCTCCAGAGCAGTGACTCATGCAGAGACACAATGGGACCCCCCTCCACCAAAGGTATGTCAGCAGCTCACCTTGTGACCTGAGTCCTTGTGCTGAAGTCAAGTGCCCGCATCGACTGGAGCACTTCCACACAACCCATGTACTAACAGGAAGGAGAGAATAATAAAAAAGAGTTGTTAGCTTGAAAAGATTAGTGAGTTATGATTGTTTATCACAGCCTACAAAAAGAGTGAGTAACTGCAGCTGGGCAGGGGCCAGATTTCGCACCTATTGTATGCAGGCTATACCACCAAAATTGCAAGGAGAAATAATTTCCAGCTGCAACTTCTGGTTTCAGGGAGGGCCATTCTTGGGGTGTTTGGAGGTGCTTGGGAGATTGTTTGGGGACAGAAATCCTCCAATATTTTTGTGTGCATGCGTGTGTATTGCAAAGCTTGTGGGCTCCATTCCCACCACCCCTGATCTACCCAGAACCAAATGCATAACTGGTATTACAAAGCATCTTGGCCTAGGACACTTACATAGCCACAACAGGACATGAAACTATGACAAAGGCAGGGAACCTGTGGACCCCCAACTGTTGCGGGGCAGGAACCCTCATCATTCCCCAACACTGCCCATGCTGTCAGAGGCTGAAGGAACTCAGGAGTAGAGATAGGACCAGAGGGCCACAAGTTTTCCATCCTTCAGTTAGAGAATGTGGACAGCACTAAGGAGATCTGGGTCCATGTCCCTGCTCCGCCACAACACTCAACACTTGTGGCACTCATCTTCTTTCAATCTAGCCTACTTCACAGGGATTTTGTTAGTCTAAGGGGAGGGTGGACAGGATGAACAGAGAAGCCAGACTGGTCCCTCCTTACTATCTTGCCACAAACAATCCTTTATTGATAACTCTTTGAGAGAAAAAGCCAGAAAGTCCAGTGGTTTGAGAGTTGGATCACAACCCCGGAGGCGAGGGTTCAACTCCCCACTCAGCCATGGTAACCCATGGGTGACTCTGGGAGCCTCAGGCACTCTCAGCCCCAGAAAACCCTGTGATAGGTTCACCATAGGTTTCCGTAAGCCGGAAATGACTTGAAGATACACAGCAACAGGCTTCTGAGAACTGATTTTTCAGGAGAAACAGGTCCTGTATAAGGTGCTGAAGTTTTATTTGTTATTGTTGGTCTATTTTTTTTAATGCTTGTTTCCAATTTTATGGTGGTTTAATGGCTTTTTTAGCATTGTAGACTACTAATTTTTAACTGTATTTGTTTTTAGCCGTTGTAAGCTGCTTTGGTAGAATCCTAGAAGAACCAGAAAGGTGTAGCGGTTTGAGTGGTTGACTATGATTCTGGAGACTAAAGTTTGAATCTCTGCTCAGCCACTGAAACCCACTGGGTGTTGTTTTAAAATGTTGCTTTTTTAATGATTATTATTTTTAGACAATTGATCATTAGTATAAAGTAGTCTACAATAAGTTAACAATTAATTGTGAACTTGAGAAATTAAGTAAGTAAATAATTAAAATGATTAAAATGATAATCGATAAACAACAAATAATAATTATGAGATAAAACATATGACTTAATAATTAGGTGTAAATCTTTACAAAAAGATTTTTGCAAAAAGGGCAGGAACGAATTTTAGTTACATTTGGTTACTATTTGTTTTAGATATGTTATGTTCTATTAGTATTTGTTTTAGATATGTGAAGATTATGATGTCTGTTGATGTTTGTACGGATGTATTTTTTGTTGTTCTGTATGTTAGTGAAATTTTTAAAAATGTAAAAAAAAAAAAAGAAACCCTATGGGTTTGGGTAAGGCATATTCTCTCAGCCTCAGAGGAAGGCAAAGGTAAACCCCCTCTGAGCAATTCTTGCCAAGAAAACTCCACAGGCAGGTTTGTCTTAGGAGCACCATAAATTGGAAATGACTTGAAGGCACACCACAAACAAAGCTGCCTTGAGTCCCAAACTAGGAAAAAGACATTATTATTATTATTACTGTTGTTATTATTGTAAAATATATTATAGCGCGCCCTCTTCTGGCATGACCTCTGCACACACCAATGTGAGGTTGTGTGAAGCATCACTTTCATTACAGTCAATGGACACAACCGGCATATGCCTGCACAGATATCAGGGTGCCCACCTTGCATCCATTGACTACAATGGGATGCAACATTTTTGTTTTACATGGAAGTTCCTATAACTGTAGTGTTAATTACTGTGATTGCTGATGAAGTTCATTCTGTCTATGAAAGCTTATACAGTATTACAGACTTCTTTCTCCCAGTCTCAAAGGTGCTACAATATCCCTTTGCATGCCAATCCAGATTTACACGCTATCTCTTTGACTGTTTCCATCAAAGCTGAATATTATGTTAACTGGTGTTTTTTTTCCTCCTCCCTCCCCTTCCTCCTTGTATGTCACGTCTTCCAAACGTTAAGCCTTAGAGCAGGGATTGCCTTACTACTGTTTCTCGTAAGCTGCTCCAGGGAGACTTTTACAGCTAGAGAAAAGTGGGGATAAATGCTAAATCCATAAACCTCTCTAAGAATGTAGAAACCTTCAGGTTGTACATCATCAGTTCTTAGTGTTGTATTCATCAGTTACATTTAAAGCCCAACATTTCTCAAATCAGCTCAAAGCAGGTGGTTCTCTTCTTTGCTTCAATTTTTATCCTCACAACAACCCTGCAAAATAGGTCAGGTTGAGAGACTGTCATGCCCAAGGTCACCCACTAAGTTTTATGGTTTCGGTAGAGACAAGAAACCTCGATCTTCCACGTACCAACTGAAGATTCCAATAACTACACTGGAACTTCTCCCTCCCTAGTTCTCTTCCAATGTTTTTCACAACCCTGGGAGGTACACCAGGCTGAGACAGAGAACTGGTTCAAGTTACCCATTAGGTTGCATACCTCAGTGTGGACCGGGAACATGGATTGTGCCGCATTCTAACCACTGCTATACACCACACCACACCAGTTGTCTGTCTAGAATATGGGTGGCAACTGCACGGAGGCCAGGGGCCAATTTCCCCTTCAGACACACCTCCTGCTGGCCACTGTGCCAAAATACCTCAGAGCCCCTGTAATTCACAGTGACTGGAAGTAATGTTGCGCCTCTTCCTGTCATCATTTTGAGAGGGACTCCACCAGAAAGAGAGGTATTTCAGCGTGGTATGGGTATTTGGTGGTGGTGGGCCCTTTATATTCAGTTTTTGGCCAAATGTTACTCCCACACCAACTAGCTAATCCTTTTAATTGGAAGTACTGGAGACTGAATCAGAGCCACCATGCTGCAGTGTTTTGGGCATTAGACTACATAACCTGAAGATTCCCCGCTCGGCCATGGAAACCGACCAGGTGACCCTGAGTGCACCACACATGCTCAGACCCCAGAAAACCCTGTGATAGGTTCACCTTAGGGTCGTAAGTGGGGAACGACTTGAAGACACACAACAAGAACTGAAGATCGAACCTGAAACTTTCTGCCTGCAGCTTGGCCACTGAATTTGGTACCTGACCTCTGAAGACCATGGCAGTAGGAATTTTAATATCCCCCCAAAGATATTACTGTTATCCCAAGTCTTTGCTGGTTGTTGGGTCTGTCCTTAATACCTTGAAAGATTTCACGAAGCTTCTTATACCGGGGGTTGGAGGGGGCACAAGCCTCCAGGGGAAGGAGGGGAATAGACCCCAGGGGGGCTGTTAGGCCAAGAGGCTGTTGTTCAGCTGACCCTGGAGATCACTGACGGAAGCAGGAAGGGAGGAGAGCCTGGGGTGGGAACTGGGCAACTTGTTTCCACTCAGGCCCAAGAGGATATGACAGCAGGAGAAGGAAAGAGGTGTGTGCTCAGGGAAAACTGGCCACCTTCCTGTTTTGTGCCAGCAACACCTCCCTGAGTTAGAAAAATACGGACTGGAATTCCACAATGGGATACTGCTCTTTCTGCTGCCTGCTTCTTTCTCTTGAGGGCAGGGCCAGATCTATTAGGGGGAGATGTGAGGCAGCTGCCTCAGGTAGCCAAAGCAGAGGGGCACTTAATAACACATAAGAGTTGGCTACGCCATGCCACCTTCTCCACCTGGCCTGCCCCAAGGAACACTGTTCTCTTCAGGTGCTGAAGAAACAGCTGTCTTGTCACCAGAGCTGAAACCAGATTCCACAGCCAGTCTGGTTGGCTCCAGGATAGAATCCTGTCCTAGGCTTCAGGTAGCAAAATCTCCTGGGCCAGTCACAGGTAGGGTAATCAATCTGTCCTTTCAGTTGAGTTGTAATCAAGAGATGGGAAAACGCTGGCCAAAGACATAGGAAATGAGCCAAGGACAACTTTACAGCCAAACTTCTTTCTGCCTGTTCTAAGGCTTGAGAAAGAGGCAGGGCTCAGTAATGAAGTGACTAAGTCAATTTTCCTTGACATCTCTAGTATTTATGGGATTTTAAAAAAATGGATTCGGCAGAGGACAACAGAGAAGAGGTCTGGCTTAAGCGCCGGACTAAGAAAACTGTGGAACAGACAGCCTCCCCTTCCAATCTGGGGCCTTCCAGATGTGCTAGATTATAACCTCCATCATCCCCAGCCAGCATTGGGTTTGCAGTCCAACACCTCTGGAAAGTACTGAGTTGGGAAAGGTGGTAAAAGAGAACTTGATCTACTCAGATACTTGTCAGTCCATCATCTTCAGCCAGCACGGGTAATGTAGTCCAGCACCTCTGGAGAACACTAAGTTAAAGAAGGGTGGTATAAGAGAACTTCACTTGTTCAAATACTTGTCAGTCACCCCACTACTTATGCTTTCATGGGTCAGAGAGAAAGGCTGGAAGAGAACTACATTCCCAGGAGAGACCACAGTGGCAGCGTCTCTGCTTTGCCTGCCAGAGAGACCAGGGACTGACCTTTGGCATCATAGGTGAAAAGAAACTTGGGCATCTGAATTAGTGAAAGATAACCATCCCCCCCCCGCCCCACCATCCAGTGACCTAGGCAGATTGCTGTGGATGAGCAGAAGCTACACTGGGTTGACAGAACATCAGTCTGACTCAATCAATCTAACAGCTTCATCTACTGGCTCAGGAAGGAGAAAAGCACTCTGTTCACCATTGGGGTGCAGACCTTCCCCATTTCTGTAGAGCAAGGGTGGGGAGTCTCTTTCACCCCAACAGCCAGGCTCCGTTTCAGAGATGATTCCAAGTGCTGCATTCAGAAGGTGGGTGGGACTAACGGCAAAGTGGTATAGGGCCAAAAATGCCAGCATATTTTAGGCAAAAGCTCTTGCTACAAGTCACGAAATGGGAGAAACAGCATTTCAAACATTCAAAATGAGAAGAAATCCATACAAAACCCATTCACTGCCAAATTAAGAGAACCCGATTTGGCTCCAGGACATGTGGATCCCCAGGTCCCTCCTCATTACCCATCGCAGACTTGTTGACTCCACTTTGGTTTTCTGTTAGAACCCCAAGAACAGCCTCCAAAGCAATCACACCAGGAAGGGCCACTTGTGGTCTTCCAGATGTTGCCAAACTGCAATTCCCATCAGTTTTTGGATTTGCAGTCCAACAACATAAGATACCACTGTTTTACTCACCACAAATGATTTCCAATAAACAGTTTGCGTCTGAACCAGCCTCCAATCTGAGTTGTTCCAGATGTGAACTACAAACTTTATCATCTCCACCCACTAGGTGTGCTGGCTGTGGTAGACCAGAGTTGGACTACATCTGGAGGAACCCAGATTGGGGAAAGGCTGGTATGAGCTTTCAACAGTCATTTTGGGCCAAGTCTGCTGTCAGTGTTTTCTTCACTTCAGGTGCTGAAGATTAACGTAGAAAAAGTTTATTGCTGTTGCTGCTAAAGCTAAAACTAGGAGCCAGAAGGAAAGAACCAAAGCTGGTCCACAAATCAGCCAGAGCTCTCCCAGGAGTTCTAGATGTCTCTTTCATCTGCCACCTAATGAGAGTCTGGGAAAGCTTCTTTATGGGATTACAATTCCGGAATCCTCCAAACTGGCTGGGGTGCTGATAGTTCTGGGAATTAGGAGTTAAAGAACAAAAAAATTCGCTGAGCTCAGGATCTCATCTGAATGCTGAGGGGACCACACAGGTCAAGGCTGCCTTAATTCCAACTACCGTCTGCTCAACCCAAGGAGCTTCAGCAAGGGACATCTACTTGCAAGCTCAGGCTCTCTCCTTTTCCAGTTATTGTGAAGAAATAGCAGGGCTTGGGGATTTTATAGAGTCAGCATGATGCAATGGTTTGAGTGCCAGACTCTCTCTCTGACTTCGGGAGAGAAGGGTTTGAATCCCTGCTCAGCCACGGAAACCCACTGGGGGAGGGTGGATGATGAAACTATTGGAATTAGTGGAAATGGATAAACTAACTGAATTGTTAAAGGATAGTTTGTTGTTTGAACTCAGAAAAAAACTGGGAGAAATTTGTAAGTCTTGCTAATGTTTTTTGGGAGGAGGTTCTTTTAAATTTGAGATATAAACACAAGTAAAGCTAAGGTATGAGAACACTGTGATGTAATTGAGTGCTGGACAACAGCTCTAGAGACCAGGGTTCAATTCCCCACTTGGCCACGGAAACCCACTGGGTGACCTTGGGCACATCTCGGCCCCCAGAAAACCCCATGACCTGTTTTATTTAGAGTTCTCGTAAGTCAGAAACAACTGGAAGGAATGCAACAATAAAGGTAAGATGTAAGTATGGAATAAAAGGCACAAATATGAAATATGTATAGCAGAAATATTTCTTTTTTAAACTGAGTAGCAGTATAAATGAATTATAGGGGTTTTTCTTTTAAAAGTTAGGATTAACTTAGAAGGAGTGTTACCCTTTATATTAGTTTTAGTTTGTTTCATATTTGTTCAGTTTCTGCTACATTTGTTACATTTTTTATTTGGAGCTATGTGAAAGGATGTCTTGTATGTTTATGTACCTACTATAGTATAGTATTGTTTAGGAGATCCTTGCATGTAGTTTTGCATATATACAAACTTTTTTGTGTTTACTAAAAACGATGCATTAAAAAAAAATCCACTGGGTTATTTTGGGCAAGATCCACTCTCTCAGCCTCAGAGAAAGGCCATGGCATAACTCCACTGACAAGACCTTGCCAAGAAAACCCTACAAAAGGGTTGCCGTTAAGTCAGAGTCAACTTGAAAGAGCTTAACAACAATGGGGATGTTACATTTTCGGACTGCAGCTAGGAGTTCTGGTCCAAAAATGTAACATCCCCAAGTTCTCAGATTTGTTGTCCATTCACTTAATAAACAGAGCAAGGGAAGTGAAACAACCTTTTTTCCTGGATAACTTCAACATTATAGCAGCGTTTGGCGAGTAAAAGAGGTTAGGATCTGGACCAAATTCCTTGGACTTTACAGAGGGACACCACTCAGCCTGGTCACAGCCAGAGGACCAGGGTGGGTTGGAAGAGAGAGGGAGAAGAGAAGAGAAGGCAGGGCAGCTGGAGAATGCAAACAGCATGTGTACCAGGCCCTGAGGGATGGACACTTGGATGCGTGCCTGTCAAAAGCAATCATGTGGTTGAACAGAAGACCTGGGACAGGCGCCTAGGCTGGTAAGGGTGGCGCAGTTGCAAGGATGCTGGATGGGCCCGGATAGCAGCCGCTAACATGGTGGAGGGGATGAGAGGGAGAGAGATGGATGGAAGGGGGTGTCACTTCCTTCTGCAAATCAGTGGCAGCTTCAATGCATCTTCCTCTTGGCTCCTGCTCAGAGATGTCAGCAAATATTTACTTTCTGGAGCCAGAGGACCTGGAATGATGGGATATCTGAGCTAGGTCAGGGATGGGCAAAGTATGTGGCCCCTGAAGCTTTTTTCCCCAACCCCTCCAGACTAGTCCATTGCTGGACAAAATGAAGGCTGGACTGCTACCCCTAGAAGCCTCTGGGAGAAATGATCACCTTTTAAATATGTTGCAGGGTCTCTTTGCATTGTTTAATATCAAAAATATCCATTTTTCAAAATAAGACCTGAAGTTCTAGTTACTTCCACTCTGGTATTTTTATTTATTTTTTGGGAGTTCTGGGGACTCCAGGGGCAAAAAATTGGGCCACAAAGCTCTTGCAGTCACCCCTCCCCTGTGTTAGGTATGGCTACTAGCCTGGAGAAGAAAAAACACCCTGCACATCCTCAGAGGCACTCTTTCCTCAACACTGCAATTCATGTTCCAGCAAAAGCTAGCCCAAACCTACATTTGAGGGACCGTCTGCTGGAGGCCATCATTACACCCAGGGCATGCTCTCCAGCTAGGACAAGCAGGCCGAGGCAAGGGAAGCCCATGCCCAAGGAGGGACTGGTGGCTACAGCAATCAAAACTTGCTAGTTTGTTCATCACACACATGCTCTCTTGTACAAACTGGTTGACAACCAGAGTTCTCCTCGAAATTATGCAGGGTTTCTGTGACCTGACACCCCCCCCCCATGGCTGACAATTTTCCCCACCTCAAATTCCAGGCCCCTCCCCCATCCTGCCCCTCCTGCCCCATTCACTCACCCGGACGAGGTAGGAGACTCCGGGGCCAATCACCTTGTCATCAGGGTGCAACCAGCCCCGGCTGGGCTTGTTGACAAAACTGCCGTGCCGGGTCCACTCATCTCCACCGAGCTGGCCGCCTTCCACCCGCATCTTCTTCCCGCAGCCCAGTTTGTTCATATCCTGGGAACAGAGACCGACAGTCCCCGCTGAGTCTGGGAGAAGAGCTGAGACAGTGGCAGGAGGCGGTGGCGGCAACGGTTGCTCCCCAGATCCGCCCGCCTCCCTGGAAAAGGCACGGAGGTTGAGGAGAGTGGTGGCGGGGTTGGAGAGCTTAAGGTTGGCCATTTTGGGGAAGAAGGAGCACAGGGTGGTGGGGCTATCCTCCGATTCTGAGGACAGCTCCCCCAGGGGCAGCATGGGGCTGAGGGAGGAGGAAGACAGTGAGCTGGGGATGGACGGGGCAGCCACCAGGGGCTCCAGAGGGCAGTCCCCCTCCGTGGCCACCAACCCATCTTCCAAGGATGAGAGGGAGTCATTGCGGAGATGGTTATATTTGCTTTTCTGTAGGAGGTCCATTCCTGAGAAGGACAGGGGATGAGGAGGGGGGGGAGAAAAGCACCCAAACTTGGTGGGGGATAGATCGACACAGAGGATGCCTTGAGTCAGAAAGAGCTCATGAGCCCATGAAAGTTAGAACCGATCCAAAGGAGACTTCCCACCAGGTCCTGGCTGGCATTGCCAACAGAAACACAGATCTAGGGACACAAGCTGGGGATGCGGGGAGGGGTGCCCCTTCAAACCGCCCTGGTATTAAGTGCGCCCAGCCGTCGTCACAGCCGCCACCGCTGTCATCACAAGCCCTGGGTCGAATTAACCAGATCCATGGGCAGAGGTCACACCGCCAACCAAGACTGCGCCGCCAGAGGAACAGTGATCTTTGGACAGCCCCGTGAGGAGAGAGGAGAGAAGAGAGGGGCTGCTGGCTGGACCCCAAGACTGGAGCGATGGCTGGGTGCCTTGGGGGTGTGAGTGAGAAGAGAGGACCTCACACTTCTCCTTCCCTAGAGGGCTGGTGCACCACCTGTTGAACCTCCCCCTCTTTGTCCGAGGTCAGTCGCTGCTGCCCGCTAGATGCCCAACGCTGCCTGTCTTCTTCAGCACGAACCCCTCCACAGCAATTATGGCCCGGAAGGAGAGAGAATGTGCGCGTCAAGCTAGCGGAGGATGCTCAATTCCACAGATGCTCTGGCCTCATTTGTCTCCTGTTCTGCTAAACGTATACATGGACGAGTGGGGGGAAATCCCAAGACAAGTCAGTCCACAGAGCGCCTTCCAGTTCAGCAGGATCTGGGAAGGTGGAGGCAGTGGGGCCCCGGCGGTGGCTGCCAGGAAACCAAACAGAAGCTCCTCTGTTAATCCACAGAAACCCACGTGTACAGCAGGCAGAGGCTGGCCTCTCGCAGTGGGGCTGGTGAATGCCAGAGATGCTGGCTGAAGCAGGGATCTGGGAACCTCTCGGGGGACAGGTCGCGTGGGAGATGGGTGGTCTGTCCCTGCTGGTCCAGGGTCACCGCAGGTGTACAGTGGAGGGGTATCCCTCCAAATCCCACAGGCAGCCCCACTCTAGACACGGATGGTGGGTCTCTCGTGATGCCTTCTCTCTGTACCTCTGCCCCCCCCCAACTCGCTGCAGCTGCTGTGGCTGCCTGGGAGAGCGCTGAGGCTTAATTGCTACCGCTTCCTGAATGCAATCGTTCAGCTCTAAGTGACTGCGGCTCAGTTCCGGGGGAAAGGCAGAGGGGGGCAGGCTGAGGGGGGAGAGGGGGGGAGAAAGAGAGAAAGAGGCCAAGCTTTTGCTACCAATGGGAGGGCAGTGCTGACTCACAGGAGGGCTCCTGCCCTCCTTGCGTGGAAACAGAAAGGAGGGGGAAAGAATGTAGAGGCAATGGAGCTTGCTCCAAAAGGGGTGGGGTCTTGAGGGAGTAATCTAGAGCAGGGGGCGTGTGTGCAAACACACACATGCACACACACATTCTCACTCAAGGTCACTGGCCATGTATGGAGAGGCTTCTTCCAAGCCAAATAGACATTTCTGCCAGGGAGGAGAGGTAGGAGGTATGCCACAGGCAGAAAGGGGTGGGCGGGAGGAGGAGGCAGAGAGGAGACGAAAGGAGAGACTCCCTTCTATACTGTGGGTTGATACAGAATCAACGCAATCTCTATTACAGCCTGCCCTCCCTCCCCCCAGCTTCCCCACAGAAGCTTCAAAGCCCTGCAACCAACCCCTCCACATGCTTGAACATCCTTAGGAGAAGAGCTGACAACCATCTTGCAAGGTAGGACAGTGCAGCTCTCTGCAGACAGCAAAGGGGTGAGGAGTCAAGTTTGGAGTGAGAGAGATAGGTGGAGAACAGCAGAGGCTGAGGGAAAGGGGAATGGGCTTAGCTAACGAAAATGGGAAAACGGCGGCAGCAGTGAGGTTATGTAGCACTTCTGACACCCAAACCATCTTTCTTTGTGCCACTGTTATGCTTTTTAAAAATCCCTCTGGATAACATACATTAAAAACAACTAGAGCAAGAAGGGACGGGCAAGAGATTAGCTGTAAGGAATACCCCACGGTTCCCTATAAAGAACATGACTCAAATTCTACTTTTAAAATCACACCCATCTCTGTTTAGTCAACTCTGTTCCCTTTTGACCTGTCCACTGAGCACTCAACCTCCTGAAACCCATGAAGTCCGCACTGAGCAGCAAGCCCTGGGTACACTCCCTCGCTTATCCCTAGGTGACTCAGGGGTTGGTGGCCTAGCATATAACACACCCACCCCACAGGACTCTTGTTTAAAAGCACACTCAGGTTTCCAGCCTTTACAGTGTGAACTGCAGGAAGCACTTTGCAAAGTCTCACACCCTGAGAGGTGTTCAGCCAGACCACAGTCAAGGTTACACTTTTCTCCCTCTGCCCCCATATGTTTCCAGCACCTCCTGGCTCTAATTATAAAAGCTTGCAGGGATTGTCTTTGGACTACAGCTCCCATGATCCTCCATGCTGGCTGGGGAATGCTGGAAGCTGCAAATTTTCTAAGCCCTGTCAGATGCAGAGCAACTAAGTCATCATTTTCAAGGCTTGGAAAAGTTGCTTCTTTGCACAACAGCTCCCATCATCCCCCAGCCTATACTGGCCATGTTGACTGGGGGACTATAGCTTAGTCCCAGAAAGTAACTTTCCTGAGCTGTGGCCAAGCATCTCTCACTTCATGCTTTCCGTGTAGATCACATATAAACAATTTGCCTTAGTATCATTTAAATGCTTTTTTAAAAACATTTTCATTGTGGATTTCCATGAACCTAATGGTTGAAAGAATGAGAATAATGTACATTAATAATAAGATGACTTGCTCCCCTTTCATGATGCCCTCAAATCCTCTGCCTGACACCACTCTTTCAGACTGCCTATCGGAAAGAATGGCCCTGGCTACAGTTCCCATCATCCCACCCAACATGATGGGAATCCTAGGCAATAGATCTGGTGGTGACCCCTGTTGGGGATGATCACTGTATTAAAAAACAAGGCACCTTAATTCAGTCAGTGATCTCTTTCTGGTTGTTGGCTGGTTGTTTTCAGAGTAACCTGTAACCTTGTGAGATCAGGGGCAAACTATTGCTATGCAATCCTCAAGGTGTGCATGAGAGACAGAGTCAGACCTTTAGAATTTTACTCTTGGGGAGATTTTGTTGCACTTGTGTGCCTTAAAGTCAGTTCTAACTTATAGTGGCCCAGCATGATACAATGGCTTAAGTACTGAACTATAACTCTGGAGACCAGGGTTTGAATCCCTCGTTGTCCTGGATAACCCCTAGATGACCCTGGTCAAGCCACACTCTCTCAGCCTCAGCAGAAGGCAAAGGCAAGCCCTCTCTGAAGAAATCCTGCCAAGAAAACACCTTAATAGGTTCACCTTAGGATTGCCCTAAGTCAGAAATGACTTCAGGACACACATCAACAACAAGGTGAACCTACCAAGGAATTTTCTTGACAAGATTTGTCCAGAGGGGGTTTGCTACTGCCTTCTGCTGAGGCTGAGAGAGTGTGACTTGCCCAAAGTCAACCACAGGCTTTCTATGGCCAGGTAGGGACTTGAACCCTGGTCTCTAGAGTTGTAGGTCAACATCCAGATCAATACACCGCTCTGGTTCTCGCTACATACCATGGTTCTCTAGCAGGGCCAATGGATGCTGTTAGCAGTAGTCTCCCAAAGGTAACTGGCCCCAGGCTCAGAAATACACATTAGCTGGTAGAATGCATCCCACCCACAGAACTGTTGGTTCCTCTCTGGCAGGAAGGCAGCGCCATTTGAGTGTGGCCTGAGCAAACCTGGGTTTCTGTCCTCCAAAAAGAAAACATTTTTCTCACTTAGCTGATACAGTTTTCCTCCCTTTCAGTCTTAAAGCCTAGCCAAACATTTCAGCCCTTCAGCGGTGGAGGCAAGCTTGAGTGGGCTGGGAGGGTTCTGACTAGGGCTGCCAGAGTGAAAACTGGAGAGGGCTCCTGTACCTTGGCTGGTTGCATAGAAAAAGGCAGTTCAGCAGGGGCTGCTTGTCACACAACTGGGCTAGAAGCAAAACCTGCTGAAATTCTCTCTTCTACAGAACCATTCAAGGTACAGCAGCACACTGCAGATTTCAATCTGGCAACCCAAGTTGTGACATGCTATGGCATGAGGTAGAGACAGGAAGCTTGCAGAAAAAACAAAATCACATAAGGCAGGGCATGGAAAGATGTGACCTTGAAGCTCACCTAGCTTGCAGGATTTCTTTTGTGTGGATTGATCCCGGGAAAAGAGTGGAAGGGAGTTGAGACGGATGGAGAATGAAGAACCAGAGAAAGAGTTGTGCCCTTTGAGTCCCGTGAGGTGTGTGTGTGGCCCACACAACCCAGTGGCAGCCCTCCTCAAGGGATGGGGGCCCTGTTTGCCCACTAGGCCACTGGGACTTTGGCCAACAGCTGAACATCAAGGCCAGAAACAGTTTCCTTAGTGGTTGAGGTCCAGCCAGGCAAAAATAAAATAAAAAGAGAGAGGGAAGCAGGCTGCAAGTGTGTCGGAGAGGAAATGGGACAGAGTTTAACCCAGCTGTTCCTTCCGCTGAGGAAGAGGGAGGCCTCAGCAGAACACTGCAGCCTCCTCCACAGCAGCCAGAAAACAAGCAAGGGGAAGAGGTGGGAAGGCTCACATGCCTCCCCTCCCCCGCTGTGCTGCTGGGCCTCTTGGACCCAATTCGAGGGCCAAAACACAGGAAGTTGCTCCCTTCACTCCTCAAGGCAGGGGGCACGAAGGGGACATGCATTCCTCAGCATCTTGGCTCTGCTAGATAGTGTGAGAGGCAACAATGAGGGGGACTTCTCCTAACTTGTACCTTTTGGCATGGGTTCAAGGACACTCTGTGAGATGGCCTTTCTATGAGCCACTGCGGCTAGACAACCCCCCAATCCTTATCTGAGAATTTTTAAAACTCAAATGCCTCCATGTCCCTCTTGGGCTATCTGAAGCAAAGGACTGGCAATTATTTTTATTCAGTGTGCCAGGAATTAACGCCATATTTGTGCCCACTGATTACAACTGTTTCTTTCTTTCACAGAACCTGCTGGGGCCAACAGCCAATGGTTCAGGGAACAGCCTTGGTCCAGGGACCACCACTTTCTGTAGCAGTGCTCTAGGAGGCATGGAAAAGTCAGTCCCACCATGTTCCCACTTCTCAGCTGCTTTAGACCTCAGGTAGGCCTTCCTCTCTTAGCTAAAAACACTGACAAAACTAACTTATGCTTCACTTCCTGGTTCGTGAAAAGGCGTTTCCTGAACTTGAACACCAGGGGTTGGAAAAGAATGGCTGAATTGCTTTCCACTTCCTTTAGAAGGGGGTAGGAAGCGTTTTAATTAAAAACAAAACCTAAAATAAAATTTTGAGGAGTCAGAGGATGCAGCTCTCTGTGCTGCAGTGAGTGGTTTATTCGAGCCCTTAAACCTTAGATAGCTGCCCACCCCATTCTGAGGCAGCCTCCTTCAATGACTGGGTATCAGAACACAACGTCTATCGTCCTCAGCCAGGCTGAGGAAGACCACAGTTATCTTCCAAAACATCTGGAAAGCACCAGGTTGAGGAAAACTGCCTCAAGGATTCTCTGCCAGAGGCTGCCCCAATTTCAACAAAAGTTTATTTCTGGTTTATTTGTTCCATTTATATGCCATCTTTCCTTCCATGAGATCAAGGCAACATACACAAGGTTCTCCTCCTTTTGATGTCACACACACACACACACACGTGCACGCACCTCACTTCTTGATAGCCGAGATCAAGGGAGTAACATCAAAGGAAGGAGGAGGCTGGAAGCACAAGAGGCATCGAGAAAGAAGAAGCAAACTCAAGAAAAACAGGGAGGTTTAAGGAACAGAAGCAATGTGAATGGGCCAAACCTGGAATAATCCAAGTTCTAGCATCTACTGAGCCATGAAACTCATTGAGTGACCATGAGCCAGCTATACTCTTGTCCCAGCTTGACCCAGCTCATAGGGTTGTTGTGGGGATAAAGTAAAGGAAACCCCTACCTTCTGACAGCTCATTATCTGATGACTCACTCTTTTGACACTTCCAGACTAAGGACAAGCTCCATTAATTCAACAGGGGTTCTGCTCTTTCATCAGTTCTTCTTGCCTATGGAGACTCACTTGGAACTGCTCGCACATGTACGCTGCTTGCAAAGCAAAGTGAGAGGGGAGGAAAAAGGCACCAAGCCAGCTGATAGACTTTGCAAGCATCATGCGCATGGTCGGTCCCAAGTGAACCTCCATAAATCCTTCATACTCCCTACAGTAGAGTACACGGGTTCCACTTTTCAACTAATTCCCTTTTCCGACCGTGCTCCTGTCCCTAACCTGTCAGATAAGTGGAGGAAGCCTGTAGGGAGAACAGGAACCATGGATACTGCCTTCAGCATATCAAAGAAAACAAAACGATATAAAAGCATAACTAATCAACTAACACCAAACCTCCTCTGAACAAAGCTAAGAAAACCCCATGATAGGTTCTCTTTAGGGTCATAATAAGTCAGAAGTGACTTGAATGTGTATTCCTGCTTTGATGGTGTCTTCCTGCAAGGCAGGGGGTTGCACTCAATGGCCCTTGTGGTCTGTTCCAACTTTATGATTCTATGAGGACACACAATGATAATGAAACCAACTAACTTACAGGGGAGGGGGAAAGACGCTGGAGAAATGAAAAGAAGGAAAACTCAGAGACAGAAAAGTTTCTTAGGTTGGGATTCACGCTTATTTTGGTGAACACACATCACTAGCCGCAGGGTGCTAGTCCTCGTGAAACGTGCCCATTCTTTTCTGTTTCTGCTCTTGGGGTGAGAAGCAAGGTGTTCGTTTAGCCACAAGGTGGCATTATCATACAGTAAGAGATGCAGCAAAAAGAATGGAAGCAGCTAAATTAGGAAAAGAGCAAGGCACAGAGACCACACTAGCCCAGGAGATCAGTTGCCCTCCCTGCAATAACACAGCTCCCACTGGTATAGTCAGCATAGCCTCAGGTATCAAGGATGATGGGAGATATAGTTCATAGAATCATAGAATCATAGAAATGTAGAGTTGGAAGAGACCACACGGGCCATCCAGTCCAAACCCCTGCCATGCAGGAACACCCTCAAAGCACTCCCGACAGATGGCCATCCAGTCTCTGCTTAAAAACCTCCAAAGAAGGAGACTCCACCACACTCTGAGGCAGCAGATTCCACTGCCGGACAGCTCTGACTGTCAGGAAGTTCTTCCTGAGGTTCAGGTGGAATCTCCTTTCCTGCAGCTTGAATCCATTGCTCCTTGTCCTCGTCTCTGGGGCAGCAGAAAACAAGCCCACTCCCTCCTCTACATGGCATCCCTTCAAATATTTAAACATGGCTATCACGTCCCCTCTTAACCTTCTCTTCTGCAGACTACACATACCCAGCTCTCTAAGTCTATCCTCATAGGGAATGGCTTCCAGGCCTCTCACCATTTTGGTCGCCTTCCTCTGGACTTGCTCCAGCTTGACCATGTCCTTCTTGAATTGGGGTGCCCAGAACTGGACACAATATTCAAGATGAGGTCTAACCAAAGCAGAGTAGAGTGGGACCAGTACCTCCCTCGATCTAGACACCGTACTCCTATTAATACAACCGAGAATTGCATTGGGTTTCTTGGCTGCTGCATCACACTGCTGACTCATGTTCAGCTTGTGGTCTATTAAGACTCCTAGATCCCTTTCACACGTACTGCTATCCAGCCACGTGTCCCCCATCCTATATTTCTGTATTCCATTTTTTCTCCCTAAGTGTAGGACCTTACATTTCTCTCTCTGAATTTCATTTTGTTAGCCTTGGCCCAGCTCTCCAATCTGTCCAGGTCATTTTGAATTTTGATCCTGTCCTCTGGCGTATTAGCAACCCCTCCCAATTTGGTGTCATCTGCAAATTTGATGAGCATGCCCTCTATTCCTTCATCCAAGTCGTTGATGAAGATATTGAACAGCACTGGGCCCAGGACAGAACCCTGTGGCACCCCGCTAGTCACTTCTCTCCAGGATGAAAAGCAGCCATTGGCGAGCACCCTTTGGGAACGGTCAACCAGTTACAGATCCACCTGACAGTAGCCCTGTCCAGCCCACATTTTACTAGCTTCTTTGCAAGAATGTCGTGGGGAACTTTGTCAAAGGCCTTACTGAAATCGAGATATGTTACATCCACAGCATCCACAGTTCAAGCACCTGTAGGATTTCCTGGCCATGCTACATAATGTGCAGGTGTTTTTGTGAATACATGTATGGTCAATTCAAGAAAAAATGAGTACAGGAAGCAGTCTTAAGGACACTCCCTGCCTCTTCCCCGCATCCAGGCACTTCTTTTCCAGGGGAACTTTCCCTCTTGGTAGCACCAATCAGGCTGTTCAGCCCTTTAAAAACCCACCTCTCGTCCTCGTTCTCCTCCTCCTCCTCTACCAGCAGCTGCCTGGCCAGATTACGACAGCTTGCAGCCCGATTTCTCAGCACCACAATCCCCCTTCCAATGTCCACTCAACCCAAAGAAGGAGATGGGCAAGAGAGAAGAAGTATAGGGCCACCATGCTAACCCATCCATCCCTTTCCCTCTCCTTTCCCTGATCTGGTTTGGACCCTCAGTGCCTGCTTTCCCCACCATACTTTGGCCCCCTTCCCACAGGTACACACACAGATTTTGTTAATTGTGTTTTTTCCATTTTTGCGGGGGTCCTGAACCCTTAACCCCAGTGAATGTGGAGGGGCGGCTGTACTGTAATTTAAAATAATTCTACAATTCTGCCACAGTTTTATATAAGCAGTCCCCTATGCAAGCAAAAACAGCACCGCCTATAATGTTTTAGCTGCTTCTTAACCAACTCCTCACCTGTTCCCAAGGGCAGGACTAATTATGTGAAGGATTTTGATTTTTGTCCATTACTTTTGCAGAAGTCAATTTTTCCTCAGTTTATCATATTACTGAAGAATACTCAAGTATTTCCATACAGCTCTGGCCTATACAACTTTTCGCAGTACCAAAGCTTGGAAATGTGACTTTTCTGGAGTCAACTCCCAGTGACCACTATGGCTGGGAAATTGTGGAAGTTGTTGTCCAGAAAACTGACATCCCCATGCATTTCCATTAGCACTTACTGGCAGCCCTGTAAGGTAGGACAACAATGTCACTGCCCCACAACGCACATGCAGAAGGCTAAAGCCACCCGGTGACCACAGACTGTAAGCCAGGATTTGAACTGGGGTCAAGAGAATATTCTACAGTTGATCATGACTATTTCCTCCTTTTTTAAAAAAATGTCAATATGACAGCTAGATACTACATTAAAAAAAAAGACTGACAGAACCAGTCTACAAGTTTGCAGGTTTAGAAAAGTTTCTCTTTGCTGCTGGGAATTCTGGAAGTTGCAGTTGAAAAACAGAACTTTTTCCAACTCTGCACTTGTAAAGAAATAGTGGAAAATACAAAGAAATAAATTTATTTCAAGGAGAAGGAAGCTGTATGTGTGTGTGTGTGTGTGCGCGCGTGTGCTTGTGGTGGGGTGTTGTTTCTAAGATGCACTGGAAAAAAATGTTGGTCAGAAGGACCAGGTCTCCTCTGTACGATCTGCAAACCCATAAGCAAGCCTCAGACATCACAGAACACCGGAGAATACCACCTCCAAAGGGGGAGGCATGATTTCACACGAAGTTATGCAGCTCAGCTCAGCGTGCGCACGCGCACGCACACACCCTTCTGCTCCCTTTGGAGTCTATGACCCTCTAAGAGCACAAACAGCTTCTTCCAGGTGGGATAAAAAGCCCCAATGCTCCCTTAAAACAGAGCCAGGGGAATGTGCAGCTTTCCAGATGTTGCTGGCCTGCAACTCTCAACATTCTTCATTACTGGTCTGGCCAACTGAGCCTAATCGAAGTCTCAACAGTATCTGGAGGGTCACAAGTTGCCCACTTCTGACTTTATAACAGGGGAACAGTTAAAAGCCTTTTAGGGGCTGAGAAAAAACCCAAAGGCCCACCAGAAGCAACTGGATGTTTTGTTTTTAAGAAGAGAAAGGGTGCTAGATTGCCAACATTCCCCCATACTGTACTGTGAGTGAGTCCCAGCTCTCCATGTCCTGCATTTATTTATCAGACATATATCCTAGGTTTCTACCATGCTCAAGCTGGTTACCACAATTCTCTCTGTTCTTCCCTCTTTTTATCCCCACAACATGAAGGATGCTATCACTGAAATATATGAAATGGAAAATCTGTGAGTTTCATGGACTGGGTGGAATGAATCTGCAGCCAGGTGTCCTCAAGCCCTATCCAACACTCTCAAGCAAACTTCCCCCCAACCTGACCCTTTTCTGACAGACTGTACTGCAACCCCCATCATCCTGGGGCTGTTTGACCAGTGGCAAGGATTAAAGGAGTTGGGGTTAACACATCTGGAGAGTATTTAAATAAGCAGCTAGGGGGAATGACCAATGGTCTTATCTCTATTAATGCACAGGGCATGGGAAATATATGAACTTGAAATCCTAACACAGAAAAGCAAATATGATATAATACACATCACTGAGACCTGGTATGCTGAGTCTCTTGATAGGAATGTTGTAACAACGGGTATAACCTAGTTCAAAGAAACAGCCCAAACAGGAATGTAAGAGGAATAGCATTTATACATAAAGGATGCTTACAGCTGCGAAGAGATCCATGACTTGAATCTTGGAAGCCAGGCTGAGGAGGAGAGAAACAACACTGATGTCATCGTGGGGTCTACTACAGATCCCCAAGCCAGACTGAGGATTTGGATGATGCCTCCCTGGAACAGGTAGCTAAACACTCAGGAAGGAGGAATGTAATCATTAAAGATTTCAACTATCTTGGTATTTGTTGGAAGTCAAACTCTGCCAAGAATATAAGGTTCAACAAATTCCTCTCTTGCCTTGGAGACAATTTCATTGCCCAAAAGGTGGAAGAGGCAATAAGGGGATTAGCTATTTTAGATCTGATCCGAAATAACAGGGATGACCTGGTTAACAGGGTGGAACTGGCGAGATCCTTAGGTGGGAGTGACCATGTTCTCTGAGTTTATTATGTAGCAGAAAGAGGAAGCCAAGCAGAGTCAGGCATGCATTCCAGACTTTAAAAAGCTGATTCCAATAAACTTAGGGAAATACTGAGTGTGATCCCACGGTATAGGAACACTAAAGGAAAAGGGAGTTCATGATGGATGAGAATGTTTTAAAAAGTGAGATATTGAAGACACAATTTCAAACAGTTCCAATGAGAAGGAAAAATAGGAGTTGTCTAAAGAAACTGGGATCAATGTCTCTAGAACTTTCAACTAAGCTTAGATTTAAAAGGGGCATGTAGAAGAAATGGAAAAAGGGGGAAATTCCCAAAAAGGAATTCAAACTAATAGCCAGAATATGTAGAGAAAATCAGAAAAGCTAATAAGCTCAGGCTTGCTAGAGAGGTTGAAAACAAAGAAAAGAGATTTTTTTGGTTATGTTTGTAGCAAAAGGAAGAAAAAGGAAATGGTGGGCCACTATGCAGAGAATATGGCAAAATGGTAACAAGGGACAGAGAAAAGGCAGAACTGTTCAACACCTTCTTTGTTTGGTCTTCTCCCAAAAGGAAAATGGTGTGATCTGGAAAATGAAGCAGATGATGCAGTGGGGAAATGCAGCACAGAATAGCAAACGAGCTAGTACAGGAATACCCGGCTACTCTAAATGAATTCAGTTCTTCAGGGCCAGATGAACTACATCCAAGGGTATTAAAAAATCTGGCAGTAGTAATCTTAGAAATACTGACAATAATCTTTGAGAATTCCTGAAGAGAAGAAGATTGGAGGAGGGCAAATGTTATTCCCATCTTCAAAAGTGGGGGAAAAGATCCAAACAATTACAGTTGAGTCAGCCTGACATTAATACCAGGAAAGATTCTAGAGCACATCACTAAATAGGTAGCCTTGTAAGCACTCAGAAAGGAATCCCATGATGATTAAAAGTCAACAAAAACAAGCCATGCCAGACTAATCTTATCTATCTCTTTTTACAGAGTTACAAGCTTGGTAGATGAAGGGAATGCTGTGGATGTAGCATATCTTGATTTCAGTAAGGCCTTTGACAAGGTCCTCCATAATATTCTTGCAAACAAGCTAGTAAAATGTGGGCTAGCTAATGTTAAGATATATTTATAATTGGTTGTCCGACTGAACCCAAACGGTGCTCACCAACGGCTCCTCTTCATCCTGGAGAAAAGTGACTAGTGGGGTGCCACAGGGTTCTGTTTTGGAACTTGTGCTATTCAACATAGCAGTTAGCGATAGCAATAGCAGTTATAGTTCTATACCACTTATCAGTGCAAAGCACTTCCTGAGCTGTTTACAATGTGTTTTTAGCTAATTGCCCCCAACAAGATGGGTACTCATTTTACCGATCTATCAAAGGATGGAAGGCTGGAGCCCTGCAGGATCGAACTCACAATGTTGTGGCTGCAGTACCGCCGTTTAACCACTGTGCCACGAGGGCTCTTTTACATCATTATAAACGACTTGGATGATGGAAAAAAGGGCATGTTTATCAAATCTGCAAATGACATCAAATTAGGTGTAGCTAATACCCCAGAGGAAAGGATTAGAATTCAAAATGACCTTAACAGATTAGAGAGCTTGGCCAAAACTAGCAAAATGAATTTCAACAGCGAGAAATATAAGGTACTACACTTAACAAAAAAAACCTGAAATGCACAGATACAGAATGGGTGACATCTGGCTTGACCACAGTACATGTGAAAGGGATCTAGGAACCTTAGTAGACCACAAGCTGAAAATGAGTTGTCAGAGTGATGTGGAAGCTAAAAAAGCCAATGCAATTCTAGGCTGCAGGAGTATAGTGTATAGGTCAATGGGAGTAACATTACCACTCTATTCTGTTTTGTCAAACTTTGCTTGGAATACTGTGTTCAGTTCTGGACACCATAACTCAAGAAGGATATTGACAAGCTGGAACTGTCTAGAGGAGACTGACCAAAACGGTAAAAGGTGTAGAAACCATGCCCTCCTACAGTTTTCCAGTCCCTAACCTATCAGATAAGTGGAGGAAGCCTGTCCTTTCTTGGATCCACTCCCAGAAGTGAATGGCAGAGGCATTCCAAAACTTGCTGCTGAAAGAAGGTCACTTCCCAAGATTTTAACCTAGTCTACAGACCGCCCCACTCAATCTGCCTGCCTTCAGAAATTCTTAGCTGGTTCTGCTGCAAAAGACCAGCAGGTCACTAGTCCCTGGGGGAAATTACCCCCTGGGTAAGAATAGCGAGGAGAGCAGCTTTAACTCAATCAGAAAACGAGACAGCATCAACATCAGTGAAGAAGGGAGGAGAAAAGGCTGACCCACCACCACAGCTACCTGCCACCACACCCAGGTTCAAGAGATACCTTCCCTTACCGTGTATTCCATCACTGGCAGAATGGATGCCGGACAGCCCCACGTCTCGGAAGTCAAACCTGTAGTTCAGTGATAAAGAGGGAATTAGCCAGGACCGCCCAGGCCACGGTACATGCTAGGAAAGGGGCCATGGAAGGATTGTTATCAGAGGGAAGAGGCTGTCTCCCCAATTTGCTGATGATGACCTTTAAAGCCCTACACTGCTCAGGTCCAGGTTATTAGATGTATTATATATTCTCCCTTACAAACCAGCCTTCTCTCTGTCCCAACATCCTCACAGATACATCTGGTGGGAACACAGAAAGGAGTCTCCTCAGTGCCTGCCCCCAAGGCTCTGGAACTCCCTTCCCAGATAAGTCAGACTGGCACTCTCCCTATTTTCCTTCCGCAGTCAAGTAAAGACATTTTTATTTCAACAGGCATTCAGTGTGCAATTATATGTGGCCTACCTGATAGAACATGATGCATATTGCTAATTGTGTGTATGGGTGTGTGCACTTCTAATTATGTATTTTCACTTTGTTTTTTTCCTGGGTAATTGTGTTTTAACTTTGGCATTCTTTGTTTTTTAACTATGTCTTTTTTATTGTTGTAAGCAGCTTTGAGTCCCAATCAGAAAAAAGCGAGGTATACATAAAGATGATGATGATGATGTGTGGGAAGAAAATTTAAAGTTCTTTCCAAGACAAGGAAGTGAGGGTTACAGGTAAGAAGTGACTAGCATTCAAAGAGAATATAAAATAAAATACATATTTTTTTATGTACAGGTTATATTTCTGTCTGCAAGTGGTGTCCTTGGCTCTACTTCTTCCCATTTCCTCCTCACAACAACAGCCCTATGAGGTAGGTCATGCTGAAAGATAAGACAAACAGACACTGAGCCATCGTCACCCAGTAAGCTTCATGGCTGAATGTGGGTCTCCTGAATCCCAGTCTGGGGTTCTAACCCCTGAGCCAAACAGACTGTCTTGTATGCATTTCATGCTTCTGAAATTTCATGGAAAGCTACTAAAAACCCTTGAAACAAATATGAAACACCTGCTTGAAACAAAGGGTGTTTCTGGGTTTGTTTTAAAAAAAAATTCCCAAAGTATGTGTGGTGGTGGCAGTGCCAAGGTGAAACATAGGACAGGAATATAATCTGTACAAAAATAAATTTGTATTTATTTTACAATCCCTTCAGTAAAGAATGCAGGCCCTCAGACGTTCTCCTGAGCAAAACAAAAAGAAACAAACAAACGAGACCCTCAGCATTTAACAAACTTGTGCTGCGAGGGTAGGAAAAGGGCCTTATCGGCCTTGCACTGTCTCCACACACGCACGCGCATGCACACACGTACACACACACCATCGTGTCTCTGCCCCAGGCAAGGAGCCTGTCTTCTTATACCGATGGCAGAGATTAGGCCAAGAGGCAGGCAAGATAAGGTGAGCTTCGGGCTCCTGACCAGAGCCTCCTGCTCAGACGGCTGCCAGCCTGGTAAACAAGGAGTGATTAATGAGCTGTCTGCTGGGGAAGCTGAGAGACAAGAGTGGTAAGAAAGCTGGTCTCCCAACAAGGCCTGGAACGTGCACCAAGAGCTCTCAAATCCTGCTACTATAAAGAGAACGCTGGGGGGGGGGGAATAGTTTTCTATCAGCCGATGTTCCTGGACGAAAACGCAAGTAGACTGAACCCCACTTGCTTGTTGCAGTTGTTGTTCCCGTGTGCCTTCGAGTTGCTTCTGACTAATAATGATCCTAAGGCAAACTGACATGGGGTTTCCATGGCAAGATTTCTTCCGAAGGGGTAAGCCTTTGTCTTCCTCTAAGGCTGAGAGAATGTGACTCATCCTATGGCTGAGCAAAGGAATCTGAACCCTGTTCTCTCAGAGTGCTAATCCAACTTTCAAATCACTACACCATGTTGGCTGGCTCTCAGTGTGACTTAAGACAGCTTTAAAAAGCAAACCCATAGAGGAAGACACATCCCTAAATCTGCAGGACCTGAGCAGGGTGGTTGATGATAGAGTGGTCTGGAGGTCTCTCACCCATAGGATCACTATAGGTTGAAATTCACCCGATGGAAGTTAACAACAAGGGCAGAAACTGATTGGTAGCTATTTGTCAGGACAGTCACCAAACTTCCAAGTTCAAAGGTAGTTTACCTAGAATTCTGGGAAAGCGTTTTTTTTTTTTTACCACAACTGCCATAATCACAGAATCACAGAATCACAGAATCACAGAAATGTAGAGTTGGAAGAGACCACACGGGCCATCCAGTCCAACCCCCTGCCATGCAGGAACACCCTCAAAGCACTCCCGACAGATGGCCATCCAGCCTCTGCTTAAAAACCTCCAAAGAAGGAGATTCCACCACACTCCGAGGCAGCAGATTCCACTGCCGGACAGCCCTGACCGTCAGGAAGTTCTTCCTGAGGTTCAGGTGGAATCTCCTTTCCCGCAGCTTGAATCCATTGCTCCTTGTTCTGGTCTCTGGAGCAGCAGAAAACAAGCCCTCTCCTTCCTCTACATGGCACCCCTTCAAATTAGGCCAAGAGGCAGGCAATCTTCCCAAACAAGTGGGCGGGCGTGTGTGTGTGTGTCCTGGGAGCTGTAGTCCAAAGAAGACAGTTTTCTAAGCTTTGAATCTACCTCTGAGGACCAACTTTATGGCCTTTGTGAAACCACGGTGGGAAATAGGAGGCCAGACCAGACTGCATACACAACTTGCCTGAACCAGTAGAGTTTCAGCTCATTTGAAAAGGCGCCATGAGAGTCAAGAGACACTGTGGTGCAGTGATTTGAGAGTTGGACTATGACACTGGAGAACAGGGTCCAAATCCCTGCTTGGCTGTGGAAACCCACTGGGTGACCTTGGGCAAGTCATATAATTTCAGCTGCAGAGGAAGTCAAAGGCAACCCCCACCAAACAAATCTCGTCAAGAAAACCCCATGATAGGTTCACTCAGGGTTGCCATCAGTTGAAAATAACTTGAAAGTGTACAGCAACAGCAGTGAGAGCTGCGTGCTGTAGTGGCTTGAGTGTTGGACTAGGAATCTGGGAGACCAAGATCTGAATCCCTGGTTCAGCCATCGAAGACCTCTGGCTGATGCTGGGGAAGTCCCACTCTCTCAGACCTACGAAAAGCAACTGGCAAAAACCCTCCGCAAAGAAATCTTGCCAAGAAAACTCTATGATGGGGGTCACTTTAGGGTAGCCATAAGTCAGAAAAGACTTGAAGCCACACGACAACAGAACTGCATTACATGTGGATGCTGCAGATTGAGGGTTCAAGCCCCAGTGGAAACTGAGACTGAAAGAGACAGCTGGCAGAGTGGTATCACCGTGGGAAAGTAGGGCTTGGGACCCGAATCTGTCCCTGGTACACTTAACAAAGTGAGCAGGAGGCGCAGAAGCATGGCTGGCTTGTGACATTTTCAAGGAAATCAAGTGATATAGATTATCATCAAAACAGCATCTTCTTCTTCCATCATCATCATCACCTTTATTTACACTCTACTTTTTTCCCAGGTTGGGACTCAAAGCGGCTTACAACAATTAAAAAGACATAGTTAAAAACCACAAAATACAAAAGTTAAAACAGAATTAAAGAATCAGGAAGAATTAAAGCAAAGCTAAAATACATAATTAAAAACTCACACATCCATACATTCAGTTATTTCAGCACAATCAACAATATCCAGCAACTTTTATCACACAGGCCCTGATCACACATCGAATGCCTGTCAGAATAAATGTCTTGGTTACAGAAAAATGGTAGGCAGGGGGCTCTGTGTGTGTGCAGGCACACTTTGAAGTTGCCTGTGGACTTATGACGATCCCATGAATTTCATAAGGTTTTCTTAGGCCAGGAATACTCAGAGGTGGTTTTGCCAGTTTCTGCCTCTGAAATATCGCCTGCAGCACCTGATATGCATTGGCTGTCTCCCATTCAAGTACTAACCAGAGCTGATCCTGCTTAGCTTCCAAATTCATACAGGATCTGGTGCCTTTAGGGTATTCAGACCCTTAAATTAGGGATCCAAGCAGAGAAGGCAAAACTTCAGCATACAGGCCTGATATGGCCATATAGCTTCCACCATCATGGTCCACAGCTGTCTCCTGTCATGGGGAGAATTCTGCTTGTTGAAGGCCCCACATTCAAACTGTAGCCTTTCCAATTCAATGAAGCAATAGGCCTGGCAACAAACCTGCTGCGTGTTGCCTTGTAGCCAAACTGAGCCAGCAATACTGGGCTCAACAGGCCAACAAATTGATTTCTGTACAAGGGAGCCCAGGAGGAAGGGCTGAAGCTCAGAGCCTTCCTTCAGAGTCCTTTCCAGCTGCTCTTCATGGGGATCAGCAAGAAAAGCACTCTGAATTCCTTCCTAAGTCACAGTTTTAGTCCTTCCTGCTGCAGAACAAGTTTTGGCACCAGATGGATAAGGCCACCTGAGTTCTTTGATCCCACAGCGACCAAGAAAGCCACAAACAGTTCCCAATCCTGGAGGTGGAAGCAGGAGGAAATGTGGGCAGTAGGGGTGCCTTCACCCATCTCTGCAAGGTCTGAAGTCAGGAGAGGCAACTGCCTGCTTAATCCAGGCCAGACGGGTAGGCTTGGATTATTCAAAGCCTATAAAGCCCTATACAGCTTGGGTTTGGACTATCTCAAAGACTGTATCACTCTATACGAACTTGCCACAGTCCTAATATCCACAGGGGAAGGTTTTTTCTCCATCCTGCTACCATCCCAGGCTCCCCTGGTGAGGACATGGGAGAGATCCTTCTCAACAGCTGTTCTCACCCTCTGGAACTCCCTTCCTCAGGAAGCTAGGCTGGCCCCCTCCTTGCTCTTCTACATCAGCAGGTAAAAACATTCTTATTTAAGCAGGCTTTTAATATGTAAATAGGAAGGCCTTTAATTTATCAAGATGTTTTTTGTAAAAAAAAAGGTTTTATAATTTTATATGCTTTTTCTAATGTTTTTAATTGTTTTAAATGTTTTATTAATGTTTTCAATTTTTTGGAAGCCACCTTGGGTCCCACTCTGGGAGAAAGGTGGCATACAACTATAACAAATAAATAGATCATAAAGCCAGATTAGAAGGGGCTGGACAATCACTCTGCAAGAGGTCGTGGAGAAAGCTGCTGCAAGTCCAAGGAAGCAATATGGCAAAACCAGAGGTTGGTGTGCTCAGGGATATAGATATGGAGGAGGCAGAATGAAGCTATTGTCCCCCTAAATAAGAACTCTATCTCCCCAGATGAAATTATCCTTTGGTATCCAAATTTTTCACACTGCAGAGAGTGAGACATTGAAAATCTTTCACACCCAGAACTCTTCTACTTGCCCTTTCCACATTCCCTCAGCCACTTTGCCCACAATCTTTCTTTGATGCCTGAACTGCATTTCTCAACGTTCAACTGAAGTTTTATGTTACCGCAATGCTGGAAATTTGGGGAGGGAGGGCAAATTTCATGGGAGGGAGGCAGAATTCTTCTTCAAGGGGGCAATGCCTTTCTTCCCCCCTCCCCTATCATTATACCCTGGGTCTTGCCCTGAAGCTGTAGTGCTAGCATACCTCACAGCCTCTAACACCCTTCCCAACACCACCTGGGGTTGCCCATTTCCAGTCCTTCTGCAGAAGCCAAGCAGGCCAGGGGCCAGAATTGCCAGCCGGTGGAAGGAGACGTGGCATTCTTACTGTGACCTAGCTATGAGTTTGCCTGTGAGCCTGCCCCTTCGGCAGTCTCCGGACACAGTTGGGAAAGACACTTTTTTTGCACGTTCTGGCCAAACAAGAAGAAGCCCCCACAGCCTGCACCATGAACGAGATTTACATCTGCTGGCTCGCGCTGTCTCTCTCTCTCTCTCTCTCTCTCTCTCGCTCTCTCTCTCTGTGTGTGTGTGTGTGTGTGTGTGTGTGTGTGTGTGTGTGTGTATGTGTGTGTGTGTGTGTGTGTTAGAGAGGATTAACAGCAACCCTGGAGGGAACTTTACTTTTCACTACACACACACACACACACTCACTCTCTCTCTCTCTCTCTCATAGCCTTTAGAAAGTAGTAAAAACAAACAGGAAGAAACTGTGGGGAGAGTGCAGGAGACAGAGAAAAGAAGCAGAAAGACCTCACCCCTTCTGGAATCACTCCTCCTCTTCCTAGAAGAAATAGAGAACTGCTCAACGTTTTAGAAAAAGAAAGAAACCACCGCCAGGTCTGCCTCCTCTCTCTCTCCTACCCTGGCCGTTTTTTGTAGTTTTTTTGTAGTTTTAAAAGCCATGAAATGTGAGATATTAGCCATTCCCCCTCTGGGCAGGACCAAACAAAGACATCCAATCCCGCAACCCATATGTTCCTGCCTTTGTCCTCAGAAGATTCACCCAGGTGATTGGGGAGGCCAAGGCCAAAACTGAATGGAAATAACTCAGATTCAGAGTTTGGGAAAAGTTGCGGGTTTTTTGGTCTACAAATACCAGAGCCTTCCAGCACCCAGTCCAGCAAGGGGATTCTTGGAGCTGTAGCCTCCCACCAGCAACTTTTCCAGGCTCTGCTCAAATCATTTTCTTTTTAGACTGGACTTTCTGCCCACAGCTGGCAAGAGGACTTTAAGGTTTATTTTAAAGAGACAGGACGGCACATATGGGAATGTTAAATGCTAGAAGACAGAGAGTCTGCCTTATTTTCATTTTATTTATATGCCACCTTTCTCTCAGCATGGGATCCAATAGGGATTACTAAAGGTTAAAAACAAAGCTAAAAAAACCCCTACTAACAGAAAAACTTAAAATGTAAACAAGTTGTTGTATTACAGTATCATTACATTTTTAAAAAATGCAAAATCATTAAAACCATAGGCTGCAATCTAACACTCGCCTTCGTGTAGCATAAATATATGCACATGGAGGTATGGTATGCCAACACTACACAATCCCTGTGCAGAACAGCAACATGGTACAATCCATGTCAATAGCTGGGTACCACAGTGCAATGCACAGCCACAATGCACAACTGGAATGCACAATATTGCTGTTTGTGTGACTCTGTTTCCACTGCAATCAGCCAAATATGTCTGTTGCATGATGGTGAATTATTCAGTCCACCTGCATGATGTGTGTGTGTGTATACGTACCTTTAAATTGCTTTTCAACTTCTGGCAACTCCTTTACTTTTGTGGGCTTTTCTTAGGCAAAGAGTACTGAGAGCAGGTTTTGCTAATACCTTCCTCTGAAATATAGCCTATAGAGATTGTCGGCAGTCTCCCAACCAGGGTTGACCCCGCTTAGCTTCTCAGATCAGATGGGATCTGTTGCCTTTAGGTTACTTAGGCCTCTTTGTGGCATGACTTACACATATGTATGTCACTTATAGGATGCTAGCCGTATTAAAGTTAAAAACACCATGCCCAATAGAAAGTCTCTATACAACCAATTAAACATTAAATTCCTGTTTAAATAAAAGGACTTTGTCTGTCAGTGAAAGAAGAGCAGAGAAGGGACAAGCTTCCTAATCTGGGAGCAGCCACCAAGAAGTCTCTCTTCTGTGTCCTCAGCCAATGGGCCTGTGATGATTGGCAACCAAGAGGAAGTATCTTCCCCTTATGAAAGAGAGCTCTTTCCCCTTCTGTGTGGAAGATCTCAAGTTCAGTCCTTAGCACCTTCAACCAGCCAGGACTAGACTGGCAACAGATGCCTTTTTCTTCAGCCACCTCTAGACTGTGGAAGGACCTACCAGAAGAAATTTAACAGCTGAATATGCTGTCCGAATTTAAAATAGCATTAAAGATCAGTCCTTCTGGCAGGCCTATCCTGATTATTTTAAACTGTGAATTGTAACAATGAATTTTATATATGTATTGTCTTTTTAAGTATTTGTATCATTGTTTTCTTTTAAGATAATATTCCTTTTAACTACTGTTTTAATTTATGTTTTATTTTTAACTGTTATATGTAAATCTATTGTTGTCCTCCGCCTCCATCTATGGCACAGGTGTCAAACACAAGGCCCGCGGGCCAAATCTGGCCCACCAGGCCATTTCATGTGGCCCTTGCACCTTTGCTGCAGCAGTGGCACTCCCCTCACCTGGCAAGCCTGGGGGCAGAAAGAGGCACACTTTGGATATACTGACCAATTCTATGTTACTTTACAGAGGTACAGGGACCATAAACTATGATGAAATAGTCCCCAAATGTCCAAGACAAATAAAGTTTATGCAGAGGGAAGACAGTTTAAAAACCAGTAATAATCGAATGCAGAGGCAATTATTTAATATGATAAAGAGTAGATACATTTATATAGTCTTACAGATACGACTGGCCCTTTGAGGGCAGCCATAATGCTGATGCGGCCCAAGATGAAATTGAGTTTGACATCCCTGATCTATGGGAAGAGGTGGATGAGAAATAAATGTTGTTGTTGTTGTTAGTACCTCTAAGTAAGGTTAGGAAAGACCCCTGGTCTGAGAACCCAGTCAGTGGAAGCAGTACTCCATTAGAGAGATCAAATGTCTGGCATGATATAATGCAGTTTGCTGTCTTTAGATTTAAACCAGCCCTTATTCAGAACCAGAACCATAAGGCATTGAATCTTGCATTTATTTACTTTCTTTTTAAACCAGATGAGTGAATCACACAGCCCTTCAAATGTTGTTTATTTATTTACTTAATTTGCATTCAGCATTTCTCCCACCATGGGACCCAAGGATGTTTACTACACAGACTAAACAGAGTAGAAATAAAACATATTTTTACAAAGTTTTTAAAATCATTTTTAACAAATCTTATTTAATTTAAAGCCAGTGCGGTCTTGTGGTTTGAGTGCTGGACTATGACCCTGGAGACCGGGTTCAACTCTCCGCTTGGACATGGAAAACCACTGGGCATCCTTGGGTGCATCACATGCTCTCAGCCCCAGAAAAGCCCATGATAGGGTTGCCTTAGGGTTGCCGTAAGTCAGAAATGACTTGAAGGCACACAACAATATTTAAAAACGGTTTAATTCACATTTACAACATAATAAGGAAGAGAAAAGGAAATGGACAGAACACTCTGCCATGACCAATTCATAGCCAAAGCTCCATCTACATAAAAAGATCACTGCCTACCAGCAGAAAAAGCAAAAAGGGGGCCAACTGGGTTTCCCATGAGAAGGAATTCAACAGCCTGGGAGGAGCCACCATGAGGGCTATCTCCCATGTCCTCATCCAATGTGCCTTGTGATGGTGCTGGAAGTGAGAGAAATCCTTCCCTTAAAGAGCTTAAAACTCAGGCAGGCCCAAATTGTTAGACTGGAACTGAAAAACTGCTAGCATTCCTCTTTATAAGATAATACTAATGACGGCTGCTGGGGGCGGGGGGCTGGAGTTCACCAATATCTAGAGAGGCAAAGAATTTTCACCCATTCTAGGGAAATGCCTACAGTTTTGTAGTGTAAACCTGAGGGGTCCCAAGTTTAGTCTCCAGCATCTCTACATAGATATGGAAAAGATTCCTGCCTGTATAGCTGCTGCTATTCCATGTAGGTAACACTAAGTTAGGTGGACTAATGGTTTGGCTTACTGTATCTTTCCTATTCTAACTATCCTATTTTTGGGGAAAAGTGACAGCTCAGAAGTACATTTGCCTTGCATTCAGAAAGGCCCAGGTTGGATCCTGGAAATTTCTAAGTACAGATGAGAAAAGACCCTCTTCACTTTCTGAAACCTAGGAAAGCTGCTGCCAACCAGTGTAGACCATATTGAGATAGACAGACTAAGGGTCTTGCTCACTACTGTGTGCCCTTGTGACTGGGCCAGGATTGGGAGAGCAAAACAGGAGGATTCACTAAAGTCACCCCCTACAACATTCTCCAATTTGAGCCCTGTCTCTGAAGCTTCCTCCTGCACAACATAAAACTTCTTACGCTACATAAAACAGCAGAAATTCGAAGCAGCAGAAAATGAGTCCTTCTTTATACATGTGTGAACACACATAGGCTGGCATCCTTTTAGTGACATTCATAAGCTTAAGTCCACCTTAAGCTTGTGTATTTTTAAAAATCGTTGTGGTGGTTGATATTCTCTTCCTCCCTCTACAGCATCTCAAGCTCCCCATTCCAGCACTCACTATAGCACTGTGACAGCCCCATCCTGATCCTGGCCATTCCCTGATGAAAAGTGGGGGTGAGGGGACTGGAGAAGCATGGGTCTATGTCCTCATGCCCAGATGTCTGGTGAGACCTACAGAGGACTCCCGTGAATCGCAACAGAAGACGTCTTTGCTTTTTATCTAGCAACTGGGACAAAAGCAGACGTTTCTCAGATCCCCTCCACTCTCCACCACAATGGAATGGTCATGGTGGAAGGGGGCAAATCACAGCACAATAGTGAGTTCTGGGAGTGGGTAGCCAAAGCAAAGTTCCATTATGCAAGATCACAACCATAAACTTTTAGCTTATGGCTGCAAGTCCACCAACACTGCCCCACAAGCCCAAATGTGATATTATAACAAAACCAGCCAGTCTTTTTTCCAACAAACAAACCACTCCTAAATCTGGTTTGTTCATTTTTCTACTCCTGGTAGAACAGCCTTTGCCCAGCTTGGCATCTTCTTGGCTTATTTGATGACTACTTCCATCATGACCATGCTGGCTGGAGATGACCGGACTTGCAAGCTAACTGAAGTCAAATGGGCATGGGGTTGGGTGAAGGCAGAGTCAGACATTCTGGGGAGACAACAATTTCCAGAGATGGCATTCTTTAACTAGGATTGGGAAACATGGGGACAGTAGAGGACTCCAGCTCCCATCAGTCCTCACTAGCATAATGATGATATGAACTGCAACATTATCTCGAGGGCCACAAAGCTCTCCACATTTGCTCTTCGCAGAGTCAGTACAGATCAGGAAATAAAAGGACTGAGCCTTTTTGACAGTTCTGTTTTGAGTAGGCTTATTTGAATCAACCGCTGAATGTCAACAACACTTAGGAAAATCCTATTAATTCAATGAGTCTCTTCTAAATTAGATTACCAAGAGAATCCAGCTCAACAAGAGGGAAGTGTAAGTCCAAGGCCTAATGGCAAAGCTCAAGAAAGTTACCTTTTGGAACTACAGCTCCTAGAATCTCTCACCCAGCATGAATACCATGGGAAATCTGTCCCACTCGGGCACTGCCTGTTAATACAGGAACAGTTTGCCTCTGACCTTATAAGTTTACAAGTCATTTTGAAAACAACAAACCAACCTGGTGCCAAAGAGAGATATAGAATATGTTAAATTTCCTCATTTGTTTAACATACTATCCTTTCCCAACCAGGGTCGCACCAGATGTTATTTCCCTCATCCCTGACTAGTGGAAATTGGGATGGGGACGATGGGAAGTGTAGGCAGGACCAGCCCTTCCACTGGGCAAATAAAAGTGGTGGTGGAAGATCTGGGAACATCATGGAAGGACAGCAAATTGTTTACTAATCACTATGATATTAACACAGGTTGTAGTCTGCCATTTCAACCATTCAGGTCATACTGACCCAAAATAAAAGCAGAAGAAACATTTCAATCATAAAAAGAGAGCAACGCCTTTGCAAACAAGGTTAATATAACTGGATTGATTTTTAACTGCCAGGAATGGAAGATGAAATCCTTGTGGCAGTAGATGGCCAGAGATGGAGTTACTCGGCTTGGAAGTGGGTTGCTGAGAGCCCAAGTCCAAGCAACCGGAGGTGACAAAGCCACTCCAGGAACACAATATTCAGAAAGGAAGCTACCTCTCTGCCCCCACACCTCTCGGACCCTGGTATTACATATCATTTTCCTATAACTCAGCTTCCGCATCCTGACTCAGTGTTTGCTGGCTCTGTTAGAGTGACAGCAGGGGTGGAGTGGGGCCGTGGGGTTCAAGGAAAGGGGCGAGGTGATTTCGTAAGCACAGCCCTAGGGAAAGGAAGAGCTGTGCAGTACTTGTTTGTGGCTGCTGCTGGGAAAAACCGAGGGACCAGGAAGAAGTGGAGTATTCTGCTCTGAACTAGGTTGAGCCACACACAAGGAATAGGATTCAGAGCGTACATAAGAGGGGTGAGATCTGTTGAGAGAGATCTGTTGTGAAATATGAGTTAGCTCTGATCACCACAGAATCATGCTCTTAAATCCTCGAGCAGAGCTTAGAAAATGCTCTTCTTTCACATTATAGCTCCCAGATCTCACCAGCTATCACCAAGTCAGAGGATTATGGGAGCTGTCACCCAAAAGGTAGAGTTGTAGTCCGATCCCTGCCTCACATGTTCTTATGCTGTTCCTTGAGGGGCAGATACGTTAGTATTTGCTATAGTGGCAGCCTGCCCAGTTCTTTAGCCCTTTTTGGCACGCAAACAGCAGATAAATGCAGTTGGTCTCCACATTTGCTAGGGTTAGAGATGTAGGACCCTCACAAAAGTAGAAAAAACAGAAATATCAAAATGTGTATGTGGGAAGGGGACCAAGATATGGTGGGGAGAATGGGCACCCAGGGTCCATACCAGGTCAGGGAAAGGAGAGGGGGGGTTGTTATGGTGACCCTACACTTTCTCCCTCTTGGCCAACTGCTTCTTTGGGGGTTTGGGGGTCACTGGGAGAGGGTTTGTGGTGCTCAGAAATCAGGCTGTGGTCCCTCCTTAGTGGGTCAGGCAGCAGCTGGTGGAGAAGGAGGAGACTAGGGGTGAGTTTTTAAAGGGCTGCATGGCTTGATCGGAGCTGCTGAGAAAGAAGGACCCTCCAGAAAAGGTAGGGAGGCAGGGGTTGGAGAAACTCACAAATAATCAAATCTATGAAAGTTAAACTTGCAAATGTGGAGGACCAATTGTACTGGATCAGATGTCTCTTGAGACCAATCAACAATCCTGGCCAGTACTTGACCCAAATGCTCCCCTTCAGCCCCCCGCATTCTCTCACACCGCACAAAAGGGCAGGCAAGTTACCATGTGCTGGTTATCACAAATGGAAGGGAATATGAAGACAGTTGAAAGGGGTCTTGGAAGTGATCTAGTCTACCCTGCCACCGAACACAAAAATCTTGTAATAACACTCTCCCTGAGAGCTGGCCACCCAGGTTCTGTCTCAGTACCTCCAATGGAGGAGAGCTTGCCATCTCCTGAGAGAGTTGCTCCAGCACTAAACATCTCATGCTATAAGGAGTTACTCCTAATGCTTCACCTGAATCCCCCATCTTGCTGTTTCCATCTATTGGACCAGCTGAAAAGAAATCTGTGCCAATCTTTTGCATGGCAGCCCTTTGCATACACATAGGACACCTACAGAGCCTCCCTTTAATCACTTCTTCTCCAAACCAAACACGTCCAGCCCTTTGACCAATTTCTTAAAAGCCTTTGCTTCCAGACCACCCCCAACACTTCCTGACAGCTGGGCTGCTCTTTTCCCCAGGTTGAGATATGCAACTGTGGTCCTTCCAGACTTTTTGGCCTTTAACAATCCCTACCAGGCAGAGCTCATGGTGGGGAATGATAGAAACTGCTGTCCACATCTGCTCATCCCTGCTCTAAGGAGAGGGACTAATGAAATTACCAGAAGCTCTGGGAGCCAAGAATACCCACTAATAATGAAGTCTGTCTGCCGCATTTTTGTATGGAGCAATCTCCTTCCAATCAGCTTGCTTCTCCCAAGCATACTTGCCAGTGCTCTTTTGGGCATGATGGCTGGAGGATTCTGGGAGCTGCAGTTCAAAAATGGCCCTGGCATCCAGCTCATTTGGTTCATTTAGCTGCTCCCCATGGAGATGACACAATACAGAATATCCTTGGAGAAGGCTTTTTTGTCACACATCGGGGAATGAGTTACCATTTAGGGTAGTGGTTCTCAAGTTACCTGATATCAGAGACTGGTGATTATTTTTTCCCAACATGCCAGAAGCCAGCACTATATTTGTGCCCACTGGCTACAATAGTTTTTTTTTCTTTTTTGGAAACTCACCAGGGACCAGCAGCTGATGATTCAGGGACTGGTACAGTCCAAGGATCACCACTTCGAGTAGCACTGATTTACACCTCGTCTTCTTCCCCATCAGTGCTTCCAACATAAGAGCAAGAAGGAACTCAAGGGTGTAGAACACATCCTTTGTGTGCCAGAGGCACCAGATTCAATTCTTGGCCTCTCCAGTAAACAAACAAACCAACAGGTAGCAGATAAGGAAGAAAACTGTTCTCTCCTCCAAAGCCTGAGGATTCAGTGTAAGAGACCAGTGATTCTCAATGTTTGGCCCTTCAAACTGAGAACCAAACTCATAGTCCTTGATGCTGGCTGGGATTTTTAGGAGATGAGAACATCCAGAGGATCAGTGAGAATCACAGTTACTAGATGGAGCAATGGTCTGGACTGGTATAAGGCAGCCTCTTCGTCTCCCATCTAAAACAGCCATTTGTTTCTTACCCGGAGGATTCTTCATTTACTTTTTAGAGGAAAGACCAGAGCTTAGCTCCCAGATTTAATCTCGGGCATTTTCAAACAGAGCTAGAAAAAACTGCCTGAAATCCTGGCATGTCTGGGCAGAGCTGGGGAGAACTACTGCCTGAAACCGAGAAGAGACTCTGCCTGTCACTCTCAACAGTGAGCTACACAGACCAGTGGTCCAACTGAGTCCAAGACAGCATCCAAGTTCTTTCAGGGCAAAATGAAGACTTAAAGAAGAGGTAGATTCTCCAAGGACTGGAACTCATATACAAGTTCATCTGCATGGGCAGGACAGGCAGAATTTGACACCAGTGCCTCCAATCTGATTACGTCCGTCTTACTGTCACAACGATAATAGTGATGTCAGGAGCCCTGAGTCTGCCTGTTCTGCCTATATGTGATTTATTTCCCCATAATTCACTCCTCCTGTTTTTTCTAAACCCCTGGGTTATAGATAGACTAGTAAAAACTAGATAGAAACATCTGCCTGGAAGCACTCTGACATTTTGTAATCAAAATGTGTTGCTCATTGCTTACTCACAACTGTCTTTTAAAAATCCAACCCCCAGCAGTAGGGGTTTCCCAATAGAGGAGGCATATTTAAATGTATGCTTCTTTTTAATAGCAACATAGCTGTGCACAAGGCCAACGAAGAAAGGGCCAAACATTAAAATCCATTTATAGGGACCAGAAACGTACCAGACAAAAGAGGCAACAGCAATGACAGAGGCAGGATACTGTGGGCCAATGGAGATATTTTGTCTCTACAACCCATCAGAAAGACAGACTCTCCAGGTATGACATTAAAGTTCAGGTTATCATCACTTCTTCACATCTCTACATCCTGAGCAGCTCACATCTCAGCACCTCTGCACTTTCCATGTCTGCTTGGAGGCCTGGCCTTTGTGTAAGCGACTGACTGTAAGCCAAACCATGAAATGTCCAAGCTCTCATAGTAGTTAACCATCTTGTATCTGCCACTGGTCACTGTCAGAGGTGCTTTTCTCAGATTTAGTTGCATAATACCAAGGTATCATCACTAACTTAACATGAGGAGCAACGGGACAAATAACACAACAACCCATGGACTTTCACCATGCAAGGTACAGTCCACCTGTAGACATTATTATAGTTACTAGAGCTAGGAGTTCTATAATTTCTCTGTTCTCCTGCACTGTGCATCTCACACCCTTTGCATTTCTAAGAAAACAACCTCCATCCTATTAACCTTCACATAAGAAAACAGGCCATTTTAACCTCTGGAGACAGTTCTGTTAAGGCATCTACACAGACCTGGACTCACAGTGTAGGCAATCCTATGGAATATCCTCTGAACAGTTGTAAACAATTTCCACTCAATTTCAGACACTTGACATACAATTTAAAAAAGAAATAAAGAAACACACACAGAATAAAAACATATCCTAAAATTTCAACTGCTTTTTGCCAGTCACCCAAGACTGAGACAGACACATAAATACACGCAGTCTATAAATGCCCCATGATATATTTTGGTGAACCAGGATGTGGGAAAGCAGAAGCGATATCCAGTGTTATCACTAGGTGGACTTCACTTTGGAAATATCAAAATTTCCTCCACGACAGAGGACATCAAAAAACTCATTAGGTCAAAGATTACAAAAACTGGACATTAAAACCTGACCCTATCTTTCAATACGCTGAAACCTTCACTGGAATCAAGAAAGTCCCCCAACGTATCCACGCAACTCATTTTATTTTTATCTTGTACGCAAGGGTTAATATTTATTTATTGAATTTATATCCTGTCTTTCTCCCAGAATGGGAATTCAAGGCAGTCAAGAATGTTACAGTAGTAATCACACTTCAGGACCACCTCCACTAGCATCCATTTTTCCTGCAGTCCGGTTATTTGCCTTTGTGAAGCCCATAAGTGGGCATGAAGGTTAGTAATAAGACAGGCTGTCTGAGCCTGGAGACTCTTTTTAGGCTGTCTCTGAATGCTGAGGATCTATTTAACTGTCACAGCCAATAACAGCTACTGCTTTCTTCTTCCATGAATTTTCTTTTAAAGCAGGGCTGAAGAACCTGGGGCCCTCCAAGAGATTGCTGGGTAAGATTTAGGGTAACAAAGGTTATTTAATCATTGAATTTTCAATGCTTATGGGATTTAGAACCTTAGGTGTCAAAAACTTGGCCAGGTATGAGCCCTATCCACTTTGACTGGATAGAGGAGAAGCTGTTCCTACTAAGGAACTACTAACGAAAGATCTTGAGAGGAAAAAAATAGTTACTTTTTTTAACCGTGTGTGTATTCTAAAAAGATAGCACAAGATTTTTCCACACGTATTAAATAAACAGAGAAAGAAGATGGACAACAGCATCGTGAAGAGGGCTGGGGATTAGTCAGCCGGGCTTGAGGAAGTTGCTTTTTCTGGGAGTACAACTCTCAGAATCCCCCTGGGGAGATAATTCTAGGAGGTGTAGTTCCAAAAGCGCAACTTTTCTAAGGCCATTTCCGCACTACACTTTTATAGCGCGATTATTCCACTTTCAACATCCTATGGAATCCTGGGGTTCCATAGGATGTTGAAAGTGGAATAATCGTGCTACAAGAGTGTAGCGCGGAAACAGCCTAAGCTCTTGATCAGGGAGGCGAGAGACGCAAGCGGGTGCAAACCCCAACCATATCGCCCAATCTCACTCTCTCCCCCTCTCGCCCCACTTTTCCCTTCCTGGTCCCATCCCCGAGCGCTCCTTTGACGAAAGGCGGGAGACAAACGTCAGACACCAGCAGGAGGAAAGAAGTCGAGGGACTCGCATTTAACGGCACAAGGGGGGGGCGGGAGGGTCGGCCCGTCTTACCGGGAGGGCGGCGGCAGCATGGGGTCCTCAGCCGGCGGCAGCCTCCTCCTCCCTCGCGCAGCGCCTCCCGAACAAACTTCTGAGCCTCCTCCGCTCCCCCGCCCCTTCCCACCTCCTTAGCCACCAATCACTTCCGGGTTCTGAAGTCCCTTTTGGAACCCACTTCCGGTAGCTAACTTCCGGCCGGGAGGCAGGTCGCCTCTTCGAGTAAGGCTGGCTCGGTAGTTCCTGGAGTTCAATTCGGCGGCTTGTAGACGGGACTTTATACCACTCGCATTCTGTGGAATTCTATTTGTAGGCTTGGGAAGTACTTGGAATTGGATGTCAGAAAGCTGTAGTTCGGGGGGGGGGGACTAAAGTAGTCTCCCAGAGTTCCACGGGGCAGAGCTATTATTGTGCAGCGTGGATCCACCTTATATTATTATTAACTTGTCCTCCCGTTCTCTTCTCCACCCACAGAGAGCCACAAGAACCACCCCTGCATACGGAACCGACTGGGATAAAGCTTTCAGGCCCATATTGGTGACCGTGGTTTATGGCAGCAGTTCTCAGGCTGTCTGATCTGGGAGCAATATTTTTTTAACAAGTGTGCCAAGGATGAGCGCCATATTTGTTCCCTTTGGCCTCAATTGTTTCTTTCTCTCCTGGAATCTCACCAGGAACTGGCACCAGTCCAGGGACCACCGCTTAGAGTTGTGGCTGTATTCCTTCCAAGTCGTTTCCAATTTATGGCAACCCTAAGGCGAACCTGTCATGGGGTTTTCTGGGGGCTGAGAGTGTGTGGCACGCCCAAGGTCACCGGAGGGCTTCCATGGGGAATCAAACCCTGCTTGCTCAAACCACGACACCACACTGGCTCTCTTCAGATCCTTACAACCGCCTTTTAAAGTAGCCCATGTAACCTGTCATTCACAGGAATGAGACAGCACAGGATTCTCCACCAAAGCCTCTGGCTCTTCCTGTAACTGCAAACCCCAGGATTCCATAGGATGTTGAAAGTGGGATAATAGCGCTATAACAGTCTAGTGCGGAAATGGCCTGTGGGGAAATGGGTAGTGTCTGGTGAAACCAGACTCTTGGAGGCAACACCAGAAAACCCAGGTGGAGGCGGAAACTAAAAAAAAAGAGGAGAGACCATCTTGGTACCTGATAAAGAATATAGTAAATGCTTGACCCAAAACAGGATGCAATGAGCATATATGCTTCATTTACTACTTTCTTCAACAAATCCGAGGGTCACTTCTTGCTCCAGAATGGCAAAAATATGCAGCTCTTCTCCAAGAGGAGTGACACCTTCTTCGAAAGGATCCTCAAGATCTAATCGGAAAAATATGCTGTTCATGTCTTCTGATTAAAATTGCGACACCCTAGTATATTTAGACCTCTCCTGCTCAAATCGAGAATCCTTGCCTGGGTGTTAGTATTGCGATAGGCTCTCCTTCAACTGCCCTCTGCCGGATTCTTTTATTGTGCAACGTGTCTTATTGCAGGACTCTGGGAGCCTTAGCAAATAATAATTTTTTTAATAAATCTTGTCACTGATTTTTTAAAAAAATCTTTTTATCTCCCTTCTGTTTTACCTAAAAGAATAAGTGCTCCAGGCGTGTAGCTGTGGGGAGGTGGTTTGCAAAATAAGGGCACTGCTCCAACAAAAATTTGCCCCCCCGGAAATTTTCCTTTAGTCCCCAAATTTTCATCGGTGCAGAAAAATCATCTACGCCTTGAATCTGTTGCAGAAAAACAGAGATCGAGACCCACAGAGAGGAAATTCACAGTTTATTCAGCCGGCTGGGTCTCAGTGGAATCGCTTCCAAAGACTGAGAGCCCTGTTTCTAAGATCTCCCAACAATTTATACATTCTTGGATACATATTCTTTGATACAGTCTTATCATGTACGCTTTGCACCAGATGCACTACATACTACCATGGACAATAGACCATTCTGTTCTGTGACTGCGCATTCTAAATGTTGCAAGTAGAAATTCTACCTCACTTTGTTTCTTTTCCACATTCTTTCTCACATTCTCCCTCATTCCCCCCTTTTATGCTAAATTCTACACAGCAATTTAAGCATAATTACTTGGCTTGGGCTATTATTACAGGCCACCCTTGCATGTTAGAGCTTGGCCCATGAGAACGTACCCAACAATTACTGACATTCAGGATGCTCAAGATCTGATTGACTAACTGATGAAACCGATTCACTTCCCAACCTCCCTCGCTCGACATCACTCCCATCACAAGCAACAATCCCCATATCCACATATTGTCCACACCTGCAGAACCACCGTCTGAAATGATACAATAGATACCCAAGTCCTGCTGCTCCCCCTATACCTCCTCCGACCCACAATATTGTTTCCCACATTCAGGATCTGGCCGTACGTGGAGCAGTGCGTCCTTGGTAGCAACTGCAGTAGGGCCTAGTCCCAGTCTTCTTTCCTCTCCAGATGGGGATCTGGCCGTGCGCCGGGTGTTCAGCTTCCCAGAATGTGAACACAGCAAGGCCTAGTTCCTGTCTTCCTTACTGCTTTCTAGTGATCTTCATCTTCAAAGGTTGCCCTATAATTGGGGTGGTAGTCCAGTCAGTATGGGCCCTCTTTATCCTAGTGTAATGCACCCAAGGCTTCAACCCTGCTACCTTCGCTGCGGTGGGGGTTGTCAATATAACCTAATATGCCCCCCTCCACCCGGGGCCGAGTGGCTCTCCTTTCCAATCCTTCACCCATACCTCATCACCTGGTTGGAAGGGGTGTGCCTGAGTCCGTAGGAAGGGAAGACGCTGCTCTAACGTGTACTCCCTCATTTTACTCAGAGCTTTCCCTAAGGTGCTAACCTCCTCCTGTAGGGCCATATTCCCTAATTCCTTGGTATTTCGGCATCCGACTATTAGTGAACCAGTAGTTCCCTTTGTACTCCATCAGGGTGGTAACGGCATGAGGGACTCTGACAGTCAGCGTCTGGCCCGGGGTAAGCTTGTCGCCTTCCTTGACCAATAGTGCTGTAGCTGCAATGGCTCGAAGACATCCCGGCCACCCCGTGCCACGGGGTCCAGCTGTTTTGAGAGGTAAGCCACGGACCGCTGCCAGGAACCCAACTGCTGGGTTAAAACCCCTACTGCCACATTCTTCTTTTCGTCTACATAAAGGGTGAATGGCTTGGTCACATCCGGTAGGCCTAACGCTGGGGCTTCCATCAAGGCTTTTTTTATCTGCAACCATGCTGCCTTTTGTTCCTTTCCCCCAGTGGAACTCTGCTGTCTCCTGCCCTTTTATTGCCTCATACAGGGGCTTGCTTATCACAGCAAAGTTGGGGATCCAGATTCGACAGAACTGGGACGCGCCTAAAAATTCACGAACCCATCTTTCAGTTCCAGGGTTCTGGGAGAGCACACACTGTCTCTTTCCTTTCGGGTCCTAGGGTGCGCTTTCCCTGGGAAACCTGGTATCCCAAATAGCGCACTTCTCTTAGACAGAGCTGAGCCTTCTTTCTTGAAACTTTGTATCCGGCTTCCCGCAGGAGGTAGAGTAACTCATCGGTTCCCTTTCGGCACTCTTCTTCGCCAGTTGCAACCAGTAGGAGGTCGTCCACATATTGCAACAAGACTCTTCGCCCTGGTTCCTACTGAAGAGCAAAATAGGCTGGCTTTGTGGGGCTAGCTGTATACAGAAGAAAGCATCCTTGAGGTCTAAAACTGTGAAGTGCGTTGCTGCCAAGGGAATCAGCCCCATTAGTACATATGGATTGGGCACCACGGGATGGATGGTCACTGTGACTTGATTCACCATTCTTGAATCTTGCACAGGCTGGTAATCATTCGTCCCTGGCTTCTGGACAGACAGAAGAAGGGTGTTCCACGGAGACTGGCATTCCCTAAGAATCTGATACGTCAACAGTCGATCTATGTGTCTCTGTATGCCCTCTATGGCTGCCCGAGGCAGATTGTATTGCTTGACATGTATCGGGGAGGCTCCTGGTTTCAGTTCTACCACAACTGGGGCTATGTATCGACCTAATCCTGGTGGATTGTCTTCCGCTCATACCCCAGAAGGCCCATAGGGAGTGTCATCCTCAGCCCGACTCATTAGAGTCTGATGAATCCTCCATTCTTCTTCCATGGGGTATGAGATCAGCAAGCTCCGTGGTCCTCAGAACTCCGCCTCCGTTGATCCATCGTCCTCAAAGGTAATCCATGCCCGTAGTTTCAACAGCAAGTCTCTTCCCATCAGGGGCACTGGGCAATCAGGTAAATAGAGGAATTGGTGTGTGACTTGATGCCGCCCCAGGTCAACAAGGCGTTTTTCCAACAATGGCCTTTTTTCAGTCTTCCCTGTGGTGCCAACTATCTTCACACAGGTGGTTGTCTTTGGGGCTAAAGGGGTAGTGACAACAGATTGGGTGGTCTCAGTATCAATCATCATGGAAATTGGCTGGCCCCCCACCTTTGCCGTGACCATGGGCTCCCGGGGGCCAGCAATGAGGGGGCCCGGTCTGTCTTAATCCCACTGTTCCATCTCCACCATCCCTATGGTCTCATAGGGTTCTTCTCCTCTCTGTCTTTCGTATCGTCCATCTGTCACCCATCCTCTTCCTCCTCTGCCGCCTCTTCTCCCGTCCCTTTTGGGGGCTGGTCGGCCTTTGTCCAGATTGATTGGGGCATTCATTCTTCCAATGACCTTCCTGTTTGCAAATAGCACACTGGTTTCGCCCAAGTCGAGATCAGGGTCTCCCGGCCCTTTCCATCCTCCTTCCTCTGCCCCTTTTGGGTTCAATTATCCCTTGGGTGGCAAGAGCCGCCACTAATACTTCTGCCTTCTTGGGCTTGGCCACTTTGGCCTTGGGCGTCTTGGGCTTGGCCGGGCTCTTGGCCGCCGCCGCCTTCTTGCTCTTCACTGGCGCGCCCGCCCCAGCCGCCTCCTTGAGGGCTTGGGACTTGCGCTGCTCCCTCTGCTGACCCACCTCCTCTTCTGCCCTCTGCAGGTTCGCCAGCTGCTCCCGTGTTTGGATCTCCAGCTGCCGAAGAAGGGCCTCCCGCTCCGCCATGCGCTGCTGCAGGATGCCGTGGCTCTCCTGGAGGCTGCACAAGGCCTGGCTCCTTTCCACGGCCTCCTCCAGGGCCAATTTGTACTTGCCCCTCAGGGCAGCCGCCTCTGTCTCTGCCACAGCCAGCTGAGCCATCGCTCCTTCAGCCAGAAGGTGGGTGTCATGGAGCTCTGCCCAGAGAGCCTCCACCTCTGCCTGGGTGCTGGCCAGCTTCCCACACAGCCTCGCCAGCTCTCCTTCTTCTCCCTGCAGAGGGACTGCCTGCATCTCCACACAGGGGCTTCCCCAGTCCTGCTTCTGGTTGGGCGCCGAGCCCTCTCTCTTCTCCCGGTGCTCCCATCTGCAGCCTCTCTGCAGCACGTTCTCGCTTTCTGCCCGACCACACTTTCTATAACGGTCCGTGAGCTGCTGCTGACAGGGCTCCTCCTGGTGCCTTTGGCCAGCCTCTGGCTCATCCTCCAGCCACTGGACTCAGTGCTTCCTTTGTTCCAGCCCTGTTTGTGCCTCCTTCTTTGGGCTGTTCTTGGCGGCCACTCCGCCCGAGGCTTGGGCTTCTTGACGCCGCCTGTGGGCTTCTTGGCGCCTGCCGCCTCCTGCCACACTGTCGCTTTAAGCTGCCTCTGCCGCTCTCCTCCCGCACACTTCCAATTCCCCACTCTTTTTCTTTTGCTTAATTTCACCGTATTACAGTTACTTTTCAGTCTTTTCAAAAAGTTTGCAACTGCTGTATGAGCATGAGCTGGCACCCGCTGTTGACATGATTCATGACCTTCTGCTTCAACCTGCTCAACCTGCCTTCTGTGCACCCTGCTCTTGCAGCATGTTGGCAGTGGATGCAAGTTCCGAGTTCTGGGTTGTCAAAGTTTTCACTTTTTCTTCCAACCTGGCAATCCGCTCCAACTTTATTTTCCGGCACTTGGAGGCTGCAATTTGGTTTCTCATGCACTTCCTCTCCGCCTTGATCCTCTCCTGGGATTCCATGTCAATAGGCGACAGGGGAGGAGTCTCCCCAGGCATTTCTGGGATATTCTGAGGCTCTTCTTTCAGAGCTTGAAGGCGGGGATACTGCACCGGCATCTGAGGTTTCAAATGATGTTGCGGAGGATATTCCAGGTTGTTTGTGGTGTAGTTAGGTGCCGTAGTGAGGGTGTTGGGGTTGAAATTGCTGAGGTTGGCATAGACTGGAGGCTCGCTGTGCAAGTTGGCACTGAAGCCATTGTTTCCAGCCATTGAAGAGACAGTGGCTATGCCAGTATTCGCAGGCTGGGCAGCAGAGGTAACACTTGGCATGGTGTTTTGATTGTGTAGCTCTGCAAGAGCCCTGACAAAGCCTTCAGCAACATCTGTGACATTTTTGGGGCACAGGAATTGGGTAGGGGTGGGAGTGGTGGTGATCAGTCCAATACCAGTTTTTTTTCTTCTGCAACGAGAATTGAGGGAGACCATCAGTTCCAAAGTTGGGGGGGCTTAAAAAACAAGCAAGCGAGGCAGGCGAGCAAAACCTCCACTGCCAACAAGTTTCAAGGACCGCCGCCTCTCGCTCAGCCCCAGGAATCCAGGCGTGTGGACACCTATTTAGGGTTGGCCTCCCTTGTCGCTCCCAACGAGAAGACTGGTAAGTCTGGCAACTTTTTTTTTTCTTTTCTTTCCCTTCTTTAAATAAAGAAAGTTCTCTTCTGTCCGGCCAGTCCACCCCCTTCCACCCCTCTCGTGGGAGTGTCCTGCGTTGCGCCGGAGCGTTAGCTGAGTTTTTCAAACACACTTGTTGGAGCCTCCGCGCTGCTTCCCTTCTTCTCAGGAGCAGCTGTCAAAAACCGGGCGCAGGGGGGTGCAAACGGAGCAGTCTCGATCCCGAAGTCTGGCAGGAAACCCCCCAAAAAGCAGTCCCCAAAACGAGTTCTCCCCCAATTCCTGCTTATAAAATGGAGGGAGGGAGGGGGGTGGCGAGTCCTGAAGCTCAGCCTTTTCAGGGGAGAAAGAGAGACAGTGGGATCCCGAAACAACCAACTTGTGGCCCTCTCGCATGAAGAAGAAGAAGAAGAAGAAGAAGAAGAGGTGAAGCAGTGACCGAGCGACGGACCTCCCCTCACAAAGCGACTTCGTAACACCGAGAAGGAACGGAGGTTCCTTCTCCTGCCTCCCTGTTTTCTCGCCCGCAGCTCCTGTCGCCACCAACTTGGGTCTGGAAAAGAAACTGGCCTCAGTGGTGGTGGTGCTGGTGGCGGTTTCCTTCGCTGCTTCTTGGTGCCACTTGTTCTACTTCGCCGCCCCCGCCGCCACGGCGCCGGCCCTGCCCTCCTGTTGCTTCTTGTTGAGCTTAAAGGAGCCCGAGGCACCCGTGCCCTTCGTCTGCACCAGCGTGCCTTTGCTCACCAGGCTCTTGAGGTCCAGCTTGATGCGGCTGTTGTTCTCCACATCGTAGCCAGCGGCCGCCAGCGCCTTCTTCAGGGCGGCCAGCTACACCCCGTTGCACTGCTTGGACGCCGCCACTGCCTTGGTCAGCAGCTCTGTCATGCTGGGGCCCGAGGCCTTGCGGGGCTTCGAGCCGCCGCCGCCTCCCCCCACTGCTGCCTTCTTGGTGGGCGCCTTGACCGCGGGGGCTGCTGCCGGAGCCGTCACCGTCTCCGCCGGAGCTTCAGGAGCCGTCTCAGACATGGTGCCTGCTGGCTGCTGCCGCTTCTCGGGGAGGAGCCCAAAGGGAGCAGGCGAGCAGCCTCCAAAAAGTAAGGTCTCTACTAAACCCTTTCTTGAAGTTTTTCAACATACATTGGAGTGGCGTTTGTCGACTGTTACCCCCACCAATTCCCCCCCCCCGATGGTAACAACACACAGTGGGTCAAGGGAATTGAACTGGGGGTAAGGGGTCCTGACCGTCTGACACAGTAGGGTTTAGACAGTCAATTACACGCACCGACCCAGGCACCCGGACTCTCAACGGTATGCGCTGGGAACTGTGATACCATTCACACGCTCTCTCACCCAAACAACACAGCCACCTTCCTTTTCCCGTCCTCCTAAGGAATCTTGCGTTTTCAGTAGCCCCCCTCTGGGGCCACTCTACTAGGGCAGGTCCTAAGGGGGTGATCAAGCCCCTCTTCTCCCCTTTTCACACAATTTTGGGGAGGCACTTACCTAAGGCCGTGTCTATGGCAAATTTCCAAACCACCCTGGGTTCCCAAGCTGGCAGACCGATCCCTGGGTCCGACGCCCCCACGAGGAAGACTGTCCGACAAAACGTCGGGGTCGCCCAAGGTCCCTGTCGGTGAGGCACGGATACCGGGGAAGCGGTGGCCGCTTAAGTGGGCAAAAAGTCCCTCGGATTCCGGAACAAGCCCCAGGAAACGTTGCAGAAAAATAGAGAACAAGACCCACGGAGAGGAAATTCGCAGTTTATTCAGCCGGCTGGGTCTCAGTGGAATCGCTTCCAAAGACTGAGAGCCCTGTTTCTAAGAACTCCCAACAATTTATACGTTCTTGGATACACATTCTTTGATACAGTCTTATCATGTACGCTTTGCACCAGATGCACTACATACTACAATGGACAATAGACCATTCTGTTCTGTGACTGTGCATTCTAAATGTTGCAAGTAGAAATTCTACCTCACTTTGTTTCTTTTCCACATTCTTTCTCACATCCTCCCTCAAATCTTTGCTGTGCTCGCATTCCCTTCGTTCACTTTCCGTTCCCCTTTTTCTTTGGATGTCTAAACTGTATTTCTAAATACTCACCAGAAATTTACTATAAAGGCTAGAAATTTAGGACCTGAAGGGAAATTTCAGGTTGGCTGCCGCAAAATTCTTAATGTGGGGAGCGACGCCCTCATTCTCCCCCCCCCACCCTCGCACTTGCAAACTGGCAGGAAATAAACCTGTTCAAGGTAAAAGGAAAAGACACAAAAAAAACCCGACCAAACAAACACAACAAAAAGGTGAGACGGCTGGCGGAGAGCGAGCCGGTGCTGGGAACAACCAATCAGGCTCCGTAACGTCACTCACCCTCCGCCCAATCAGCGCCGTGGGCGGTGTGCTTTGAACAACTGGCGGTTTAAAGTCGTTGAGGAGAAGAGGCGGCGCGAGAGGAGGAGAGGAAGGAAAGAAATTGGTCTGGTGCTCGGCTCCTCCCTTTTTTTTGGCCCCCTCCGACGGGCGCCAGGAAAGGGGGCCTCAGAGCGCGCGCCGCCGCCCGCGGAGGCTGCTGGGATACCGAGTGGAAGCGACCCGGGCGTGGGGGAGAAGGAAAGGAAGGCGCCTGGCGCGCGCTGGGCTCTGTTTTCTCTCACAGGTCCTCCTTATATTGCGCGTTTGTTTTTGTTTTTAAATCATGTCTCACAAACAGATCTATTATTCGGACAAGTACGACGACGAAGAGTACGAGTACCGGTAAGAGGAGCGGGGTGTGGCTTGACTGGAGGAACAGCGCCGAAGGGGCGTGGAGGAGGGCCCGAGGCTCTGGGGTGGCGGGGCTCACGTTGCCCGTGGCGACGGGACAGACGTGGGCCGGCCTGCGCAGGAACTCTCTTGCGGGGGAGGGGGGTGGAATCGGAGCGTGAGAAAGTTGCTTTCTTGCACTACAGGATGACTGCGGGATTCTAGGAGTTATAGTCCAAAAGAGTCAATTTTCTAGGCTCGGGGAGAGCGTTATGGTATGGGAGAGCGAAGTTCTGGGAAGCAATTCTAACTTTCAGTCGTTATTATTATTTAACGACCTATTATTATTTCTGTAGCCCAAGAAGCTGACTTTTTAAAGCTTCCAGGGTGTCTTTAGTCTGAAGAGGGGCAGTTTTGGGGATAAATCATAACAAATCTGTGGCCGTTTCTATATCACTGTTTTGACCTTTTAAACATGTTTTTAATTGTGTTAATACTGCACATTATTGTCAGAAATATTGCCTAAGGAAGCATTTGCTATCAGAGTTGCAAAATCTTATATTCTTTTAATTAGACTCCCAGAGAGTTTATGTATTTGCCTCCTGGCTTGTGAATCCTGCATTGGGGATTGAAGAACATTTTAGAATCCTTTCTATTACTTTTATTAATATTTTACATTGCTGAGATACGTTGGCAATAAATATAGATAGGTCCCTGCCACAAGTAGTTCTTCAGTTTATTGTTTGTGGGGAAGGTAAGGAGGAGAAAATAATTTTAAACAGGGGAATGGATGTATGCAAAGGCAGTGTGTTTATTTAATTCTGTTTGTATTCTTCTTTTCATTTAGAAAATTTCCAGGGCAGATAAAACAGTAAAATAGAACTCTTATAATAAAACCAGTAATAACTAGCTGGAAATCACACAACAGTTTCCAAAGGCATGATAGCCTTATATGTATGCTAGCTAAAATTCTATAAAATACAAACACTGCCATGTTAGCGTGAGCTCTTATAGAGCTTAGCCTGCCATATTATTGATCTCTCAATTATGCTTGGTCTTAGGCTGTCACCAAGCATTGTACTAATAAAGAGTGCAATAAAGTACCAGAGGGAAGCCCCCAAGTGTTCTGCACTGTGTTCTTTGCTTGTTCTCCTGGTCTCTCCACCCCTGGAAGGACAATTCTGTCATATACTGTCTTTGAACTTACAGGCTTTACATGACTACTGTCATGACTGCTTGTCATTGATAGCTTCATTCCACTGAATTTTTTGCCTCCCTTTTATCTGATCTGAATATCCTTCCAGTTTTGTTGGATGACATCATGTTCCAGTATTATGAGGGAAGTATATATGCGGGACAAAGGAGATGTGCATACAGATGACACCATGCTACTAGCAGAAAATAGCAAAGGCTTGGAACAATTACTGAAGAAAATCAAGGAAGAAAGTCCAAAGGCAGGTTTATAGCTGAACATTAAGAAAATAAAAATAATGACCACAGGTGACTTACATAACTTTAAACTAGACAATGAAGACATTGAGATTGTTCAAGATTTTCCATAGCTTGGCTCAGTTTAACCAGAATGGAGACTTCAATTAAGAAATCGAAATAAGGCTAAGATTTGGAAGGGTGGCTGTGAAGGAACTAGAAAGATCCTGAAGTGTAAAGATATATTAAGAATACTAAACTCAGGATTGTCCATGCCATCCTGTTTCTGATTTCTGTGTATGGTTGTGAAAACTGGGACAGTGAAGAAATCTGATTGGAAGAAAACCAACTAATTTGAAATGTGCTAGAGAAGAGTTTTCTGGATACTGGTTGTTGTAGTTGTTGTTGTTGTATGTGTCTCAAGTAATTTCTGACTTATGGTGAACCTCTTGGGAATTCCTTGGCAAGATTTATTCAGTGGGGGTTTGTCTGTCTCCCTCTTAGGCTAAGAGGGTTGCCCACAATCACCTAGTGACATTCCATAGTTGAATGAGGATTTGAACCCTGATCTTTGACCAACACTCAAAACACTACACCATGCTGACTCCTGGACTGCTAAAGGCAAATAAATGAGTCCTAGAGCAAAACAAGGCTGAACTCTTCCTGGAAGCTGAGATGGCTAAACAAGGCTGGTGTGCTTTGGCTGAAAAGACAGTAATGCTTGGTGAAGCAGAAGGGGGTGGAAAAAGAGGAAAACTGCATCACAGATGAATAGACTCAGACAAAGAAGACACAGACCTGAGTCTGCAAGACCTGAGCAGGGCTGTTGATAGGATGAGTTATGGGTGTCTCATTCATAAGATCACTATAAGTCAAAGTCAGTTTGACTGCAATTAATAGCAACAATGTTTTCAGATAATAATAGATTTTGTGGGGGGAGGTTTGTCCCTAAGGTGACTGTTAACACTCATGTTACTTAACACATTTAAGGCCTTCTCCCTTGTTGCGTTCCAGTTCTGAAATTCCCTCCCCTGGCGTCCCATTTGGTACCAACATTGGCTTCATCTTGATCTCAAGTTGAAACCTAGCTTTTTGTCCATAGTCATATAGACTAAAGATAATGCCTTGACTCTGACCTACTAGGTTCTGTAACCCCTTTCATTGTTTTATCCTGCTGAATTTCAAAATTAATGTCCAATTGTTTTGCATGGTTTTGTAGTCTGCAAACAGATCTCTAGATACAGGGCAGGATATAGTTATCTAAATAAACTTACAATCAGAAAAGACTGCAAAATAGAAACTATGTGTTGGTCATGCTTTTACAAAGCACATTTTGCACCTCTCCCCCTGTTCCTGCTCTTTTGCGATCTCTCACAAAAGACAAAACAAAACTTCTCTCTTTTTGCCTTGTGGTTACAGGCATGTCATGCTGCCAAAGGACATTGCAAAGCTGGTACCCAAGACCCATTTGATGTCTGAGTCAGAATGGCGGAACCTGGGAGTTCAGCAGAGTCAGGGCTGGGTTCACTACATGATCCATGAACCAGGTAGGTCTTACGATGGAGGTGGAAGTTGGACTGGGGGAGACATTAGCAGTTGCAGAAGAGGCTGAGAGCTTGCTTGAAGGGAGGATGCTAAGGATTCCTGACCCCGAGATAAAAGAAAATGGATTTGTCAGGATATAAAATAACAGATATCCTGACTCTCACAAAGTGATCACAGTTCTGGCTGATGAGCAAAGTAAATTTATGTTCTGCTTCAGGCTCTTGTCTCTCTTGAGCCATAGAACTCACTGTGAACAGCCTTGGGCCACTCATCCTCTCAGCATGGCTTACCTAACAGGGCTATTATTAAAATAAAATGGGAGAGAAGAGCCATAAATGCCATGTTGAGCTCATTAGAGGAAAGCTAATCTAAAGAGCTAATCTAAGCCTCCAATGCCAATTGTGGAAGTCAGTTGTGTCTCAACTATAGCAATATTATGGATACAGGACCTGTCTGACTTTTGGCATATGTGTTGAAACGTACAGTCTAGGGTGCTTACAAGACATGTATTATTTTCAAGACCTATTTACATTCTGTTTCCTCTCTCCTTGAAGAGCCCCACATCCTGCTTTTCCGAAGGCCGTTGCCAAAGAAGCCAGAAAAATGATGGATGTAGACTCTTACCCCACCTTAAAAGATACAAGCACCTTTTAAAAAGCAACTTCATTCTTAATTTTTGTAAAAGTTTGAAAAACATTTTTCATATGTCAAGAAATGCCACTCCACCTAAACAACACACCACTGGTGCCAGACAAGAAAGAATTCCTCTGCTGCCAAGAGATTACCTACCGGAAAGGACTTGATTAAGCTGCTGAAACGTTCATAGTTTTACACTGGTTGGAGTTTCTTGCTTTCTCCACACAGCGGGGCTAGTTTTATTCTTTTTAAAATCTTGGAGAAATCACCATGTTTCTCAGCTTGGATATTTGTTAAAGTATGTTTGAATTTGTATTTTAGAGTATTCTTCAGAACTTTTAAAAGTTATTCTAGAAATGACTGTTCTTATGGCTCTGTCAATAAAGCTCAGAGATTTCATTCTGTCTTTTATTTCACCACACACCTTCCTGGACTCATTCAGACTTTCTGTTTGTTGCCTAAATCGCGTAGGTGTGGCTAGAACAATCTTGCTTTTAAGAATTTGCTTAGTCATCATGGGTGAGCAGAAATTCCATACAAGTGAGTGCATAGGCCTTGCTCCATTTTGCCACTGCCAGTCTCTGGTTTCTGTGCTGCATAGAAATGGGTGTAGAAATGCAGCAGCCTGGTGGTGTGATAGAATGATCTGGATCCAACCTTATTTTGCCAATCCACTTGGTAGAAGTCAGTTTTTAAAATCAAGTTTTTCAATTAAATTAGCTAATGTTTCCCTGCTGGGTGTGAAGGAGGAGGTGTCTTTCTGCTACCAGTATGGAGATGTGCAAGAGTGGCAGAAACTTGGAAAGCTATTAACATGTATGGACTTACATACAAAGCTGCACTAGAATTATTAGAAGGTAAGCACATATGTAATTGCTCACCAATTTAATGCCATACCTTACTGTGCCATAGGAAAAGCGCTCGTGCTGAGAAGGAGGGATTACATGGTTGCCTTCTTTAAATACTGCAGGGGTCCCATACAGGATGGTGCAGAATTGTTCTTTGCTGCCCTAAAATATAGAACCAGGTCTAATTGAAGTTACAGGAAGGTGGATCTTGACTGAACATTAGAAGGAACTTCTTGACAGTATGAGTGATCAGGCAATGCAACCAATTGCCTAGAGAGGTGATGGGATCTCCTCTTCTGAACACTTTGACAAAGGAGCTGGCCAGCTACCTGCTAGGGATGCTCTAACCTGCATTGTCCCTGCATTGAGCAGGGAGCTTGACTTGATGGTCTGTGGGACCCATTCCAACTCTGATTCTGAGACACTTTGATTATGTCTTAGGAGACAGAAATGGTGCCCCTTTAAAAACATCATTTCACAGAGAGAATACAGAGCTACCGCCCCAGCTGTCCGTCTAATCTGATGCCATGGTATGCATTGTTTTAGCAGGCCCACAGCAAGCAAAAAGGGAGATGGGAGTATGGAAAAAGGCACAAACTTCTTTTAAGGCTCACCAGTGACTCTGACAATGGTGAAGTAATCACCTTGTTTAATACATGTATTTTGGATTTATTAGAGTTCAACAGCATTGGCTGAATCTGGGAGCACTTGAGGCTGGCAAAGAAACACAATTTTCTCTTACATTAAGATTTGCTATTCCAGTTGAAATACTAATGTATTCCAACTGGATCAAGTCCAGCCTCAGAGTAGGAAAAAAAAGGATGGGGAAGCATCCAGACTGCTCCCCTTCATATCCCTTTGAATCATGAAATCCTCCATAGTCTTAAGTGGTTATGAAATTTGAAAGATTGTATGCTTCCTGGAATTTAGCAATGCGAGGGCCATGTTCTTGTGTGATCTTAAAAACTAAGCATCCATCTTGGTGACTGTGTTCACCAGCAGTAGTTTGAACATCTATACAGAACTTCTGACACCAAACAGGTTCAGATCAGCTTAGCTGGTACATGAAAAGGGTCTGAACATAAGAATGGGGGAGAACAGGCCCTACGTAAAAGCTGCTTCTGTTGGGTTTTGCGCCATAATACAGAGGACCGTTGGTATCTGTGGGGGGTTGATTCCAGGACACATACAAGCTGATACCAAAATATGTGTATGTTCAAGTCAGCCTTGCAAGGCTTGCAGGAAGACTGCGAGCTCAAGAGAGGCTTATAAGTCTCTTAAAAACAGCATAGGGCCATAGTGGAGGCAGCAAGCCCTGCCAGTTGAAGGCAGAACCGAGAGGCTGGTGTCCTCCCCCCACCTGTATGGATTTAAATATACAGCATCGTACATTTGGGCCTGCAAAGGGTAGCATCCATAGATCATGAGCCTATGAGTACAGCAAGCCCACCATACTCAGAAACAGTCCATGTCTAGAGTATTTTGAGTCCAAAGCAGTCCCTGTGAATCGCTTTTGAGAATTTATGACTTGCCTGATGTTTTGGACTTCAGCTCCCATCAGCCCTCTGTATTGCTACCAATGGCAAGCGGGTGATGGGAGCTGGAACTCCAAAACAGCCAAAGACCAAAGGTTTGCCAGCCTTTCTGTAGTATATTTCCAATTTTATGCCCATGTATAAATTCTAGATCCTTTTCATGACACTTGGAGATACAAGAACGGGCAACTGGATGGACATACATATTATTCGGATAGACATAGGTCAATGTCAAGAATAGATATGATGTTAGTATCCAAACAACTTTTGATGAAAACTACAGATATGGACATTCTTCCCAATTTATGCTCTGATCATAATCCGTTACAATTAAAGATAAGGATTAAAGACAGAGAAAGAACATGGAGACTGAATGATGAGATTTGGAATAAGGAGAAGTACATAGCGAAAGCAAAAACAGAGATAATTAACTATTTTAATGAGAACTTGACATCGGAGCTGTCGATGAAAACCATTTGGGACGCAAGTAAAGCAGTGATGCGTGGTAACTTTATCAGATGGACTGCAGAGATTAAAAAAGAAAAGAGAAACATTGAGCAGCGAATTTTGGAAAAGATGAAAGAAATTGAACAACAGATGAGACAAAATCCGTCGGATAAACAGATTAGATTACAGATGAAGGTAAAGCAGGCTGAATTAAATCAACTTAATTTGGAAGAAATAGAGCAACAGATAAAGAGAACGAAATATAATTTCTTCGAACAAGCTAATAAACCTCCAAAACTTTTGGCAGGTTTGCTGCGTAAAAGAAGGTCCAGAAATATCATAACCGAGATTAGAACAGGAGAAGAAAGAATTACAAAACAAGAGGGAATAAAACAAGCTTTTTATAATTACCACGTGAAGCTGATGAGTAAGATCTCAAAGGGGAAAAAAATACAAGAAGTGGAAGAATATCTGGAGAAAATGAATAAAATGAGATTTCATGAAGATCAAAGATCAATCTTGAACAAATCTATTACTATGATGGAAGTAGTTGAGACTATTAGGAATTTGAAGAACGATAAAGCTCCAGGACTTGACGGCTTCACACTGCAAGATATTATAAAATTATGGAACATGAGATTTCAATACCTTTGCAAAGCACTATAAATGAAATAATAAAGGAAGGAATACCAGATACTTGGAAAGAAGCTAACGTTGTGCTGATCCCGAAAGAAGGAAGAGATTTGAGCGATGTAAAGAACTATAGATCAATATCACTTTTGAATACAGACTACAAGATCTTTGCTTCAATTCTACCAGCGAGGCTCAAAAAAGTGCTGTTAGAGGTAATTGATGAGGACCAGAATGGCTTTCTACCAAAAAGATCTTTGAGAAATAACATTAGAATGGCCTTAAATGTAATCGAATACTATGAAAAGCATAATGAACGGAAAATGGCCATGATATTTGTAGATGCGGAGAAAGCTTTTGACACGATCAGCTGGCCGTTCATGAAGACGCCGGTTAAACAGATGCAGGCAGGAGAAAAATTTGTTGCATGGATTGAAGCAATTTACAGCCAACAACAAGCTCGACTGGTCATAAATGGTGAAAGAACACAAATGATAGAACTGCACAGAGGTACGAGACAAGGGTGTCCCCTGTCTCCTCTGCTGTTTATCATGACAATGGAAATACTTAACAATGCTATAAGAGAAGATAAAGAAATAAAAGGAGTCCAAATTAAGAAATATCATTACAAGTTAAAAGCTTTCGCTGACGATTTGGTCTTCTTACTGGATGACCCAGGGAAATGTATTGAAAAATTGATTACTACAGTTCAAGAATATGGAGAATTCTCTGGTTTTAAAGTTAATAAGGAAAAAACAGTCTTCTTAACCAAAAATATGACTGAAAGAGAAGAGATGGAATTAGTACAAAAAACAGGATTCAATAGAGGACAAAAGGTAAAATATCTAGGTATTTGGATAGCCAAAAGAAACAATGAGTTATTTCAAAATAATTATGAAAAAAAATGGAAAGAAATAACAAAAGACTTGGAAAGTTGGACCTCCATGTGTTTGTCAATGATGGGGAGGATAGCTGCAATAAAGATGAATGTTTTGCCAAAAATGAACTTTTTGTTCCAAAATCTTCCTATAATAACGAACATGAAACCTTTCATACAATGGAAGAGAGAACTAACTAAGTTTATATGGCAAGGGAAAAAACCTAGGATAAAATGGAATACTATGACACACTTAAAAAGTAGAGGAGGAATGGGACCACCAGACTTTCAAATATACTATAAGGCCGCGGCTTTTACGTGGATAAAAGACTGGGTAGACCTACAAGACACGAGAATGTTGGCACTGGAGGGAGCAGACCTGAGAATGGGGTGGCATGCCTATATGTTTTATGATAAAGCAAAAATAGGTAAAGACTTCACATATCACTTTATCAGAAAATCGCTTCTGAAAATTTGGGAGGATTATAAAACTAAAAACATACGGCAGCTCCCCACCTGGGTCTCACCGCAAGAGGCTTTTTTTGGCAGATGGACGGATACAGATAAATGGTTGCGATATGACGATATAATTGAGAGATCAACATCCAACAACTTTAAGATTAAAACAAGAGAAAAACTAGAACAAGAAGGAATAACATTAAGTTGGTTTCCCTACAGACAGTTAGCAGAAAGGTTTCAGATGGATATAAAAACATATGGAATTGAACTTAAAGAGAAAACTTGAGTAATTAAATGGCTGTTCGAAAATTCGCCTCATTTACTTGCCCAAATATATCAAGAAATACTACATCAGGAGAGGCAAGAAGAAACAGTAAAGGCAACAATGATTTCATGGGCACAAAATATCGGACATTCAATACAATTAGAATCTTGGGAGCAGAGCTGGAAAAAAACACAGAAATTTACAGTAGCACAGAATTTGAAAGAGAACTATTACAAGCTATTTCATAGATGGTACATGGCACCAGATAAATTAAAAAAGATTTATAATACAGGTACTGGACAATGTTGGAAATGTCAGAATGAGGCCAGTACAATATATCATATGTGGTGGACATGTCCTAAAGCTAAGAAATATTGGACTGAAATACATAACAAAATATGTGTATTAATGAAAGTACAGTTTGCTAAGCTACCACAATTGTACTTGTTAAATAAGGGTGATGTATTAGAAGGTACTGGTATAAAGACGTACTGGAGAATATTACTGTACATGATAACAACAGCTCGTATTGAATATGCAAAGATGTGGAAAACTCAGCAAATACCCACATTAGAACAATGGTGGGGTACACTGATTGAAAACAAAAATGCTGATATGGTCTCTCAGAGATTAAAAGGGAAATCAGACGAAGAGATATAAAAAGAATGGCAAATTGTAATGGGTAATTGCTGGGTACCATCAGATGGAAATCTGTGATTCATGATTTAAGATAAATTATGAGGGGGCTACAGGATATATATCATGAAGCGGGAATATGGAGATGGAAATGCAAGAATCAACAAGTAATAATAGCACTAAAATGTAGTACAGTATTTTAAGCATGTTAAGGAATATTGATAATGAAATCTAGATCAGTGTGGAAGATCAGAAATATTTCAAATAAGTTGACAGTTATAATTGTTTGTTTTATATCTGAATTTGAATAAAATGATTATAAAAATAAATAAATAAATTCTAGATCCTTTTCTAGCTTTCTCCCTGGAGGATGCAAGTCAGCCTGACTGCTACTGAAAAATGCTGCCTCTCTGCAGATAATTCTGGGAGTATTCTTGGGTACTTTTTGGTTCACTGGACTGACTGGTTCCTCTTGCCTTGAGAAACTGCTCTAGGTTCCTACACCATTCCTCACATCCTCCTGCAGTGCTAGATTGTGGGGAGGGGAGGAGGATTAGTAAATGCAAGGAAGCTGTGGGATGAGGTGAAGGAATGTGTGACCTTCCAGATATTGGTGGACTGAGACTTCCATCATCCCCCTCCATGACTATGCTGCCTAGGACTGATGTGGGTTGTAGTCCAATAAGACTGGGGAGTACATCTTCCTCCAACTCTGCTATATTAAAAGCTCCTTCCAAACACAGTTTGAAGATTGTTGGTACAGAAGATTAAAACAGCCTTTCGGTGCAGTTGAAATGCAACCAGTTGGTCTTTTAGCACAGTCAGACAAATCTGAGAAAGGTTTATTCAGGGAATACTCCAGCACTAGATTAACTTGATCATTTCTGCCAACTTACTAAGGTCACATCCACATTGCGCCCTGATAACTAGGAGGGAGCGGGCTTGTTTTCTGCTGCTCCAGAGACTAGGGCCAAGAGCAATGGATTCAAGCTGCAGGAAAGGAGATTTCATCTGAACCTCAGGAAGAACTTCCTGACAGTCAGAGCCGTCCAGCAGTGCAATATGCTGTCAGTGGAGGGTGGTGGAACCTCCTTCTTTGGAGTTTTTTTTTTTTAAAAAACTTTATTTTCTTAAAATAACAACTACAACACAAAACCTTATACTAACACAAAAATTAAATAAAAAAAAGACAAAATGTAATGTACAAACACTTAACAAAAATCATCATGACTTATACGAAGACAAAACTATCTCATTCACATCCTAATACATACAATGCTTTCCCTTGCTCTTTCTTTATTGTTATTCCAACATACTTTAGACTTCGGCCTTAGAGATTGATTTATTTTATAGTTACCATTCTTGGTCTTACCAATTCTTCTGTATCTCTTCATCCTAATTCTTTTCAAAATTCTATCTTAACCATGTCACTGTCATACCATGAATTCCTAAAGTATTGTAATGTTTTTTCCCATTGTTTTATATATTTCTCTTTACTTTCCCCACTCAAGATACATGTTAGTTTATCCATGTGGATTACATCAAATAATTTCATTTCCCATTCTTCTATTGAAGGCATTCTATTTCCTTTCCATCTATACGCTAAAACCATTCTTGCCGCAGCTGTCATATAAAATAATTGTCTACCCACTTTTTTTTCTAGATCTTTTTCCAACGTTGATAACAAATATACTTTCGGGGTCATACTGAATCTTATATCTAATATCTTTTCAATTCGATTATGAATCTTTTTCCAAAACCCCTTCACTATTTTGCATGTCCACCACAAATGATAAAAAGAGCCTATCTCTTCCCCACATTTCCAACACTTGTTAGAATATCCATTTGTCATCTTCGCCAATTTTTGGGGAGTAAAATACCACCGAAAATACATTTTGTAAAGATTTTCTCTGATATCCTGGCATGCTGTAAACTTTATAGTTTTTAACCAAAATTTTTCCCATTGTTCCATCGAGATAGAATGGGAGAAATTCTGGGCCCATTTTAGCATTGGTATTTTTACAGTTTCATCCTCTGTATGCCATTTTAATAAAATCTTACAGATAGAGGAGATAAGTTTAGGTTTATCCAAGCATAATATCATATTCAATTCCTCTTCTTTCTTTTGATAATCATTAAACTTAATTGACATGTTTTTGGTATCAAATTCCTTAGCCCATATGATTATTAAACAAGAGACACTACCCCGAAATTTCTCAGATCATAATCCAATTTTATTGTCATTAGGACATAGATCGGAGGAATTATTTCATTGGAAATTAAAAGAGAAACTATTGTTAGAAGAAGAATTTGTACAGAAAATTAAGAATCAGATTAAAATTTACTTTGATGAGAATCTCAATAAAGGAGTAAATTTAATGACGGTATGGGATGCGGCCAAAGTGGTGATTAGGGGGTATATTATACAATATAATGCGATAATAAATAAGAAGAAAAGAGAGAATTTTCAAAAGCTGAATGACGATCTTAAAAAGAAAGAAGAAAGCCTTAGCGGCGATCCTGATAACAGGAGAATGCAGAAAGAAATTAAAATATTACGGAAGCAAATAGAGACACAAATAGAAATGGAAATTAATGAGAAAATGATTTACACTAGGCAGTACTACTTTGAATGGGCAAATAAATCAGGAAAATGGTTATCACTTAGATTAAAAAATAAGAAGGAAAAGACACTGATTAACAAACTCAAAAGCGGGGAGACAATATATACAGATTCCCAACAAATAAAGAAAATAGTGACAAATTTCTATAGAATGCTATATAAAGGTCAAGAACTTCAAGAGGAGACGATAGAAGCATATTTAGCGAAACAAGATCTAATAAGATTAACAGAGGAACAGCGGGACAAATTAAATAAACCAATTTCATTAACAGAAGTAATAGAAGCAATTCAAAAAGCAAAAAAAGGGAAGGCACCAGGTCCAGATGGATTTACAAGTCAATTCTATAAAACTTTCCAAAATGAACTAGCTCCTATTCTTCAAACAATTATGAATGAAGCATTGAAAGGAAAGATCCCCGATACATGGAGAGAGGCTGACATAACCTTGTTACATAAAGAAGGAAAAGACCCGCTGGACATTAAAAATTATCGTCCAATTTCACTACTGAATTCTGACTATAAATTATTTACAGCCATACTAGCAAATAGATTAAAAGATGTATTAAGGGAAATAATTTCAGAGGACCAAGCGGGATTTCTCCCTGGTAGACAAATAAAAGATAATATGCGTAATATAATTAATAAACTAGAATTATGTGAAAACCATCACCAGAAAAAATTGATAGCCTTATTTCTAGATATTGAAAAAGCTTTTGATACGGTGAATTGGGGATTTTTAATCAAGTTGTGTCAAAAGATGAGTTTGGGACCAAATTTTATAAACTGGATAAAATCTATTTACTCAGTGCAATATGCACAAGTGATTATCAATGGTCAAAAAGCTGGAAAATTTAACATTCAAAGAGGAACACGCCAAGGCTGCCCATTGTCTCCATTACTATTTCTATTAGTCATTGAAGTTTTGATAAGAAAGATAAAAAGTCATGAGAGAATTAAAGGAATCAAGGTACGAGATAAAGAATATAAGATAAGAGCATTCGCAGACGATTTAGCGATCACATTAGAATACCCAGAGGGAGATATAAATGTTTTGAAAAGTATTCTTAATAATTTTGGCAAAAATTCGGGTCTGAAAATCAATAAAGACAAAACCACGATTTTGACGAAAAATATGACAGAATCTGAAAGAAATATAGTAGCTCAAACCACAGGTTTTACGCTGGTTTCAAAGGTCAAATATCTTGGAATTACACTTACAAATAAGATTTCTGAACTATTTAAAAATAATTATTTGTACATATGGAAATCTATCTCAAAAGATTTAAAAAATTGGAATAATTTAAATCTATCCTGGTTGGGTAGGATTGCAACAATTAAAATGGCTGTACTCCCAAAGATGTTATATTTATTTCAGACTATCCCCATTATCCAAAATGAGAAGGTTATGAAGGTTTGGCAAAAAGAGATAGTTAAATTTATATGGGGGGGTAAAAAACCGAGGGTTAAAATGAAATTGTTGGAGGATGCTAAAGAAAGAGGTGGTCTAACTGTACCAAATTTAATTTTATATTATCATGCTTCTGGATTGAATTGGATTCAGGAATGGATTAAATTAGATAATACGAAATTATTGAATATAGAAGGGGATGGATTAGGATCAGGCTGGCATTACTATTTATGGTTTAATAAAGGGAAAAATAATAGAGATTTTAATCGACATTATTTAAGATCAGCCTTAATGAAAATATGGAGAAAATACAGTAAAAGAGCTTGTATTAAAACCCCGAAATGGGTATCCCCGCATGAGGCTTTTTATGAAAAGGAAAACATTTTGTTTGATAAATGGATTAGATATGAGAATATGGTGGAAATACAACCAGAACAAATTAAAATCAAAACACAAGCAGAAATGGAGGAAAAGGGGATAAAATGTCATTGGCTTTTATTTAGGCAGATAAGAGAAAAATTAAAGAACTTCTTTGGAGAGTTTTAAGCAGAGGCTGTACGGCCATCTGTTGGGAGGGCTTGGATGTGTCTTCCCGCACGGCTGAATGGGGTTGGACTAGATGGCCCCTGGGGTCTCTTCTAACTGTGATTCTCTGATTCTGCAGGAAGATGGTCACTGGGCCGCAACGCTGGAACTGCAAGCTCGCCACGGATGCACCCAGGAACATACAGAAATGTTTCTTGCCTATGGAATGCTCGTACGTCAAGTACAAGGACACTTTTGAAACCGTAGTGTCCCTTGCGCGGTATGTTTCTGCTTTTAAGCAGACTTGAGCTCCGGGTTGTCCCAAGATGGATAACCCTTCCGCCGTGGAAGGCGCTAGCCTGCTCTTTGACAGAAATACCTGGGCAGAAGTTGGACACTCATTTATCCCCGATGATTTTGCTGCATCATCCTTTCACGAGATGATCTCCAAGACACTTCCAGCTCATGATTTAAAATTAAATTGAGGCGGCAAAGCTACAATTCTTTAAATCAAAAGTATACTTTATAGGTCTGGGGCCCTTTTCCGCTCCAAACGTTCCGGCCTACAAAGCTCATCAGTCCCAGAGTACGGCCCAAGACATCGGGGAGGCCGAGGTTTACCCGCCTCTGCTTTAGAAAGAAGGTCTAATAGAACTTGGGAAAAGCTACTTCTTTGAATTACACTCCGGACTCTCGCAGCCAGATGGCCACTGATTGTCAGCACACTTAATCACGATTGGTATTTGAATAAACCTCCGGCCAACTTCCCCCCTTGTGTTTCAAAAGCAGTGTTACGGATCGGAATGTCAGGGCCGCAAAGGCCGCTGGGAATCGTAGTTTTGTCCCTTCCCCCAGAGCGTCATTTATTCTCCATTTTCTATGTAGAATGCAAGTGTGGTACGGGAGCAGGGCCTATGGCCAATGGGCTTCTCTCCCCGACTTTGTCATTCCCCGCCCCTTCGTTGACAGACCAATCGGAGGAAAAAGGGCGCCGGGTCCGGGGGAAGGAGGAACCAATGGGCAAACGACAGGCGAATGGTGAAGCCGCTCTGAGGGGGAACTGCAGGTGAGCGGGAGGACGGCAGAGGCGATTTAGAAAGGAGGGGGCTGAGGAGGAGAAACCTTTATTATGTGTTGGGGATTTACAGAGAACAACTCTGGGATGGATTTTCAGTGCTGCCCTCCACTCTGGAACGTGGGCATGTGCAAAGGCCCTGAGCATGTGCAAAGTGCCTTTTCTTTCTGGTTGCCACCAAGTGGCTCCTTACTGTACGACATGTGTCCCTCTGGATGCTGCCCTGGTAGCCAAAGCCGGTAGGCAAGTTGTAATCCAACGTCTGGAGAGCGCACGCTTCTTAACCTTTGGTTCTGAATAAAGGGCTCGTTTAAATAGAAAGACAGGAATCTGCCGCACACTGAGTCAGATCTTGAGACCATCTTGCTCACTTCAGCAATGGGGATGATGTAAACTGCAGGCCAACAATATCTGGAATATCTTGAACAATATCTTGTTCACCCTTGATGTAGGATTAGACTGAAGGAGAAATATATCCATCCATTTTCCAATCTTAATCCCTATTTCACTAGATTATTTCCTTCTTGGAAAACATGACTGGATTTGCAAACTTTTTTGAACTAGGCCTCTGTCTTTCTGCCTTTAGATCTGTACAGAAGAGCAAGTGATTGTATTATTTTCTGTTGCCAGCCACACAGGTTAAAAAGGTAGTTTCTTTCACACTTTTTAAAAATTTATTTTTGCAAATGAAACTTCTGCTAAAGTCTATTAGTACTAATCTCATTGTTCATTTTTCTTTTCTGTGCAGTTGGCATTTCATGACCTTTTCTCACTTCCCTGGCTTTTCACCCCCCTGCCCTTATTCTGATATCTAAATTTGGGAGGATAATATTTTATGCATCCGACAAAGGAAACCTTGATCTGTCCGACTTGCCGCACCACAAAACTCCTTTGCATTTCAACTGCTAGCTTTCGTTGTAGAACAAGTGAGGAAAGCGTGGCTCTTCAGATGTTGGCCTACACCTCCCACCAGCCTATAACCAGCGTGAAGGATGATGCAGTGCACCTGGCCCTGTTTGGAGTGTTAGGCCATCAAATGTCTGGAGGCTGATCCCTGATCCATAAAAAAGGAATTTTCTCTGGGATTTTCATTCTGGAATAGGAAAGTGGGTGGTTAAACTAGGGGGGATGAATCATGGAGAAAGGGATGCTTGTAAATTCAGCCAGTAGGAATGGGGTCAGGATTTCCAGATTAAGTGATTCTATGACATTGGAACACGGTAGATGGTAAAATGATTAGGATTTTGCAACAAAATGCTGCAACAAATGTTGCAGCATGAAGGCTGTGCTGTTTGTATCCACATTCTCTTCACTCTCACCACTATTTTCCTTTCTTCTCCCTTCTTAACAGACATTTGGCTTCTTTGCTGATTTGTGGCTGGTACCAAGCCTCCCTACTTTGCCATGGATCCATCCTGGTGCCTTGTTTAGGGCTGGTGGCAGACTTGCAGTGCCTGATGCTCATACGTTGGAGCCTCTGGCTGTGTAGGGGGATTCTGTGTGGAGGACGGCAGGGAAGGCATTTCCGAGCCATGGCAACGTGGGGTGATAATGCCAGTTCTGGAACTGGTGAAAAAAGAGCCTCGGATGGGACAGTGACAGCTGGGATCATCATCATTGGGGACGAGATCCTGAAGGTAAATGAGCTGCCTCTGAGGGTGTGTCCATCAAGGAAGAGAGGGCTGTCATGAATGTCAGCCAAGGTAGCCAACCAAAACAATCCAGTTCAGAGGACAGTGGAAAAAGCTCTTCCTTCCCGTCATGCCTGAGAGTGCAAGCATTTCCATGGCAGAAACAGCATACTTGACTGGAACAGCCCTTTTTCTCCCATAATCTCTAGTCAGCAGGTATACTATCTGAGATTTCCCAGACTGGGTGCCCTCCCGGTATGTACTGAACTACCCAAGCAGGAGGGCTCCAGTCAAGCTTCCTCCAGTAGATGTTGGACTGCAGCCCATTCTGTCCAGCAGGGTGCTACTCTGTGTTCTTATATGCGTCCTGCCCCTCATCTCCACTTCCAAAATTATTTATTGACTGTCCAGGAAACCCCAGAGGGCCAGATTTGTCCTCAGTGCCTAATCTTCCACATCTGTGAGATATTGAAACGTCGTTTTTAAAACAGGTTGCGGAGTTTAGTAGAGTGGTAGGCAAATGTCAGGTCCTGGGGGTCAGCATTGGCCCTTGTAGGGACCTTGGAGGGTCATGTCCCCCTCTCAATTTCTTTCAAACAATGCTGTCCATGAGTTCAGCTTCCCTTGGGCTATTTTAGGCCAAAGAAATGCCTTCTTGTTTTTGAGAAAAAAGTTTTTTTTTCTGGGCCTAAAACAGCCCTGGGGAGCTAGAAAAATAGCTCTCTTGCTCTTATGCGGCATGCCATAGGGCACATTCGGGAGACAACATTTTCCAGATGATTCTTGAGGTGCTGAGGGGCCTGGGGGTCTCACTGCCATCCCTTTTCTTTATGTATTGTGTCTTTACATTGTAAACCTGAGGGCAGGACACTGTTTTTTCTTGATCTTTTTCTTGTAACCATGTACCGTGATTGTTGTTGTTGTGTGCCCTCAGGTCATTTTCCAACTTAAGGCAACCCTATCATGGGATTTTCTGAGGGCTAAGAGTGTATGACATACCCAAAGTCAGCCAGTGGGTTTCCACGGCTGAGCAGGGTCACAGGCCAACTCTGAAATCACTACACCATGGTGGCTGTGTACAGTGATGGTGCTATATAAATTGATGATGATGATGGTGATGATGATGTGGCCATGGGGGACCTCATGTGGGACATGAACGACACCATACTCACCTCTGCTTTAGGATAATTTTAAACCAAAGTCTTCCTGTGAACATCTCTCTGTCTTGGCAGGGCTACACTCAAGACACCAATTCATTCTACATGTGCAAGAAACTCCGCTCGTTGGGTGTGCAGGTGGCCAAAATCTCTGTCGTTCCTGATGAAGTAGATGCCATTGCCAAGGAAATCTCATCCTTTGCCAGTACATACACCTATGTCCTGACCTCTGGTGGGATCGGCCCTACCCATGATGATGTCACCTTTGAGGCAGTGGCTCAGGCCTTCGGGGAGAAAGTCTTCCCTCATCCAGAGATGGTTGAGTTGGTGAAGCGGTTCTTTGGCAAGTCGGACACTGAGTGTCCCGAGATGAAGCTGGCCCACGTCCCTGAGTCATCATTCCTCAACTACGGCATGGACAAAGTGACAGGCCGGACCTTCCCCTACCCCCTGGTCAGTGTCCGGAATGTCTACATATTTCCGGGCATCCCAGCCCTGATGAAACGGGCCCTTGAGGGCCTTGGCCATCTCTTCTTCAATGAGAAGACCCAATTCTGTTCTCAGGAGATCTACGTGAATGCAGAGGAAACGCTCATTGCACCTGTTCTCGACGAGGCTAACACTAGCTTTGGGCGTCACACAAACCTGGGCTCCTACCCAGATTGGGTCAGCAACTACTTCCGGGTCAAGCTCACTTTGGATTCTGACTCAAAGGAGGATTTAGAAGAAGCATACTCTTACCTGATTGAGAAGTTGCCTGAGGGTATTGTGGTGCCTGTAGTAGCCGACCCTGTCTCCCGGGCAGCCTCAGATGTGTATGCCTTGGCTGAGTCTGGTAGGGTGACCATATCTGGCGTGTGCCACTGTTCTTTGGAGCTAGCGGCTCTTAGGTTCAGAATGGGAAAGTGGTGAAATAAAGGCCTGTGTGGTCTGAGAGTTAAGCAGAGGCTGATCTCCTGGTGCCCTGGATGTTTTGGGCTATGATCCCCTACAACCTCCCCGCACACCAACATGGCCAGTGGGTAGGGAGTTCTGTCAGACCTTTTCCTTCAGTCAATTCAGACACCCAGTACGCATTCACTCCCCTTTGACTCTCACACACCCCAAATCAGAAGTAGTTTGAAGTCCACTTCTCTTTTTGAAAAAGGGTTTCATTTTCCAAAAAAGGTTAAACAGTGTGGCACTGCAGAGGGGGCTGCAACATGTTTAAAAAGTACTGCATGTTGCTGCACCTGGAAGTTCAGTTTCAATTTTTGGTTGGAGAAAGGACAGTCTAGGAATATGAAGGGGTTGTGGGCTGAAGAACAGTCCTGGGGCTGCATGCTTCACTATGCCTTCTAATTGGATTTCCACACAATCAAGATTTTGCCACACGTAAAACATCCTGTTGTTTTTGCTTCCCTGCAGGTTCTCCTCTTGGCCAGAAGGTGGCAGCAGCCGTTTGCACCATAGAAGAAGCCCTGGAACGATATGCCCTGTCCAAGCTCTGTGTGGGATTCAATGGTGGAAAAGACTGCACAGCTTTGCTGCACCTCTTCCATGCTGCTGTCCAAAGGTGACTCCTTTCTCCTTCCCTTCTTTGGCTATAGCTGCTCAGAGGTGGCTCAGGCGGGGCTTTTCCAAGGTCACAAACTGTAGAGTTGCCACATCCTCCAGCCTTTCACAGATAAAAATTGGGATATGTGTGGCTGAGCAAAATCACAGAGTGGTAAAAATGTTGTTGCTTAATGAGAAAAAACACAGAAAACTGTTGTTTTATGCAGAGAAACACAGTCTCACCTCTGAGTGTATCTTAAAACCATCAGTGGGCTGGAGATTGATTGAAAACATGCCTGCGACCCCAGCTTTGCTCCAGCAGATCATGGAGTGGGAGGGAGCTTTAGTTCCTCTGAGTCCCAGAAGATTAGCGGGGTGGGTTGACAATCTGAAACCAGTCTGTGCCCCCAGCTTTGCTGCTTCAGAGTGGGAGAGGAGCATTAGCAATACTGAGCAGTCAATGGAGTCGGGAGAAGGTTTAGAGGTTGTCCACTAGAAGAATTTTTCTCCAAGAGATCCTTAATTTTTCACCAGTTGTTGGTGTGCTTTTGTGTAACTGCAGACCTCTCACCAGCTGAGTTAATTGAGCATAGAGTATTTTGTACTTTGAACTCAGAATTGAGTCAGTTGAGCAATCAGGAAGGGGCAGGGGGAAACAGAACATTTTAAACACAACTGGGGCATCAATACATTGAACAGCTACATGTGGCTGCCCTGCCTGAATTAAGACAGTTGGAAGGTATGAGTTGCATCTTCCATAAAAGGAGTTATTTCTGTAGAAAATTGGAGATGCCAGCACTTTGGCTGCATTTTTCTAGTCCTCATTGCAAATCTGCCAAGTTTATGATGGTATTAGAATGCCAAGGGCACAGGAGATAAAAGGCTTGAGCAGTCTTCTCCATCTGGGTGTCTTCCAGATGTGTTGATGATAACCCCTATTGTTTCCCATCCAGCAACACCACACTGACTTGGGATAATGAGAAGCACAATGCAACTTCTGTGCAGGGTACACAGTTGGGCAAAGCTGTGCTAGTGCCTGGCTGCTAGGAGTCCCAGTGAAAGACATAATTCCAGTGTCTTAAATATCATCAAAAGATGGGCTTTTTTGTTGGTGGCCCCCAATCCAGGATGAAACTCCTTCCCAAGTGAGATTTGGTCCCCTCACCCGCAAGCCAGTCCTCTTTTTTAGAGACAGGTTTTAACTGCATTTTTCAGGGCACCAGAAAGCAAGCATAGTGTAGTGGTTTGAGTGTTGGACTGTGACCCTGGAGAGAAGAGTTGAGTTCTCCGCTCGGCCATGGAAACCTGCTGGGTGACCTTAGGCATGTCACACACTCTCAGCCTGCAGAAAAACCCATGACAGTTTTGTCTTAGGATGGTCATAAGTTGGAGACAACTTGAAGGCACGCAACAGCAGCAAGACACCTCACCCCATCTGTCTGTTTCTGTTTTGTTTTCATGTGTTTTGGTGCTGGCCAGGGATTATGGGCATCGTTCTCCAGCACTTCTGGAGGGTATCCATCTCACAGAAGGGTAGGTTAAGCCTGACAGTACAATGCTGATTTGTTAAGCCTGGCAGGGGCCATAGCACAGTGAACCCTCTACAAGGTAAGACCCCCACAAAAGTGGAAAAAAGCAAATAAAGCTAAAAATAAAGAATGCTTTTTTTTTTTTTTTGGTGATAACACTTCTCTAGGAATTTCTAGGTCTTCTAGTGCAATTCAATGGCCAGCTTCTGGCAGAAGCAGGCCATAGAGTCATGCTGGAGGACTTAGCAATAAATAGAGAAGTGTTCTCTCTAGAAATCTGGAGGACCTAGAAATTCCTAGGGAGAACATTTTTTCCATGGTGGTGCAAATAGAGTAACATTTTTTTAAATAACCCACAAATAATCCAGTCTGTGAATGCTGAACCTGTGAAAGTGAAGGGCCCACTGTACACACAGGAGGTTCCCAAGTTCATTTCCTGGCATCTTTCTTTAAAAAGGACAAGGCAGACACCAGCTAATGAGGAAAGCCCCTTACTGCCAGAGGTCTGCTGCCAGTCAGAACAGACAGCACTAGGTTAGGTGTCCAAACACCCTGCCCCCTGGCCTGCTGCAGTTTCCTATTTTCCTACTCAAGGGGCTGCATCCTGTGTTATCCTTCTCACTCAGGCGATACCCAGAAAGGATGGAGAAGCTGAAGGCTCTGTACATCCATACAGTGTCTCCTTTTCCCGAGATGGAGGAGTTCATCAAAGACACTGCTCAACGGTAGGAGCCACGGTTTGTTCCGTAGGCCGGGAAATCACCTTGCTTAGCGGCAAGTGGCAAAGGTGTCGGTAATGCCTTCACTTACTCTGTTATTTTATTTTGGGGAGTTGTCAAGATAACTCTGGATAGGAACATCCGATCAATAATGTCTGTAAATAAATGCAAAGCTGTGGTACCATGGATTCTAGTTAAATTTAGTTATGTACTTTAAAAGGTTTTTTATACCTAGTTTTCTGCACTTAATGCTCTCATATGATAGAGCCATTTTTAAGCACAATATTTTTCTCTTGCTTATGTCTGCATGGTGGCCCTATACTTTTTTTCTCTTGCCCATCTCCTTCCTCTGATGGGGGCATCAGGAGAATGTTTGTGGGGCTGAGAAATATGGCTATGATCTATCCTTAGCTGGCCAGGGAGCAGCTGGTGGAGGAGAAGGAGGAACAGAGGTGGGTTTTTAAAGGGCTGTGAGGCCTGATCTGAACCACTGAGAGGGAAGGTTCCTCCAGAAAAGAAACACTTGAGGTGGGGGAGCAGGCATTGAATAAATTCTCAAATAATCAAATCCATGGAAGTCAAACTTGCGAACGTGGAGGCCTGATTGTAATTGAAAACTTCAGTTGAGCATTTAGAAAACCAGTTTAGATGTCCAAAGAAAAGAGACAGGCATAGCTTCCAAGAAAATGTGAGAACACCAAATAGAAGAGGTCTAGGTGCAAACAGTTTTCACTGTCTCACTCTCTGTAGTGCAAGAAATTTGGAGACTGAAGGAAAATTTCATGAGCAGGCAGAATTCTCAGTTTAGGGGGGTGGGAATGCCTTCATTCTCCTCTTCATAGCTTCACTCCTGTGTGGCTTATCTATTCTGTAAATCAACTAATATCAGCCCCTATTCCCCAGAAGCTTTGGGCCAGAGTGTCTTTAATTATATATTCTTTATAATTAATGATTCTGTATAATTAATTATATATTCTGAAAGGATCTGTATAGTCCACCTTTTCATCTTAGGTGGGTGACAGGCAGCCTGTGGACCATAGGTGTGCTCCCTCTTCCATAATGTTTCTCACGAAATGCAATTCCTGAATTGCATTTTAGGAATTACAATACTCCATTAAACCAAGACATACAAGCACCCCCTGCTCCTTTTCAATGACTTGTTTTTAGATGTTCTGCTCTTTTGACCATTATAGATTATAGACATGGACTGTTCATTCGATGCAAGGTCTGTTCTTTGGTCAGTTCTTCTCCTTTTGCCTTCTTCCTGTAGGGAACATGAGGGAACCACAGAGATGCTCTTGGGAGTGGTGCAGTCCCAGCTGAGCCTCTGTAATTTGTTCATGTTCCCTACAGGAAAAAGGCAAGAAGAGAAGAACTGGCAAAAAAACTGGGTTCCACTTTTCCATTTTCCACTTTCTGACATTGCTCTGCTGCCTAACCCATCAGATAAGCTGAAGTGAATTCCTGGTCATTAGGAAGGTTGGACCATAGATTCTCCCAAATTGCCCAGCTCAGACTTAATGATATAAAACAATACAACATTTAAATTCAAAATATAGCTCTCTCTCTCTCTCTCTCTCTCTTTCTTTCCCTTTGTGTTTAAATATGCGTACATTATTAGGAATCTTGGGGTGGACGGAGAAATCTCAATTATTTACACAAGAGTCTAGCTCAGAAGGAATGTATTGTGCATTCCAGAATTCCCTTGCTGAGAAGTTCTAAGGGAGGTGAACAAAAATTTATGACACTATTCATCAGGCATGGCAGAAAGCCGAATATTTGTACCAGCCTGAGCCAATCTTAAATGCTTTGTTCGATCTACCAGTCAGAAAAGTTCAGACTGCCAGGCAAGCACAGTGTTCAAAGAGGAATTTGAGGCCTGAGTTTCCTCATTTATATTCTGAATTCTCCAGAGAATAGAAAAAAGGGAAAATCTGTCCAAAAAAACAAAGTGTAATCAGCCGTCCACATTTGTGGGTTTCACTTTTATTTATTTGTAAGTTTCTCTAGCCCCTGCCCCTCTCCATCTCAAGTGTTTCATTTCCAGGGGAACATTCTCTCCCCACAGCTATGATCAGGCCACACTGTGCTTTAAAAAACCACTTCTGCTCGTCCTCCTCCTCCGCCTCCACCAGCCACTGCCTGACCAGCTAAGGATGGCTTGCAGCTTAATTTCTCAGCACCACAAACCCTCTCCCAATCCCCCACACATGCCCAAGGAAGGAGATGGGCAAAAGAGAGGAAGTATAAGGCCACCAAGCAGACTTACTCCCTTTCCTTTTCCTTTACCTGACCTGATTTGGCTCGCGAGTGCCTGTCTTTGCCGCAATGCCTCAGTCTCCTTCCCACACACACCCCCACACTGAGTTTGGTATTGGTGGATTTGGCACTTCTATGGGGTCCTGTGCCCCTAACCCTATTGTAGAAGATATTGTTCTCTGAGTGCCTAGATATATAATTACTAAAATTCCTAAAGAATCTTCCAGAGTGCATAGCTTCTAATCAGTTTACCTCTGATTTCTTTTACAATATGTTGTTGTTATTAATTCCATTTTTCGCCAAAGACTTTTGGTGGCGTACATGGCTGTTCCCCTTGTTTTATCCTCACAACAATCTTGTTGAGGTAGGTTAGGCTTTGGGAAAATAACTTGGGCCCAAGGTCACCCAGTCTTCATGGCTCATTGGAGACTTCACTGAAGTCTTGAAGTTGGGTTCATTGAAGACTTTGATCTAGAAAGTCTCTGTTCAGACTACCTAATTGGTACATCACACTGATAATAAATATAGTGCAATCAAATATTATTATTAAATATTTAATATATAGAGAGATTGATTCGCCTTAGGCTTCCCATAAATTGGAAGCGACTTAAAGGTACACAGCAACAGATACAGACACACAGTCAGAATTATGTTCCTATTTTAGTATTATTTTAGATTCTCCAAGACTTCTTGCTGGCCTTTTTTTGACTCTCACAGGTACAACCTTCACATTTGTGATGTGCATGGGAACATAAAACAGGCACTGGGTGACCTGAAAATACAGCAGCCAGAATTGGAGGCCGTGCTGATGGGTACCCGTCGCACTGACCCATATTCCTGCACATTGTCAGCTCTCTGCATGACAGACCCTGACTGGCCCCCGTATATGAGGGTCAACCCTCTCCTGGTAAGTGCAGCCATGTAGGCTTCTCACAAAGGTGCCATTCTGGTATGAACACCAGGGTGTATTTTCAGATAGTTGTGTACTCAGTAAAGCAGTGGTTCTCAGACTTTTTACCCCTGTGACCCCCCTTTACATCCACATGCAGACATTATGCCTCCCTGCTCAATGCTGCACCCTTATATGTCCTGTGCCTCTCTTTCCCTCTGCCCCAGGCCCTTTATGCTGCATACGTCCTCCATCTTAACATTGAGCTGTTGCACCCTTTACCTCCTCTCTTCATTTCCCTCTACCCCACCCAAGAAGCTGCCTTGTGGTCACTGAGGGGCATGCACCAATGGCAGACATTCAGAGAAGCTGAATGGGAAAAGCATTAAATCAAGAAGCTGGTTTTTGCTGTGTCTGTGGTTGAAAGAAGGCATAATGGAGGAAGATGATTTGTATCACTCTTTTGCAGGGACCAGTCAATTCTCTTCAGTGTACACACATGTGTGCATGTGCGCGCGCGCGCGTGTGCGCGCACACACACACACACACACACAAGAAATCCCTTCTGTTTCACATTTGCTGTACTTGCAGGTTGATTTTTCTTGTGCCCCCCCCCAAAATTATTGTGCCCCACCCTTAGGATCCCGCCCCCCAGTTTGAGAATCACTGCTCTAAGGCATCTTGTTGAGCAGAGGTCACAAACTATATGGGGCTGGCGGCCAATTCTCCTCCCAGATTCCTCCCTGCAGGCTGCACCCACTTCCACACATCCCCCCAGGGTTCCAAAACCTCAACTTTTCTTCAGAGTTCTTCTCAAAATGGCAACTGGAAGTGTTGGCCTGTCCCTCACTGTCCCCATTTTGAGAGGGACCCCAATATAAGCAAAGTTATTAGGGACTCATGATGGGTGTTTTTGCATGCTTCTGTATATTTGAAGGCCTGTTTGTATGGTTCTAGATGAAAAATCATCTGGAAATTATGCTTGATTTAAGAAAAAATGAGAGGTCTTTAGGGGATTGGTAGGCGGCTTCAAAAACTGCAAAAGTGAGATCCAGCAGCCACTTGTGGACCACAAGTGGCACTTTCCCCACCCATTATAAACATATTTGGATTTTAAAAACTGTCTGTATAAGAAGGTCAGAGCAAAGTGGCCTCAAGCCAGGTTTCTGAACTCTGACACTTCACCTTTACTGAGCAAGGGCACCACCTAAGCTGCAAAACTGACCCTCTCACCCTGCCTGAGAATTCTGTCTGTTGTCCTCCCAAGGGCCAATCCCTGTCATATAAATCCCAGGTCATGTTAAAACACTGGTTTACAGACCTTGGCTCATCATAGAGTTGGAAGAGACCCCAGGTGGCATCCAGTCCAACCCTCTGCCATGCAGGAACCCACATCAAAGCACTCCCAACAGATGGCCATCCAGCCTCTGTTTAAAAACCTCCAAGAAGGAGACACCACCACATTCCAAGGCAGCATATTCCACTGCTGGACAGCTCTGACTATCAGGAAGATCTTCCTGAGGTTCAGGTGGAATCTCTTTTCCTGCAGCTTGAATCCATTGCTCTTTGTTCTAGTTTCTGGAGCTGCAGAAAACAAGCCCATTCCCTCTTTGATCTGACAACCTTTCAAATATTTGAACATGGCTATCATGTCCCCTCTTAACCTTCTCTTCTGCAGACTAAACATCCCCAGCTCCCTAAGCTGCTCCTCATAGGACTTCATGGCTTCCAGACCCTCCACCATTTTGGTCACCCTCCTCCAGACACACTCCAGTTTGTCAATATCCTTTTTGAGATGAGGTGCCCAGAACTGGACACAGTATTCCAGATGTGGTCTGACCAAAGTAGAATAGTACTATTACTTTCCTCGATCTAGACACCATACTCCTATTGATGCAACCAAGAATCTCATTGGTTTTCTTGGCTACCACATCACACTGCTGACTCAGCATGAGCTATTTGGTTTTCTAGCAAATACCTCCCCTGTTTAAACTTTTGTGCCCATATTTCAGAGCTTTCCAAACTTTTCATGTTGGTGACATACTTTTTAGACTTACATCATTTTGTGACACAGTAATTCAGTAAGTGGAGGTAGACTTTCCACCCAAGCCTGGCCTGCCACCGTTGCCACCTTCCCCAGGGTCTTCCTCCTCCCAGGGTGGTGGCACGAGAGGCAGCCCTCCACCCATTACGTTTGCATGACAAACCTACATGCTGCAGCCAACACACTAACATGTCATGACATACAGTTTAGAAAGCTCTGCCTTATCTATTTAGTTATTAGTTACATTTATATGCCACCTTTGCTCCCCTCCACATTTTATCCTTGCAAGAGTAACTTCAACAGGCTGAAAAAGGATATGCCCATCTCCAGGTCAGCAAGTGTGATTCAGTGAGAACTAGAAGTTGTACTTCTCAAGTCTCAATTCAAAACTCAAACCATATTGGTGATACCTTATCCAGCTTCCTTTTGAAAAACCAAATGCTCTTCCGGCTCTCACTAGCCGCCTTTGGGGTTTGACCACTTAACTTGCCACAGACTTTATCATATACCACTGTAGCCAAATGGATTTAATTGGCATAGGATCATGATACTAACTTCCTTTGCTTCAGTGTTCAGGTGTGAAATTTGCATGGTGTTCAGTGCAAAATACCCTCATCCCTTCTGATAATATATTTCTCTCTCCTTCCTAGGATTGGACATACCGGGATATATGGACATTCCTTCGCACCCTCTATATTCCTTACTGTATTCTGTATGACAAGGGGTAGGAGCTCTAATGGCTTTTTAACAGACATACTGTATATGCTTGTGTATATGGTGACCTCATGTATATATTAAGGGCAAGTTTTGGGGGCCAAAATATTGGATTTTGATATGATCCATGGATAAGTCAAGGGTCATTCTACAGAGAGGGGAAAGCACCAGCACCGCCTCAGGGGGACAGATGCCTCTGGCTCGTGCCACTGCTGCCATTTTCCCACCCAGGCATTCAAAGAGACCTTGCACCACTCTGTTAAGAAAAGGGGATTGTTCTTTTTTTTGATAAAATGTACAGTATTAACTCTTATCAAAAAAGAAACCATCCCCTTCTCTGAGTAAAGTGGTGAAAAGTGAGAGCTTAGTGTGTTCTGGAAGAACCTAAAAGAAGCACTGACTTGGCACCACTCTCTTGGCACTGCTTTGAGGAGAAGCACCAAAGTGCCACCGCAGCCATTTTCCTGTCCAGGCATTCAAAAAGGCCAGAAATGGTGCTGTGACAGAAAGAGTAGAGGGAATCAGTGCTTCTTTTAGGTTCTCCTGGGATGGACGAAGCTCTCGCCTTTCACCACTCTGTTCAGAGGAGACGGTTCCTTTTTTTGGAAGAAGTTAAGGTACAGTACTTTCACTGACCCATGGGTAAGTCGAGCCAGGTTTTTGGGGTCAATTTTTTGACTAAAATTTCTAGACCTATACATGGGTATACACTGTATAGGTCTAGAAATTTTAGTCAAAAAATTGACCCGAAAAACCTGGCTTGACTTACTCACGAGTCAGTGAAAGTCTGTATACAGTACATAGACACCCACATTTATATTTAAAGGCATGAGTGAGCTCAAGGTCACTTAGTGAGCTTCATGAATATGTGGAGAAATCTGAATTCAGGGCTCCATGCTTCACTGCATTTTGAATCTACCTCATTCACTACACCAACACATGTGAAAGACAAAGCTCAAGCTGTCATTTAAGAGCCTATGTTAGCAGGGTTGCTAGACTATAAGCTAGGGACAGCTCTTCTACCTTTAATGGCTGTTGCCCTGTGCTAGCCGCTTGAAAAGGCTTTCCAGCTGTGTAATCAGGCAGAGAGCAGCAACTAGCAGACAGCATTTGTTAAAGCAGTCCAGGTTCATAGCAAGCTTAGAGCAACCGAGCCCAAATTATCAAGAGTCCAGAGAGGGAGTGCCCAGAAGCAGAATCTATAGTCCAGGCAAAGGTCCAAGGCAATGAATACAGGAGTCAGCAAGGTTGTCACTAACAACAGAGTCAGTAGGTTCCAACAGCTTTCTGCTGTCCTGAGCTGTGGTTATATAGTCTCAGCGTCCTACCCAGCTGTGGCCTAATTAACAAGCTCTTCCTCTATAATCACTGCCAGAGGGCTGGGCTCTCCCTTTTCCACCTGCATTGGCTGCTGTAAGTGCTGTCCCCCTAATGTGTCTTGGATGTGGATTTTGGGAAGGGTCCTGTTTGGGTCCTGGGGCAGGGGCATGACAACTGTGTAGAAGAGGGAATTTCAGCCGATGCCGCTTGTCATATAACTAGGTAACAAGCAGCAGCTGCAGAAATTCACTCTTCTACACAACCATTAAAGGTACAAGAGCTGACTCCAGTTTTCACTTTGGCAACCCTGCTAACATAGAATCATAGAGCTGGAAGGAGGACACAAGGGGCATCCAGTACAACCCCACGCCATTCCGGAACATACAGCTAAATTGTTCCTGAAAGATGTCCATCCAACCTTTGTTTAAAGACCTTTATGGAAAGGGAGTCCATCAAAGAGCTCTTAAAGTCAAGAATTTCCTTCTAATATTTAGTTGGACTCTTTTCTTGTAATTTGAATCTACTGGTTCATATCCCAGCCCCTGGAACAGCAGAAGTCAAGCTTATTCGGTATTCTACATGACATCCCTTTGGGTATTTAAAGATGGCTATCACAACACCACTCTGTCTTCTCAAAGCTAAACATACCCAGCTCCCTAAGCTGTTCTTCATAGGCCTTGGTGGTTTCTAGACCATTGATCATCTCTGTAACCCATCTCAATACATTCTGACTTGTGACTCCAAAGTATTTCTTTGCGGTTCTTCGATGCCCTAGGGAACCATGTCTGCAAAATTTGGAATCATACTGTACAACTGAATCTTGGTAGCAAGTCCCCTATAAGGTTGCCAGAGTGAAAACTGAAGGGGGTTCCTGTACCTTTAATGCTTGTTTAGAAGCAAGCATTTCAACTGTTGTTGCTTGGTTGAGTGACATCTGCATCTACAAGCAGCATCTTCTTCTGCACAAGTAGTAAAAGCACAGGAGCCAGTTTTCACTCTGGCAACCCTATAGAACAGGGGCTGTTAACCTGGGGTCCAGGGACCCTGAGGGTTCGCAGAGCCCTCAAAGGGGGTCCGCAAAGTCTTGCTGATGGACACCAACAGACACTTGCCCAAAGTCACCCAGTGTCTGAGCGGGAATTTGAATCCTAGTTTCCAGAAACCTTTAATAAATAAATATTTGAATCCTTAATACATATTTAAATCTCAATTTAAATATTTAAATTTGAGTTAAGTCCTGGGGACCCCTGGCAGCAAATTATATTTACAGGAAATCTCTAGTAAAGAAAAGGTTAACAACCTCTGCTATGGAAGAAGCAGAAGAAATGGTGGAAAATCTTTAAAGCAAACATTTCCTGCTTAGCCTAAAGAGCTTTGATCAGTTTGCAGGAGGAGTGGGTGGGTGGAGCTAGGCCTGCCAAAGTTGCCCACCTCAGTCTAATAAGAGAGGCATTGAGGATCAGACATTCATAAAAACACCATTGGCCACTCAGGGTTATACTAAAGACCCTGTGAATGACTTCCAGTGAATTATATTAACCCCTTTTTGCCTCTTTCTCCCCCTTGCCCTAAATTGGACAGCTACACTTCATTAGGTAGTATGAGCAACACAAAGAAGAACCCGGCCTTACGCTATACGGATGCCCAAGGGCGGGAATGCTACCGGCCAGCCTATGAGCTAGAAAACGAAGAGGACGAGCGGAACTCCCGCCACTGAAGTCTGGGTAGGCCTGAGTGCTTGGAGTGGACAAGGCCCAAAGCCTAATTTTCTTAAGGCTCAGCCAGGCGTCCTGTGCACTGGTGCCCCAGTTCTGCCGCCACTACTGTGATGTGCTGTTTGGTGGCCTCTCTGTCGTGTTGGGACCATGTGAGGTTGATTTGACTCCAATTCTGGATGTAATGCTATCGGATAGCCCTGTGACCGTTGGGGGTGAGAAGTATACATTCATAATAAATGATGGAAAGATGAATTCTAGGCCTGTTGTGATTTTTTTGCCTCTTATGCATTGCTGAATTGAAGGAAACTAAGTAAGAGTCAAGAATTCACAGGACTAAGACACACAAGGCTTCTGAGAGGATGAAAATTTTGGTCATTTTTGTCAATTTATTTCATTGTGTAGTGTTCATCAGTATCTGGCCAGAATTTTTTTTGTTTTTAAGGCCCAATTTGGATTGCACAATTATAACAGTTTGATACTGATCCCAGAATCCTGGGATACGTAGTTTTTTTTGGGGGGGCATTTAGCCATCTCTGTCTGGTATTTCACCAAACTACAAATCCCAGAATTCCACAATCAGCCTTTCATATCCATGGATTCTGTATCCACAGATTCAACTGATTGTGGCTTCACAATATTAATGTATATATATATACAAAAAGCAAACTTTGATTTTGCCATTTTGTATAAGGGATGCCATTTTACTACACTGTTGTACATAACGGTACTTGAGCATCCACAAATTTGGCATCCACAGTGGATCTTGGAACTAAATGCTAGTGGATACTGAGGGCCCACTGTGTAGGATGGAGCCATGATAAAGCGATATCACTGTGCTATAATTGTGCTGTTTGAAAGAGACATAAAGGAAGGCCACCGAAGGATGACTCAAAAAGTTAAAAAGTAGCCTCATCTTATGCAAAGTAACAAGAGATCCTAAAAACTGGGGGAAGAAAAGAAGTCCATCTCTACATAGGAACAGAACTTTTACTGTAAATGGCCAAGCCTATAAACTAAGTCAGACTTATGTTTTGAGTCAGTGCTGGTTGTGGCTTGAGCATTGAACTAAATTCTTCAGAGACCAAGGTGGGTGAGGGGCTTCAGTGGCTCTACGGTAGGCTGAGGTGGGGGGTGAACGGTTCAGCGTAGCATAGTTTTGTGTGCAAAACTGCTGTGCTACACTGAGCCATGCAAGATTAGAGTGTGTGTCACATTTTGGTTGTTCCAGCACCGACTGATAGCAACTGATTTTTGAGGTATTCCTGGGGCGCTATAACCACCTACAGGTACTGTGAGGATTGTAACTAAACTCAAAGGGGACTTGGAAGCCAGGGTGTGTGTAACTCATGACAGCCATCATCTCTACAATGTTTTGTGGCTGAAGAGCAGATGTCCTTTCTCTTTGGTTGGGGAAGAGAAGGGAAAGTTCAGGCATCAGGCCCTGGCACTGCCCAGCTCCTGGTGGGTCCTGATGACTGATGAGACCTTGTGACCTCGTGGATAGTAGAGAAGCTTCCAGCAATCATCACACAAAGGAACAAAACAACAGCAGTGTCACAAGCCAGCTAAAAGCCAGTTTGGTCGCAAAGCTGCCCAGAGCAGAATGCATCCTCTGCAGAGGTTTGTGATCCTCCGTCCGTGGGTTTCTCCAGTCCCCTTAGGCCCTTATGTTCTGCGGCGGGTGCCACGAGGGCTGGCGCTCCCAGTGTACAAAAGCAGGTACTTGGCCAACCTGGGATATGGAGCGCTGGAAGCTCTCCAGGGCTGTCTGTATCTCCTTCTCTGCTGTTGGTGCATCAAAGAGATTCTGGATTAAAGGATCTGGCTGATACCCAGCCTTGCATGCCGTGCTGTGCCGTGCCACCAGAGCGTGGGACTTTATTTGGATCAATTGTGGTGCCTTTTAGCCATTGGACTGTTAAGCACTTGCGCCCTGATGCTGCCGTTTCATCGCTAGCTCTGTTACAGTGTAAGTATCACTTATTTAATCAATCAATGCCACCGTTAGCATGAAGCTAAGGAGAAGTACTGACTTGCACAGCAGATAGAGGAGAAGGGGGGCGGGGGCAGCAGGAGTCTCCCATCTTTCCTTTGGGAACCCTCTTATTAGAAGCCAGAGCCGAGTATACTATGCATCCTACCTTGCTTCCCTAAACTGGCGGGAGGTATGGTATATGCTGCCACACCATAGCCAGCACTGAACTTGGAAATCTTTCATTTTAAAAATAACTTGTTAACTCTCTATTTGTGAAATTTCCAACAGCAATTTTGACATTTGTTATTCACTAAACACCAATGTGAATGTAGGCTGGAACTCAGGGACTCTTGTAACTTTAATGACTGGCAGATATAACCGATTGATTCCTTGATTAATGATACAATGATATGGAAACATAATCAGGGGTAGCCATGCTGGGTTGCAAAATCCAAAATCCACAAAAGAGCGACACCTTTGTTGACCAACCGAAAACCACAAAACACATCATGCAAGCTTTTTGAAATGACTTTTTCTTGCCTCATGACAAATCCCAGAATTCCACACAGGATGCAGCCATGGCAGTTTAAGTGGCATCAAATTATAGAATTTTAGAGTTGGAAGAGACCACAAGGGCCATTGATTCCAACTTCTTTCTGTCATGCAGGAATACACCAAAAAAATCACTCCTGACAGATGGGCTCTGTTTAAAAACCTCCAAAGAAGGAGACTCCACCACGCTCTGAGGCAGCAGTGTATTCTGTTACTCTGCTTGCTGGGAGTCCCTTAGGGAATTCCCAATGCCTGTCAAAATTATCACTTGTGGGGAAAATTAGCTATGAACACTGCTGTAGCAATGCAAAGAGGGCACGGTAATTAAGGATGTTGGGCCCAGCCTTACGGAGTTGGATCACAGAGAATCAGGCTGATTGTTCAAACTTAAGTATTTTGTTGAAAAAGATGTGAAAATCCATACAGTTAGTCTTGTTGCACTCACTCACACAATCATACAAGATGCTATAGAAATTAGAAAGAGGTGAAAATTAAGAGAGAGAGAGAGACTTAGGGGTTTGGGTAATAGTGTACCAATCCAGAAGTCTTCAGCTGGGAAAAGACAAGCGGAGAGCCCAACTCAGCCTAGGAGAGGGGCTGAGACTGAGGGGAGCTTTCCACTGGCAGGGGGACTGCTTGCAATTCTGGGCGAATTCCAAAATGGAGGAGAAAAAGGGGTTCTAGTTATAGGCTGAACATGTCCCGGGGACCAGATGGCTGCATTTTTATGAAGATGGATCTCAGCTTTGTAGTTCAAGAAAATACAGCCAGGCATCCCTGTAGTTCCCTGCAAGAGACTATCTCATCCGGGGATGCATACCTCCAATGTGTCACATTCCTGGCTGTTTGAAATGTTAATTTGATCCCAGAGACCTCTTGTTCCTGTTGGGCTATTATTGCTGAAAATCCATTCAAATGGTCTGTGTGAACCATTTCCAAGATTCACCTAGGATGCGTGATAGAAAACACTGCTACCCTTTGATCTATATCCATGGCTCTACTGCCTACTTGTCTGTCCAGTAGATCTCTGTGGCTCACTATGTTTGATATAAAATAATTATGCTCCTCAGGACATAGTATATAGGTGCGGTAACAATTCTACTGTCAAACTGCTCTTACCATCAGGAAGTTCTTCCTAATGTTAAGATGGAATCTTTTTGCCTGAAGTTTGAAGTCATTGCTCCATGTCCTAGTCTCTGGAGCAGCAGAAAACAAGCTTGCTCCACTCTCCACATGACATCCCTTCGAATATTTAATCATAGCTATTATGTCGCCTCCTAACCATCACCAGCTCCCTAAGCTGCTCTTCATAGGGCTTCATGGTTTCCAGGCCTTCTGCCCCTTTGGCCACCCTACTCTGCATATGTTCCATTTGTCAACATCCTTCCTGAACTGTGGTGCCCAGAAATGGACACAGGATTCCAGGTGGGGTCTGATCGAAGCAGAATAGAGTGGTACTATCACCTCCCTTGACCTAGACACTATACTCCTATTGATGCAGCCCAGAATTGCAGTGGTGCTTTTTTTAGCTGCATTGTTTTAATCTTGCAGTGTGGAAGGGGCCACTTTTCTCAGTGTTGCCACTTTCCCTCTTTTTTCCTTGTCTCCCCATGCTTTTCTCCCCCCCCCTTTCTCTCTTTTACTCACTATTCATTCTCTTCTTTTACTTTCTCCCTTTTCTTTCTCTGTCCTATCATCTCTCCCCTTCATTTTCCTTTCTTTCTTTTTTCTTTCTCTCTCACTTCATCCTCCTTTTATCTCTGAGACTCTCTCCTTTTCTTTCTCATTTCTCCCAGGCCCTTGTGCTATTCCATCAGTCTTTCTTTCTCCTCCCTTCCCCTATTTTTCCCCTCTCTCCCCTGTTCTCTCTCTTCCAGGTTCTCTCTCCTTCTGTCTTTTTCTGCCATGCTCATTCCTTGCTTGCCCCTTTCCTTTCCACCAAACTTCCCTCCATGACACTTCCAGAAAAACCTGACTCTCACCCAGTGGGTTTCCATGGCCAAGCAGAGATTCGAACCCTGGCCTCCAGAGTCATAGTCCAGTGCTCAAACCAGGACACCATGCTGGATCTAATTAACACATACTTTCAGTAAATGCCCAGTGAAATGCCAGATATCAAAGTCTTGCGCAGAAGCTTAGTTTGGGCAGTTGGTCAAGGCACCTACAGCTGGACACAGCAAAGCACATTGAACGACCCAATATGCCTCTGTTTTGTCCTCCATCTTTTGAGCAGAGTCTGCTTCAGCCAATCTGCTGCCTGAGATGTTTTGGGCTCCACCACCCAGGAGTCCTGCCTATTTGACCAGGTTGGATGGGGCTGATGAGAATTGAAGTCCATTGAATTGGAAAGACATCAGTTCAGGGAACTCTGGTCTAGCTGAAAACTAGGAATGGTTTTATTGTGGAATCATTTTGTCAGCTTTTCTACATTTTTACTTTTTTAATTTCAGACCCTTGAGATGTCAAGAAGAAAATGCACGCTACCACCATCAGCCAGTTACCCAAGAGTTCAGATGATGGTTCAGAGAAGTGAAACGAGATGGCAAAAAATCATCAGAGCTGAAGCTTTCTGTCCGCTGTGGTCTAGGAATTTAACCATAATAAAACAAATGCCTTCTGAGTAATGATGAAAAGATTCCAGCACTTGTTTAAGGGGGAACAGCTGTACACAGGTGTCCTGGAATTCTACCCTTGCAGAATAGAGAGACTGGAAGCAAAGGAGAATAAACCTTCTCTCTCTTTAGAAACTGCGATAGCAGAGGGGGAGATTTCAACCATTCACACGCACCAAATGGATGGGGAATCTTTAGCCCTCTAGTTGTTCTAGAGTACAGCTCCCATGGTCCCTTGCCATCAGCCATGATCAGGGGAGTGGATGGGAATTAGGGACCAATATATCTGGCAGTTCAACAACTCTTCACTCTGATATTCTAAGTAGAGTTGGGTGGGAAAGGAAGGTTTACAGACTTCTTTACCAGAAATTGGAAACCCAGGATGACTGCAGGGATGGATAGCATATGTGGACTTTCCCAGTTTATTGGGCTATAACTCCCATCATCCCTAAGCAATGATGCTGCAGTCCAAACGCGTCTGGAAGGCCACCTATTACCCACCCCAAACTGTTTGGACAACTTTTCCTTCAAGGTGTTTAAATGCTCTACCTTCCCCCTTCCCAACTTTTTTATGGGGGAGAAAGCCTGGCTAGAACTCTTGCCCCTTAAATGCTAACTTTTTTCAGGTGGGGAGGATTAAAAAAACAGGGAAAAACTTTTGTCAGGTGGTTGCATCAGGCAGTACATTCTCTCTCTTTCTCACATGCACACACTCTTACATTATGAAGTGGCTTCTGTGTGCCTTCTGCTGGGATTTTTGATGTGTGTCAAAGTTTAGGATTGCTTTTGATCTTACGAAGAACCAAAATCCCCTAGGATTCTGGGAACTGCAATCCAAATGTGATTTTTTGAAATTCTGTTTCTTTCCACTGTTTCTATAATATGACTATGGAAATGGAAAATTTGGCTTCTTGCAATTGACATAAGAAAATGATGCCCAAGGAACAGTAGTACTGATTTTCCCAAGTTAGGTGCTCGGAACATCTAGGAGGAGGAAGATAAATTTTGAATGGGCCTTCTGGGCCAGACCTTGGAAGGCACTCTTAACTAATCTCTGTATTCAGTGCTCACCTGGTTTGAAAAGCCAAATAAAATATATTTAACTATTTGCTCTCTTTAAAGTTGGTTATGTAAGAAATAGCTGATAAGATTCATAAAACAATTTAACACAGGATCGGCTGAAGCGTTACATGTTTATTTAAAAGAATACGTCTCTGCAGAGCCGGGTGCCTCTCAAGAGAGAAGGACACCCCCACTATGGAATACCTCATATTTTATCCCCCCCGCCCCACGCAGGTTTTCCCTCCCTCCTGGGATTCCATTGGACAGGACCCCAAAAGTTACAGCCTATCAGGATCGCCTAAAAAGTTACATTCTCCCTTCCCCATATTTACTGTATGAGTGATCACGCACTTGCTCATGCATTTCCCTCGTGCATCATGTTACATCCTAGGTGTCTTATCAGTAGTTTCAAAGTGCCCCTTTTGTGCTCTGCCATGTCCGCATAAATCACTCCTTACATAGGCCTTGTCCGGTCCTCCCTATTGAGACTTTTCCTTTCCCTCCTTACCAATTATTTTCAAGGTCCTTTTTGGGAGGCCCTATCATCTCTAAAAATCTTCCTTGTTAGACTTGATTTTATTACTGGGGCTCAAATACAAAATATACTAAAATATACGTGTAAATGTGTCTAAAATGTGTTATAAGCTAATACATATATGCGAGTAATACATGTGAATAATATTGCAGAAACTAAAATGTTTCAGTTAGTACTTTGTTGAAGGCAGCAAAACAAGAAGGAGTTGAAGCTTCCAGGCACAAACTTTTCTGGACTGCAATTTACTTCCTCAAATGCCTGATCAGGTTGCCAAACAGCAGCTGCAGAGCTGACCTTAATTCAGTTAAAAGCAGTCTGACACTAATTTAATTCTCATGGCTCCATCTTGTGGAATCCTGGGATTTGTAGTTTGGTCAGGTACTTTGAATGTTCTGCTGGAGATCTATAGTCCATTTGCATCAACTGCTCTTCTCAAGCCACCTTTATTTAGTCCTCAGTCCTTTTTCTTGGGGTACCTTGGGAACTGTAGTTCAGCAACATGAATTATGGTTCTCTCACAGAGCAACTGAATAATTGAATCATCAAATCATAGAGCTGGAACAGAGCACCAAGGCCATCCAGTCCAACCCTTGCCATGCAGGAATAAACCATCAAAGCATTCCTGACAGGTGGCCATCCAGCCTCTGTTTAACAACCTCCAAAGAAAGAGATTCCACCACACTTTCAGGCAGCATATTCGACTGCTGAACCGCTCTTACTGCCAGGAAATTCTTCCTAATGTTTAGATGGAATCTCTTTTCCTGAAGTTTGAAGCCATTGCTGTGTGTTCTAGTCTTTGGAGCACCAGAAAACAGGCTTGCTCCATCCTCTGTACAAAGTACAGGTATACCTCAGTTAACAAAATGGACATATCCCTGTGCATGACTTCTTTCACAGAAAATTTGGTAGCGGAGGCAGAAGTAACTTGGGAAGTGTAAGATTAGGTTTCTCTACCCCCGCTATACAGAAAGAACAGTGCTTCAACATGTATTACCAAACTTCCCATTTGAATTATTTTACAATTATGTAAATGAAATAACCAGCTCATGTAAGCTTTACATAAGCAATGTAAAACATTCAGAACCCTTCTAAGGAACAATTTAAAACTCATTCCAAAATGCATCTAGGAATGGTTTTGTTTTTCAGTCTTTCAACAGACTCCACTTTTCTCATGATTTCCATTTTGATGATCAGACCTACTTTTTTCTAACATGCTTAGAGCAGCTGCTAAGGCAAGCTTATCTGCCCTTTCCTTTTCTCTCTGTTTTCCTGTTCATGTGTACTCAGTAAAGGATCACAGGGTTTCCCAGGGCTAAAGGGAGTGTGACATGCCCAAGGTCACCCAGTGGGTTTCTGTAGCTGAATGGTAAATGAAACTTGGTCTCCTGGGTTGTAGTTCAACACTGCAACAACCACATTGTGCTGGCTCTCTTATGCAATGTTACAATTGTTTAATTTGGAAAAGCAGGGGGTGAGGGTAGGATTAAACCTATTGCTTTCTTAGCATGTGTCTGACTGCATAATCCTCTGATGCGCAGCTTAATTCATTTTTAAAAAAAATTGAAGATCAAAGTAGATATTTGGCTTCCCTGAATTTACAAGTGCTTTGATTTCTTGCCTTGAGAGTGTGGCATGGCCATTGGAGCACTGGACAAGGATTTCAGGACACCAAGGTCTGAATCTCCACTCAGCCCTTGAAACCTACTGGGTGACCATGGGTGAGTCACACTCTTTCAGCCTGAGAAGCAGCAATGACACACTACCTCTGAAAAAATCTTGACAAGAAAACCCTAGGAGATGGTTGCCATAAGTCAGAGTTGGCTTGAAGGCACAAAACAAACACTGGTTGCTTTTAAATGTTGTGAGATTTCAAATACAGACAGCCCTCCACATTTGTGAGTTTAACTTTCATGGATTTGATGATCTAAAAATTTCTCCAGCCCTTTGCCCCCACCTCTGGTGCTTCTTTTTTGGAGGAAACTTCCTTCTTGACAGCTCCAATCAGGCTGCCTAGCCCTTCAGAAAACCCATCTCTGGTCCTCCTCCTCCTGTACCTGTTGCTGCCTGGGCAGCTAAGGACAGCTCCCTGCCCAATTTCCTAGCACCACAAGCCCTCCCCTGATGCCCTCACACCCAAGCAAGGAGATGGGCAAGGGCGAGGAAGTATAGGGCCGCCCTGCCAACCCTCTCCTTTTCTTGATCTGGTTTGGACCCTGGGTGTCCACTCTCCCAACCATGCCTCAGCCCCCTTCCCACAGACAGACAGACACGCACACATTTTGATGTCTGCGATTTTTCCACTTTTATGATGGTCCCACGTCCCTAACCATAGTACATCTGGAGTGCCAACTGTACAGCTATAGGAAATGGGGAGGGGAAGACAGACTTGAAGGGGATGACGTGAGATTTCTTTTCTGTTTATCAAAAGGGGAATTGGGTCGGGGCCAGGAGGAGGTTGGAAAATACTCTGTCCCTGGCAGTATATACACTGGCCACTTCCCCATTCCTGACTCCAGCTAGCCTGGCCTTCGCCCTGTCTCCATCTCTCCTCTGGGCCGTTTCCTGCTTCTCTTGATAAGATCCTCTCCTCTTTGCCGCTCCCAGACTGGCTGGAGCTCTTGCCAAAGGTCACTGCCTGGCCAGGCCTCAGGCTGGCGGCTAAGAATGCAGTCAAGTCTGCTGGTGGGTGGGCGCTCCCCAGAGGCAACCAACCAGGCTTCCCTGCCTATTGCTGCAGCGGGAGGTGGGGGTCGGTGGCACGCCAGCGTCTCAGATCTCAGCTGGTGCCCCTTGGCAAAAACCTCAGCCAGCCCTTGTCCACCATCCCTGCACAGCGGAGAGCTGGCAACATTTCTTCCTGCCCACCCTCTATAATGGGGGAGTGAGCAGAAAGGGGGGCTGCTTGGCACAAGGCAGCAACCCCAAAAATCTTAGGAACTGCCTGTTCAGAGGAGACGGGGGCAGCCCAGTGGCGCCACTGCATTCTCCCTTATCTTTCAGGGAAGTTGGAAGAGGAAGTGTAACAGATAGTAGGTTTGGAGCCACCGGCGCATTGGATGCCCCGTGTTCTTAAAGGGGCAGCCCTTTTAATGCCATTGTAGGATGAGCGTCTTTCTTCCCTCCCTTGCCAGGCCTTTCTGGAGCATTCAGCAGGTGCCAGGCAGATACAAGTTCAAGCAAGTTAATTTTTCCTTCTGTTTGAGCCACACCTTATCACTCCAAAGCAGGCAGAAAACTGCCACTTTAAATCTATGTTTTCAGGCCTTGGAAGTAAATCGTTGCAACCAACATGTCATCTAATTTGGGGAAATAACCTTTTTTAGAGTGATGACTTCTGGAATCCCCCAGCCAGCATGGCCAATGGTCATAGTAGACAGGAGATGCTGAGAATTTTTTTCTTTAAAAAGTAACTTTTTGAGACTCAGTACTTGAAATGAGGAACTTTGTGTCTGCAAATGGAAAAGATTTTTTTTCTTTCATTGCTTTTGTGCCCATTCATTTCATGGCCTTGGAGTCGTGCCCTAATCTCTCTGTCTACACAGACCCTCCCTCCAGAGCAGAGGTTCTTAACCTGGGGCCCGGGGACCCCTGGGAGTCCATGGAGCCCCCAAAGGAGGTCCATGTAGCTCTGCTGCTGGATACCAAGAACAGTGGCAGCAAAGGAGACACAGAAGTGTGTGTGCACGCGCGGGCGTGGGCGGGTGCTTAAACTTCTCCCTCATTTGCAAATGAGAGAGAAGTTGGGGCCCAGACACACGCCTTCCACCTCAGTGCCCACAGTCCCTGCTGCCACATCCCTGATGAAACATGGCTCTGGACACCAGGATTTGAACCCCCAGTTGGCCATGGAAACCCACTGGGTGACCTCAGGCAAGTCACATTCTCTCAGCCTCAGAGAAAGGCAAAGGTCAAGAAGCCCCCCAGGATAGGTTCACCTTAGGGTTGCCAGAAGTCAAGTTTTCAAAGGAGAGAGACATGATGGCTAGAAGGAACTTCCCCTGTTGGTGGCACTTTGTTGTTATGTGCTTTCAAGCCACTTCTGTCTTATGGCAACCCTAAAGTGAACCTATCACAGGGCTTTCTTTCGCAAGAGTTGTTCAGAGAGGGTTTGCCTTTGCCTTCCTCTGAGGCCGAGAAAATGTGACTTGCCCAAGGTCACCCAGTGTCTGAATGGGGATTTGAATTCTAATGTCCAGAAGCCAGAAAGAAAGAAAGAAAGAAAGAAAGAAAGAAAGAAAGAAAGAAAGAAAGAAAGAAAGAAAGAAAGAAATGTTTGAATATTTAAACCTAAATTTAAATACTTAAAACTTAAGTCTTTGGGGTCCCTGGCAACAAATTATATTGGGGGCTCAATCTTCTGTAATTTCCTCATGCTCCCTACAGGAAAAAGGCAAGAGAAGAAGAACTGACGCAAGAGCAGACCCGATCTCAAAAGAACAGTACATGTCTATAATTTACAATGGTTGAAAGGTGGAACATTGAAAAACAAGTTCTCGAGAAGGAGAGGGGCATCTGTATCTCCTTCGCATGCTCACATAACTCCAGGTTGTGCTAACATTCATCACCAACAGAACTCTGCCCAAACTCTACGTGGCAATCTTAGCCATCTGCCATAGGCGGTGGCGGTCTGAAGCATGTGGCACATGGTAGCAGGATGGTGAATTCACTCTGGGGGGGAGGGGGCCAAGCTTGAAAGCAGCCATCCAAGGTGCTGAACTCCACCTCAAAACAGGTTCAATACCTTGGGCAGCTCCTTTCAAACCTGGACTGCCGCCCAAAGTTGGATGTTCCACCCTAGAGTCACCAGCTGCCATTGCTCAGAAATTTGGGTTCAGCTGCAGGCGAGTAGTCGTACTCTCCGACATTTCACACTTGAAAACCAGGATATGTTCAGCCAAACAAGATCAGAGTGTGGCCACAATGGCAAAAGTTCTTAGTGAGGAAGAACATGAGGCTGCAGCAGTTTGCTTTTGCCTGAGCCTCCTGGGAAAGGCAGGGTTCTGCCCTTCCTCTTTTCTCTCCACTACTCAGTTAATTGTGTGTTGACATCTTGAACTCAGTTTGTACTGAAATAATGTCAGGGCAAAGAAAAGAAGGGGAGGTAAACGGGGGACATTTTAAAAGCAGCTGAAAAATAGGGAGGTGGGGGATTAACTGGGACTATCTCAGGTTGGAGGGTATCGGAATGCAGTCAAAATAGCAAACATTCCTAATGAAGAAGACCACACAAAGCTGGGAGAGACTGCCATGGTTTCCTTTTGCCCGAGCTTACTGGCAGGGGCAAAATTCTCCTCTTCCTCTCCTGCACATCAAGTTAACAGAGTGCAAACTACTTTTGCATTTTGAACTCAGTTTGCAGAAACTGAAATTAGCTGACGATGAAGGGGGAAAGTGGAAGGAGGAGAGAGAAACTGGGACATGGTAAAGCAGCTGAAAAATTGTTAGATGATTAATTGAGACTGTCCCTGATTCTGGGTGTCATTATTTGTTTAGACTCCAGCTACCCAAGTCCCTGAACCAGCACAGCCAGTGGCTTTGCTTCGAGTTGGAGAGTTCTGGAAGTTGACATTCCCAGAGTAACATTTCTAGGCTGTTTCTCTCTTAGGCCATTTCTGCACTAGACTGTTATAATGCTATTATTCCAGTTTTAACATCCAATGGAATCCTGGGGTTTGCAGTTTCAGGAAGGGGCAGCAGTGCGGAAAGGCCTTAGTTTCCATCGTAAAGGAACTGGCAAATCAGTTTTGCAGTTCAACAAAATCCGGAGAGCTCCATAAACATCATTCCTGGTTTAGGCCCAGGCACTCCTCTGCTTGGTCTACTTCACAGGGTTGTTGTTGTGAGGACAAAAAGTGGCAGGGTAGGGATAACCAGTGCCAGTCACTTGAGTTCATTAAAAGAAAGGCAGGCTGGAAGTGTCAGAGATAAGGGATGACAGTGGAAGAGAAGGCAAGAAAGTTTGGTCTTTTTTTTTTTTTACATATCAAGCACCCAAACTAGTCTGACTTTGATGTAGTCCTGGACTCCTGAAGATCCAGCTGTCTGGTGCCAGTCTTGGTCCAGGCCCCTCCAGAGCAAGCTTTTTTTTTCCAGCTTCCCCGTTTCCTTCCCCAGCCACTCCAACTCCACAGAGAGAGAGAGGCTGGGCTAGGGAAGGATGGGGTGGGAACAAGCAGCCAAGAAAAGACCGGTCCAGGAAGTCTGTGGCGTGAGCCGTCCCTGACTCTCGGCGGGTCTGCGCCCAGGGGTGACTGCAACCACCTGTTGCCTGCACAGTGAGTGAGACCCCCCCCTTCCCTGGCTATAAGGACCCCCTACCTATAAGGCATTTCTGAGTTAGTAAAGTGATGCCTGGATATTAGGGTGTATGCAGGATCTGGGCACGTATGTCTGGCTCTGTTTGATTCTGCCTGATACAGGACTCACCAAGAGCCAATGCCATTGGCACAATTAGGATTTTGGACTGGGAGATCAGGGATCTGGCTCCTTGGAAACTTGTTGGGTGAACCATTGTGGTTCCTGTGGTTGGGGCTTTCAATTGAGATTTGGGAGAGCTGGGTTTGGGTTGCTAGGAAACTTACTGTGTGGGAGATCCTTGGACAAGTAGCTATCCTCTCTCAGACTAACCCACCGCGCAGGGTTGTTGCTATTGTGAGGAAAAAGCTGGAAAGAGGGGAACCATGCAGGTCTCTGCTTGACTTTGTTTGTTTGTTAAGTGGATAAAGCAGGAAGAAGGAGAGATGTATATGCCATGTTGACCTCATGAAAGGAGACTTGTTACATTCCTTAAAGGTGACTTGGACTTACAATCATCCTCTTATTTGACGTTCTCGACAAGATGTTTTCAGAAGGGGTTTCCATTCCTTCTTCATAGGGTGTGAGAGTGTAACTTGTCTCAGGTCCCCCAGTAGGTTTCCTTGGCTGATTGGAAATTGAAAACCTGGTCCCCTAGAGTTGTAGTCCAACGCCCAAACTGCTACGCCATGCTGGCTCTCATGGAAGGAAAGGCAGGATATAGATGAAAAACAGACAGAAAGCACAAATATTAGCATTCCTGCCTGTGGCTGATGATGGGTACCTCTATATCGCCGTGTTTCTTGTGCATGTTAGCAGTGGAATCGCACACCAAGTGTGGTGTGGAAAATGGCCTGCATGGGAGAGCTTCACCTCCGCTGCTGCATTGGAATGGTTCAGTCTTTCACCATAAAGCGTCCCTGGGGACCAGTCTCTGTGGGAATATATAGCCCTCTGCATATCCCCCATGTGTTTGGTCCAGCTGGTTGGTTTATCACCAACCAGGTTAATCACAGGTCTTAGCAGAGGTGGTTGAAGGGTTTTTCCACAGAGCTTGGGAAGCAGCTTCCAGAATTCTGCCTGGCTGGGTAGAATTTCTTTTCTTCTAATTTGAATCCATGAGTCCACATTTTAGTCTGTGGAGCAGCAGAAAACAAGTTTGCTCCATCTTCTACATGACCTGCCTTTAGATGGTTAAAAATGTCTATTATGTCACCTCTCAGTCCAAGCTAAACATCACCAGCTCCCTAAGTCCTTCCCCATAGGGATTGGTTTCCAGACCATTCACCATCTTGTTTATCCTCCTTTAGATGTGTTGCAGCGTGTCCATATCCTTCTTGAGAACACAGTTATTATCACAGTATTCACGACGAGGTCTGGCCATAAATTTAAGCAAAGCCAAAGACATGTCTAAATAAAAAAAGGTCTTTGCTGGCCAGTAGAAAGAGATTCGACAGGAGGCCAACCACATCTCCTTTGTGAGTGAGTTCCACAGCCTGGGAGCCTGTCCGCACTACATTGTTATAGTGCTATTATTCCACTTTCAACATCCTGTGGAATCCTACGGTTGTTACCCTGATTTCTGGGGTCCCTTAGGGGACGCCTTAATGTGCTCCACGTGATAGGGAATGGAAGCTAGCCAGAGCATGAGCAATAGCAATGTGAGAGGCAGGGTAACCTAGCGGGGTCTTTTTACCCAGTTTTTACGGGGTCAGGGCAAGCCAGAAACCAAATGAAGATGTCCAACAAAATGATTTTATTGAATGAAAGTCTCACACACCAACGCAATCACTCACATACTCACTATTAAGAAGCAAAAGAGAGGAAACTGGATAGGGGGAATATTGAAGGGATTGTAACTGGGGTAATACCTTTTCCTGAAGTCCTTGGTCCAGGAAAAACAGCTCAGCACGGAGAGGGCTGAGGGGATTACTCGATGGACAGAGAAACAGTCTGCTGGTATGACGGGGAGTGATCCAAAGAAACACTCAAAAACTGGGACTATTTGTAGGGGAAAAAGTACCTTGAGGGCAAATCCTCTCCTGGGGAGAACAATGGGTGTTGTAACAAAAAAGAAGCTCCACAATGGCAACTCCTTTTGCATGATGAGATTACAAGGTTTGCCAAAGTTTCAGGATCTTCAGTTACTTTGGGTTGTGGTGTGAATTTATGTAAATAATCCTTGCCTGATAGGATTTTATTGCTATCAGTGCTCAGCTTGGGGGAAAACACACTAATCCCCTCAAGTTGGCTCCTTAGTGGCTGAGGACCTTTTTTTCTACTGTGGGCTTTCACAGCTTGAGGTCTCCTGGGGCTATATGATTGTACTGGCCTGACCTAGTTTTCGATCGTTCGACCGTTGCTGCCTACGTGCTCATTCGGGTGACCTTTCAGGCACATTGAATCATATTTTAATATCAAAATTGTAGACCCCGGGACAGGGTTTACCAGTGAGGTAACAGGGTTTGCAGTTACGGGAGGGGCCGCCTGGCCCCTCCCATAACTGCAAACCCCAGAATTCCATAGGATATTGAAAGTGGAATAATAGTGCTATAACAGTGTAGTGCGGAAAGGCTCTGGGAGCAACCACTGAGAAGACCCTCTCCCATATCCTCACCCAGTGTGCCTGGGATGGTGGTGGGATTAAGAGCCCTCCCTCAAAGATCTTAAAACTCGGGCTGACTCATATTGGGAGAAACAGTCTTTCAAATAGCCTGGACGAAAGCCATGAAAGGCTTTGAAGGTCATAACTAGCACTTTGAATTCTGAAAATGAACTCGTAGCCAGTGGATTACAGCCAGAGAATTATATGTTCCCTCTAACCAGCATTGGTCAGCCTCCTGGAAGCAGCATTTTGTACCTACTGAAGTTTGTAAACATTTTCCAGAGAAACTACAAACTCCAGTCTCCAATGCACTTTGTCAGACTATGGAATTCACTACCACAACATGTGTTTGACACTAAGATGCCCTCTCTCCTATCATGCTGACAGACAATGGCTTTATTTAGAATTGATTGCCTCCTAGAGAACACTACGCTACTCACTGCACTTGCATTAGAGCAGGGAATTCTAAGTATCTGACTAAACTACAAATCCCATGATTCCACAAGTTGAAGCCATAGCAGTTAAAGTGGTATCAAGCGGCTGTAACCATAGAGTGTAGAAACACTCCAAGAACAGCAGTTCACCTTTTAAATATGTCACAAAGCCCTGGAGGAATGTATAACATTCTAACTTTCAAAAAGCCAATGTGATTCTGGGCTGCACTAATAGGAGTCCAGTGTCTAGGTCAAGGGAAGTGATAGTACCCCTCTCTTCTGCTTTAATCAGAACCCACTTGGAATCCTGTGTCCAGTTCTGGGCACTACAGTTCAGGAAGGATATTGACAAGCTGGAAGGTATCCAGAGGAGGATGGCTGACAGCCCAATTTCTCATCACTCCAAACCTTTTCCCAGTGCCTCCCCACACCCAAAGAAGGAGATGGCGGAGACAGAGGAAGTATAGGGCCACCATGACAACCTACTCCCTTTTCCTGACCTGGTTTGGACCCTGGGTACCCGGTCTCCCCGCCATGCCTCAGCCCCCTTCCCACAGGCACACACCCACATTTTTGTATTTGTGGTTTTTCCACTTTTGCAGGAGTCCTGTGCACCTAGCAAACACTAGCAAATGTGGAGGGCTGGCTGTATTGTGTGTGACTCTAAAATTTCAGACATTAGCAACAGGTCAGAAGCAGAACGTTCTAAAAATCCATCAGTCAGATCCCCAAACCATAAAACATTAAGTCAGTTTATTGAGTTCATCTGGCAAGGCTCCAATTGTGAACAGGAACCTCCGAAGTTTTTCCTTGTACTGTAGACAGAATCTTTGAACCTGAGGTCATTTCATGTAACTCATGGCAGTTTGGTGTTGGTCTGGAAGAAGTTGGAAAATGAAAGTACTATTTTGAGCAACATGCTTTATCAGCCTGTGGAATTTACTGGCACCAGATGGGGTGGTGAGAGCCACTGGCTTAGTAGATATTTGAAAGGGATTCACATCATTCTTTGAAGGCCATGACATCATCTAGACCATTTCCACACTAGACTGTTACAGTGCTATTATTCCACTTGCAACATCCTATGGAATCCTGGGGTTTGCAGTTTAGGGAGGGGCCTCAAAGGCAGAAACGGCCCCAGTCATAGCAGACCAATGGAACCCCCAGCTCCAGAGGCAGTATATCACCTTGGTACCCACACTGAAGATAGGCCTTCTGGAAGGTTTGCTGCCTTCGGGATGCGCTTAGTGGCCATACTTGAGGACAACACGGAAAGGTTATTTTTGTTGTATATTAAAACCTATAGAAACCTCAGCCAACTCCAAAAATCCCTTTGGGGGGAATTGCATTTAAAAGTAACTTTCCAACTAGTATTCTAGTTGGAAACTGGACTACTGATCTAGATTATCTGGGCAACTTCAAGGCTGTTTTTTCTTTTGGTTCCTTCTCTTTAAAGAGAGGCTTTCATGAGTTGGACCTCTCCGAAGTGGGCTGGGTTTTGTGCATGTGTCTCCAGTGGGGAGTAGTGGTTCGACCATTGGACTATGACCCTGGAGATTTAAGTCCAATAAAAACTACAATTCTTTCAGATGCACTGCCACCATCCTCTTTAATCAGGGGACATATAAGCCCACCTTATGGGGTTGTTGTAAAATACTTAAGAATTGTTCTGAATCTTTTTTTTTTTAATGAAAGGAGTAACAAATGATGTGCTTGCTCTTTGTTGAAGCCTCATGTTCCGATCGCGGCGAGCCAGCTTGACACAACAACTCTGGAGGCATCGCTGCATCACACCCGGCCTGGATGACAGCCACGGGGCCCTGAAACCAGCCGCCCATGCCCTCTTCAAGAAGCTGAAGGACCCAGAACTGGAGCTGCTGCTGCAGGCGGTGGAGAGCAGGTGGGCCGGCGAGTCAGGCTGCATCTGGGTGGAGCCACGGGGGTCCAAAGTGGGCCTCGCGGCCTCCCTGCTCCTCTGCCGCCTCTATCGCTGGCCTGACCTGCGCCACCCCCACGAACTCAAGCGCCTGAACTTCTGCAAGAGTGCCGGGGGCGAGGGCACCATCCAGTGTTGCAACCCGCACCATTTTAGCCGGCTCACCATACCCGGTGAGTAGGGTTGGGGGAGGGGGGGAACCTTTAAACTGGGGGTGGGGAAAGGGGACCCTGAGGGCCATATGGGGCCCCAGCTTGTGACCTCTGAAACCTCTCTGGTGATCTCCAAACCCTTTAAAGCCCTGCTCTAGTAGCCTTGAGTCCCACTCTGGGAAAGAGGTAGGCTGTAAATAATATGATTGATTGATACATTTTAAATTTTTTTTAATTTTTTTTTTTAAATCACACTAATTTTTGGCTAATATATTTTGCCCCCCAAATAACCTCAAAACCAATTGCAAATGTGGTAGCTTATTTCCCCCATTTCTCAGAGGCCCCTTCATCTGCTCCAAATCAGAATATTGGCTGAAAATCAGCCAAAATGGCAATTGGAAGTTTGACAGCATCACTTCTGCTGTGCAAAACTTGATGGAACTGCTCCCTTTCCTGCTGCAGTTGCCCATCCCTGCTTTAAATGCTGCTAAACTAAAGGCATTTTTTGGAAAACAAAACAAAACAGATTAGCGCAAAATGGGAATGTGCCAAAGGGAAGCAGCCTCTCACCAAACTGCAGCTGATTTGCAAAAACAAAATAGACCAGACATTTCCAAGGGCCCCTGATTTAAAGGAGAGGGCAGAAAATTCAGAAATTACAGGAAGCCCTGCCTTTCAGCACCCTGTTATCTGACTACTCACTCTTTCAGTGCTTCCAAATTAAGGACAAGTGCCAGTTAATTTGATGGGGGTTCTGCTCTTTCACTGGTTTTTCTTGCCTACAGATGCGCACTTGGGACTGCTTGCATGTGCATGCTGCTTGCAAAGGGAGCTGGGGGCGGGGAGATGCTAAGGAGGCGGAGAGACTTTGTAAGCAGCATACATGTAGCTGGTCCCAAGTGAGCCTCCCTAAATCCATCATGCTCCTTAGAGTACAGTACATGGGTTCTACTTTTCAACCAGTTCTGTTTTCTGACGGTGCTCAGATAATGAAAAGAAGCCTGTATTTTTTTTATTTAATAAAGGCTTTGTTGAAAACAAAGACCTCAAATAATTTTGGTCAGGAAAGATTTGTATTGTCCTTCTCAGAGGCCTCTGAAGAAAGCAGGACAATACCTAAACCTCAAAACAAAACATGAAATGAATAGTTTAAAAAACCTTTTCCTGTGCACGCCTTACTATGCACAAAATAAAATCAACAAAGATTTTTAAATTGCTTTGCAATTATGGCCCCCTTGCCTCTCACTACCTCCGTGCCCCTCTCTGAAAGCTAAAAAAGCAACCATATTTGGAGTAAATCACAGATCTGGAAGTGAAATAACACTTCTTCTGTTTACTCTGGGATTAACAGTGTGCCCATGGTGTGGGGTGGGGATCATGGATGTGGAGAATGCCCCCTGCCCCTTCCTCAGTTGTCCACCCCTTACAGGCCAGGATCCTCTTGGTGATATATTCCACTGTTACTTGCTTCAGGCATGCAGAGTGGCCTTTTTGGATAGTGCAGACTGGGCATTTCTGGCCAGCCGTGGCTGAGTGGGTTTTTGCATTCAAAAGCATTACAGATGTGCAAAAATGCACCTAGAGCAGTGATTCCCAAGTTTTTAGTTTTCCTAATGTTTTTAATAGTTGCAAATGTTTTATTAGTGTTTTTAACTTTTTTTTTTGGAAGCCATCTCTTTGGTCCTACTCTGGGAGAAACCTTCTTATTTAAGTAGGCTTTTAATATGTAAACAGGTAGGCTTTTAATTTATCAAGATATTTTAAAAATTTCTGTAGGTATTTTTAAAAATAATTTTATATGTTTATCTAATGTTTTTCATTATTTTAAATGTAGCACGGTATAATGGTTTGAGTGTGGGACTAAGACTCTGGGAGATCAGGGTTTAAGTCCCCATTCTGCCATGGAAACCCACTGGGTTGACCTTGGGTAGGTCAGGTTCCCTCAGCCTCAAAAGAAGCCAATCACAAACCTGCTCTGAACAAATCTTGCCATGATGGGAGGGCCTTAAAATCACCATTAAGTTGGAAATTATTTAAAGTCACCCAAGGACAAGAAAGTTAAGATGAGCTATAATGTGAGGCACCACTGGTTGCACAGGTGAACTGGGTCCATATCTGTCCCAGCCTGCCAAATCTGAAGGAGGATATTAAATCACCACAAGGATGCGAACACAGGAAATAGAAGAGTTCTAAGTGTGGATGATTTTCACTGCTTCACCCTCTGCCATGCTAGGAATTTGAGGACTGAAAATTTCACTGAAGTCAGAATTTTTATTTGGGTGGATTTGGGGGTGGGTGGGCTTTGTGAGCTGCCCTTAGAGACCCCAAGAGCCACAGGAAGCTTCTGAAGACAGACAGTGCAAGTGCATATTCACCCATCTGTGTGAGCTTTACAGATGACTGTTCAAAGAATCTCGGTTACAGATGAGCAATCTCTTTGTATCTTTCTTTGCAGAGACTCCTCTTCCCCCTTACGGCAAGAGCTCTCCTTTTGCTCTCCACCTGAAGGGACCCCCGAACATCTTGGACAACAATTGTAGAGGATGGCAAGGTAAGAAGAAGCCAGAATGTCAGTGGAAAATTTCTTCCTCCCACCCAAGTACAAAATTTAGGGGGCATTTCTGCTTCTGAGCCAATCTAAATTTTTATCCAAGGGCTTATAACCCAAGCAGAAACAGGGACATGGAAAAAAAATCAGGTCTGATCCTGGTGTTATAGTACAATAGTGTTCTTATTTACCGAAAGCAGAACTTTGAAACGTTTCCTTCCTTCCTGTCGATAATTCATGCTGGCTGGGGGATTCTGGGAACTGTCATTGAGAAAAAGCAACTTTCTCCACCCCATTTATGATACCTTTTCTGGTAACTAAGGTGGAAGAAGAGGACAGAAGCAGAAGGACTATCATTACTTTTTGGGGGGCTATAACAAACCATGTCTTTATTTATTTATTGAATTTATATTCCAGCTTTCTCTAAGATGTTGGGATATTGGGTGCAGATGCAATGGTGGCAATGAAGAAGGATTTCTTCACTGCCCCCAAGCCATGGCATAGGCCTTCCAATGAGCTGTAACCAGTGTTCTGTGGGATTTGCTCTGAGTCTTCTTCCCTGGTGGTTCTAGACTCTGACCCCCTTGGTTCATCACTGTCAGCTCCCTAGTGAACCAGGGTGAACGCTTGGCTCCACTCTGTGGAAGGAGACGCTTTTCTAGTTACTTGGAAAGAGCATTTTCTAGACATTTTGATTTTTTTAAAGTTTTATGCCATTCTCTTCTCATTTATTTAATTTATATTCCATCTTTCTCCTGACATAGGACCCAAGTTAGCCCACAACAAATTAAAACACAGTACAGCTAAAGCCTTAAAACTATATGAAAGTCTGAAGGACAGTTGATAAACCATTCTGTTTAAAGAGCAAATTTAAAGCAGTTTAAAAACCCCTTTAAAACCTGATCTGGAAAGATAAAGGCACACCACACCACACTGAAAGACCTTTCTGCCACATAAGTTAAGAGCTAGTTATCAATCCTAATTTCCACATCTCCAAGAAAGATTAAGAGAAAAGTCAAAAGTAATGTGAGAAGCAACATAAGAAGTCACTTAAACACTTTTTTTAAAACCTACCTCATAGAATCATAGAAATGTAGAGTTGGAAGAGACCACACGGGCCATCCAGTCCAACCCCCTGCCATGCAGGAACACCCTCAAAGCACTCCCAACAGATGGTCATCCAGCCTCTGCTTAAAAACCTCCAAAGAAGGAGACTCCACCACACTCCGAGGCAGCCCATTCCACTGCCGGACAGCCCTGACCGTCAGGAAGTTCTTCCTGAGGTTCAGGTGGAATCTCCTTACCTCATTGACAACAAATTATGGTGGGGTGAGGGCAGAGGCTTTGTAATTAGTTACATGACAAATTACTTTCACAGACTGCTTCCCGAGCTCTGGCAGGTGATATTGGCTCCTTGTGAGGCTTGTGGGCAGAAGCTCTTTACGTGATGGCAGCCAAGCATCTTCTATGTCAGTAATCTGCTACAGATTTTAGTCTGAACTAAAGGGGATAGGGCTGAGCTTCACAATCAGACTCCCCAACCCCTACTGACATTCTCTGGAAGGCCCAGAGAAAAAGGGAACACATTTGTGTAAGGGCTGCTGGAATCTGAGCTCTGCCTGACCTTCTGAATTAAAGTAACCTCTGGTGGTCTGATTTAAACCCTGCCTCTCCTCCAAGGAGTTCAAGGCCACTAGAATTGCCTGCCTGAAAAATGGAGAACGCTGCCGTTCCTTTTGTGGATTTGCAGAGGAGAGAACTTCAGCAGGAACTCCTCCTTTCGCCATGAAATAACAAGCAACATCTGATGAAATTTCCTCTTTTTCACAGCCGTTAAAAATACAGGGGCCCTCTCCAGTGCTTATTCCAGCAAGCTTAAAGGCACCCTCTCCTCCCTGCTTTGTCTTCACAACAGCAACCCTGTGAGGTAGACTGGGCTATGAGTTTCATGGCTCATAACAGATGACCACTGGGATGCACTAGTTTTGATTCGAAGGACTACAGCCTCTCTTTCAGCTTGGGCCCCCCTCTTTTTCCAGGAAAAGGAAAAGCTGCCAGGAGGCCAAAGGCCTTCCTGAATCCAGTAAAGAGAAAGCGGGGGGGGGGGGCAGCCGACAGACGGAGGCCCCCTGTTATTTCTGGTTCCCGCCAGCCTGCAGGAAGTACGGTCCACAGAGAGAGAGAGGCTGACAATGTGCCTTGATGGACAAAGCCGCACTGGATCCTGGCGCCTGGCCACGCCACCACATCTGAGCAGGCTTGGCGCCGGGGTTGGATTTTCTCTGTCCCTGCCGAAGACGTGGTGCGCTCCCCTCCCACTGCCATTCAGCAAACAGTTGTGAGCCTACGTGCTCGTTTGCAGCGCTGAAAATGTGGCATTTGGGCTGTCAGGCTGCCCCCCCGCAACCAGCCATCCCCTCTTGGGAATCCCCAGCCACTTTGTCCCAGGACGCCTTTTCTGAACCTCTGCCTCTGTTATCTGTTCTTCCTCTTCTTTTTTTTGAGCAGGAAGAGGCCGGCCGGCCATTTTGTGGGTCCTGACTTTAGTAAAGTATTGTTGTTGTTGCATGCCTTCATGTCGTTTCCAGCTTACGCTGACCCTAAGGCAAACCTATCATGGGGTTTTCTGGGGCTGAGAGTGTGTGACACACCCAAGGTCACCCTGTGGATTTCCTTGGCTGAGCAGGGTGTTGAACTCTGATCACCGTAATCCGTAATCCAAAGCTTGAACCGCTATACTACTACAGCTGTCTAGATCTAGATTTAGATCTTGGAAATGTTACTTTTTGCATTACAGCACCCAGACTCTTCTACTGTTCTGTAACTTGTGGGTAAAAAAGTAACTTCACATTTGCTAGGGTTTGGGATGCAGGACCTTTGCAAAAGTGGAAAAAACACAAAAGATGTGTGTGTGTCTGTAGGAAGGGGATCAAGGCATGGTGGGGAGAAGGGGCACTCAAGGGTCCACGCCAGGCCATAGGGAGAAGAGAGGGAAAGGGGGTGGGTTGGCATGGTGGCCCTACGCTTCCTCTCTCGCGCTCATCTCCTTCCTTGGGTGTCTGAGGGGCACTGGGAGAGGGTTTGTCGTGCTAAGAAATCAGGCGGAGAGCCACCCTTAGCCGGCCATGTGGTGGCTGGTGGAGGAGGAGAAGGACCAGAGGCAGGTTTCTGAAGGGCTGTGCGGCCCGATCGGAGCCATGGAGAGGGAAAGAACACCCAGAAAAGGAGTGCCTGAGGTGTGTGTTGGGGGCAGATAGGGCAAATAATCAAATCCATGTAAGAGAAACCCACAAATGTGAGGGCCAACTATAAGAATTTAGTTCCTCTTTGGTCTCAATAAGAATTTACCAAACTGCAAATTTGTTTGTGTGCATAATAGAAAGAATATGATTTTTTAAAAAATATATAAATATGAGACATAGCAAAGCTGACCGGTTTTCCCATCCCTATTTTCTTAACCTGCAGACACGACCCTGTCCCGTCGCTCCCTCCGAGACGGGTACTGGTGCAAGCTGGCCTACTGGGAGTACCGCTTGCGGGTGGGCAAGCTCTACCCGGTCCATGAAGATCATGTCAACGTCTTTTCTGACCTCCCTGCAGGCAGCGGCTTCTGCCTGGGCCAGCTGCCCTCGAGGAACCGCAGCCAGGCCGTCCAGCGGACCCGGGCCAAGATTGGGCAGGGCCTTCTTTTGAGCCGTGAGGTGGGCAGCGTCTGGGCCTACAACCGCAGCGATCACCCCCTTTTTGTCTGCTCGCCCACGCTGGGGCCTCCCCCAGGTAGCTCTGGCCCCACCGTCCACAAGCTGCTTCCTGGCTACTCCATCAAGGTGTTCGACTATGAGTGGGCCGGTGACCTCACGCCTGGGTGGTCAGGCCCAAATGACGGCCCTTATGACACCCACGCCATCCGGATCAGTTTCACCAAAGGCTGGGGGCCGCACTATTCGCGTAGGTTTATCACCTCGTGCCCCTGTTGGATGGAAGTGCTGCTCAACACACCCAGATGAAGAAGGGAGAATGGTGGGGAGAAGTTGAGGAAAGGGGGCTTTCTCCCCTCTCTCAGCCCTGGGGAATTCAGGAGGGGGAAATTCTACAGCTTCCTTCAGTGATGAGAGAGAAGGAGAGAGAGAGAGAGAGACAGAGAGCTCTGAAAAGGTTAGGGAGGCTTTCCTGGATTATTATAAGTATCCAGGTTGAGAAGGTAGAATAGGGGAACAAGCATACAAACACAGTTAGCAGTAGACACAAGACAGATGTAGCACAAGGGTCCAGCAAGGACAGGTTAACAATAAATACTTTAAAAAAAAAAGTCTAAGAAGTTGACCCTGTTGTCTCCCCAATTAATTCTCAACAACTTCCATCTATGTACCATGGAAAGTGAAGTCCTAGTGCAGTGCTCTAACTAATATAATATTATCCTCCAACTGTCCCAATTAATCATCTCTCCTCCCACTTTTTTGGCTGTTTTTAGCACAGTTTCTTTCTCTTGCCTCCCTTTGTCGTATGCTTGCTTCAGTTGCTGCAAACTGACTCCAACCTGCAGAAGTAGTTTGTATACAGTTAACTCAGCAGTGGAGGTAAGAGAGGAAGGAGTGGAATCTCGCCCTTCCCAGTCAGCTCTGACAAAAGTAAATTGCTGCAGTCTCTCCTACCTGGTGTGTTCTTCCTCATGAAGAACATTTGCTGTCTTAACCACACTCTGATGTCTGGTCATGTGTGTCCCCCGTTTTTCTCTGTAAAAGATTGGAGGGGATGATATGAAATTTGCCCCGCCTGACTCCTGGCCCTGCACTGGCTGGGATGTCTCAAGCCCGAACTGGTTTCAGACGGGCTTTCATGTGTTTGCTGTGCAGCCTTGGTAAGCTACATTTAGAGTCTTAAGTAGTCTCTGGTACCTTTGGAACAGAAAACAGGAGAGAACATTTGGGACCTTGATTTGGAGAAGAAGTGGGGAGAAGACAAAAGGAAGCACAGTATCAGCTTTATAAAATTATGTAGGGGAATCTGAAGGGGATCACTCCTCAAACATGGGCAGTAATAGCCAGTGCCAGAAGTGGTTGGCGAGGGTTGGGCAGCCTTAGAAAAGGGAGGGGAGTTAGAGAAATTCATGGAGGAGGATCAGGCTACCAGGGTGTTTAGAACACGAGAGCTCAATGGAGCCTCCGTGTCCAAGGGCCATCTACCTTGGTTATACTATGCTGGGGATAGACAGCCAGGGGAAAGGCATTAACTGCGTTCCTCACTTGTGAACTGTCTTTGGCCACAAATATGTAGTAGCTGGAAACATTGTGGTGTGCGCTTATAACTTTGGGGTCATTTTTAGAAAGCCATTCTTGCCTAGGATAGAACAGAGCTTTCCAAACTTTTCATGTTGGTGACACTCTTTTTAGACATGCCTCATTTTGTGACACACAGTAATTCAGTTTTACTGGCAAACCGGAGGTTAAACTAACCTCTTATAAGAGATACAGACACTTACATAAATAGTAATAACAAAATGTATGGGGACACAACATATCTCATGAAAATCTTTCATATGTTTTTAAAAATACATGATTTATAAATAATATACATTTCCAAGATTGTAGGTGACACATTAATGTGTCACAGCACACTGTTTGGAAAGCCCTGGGAGAGTATGCTAAGCTCACACTTCCATAGTTTTTTTTTTTAACTAAAGAGCTGAGGTTTATAAATACCCAATGATGGTTCAGGGAAAAGGCCAAAGTTGGACTACACTCCATGACTCACAAACTGAGATACAACTATAAATATTTCTTGCTATGTGGCTTCAAGCCAAATCCAACTTATGGTGACTCTAGTAGAGGGTTTTCTTGGCAAGATTCTTTTAGCGTGGGTTTGCCATTACCTTCCTCTGGGGCTGAGAGAGTGGGACTTTCCGAAGGTCACCCAGTGGGTTTCTATGGCTGAGCAGGGATTTGAACCCGTGCCCGCTGTAGTCCCAGTCCATCACTCAGACCACTACATCAGGCTGGCTCTCAGACATAGGCATAGGCACAAATCAATATGTGAGATACTATGGACTGTGATATAAACGTGACCTAAAAGGAGCCAATTAACATTTTGATTTTAGATGAGGAACACAGAGGCTGACTGAGAAGCAGTTAGCCCAAGGCCAGCCTTGGAAGGGATGTTTCCTTTTTACAACTCTGCTCATGATTGTTCAAGTAACAGGAGTAAGAAAGAAGTACTAGAAGCCTCAATGAGAGGCAATAAATACATGCTTTTAATGAATAAATAACAATAAACTTATCAGCTGTCAAGAGAGGTACCATTAGATGCCCAGGTGCCTCCTGTCTTCCCTTGGTATCAGCCAAGGGAAGGCAGGCAGGGAGAAAGCAGCTAAGGAGCTTGTCTTGGCTTCCCGATCCCTTGCACCCATGATGCAGGAATGAGGAACCTCAGCTCCCACAGTGTCTTGCCACTGGCCATGCTGGATGGAAGGCCAAGCCATCTGGAAGGTCAGAGGTACGCCACCTCACTATATATATGGTTTAAGTATGTTCACAAATTACTGATATTCTTCCCTCCAGGGCATACACTCACACCCCAAACTCTGGTTCCTTCCCTTTGGCTTTGCTGTTGAATTGTTGTTGGTATTGTTGTCGTTGTGTGCCTTCAAGTCATCTCCTTATGAGGACCCTAAGGTGAACCTTTCATGGGGTTTTCTGGGGCTGAGAGTGTGTGATGAGCCCATTAGAGCTTAATGGTTATTTGTAATCTGCTAGGTGCTAGATGGAGCAAAAGAGTGACCTGGGGACCATTCACACTACTGAACTGTAGCTCTGTCATTTCACTTTAAGAGCTAGGGTGCTGTCCTACGCTCTTCTGGGATTTGCAGTTTTAGGGAAGTATATTTAGAATTCTCAGAAAGTTCTCGTGCCTCACTAAACTGCAGTGGGCCTTCAATATCTTCTGGGATTTGGCACCAGGATCTCCTATGGATACTAAAATCCATGGATGCTCAAATCCCATTATGCGGTAAAACGGCATTCCTTATATACAATGGTGAACAACTCAAAGGTTGCTTTTTGGATTTTTTTTTAATATTTTTGAGCCACGGTTGGTTGAATCCATGGATGCAGAAACTGTGGCTATGGAGGGCCGACTGTACAAACCTCAAGATTCCAAAGCTTGCAGCCATGACAGCTAAAGTGGAATAATAGCACTATAACTGCGTAGTGTGGATGGGCCCCTTACCTTTGGCTAGGAGGACATACAGATGCTGATGATATTTGGCCTTAGGCGTAGGAGAACTCCAGAAGGGAGAGAACTGAGATGGAAAGGAGACATGTTTGTAGACAGGACGATGAGAAATTTTCTTGAAAACTGTGGCCCCCAAGGAGATGGCTGAAAGGGGGGACAATTATGGATCCGATGTGAGGGACTGTGCTGGAAGGGAGGGACCTGAGGGAGCAGAAGGACGTGAGGAAAAAAGACTAGGAAGGCACCAAGGTGGGTTGCCCTAAGCCAGAAATGACTTGAAGGCACACAACAACAAAAGGAGGGATATTATAACCAGAGCCTGGAAATAGTTTTGGACTACGACTCTCAGAATCTGAGATCTATAGTCAAAAGATGACTGTGTCTGAACTCTGCTTGTAATACCATTTCTTGGACAGACAAAGTAATTTCCTAACTCAGTTATATGGGTGATGTGAATATGGGACCACCCTCCGGGTACTGTAGCTGCACCACCAAAGTGTTTTTGACTAATATGTCTGACATATAACCTTGGCACTATCTTGCCTATTAGTGGTATGCCACATTGCCCTGAGACAGCAGGGCATTCTGTCTGCTCCTTAAGCTAACCGAAGCCAAAGGTCAGGGCTTAAATGTCACAAAAAGTAGGAAGTGAACCAGTTTTTGAGTTACACAGAACTCTTCTTCCTCAAGCACAATGGAGATGGAGGGAAGGAGGTGAGGAGATGTCAGTGATGGCAAGGCGTGTGTGAGTCATACAGATAGAAGGTGTGTGTGAGTCATACGGCTAGAAGTAAAGACCTGCTGTTCATTACGTTATATTCAAGATTAAATTGCTTTTAAAAATGTGTAAACATTTGTTGCGGTTCTTTTTTTCAAAAGTCAAAAGCGCAACATAAATGGTCATTAATTAAGAACAAATAGTTACTCCTCTTATTTTTGTTAAGAAAACAGGTTCATATCTAGAGCTTGGAAAAATTAATTGTAGGACTATAGCTCCCAGAATCCCCTTGGCAACATGGCTACAGGGAACAGTGCCCTCCACCTGAATTTCCCAAGCTCTGTACTTTTGGCATGCTTACCATAAACAACTACAGGCCTGTTAAATGTGTCTTTTCCACCTAATGGATGGTATTATTCAATGCTTCTGAGCAGGAAGAAAAAAACAGACTGTCTTTGAGCATGTGCAGAGCTGCAATGAGATTTCAGTTTGTTATGGTTGAAAATGGTTGCTTTTATTGTTTAATTACTTTTTAGTAGAATTTGGGGAAATTACATTCTAGATTAGAAGTCCCTGAATCTCTCAGAGAAATTCTGTTTTTCAGCACTCTTGATCCTATCCACTTTGGAAGGCAAGATATAAAACTTCCCAGCGGATGATCACATGCAAGAAGAGTGCCACTGGACACGCGCAGATAGGTCAAGATGCATAAGATGAATACCTCTGAGCATGTGCAAAGAGAATGTTTCCTTCTTGCACTACTGTTGAGCAACCACATTCAGATCCAGTGCACTGAGGGAATGGGTGGTGCCATGGGGAGACAGATCAGGAGGCTGAGTGCCAAGACAGAGAGGGGGCCTGCAAGTCCCACTTCGGCTGCTAGGTGATTTTCAGAAGGAAAGAATTCTCATAGTGGAGTCTTCATTCACACCAGAAGGGGGAGCCCTTTGCATTGTTTAACAGGTGAGATTCAGCTATCCCCAGATCTTAGAAGTAATTTGTTAAAAATTAATATGTTATTCTACATTTGTTAACATTTCTAAGATTTTTTAAAAATCTGTTATTTTAGTCATTACAGTGTCTAAGAGGGCACTGGATAATGTCAGTTTCTTTATAATGACATTCTGTGGGGTTGAATGAAGATTTACAGTTCTTATGGTTATTATTTGGCTGGTGGTCCTTTCTGGTATTTTAAAGGACATTTAAAATTTAAAGTAATTTAAAAGTAATCCCACCACCACCAATGTGTTACAAATATTAATTTAATTAAACAAAATAATTATAGAGCTTTCTCTAAAAATTATTACTGGAAACAAATGAACATTAACAGTGGCCTATGAACACTGTTCCCAGGCTTGTACTTACACAAAAATATAACGCTTAACACTTAGCAGGGATCTTGTGCCCAGCTAGCTGACGGAAACACTGAATACAACTGCAACATTTTCTTGCAGTTTAAACATCACAGATAACAGCTGGGGACCTCCTTGGAATAATTTGATGGCTTGCTAATTTTCAGTGGTGATCTCTTGGTGTTTCTAAAGCTGGCAACAGCAAAGTGCGAAGAAGACACAAGGAAGTCTCAGGTGGCACATTTGAGGTTGTTTTTGGCGACATCAGCAACTTCCTGGTGATTCCACCTCAACTGCTCTCTGCATAATGTCCAAACTGTTCCAATTTGGCAGAAACAGTCCTGATTAATCTTATCTCCTCCCAATTTTTCAGCTGCTTGTAGAATGTCCTGGTTTCTCTCTCTTCCTCTCACTTTCCCCCTTTGTCCTCAGCTTACTTCAGTTGCAGCAAACGTGTTCAAAGTGCAAAAGCAGTTTGCACTGAATTAACTCAGCAGGGAAAGAAGAGAGGAGGGAGCAAACTCTTGCACTTTCCAGTAAGCTCAGACAAAAGGAAACCGGTGCAGCCTCTCTTAGCTTGTGTGTTCTTCCTCATTCATGACTTTTGCCATCTTCACCACACTCTGCCACTGCTTGGCCAGACATGTCCCAGTATTTATCTGTGAAGTGTTAGAGTTTGCCCTTGGCCATCCCAGCCATTCCTGTCCTAGAGAGATATTACCAGTCACAGAATCATAAAATCGAAGAGTTAGAAGAGACCCAAGGGCCATTGAGTCCAACTCCCTACCATGCAGGACTATATCACCAAAGCACTCCAGCAGATGGCCCTCCAGCCTCTGTTTAAGAACCAAAGAAAGAGATTCCACCACATTCCAAGGTAGCATATTGCACTGTTGAACTGCTCTTATCATCAGGAAGCTACTCCTAATGTTTAGATGGAATCTCTTTTCCTGTAGTTTGAAGCCATTGTTCTGTGTCCTAGTCTCTGGAGCAGCAGAAAATAAGTTTGTTCCATATTCCATATAACGTCCTTTCAAATATTCAAACATGGCTATCATGTCATCTTTCCATATTCTCTTGTTCAGACTAAACATACCTGGTTCCCTAAGCTGCTCCTAACAACGCAGGGTTTTCAGACCTTTTAGGTTAGATTCAGTTCTTTCTTTTAATGAACGACACTAGATTGTGTTTTGTGTCAGGCAGCAAAATCTCTTGGGCTGGCCCTTCAAAATATCCCACTTCCCCAATCCCAAAAATACTGGATTTAAATATAGAAAGGAGAATATTCCCTCTTTCCTGAGCTTCTCGGTGTGGCATGGGCCAAGTCTGCGGATCCAAAGGCACTCCAAAGGGAGGTGAGGTGTGTTTCATACTACTCTGTTATGGTTCCACTTTAATTGCCATGACAATCTTCTATGGAATCCTACGAAATTTAGTTTGTAGAGGCACTTGAGCTCTACCTGAGAATGATAAATTCTTATTGTTGACTACCCTCAAATCACTTACAGAGACCCTATAGATGAGAGGCCTCCACATCACCTTATCATCAACTTCCCTTGCAGGTCTTCCAGACTTAGGGCCGTGCCCTCCTTGATCGAGTCTCTCCATCTGTAATGTGGCCTTCCTCTTTTCCTGCTGCCTTCCACCTTCCCAAGCATTATTGTCTTTTCTAGTGAATCATGTCTTCTCGTAATGTGGCCAAAGTACAGCAGCTTCAGTTTAGTCGTCTTGACTTCTAAGGAAAGTTCAAGCTTGATTTGCTCTAGGATCCATTTATTTGTCTTTCTAGCAGTCCAGGGTATCCGTAAAACTCTTCTCCAGCACTGCATTTCAAAGGAGCTGATGTTCTTCCTCTCAGTTTTCTTCACTGTCCAGCTTTCACAACCACACCTAGAAACCGGGAATATGATGGCAGGGACCATACTAACTTTAATATTTAATGATCTATCTTGGCACTTCAGGATCTTGTCCAGTTGCTTTATAGCTGCCCTTCCAAATCCTAGGTTACTTCTGATTTCTAAATACCTCTCCCTAAACTCCAGACACCAGGGTTTCATAGGACAGTACTATGATGGCTAAAGCAGAATCACAGTGCTATAACGGTGTAGTCTGAAAGGCCCCTGTTTCTATTTTTCTCTCAGCCTCTCTGAATTCTCTCTGAATTGTCTGTCCTTTGGTTCCTAGACTGCCTCAGGAGAAGAAATTAGAGCTTCCTCTTTCTCTTTGTTGCGTCAAACTTATCCCCCCTCCCCACTGCAGTATCACCATCAGTCTTTCAGAAAAACCAAAAGATTTAGAAGAGAAGAGGGGTGGGTAGGTGGTGAAATGCTACAGGCCAGAACCAAGTCTTCTTTATAATGTCCTCTCACCAAGAATGGGGCTATGTAGAGGAAGGCCACATTGGAAAGGCAGGAGGGTGCCACAATGGTTGGATTCCCCAGATGTGTGATAATTAAGATGACACCTCTGCACTACACTATTATAGTGCTATTATTCCAAAGTGGAATAACATAACATCCTATGGAATCCTGGGATTTGCAGTTTATGAAGGGGCCTTTAGAATTTTTAGCCAGAGAGCTCTTTGGTCTCAGTAAACTACAAACCCCAGAATTCCACAGGATGCTGAAAGTGGAATAATAGCACTATAACAATATAGTGTGGAAATGGCCCAATTTTTTTGCCACAGTGGGAGGCATGGTTCATTTGCACATCTCTGAAGGTTCGGATTTGACCTCTCTCCAGAGCAATTTTTTTCCTTTCTCTCACATCCATTTCTTTGAAAACCCCTTGCATGGTTAAAAAGTGCTACTCCAGAACATGTGGTCACACAAAGAGACAAGAGCAACCTCCTTCATGGGCAAATCTTTTTTCCTATGTCTAGGCACTGGAAGCAATTGAATTTCTCATGCCTGAGATGGAGCAGAACAACGATCGCTGACTGTGGCTGTTGTGAAGGCCACGCTGAAGCAGCGACTTGTAAAGATAAGCAACAAGCTTCTCTTTACAAGCTTCAGGATTTTGTCCAGTTCCTTCATAGCTGCCCTTCCAAGTCCTAGTCTTCTTCTGATCTCTTGATCATAGGGTCCTGACCCTATTTCTGTCACCTTTTACTTTTGCTTTTTGTTTGTCCCAAACTGACAAGTTTCATTTGTCATCCACTGAGGCTTCTCTTTCTTTCTGGCTACAGATAGTGCCTTTTTGCAATCCTTCTGTTTGACTTCAGCTCAGAGTTCTTCTGGCTCCTGGCTGATTAGTCTTAATAGTGCAAATGCATTTTTAATGTTATCTTTAAATTCCACAGAGATGTTCTTCGGGTTGTATTTTGGCACATTGCTTGATTCTAGTGTTCTTCTTTTGCTTTACTCTAATTTGTAGTTTTGGCAGGAGTGGGGTATTTAGAATTTTGGGGCTCATATACCCTAACGGCATCAGATCCTATCTGATCTTGGAAGTTAAGCAGGGTCAGCCTTGGTTAGTAGTTGGGAGACCACCCATGAATACAAGGTGCTTTGGGGTGTATTTCAGAGGGGGGAACTAGCAAAACCACCTCTGAGTATTCCTTGCTTATGAAATTAATGAGGTTGCCGTAAGCTGATAGGCATGCGCACCCCCCCCCCACACACACTTAGAATTCTTAGTCAGATAGCTCCGGTCCCTCACCAAACTACAAACCCTAGGATTCCATAGGCTGTTGGCATGGCAGTTGAAGTGAAATCATAGCACTATAACTGTGTAGTGTGAAAGGGCCCTCAGAATCCCAGCGCATGCTTCAACATTTGGTTTAAGAAGTCATTACACTGGCAGTTTAGTAGCCACACAAAAATGTTTCCCTATAATTGTGTAACATGAAAGTCACCTAAATCTCTTGGTACGGCAAGGGGATGTGCTATGAAGGGGCACAACCCACATAATCACGATCTTAGTTGCGATCAGCAAGACTCTCAGTGTAAGAAAGATGGGGAGGAGACACATCTCCTATCCTGCTCCCCCTCCTTCCCTCACCACCACAGTAACCATTTCCCTCTTAGGGGGCCTAAATTTAGAAAGTCAGGTGGTAGGTTTGGTTTCATTGCTGGGTGCCCGGGGGCGGCGAGTGGTTTATGTCCTCATGCAAGATGTCTTTCGGGCCCCCTTTGTGTTCCCCCTGATCTTTCCCAAGTCTCTCTCAAGTGGTTAACACAGGAAAGTTTCTTCCCCACCCAAGGCAGAGTGACGCCCCCAAAGTGTTTGTTGCCAGACAGTGTTAGCCGCAAAGTTTCTTCTCCTTTCACTGCGTAGGCCTTTCAATCAGTGCATACCATGAACACTGATTCTGTACCAGCAACATTGGTAGCCAGGGCTGTTCGAGGCCTGTTTTATATGGTGGATTCAAAGTCCTAAATGGCTCAGGGCCAGATGATTTGAAAGACTAGGCCATTTCTGCACTACACTGTTATAGTGCTATTATTCCACTTCCAACATCCTGTGGAATTCTGGGGTTTGTAGTTTACTGAGGCCAAAGAGCTCTCTGGGTGAGATTTACAAAGGCCCTTCCCGAAACTGCAAACCCCAGAATTCCATAGGATGTTGCAAGTGGAATAATAGCACTATAACAGTGTAGTGCGGAAATGGCCTGGCCTGAACTCACATGAACTCTCCTTAGGTTTGAGAGACTGGCCATGGAGGCTATGTTTGTTCGCCCACCAGTAAGAGCTATTAAGTGGACAGGTAGAAAAGATGAAGGCTTATTTGTGGCAACATTGTCTTGTAGAGCTCACTACCCAGAGCTTGGAAATAACTTGCTACAGTCATCCCTCCACATCCACTAGGGATAGGGACGCAGAACCATTAAAAAGTGAACATTGCAAATACCAAAATGCATATCTGTGTTTCTGTGGGAAGGAGGCTGAGGCATGGTGGGATGAATGGACACCCAGGATCCAAACCAGGTCAGGGAAAGGAGAGGGAAGTGGGGACGGTTGGCACTATGGCCCTATCCTTCCTCTCACAGAATCAGAGAGCAATACTGTTGGAAGAGACTGCAGGGGCCATCCAGTCCACCCCCTGCCATGTAGGAAGACACATAAAAGCACTCCTGACTGTTGGCCATCCAGCCATCTCTCTCTCTCTCTCTTTCTCAGTTTCTCTCTCTCACCCCATCTCCTTCCTTGGGTGCAGGGGGGCATCAGGAGAGAGTTTGTGGTGCTGAGAAATCAGACTGGAGCCATCCTTAGCTGGGTGCCTACCCAGCTACTGGTGGAGGAAGAAGAGGACCAGAGGCAGGTTTTTAAAGGACTGCATGGCCTGATTGGGGCCACTGAGAGAGCCTGGAAAACAAGCACTCGATGCAGCGAGGGGCAGGGATTGGAGAAACGTGCAAGTAATCAGATCCATGAAAGTCAAACCCACAAATGTGGATGGCCGATTGTAAAAATGAAAGATGCTACAGATTCTAATAGAAAATAATGTGATGTCTTTTAACATTATTAGGAGCTGGAGAGAGGGAAGGAATAATGTTTGTTTGTTACATTAAATGATATTGGGGGGCCAATTGGGGAAAATCAGAGCTATTCTTTTAACCAGATACAGTGGGGCCTTGGTATCTGCAGGGTTTGGTTCCAGGACTCTTCATGGAAAACAAAACTTGTGGATGTTCAAGTCTCATTATGTACAATGGTTTAGTAAATCGGCGCTCCCTGATAATAATAATAATAACAATAATAATAATAGTAGTAGTAGTAGTAGTAGTAGTATTTTTGAAACATTTTCAAGCCATGGTTGGTTGAATCTGTGGATACAGAATCCACAGCTTTGGAGGGCTGACTGTACACCTTAGGTAACGAAGTCAATATGTTCCTGGGGTTTTAGTTTTAGAGAAAATTTAGTACCTAAGGCAGAAATAACATGGAAAGAATTGGGAGAGTTTCTTTCACCACAAAAAAAGAAGGATAGGTCAACATGTTTCAGTAAACATTTTAGCCAAACCAAATAGTATGCGCCTGCAAAATGAAATAACTAGGTCTGTACCTATTTGTACACATACCTATATGTATATTATTTCTTTTATATTCTGGATTTCATCCAATAAGGGACACAAATGGGCTTACCCTTTAGGCTGAAACAACATGGCTAAGAGAACTGGTAGTATAAAAGTGCAAAAAGCATGAAACAACAGTCCAATTAAAACATTAAAACAGTCAAAAATACATTATGAACATAGTGCATGTTAAGAAACAGCACTCATTGCATGTCCTCCTACCCCAACTGATTAAAAAAATGAATAAATAAGAGGGTTTTTGCCTGCAGGCGAAGAGAGAGCAAAGAGGGCCCCTTAGCCTGGGAGCAGTCATCAAGAAGGCTCTATCCTGTGTCCTCATCAGTCATGCTTATGATGGTGGTAGAACTAAGAGAAAGCCCTTCTGTGAAGATCTTAAAATTAGGGCAGGCTTGTATAGGGAGAAGGAGATTTTAGTATAGATGAAGAAAGGGTATCTCAACCACGGAAACCCACTGGGTATCCTTGGGCATGCCATACACTCTCAGACCCTCCCCAAAAACTGTGGTAAGTTAGCCTTAGGATTGCCTAAGTCAAAAATGACTTGAAGGCACACAATAGCGACTAGAATCACGTAGTCTTCCAGTTTCTGCTAGATTACAGTTCCCAGAATTCCTCACCATTAATTATGCTGACTAGGGCTAATGAGAGTTGCAATCAAGTTTAGAGGGCAGCATGATTTCTACCACTGCAAGCCACTGGCAGAGCCAGAAGGTTCCCAGCCAAGGTCTTGCTACTAAGGCAGTAAAAAATAATATTGGCAACACATCTTGGTAAGAACAGGAGAAACCGCAGTCCTTGAACACTATTATTTAGCTGAACATCCTTTTGATCTGAGTAGAAGCTCCATGGAGAAGCTGAGCAAGGATCATTCCACCTTAATGAATACTGGAACATGTTGACCATTCTTTCTCCTGAAGACATACATTAAGGCTGACTAGGTCAGGAAAACTTCCTGGATTGCTTGGGAACAATGAGTGGACTATGAGATGGAATGACAGATTATCCTCCTAGAAACTCAGGTCTGCATTTAGGATAACCACCAAAAACTTTGTCAGTTTTGGAGGCATATAGTTTAATTTCTTGATGAATTATGGTGGCCTCCTTCTTTATTTCTAGTAGCCCCCCCCTTTGGAATTTCCAATTGAGACTCGACACTTGAATGACAGCTCAAAATGCTGTCAAATATGGAAACATGTCATATTGGTACCATAACCCAGCTGATCTTGGAAACTAAGCAGGGCCAGCTCTGATTAGTACTTGGATGGAAGACCACCAATGTACACCAGGTGCTGTAAGCTCTGTGGACTCTTTTCTATTTGGGGGCTTGAATTGCCAGTGATAGCAGAAAGAGGGAGGCACAGAGAAAAAAGACACACACATACACACAGAGCTGTGAATATATCCGCACTGGAATTCAGAGAAAAGAGTGATTCAGATCAAAGCTCAATTCAGGGTTTGCTAGCTTTAGTCATAGTGGCAAAAACAACAGGAGGAAAAGAAAAAAAAATAACACACACATACATCACACACATACAAAAGCCAGGGCTGCAAAGAGAAAACTACTAATTAAATTTATGATTTCAGAATGTGCAATAAGAACAACCTGTTTCAGGAGGGAAGATGGTCAGGAACAACAATAAATATTTACATATTGTGGAATCTGTGGGAATGTGCCCGCTGTCTTGCCTTTCTCTTTCTTTTGATTTTGCTGATTGCTAGATTTCTTATTCTTAACTGCCATCTGGTTGGCCTCCACCTATAACAACTCTATGGATGAGAGACCTCTAAGTCATTCTATCATCAACCAGCCTGCTCGCGTCTTGCAGATTCGGAGATGCGTCTTCCTGGAATATCCCCATCTGTAATGGGGTCTTGCTTTTTTCCTAATGCCTTCCCCCTTAACCACAAGCATTATTGTCTTTTTTAGGGAGTCATATGATTTTAATTATGGTATTTGAATGGTTTTATGCTTTCAGTGTTATGTTAATGTGCTTTAATTTTAGTGTGTTTTTAATTGTTATGCTGGTTTTAATTGTATTTTAACCTTTGTTGTACCCTGCCTTGAGCTTTGGGGAGAGGCAGGTAACAAAATAATAATAATAATAATAATAATAATAATAATAATAATAATAATAATAAAATTATTAATTATGTATTCTCATGATATGGCCAAAATATGACAGCCTTAGTTTAGTCATCTTGGCTTCTAGGGAGAGTTCAGGCTTGATTTGCTCTAGGCGATTTGCTTGTCTTCTTAGCTGTCCAGGGTATCCACGGAACCCTTCTCCAGCACCACATTTCAAAGGAGTTGTTTTTGTTCCTGTTAACTTTCTTCATTGTCCAGCTTTCACAACCATACATAAAAACCTCTATTTAAAAAAACTCCAAAGAAGGAGACTCCACCACATTCCACTGAGGCAGCAGTACATTCCACCATTAAGTGCTCTTACCATAATGTTTAGATACAATCTTTTTTCCTGAAGTTTGAAGCCATGGCTCCATCGTGTCCTAGTTTCTGGAGCAGCAGAAAACAGGCTTGCTCCACTCTCCACATTACATCCCTTCAAATGTTTAAACATAACCATTATGTCACCTCCTAACCCTCTCTTTTTCAGGCTACTCAGCTCCCTAACTGCTCCTCATAGGGCTTCATGGTTTCCAGGCCTTCTACTATTTTGGTTGCCCTCCTCTGGATATGTTCCACCTTGTCAATATCCTTCCTGAACTGGGGTGCCCAGCACTGGACACAGGATTCCAGGTGGGGCCTGACCAAAACAGAATAGAGTGGTACCATCACTTCCCTTGACTCAGACACCATACTCCTACTGATGCAGCCCAGGATCACATTGGCTTTTTTAGCTGTCACGTCATACTGCTGACTTGTGTTCAGCTTGTGGTCTACTAAGACTCTGAGATCCTTTTCATATGTACTGTGGTCAAGTCAACTGCCACCCATCTTCACACAATTAAAAACCAAACAGCACCTAATATTTAAATGAACTGTTGCCATCTCACCAGAAGGTATCTTTTTAAATAAAAAAATGAATAACACCTTATTTGGAGCATAAAAGGGAGAAAGGGAGTGGGAGAAAAAAAAGAAAGAAACCTGACATCGCCTTTAAGACTAACTGGCTTTTATTTTCTCATGAGCTTTCACGAATATAAACCCACTTCTTCAGATGAAGTACTGTATTGAGGCCTCAGGTATAAAGCACATTTATATAGGTGCAGAAGTGGGAGGAAATGTAATAGGATCCAGAAAGATGCAAATCACATGCCTTGACCTAAATTTGCAAAAGACAGGGCAAGGTGATTCAGATCTTTTCAGATCTTTAAAGTGGTTGATGTGTGAAAGCCATAGATCTGCTTAGTAAAAGTCAGTTTCCATGGGTTCAAAGTGCCTTGGCGACATCCTATGGAGTGCTGGGATGAGCAGTTTAAGGAGGGGCATTTATCATTCTCAGCCAGAGAGCTCTTGGACCGCACTAAACTACAAACCCCAGAATTCCACAGGATGTTGCCATGGCAATTAAAGTGGAATATAGTGCAATAGTGGTATAGGGTGATTAAGATCTACAACATGTTAAACAATACCAGCCTCTAGAACAGACTTGCACAACCTGGCAGTAGGTAAGGCCCGAAATTAAATAGGCTAAATTTCTTCAGGTGGCAGATAGGTTTTTAGCGCCTCACTTTCCAAGTAAAGTCATAATAAGGGTATAATAATGTTTTTGATTTGCAAAATAGTTTAATCATTAATTATACCATAATTATTATAGTATAATTAATGATTAAACTATTTTTCAGATAAAATAAACCGTATTATAAAAAAGAGATGGGGCAGGTGGCAGAGGGAAGTGGGGGAAGGCGATCTCATCCTCCCTGCTCTGCTCCCAGCAGGTGCTGTGCCGTGGGTGGGTGGGATAAGGAAGTGGGGAGAACGATCTCACCCTAGAATCATAGAATCATAGAGTTGGAAGAGACCCCAGGGGCCATCCAGTCCAACCCCCTGCCATGCAGGAACACCCTCAAAGCACTCCCAACAGACAGCCATCCAGCCTCTGCTTAAAAACCTCCAAAGAAGGAGACTCTACCACACTCCGAGGCAGCATATTCCACTGCCGGACAGCTCTGACCGTCAGGAAGTTCTTCCTGAGGTTCAGGTGGAATCTCCCTTCCTGCAGCTTGAATCCGTTGCTTCTTGTCCTGGTCTCTGGAGCGGCAGAAAACAAGCCCTCTCCCTCCTCTACATGGCATCCCTTCAAATATTGAAACATGGCTATCATGTCGCCTCTTAACCTTCTCTTCTGCAGACTAAACATACCCAGCTCCCTAAGGCGCTCCTCATAGGGCATGGCTTCCAGACCCTCCACCATTTTGGTCGTCCTCCTCTGCACATGCTCCAGCTTGTCGATATCTTTCTTGAATTGAGGTGCCCAGAACTGGACATAGTATTCCAAGTGAGGCCTAACCAAAGCAAAATAGAGTCGTACCATTACCTCCTTCAATCTAGACACCAGATTCCTATTGATGCAACCAAGAATCACGTTGGCTTTCTCAGCTGCCGCATCACACTGCTGACTCATGTTCAGCTTGTAATCTACCAAGACTCCTAGATGCCTCCCCACTCTGCTCCCTGCCCGCAAGGTGGCCGCACAAAATCTTTTGACCCGCCGCAAGTGGCCCACGGGCCGTATGTTGTGCGGACCTGCTCTAGAATTACCTTACTGAGCCAGAACAGCAAAGCAGAGAGGGCAGAGCACAGCAGATAAGCCTGCCTCACTGGGCCTTACCTCAGCATGTTAACAGAGCAAAGAAGTATGAGTTTGATCATCAAAATGGAAATCACAAGAAAAGTAGAGGCTTAGGGAGGGAGCGAGGGAGGGAAAAAAATCTTCCCTGGATGCATTTTGGGGAAAGCCTTCCAGAAATATCTAGAAAGTTCAACAACATGTTTTGTTTACATGATTGTTTCACTCCACATATGCAGATTGTTAGTTTCTGCTAAATGAAGTTAAAAAATTTAAAGTTTGCTAAAATGTGTTGCTAAAAATCATGTTTGTTACAAGTTTTTTCAATTTTATTTCTTTATTAAATTCAAATATAACACTTAAAATATAAGAAACAAAAGGAAAAATGATATGTATGTTATTAACAGTTGTAAACCATATATAAACATATAAACATATGTAAACATATATATATATGTATATATGTATATGTATATGTATGTATATGTATATGTATATGTATATGTGTATATTCTTTGCACCTTCATAGTTATCAAGAAATTTCTCTTATTTATACAATTATTGATATATTAACTGTTTCATATCTCCTTTCAACTTCCTACCTATCAATTGGGTAATTGTAAATCAGTCATAAGGAGACCCAAAGAGGCCCAAAACTGCTGCTCATGGTGTGATATCCCCATGGGATAGTATGTAGATGTAGTATAGCATAACTTACTTTGGTACTAGTTTTAAATAAGCATTGCTGTTTAAAAAGCATTGCTGTTTACCTTACTGTCTTGTAACTAAAATGTGCTCTGTACTGACTCAGGGGTGCTTTTTCATTACAAAACACTCTGTAGCCATACTCTGCACCTGTTCAGGAACACTCTCACCTGACAGTACTGAAGCACACTCATGTTGCCTAGAGGCACTTTCTCATCAGTATATGTATTTTCCAGCTATTATCTTCCAGAAGTGTATTGTTAAAATCTTATTATATTTTATGTCTACTATATTTTTTGTTTACTAAAGCTTAGGCCATTTCCATCCTACACTGTTATAGTGCTACTTTTCCATCTTCAACCTCTTGTGGAATTCTGAGATTTGTAGTTTACTGAGGCCAAAGAGCTCTCTGGCTGAGAATTCTAAAAGCCCCTCCCCAAACTGCAAACCCCAGAATTCCACCGGATGTTGAAAGTGGAATAATAGCGCTATAACAGTGTAGTGTGGAAATGACCATAGAAACTTTAAGGGAGTGTACTAATCATACATCTTATAATCACAAGCTGAGAGACCAGAAGTCACAGCTGTTTGATCCCCATGGGATAGTATGTAGATGTAGTATAGCATAACTTACTTTGGTACTAGTTTTAAATAAGCATTGCTGTTTATTTTCCTTTTGTTGTGTGTATGCATTGCTTTTGTATACCCTTATGTGTATTGCTTTATATATATGTAAAGAGGTACATTTTCATCTCTTTTACTGTCTCAAAAATAGAATCATAGAATCATAGAAATGTAGAGTTGGAAGAGACCACACGGGCCATCCAGTCCAACCCCCTGCCATGCAGGAACAGTCTCAAAGCACTCCCGACAGATGGCCATCCAGCCTCTGCTTAAAAACCTCCAAAGAAGGAGACTCCACCACACTCCGAGGCAGCAGATTCCACTGCCGGACAGCCCTGACTGTCAGGAAGTTCTTCCTGAGGTTCAGGTGGAATCTCCTTTCCTGCAGCTTGAATCCATTGCTCCTTGTCCTGGTCTCTGGAGCGGCAGAAAACAAGCCCTCTCCTTCCTCTACATGGCATCCCTTCAAATATTTAAACAGAGCTATCATGTCCCCTCTTAACCTTCTCTTCTGCAGACTAAACATACCCAGCTCTCTAAGTCTATCCTCACAGGGCTTGGCTTCCAGGCCCTTCACCATTTTGGTCGCCCTCCTCTGGACCTGCTCCAGCTTGACCATGTCCTTCTTGAATTGGGGTGCCCAGAACTGGACACAGTATTCAAGATGAGGTCTAACCAAAGCAGAGTAGAGTGGTACCAGTACCTCCCTCGATCTAGACACCATACTCCTATTGATGCAGCCGAGAATTGCATTGGCTTTCTTGGCTGCCGCATCACATTGCTGACTCATGTTCAGCTTGTGGTCTATTAAGACTCCTAGATCCCTTTCACACGTACTGCCATCCAGCCACGTGTCCCCCATCCTATATTTCAGCATTCCATTTTTTCTACCTAAGTGTAGGACCTTACACTTCTCTCTGTTGAATTTCATTTTGTTAGCTTTGGCCCAGCTCTCCAATCTGTCCAGGTCATTATGAATTTTGATCCTGTCCTCTGGCGTATTAGCAACCCCTCCCAATTTGGTGTCATCTGCAAATTTGATGAGCATGCCCTCTGTTCCTTCATCCAAGTCATTGATGAAAATATTGAACAGTACTGGGCCCAGGACAGAACCCTGTGGCACCCCGCTAGTCGCTTCTCTCCAGGATGAAAAGCAGCCATTGGTGAGCACCTTTTGGGAACGGTCAGTCAACCAGTTACAGATCCACCTGACAGTAGCTCTGTCCAGCCCACATTTTACTAGCTTCTTTGCAAGAATGTCATGTGGAACTTTGTCAAAGGCCTTACTGAAATCGAGATATGCTACATCCACAGCATTCCCTTCATCTATCAAGCTAGTAACTCTATCATAAAAAGAGATCAGATTAGTCTGGCATGACTTATTTTTGAGAAATCCATGTTGACTTCTCGTGATTACCGCGTTGCTTTCTAAGTGATTAGAAACTGACTGCTTAATGATCTGCTCCAGGATCTTTCCGGGTACAGACGTCAGGCTGACTGGGCGATAATAGTTTAATCTATTGTTAACGAAGTGCACTCTGCATTTACTCAAGGACGTATGATCATCCAAATTCGCTCTGCACCCACTGAAATACACTCAGCACCTACTCCGTGGCACTCTTGCCTGTTCATATGTAACTTTTACGTCCCCCCGGCAAACTAAAGTATTTGTGACCATTCTTTTTTACTTGTTAACAATTCTTCTGAAGTCTTTTTCTGTAATGAAACTTAGTTCTTTTAGAAAAGAAATCATCCTTTCGATTTTGTGAAACATACATATAAAATATACCTTTTGTTTGATGTACAGAGAGGTACACTGTCAAACGTTATAACAGTTAATAATGATGATGATGTCCATTGATGAGAAATATCCATGAATCATCACCATAAAAATTACATGTTCTCAGTACAGGCTACCCCATTAGTCTGACAGGTTAGGAACTGGAATACGGTCAGAAAATGGAATTGGTTGAAAAGGGGAACCCATGTACTGTTCTGTAGGGAGCATGAAGAACTTACAGAGGCTCACTTGAGACCAACAATATAAGAGCTGCTTTGCAAAGTCTGTCAGCTGGCAAAGCACCTTTCCCCCCCTTCTCAGCACACCATGCATGCAGTCACAAGTGAGCCTCCATAGGCAAGAAGAACTGACAAAAGAGCAGAGCCCCTGTTGAATTAATGGAACTTGTCCTTAATTTTAAATCATCAAAAGAGTGAGTTGTCAGGTAACAGACATCAAGAAGTGGGGGCTTCTTGTAGAATATTGAGGTGCGTGAAGGTGGGGGGCCACAACACTGCTACGGCGAATGCCCCAGCGGCCTTGGCAAGAGCCAGGCTTTCCTGGGCCTAGATCTGGGCCTTCCCTTGTTACAGTGAGATAATGTCTGTGTGGAAAGAGACCTGTTTGCCTTGGCAAGTAGGCCTCGGAAGGCTCCCACAACATTTCCACCCAGCTCAGCTAAAAATCACCGAACAGCCTGTGGCGAATTCTGAGTCAGGCTGGCGGGGGGAGAGGGGCAGGCGGGCAGGCCACAAGGCACGCTGGGAAATGGAGGAGGACGGGACTGCTGGTGGTGTGCTGGGTGGGGCAAGAAAGAGGGTCTGTTAAGGTGAGGCCGGGCAAGGACGCCAAGGAAGCCCAGCAGGAACACGGAGAGCTTTTCCCACCTCATCAGGTGGCAGTCAGACAGGTTGGGCCTGTGTGCATGTAACCCCACCCAGTCACCTGCGTGGGGGGGAGCAGGGAAAAGCAAGGGGTAGGGAAAGGGCGTCAACTCCATCACCACTACCCTGCGCTGCACAGTCTGCACTTTGCTCTTCCAGGATATTAGGCCCAGCGAGGCAGCGGGAGCTGAGATGCCAGATTTCTTCCCACTACTTTGTGTTGCCGGACTGAAAACTGGAGGGCACTCCTGTATCTTTGATAGTGGCATTAAAGGGAGAATTTCATCAGGTGTTGCTCATCATGCAGCCAGGTAACAAGGTGGAGCTGTTGAAATACCCTCTTCTGCACAACCATGTAAAGCACAGGAGCCACCTCCAGTTGTCACTCTGGCAACTTTGCTGTTATTCTGTGGCTTCAGATAATTTCTGGCTTATGGAGTGTCAGCCCTAAGGCAAACCCATCAGGGGATTTCTGGGGCTAAGAGAGTGCGATGTGGTTTTCTAGTAGGTTTCCACAGCCAAGTGGGAACCCTGGCCTCCAGGGTCATAGTCCACCACCCTGGCCGTGCAAAATTGTGGAGCAGGATGATGACATGGTTCAAGTGTTGGCTCATGCTGAAGCCTCCGTTGCGGGTGCGGAGGCAAGGAATGTGTGTTTTGTACCACAGGCATGCAGCTTCAGCAACCACACATGTCCCCAAAGACTCCCCCATGCTGCCCCATATAAATCCAGAGCTTTGAAATGTTACTGTTTTGGATTGCTTTGTTGTTATATGCCGTCAAATCATTTCTGACTTATGGAGACCCTAAGACGACACCATCATGGGGTTTTCTGGGGCTGAGAGTGTGTGACACACCCAAGGTCATCCAGTGGGTTTCCAAGGCTGAACGGGGAATTGAACCCTGGCTCCAGGGTCACAGTCTTTGCTGGCAAGCTAGGGTGGTCCATTTTTCCTCTCAAGCCTCAGGGCAGCACAGAAGACTGGTAAACTCAGGCCTTCACAACCCCTGCAGTAACTCTATCTTGTGTCAGAGAAGTGCCATCTGCAACATAACGTCGCTGTGGAAGAAAGTGTCCTTGTTCAGCCAGCCCTGCCCTTTTCCTGACCACTCTGCTCCATCCCACCCCCAGGAGGCACTGAGCAATATTCAGTGGCTACTGAGCATGGTCAGTCCTTATTAAGTTACTAGAGGCTTTTAGGCCTTCCTTTGGTTGTTGTTGTTTTTTAATCTTGTTCTAATGATTATTTTGTCCCTTCTTCTCGGTATTTAACTGAGCCTACTGAAACTTGTTTGTGCTACATGTAAGACACCCCTCTTGAGAAAACAACTCCACTCTTACGCTATATAGCAGGGTTGGGAACTCTGTGGACTTCTAGACTGCAACTCCAAGCACCCCAGGTGAGCACAGCCAGTGGTGAGGAATGTTGGGAAATCCACTCCACCATCCGGTAGGCCACACAGCGCCCACTCCTGTTATAAAAGCTGTGATTCAGAATCTGTCTTTCAGACTTTTAAAATCTTGTCTACTGACCATGGTGGAGATTGTGGGAGCTGAGTGCAAGAAAGTAACATGCCCATTGCCTTCCCACGCTCTCAGGTGGCATCCAGGAGTCCCACTCTCCAGTTTTATGTTCTGAACTATCTCCACCCCATCCCCTCTCTTTCACTCTCAAAAATGCCTTTCACTCTCATCCCTCAGGGGCCCAGTATCGTGTTGTGTTGCTCCACTGTTAATTGGGATTGTGAGAACAAGAAAAAAAAATGAAGCTTAATCCAGACAAGACAGAGATGTTCCTGGTCAGTCAAAAGGCAGATTAGGGAACAGGGACTTTGCCTGTGCTGAATAGGGGTTACACTCCCCCTGAAATCTCAGGCTTGCAGCTTGGTTGTTCTCCTGGACTTGACTCTGAGACTGGATGCCCAGGTTTCAGCAGTGGCCAGGAGTGTGTTTGCACAGTTAAAACTTGTGCTCTGGTTGTGCTCCAGTGCTTGTCCGATCTGACTACACTGACACATGCCTTGATTACATCTCAGCTGGATTAACTGTAACATAATGTACATGGGGCTGACTTTGGAAACTGTTCGGAAATGTCATTCTGTTCAAAACATGGCAGCCAGAATGCTGACTGGTGCCAGTTACAGGGAACACACAACTCCCTCGTTAAAACAGCTTCACTGGCTACCAGTTTGTTTTTGGGCACAATTCAAAGTCCTGGTCATGACTTATAAAGCTCCACAGGTCTGGACTATTTGAAAGACTGTATCTCCCTCTACGAACTTGCCAGAGCCCTAAGATCAACAGGGGAAGGCTTTCTCTTGGTCCAACTCCCATCCCAGGCTTGCCTGGTGAGGACACAGCAGAGAGCCATTTCAGTGGCTGGTACCACCCTGTGGAACTCTTTTCCACGGGAAGCTAGCAGGGCCCCCTCTCTGCTCTCTGTTCACCAGCAGGCAAAAACATTTCTTTTCAAGCAGGCTTTTAATATGTGAGCAAGAGGAGCTTTTTCTTTATCAAGATGTTTTTAACATTTTTATATATGTTTTTGCTGTAATTTAAAAAAAAATGTTCTTAACTTTTTGGAAGCTACCTTGGGTGCCACTCTAGGAGAAAGGGATCATATAAATATATTAAACAAACAATGAAGGTGAGGAGATTCTGAGCAAAAGGGATCCATCTTGGGCTCTTACTTTGAAGTTTTTTTTGTATATGTGGGAGGAACAATAGAGAGCAGAGGCAAGAAAAATGTACTCCTCCAGATGTTCAACTCCAGTCCCCCAGCATTCCTTGCTAGCAATTATACTGGCTAGCCCTTGGTAAGAGCTGCAATTCAACAACAGCTGGAGGGCAGTGGTTTGTTTACCCCAATATGGAAGATGAGAATACCAATGTCAGAATTTGAGGGAGCACCTCTCTCTGTATGTGCCCACCTGAGGATTGAGGTCTGCTGCTGGGGATGGGGAGACCCTTCTCTGTCCCACCATTGTGGGCAATACTTTGTGTGTGGACATGGGAAAGGCCCTTCTCAGCTGTTGTACCCCAATTGTGGAATGCCCCCCCCGGAAGCCTGATTAGTACTAACACTCATTTAATTTAGGCAAGAAAGAAAAAAACAGCTATTCATCAAGGTTTTGGGGTCTCTGCTTCATTAGTTCATCCCAAATAGATGTACATTTAAAAAAAACCCTCAAAATCTTTTTTAACTCACTATTATGTTTAAGGTATTTTTGCTTACTTAAATTGTTTTTATTTTTAAAAACTGTTCTAAGTGGTTACTTTTCATTTGACTTGTAAGCTGCCCTAGAATTTTTTTGATATGGGGTGGTGTAGAAATATTTTGTGAGAGTCAGCATGGAACAATTGCTTCAAATTTCAGGGAAAAAAAATTCCATCTAAACACTAGGAAGAACTTCCTGACAGTAACAGCAGTTCCACAGTGGAATATGCTGCTGCCTGGGAGTGTGGTGGAATCTCCTTCTTCGGAGGTTTTTAAATAGAGTCTGGATGGCCATCTGCCAGGAACGCTTTGATGGTGTATTCCTGCATGGCAGGAGGTTGGAGTCGATGGTCCTTGGAACTCTACTGTTCCATGATTCTATGGCGGAGTGGTTTGAGCATTGAACTACAACCCTGGAGACCTGGGTTTGAATCCCTGCTCAGCCGTGGAAACCCACTGGGTGACCTTGGGTGCACCACATACAGCTCAGCCCCAGAAAACCCCTTAATAGGCTTGCCATAACTCTGAAACAGCTTGAAACCACACAACAACAATTAAAAATCAAAAAGCCCCTCACCTTGGCAGGTAGAACATTAAACAGTTCTTCCAGGAATGAGTTCCAGGCAGGCCAAAACCAGGGGAACATGCAGCCCTACAGCTATGTGACAAACACCAATCCCTGACCACCCTACTCGGTCATACCGCCGGCAAGGGACGACGGGTATTGCTGTCCAGCCTCTGGAAAGTCACAAACCACCTCCTCACCTTGGGATGAAGGCTTAGGGGCAAGGGATGTGTGGCTGGACTATCCCTCTCGTCAGCCCCAGCCAGCGTGGCCAATGCAGGCGGATAATGGGAGATGCCGTCCCCCGACATCTCGGGGTGGCCCCGGTTTCCCATCCGTACGCCGGCAGGGCAGCGATACTAGTCCAGATTCGGCGTTCAACGTGGCCAGCAGATGGTGCATCGGCTGAGTTTTCGCTCATGTGAACCAAAGTTGTTTTTTTTCCAAATCTCTCTCTCTCTCTCTGCTTCTAGGTTGTAGCCAGGCCAAGTGAGGAAGGGGAGGCGAGCGGCGACCCACTCCTGTTCGCCGCCGCCGCCGCCGCCTCTTTTTCTTCGGGAAGTCCCCTTCCCACCTCCGCCGCTCCCGCGTCCCTCCCCCGCGGCCTGGGGATTTTTTTATTCATGCTTTCCAGTTCCAAACTTCTCGTCCGCAGCCTCGGATGATTCAGCCCTTCCTTTCCTCCCCCCTCTCGCTTCCTCCCGCCCGCCCTCCGAAGTGACCGGATTCGCGCCCCCTCCGTCCCCGCCCGCCCGCCCGCCCGCCACACAGCCCCGCGCCCCGCGCCCCCTCCCGCCCCAAAGCAACGTTTGCAAAAAGCCAGTTAACTCTTTCGCGACCCCAGGAGGAGGCAGGGCTGGGCTCTCCGAAGACCCCGGGCGTCCCTGGCACGCTGCGGGCTGCCGCGCTTCCATCCCTAGCCCCGGCCCCCCCGAGGCATTTTAAGGGGGCGAGCAGCCTCCGCCAGCAGCGGAGCGGGCGCGTTAAGGGACCCGAGACCCCCTCCCCCCCGAGCATCCAGGAGTCCTCAGACGAGCGGCCCGCCCCTCCAGCGCCACATTCGGCCACCCTAAATAACCCCTTTCTCCCTCTCCGCCCTCAGCGCTCAAGAGGTGTGGAGGGGGTGTCGGGCAAAGGCAGCTCCTCCCACCAATAAGAGGCCAGGGATCCTCCTCCGTGTCCAACCGGGAGGCCGGGGAGGCGGGATTTTTTTCCGGAGCCGCAGGAAAAAAAGTAGGACGAAGAGCGACGCGAGAAGAGATGGCGAGCGGCGCCCTGAGAGCCAGGTGGGGAGAGGCGGGGCCTGAGGACAGGTGGGGGCGGAGTCAGCGGACAGGTGGAAGGGGCGGCAGTGCCGAGGGAGGGGGGAGAAGGGAAGGCGGAGGGCTTTTTGTCTTCTCCCTAACGTCGAGGTCGCCTCCCGCAGCAGCGGTTGTTGCTAAGGTGGAGGGGGCGGCCAGGTGAGCGGTGGGGGCGTGGCCAGGGACAGGTGAGCGGGGAGGGGAGACGAGAGGGGGTGGGCCAGCCCAGCGGCCAGCCCGCCCGCCCGTCCCTCCGCCGCGGAGACGCGACGCGCTCGTGGGGTGGGCGCAGAAGTGGTTCTCCTTCCCGACCCCGCTCCGCGCGGAGTCGTTCTTTCCCGAGAACCGGCCGGGCTGAGCAGGGTGAGTTGGGCGGAGGGGAGGCCGCCGATTTCAACTCCGGGGGCAGAGCTTTGTAGGTCCGGATCGCTCTTTCTTCGCTCTCCCCCCGCCCGGGGGTTTAGACGGTTTTGGACGTCTCACTCCCCTTCCGCCGCTTTCCTCCTCCCGGTCGCTGACGCTATTCCGAGCAGGAATGGGGGCGACCCCTGCCTTTCCCGCCCCGCGTTCTACTGCTCCCCCCTTCTCCCTCCGAACCTGACTCACTCCCCCCCTTCTCCAACGTCCCTTAACTTTCCCCCTCTTTTTATTCCCCCGTCTTTTCTCCGCGATCCCCTTTCTCGCTCTCCTCCTTCTCCCCGCTTTCTGCCTTCTCTCCCCGACCTCCTTCTCTCCTCTTAGCTATTCCTTCTTTCTCTCCCCCTCCCCCCACCAGGATGCGTGGAAGGATGTCGGGGTAAAAGCAGGGCAGGCAGGAGCTGCTTCACTCACTTAAGTAGGGAAAAATATATTACTTTGTAGTTCCCCCTCCACCAGCCGGCAATATTTTTTATTATAGGTAAAACCTGCCTTAACTATTCTCTGGCCTCGTACGAGTGAATGGAGCCAAGTAACTCCAATCTGGTAAGGTGGGAGGCGGTAGAGAAAGAGGAAGATCGTAGACGCAGTTCGGGAAGACGCGTCCCTGAATGTGCAAGACCTGAACGGGGCAGCTGAAGTCAGGGTGACTCAGAGGTCTCTCATCCATAGGGTCCCCCTTAGTCGAAGTTGACCGGACGGCAGCGAACAACAACAAATCCGAATCTTGAGATGCTCGGGATGGGTCAGACTGCAAATCTCATCAACCCCAAGTCACACTAGCGAGATGATGAGAGCTGTAGTCAGAGTTGTTTGGAGAATGCCAGGTCAGGGGATGGTTAGATGGATCTATTGATCTGTTTGAGCCAATGGATCCAGGTCAAAAAGGGATTCTGAATCAGGAAGAACTCTTTAGGGTGTGTATGTTGGAACAGATGCGCAATTTTGCACCCATATCTCAGAACTGGTTGCCCCACTGGGGCCTTGGGTGGGTGGGTGAGCTCTGTGTCTCTTCTCTGATTCATTTCCTGGTGAGCTGCTCACCCCTACAGTGATGCTGTCTGAGGCTGCTGCACAAGTTGGATCCGATGGGAATTGTATTTTTAACTTTTGAGATGTGCAGGTGGATAGAGAATGGGCATCGTAGGAAAGTTTTGTTTTAACTTTAGTAAGCCATCTTGAGTCTTGAACAGGGAAAGGAAGCAGGATATAAATAAATAAAATTGCAATAATGTTAATGTGGCTGCTGTCACGACATCTCTGGTCACTTTGTGGGAGCAGTACCCCCTTTCTGTGCTTTTTCTCTTGTCCACTCTATGCCAGAGGTGGGATCTAATGGAGTTAACAGTGGGCTGGTATATCTCAAGCTGGTCTCATCCTCTTCAGACCAGTGCGTTGGCTTTGCCAGAGGCCAGAAAAGGGTGGGCAGCTGGCATTCCTCATCCTATGCCCACCCAAGGCCTACATATGGAAACGCTGTCAAGCTATTTAGGGCTTGGGGTCTGGCTATTAGTCTCCTGCTTGCTGTGTTTGTTTGGAGGATACTTTCTGTTTTCAACTGTCTGCTGGATGATGGAAGATTCTCATTTAAGGGCCAAACAGTCCCCCCCTCCAGTGAGAGTTGTAGTTTAATTCTTATTTCTGTTCTAGATCTTTTTACTTTGTTGTTTGCTCTTCTCTGCTTCTGGAGCGTTTATCCCATACAGCAGGAATGGGAGTATGTCACCTGGCACATGTTTGGGGGCTACGGCTCCCCAGGTCTTGGATTACTGGCAGTGGTGGCTGAGGCTGATGGGAGCTAGAGTCCTTCAACCCCTGGATGTATGCAATTTCCCTGCCCTTTGTCCCCCCGCCAGAATAAGGCTTTAAAACAATGTGTCTGTCCATATATTATTGGATTGCAGCATCTATCATTCCTTACAGTAGCCTATGCTGGAGGTACAACCAGCAATATCTGAACAGGCTTGCCTGCACCCTCCTTTATGCCATGATTTTATGGTGTGGAGAAGTTATTTTTTGGATGACAGATCCCAGAACTTCCCTAGAAAGTATGGCCACTCCTGGTTGGAGGATTCTGGGAGCTGTAGCCCAAGGAAAGTTCCTTTTCCTAAGCTGTGGGTAAGAGAGCAATTTCTATGATAAGAAAAGGGTTTTGGTATTTCCAGGGGCACCTGGCACTTGCTTCTTCACCACTGCCATGTCAGGGTGTAGCAGGAACTTGGGCCCATTTGCCATCATGAACAATACTCATTGCCCAAGTGGTTGTTGTGCTCTTTAGAATCCAGAGCCTGGTTTGGTAACTCTTATGTGCCTGTTTGCTTGGGAATTGCAGTCATAAGAATCAAAAGCTGGGTTATATACGTGTGTCTTTTTTTCCCCCTTCGGCAAATGTTCTCGTTGGACTCTGTCCTGCAAGGCACACCCTGCCCCATTGCTTACTCTGCACTGCCTTACAGGGGTGTGTGTCTCTCTCTATGTGTGTGTGTATGTGTGTTTGTCCTGGCAGGTTTGGTTGCCCCTTTTGTGCTTGTGGAGTTCCTTCACCCTGCTTTCAAGCTCCTGGGGTTGAAATCTGGAATCATCCTGACTCCAAGTATTTATTGGTTGGCAAGTAGGGGCATTTTGTCCAGGAGTGCTTCTCAGCTTTCAGTGTGCCACCCCATCATTCTGCTGTTCTCCAAGGTGGTAAAAGCAGGAATAATTTATTAAATCTGAATTATTTGTAAATCAAGGCAAAGACCTCTTAAAAGCTAAAAGCTCTTCCCCTTCCTCACTTTCTTATGCGCATAAAAATGTTGGCATGATAATTATGATCATATTAATAACAATGATAAATTTGTCACACTTGAAATAAAGTTCTTTGCCCATATTAAAAAGATCAAAGTACTTTGGAGAAGCTGGCATAGGACCCAAGGCAGTCTGAAAGAGAGTAAAAACAGACATAGAAAGGGAAATGAGGATCTGGGTGCAAGTTAACTAGGAACCAATAAAGCTTTTCATAAGAGCTGACCATCATTACAAGTGGATGAGTCTCTCCTTGATGGGAAAAGGTGGGAGAGGCACTGACAGATGGCACAATTCATCTTGTTGATCTACCTTCTCTGCTAGCCCTTGGCTGTTGATGACCTCGTCCCCTTAATGACCCAGATCAGCAACTGGGAATCCGGAACGAGGAGGTGGTGGTTATTCCAGGGTGTTTAAGGAGGGGTGTGTGTCAAGTTGTAATACTGGCACTGGATGCTTTGTGGGGAGGGGGGACTTACGGTTGCGTATGTATTTCAGAAGTCCTGCCACCCCCAGCTCTGACTGGACTACTGAGCTTTCCATATCTACAGGTGGCCACAAATGGTCCGCCGGCATGCCAAAGGGTAGGGTGCTGTTTCAGGAGCTGATCCATGGAGGCTGAGATGCAGCTGTACCTGCCTGCTGCACTGGTCTGTTTGCATAGACCCACCTCCCTGAGGGCTCTGAACTGGCAGTGCAAGAGTAAGCAAGGTGGGGGTGGAAGGCTGGCTAAGAATGCACCTGCTCCTTGTCCCCAGGTGTCCTTCTGGATGTGCAGGCAGTGGGGATGGAGGGGAGGGAAGTGAGCAGTGAGCTGCCAAAGTGGATTGAAGTTGGCCCTGCGCGCGCACGCGTGTGTGTGTGTAGCGCCAGAGCAGTAAGTAGGTGTAGGATGAGAGCTCAGCAGGGAAGGTAAGAACTTGGCCTAAGGTATGTTAGAATAAAACTGGCCCTGGGAACCTGTTTGGAACTATGGTTGTTACTTTGAGTGCTATAGAATCACAGAGTTGGAAAAGACCACAAAGGCCGTTGAATCCAACCCCCTGCAATGTAAGAATACACCATCAAAGCATTCCCAACAGATCAGCCTCTATTTAAAAACCTCCAAAGCAGGAGACTCCACCACACTCCCAGGCAGTGTATTCCACTGTTGAACTGCTCTTACCTTTAGGAAGTTCTTCCTAATGTTTAGGCAGAATCTCATTTCCTGAAGTTGGAAGCCATTGTTCCGTGTCCTAGTCTCCAGACTAGCAGAAAACAGACTTGCTCCATCCTCCATAGGACGTCCCTTCAAATGTTCGAACATAGCTATCATGTTGTCTCTTAACCTTCTCTTCTCTGGGCTAAACATACCCAGCTTCCTAAGCTGCTCTCATCAATTTGGTATTACAGCAAGCTCTATATATTATCACAAACTTTTTTAGTTTCACAATCTTTCAGATACTTCTGTCTGGACCACCAGTGATTTGAATTCTGTCCAAGAGTCTAGGAGTCAGTGAAGGTTGTTGTTGCTGTTGTGTGCTTTCAAGTTGTTTCCAACTTATGGCAAGCCTAAGGTGACCCCATCATGTGGTTTTCTGGGGCTGAGAGTGTATGATGTACCCAAGGTCACCCCATGGGTTTTCGCAGCCGGGCGGGGAATCAAATCCTGGTCTCCAGGGTCATAGTCCAAGGCCTAGACTACTACACTGCTCTGGCTCTCAGTCGGTGAGGTACTGTTGCACAATATGGCATGTTCTGAATACTGTCACTTTTCCAATTGTGCTGTTGTGATACTGTGGCAGTTTCATGCAGATGTTTTGTCAGTTTGTTTGGTAAAGCTCCTAGAGTATTTATCACCTTGCTGTTACCGTTATAATTCATGTCATTAAAGTTTCCTGATGGCCAGGCAGTTCAGCTTGCCTCCAGACGTACAGAGAGTATGGTTTCTTCTCTTCTGATGAATCTCAGGCCACCATCCCCAACTAAGATGAAGGTGGGGAGGGACATCAGCTGAAGCTCAATATTTTTCATTTGGCAATGATACACTGCTGCTTTTTCAGCATGAGAGATGTGGATTACACCTGAGGAAAGCGAGTCTTCATTGTCCTTGAAACAGCCCCCAATTTGTTGCATCTGTTTAGTCATTTCAAGAAATGCAAATGTGCAGTGAACTTGATTCTAACCAGAGGTTTGTAAAGAAACAGCAATAAAAACAGCAGACAAATATAATGAGGGATTTGAGCCTCTGAGCGTGCACAAATTTCCTTTCGTTTCTTAGTGAAAAACTACAGCCTCCTCTATTCTGGAATTAACAGAATGTCAGTATTACTAGCTGTCGTCAAAACAGCCATATCCTAATCCATCCACTTCATAAGCCAAGTTTTATTTCTTAAACAAAGAATTTTGAATTGGATTTGTGCTTCTATTAGTAATATTAATTGTTTGGCAGAATGCTCCTGACCTGCTTGCATGGATTTATGTTCTTAGACATTTGTTGTTGCTGTTGTTGTGTGCCTTCAAGTTGTTTCTGATTTATGGTGACCCTGAACCGAATTCTTCATGAGGTTTTCTGGGGTTGAGAGTATGTAACACGCCCAAGGTCACCTCAGTGGGTTTCCATGGCTGACTGGGGAATTGAATCCCGGTCTTCAGGGTCATAGTCTGGCTCGCTCTCTTAGGCATTACCCTGCTTTGTAGATGAAGGCCTTGTAATTTTAGTGTAGCAGGCAGAAGTTCATCAGGTGGAGTGTTCTTTATGTCATCTTCGTACCAGGGAAGACTGTCTGTAAATTCCCACCTGTGATGTGGCACAGAACAGAGGGGAGCAGGATGCAAGTGGACCCTGCATGAAAGTTTCAAACCAGAAAGGGTGCTTGTAACCATGGAGAGGAGAGAAGGAATGGGTTGGAAATTTGATGGCCAAAAGGGAGGGTAATATCAGAAAGGCTGGAAATTTGTGGCCGGAACAAGAGGATAGTAAGCCGAAAGAGCGGAAATTTGGAGGCTGAATGTAAGGTTGAGAAGCTGAAGGACTGGAAATTTGTAGGCTTAAACAGAAGGCCTCTGGACTATAACTGTGTAGAGGGTTGTAGGCCATGAGACTTGCCCAGTGGACAGCCACGCTGCTCTCCTTCTCCTGCCTCAGTCTGGCCATCTTTGAAAGAAAATTTATTTCGTATGTGCCTCAGAAGGCTGAGGTTCGGCTTACTCAGGCCTGCGGCAGGCCCCTGTGGCATGGTTGCCTTGGGAGCCTTGGCTGTGTCAGGCAGGAGGAGCAGCAACTCCAGGCCCCAGGAGCGTCTCCTCAGGGGGCTGGCTGATGAAACTACTGAGAAATCTCCCTTAGTGCCACTTTTTTTTTCCAGCACCAAAGCTGCCCTCGCCCAAACAGGGGGTTCTGTTGCCACCCGCCTCGGCTCTGACACCCGCCATAACAACCCCTTCCCTGTTGCTCCCCATAAACTCATCCTGGCTGTTGTACCACAGGCGAGGCCTGTAACAGGAGCTCGGCTTGGCGGAAAGGGAACCTGTAAGCGAGGAGGGGCAAAGCTGGGCACCATGCCAGCGAGTTGGCGTTGCCACAAAGAACAAGGGTGAGTGCGGCAGGAGTGGGGCTCACGGGACCCCTGACCTTTGCGGCCAGCTTGGAAGGTCGGAAGTGTTGGATGCAGCTCTGCTTCCCTCCCTCACCCCGGCCCCGACTTCTCATGCCAAGGCGACTGGCAAAAAAGTATTGATTGCCAGCTAGTGCCACTGTGCTGCTGCCCAGTGACCTATTTTGTGAGCCCAGGGGCGGGAGTGCTTCGCCCTCCTTTTAAGGCAGCAATTTCTCTCTCTCTGAAGGGGGTTCCCGTTTTTTGAGCCAAAAAGGAGTGGGGCCGTGTTTGTGTGTATCTGTGTCCTGGGAAGGGGGTGTCACCCCAGACAACCGTTGGTGTAACTTGGCCAAGTTCCCCTCCCCGGGGAGGGAGAAAAGAAAGCAGGTGACGAGAGAGAGAGAGAGAGAGAGAGAGAGAGAGAGAGAGTCGGAAGGAGAAGTAGGTCAGGCTGTGCTGAGGCTGGGCAAGGCCCCCGCCACAATCCCTCTGACTCCACAGCTGCTCTCCGCTGGCCACATGGGCACCGGACAGGGTAAGAACCCTGGGGAACCTCTTTCTCGAAGTCTTGCTGCTTTAGACTGCAGCTCCAGGCTTGTATCAACTCTTAACATAGTTCAGTTTCTCTCAGCTGGTTGGGTGGGGGGAGGCCAGGGAAATTCCTCCCCCTGGTGCCATATCTAACTTGTGAGCATATAAGGCAAGATTTGAATTCAGGTCCAAAAGAGTAAAAGGAGGAAAACAGAGAGAATTGATCGTTCTTCTAGGTTGATCAGCCCACAAAGAAGTATGAGAGCTAAAGCAGGGTGTGTGCATGGAAAAGGTGGGTAAGATTTGGGGTAGAGATCCATGGTGGCTGTAGAGATTTCAGGTTTGGACTGCATCTCTTCAACTCCCCTGGCCCCACAGTCAGCACAGTGGTTTCTGGAATTCTGGTAGTTTTCTTCCAAAGAAGTAGTTTTCTGCAAGGTCTAGTTGTGACTGGGGATATATGACGAGGTGGAGGCGAGAGACTGGGGATTTTGTATGGGCCTTCCTCTTTTGGAGGAGGACAACCTTTTTACTCTTTCTGACTTGGCCTGGCCTAAATTGCCAAAATAATGCTTGCCACTTGCAAACCTTGCTCGTGTCGACGGTGAGCTTGTAAACGTTGCGTGCTAGGCCAGTATAGATAAGCCTGGGCGCTATAATTTCAAGGAAGGGTGTGCCTGGTATCCGAGGCCCTTGCACAAAGGTGGTGTGACCCGGAAGTGTGCCAGAGAGCTTATGAGGAGAGGGGTTTGCTCCTTCCCAAATACCTTGGCATTTCCTTGAACTGCCCTGCTGGCTCCCTGGCTCCACCCTGTGGATGCCCTTGGTACTATGGTACAAGAGGTTAAAAAAGGGGGAAAAATGAGACTTGGGATTCTCTGGTAGGTGTGTTTGTTTAGATGTTGACAACATTGTTCTGGGGTGAGGGTGAGGAGCTCCAGGGAGATCTTGTTCCAGGTCTAGTTGAATGTGTGTGTGTGTTGGATGTCTGTGGGCGGGTATAAACTGCGACCGTGGGTGGGATTCAGGTTTTTAGACTTGGGGATTAGCTTCATGCTTTCCTTTCTGGTTTGATCGGTGCTTGGAATTGAGGGCCAGGGTGAAAGGTTATATCAGGTCATGTCATATTTCAAGTTTTCATTCATTCTCTCTCAATGTGTGTAGGGGGGCTTTTTCAGGGTCTAAAAATAGTGGCAGACTTTTGATGTTCCTGGAGGTGCCAGTATAGTTAGAGAAGTACTCTGTATGCTTGCCATCCCAGCTGGAAGGAAAGGAAGAATGTTGGTATCAAGTTTACAAGACGGTTAAGTATCGATTGTTGTGAGCCTTCAAGTCGTTTCCAACTTACAATGACCCTAAGCAACCCTATCACAGGGGTTTCTGGGGCTGAGAGTGTGTGATGTGCCCAAGTCACCCAGTGGGTTTCGATAGCTGAGCGAGGAATTAAACCTTGGTCTCCAGGGTTGTAGTCCAATGCTCAAACCACCACACCATGCCAACTCTCTGGTGTTGGTTAAGGAGAAGCATTTTTTTTTTAAATGGATTGTTCTTTGAGCTGGCTTTCCTCAAAATGAAAAGTGTCCCCCCTTCCATTATGTTGTCATAAAATCATGGTGTTCCTGAGTGGGAAGTCTGCTCATCCACGACCGGTTATGGTTGTTTAGTGAGTGAGAACTCTGTGGGTGCTCAGGTGCCCTCTTGCTTCCATTTTAGCTGGTGCCTTGCAGTGGATACCCAGTATGGGAAACAGTCCCTAGATTTAATTCTACACAGAACCCCTCCATCTGGAGAAGAGTTTGAAACTATAGTTTCTACAGTTTGAAACTCTCTTACTCAAGGAGAGAACCAGCCTGATATATTTTTTTGCTTATTTATCTGAGGCGTGTTGAGTTGACCAGCCAAGGTCCCTGAGACGATGCACAACATAGTGGTTAGAGTGTTGTGTGAGGACTTGGGGACCCAGGTTTAGTTCCTCATTGTGCTATGAATGCTCACTGGGTGAACTTGGGCTACTCTTGGCCTACCTCTCAAAGTTGTTGAAGAACAGTAGAGGGAGGAAAATAACCATTTAAGCTGCCTTAAGCTCATTGGCAGCAAAACAGGAGATAAATGTAATGAAAAAAAATATGACCCAGTAGGGCAAGGATGGGGAAGCTGTGGCCCTCCAGATGTTATTGGACTGCAGCTCCCATCTGCCTTAGCCATCATAGCCAATAGCATGGGCTCATGGGAATTAAGTTTCCAACATGTGGAGACCCATGTGGTCTTTCATCTCTAAAGAAGAGAAAACCATGTGTCTCTGTGAGCCTGTGAACCTCTCAAGGTTGTAAGGACAAACTGAGGAGGAATCGAGCCCTATATGTCATCTGGAGTTCATTAGCAGGAAAGTGAGGTATACATTTAATGCAAAAAAGAGTATTTCTCAGTAAGACATCAATGGATAATTTGTGGTTCTCCAGGTTGCTAGACTGCACCTCCCATCATCCGCCTTAGGCAGCGTAGCCAATAATTTCTGCCTCTGTAGCAATGGTAGCCCCTCCCCCATTTTTTTCTCTTGTGGAAATCCAACAGGTACACCATCCTCTTCCACTACCCTTCCATTTTGGCAAGGATTAGCCAAGCTTTGCTGGGTCTCGTTGCTTGCTGGGCCCTGGAGAACAGGATCTAAAAGCAAAGTTGCTGTTCTTGGAGTTTTCATTCCTTCATGTCTGGGCACTAGCCTCTCAGGGTGCCCAAGAATGGGACTTTGAGTGGTTTTTTACCCTACTTGGATTCCACTTTCACTACCTTGTTTGCATCCTGTGGAGTCCTGGAATTTGTAGTTTAGGCAGGCACTGGAGCTCGCTGGCTGAGAATTCTCAATTGTTCTTGTTGTGTGTCTTCAAGTTGTTTCTGACTTATGGTGACCCTAAGGCAAATCTGTCACAAGGTTCTCTGGGTCTGAGAGTGTTTGATGCACCCAAGGTCACCTGGTGGGTTTTCATGGCTGAGCAAGGAATTGAAACCTGGTCTTCAGCATCACAGTCCAATTCTCAAACCACTACACCATGCCTAAGCTACAAATCCCAGAATTTAATAGGATGGAACCATAGCTTGTGCAGTGTAAAAAAAACTCTGTGTCCAGGTCAAGCAGCAAAATTTTCTGGGTGTTCCTTTCCTTTTCCACATCCCACCCCTCTACTCTGAGCAAGCCGAGCTTTGGACAAACTTCTTTTTATTGTCCTGCATCTCCCAGAATTCCCAGTCAGCATGTTGGCTGGAGGATTCTGGGAGCTATGGTTAAAAAAAAAAGGCATTCCTCCAAATTTTGTGGGCATATCCAGCTCTGTTTAGAAGTGAGCCTTGATCAATTCACGGCATCCTCAAAGAAATCAGAAAGGCTGTTGCTTTATGTACTCTGAAAAGCCTCCTTTAAGGTCAATGAGTGCCTCTCTTGTCCCTAAAAATCACCTCCCCCCCCCGCCTCCACTTCCACATAGCATGTTGTTCCAAAATGCCCCTTTCTGCTCCTGGCTCCCGCCTACTCAGTGAACCCCACCCAGCTGCCTCTCCCGGCCCTGCGGGGCTGAGTTCCACCCTGTAATGTTCCCTGGATGGCTCCACCTCGCCCCCCCCCCCGGTTTTGTCTTTCTCTCCCCCCCGCTGCCCTCCAGGGCTTCCTGGCTCATGAGATGCTTTGCAATCTCTCTCTCCAATTGTTCCCAAGGCCCAAGGGGTGGGGGTTGGTGGAGAACTTGCCCAGTGGGGCTAACCAGCCAGGAAGATCAGAGTGTGTTCGTCAAAAGTGAGACATTGAGCAAGCAGACCAAGACTGGTTTCCCGTGGTGAGGCTGTATGTTGCATCCTTTGCTGGACCCCAAGACTTGTCCTCCAAACTGGGATGTGGAAAAGAATAATATGAGTGGCCAGAACATGCATAGAGGGCACTGCCCAGTGGCAGAATTTCTGGACTTCTTTAGGAATGTAGTGCTGAAGCCCTCTTTCTGTAAAGGAGCAGAAAGTTGTTTTTTTTTTTTTGTAAAGTACATTTCATTTTCTTCCTCTCCACCCTCAGGGTTTGCAGCCGCTTGAGTCTTTCCTTCCTGTTTCCTAGGCCTGGTGTCATTTCAGTGACTACTTCCTCTCTCCCCCTCCCCCCTCCCCTGCTTTATCTTCTATTTTTTCTGTTTGTTTCTTTTTTGGTGGGGGGAATTGATATCATCCCCAAAGCTGCATGAATTCTTAGTCTTTTCCCCCCTCTCTATCAAACTTACGGGTGTTCCAGTTTTTCCTCATTGATGTTGTGTGCCTACAAGTAGTTTTCAGTTTATGACAACCCTCAGGCAAACATATCATGGGGTTTTTTGGGGACTGAGAGTGTGTGATGTGCTTGACATCACCGGTGGGTTCCATGGTCAAGCAGGGAATTGAACTCTGGTGTCCAGGGTTGTAGCCCAACACTCAAACCACTACATCACTGTTGTGGCTCTCTGCTATTTTTCTTACCTACTTTTTTTTTGTGTAAAATTCTAATTACAAAGCAATTTACAAGTATTTGGATTGGATTGTGTCAAGATACATGGTTATCTGTGGTCAGGGCAAATGTAGCCTGGCACTGCCCAGTGGGAGGAAGAGAGAACTCTGTTGGTGTTTTTGACCAAGTAACTCTGTAGCTTCCACTCCCCGAGAATCACAGTTCTATCCTATTCTGTGGGGTTGTAAAGATGGCTGGAGGTCTGACCTGGCCCTGCAGCAGGGGGAAACCTGTCCTGGTGGGAGGGACTGGGCAGGGATTGTCTAGGGATGAATGCAGCAGGTCTGTTCGCTTCAGACTGCAGCTCTGTGTAAGCTGGGGTTTCCCTTTCAAAATATCATCCATTTTCATCCTTGTACTCAGACGTTACCAGAACCCATCTTATCCTGAAAGCAAGGCTGGTTAGTAGTTGGAGGGGGACTGCCAAGGAATAACAGGTTCTGTAGGCTCTGTTTTGGAAGAAAGAATGGCAAATTATCTTGGAGTGTTTCTTGCCTGAAAACACCAGAAATCAACAGGTGACCTGAAGGTATATGCACACACGCACCAACTCACCATGAACAGCAGCCCAGTGAAATCAGTTGGTAGTAAGAGAGATGATAATTGGCCTCTGGTTATATGGCTGTGGGGCCACTTGAACCCTTCTTATAGTGTTGACTCCTTAACCATTAAGAAGCACATACCTTTAGAAAGCTACCTTGATGGATTTGAGATCAGGAGGATTATTCTGTTCACACTGCCATGCTGTCCAGGAGGTCTTCCAGCACTAGAATAGGGTGCTTTTCTTCAAGTGGGGCTCTGGAGTTCTTCAGCCTTTCTTTGCCTTCTACGTTCGCTCCAGTCCTAGAACTGCAACAGCAATGTGTCTGCAGGCAGATTGGCTCACTTGTGTGAAATGTTTACCGCAATTTGGGGCTGTCAGTCCTTTGACTTGGGTTTTCAAGGCCTGCTGTGGGGGCTGGCTGGCAACGGATGAGGGAGTCAGATAATTTAGACACCTTTGGGGCAAAGGGAAAGAAGCCAGGTCGTTGTATGCGTTGCAAAGGATTTGAGGACATATTAGAAACTATGCACCGGGGTTTGTGCTGGGTGCCTGACCAGGGAGAGCAAGTGTGGTGTAGTGGTTAAAGGTTGGACTGTGACCCTGGAGACCAGGGTTCAATTCCCTCCTTGGCCATGGAAATCCACTGGGGGCCCTTGGGTGCGTAACACACTCTCAGTCCCCAGAAAACCCCCATGATAGGTTCACCTTAGGGTCACCATGACTCAGAAATGACTTGAAGGCATGCAACAACAAACAACAACCTGACCTGGCCAGGATAAGAAGACCAGAAAAATTACTGTTTTGGACCAGAGCTCCCATTTTCTTCCAGCCAGCATGGCCACAGAAAAGATCTGGAAGTTGCAGCCCCCCAAAATAATTTCTTCTGTCTACTTGCATAAAACCATTTTTGGGAGAAGGGTCTTTGCTCTTCTTCATTTTTTCTACTAGGTAATCAAAAATTTCTCCAGAATGTGGCTTGTAAACCACTGACTGTCTGGAAATATTGAGGGAATACTACCAATTTCTTGCCTCTTTTTTCTTACCTCTTTTCTCTTTCCCTGCCTTGGTTGCTTACGTTAGGTTTGCCTGTTCTGCAGAGACAGAGAAGAGAGCTATATGTGGATGTGTGCCGCTGTCACCCCTTCTGTCCCCCAGTTTATTTGTTCCCTTTCTTTCTACCCCATGGCATATACCTCACTTCTCTCACTGTAGGAATCTGAGGAGCCCTTATTTTAAGAGTTTGTTGGCTGAGTGGGGCCCCTCACTTCAAGAACCGTGATGTGCACTTGCAGTGCAGTATGATTCCACTTACGGCAACATCCTATGGAGTCCTGGGGAGGCACAAGAATTTTCTGGCAGAGAATTCTGTATATCCATCCCTGTACTGCAAATCTCTGGATTCCATCGGATGTTGTCATGTCAGCTCAAGTGGAATCACAGTGCTATGATTGTGTTGTGTGACAGGACCTCATGGTGGTCTCTTTTCACACCAGATCAGAGCTTATTGGAACAGTGAAAATATTTGGACCATGACTCCCCGAGTACCCTAGCCAAACCTTTTCCAAGCTCTGAAGTGTTAGGGTGGGTACGTGTTTTAGTGCTAACAAATCACCCTATCTCTCCCCACCACCCTGGCAGTTTGCAACAGAAGCTCCCACCCAGGCTGAGTCACAGCCCTCCTGGCAGGTGTTTGCCCCCCCCCCCCACCGGGCATTGGTGCCACTGGTTTGAACCCTCCTTACTGCACAAAGTACCCCGTGCCCCTCCCTGGCTGCCTCGCCCACCTTATCTCCCAGCTGCTGCACCTGGTAGACCAGGAAATGTTGTGACATGGGTAACACTGGTGGCAGTGGCCATGGGGGAGTTCCATTGGGCCAAAGGACAAAGGAACAGGGTTCTGCTTTTCTCCACGTCACCCATTTTGGAGAGGGCTTTGAGCAAAGTCTGGAGAGACTTATGGAGGAGGAGGAGATGGTGAAGCTTTTGGGCAGGATGGGCTAATGGAGCTTCCAGTGACAGAGGTAGTGTAGCCATAAATACAGAGCTTGGGAGAGTTCCTCTTTTGGATTACAGCTCCCAGAATCCCCCAGCCAGGATGGCTAGTGGGAAGAGTGACTGTGGATTCTGGGAGTGATTATAAAAAAGGAGTTTTTCCAAACTCTTGTGTAAATATCAGATGAACTAGCTTATTGTTTTGCTTATCAGCAGCATAAGGGGGAAAAACGTGGTGCAAATTTATGGAGGAGGAGTGGGCTTCTCAAGATGATGAAACAGATCCTCCAAAGGCAGGTGCAGTATCTCTGTATACCAGATGGCAGGAATCCAAAGAGGGATGGTTCTGCAGGAAAGCAGTGGCATTCACCTTCACACCCTGCCCGTGAGTCTTCAAGAGACATGTTGGCTGCAAGGAAAAGAAGGATCAGATGAGCAGAACAGATCTTGAAAGAGGTTGACCAGTCAGCACAACCGGTTGGTTGCTTGTTGATTAGATTGCAAAATGAGCTGGCTACCCTCCCTCATATTCTCATCTAAAGCTTGGAGAAGTTACTTTCTTGGATGATCCATCTCAGAATCCCCTGCCAGCATGTTTCCCGTTTCCCCCCAATTCTGTGACCACAGGGTAGAGGATTTTTGCAGACATTTGGTGGTGATGTTTTTCCCTTGTTGTTACTTATTCCTATCTCATGTCATTTTCTGCTGGACCCTTTGGTCATGATGAGAGGAGAGGAAGAAACAGAGACATGACAAACCGGCTGAAATGTTAGGTAGTCTGTGTGGAAAGAGATATTTTCAAAGAACTAGGGCCTGGGGCTTCTGTTGCTAGCCTGGAGAAAGTACATGTGTTCCTAGGCAGTGTGGAAGGGAGAGGAGCATGGGACAGATCTCTCCACATGGCAGGGCTGAATTTTGAGCTAGGGCTAAACTCCAGGAGCCATCTACTGGGGAACAGAGCCTCTTTTCTGTCATAAAAGCTCACCTTTGGGATCAGGACATCTTAAGGAGAAGCCCTCTGTACATGTACAGAATACCTTTCCTTTAGAGAGAGTAGTGGGGCAGCCCCACAGGATAGGGCACTTAACATCTTTCCTTAAACTAGGCTGTGTGGACCTTTGGCCTTCTAGACTGGACTTCATATTTCATCAGGGCCATGGCTGATGGTAGAGGATTGTGGGAGTTGAAGTCCATAATATCTGGAGGGCCAAAGTTTTTCCTCACCTTAGTTTTACCTATTTATCTCTGCTCTACTTTGTGACAGTAAGGACAGTATAGCCATTTCTGTATGCTAAAATGCTCTGTGTATGTTATCTCCCTAATTCAACCTCCCTGTCCAGGAGCCCTGTGATGTTGGCTGGTATTATCTCCAGACTGCAGATGGTGGGGAGGGGGGGCAGAAGCAGGAGTCAGGGACTCGCCTTTGCAGCCCCATTGCTGAATGTAGGAGAATTTAACATGAGTTTGGTGCCTTTCAGCCTATTTCCAGCCCTTTTTAGCCACCATGTTGGTCTGTGTCAGCGTGGCACATCGAGGTTGGCACCTCCCTGGACATGACCAAACCACTGTGAGTTGCAGGGTGGGTGGGAGGTGGCTGTTGAACAGGGAAGGCCTTGAAACTCTCACATTCTCTCTCTCTGTCTAGGAATCATCGGGGCTCCCTATCTGCATGTGCCCGCTCTGGGCAGGGTGCCAGGGTGTGTTGGTGCCTGTGATCCTAGCTGGCGCTCTCCCTCCTGACCCCACCCAGCCACAATTGCTCCTACCCGTTCCTCTAGCAACATGGGTGGGTATTTCTTCTTGCACAATGGGGTGTGTGCTCTATTTTTTTTCTGAGAAAAGCCCCATTGGCAAAGATGTCTCCCGCCCACCCATCCCTTGCCCATTTGAGTCTTTTGGGCAACCCCCTCCTCCGGCTGCAACCCAGCAACGCTTCCTCTTTTTTACCATCTGGTTTCTTTCAAAGGGGTGCTAAGCCCGCAGACTCTCCCTTGGCCTGTTTGTTCCATCTCCTCCTCTCTCTCACACACACTCTCTTTCCCTCTCCCCCTCTTGGCCGCGTCCGTCCTTCAGTCAGCCTACTCATTCTTTCCGACCAGGGAAGCGGCAATGAGAAGAGAGAGAGTTGAAAGCCTGCTTGTGAAACCCAGGTGTCTGGGGGATACTGCTTGCTCTGTGGCATGAGGGCACTTTTTGGATGGTCAGAGACTAGCAGTCATTTGTTTGTTACAGGGGAAGGGTTCTAGTGGGGAGGGAAGAAACCATTTTCTAAGGCAGAAAGTTACATGTGGATAGTTGTCTCCATGGCACATGTGGTATGTTTTTTCAGAGTATGGAAAAGTGGCAGTAGGGACAGTAACTTTCAGGATCCTGTTCTGGCTAAGGGATTCTAGGAGTTGTTGTTGTGTGCCTTCAAGTCATTTCTGACTTACGACATCCCGAAGGCAAACTTATCATGGGGGTTTTGGGGCTGAGAGTATGTGACATATCCAAGGTCACCCAGTGATTTTTCCATGGCCAAGCAGAGAATCAAATCCAGATCTCCAGGGTCTTGGTCCAATGCTCAAACCACTCACCACACTGGCCCTCCCCGGTGGGTTGCAAGGGTGCAAATTCTCCAGTTTTAGTGGAGTCAGGCAGACAGCCATTTTGTGTTGCCTCTTGTTGTGTGCATCCAAGTCATTTCTGACTTATGGCGACCCAAAGCATGGGGTTTTCTGGGGCTGAAAGTGTCTGAGCCACTCAAGCTCACCCAGTGGGTTTCCGTGGCTGAGTGGGGAATCAAACTCTGGTCTCCAGGGTTGCAGGCCTATGTCCGAACTGGTACACTATGCTGGCTCTCTCAGGAAACTGTAGTTCCTCCAAATTACTTTTCTAAGCTCTGTTTGTCTCTGTCAGTTCGTCAATCAATCTGACTGCCCATTTCTCTCTGCTCCCTGCCACATATGCTTTCAGAGCTAAAGGTAAAAGGACAATGTGTCTCTGAGAAAGTGCAGAGTGCCAGTCCTACCATTTTTTCCAGTAAATATCCACTGAGGAACACACCCACACCCTGCTTGTTAAGGGACAGAGTATAAAGGTCAGAAATTTGACTGCCTCTGTTGGTCTCTGGAAACACCTGTCCAGTCCAAGGTGAGACAAGGAGGGAAGGTTTGGCACCCCAGCCAAGCCCAGTCTGCATGCCAGTTTCATGGAGCACCAGGCCTCACTCTTCCAACACACTCCTCCTCCTCCTCCTCCTTGTCCATTTGGGATCGGTGGATCATCCCGCCTGCCAAACCTGGCGTGGCTACCGTACAGGCTGAGTCAGACCAGCACTTTCGGGGAGTGACTTGGGTTGGTGGGAAGGTGGGGCTAGCCTAGGTAGGGGCAGCAATCACCTTGCTGGCCTGCTCTCCTGGGCAGGTTGAGGCATGCTGGCCCTGGCCTGTCCCCACTGGGCTGGTACCATGTATTGTGAGAAGAAGGAGGGCACAGGGAAAGGTGATGGAATAGGGCAAAGTTTGAGAGACTGGAAAACAACCTTTCTGGACTGTTGTGTGTGTTTATGTGTGAGGGCCTCCTGTCTTTCCGGTTCCATCCTTTTCTGTTTCTGATGAGGTGCGTGAGGTGTTGTTTCAGGCAGGGCCCCCCCAAAGATCGCTCCCCAAGAATCTGCTTTTTAACTTTTTCCAGAAGTAGCATGTCTTTATCCATAGAACTATATGGTAGGAATGCAGGAGAACAGAAATGTGATACCCTGAGGGGGAAAAATTAATGGAAGCCAGTTTTCTCCCCTTTTTTTCTTGGAAGTCTCGCTCTCTTGAAAAAATTGTAAAAATTGAAAATTGGTGAAAAAAATGTATAATTGAATGCTTCCATTCAGAATTATAAATAAGATTTTTGAAGACATCTGTTCACATACTTAGTCCCACAAATTTATTTCTAAAAATAACTGATTGTTGTTATTGTTATTGTGTGGGATGACTTTTATGTAAGATAGCATTCAGTGTTTCATCTTTGCAATTCCTTGCCTTGGTATCTTTTTCTTGGTTTTGTCAGGTTGGCACTACAGAGGAATAAAGGAAACCATTAATTTTCTCTGTTTTACTAATGTTGATAGTTTCTTTTGTTTTTATTGCCTTTTGCCCTCTTGTAATAAACTAGCAAACTAAAAAAGGTTCCTTGTAGCAATATTTGTAATAAAAGAATTAAAAAAGAAAATTCAGTTTGTAATTATTGTCTGAATATTGTTATTTTAATATACCAAATACGATAATGTTATGCTAAACAAAATTTTGTGCCCCTTAGGTAACAAAGTCACCTTCAATCTGTAAAGGTTGCTGATCTAACTTTTTTTCCTGAAAATCTCTAGTTTCTCTGGGGAGAAAAAACTGTTTTTCCCAGTGGCTTCAGAACCTCTGGAAATTTTAATTTCTTCAGGAGAAGGAATGTTGGAGTATGTGCAGAGTGCATTTTGTCTCATTGCAAATATTGCTGAGAAGCCTCTCTGCCATTTGGAGTTGGTAAATTGGGGAGGCCTGCATGTAACCCGTTTGCAGAATTTCACAAGGGAATATAGAGCTGTGCTTCTTAAATTCCCTCTTTATCTCTCAAGGTGGCCTTTAGAAGCTATCACTTCCTTCTGTATTGCTGAAATCAGAGCACAGAAAACTTACTGTTGGGGCCAAAAGCTCCCAGAGTTCCCTGCCCAGCATGACTGATGTTGGCTGGGAGATTCTGGAGGTTCTTCTTGCCACTCCTCACCAATGTTTTCTCGGCTCTGGCTGAAAGCTCTGCTCCAGGATAGCAGTAGTGGTGGAAACAGATGCCCTTCTAATGTGGTCTTCCCTCACCCTCAGTCATCAATGATTCAGCCAGTGATTCAGGATGACGGGGGTTTTAGTCTGGGGCTTCAGCATCCCCCCCCCATGTTAGTCTATTCTGCAGTCTGTTTTAAAAGCTGCTGGGGTCCTTCTTTTCTTAGGCCACAACTGAGCACGTGCTGATGTTCCAGATGCTGAATTGCAGCCCCCCTCCAGTCTCAGCCAACCAGGCCAGTGGCGGGGGCTTCTGGAAGTCACAGTCCAAGAATATCTCTTGGGCCATACGTCCTGCACAATTTTGGGGCCTGAAAGGAAAAAAACCACAGTCTATTGTGAGAGGGGGGCTGGAAATGAACTTTTCAGCATATGGCGCTGTGACATCCACGTGCCTCTGTGTTCACCTCCACGTACACAAGAGCCATGATTCAGACCTGAGACAGTGGACTCCTAGACCCCTCCAGGGAGGGGAATACAATCTTATACAAAGTATCCCCACCAAACAAGGAAACACACAATGAGGAGTCTAGCAGTTTGAGTGTTGGACTGCAACTCTGGAAACCAGTGTTTGAATCCCTGCTTGGCTGTGAAAAGCCACTGGGTGACCTTGGGCAAGTCACACCCTCTCAGCCTCTGAGGAGGGTGAAGGCAAATCCCCTCTGAACAAATCTGGCCATGAAAGTCCTGAAGTAAGGTTACCATAAGTCAGAAATGACTTGAAGGCAAACAACAGTAACATTTGCTGCATTTCTTCTTCCACTTTGAGATTGTGAACATAATTCTTCCCCTTGCCTAACACTTGACTCTTAACAACAAACCTGTAGGGTAGATAGTGACTGGCCAAAGGTTACCGGGTGAGCTGGGGAGTGCCTGAGGTGTGAATCTGGGTCTTCCTACTTCTAATCCAACACTGCTAAAGCCTGTCTTCCCCAACTTGGCTCTCTCCCATTGTGTTGGACTACACGCCTCATTATTGCCAGACAGCAGGCTTGCTGAAGGTGATGGGAATTATAGTCAGACGGTCCTTCAAGTTCAGAGGTTAAGCTTAAGCCCTGGAACTTCTTGAATGTGGATAGTTTACTGTTTTCTTGCCTGTCCTGCAAACACCTTCACCGTTACCGTTTCCTCTTTTTGTTTTTACATTTGGTATTTGAATGAGTTGGCAACTAGTGACATAGCTGTAGGAAATGTGGTAAAGAGAAGAGTTCGGAAAAGTTACTTTTTTGAACTTCAGATCTCCAAAACTCCCCAGTTAGCAATAGCCAGTGGGCCTTTTCCTGAATTCTGCTCTGTGCACACCTAAAATAGGTAGGGAGACTTCAGATAGGTGGGTGGCTGAGTGAGTGTATCAGTGCTATTGATAAAAAGCTGGGAGCTGGAAATGCTTGCCAATCGAGAGAACACCCTGAAATCTACCAGTAGATCCAAAGCTACCTTCTCCCTTCCTAGCATCTAGAGTGGGGATGGGCAACTGTCAAGGTTGGAGGCCAGGTTAAGCCCTTCAGGAGACCTTGAAAGGGCACACTCCCATCACACCTGCTACTGCAGAACTCACACACACAATTATTTGCTCCCCAAATGCTGCAAAACACACTAAAGAGGACACAGAGGCGTGTGTGGAGGCCTTTCTGGGCATTTTGAGGCTTTTTTAAAAAATGACTTGGGGGGTCTGAAGGCCTGCAAATGTGGTGGAACAGCCCTCCACATTCCTTATAGATAATTTTTGGGTGCTTCAGAACCAATGTAGTATAAAAAAAAATTGACCCCCTAGGGTACCACAAAAATGGCCCTGAGGCTTTCCATGCTCATCTTAAAAGTATTTCATGCATTTGTGGTAAGTATATATCCACCATTTTTTTGTAGGGACAGATGGTTGGTTTTCTAAAAAAACCTGAAACCTTCATATTCAAAGGCAGTATACTTCAGTATGACAGCTAATAGGGAGCAAAAGGGCCAAAGTTGTGGATGTTCACTGTCTTAGAATCATAGAATCATAGAGTTGGAAGAGACCCCAGGGGCCATTCAGTCCAACCCCTTGCTATGCAGGAACACCCATCAAAGCATTCCCAACAGATGGCCACCCAGCCTGTGCTTAAAAACCTCCAAAGAACGATATTCTACCACACTCCAAGGCAGCATATTCCACTGCCGGACAGCTCTGACCGTCAGGAAATTCTTCCTGAGGTTCAGGTGGAATCTCCTTTCCTGCAGCTTGAATCCATCTTGCTCTCTTTATGGGCAGACATTACTTGTGTTAACTACAACTCTCAGAACCTTCCAGGCAGCCACTGTCCATGCTGGGGACAGAAAAAATATATGGAAAAAATGATTGAAAAATGTTTCTGAAGTGTTGAGAAGTCTTGGAGAAAAATCCTGGACTAATGAGAACCTTTGCAATTCAGGACTTAATACAGGCAAAATTCTCACGCACATGGTTTGCGCAAAAAACAGCATTTTCAGTGCAGAAAATATTTCTGTGCAGAAATATAAATTGTATACTGTAGTTGGGGACCCGTTATGTGCAATTTTGTACATCAAACAACATTTTTCTGCATAGAAATAATAATTTATGTACCAAAGATGCTATTCTTAGAGTAGGAAATGCTGTTTTCTGTGCAAACTTTTGTTGCTATGGGCCTTCAAGTCAATACTGACTTATGGAAAGATTTAATCAGAGAGTTTATTTTATTTTATTAAGATTTATTCAGAGGGGTCTTTCTGCTAAGACTGAGACGGTGATTTGGCGATGCACATAATGGACAGCAGGCTGACCCATCCCTTTCTTCTCCTTTCTCTGACCTGGTTTGGACTCTGGGTATGTGTTCCTCCACCATGCCTTGGCCTCCTTCCCACAGACAGACAGACACTAACACATTTTGATATTTGTGGTTTCTGTACTTTTGCGAGTGTCCTGTGCCTCTAATCCTAGTGATTGTGGAGGGCCAACCATATGGGCACATTTTAACTGAGACTCGGTGGACTTGTAGCTTGCTTAGGTAACTTTGATTTTTTTTACTGCCACCTTGTGTTCTGGATCCCAAGTTGGGGTCCAGAGTTCCCCAGTGATGAACTTGCAAGATAATGTCATAATGTGGCATTGCATACAGTGTTTTCCTGTGTTCAATGCCATTCCCCTGGATGTGGTTTTTTTTCCCCATTGTAACCCTTTCAGCCACGCTCTATGGAGATGAGTATGCTTATCCCCTTGAGAGAAAGGCCCAAAGGCCAAGCCAGTCTTCTTAGTTTCACAGGACGGGTGGGGGCAGAGGCACGATTGGAACTGGGGACTTCCTCTCTTTGCTGCCATGTTCTGACAGCTCTCTTTAGCCTTGACGCATTTTATGAAAGACGTACCAGGTGGGGTGCCTTACAGGGAGTACGGGAGAGCTGGGGAACTCCCCATTTTAGGGTTGGTGAGAGCGTGCTAAAGAGTAAAAGAAAATGGGGGGTGCAAGGGAACGAAGTAGAGAGGTTCAGCGTAACCCTGGGGTGTGGGCGTTGTCGCCTTTTGAAGTGGGGTCGGAAACTCAGCAACCCCCAGCTTGCCAGGTTTGCTCAGATCTGGTATGATAGTTGCAAAGAGAGTGAGAGAGAGAAGCAGTGGGGAAGCGCGGTGTCAAGAGAAGACCCACAGCCGGGGGTGAGTGAAGGCTGTATGTGTGTCTGTTGGGGGAGACTGGTAGAGTGGAGGGTACGGGGGTGTTTGGCTCTCCCTCATTCCCTGCGGTATGCCAGCCGCCCAAGAGTGGCAAAGCTAGGCCACCAAGAGTCCAGCAGTACCAGGACTGTGGAGCTGTTTGCCAGGATTCTGAAGAAAAGGTGCCCAAAGGAGACTTCAGGTGAATTTTTGTTAGTAAATGGTGGTCTTCTCACTTTCTAGTTGAGTAGGGCATGGGGTCCTGCTAAACCTGTGGATACAGATCAGGGAGAAATTTGGGTAAGACATTTCTGCGTTCTGTCTTGGTGATTTTGTGTGTGTTGAACGCAGGGTGTGTATGTGCAGTTAGAACAAACAGAGCAGTTTTACGCAGTGCAAGAAACGAAACGCAGGTACTTCAAGATTGGTTTTCACCCTAACAAATAACTCTTTGATGTCCTGTAGTGTTCGTAATTGGAATGAGTTGAGTTTATTCTACTCTCCCCCAACATTTCTAGTGCATAGCTAAAGTCTTTCTCTCCTTCCCCCCCGTTCCTGTTAATGCTACTTTTGTCCCCCCCCCCGATATTTGCAATACTTATTTCCTTTCCGATTTGTTTTCTAAAGACCAAACAGTTATTCAGTCCCAAATTCCAACTGTTGCTCCATAAAACTAATAGGTTTTGGGGGTGGGAAGTGGATGATCTTATCCCTTTTTGGGAGTGTGAGTGAGGGATCTGCTGGAGATTACTGAACCCTCAGTCCTGTCTCTCATCTGCTCTCAGACTCCTTGGTGCCTAGAATAAAGAATCAGTTGTGGAAACTTGGGGTGATACTGCTTGCACTGTTGGATTTCTAGTGCTTTGGCACAGGCTTGACTTCCTTGCTCGAAAATGATGTACTAAATTTGAAACACTGATAGTATTCTAGTCCTCAGTGTTTCAAAGAGCAAAAAAACCCAACTACCTTTATTTAGCTTGGACTCAAGTTTCAGTAAATCAGGGGAGATTGCATTGATGTCATGCAACCTGTTTTCTGAACCCCAAACTTCTTGTTGTTACTTTCCCATTTAGCCCCTCTCTCTCTCTCTCTCTCTCTCTCTCTGGCCAGATAAAAAAGTCCATTTGCAACTGTTTTTCTGTTGATGAGTAAAGAAAAGAACATTGCTCTGATTGGGTGCATATCTTCAATCAATTAAAAAAAGGATTTTCATATTGTGTAATCCTTGTTTTGTGCATTCAGCAGTCTCTCCCTGCAACTGAGCAAGAGGGTGACCCAAAATGATCTAAAATTGAGTGTAGATTAAAATTGCCCCCCCCCCGCATTCTAAGGTCTGAAGAATAGCAGGGAGTAAACATATATGTTTTAAGAGATCCAAACTGTTGATAATGGGATGATCATGCCAGTTCTGGTACTCTCTGGTTAGGCGTCCCAGGGTGGTATTTACTGAGTGGCTTAGCCTTAGGTCATCTGTATCCACTGAAGTATTGGGAAAAATTTTTGTTGTTGTGTGCCTTCAAGTTGTTTCTGACTTATGGCAAACCTATCAAGGGGTTTTCTGGGGGCTGAGAGTGTGTGAAGCATCCAGTTGGGTTTTCATGGCCAAACAGGGAATTGAACCATGGCTTTCCAGGATTGTAGTCCAACACTCAAACCACTAGTAGGATGGGGAAAATAATTGGAAGAAGGAATGTGAAGGAGTCACCTTTCTTTCTCTGTTTTGCTTCTGTGCTGTTTCGGCTGGTAGTAGGTTAAGAACCAATTTAAAAAAAATTAAAGCATCTAAGAGGAGAGGTCTGTGCCTTGTACTAAATCTGACCACTGGTCAGTCTAACTCAGTGTTGTCTCTTCTGATCAGTAGCACCTTTCTAGGATTTCAGATAGATCTTAACTATACTCTGGCACTGAGCCTGTAGGCTTTCACCTCTGACGGGGATGATGGACTAAGCACCTGCTTCACGGGTAGAAACGTCCTTACGCCAGGTTCAGTGCCCATAGTCTCTAAAATATATCTGGGAAAAACATTTTTTCACCCTGTCTGAGACCCTGGAAAGTTCCTGCCATCATTGGGGACAATACACAGCTGGATGGCCCAACGGTCCACTGCTGTATAAAACAGCTTCCTGAGTTCTGATGCAATTCAGCTCTTTATTCAAAGCCATGAGACTAGTACTGTATCCTATTTTTATTTTACATGAAGAATCTTAGCACAGGGGCAGAATGGTGGTCTCTAACACATCTTGAGGGCCCCAGGAGGCTACCATAGATAAACTGTAGAAGGCTGCATGTTTTGACTCCGGCACATCCTGCCTCTTATAAAATCACTGAAAACGGAATGGCCCATGCACTGAGAATGAGGTGGCCTGTTGGGCATCTGGTTGAGTTCACAGCTTTGAGGCTTCTTCAGCTGAACTTTCTGACTGCTTCTGGACTGTCTCTGCATGGGAGCATCCCACTTCTTGTGATGTGTTATCTGCCCTTAAAGGAGACTGCCTATTGCCACCCTGAAGGAGGAATTGCTGTGCAGTGGCATCTTCTCCGCTGCTCCCAGAAACCCAGTGAGCCCTTCGGAGTGCAGTCAATTCTGACACTTTCTTGCTTTGGAAACAATCTTTCTGAGGGTAAGAGTGAAAGGTATTGCAGTGGGATCTCAACTCCCATCAGCCCCACTTCATGTTCAGAAATTGCATACCATTTTTGCCCCTAGATGAGGGATGTTGTGAATCCATAGCTTTTCCACAAATGGTGCCCTTCAGATGCATAGGAATATATTTTTTCATAATTCTATGCTTGGCTAGGAATTATGGGAGATATAGCCTAGCTGATTAGGAGAGCACAAGATACAGGAAAATTGCAGTATGGACTCTGTCTGGCCCAGTTTGGTTTCGATTGGAGGAAAAGACTGATGATGGAGTTGTTTACATTTATGTCTTGTGTTTTCTTCAAGGAGCTCAACACAGCACAAATGCTGCATTCCCTTTTGAGCTTCCCAACGATCTTGTGAAGTAGGCTAGGCTGACAGAGAACTGATCCCATGTAGCCCTGTGGCTTCATGCCTTAGAGGAGGAGAGTTTGAATCCAGGTCATTTCAGACCTGACCCAGTACTATAACCACTGCACCATAGTGATTGTCAATGTGATCATTTTGTGCCTTTCTCTTGGCCTTGGTGTGTTTCTTTTAAACCTCTGGCTGAAAAGTTCTGTCTGACTAGAAGAATGGAACGGAAGCACCCTTGGTTTCCGTCATCTTGGAAAGTAGCTGATGACACTTGAAACATCAGCAAACACAATATGACAATAACAAAAGAATATTTTATCTTATTTTTTTAAAAAATATAAATGATGAATGAGACTGCTTTTGCTTGTTTTTTTAATACTGAGTCCCCTTCAAAGAAAACTGGCCCCTTGAAAGGAAACTCCTCTTATTAATTGAAGCAACATTACTGCAAGTTTTAATGGTTAAACACAAGAACAGATATAATCTTGTGATGAAATCTGCAACACCAAACTTTCTCCCATGCCCAGTTTTAGGACTGGCCAATCAGATATCCTCCAATGTTCCAGAGACAAAAATGGGATGGGTTTGCTCTGTTCTTAATGGAACATTTCCCAATAGCTTCCCACTAGTTGCACTGGACTACAACTCAACCAGCATGTCACCACTTTGAGAAGTGCTTTTTTAAAACGTGAATCAAGGTCTTACCCACGTACAGTGATAGCGATTCTGCCTTGTTATTTGTTGCTCATTTTTGTATTTGTACTTCCTGCTTATCATTACTTTTTAAAAAAAAATCTGAGGCATCTTGTCCCATGTTAAAAATTGCGCATTGCTGAAATTCTTTTGCATCCAGCTGTATGTATGTATGTGTATATGTATGTGTGTGTGTGTGTCCTTATATATATTTTAATTCAAACATGTTTAAGGTAAAATCTTTCAGTGGTTTGAATTCAGCGGTTTTTTTCATGGTGGGAGAAGGATGAGACAGAGAAGGTCCAATCCCTAAACCTATAGAAAGGTATAGGAAGACATCATTTGGCTGAAATTGAGAAAAGTCAGGGGTGGGATTTTAAGATTTCCTTAACTCTCCATTTTTTAATATAAATATTATTTTTATAAGCTCTTGTCCATGCTGTTTTATGTAAATGAGAGTATTCGTTTAAAAACAAGGGCAGTTCAAATACAATTCATATTCTCTAGTTAGGCAGCTAAGATGGAGGCAATGGGAGGAAGTTGTACCTGGTGTATTTTGTGTGTGCTTACATGTGTGTGAATTTATATGTGTGGTAAACACCCTGAAGATGCCAGATCTTGTCTGATCTTGGAAGTTAAGCAAGGTCAGCCTTGATTAGTACTTGGATAAGAGACCACCAATGAATACCTGCTGTTATAGGCTGTATTTCAGAGGAAAGAATTGGCAAAACCACCTCTGAGTATTCCTTGACTAAGAAAACCCTATGAAATTATGGGGTCGCCATAGATCAACAAGAGGCTTGAGTGCAAGTGTGGACTCCTCCGGCCACACGAATACACACACAGTCTCCTACTGTTCTGATTTGGCAGGAACAGTCCTAATTAATCCTCTGTCATCTCACTTTTCAGCTGTCACAGTTTCTCTTTCCCTCTCCCATTTCCCTCTTTGTCCTTGGCTTAATTCAATTGGTGCAGACTTAATGCAAAGAGCAAAAGTAGTTTGACCTCAGTGAATTCAGTGGGAGGAGAGGAGGAAAGGGGAGGAATCATGGCCCTTCCCTGTAGGCTCAGGCAAAGGAAACTGTAGTCAGCCCTCCATATCTGTGCATTTTGTTTCCATGGATTCAACCAACCATAGCTTTAAAAAAATTTTTTTTTAAAATCCAAATAGCAAATCTTGATTTTGCCATTTTATATAAGGGACAAGGCATTTTACTACACCATTGTACCTAATGGGACTTGAGCTTCCACAAATTTTGGTATCCATGGGGGTGCCAGAACCAAACCATAGTGGATACCAAGGGCCTACTGTAGTGGAGTCTCTCCTACCTTGCACATTCTTCCTCATCAGTAACTTTTGCCACACTTGTCCCGGTTTTAGTCTGTGAAATGCTGGAAAGTTTGTGTATCTGGATAAGAGTTAAGATGTGCTTACACCCCAACATGTCTCTGCATTTTCTTTGAAATTGAAATGAATCTCCTAAGGAGAAAATTGGACAATTTAGTTCAACCTAAACTAGAAAGCACAGAGGAGTGGCAGGCAGAGAAGGAGGGAGAGAGACAAGCTCTGAAGCATGGATATGGAAGCAAATTTCCCTTACCAAAATTGTGAAGAGGCATTCTTCAAAGGGAAAAAAAAGTGCAAAGCTGAGGCACTGGTCCATGAGGGCCAAGGAGCAGCAAATAAGAGGCCATCTCTGGGAAACAGAGGCAGTTGGAGACGGTGCAATTGGAGTAGGAGAAAGTAAGGGATTTAGGAGATTCTGATAAGGAAAAGTGGGAGAGGCAGTGTAGGTCTGGGGCACGCATGAATAGCGACAGGTGACAGGAAGGGGCAGCAGTTGAAAAAAAAAAAGATATGAGGTTTCTTTGTGCAAAGAGGCACTGAGGACTAGCTCCCTGCCTCGCCACCATGCAGCCCAGAAATTTACCTCCTGGTTCTATGCTATTTTTAAAAGCTAAATCGAATTGTTGGACACAGTTTGGGGTCTACTGTTAGCCAAATTAGGGAGTATAGCCACAAGGGAGGCAAATTAAGGCATTGCCCTCTAATCAGAATCCCTCCATGAATTTTTCTTCAGTCTCCAAATTCCTAGCGTTGTGGAATGTATTGGATTGAAAACTGTTCATACCTAGAAACTGTTAGTTTCACTGTGTTTACATTCTCGTGGCAACTTTGCCAGCCCCTTTTCTTTCAATGCCTGAATAGGATTTTCGAACACTCAACTGAAGTCCCGGGAATGCTAGAATTTTGTGGACCAAAGGAAAATTAAATTGTATGTGTGCATGTATGTGTGTTTAAAAATTATTATTTAGGAAGCTGGTGCTTTCATTTCCCCCTCCAGCAACATCTTCTCTGTCCTTATTGGTCACTTTGTCCACCTATAAACCAGCTCACTCTTTAGATCCTTTTTTTCTTCCCAAAAGGCCATGATGCATTTAGGGGCTGAGAACCCGTGACCAGCGCAGGCCGCTCCCTTCCCCTGGGAACTTGCTAGCAGCCAAGTCACATGGGGGGAGGCTGTGTGGTTTGTACCAGGCCTCGCGCTTCTGTTCTCTCTCCCTCTCCCGCCCAGCCCCGCTTACCTGGCAGACAGCCTTCCTTCTGTGCCAGGGTCCTCCTGACCCAGGGAAGGGCCCTATGTGCTGGGGGGGGCTTCCCAGAACCTGTTTGGGCATGCCGCTTCCCCGCTCACCGCCTGACTGGCACCTGTTGGAGATACTGCTGTGCCCCCTTCCTTTGCAGCCGGCTTGCAACAGAGGGATTTATGGGCGTTGAAAAGGGTGGTGTGGGGGGGAAGTACATTGCGTTCCACTCCTGCCTGCCAGTGCCCAGGCAGTGCCATCTTGACATCTCCACCCTGCATTCCATTTCCCTGCCATGTGACGAATGAGATACACAAGAGTCCCCTGATCATCCCCGTATGAATCTTTATTCTTCTCCCCTTTCTCGCACCCTCCAAATGGGGATTTTGCTGGGTAGTCTTGACAGAATCCCTTCCTTGGCCTTTTTAAAAGAAAAAAACTTAACCTAAACCAGTGGGTTCAAAAGACAAGAAAAGATGTCCCACATTAAACATTAGGAAGAACTTCAAAACTGTAAGAGTTGTTTGACAATGGAATAGTTTGCGTCAAAGGATGGTGGGTTCTCCTTCTTCAGAGGTCTTTTAAACAGCCCATAATACTTCTTTAGGCAGTGCTTCAGTTGTATATTTCTACATGGCAGAGGGTTGGACTGGAGGCCTTTGGGATCCCTTCCAGTTCTAGGGTTCTATGGAGCTGCCCATCCCAAGATTCCATCAGATGAAGCCACGGCAGTGAAAATGAGGTCCAAGTGCTATAGTTGTGTGAAAGAGACTTTTTCTCTGAGTTTATTGGACTCTCTTCTTTCGGAGATCTTTAAACAAAGATTGGAGGGGCATCTTTCAGGAGTGCTTCAGTTGTGCATTTCTGCATGGCAGATTGGACTAGATGGCCCTTGCGGTTCCATCCAAATCCTGGATTCTGTGAGATCTTTTGGATACCACTAGCAGTCTCTGGAGGACCTGTTTTTCATGCTGAAGGTCCTGTGTTCAGTTCCTGGCCTTACCTGTTCAAAACATCTTGGACTGAAAAGATGTTTCTCACCCTAAGATTCCAGAGAGCTCCTGTTCTTTAGAGTAGACAGCATTGGGCAGGACAGACTTGTTTCTGTTTAAACCAGCCCTTTATTCAGAACCATGAGCACTAGAAATTTACCTCATTTTTAAGAGAAAGGCCTTAACTGGATGGTAGAGCCAGCTCTTTTGCATGGTCCCAGCTTTAATTCCACGCATCTCCAGCTAAGGCTGGGAAGAGCCCCAGACTGGAGGACTGCTACTGACAGCACATGGTCAGCAAGGTGGCTTCCAGACTTCCCCTGTAGCAGGCAACTGCATGAAACACTTGGATGCCCATCTCTGAAGTCCCCTGGAGGACAGTTGGATTGAAAAGTAATACAGTTATCTTAATGCTTCATGAGCCCAGCTCTCTGGTTAGTGTCTTTGGTCAGGACTTTGCTTAAAAAGCAGTAAAGGTGCATACAGCAGTTCCTTAGGCCTCAGCTTTTAGCCTTTCTCAACCAAGGCCAAGAAGCTGAAAGCCTTTAAGCTTCTGGAACAAAATGCAAAGTTTGGAACACAACTATGCCTCTTTCATGAGTTCCAGCACTATCCCAATATTTCAGCCTCAAGAATGCTTAATTTTAAAAAAAATGTGTGTGTATGGTCTTTCCTGATTCCTTGTGAACATGTGTTGTAAATCCTCCTGCACAGAGGTAAAAATACCAAGATGCCCTCTCCCGTCCACAACTGTTTCTCCAGATAGTAAATGTGGCCAGCTGCGTTTCTTCCATATGTTAAAGCCAATCTGATGTACAGTTGGCCCTCCATATTTGCTAGGGTTTGGGACACAGGACCCCTGGAAAAGTGGGAAAATGTCAACTGTGTGTATATGTGTGTGTCTGTGGGAAGGGGGCCGAGGCATGGTGGGAGTAATGGGCATCCCTGTTCCAAACTGGGTCAAGGAAAAGGGTGGGTCAGCATGGTGGCCCTATGCTACCTTTCTTGCCCACCTCTTTCCTTGGGTGTGTGGGAGGGCATCAGGAGAGGGTTTCAGTGCTGTGAAATTGGGCTGCAAGTCATCCTTAGTTGGCCAGCCAGCCAGCCGCTGGTGGAGGAGAAGGTGGAGCAGAGGTGGGTTTTTAAAGGGCCTGATCAGAGCTGCTGAGAGGTTCCCCCAGAAGAGAAGCACTTGAACTGGGGAGAGAGGCAGGGGTTGGAGAAACTTGCAAATAATCGAATCCGTGAAAGTGAAATCTGCAAATGTGGAGAGCTGACTGTATTGTATGCTGTTGCAGCTTAGAGCAAAATGGAAACTAGTTATGGTCCAGTCACTGTTGCTTCAGAACCTGTATTAGGACCTATTTTGTGGTGAGCAAACAGATTCAATATCCTATCAAGATTTAATGGGAAGGGTTTAGCAAAGGCTATTACCTTTGCTGTATGAACAGGGGGTAACCAGTATGCAAAGCTGCCCCCATTTTCAGATTTAAAATTTTGGAGGCTGGAGTGCTTTAGAATCAGAAGAGTTTAGTGGTGTGTACCCTCCAACAGATGAAAATTTTATGACCAAGTGACATCAGAGTATCATCAAGATGACAAAAATTGATCAGGAAGAACACAAAAGCTCGGAGAGGCTGCAGCGATTTGCTTTTGCCTGAACCCACAAGGAAGGACAAGTCTCCTCTCCTCCTCTTTCCCTGCTCAGTTAATTGAGTACAAACCACTTGTGCATTTTGAGCTCAGTTTGCGGCGTTTGGAGTAAGCTGACAACAAAGAGGGGAAAGTGGAAGGAGGAGAGAAAAACCAGAACATTTTAAAAGCAGCTGAAAAAAATGGGAAGGCAGAGGATTAATCAGGACTGTCCTTACCCCATAGGGACAAGTGGAAGGATATGGTGGGATGTGTGTGTGTGTGTGTGTGTGTGTGTGTGTGTACCATTGCAACAAAGGTAATTTATAAAATATTTTTGAGAGTTCAAAGGTCCTTGATATCTCAGTAATCTTTGCAACAGCCCTATAAAGTAGACCGGTATGACTAGCCCATATTATGGCAGAGGCAGCAGAAGCTGAGAACAAAGGAGTCTGTTCCCAGTCCTCATCTCTGGTGGCTTTGGCTGGTGTGAGGCTTGAACCTGGGGCTGCGCAACTTGTAGTTCAGGCTGTTACCTGGCTGCTTTGTCAGAACTGAAGGGTATGTGCTTAAGGTTGTTTCACACACTGAGCACTTTGTTTTAAATTAATTTGACAGGCTATGCTTGCAAGCATGGTGGCTAGTGCTAATCTGAATTGTTTCTTGACTCATTCTTTAATTTGGCTAAGGCCTTTCCGACTTTCCCCCTCTTGTCTGTTCACTTACAGATATCCTATCGCAGGGCCTGGGTCGTTTTCTCTGCTTCTCAAGGATGGAGAAGGGGGACCTCGGACTGAGACTTTGCCTTCAAAAGTGCATGGACATGTTTTCCTCATTTGTCAGACTTGATGTTTTATGTTTGAACGGTATACGTCTGTGGTTGATGCTTAATTGTTGCTGTGTGTCCCTAACTTACGGAGACCCTAAGGCAAAGCTATCACAGGGTTTTCTTGGCAAGATTTGATCAGGGGGCTTGCCTCTGAGAGAGTGTGACATGCTCAAGGTCACCCAGTGAGTTTCCATGGCTGAGTGGGGATTCGAACCCTGGGTCTTCAGGGTCGTAGTCCAATGGTCAAACCATTATACTACACTGGCTCTTGGTGTTTAATATGTCATGCTTAATGACACCATAGGGGGCTGCCCCTTTTAACTGCAGAAGATGTTGGTCACAGGTTTTGGTCCTGAGACCTCCGGGCCTGCAATTGTCCTGACCCAACAACCCTACTGCCACATACTATGTGTTTGCCAGTGTTCCCTAGGGACTAGGGGTTAATGTCTGACAACAAGTATAGCAGAACATCCATTGTAAAACAGTCAGATCAGTAAATCCAAGTTCTTGTAGGTCTCTGGCAGGAGGGTCTCCAAATCCAATATATAGCCAATCTTCCACATTTGTGGGTATAACTTTCACAGATCTGATTATTTGCAAGTTTCTCCAACCCTTGCCCTCTCCCACCTGAAGTGCTTACTTTCTGGGGGAATCTTCCCTCTTGGCAGCTCTGATCAGGCTGCACAGCCCTTTAAAAACCCACCTGTCATCCTTTTCCTTGTCCTCCTCCTCTACCACCAGAGCTAAAGATGTATTGCAGCGCAGTGTCTCAGCACCACAAACCCTCTCCCAGTGCCCCCGACATAACAAAAGAAAGAGATGAGTGAGAGAGAGGAAGTATAGGGCCACCATGCCAACCCACCCCCTTTCCCTCTCCTTTCCCTGACTTGGTTTGGACCTTGAGTGCCCATTCTCCCTGCCATGCCTCAGACCTCTTACTACAGACACACACACACACACACACACACACTTTGGTATTTGTGGGTTTTCCACTTTTGTGAGGGTCCTGTGCCCCTAGCCCCAGCAAATGTGGAACCATAGTTCCAAGCTGGGCATGAAATACGTAAATTTTTGGCTGTTGACTCCAGCCCCAAGTCCCACCTGGCTCTGCCTCTAACTGGAAAGACGATGCCCCTCCTCCACCCCACCCTGTCCAATATATCCATCCCTGTTCCACCAGGCTTGTCCATCCGATAAGCCGTCGGGTTCCCTTGGGCTCCACCCTGTGACTTGCTGGGCACCATTCCTCAACTGCCAGGGCCTGTCCTGGCTTGGAATTCTTTGCTGTTCTGCCTCCGCCCCAATCATGCCCTTTCTATTAGCATTCAGGCTCTGCCCTGTTTTAACCCTTTAACTCCACCCCCTCTCCTCCCTCAGTGTGTCTGATATTGAAGGCCAATGACCCTCAGGGGGTACAGGGAATGGAATCCGAGGGTAGATTGTGCAGAAACATTGTTTTTTTGAGCGGTGTGTATGTGCATGTTTTTCATAACTCTCAGAATCCCCTATGGCCATGCTGATGGGAAGATTTCTGGGAATTATAATCTGACAAAACCAAGGTTTCCAGGGTCTGGGTTGTGGTTTATTTGCCTCTTTCAGGTAGGGAGTTGCACGCTTTTTGTCTCCTCAATGGCTCTGCAGAAGGGGGAAGCGTTGGCGCTGTGGCTTTTCTTTACCCCATGTGAGAAGCAGCATCTTCCAAAATTCCCCCTGAAGGCAAGTGTTTCTCTTTTTCTCCTTTTGCATCTGGTCACCCTCGTACTCAGGATTTCTCGTAAATGCACAATGACACCCAATTCTTACCCGCATCCCCAACACCTCCTAACTTATCTTGTCAGCATCTCCCCCAAGAATGGTAAGGGAGGGGGGAAATCCCCTCCTCCAGTCACCGCTGGGATCGTTCAGTATCGTTTCAGCATCCGGCCTTCCACCCACCATTTTGATTTCTACAGTCGGAGGTGCTGAGGCTGAAGGTTTTGCTAAGAAAGCTTTGCTTTCACATCTTGTGCCTGTGGGGCCTGGAGGGTTTAGTTCAAGGCGAGGGCATGGCTATCTGTTCATGTTCAGGGGCTCCACAGCCGTGGTGAGCTGCAGAGGCCAAAATAGCCAGGGCTGCACAAAACTGGAGCTTTGCAGCCACTGAGGGAGATCTCTTGACTTGGTTGCATGGGGGTGTTTAAAAGAAGTGTTGGCATCTGTGGGCTGGGAGGCCGCATTCGTTCACTTTCATGTTGTGAAAATAGATCTCCAGGTTTACTTCGCACCTGCTTTTGGTGTGAAAATGTGGTCTTTTAGTTGTAGAATCATTGAAAAAAAATGTAGAGCCTTTGGCGGGACGTCCCTCTGGACCTCATGAAGGACACGTTTGGCTTGCCTTTTCCAATAATGCCCCAGGCCCCTTGTGTGCTTAATATGAAATGATCATAGGTTTTTTAATTCCTCCCCCTTGCCCATCCTCAGCTGTTGCCGGAGGGTACGGTCTTTGTCGTTTGGGCTCAAAACTCTCGCTTTTAGGCAGTCAGAAAGATGACTGTCAAGTGGTTGGGAGGCTGTGGGTGTCAGAGCTCCATGCAGTTCTCATAGACCCTGCTGCTGGCCTGCCACAACAATTTTTTTTTTTGCCGAAAACAGGAAAAGGTACCTAAACGCAGAGTGCAAACATTGAAGAGGTGGGTGGGTGGAAGAAAGGATGGTAAAGATCTACTTTGGATGTCACACTCGAGAAGTCACTACATCTTTATGATTCAAGACACTCGTGCTGTCTTGAGGCTGAAAGCTGGTCCTTGGCTAGGTGTTTGTAACACAGAGAGAAAAATGAGATGGTCAAGGTGGCCTCAACACTATTTTGGTTTGTCTTACAAAGTGGCAGTTTACAAGGAGGACGGCAAAATCAATTCAGCTCCAAATGATTCCTTTTTCTTAGGGGGAGTGGGGGTGTCCAGATCTTTTGGTATGCTTTCTGTTGACGTGTGAAGAAATAGAAGTCTGGAGGTTTGAGGGGGAAAAAAACATAATTAAAACAGGCCCCAGGGTGGGAAAGGAGTGGGGTGAAACAGTTTTGAGGGAAAGGACTGATCAGCCAGTTTCCTGGCCGAAAAATACAGGGTGGAGTCATGGGTGGTGGTGATGTGGCCCTCTATGGTCACAGGGCAGATGCAGCCCTTTCAGCCTCTGAGAGTTGAACACTCCTGGACTAAGTGTACCTAAGACCTCTGACTGAGTTGTCTCCACCTGTGAAATGGAGTCCCAAGTTCCCCAACTCATTGTGACAACGGCCAAGTCCATCACCAAAATCATTATTCATAATTACGCTTAATACAAGTGCATGCTTCCAGTTCTTCCACGGCTTTAAATCCTGGCTGGTTGCTTCATCCTTGATCTTCCAGCATTCAGTTGCTCATGTTCCACAATCCCGCCTTTGCAAAACTGCCATAAGCAATCATCACACCCTCCCAATCTGGATCAATATCTTTGAAAACTCCCAAACAACTCTTGACTCAAGAACAGGTGTCAGGAGCCAGTCGGTGCAAAGAAATGGTACAGCCCAGTTTTCGTCTTGTCTTTTGATCCCTTTTTGTACCAGCAGGTTACAAAAGGGCTGAGCTCGCTTTCCAGAGAGATCCATCAGTTTTAATTTTCTCCCAGTTCACACCCACCTAAATGTTATGCCAAATGTATCCATTAAGTTCAGGAGAAAGGATCCAAAAACCTTGGGCAGCCAGCTCCTTGGAAGGGCATGTGGTTTTCCCATGCTTGTATTATGTTAATTCAGAGTCATAAGTCTCTTTTCAAAATGCACAATTCTAGCATTTGGATCCCACTTTAACTGCCAGTGCTCCATCCTATGGACTCCTGGGATTTGTTGTTTCATGGGATACTTAGAATTCTCTGCCAGAGAGTTCTAGTGCCTCACCAGAGTGCAACTCACAGAGTGGCATAGGAGGCGGTCATGGCAGTAGGATCAAAGTGCTATAGCCGAGTAGTGTGAAAGAGACCTAGAAGGTACTCCCAAGAGTCATCTAGTCTAAGCATCCACTTGCACAGGTATTCACAGCTAAAGCACCCCTTGGCAGGTGACCCTCTCACCCTCTGTTTAAAAATCTTCACTGACCAGACTGTCCATCACCTTCCAGGTAGTCCATTCGACCGTTGAACAGCTCTCTGTGTCAGGAAGGTCCTTCTGGTATGTTGAACACTGTTGGGACATTACTTTGACACTTTCTAGAGGGGTAGCAAAAAAATGACAAGAGGAGTCTTAGCTAATGAAAGCTCTTGCTATGATAAGTTTGTCTTTCTCAGTACTTTCACAGGGCAGGACTTGGAAAGTAATGTGTTCCAAGTACCCTATCTACCTCAACTGGATTATTTATTTTAGTAACAAGGCTTAGAACCAAGTTGCAGTTGGCCCTCTGTATCCGCGGATTGTGCATCCATGGATTCAACCAACCATGGCTTGAAAATATTAAAAAAATAATAATAATCCAAAAAGCAAACTTTGATTTTGCCATTTTATATAAAGAACACCATTTTACTACATCCTTGTACATAATGGGACTTGAACATCCATAAATTTTGGTATCCATGGAACCAAACCCTGGGATTTGATCCAGGAACCAAACCGTGCAGATACCAACGACCCCCTGTATCTTTCAAAAGTAATACAAGGAATGAGAAGCTAATTACTTCACTGGTGTAGTGATGGGTAATGGTTTCTGGTTGCTTTTAAAAGTAATTTTCAAAGGATATTTTTAGAAGCATTTTGAGAGGAGTCTTTCAAATTTTGTCCTAGGTTTGTTATTTTTTAAAGAAATGATAAATAATTAATTATTAGGAAAGAATTCAAAAAATAGCACAGTGATTTACAGATGGGGTGGTTACTGAATAAACAAATGCAGGATAAAGCCTTCCACAATATGTTTGGGTGTTTGTGGGCACAGATAATATTTTCTGGGGTGCAGAATAATTGAGATGTCACATAACCTTCCATATTTTTGTCTGCAAGATAGTGTGGTATATGGGAGCATAGATAGATAGGGGTTGCATGGCAATGTATATTACTTCACGAGAACTTGGGAATGTTACTTTTTTGGACTACAACTCCCTGAATCCTGCAGTCAGTGTTCTTAATTTCTGAAATTCGCTAATCTTTAAAAATGCAGCAATTTAGCTGCATTTGGAGTCCCTCCCACCCCTGCAGGAGACTCTCTTCCATGGCCTTTTAAGTAGGCCCTGGATGCTTGCTGGGATGTCCTATCCAGATGGTGACTCTCATACCATTCAATCCTTTGTCTTTCTCATACTACAGAATTATAGCATTTTGATATCTCTTTCATGGCCATGTACTGTGGGATCTTGGGAATGGTAGCTGGAGAAGCACTGGAGCTCTCTGGCAGAGAACTCCAAATCTGCCATAAATCTACCCCTCCTCTCTGACATTCCCTTTCCCTTGTAAGCCCCAGGGCAGGGAGCTGTTAAATTAACAACCTGTAAACTCCTCTGGGAGCCTTTTTGGCTGAACAGCAGGATGTAAATGCTCTAAACAAACAAACAAACAGACAGACGGACTACACATCCCAGGTTTCCATAAGTTGGTACCATGGCAGTGAAAGTGGCATCCAAGTCCTATAGCTGGGTTGTTCCAAACCATGCTTTTTGTAGCTTAGAGCTCTAGATTCAGCATTCCGGGTTCGAATGCTAATTTTGCTTTCCTCAGTGCAAGCGTCCTCTCAACCTGCTCAGAAATATATTTTCTACATGCATGGGGAACACTTATTTGCTTGTTACACTTTGTATCCCAGGCACTGAACTTTTATTTATTGGTTTTGCACTAGGCCCTCCACACTCCCTAGGGTTAGGGGTGCAGAACCCTTGCAAAAGTGGACAAATTGCAAATATCAAAATGCGTGCGTCTGTGGGAAGGGAGCTGCGACATGTTGATGCACCCAAGCTCCAAACCAGGTCATGGAAAGGAGAGGGAAAGAGATGAGCTGATATGATGGCCCTATACTTCCCTTCACTTGCCCATCTCCTTCCTTGGGTTTGGGATCATTGGGAAAGGGTTTGTGGTGCTGAGGAGTCGGGCTGCGAGCTGCCCTTAGCTGACCAGGAGCAGCTGATGCAGGAAGAAGAGGACCAGAGGTGGGTTTTTAAAGAGGTGTGCAGCCTGATCAGAGCTGCTGAGAGGGAGGGTTCCCCAGTAAAGGAGAGCCTGAAGTGTGGGGGCAGGGGTTGGAGAAACTTGCAAATAATCAAATCATTAAAGTCAAACCCGCAAATGTGGAGGGCTGACTGTACTTTTTTTTTTTTTTGGTCACACTTCTCTTCCAAAAATATTGTGAGGTGTCTCACAACTCTGCGTGGTTATTTAGGCTTGGCAAAGATACCTTGTTCATAGGCATCCAATGAACGTCAAGGCTCTGTGTCGGCGGACTTCGCTTTACATGCAGCAGTGTGGTGCTCTGGGCCTTCCCACTGAAGGAAGCTCTGTGCTTTCAATAGCTGGTCAGGAGATCAAAGTTTGTCCTGTGCAGCTTCCCCCCAGGGAAGTTGCACTGGTTGAATTTTTGCCAGATACACGGCTTTCCAAGTACCCTTGCTATAAAGCTGTGGGTGTGGTACCTTCAGGTTTGCCCTGCAATCCTCTCTCTCTCCCCTCGCCTGTCCCTTTTCCAAACCGAACTTGGCTTCTGCCCATTGCAGTGCTGTTGTCTTCTCTAATCCTAGCCCTGTGCTTCTTCAGCTAATCCTTCCATAATCTGATCGGGGTTTGTCAGGGTTTGTCAACCCAAAGGGGCATGATGGCTTAATTGCAGCTAAACCAGGCCCTTCTGCCTCCCACTTGTGGGCGTAGGGGCAGGCGGAGAGACCTGGCGGGGTAACCTCAGGACTCTGGGCATTCTATTCCCAGCCCTGGGAGGGGGAATCGAGAGCCAAGGTTTCTCTGTTCTCAAGGAGAGGTTGCCATCTTAGCTTGTTTTCCACTTTTACATTACGCAGGTGGAGATTCAGCAGGTGAAGCTACACACACACAGAGCCTTATATACACCTGTATACTTACATTAGTCCCAAATCATGAAAGGCAATTCAAAAGCACTCTCTCTTCTCAAGGAAAGACTGCTCTCTTTTATTTCAATTTGTTGTCCTCCTTTTCTGCAGCTGAGGGAAATCCAGCAGGTGAATCTACACATACGCTTAGGTATCTTGGTCTCCTGCATTCTGTTCCCAACACTTGGAGAAAGGTTTGAGAGCTAAGCTTTCTCTGTTCTCATGAAAAGATAGCTAACTTGTTTTATGCCTCTTCCACAGCTGCCAACTAGCAAAACTACACTGTGCTGAAAGACCATTATCTGTGCAATCTCTATCTGCTTACTCTCTATAGGGATCTGTTGGGGAATGGCTGGAGCTTGGTCGGGAGCAATCAGTCCCTACCTTCTGTGGATGAGGCTGTGAAAGACTATTCTGAAGTCAAGGAGAGCTGAAGTGGCATCACTGGTTGGCACACAGAGGGTGGGTGGGAGCCAAGGGTGGGAGAGAAGGTGGGTTGCTTCTGGGACTCAAGAAGAGACTTGGCACAAGATGAGGATGATGATCTAGGGAATGGATCCCCCACTTTTTTTTTTTTTTTTGCAGCCCAGGACCAAAGGTGACTTACAAATTAAAAAAGATATAGGCTTCCCCCACTTAGCTGACAGGTTTGGGACTGGAGCATGGTCAGAAAATGAATTGGTTGAAAAGTGGAACCCACGTATTGTACTGTAGGGAGCATGAAGGACTTATGGAGGCTTAATTGTGACCAATTGCGTGATGTTACTTACAAAGTCTCTCAGCTGGCTTGGCACCTTTCCCTGCTTCTCAGCTGGCTTTGCAAGCAGTGTGTGCATGGGATCGGTTCCAAGTGAGCCTCCATAGGCAAAAAGAACTGATAAAAGAATGGAACCCATAATGAATTAATGGAACTTGTCCTTAATTTAGAAGTGTCAAGAGTGGAAGCTATCACATAACAGGGCGTCAAAAGGTGGGGGATTCCTGTATGGTTGGTATAAAAAACCCTGCCATTATGCAAAGGTAAAAAATATATTTAATTATATTGAAAGCGTAACCAATTAAAAGAGCCATAAGAAATATAAACAGTAAAGCTCATGAAAGCCCTCCAATGAAAAAGTCTTCACCTGCCAACAAAGCAAGCAGGGCACCAGTCTGGCCTGTCTAGGAAGGGCATTCCAGACCCCGAGAAGGCCTTCTGTGTTCCCACCAAATATACCTCTGAGGGTGGTGGGGCAGAAAGAAGGACCTTCACAGAAGAGCTCAGGGTGTGGGGAGGCCCATATTTGGAGATACGGTCTTTCAGGTACCCTGAAACAAGATACCTCTCACCCTGAAGCTGCTGCCCTCCCTTCTTCCTTGGGGTGGAGGTGGGAATGGCCCTTCTTGCAAAGTTCTCCCACCCCACCCCCACTGCTCCATGCCATGCAGGTTCTGGCTGAGCTGGCATTGCCGGCCCAGGGTGTTGCCGTGACGCGGGCCGCACCCAAATCCTGGGTCAGAGTGCTCCAGCTCAGCCGCGCCTGGCAGCTCTTCCACCAAGCCTTCCCGTTTCCCCCTTGCCCAGCCGGTTGGGCCTGCTTCGCAGAGAGGGGAGCGGCTGCCCCGTGCCAGAGCCCGTTCCTTTCCCGCCCACCCTGCCCCTGTGAAGGCAAACAGCCCAGCTGGCGGGCACCCAAGGCGGGCAGAGAGCAGCCCTGCCACAGCCCTGTCCTCTTTTCCAGAACAAGAAGGGGCATGCGGTAACTTTCACCCCGTCTCTCTCTTCCAGTCCATCTCTACCCACCATTTTCATCTTGGCATCCTTCTCTACTGGCACCCATATTATCCAGGGTAAATGTAGGGTAAGATTATGATTGGTAGGGAGGGAAGCATACATGATCTGTCATACTTAAGTCGTTAAATCAATTTTAGCCAATTTGGCTCCATGGAAAACCAGTTCCGTGGAAATTAGTGCCCCTGGTCATGGACAGGGTACCTTTTTTACCTCTCCTTTTCCCCTGTCTGGGATCACACACATAGCAGACATATTAATCCTTATCAATTTTTGTTAGCATAGCCAACAATGAAATATAATGGGAACTGATGTCCAAGAATGCCTAAGAGGCCATAATCTCAGATGAATTGGTGGGGCACGTATTTACATACAAAGAGAAAGAAAAGTTACCCACTCTATGAGAATCCTAAGGCTTGTATAGATACATTGGAAGGTAATTGCTAAAGAATTTGGGCTGTCTAGCATCCTCCATCACCTCATTGAAGTACAGGAAGGTGGTGTGTTCTGATTAGGCCGAGAGCTAATAAGTTTGTGTTTGTCTGTGTGCCTTCAGGTTGCCTGTTGACTTATAGCAACCCCATCAATTTCATAGGGTTTTCTTAGGCAAGGAATACTCTGAAGTGATTTTGCAAGTTTCTTCCTCTGAAATACAGCCAGCCCTCCACATTTGCAGGTTTCACTTTCATGGATATGATTATTTGCAAATTTCTCCAATTTCTTCCCCCTCACCCGAGGTGCTTCTTTTCTGGGAGAAGCAGCTCTTTTAAAGTTTGGCCCTCTTCCTCCTCCATCAGCCACTGCCTGGCCAGCTGAGGACAGCTCGCAGCACAGTTTCTCAGTACCACAAACTCTCCTGATGTCCCCACCACCCAAGGAGGGAGATGGGCAAGAGAGAGGAAGGACAGGGCCACCATGCTAACTCACCCCCTTTCCCTCTCCATTCCCTGACCTGGTTTGAATCCTGGCTGCCCATTCTCCCTGCTATGCCTTGTTCTCCTTCCCATGGACACACACATATACATTTTGATATTTGCGATTTTTCTACTTTTGCAAGATCCTGCGCCCCCAATCCTAGTGAATGTGAAGGGCCAACTGTATAGTCCACAGCACCTGGTATTTATGGGCTATCTCCCATCCAACTACTAACCAGGGGCTGACCCTGCTTAACTTCAGATACCTTTAAGGTCTTTTGGTTGATTATTCCTGTTTTTGCCTGGCACCATTCCATCTCCTAAAGCAGCAGATAGCTTGCATCCCTCTGAATGCTGTTGGACTGCAACTCCCAGCATTTGTCACCATGCTGGCTAAGGCTGATGGTACTTGCAGTCTAGCCACATCTGGAGGGACACCAGTTTCTTCTCTCTCACCTTGTACAAAAGGATGGTTTTATGGTTTACTGTGGGAAGATGCTATTCAGAAGCTGAAGGGCTGTAAATTAGTGGTAGAATGCATCGCTTTGCATGCAAAAGATCTCAAGTTCAATCCCTAGTTTCTCTGGGGCCATTTCCGCGCTAGACTGTGATAGCGCTATGATTATACTTTCAACATCCTCCCGAAACTGCAAACCTCAGGATTCCATAGGATGTTGAAAGTGGAACCATAGTGCTGTAACAGTCTAGTGCGGAAATGGCCTGGGTTAGGCCAGGTAAGAACCCTACCCAAGACCTTGGAGAGCTATTGCTGGGCAATGTGGACAGTGCAAAATTTTGACTTGGAATAAAGGAGCTTTCTGTGATCTTATTTGTCCCTCATCCAGAAAGACCTTAAAAGAAAAAAAGCTTCCAGTGAGCACATTGATCTGGGGCATGTCTTCTGACCCCAATAAGAATTTCATTGTTTTCATACCCTATAATGTTTCACAGGCAAAAGTCAGGATGCATGTAGCCAAATGACATTGGACTGTAGTCAAGATGGAAAAAGTTATTAAAAAGGAAGAACACATTAAGCTAAGAGAGGTTGTAGCAGTTTGTTTCTGCCTGAGCTTACAAAAAAGGGGAAAATTCCACCCTTTCCTCTCCCAACTGAATTAACTCAGTGCAGACTACCACTATAATTTGAACTTAGTTTGCAGCAAAGTATGCCAGTGATTAAAGGGGAAAGGGGAGGAGGAGAGAGAAACTAGGACGTTTTAAATGCAGCTGAAAAAGTGGGACAATAGAGGAATCAATTGGGACCTTTCAGCCGCTTTGGGACAGTGGGGGACTGTGTGCATTTGAGGGATATAAACATGCCCTGTATCTACTACTGGGTAGGCTGGCATTTAGCTGCATTTAAAACATCCTCGTTTCTTTCTAGGTGGCAGAGTCAAGGGTATTCCAGCAGTACCCAAACATCCAGAGCTAGAAAACATACATTTACATGCCTCAGAGAGTCTGTTTGGGGTATCTTTCTTGTTTTCAGAAAAATGTAACCAACATAAAGGCACAAACTGTACATGACAGGTGGCCAGGTGGCAGTGTAATACACCTGCTGCCTTCCTGTTCTGGTTCTGTGTGGATTCCATTGCAAAATGTGAGTCTGGGGATAAAAATGTCCTGTCAAACTGGACTAAGGTTAAATCAGTGTTTGTTCAGAAACAGGACAAAAATCTTACTTTTTATTTTCAGGGTGGTGAAGAAATTCTGAGAACCTGGAGAGCCACTGATTCCTGTTAGAGAGTATGCAGTACTGGGTAGACAGACAGATAAGACAGATTCCAAGGGTCTGGGCATGATAGCACTTGGCAATGTGCAGCTTCAGAGTTTGGGAATGCCTTTCACAGCTGGTTGGCAGGTAGAAACCAAGCAGGGGATTTGCAAAACAGAATCCAAGCATGTTGAGTTGGAACTAAGGCTTACCAGAGCCATGTTGGAAAAAGACGAGGGTGGCTGGATCTTGAAGGTGGCTGGATCTTGGTGAATTGCCATTCTTGTTGCCATTGGCCATTGGCCAGGCTGGCTGAGACTGTTGCGAGCTGGTGTCTGATGACATTTGGAGGGTTGCGGGTTTGGTAGCCTGGAACTAGAGAGCGGTTAGGAGGAGAGACCTCGTTTCCCTCTGGCAGATGTATTCACTTCTTCTCCTCCTCCTCCAGGGGTGCACTGAGAACTCAGGGTTCTAAAGCACAATGTGCACATTTTAACTTTTTCCCCTAGAAGGACCGAGGGCTGTGGGTGGCAAGGGGGAACTGCCCTATCTTTCCTAGGAATCTACCTCAACCCAAGATGGTATCAGACCCCTCGATCGGCTTGGTACCATCTGGGGGCGAGAGGACTTCCTCCTGCTCTAAGACAAAAGCACCACGTTTTGCCGTTCTGCCGATGCATGCGCACTTCCTTTCCTTTGAGTCACTCTAGTACCGTGCTGCCTTCCCTGCAGGAGGCCCAGTTTCTACTGAAAGGGGGCAGGAAGGGCGACTGCTGCCCTGTGTTTGGGACAGCAAGGGTTAATAGAGGGCTAAGAAAGTCCATGTTTCCAGTATGGCGTCTTTTGACAACGTTCTAGCAGCTGTTCTCTCTGTCTCAGCTATCCTGTCCTGTTTGTGTGTGTTTTTTGTGTGTGGCGGGGGGATGCAGATGGCCAGCCTACTTTATAAAGATGCTGTAGACTTCAGAATTACATACCCACTAACATTTCACAGCTGAAAACTGGGACATGTGTGACCATGCAAAATGAGAGTGTGGTTCAAAGGGCAAAAGTTGTTGACGAAGAAGAATGCACAAGCTAGTAGAGGTTGCAGCAGTTTGCTTTTGTCTCAGCCTACTGGGAAGGGCAAGGCTGTATCTCTCTCCTCTCCTCTCTCCCCTTTTGAGTGGAGTGCTCAGATTGAACTCAGATTGCAAGTGGAGATAAGCTGAGGACCAGAGGGGAAGTGGGAAGAGCAGATACTGGGGCACTTTTAAAAGCATCTGAAGAAGTGGGAAGACAGAGGGTTAATTGGGGCTGTTCCTGATGAATCAGGAGAGTTGGAAGGTCTGGGGTGAGTCAAAGGAACATAAGCCTATTTCAGCTATTCTCAACTGTTTTTGGTCACAGCTCCCTTAGGAGCTCTCCTCAGGTTGCAAGGCTCCCTGTCAAACAGGGATGCAACATGTGTAGATAGACAGAAAATCATCATGGCTGCAAGAATGCTTGATTGAATACGTTTACCTATTGCAGTCGATTTGCGACTGACTTGGAACTGAGGCTGTGCAGGAGACCCCACAGGGCTGCTACCGAGTATGAAATATATCACAAAAGTCTCAACTTTTGTGGATATTATTATTATTATTATTGCCCCACTTTTTTCCAGATTGGGACTCAAAGCTGCTTATAGCAATTAAAAAGACATAGTTAAAACCCATAGAATACAAAAGTTAAAACATAATTAAACAATTTTAGCTCTTAAGTCAAGGTGTGCGAGGAGCTTAAGCCATGAATTTACCAGTGTACCTAATTCAAATGGTATGTTGGAAAGATAAATAGGAGGGAAACTATTAACTCCAATTAATGCTGCTGCTTGGGTATTTCATTGGTTCATTTATCGGAGTCCCTGTAAATCTTTGGGGTTCCCCTTCTCATACTTTACAGTCTGTGGTCCCCTTCAGATGTACCGGTGCTCCCACTGGGGGTACATGGCCCCCTTGAGGATGGCTGGTCTATTTCATCAAAGAATAGAAAGGCAGAGAGGAGGGATGAAGGAACTAAGATGCACCATTGAGACCAATTTATTTCAGTGTGAATTTTCAGGGATATCAGCCCACTTCTTCAGATGCCTCATTTCTCCTTTTCTCTTTCAGTTTTAAAACATTTTTCTAGAATGACCATATAAGGTGGGTTGCTGTGTGGTGGGCAGTGGTCCCATCTGGCCTTGCAAGGTCACAGGAATCTTTACAGCGACCTTGCATGGGCAAGCTGGTCTTACAGTGTAAAGATGGCTTTCTGATATGGGGAAACCTGTGAACTTCTGGTTGTTGTTGAACTCCAGTTCTCAAGAGCACCATCCAGTCGTCAGAGATAATGTGATTTGGAGTCCAGTAACATCTGGAAAGTGACAGGTTCCTCCTCCCCCCCAACGTATGACGTGAAGCACCTTTGTACATTTTCATTGTCATAAGACACACTAATTGTTGCCAAACCCAGACCTAACTGTGATGACGTGCTGGGTGGAGGACAAAGCCTGCTAGAATTCATATAATGCATGATGCAAGCCCTTTGAACTCAGTGGCTCTATTCACACACGACCACGAGTCAAGAATTCTGGTGAATCCCGATGTATCATGAAACAAGCTGCATGCCAGTGTCTGCAGCTTGCTTTGGTTCATCCCACTAGGGTGACGGCTGAACAAACCTAGAATGGTTTGTTTGGTGTCCTGTCCAAACATTCGATCCTGGTTTGTTGCAGATGCTGCTTGCCCTTGGCTTCCAATCCTTCTCTGGATACCCTCCAACCAAGGAGAAGCTGCTGCATAACTCAGCAGCCCCCATAATTCCCTGGGGCAAAATACCTGCAGAAAGCAAGGCACTTCCTGATTGGATGAGGAGTTTGAGACCCAACCAAAGCAGGGAAAGACAGTTTTGCCAAGTATCCAGGAAGTGCAGGAGGGTGAGTGAAGTGTGGCTCAGGCAACTTCCGTAGGGCCATTTTTGTGCCCCACAACCGCAAGAGATTTTTTAAAAATGACAGAAGTGATTTTCGGGGCTGAAGCATGGAGGCATTTATGATTTTGGGCCCAGGAGAAGGCTTAAAAAACAGGAAGTGATTTCCAGTCACTTTCTATTGTTAAAAATACTTCTTCCAGGCCAATAATGGCCCGAGAAGGCCTAGAAACTTGATTTAAAAAAAAAACCAAAACCCAACACCCAAGGCATTTGTGTAAAACTCTTCATTTTGGGTGAGTGTGAGGGGTGCAACACTCCAAAGTTCCCTGATGGGCTAATGCAACCCCCTGGCCTTCCACAGTTACATACTCCTGACTTTTAGCAAGGGCCAGAGCAGCCACATTGACAGCAACATGGTATTGCTACAAGGTGTGAGTGGGTTGGGAATTTACAGGATGAGAGGTTGGCACCCAAAGGAGGAAATGAGGGAAGTGACCCAACACATTAATTCCATGGCTAGAAAAATGATTGTCATGTCAGCGAGGAAAGAAAGAAAGTGTGTTGGAATATAAATGCTAGATTGTTTGGGGTTTGCTTGGTGCTCATTTCTCTTCCTCCCAAATTTCTCTTCCCTCCTCTGCAGGTGAGGCAATGGGGAGCCCCGAAGACGACTTGATAGGGATCCCTTTTCCCGAACACAGCAGTGAGCTCCTGGGACGCCTGAACGAGCAACGGCGGCGGGGCGTGCTTTGTGACGTGACTCTCCGGGCTCAGGGCTCAGAATACCGGACCCACCGGGCTGTACTGGCTGCGTGCAGTCGCTACTTCCAGAGGCTATTTGCTGGACCCAGCATGGGGGTCTGTGAGCTGGATTTCGTGGGTGCCGAAGCACTGGGGGCCCTCTTGGACTTCGCCTACACAGCCACCTTGACCATCAGCACAGGCAGCCTCGGGGAGGTCTTACATGCGGCCCGGGTCCTTGAGATCCCGTGTGTCATCACAGCCTGTGTGGAGATCCTACAGGGCAATGGCCTTGAAGCCCCTGTCCCTGACGATGCCGCCCGAGAGCGTGCGAGGCGCTACCTGGAGGCCTTTGCCACTCTGCCCAATGCTGAAGGGGATCTGGCTGAGCCGCCTGCCTGCCCTGCCCCCCGCCGCAGCAAGAAGACCCGCAAGTTTCTACAAGCCAAGGGTTCCCGCCTCAATAACCATGTCATGGAGCTCTCCCCTTCACCATCCCCCTCCTCAACGGGAACGCAGGAGCGCCCAAGTCCTCCCAATCAGGCCTCTCCTGCGCCAGCCCTTGGCCATTCCCGTGAGGACGAGGAGGAAGTGATCACACCGTCTCGCACCTTCCCGTACCCATATACTCTACGCCTTTCTCCAGAGGATCTGGGTTCGGACGAAGAACCCATTGACCACGACATCATCCCCTACTTGCGCAACCTGAACCCCGAGGGGCTCTCCCCCAGTCTCGAACCCCCAGACAAACTGGTGCGCAAACGTCGCTCGCAGATGCCCCAGGAGTGCCCCGTCTGTCACAAGGTTATCCATGGGGCCGGCAAGCTACCTCGTCACATGCGCACCCACACAGGGGAGAAGCCCTTCGCCTGCGAGGTGTGTGGGGTCCGTTTCACACGGTGAGTGTTTCTTAATCATAAAACCAGTCCCCCCCCCCCATGTGTGTGTTATGTTGCAGAAGCAGGAGCACCACATGTTGGCAGGATGAGACAAGTGGGAAGTCCTGGAAATGTGAAATCACAGAACACATTTGAACTAGTGTGGGCTGTATGTGGGAGGTACCACAATTTCCTCTTTTTTAAAAAAACAAAGAACAAAATTCTTGAAAATTACAACTTTGTACAAGGAAGAAAGATTCTAGATGGGGAAGGTGGTGCAAATGCTTTCTGTACAGAAGGTACTGGGTTCAATTCTGGAATGTCCAGGATTTTAAAACAGGGTTCTCTAAATACCCTGAAGGCCCCAGATCCCATCTGATCTTAGAAGCTAAGGAGGGTCAGCCCTGGTTAGTACTTGGATGGGAGACTGCCAGCAAATATCAGTGCTGTGAGCTATATTTCAGAGGAAGGAACTGTCAAATACCGTGGGCCCTCAGTATCCACTAGCGTTTGGTTTCAGGACACACACATCCCCTCTGGATACAAAAAATTGGGGATGCTCAAGTCCCATTATGTACAATGGTGTATTAAAATGGTGTCCTTTATATCAAATGGCAAAATCAAAGATTACTTTTTGGATTTTTTTTTTAATATTTTCAAGTTGTTGGTTGAGTCCATGGATACAGAATTTGCAAATATGGAGGGCCAACTGTATTCCTTGCCAAAGGAAACTCTTTGAAATTCATGAGGTCTCCATAAGTCTACAGGCAACTTGAAGGTACATTCACACACACATACACACACACATAGATAGAGCCAGTGTGGTCTAATGGTTCAAGTGTTGAATTAGGAACCCAGGAGACTAGAGTTTGAATCCCCACTAAGCCATGGAAACCCACTGGATAACCTTGGGCAACTCATACTCTTCCAGCTTTAGATAAAGGCCCTCCATATTTATTCAAACTCCCTTAGAATAAATCTTGCCAAGAAAAGCTCACAATAGGGTCACTTTAGGGCCATCATATGTCAGAAACTTGAAGCACGCAAAAACAGTGACAAATAAAATAGTTATAGGACATCCTCTTTTCAGTCCCAAAGCCATTATTGCCTGGGGCCTGAGCATGGAAATAACTTGTTACAAATAACTTGCAATGTGTAATTAATTCCTCCTCTCCTCAAGTAACCAAAGTATAGCTCAGTCACACTGTGGTTGTTATCTTAAGAAGGGATGAAATTACTGTGCTCTTTTTTAAAATTATATTACTGTAACCAAAGTTACTCTGATAGCTCTGGGAGGGTGGAATATCAACATGATCCAAGCACTGGTTCATGCTGTGTCTTGTGCTCTCTTGTGTACACAACTGAGGTGACAGGATGTGGCTGGGAGAAGAAGGCCAGTAGCTTGCAGGATCCAGAAATTTATTTTTTAAGTAACTACAATTGGCCCTCTACACTTCCAGATTTAACTTTAACACAGATTTGACTATTTACAACTTGTGCACTCCTTTTCTGGAAGAACTTTCCCTCTCAGTGGCTCCAGTTAAGATGCTCAGCCCTTTAATAAGACGTCCTCTGTCTCCTCCACGTCAGCTACACCCTGATTTCTCAACACCACAAATCCTCTCCCAGTGCCCCCCAAACACCCAAGGAAGGAGATGGGCAAGAGAGAGGAAGCATAGGGCCACGATGCAGACCCACCCGCTTTCCGTCTCCTTTCCCTGACCTAGGTGGGAGCCTGGGTGCCCATTCTCCCCACTGTGCCTTGACCCCTTCACACACACACACACACACACACACACACACACATTTTGGTATTTGTGATTTTTTCCACTTTTGCAGGGGTCCCACAGCCCTAACCCTAGTGAATATGGAGGGCCAACTGTAAAGTATAAGATACTAATCAACTTTTGTGAAATGGGAGACAGTTATTTTTCAAAAATTGTAACTATAATGAAAACAATTGCGGGAATGGTGCAATGATAATGGCAATTAAGTACTTTTTAAAAGTTGCTTTCCCAGTTCTGTTTAAGATAGACTGCTGATATCCCACCCCGTGTCCAGGTTGTTAAACATATATCTGACTATGAACAATTAATGCCTAAATTACCTCATTCTTTTGTTCCCTTTTTTTGTCATCTCTGCTAGTTCATAAGTCTGCAGAATGGGACTGTTTTTGCTTTGTTATTTTTGCACCATGCTTAGAAAACATTGTGTAGGTCATAGCAAACAGTAAGAGTTTGTTTCCCAACAGTGTGCTTCGAAGGACGGTAGGTGTCCTACAACATCAAACCTGTACTGTGTATCTTCTGTATTAAGTTTGTATCTTCAGTTTGCTGAACCAGCACAGTGTAGTGATTTGAATGTCGGAATATGATTCTGGGACACCAGGGTTCAAATCCCCATTCAACCATGGAAAGTCACTGGGGGATCTGGCAGGTCACACTCTCTCAGCTTAGAGAGGAAGGCCATGGCGAAAACCTCCTCTGAATCAGTCATGCCAAGAAAACCCTCATATAGGATCACCGTAAGAATCAACTTGAAGGCACAGAACAAGAACTATCTCCATGATATTCTATACAGCTCAGCTCCAGGTTATTTGAAGGGTTGTCCCCTGTGAACAAGCCCATTTTTTACATCTTCTGGGGTGTCTTTCTCTCTGTCCTGCCACCCTCAAAAGTACACCTGGTGGGAACACAAGAGAGGGGGCCTTCTTTGTGGCTGCTCCCAGGTTGGCACCCCCTTTACTATATTTCCACAGACAGTGAAGATCTTATTGTTCTGGCAGGCTTTTGAGAATTGTTTTCAACAGTCTATATTTTTACCTGGTTTTAAGGTTTTTTATAGTTTACTTTCGTTTTAACTTTTGTTTGGTGTGAATTTTTAACTATGTTTTAGCTGCTCTAATCTGCCTTAGACCCACACTGGGGAAAAAGGCAAGATACAAATAAATACAATGATAATGATATAGTGTCTCCACTATCAAAAGGCCTAGCAAACTGATTTCTTTTTTTAAAAAAGAAGAGAGCTTATGTTCTCTGTTAGGTGTTTTATGTAACTGACACAAGCAACCAGTAACAGCTTTATTGATACTATGGGAGCCAGCGTGCTTTACGTGTTGGACTGTGACTCTGCAGATCAGGGCTTGAGTCCCTGCTCGGCCATGGAAACCCACTGGGTGACCTTGGGCAAGTCTACTTTCTCAGCCTTAGCAAAGGCAAAGCCCCTCTGAACAAACCTTGCTGAGAAAACCCTGTGATAGGTTTGCTTTGTGTTGCTGTTGTGTGCCTTCAAGTTGTTTCTGACCTATGGTGACGCTAATGTGAACTTATCACAGGGTTTTCTAGGGCTGAGAATGTGTGATGCCCCAAGGTCACCCAGCGGGTTTCCATGGCTGAACAGGGAATCAAACCCTGGTCTCCAGGGTTGTAGTTCAGTGCTCAAACCACTCCACTGTGCTGGCTCAGGTTCGGTCGTCATAAGCTTGGAATTGACTCAAAGGCACCCAGTAACATTTGGGGCTCTGAAGTGTTATTTCTCTCCGTCTTCAGAGGCTCTGCCCTAACACCATAAGGACTAACTTGTTAGCAAATGAAGCTGTGACCAACAAGGAGGGTGTTGCTTGGCAAAGCTCTTGGCTATCCCTGCCTCAGCTTATTCGGCTCCTCTGCTTTTCCACCTCTTCTGCAGGAATGATAAGCTCAAGATCCACATGCGGAAGCATACGGGAGAGCGCCCGTATTCCTGCCCACACTGCACAGCTCGCTTCCTGCACAGCTACGACCTGAAGAACCACCTCCACCTGCACACGGGTGCCCGTCCCTACGAGTGCTGCCTTTGCCACAAGGCCTTTGCCAAGGATGACCACCTCCAGCGCCACCTCAAGGGCCAGAACTGCCTGGAGGTGCGGACGAGGCGGCGGCGCCGGGGCCCTGAGCACAATTTGGATGCTCTTCCTCCTGCAGGGATCCCTCCATCTTCCGCTGACTTCGACTTGACCAATGGGCAAATGGAGGGGCTGCACCTCTCGCTCCCCCGCGGCTACTGGGATCAGGGCCGTGCTGGACGTGCCCTCTCACCTGCCGCTAAAGAAGAGGAGGAGGAGGAGGAACAGGGAGAGGAAGGGGTGCCGGAGGACGGGCTGCCAGCCACAGAAATGGTTTAGGGCCCAAGTCTAGGCCCTGGGCCCTACCTTGCTTGGACTGTTGCCATGGCGACACTCTCTGAGGACTGTGCTATGGCGTAGGCCCGGATGCACTATCCTCCCCACACTCCAATGTGCTTTTGCCACGGAGACCATGCAGCGGAGGCAGGTTACCGGCACAGAGGCGCAGTGCCCTTCCCCTCCCGGGTGCGCTGGCTCTGTGCTTTTAGCGGCCTCTCAGTTTGCCGGTGGGTGGGCTTCTGGTTATGAACCAAAGCAGATGGGGTAGGGGGATAATAAAATAGGGGGAGATTTTTTTTTTGCTCAGGATTGCAAGATAAGCAATAAAACTGAGGTTGTACTGTTTTGTGGGGAAGGGGCCCCTGATTATTCATCCCCCCCCAAAATAATAAAATACAAGGACTTTAAATGGGAGAAGGAGGAATGGTTGGCAAGCCCCTTAGATCTTGCACTTTGGGGTACTGTCCCCCATGTTAAGAAAGAAGACAGTGAGAGGGGTGTTGGGGCCACCATTTAAAAAAAAAAATCAAAATGTGGGGTTTGAGAAGCTTTAAAAGAAGTTCCCAAGACTGTCAAAACTCCTGGGTTCTACTCTTACTTTCAGATCCCACAGGACATGACTACAGAATGTTTGATCTCTGAAGCAAAAAGAAAAACTAGACAAAAAAATTGTTCTCATCCTGCTTCTTAGGCTGGCGTGAGCCTTTCCTTCAAGTTTGGGGAAGAGGGATGGTCTTTTTCTCACCTGGGGTGGGAAGACGAGCCTGTGAAACATGTTTTTGCACCAGCAAGCCATGCTGAGCCCTTGCTGCCCCCTAGTGACACCATTGCAGAGTGCAATGGGCTGGTCCCAGCACCCATGACTCACTCTACCCCCTCGTACACACACATGCACGAGAAATGGGAAGGGTATATTTAGCACTTGAGAGTGGGGAGGGAGATGTTTCCCTTCAAACAGATCTACCAATCTGATACCACCTCAGAATTTTTATTCCACAATGAAAGGCTCCCAGGTATTGGGTGTGTATGGGAGTGGAGGCACCCCTCCCCTTGCCCTCTTTTCCTTATTTTCAATTTCTTTCTCCCCAGCCCCTGTTAATCCCATACCACTTTATTGCACTAGGTTTGCCAGCAATCTGGGGGGTGGACTGGCACACTGCTCAGTGATGGCACATTGATTTGTGTGTCCCCCTCTTGTTTGCACATTCCTTGGGTTCCCCCCCCGTGCCCCTCTGGAGGGGGCAAAATAGCTATTTTTTTTAAGTGGGAGAAGGTGGCCAGTGGGGTAGAGAGACATCCCCCTGGAGTATTAGCTCAAGAGTTTATCTGTATTTAAAAGATGATGTAATATATTATCCCCTCCCTTGTTTTCCCTTCCGTCCATCCGTTCCCAAGTCCCCCCCAGCAGGATCTGTGGTGCGGGGTTTCTCATCAGGTGAAGACTGTGCACAGCAGGGTGGGAAAGTTTTGGGTGAGCCACACTGGTCTTCCCTTGCTTTAAAAAGTGCCTGTATGTTTAAACTTGAATCTTTAGCTACTTGAAATGCATAACAGCTTCTTCCCCTCTCCCTTCCTTTCACCCCTGTAGGTTTAGGCCCCAGCCTTAGTGACAACTCACCCCAATCTGCCCTGTTTCAGAGTCCGTCCTCTCCCTGCAGTCACTGTTTCTCTGTGACTCTCACAAAAATTTGGGGGATGATACCAACTTAAGAGAAACCACAATGCCTGGCTATCTTTCCTCCTGCCCTCTTTGGCACTAGGAGCGTGTGCATACTTTTCTGGGATTGTGGAGTGATGGGAGAGGCCCCCCCGTGTTTTTGTTTTTTTAAAAATTATTAGTGTGGTGTAATTCCTGGTGACTGTTGTCCTTTGAGGCTGTTTGACAATAAAAGAGAAAGCGGGGAATCTTTGTCCTACTGTGATGCTTCAGTATTTACACACATGCATTTCCTCAATGGAAGAAGCCCATCTGGTTGTTAACAGATTGTTAACACAGATACACCTTGTGGCTGCAGACCTGTTGTATCTCAGCTAGCAGCTCCAACCCCAATCCCTCCCGATATTTCAGAGGTGAAAACTGGGGTGTGGGTGGCCAAGCAACATCAAAGAGTGGACAAGGTGGCAAAAGTTATTAATGAAGAAGAACATACAAGCCAGGAGATGGTGCAGCAGTGTGCCTTTGCCTGAACTGACTGGGAAGGGCAAGATGCTGCCTCTTCTTTTTGCTGAATGCAAACTAATTTTTCTGAATTTTTCTGAATTCAGCATGCAGCAACTGATGAAAGCTAAGGATAAAGGGGAAAATGAGAAGAGGAGCAGGAAGTGAGAACATTTTAAAAGCAGCTGCAAAAAGAAAAAAGAAAAAAGAAAGACTGACTGAGGATTAACTTGGACGGTCCCTGTCAAATCAGGAGAGTTGGACGATATGCAGCTCATCTCCTGAACTGTTCTCTCCTTTTGGAGGTCAGAAGCCTGCATGTGTGTGTGCGTGTGCGCCCCACTCCCTGCTGGAAGTTAAATGGAAGGGCTGGGGTGGGGTGGAGCTGAAGTAGGAGGCTTGTCCTTTGCCTCAGGCAGCAAAACGTCTGAGGCCAGCCAACCCCGCAGGGCAAGTATGGCCTGAAAGTGGATGGTCCAGCTTTGAGGGACGCCACCATTCTGTCTGCCGTATTCTGACTTGTCACACAAGTTCCTGCGTGGCAGTGAAGGAATGTGAAAACTACTAGAGCAGTTAGGAATTTTTTCAACCCAGCAGGCTGAGGGGTATAATTCACTCTCAGTCACCTTTTAAATAAAATGTGACTGGCTTCTCAGTGCGGTAACCCCACCCTACTGCTGCTTTTGGGGAGCGTTCGTCTGTTCATTGTGGCAAGGGCAGACCTTGAGTTTGTCCCCCGGAATCCTGCGGGGAAGGTACCTTTGCACGTGAAATGCTCTTCTCTTCTTTCTCCTCAAAGGGGACAAATCTGTTGCCTTTCAATAGGGCTCTCATGGGGCGGATCACCACACTCCCCAGGCTCTAGGGTACATATGGCCAAGCAATATCAGAGAGTGGTCCAGATGGCAAAAGTTATGAATGAGGAAGAAGGCACAAGCCAAAGCAGGGTGCTGCAGAAGTTTGCTTTTCCCTTGGCATACTGAGAAGGGCACAGCGCCATCCCTGTCATCTCTTCTTTCCCCCTGCTGAAAATATTTCAGCAGTTTGAACTCAGTTCACAGAAAGCGAAGTAAGCAGATGACAAAGGGGGAAAGTGGAACATTTTAGAAGCAGTTGAAAAAGTGGGACAGCAGAGGATTAATTGGGACTGTCCCTTCCAGCTGGAGGATATAAGTTAGGAGAGGGGAAATATCCTATTCCCAATTTATTGAATATGATCTAAAACATAATAATTTAATAATGTGATATGTGCATTTCCTATGTCTGAGTGAGGGGAAGGGGACAGGCTCTTGCATGCTCTCACTTTCTGTTTCTATTTCTTAGCAGCAGGCCTTTTATCACTTCGTACTTCCTCCAACTCCTCACTGCTACTACCACTGGTCTCAGCGTTTTTCTGGTAGCTGAAATCGAGGCTGTCAGAAAGGAGAAAAAAACAGGCAAAGCATGATATACTTATTTGCTTTTGAATCAATAGCCTTGTGTCCTGCCTATTGGAAGAAAGGCAGGGTGCACATGTAAGAAACAAACACACACAATAATATAATCCTTTAATATACTGTTTTTTCCCCCCCTTAGAGCATCTGGGCTGCTCACACTAAATGTCAAACAAATAACTCCAGAATTATTTTTAAGAGAAATGTCAACAGCATGCCGCAGATGAAGCAACTCAGAAAGACCATGGGAAGAAAAGTGGGGGTGGGGAGAGGCATAATCCAGCTGAGGGTTGCTAATTTATTATTTGTTGATTTGGTTTACCACTCTATTCTGCTTTGGTCAGACCTCACCTGGAATCTTGTGGATATTCACAAGGTGGACTGCATCCAGCGGAGGGGGACCAAAATGGTAGAAGGCCTAGAAACCATGAAGCCCTACAAGGAGAGGCTTAGGGAGCTGGGTATGTTTAGCGTGGAGAAGAGAAGGTGAAGAGAAGACATGAAACATGTGTTTAAATATTTGAAGGATGTCATATGGAGGGTGGAGCAGGCCTGTTTTCAGCTGCTGCTCCAGAGACTACGACACAGAGCAGTGGCTTCAAACATCAGGAAAAGAGATCCCATCTAAACTAGCAGGGTGCCGCAGGGTTCTGTCCTGGGCCCACTGCTGTTCAACATCTTCATCAATGATTTGGATGAGGGAATAGAGGGCATGCCAATCAAATTTTCAGATGACACCAAATTGGGAGGGGTTGCTAATACGCCAGAGGACAGGATCAAAATTCAAAATGATCTCAACAGATTGGAAACTCACAGAATGAATTTTAACAGAGAGAAATGTAAGGCCCTACACTTAGACAGAAAAAATGGAATGCACAAATATAGGATGGGGGACGCGTGGCTGGATAGCAGTACATGTGAACAGGATCTAGGGGTCTTGGTAGATTACAGTCTGAACATGAGTCAGCAGTGTGATGTGGCAGCCAAGAAAGCCAGCATGATTCTTGGTTGCATCAATAGGAGATCTAGTCTAGACCAAGGGAAGTAATGGTACCACTCTATTCTGCTTTGGTTAGAACTCATTTGGAATACTGTGTCCAGTTCTGGGCACCTCAATTCAAGAAGGCTATTGACAAGCTGGAGCTTGTCCAGAGGAGGGTGACCAAAATGGTAAAGGGTCTGGAAACCATGCCCTATGAGGAGTGGCTTAGGGAGCTGGGTCTGTCTAGTCTGCAGAAGAGAAGGTTAAGTGGGGACATGATAGCCATGTTTAAATATTTGAAGGGATGTCATGTTGAGGAGGGATTGGGCTTGTTTTCCGCTGCTCCAGAGACTAGGACAAGGAGCAATGGATTCAAGCTGCAGGAAAGGAGATTCCACCTGAATCTCAGGAAAAACTTCCTGACTGTCAGAGCTGTCCAGCAGTGGAATATGCTGCCCGGCAGTGTGGTGGAGTCTCCTTCACTGGAGGTTTTTAAATCAGCTGAATGGCCTCCTATCAGGAATGCTTTGATGATGTTTTCCTGCATGGCAAGGGGTTGGACACAATGGCTCTTCTGGTCTCTTCCAGCTCTATGATTCTATGACATTCTGCCTTTCGTCCAAGAATGGGGCTCAGAGAGACTAAATACTTGATCTAGAAATACTTTTTGTACTAATTCTGCTAAAGAGAACAAGCACAAAAATTTTAGAATGAGTAAAAGCATACTGTCAAGATTTAAAGCACAACTTAAGAACACAAAGCTGGGGTAGGGAGAAAAAGAGTTACCCAGTGGAAAGATTGCTTCCATAGCAAGGTCAGGTGCCAAAAGCTTACCTTAGTACTTTTCAGAAACAAGAAACCACTTATTCAACAGTTAGGGATGAGACAGTTAGAGACCATTTCAAAAAGTAGAAATGGTAAAAAAAGAGAACCCGTCTAGTGTAGGGAACATGAAGGACATGCGGAAGCTCACTTTGGGACTGATTGCATGCATGTGCTGCTTGTAAAGTCATTCAGCTGACTTGGTGCCTTTTTTCCTCCTCTGAGCTTGCTTTGCAAGCAGCACATGTGTGGTCCCAAGTGAGCCTCCGTAGGCAAGAACAACCGATGGAAACCCGCCATTTTGAAGCTCGCAATACAGGCAAGTTCCATTGTTTCAACCAGAGGATCCATTCTTTCTATAGGCAAGACTTGGGACTGTGCACAACTGTGAACAGTCCCAAGCAAACCTCCCTAGGCAAGAAGAACTGACAAAAGAGTGGACCCCACCTCAAATTAATGGAACTTGTTCTTAATTTGGAAGCACCAAAAGATGTGGAAATGCAGGGGCTTCCTGTAATGAGGAAGAATGCAAGAGCTCAGAGAAGCTGCAGCAGTTGCCTGGGCCTACAGGGAAGGGCAAGATTCTGCCCTCTCCTTTCCTCTCCCCATTGATGAGTTGACATCAAACTATTTTTGAACTTCCAGCTCAGTTTGTAGCAAGTGAAGAAACCTGAGGAAAAAGGGGGAAAGTGGGAGGAAGGAAAAACAGCTGGGATATTTTAAAAGTAACTGAAAAAGAGAGACAGCAAGGATTAATCTCCCAATGCCAAACCAGAACAGTTGGAGGGTTTACTGTTTGTCAGTGTTGTGGCCAAACAAAAGCACGACCAGTGGCTGCCATTTTGTTTTCCTCACAAACCAGGCCTTGCAACTCCAAGGATTCCTCCTCACTATAGGCTCTTCTTGCTACGGCTGAGGGGAGATGGCAGTCAAATAACTTCTGGAAGGCCTCACTTGTTCTAGGACAAGGCACCTTTGTTCTAGAGGTGTCAAATGCCCTGGTGGCACAGTGGTTAAATACCAGTACTGCAGCCTCAACGTTGTGAGTTCGATCCTGCAGGGCTCCAGGTTGACTCAGCCTTCCATCTTTCCATAGTTGGTAAAATGAGTACCCATCGTGTTGGGGGCAATTAGTTAAAAACACATTGTAAACCACTTAGGGAGAGCATAGGACTGATGAGTGGTATACAAATGTAACTGCTTTTGCTACTGCTATTGAAAAAGGGGGAAGAGTAAAAGACTTGGGAAACTTCTTGCTGCCAGTGCTGTTGGAATTGTTTTCTTCAAGGGTACTGGAATTCCAGTTTAATATCTGTCTGCTTCATAACAGTTAAAGAGACACAAGCTGGGTTGTATAGAAAAGGTGATAATAGTGGTTCTCACAGTTTCGTTATGCTTACCTGGAGGGAGATCCAGAGGAAGAGGTGCTGCTTCCGTTATCTGAGCTGGAAGCTGAGTCACCCTCGCTGTCACTGTCTTCCTCTTCTTCTTCCTCCTGCTCCTTCAGCTGGGCCAGAATCTTCTTGGCCAGTTCCGGGGGCAAGCGACGGCAGGTCCCGTGCCCCTTCACGGCCCGCTCGATCCGAGCCTTCAGCAACCTCCGCTGCTTCTCTCGTTCTTTGTTTGGAGTCCCCTGAAGTGCCTGCACTGCCTTGGTCCACAGTGCCATGGCTTCTTCATCACTGGAATCCCTGGATGGGAAGAAGATCAGAAGCCATAGAAAGAGAACATAGTCCTTCAAACAGTGGCTCTCTATGATCCTTCAGGGGTTTGGGACTTCAGCTCCCAGAATGCCTGACCATTACCCATGTTGTTTGGGATTACTACAAATCGAAATCCAGAATATTTGGAGAACCAAAGGTTGAAAATCCTGCCTTCAACCTTAGGGCCTAAAACAAGGGTTAGGAAATGCTGATTTTCTCTGAGTGTTGTTGATTTTCAAGCCCCACAGGCGATGCTGCTGAAGACCCAATGGGAACCTGAGGGGATAAGTCTGCAAGGCCCGAAAGCATTGGCCTTCTGTGTGCTTTTGCAACTGCAACTCCTGTCATTCCAGACCACAAACCTGCTGACTGAGAATGATGGGAGTTGGAGTTTGACGGAATCTGGAGGCTGACAGGTTCCTTTCAGGCTGGGAGTGACAGCTGGGGTGGGCAAAATGAGCGCATTGTCCCCCCATTAAAATTCTGTCTCCTTATTAAATTCTCTTTCAGTCCTCCTACTATCGTTGCATTTCTCACATAGTGAGACATTGAAGATCACTGACACTGAGACTGCTGATAATCACCATGTTTGTGTTGGCCACCATGCCAACTCACCCCTTTGCCTGACCTGGTTTCGACCTGGGTTCCCTGTTCTCCCCACCATGCCTCAGCCCCCTTCCCACAGACACACACATTTTGATATTTGTGATTTTTCCATTCTTGTGGGAGTCCTGCGAATGCAGACCCTAGCGAATGCAGAGGGCCAACTGTATATGGTTTTAAAACAGGGGTGGGCATATGGGAACCAGGGGCCAGTTCCCTGCCCCCCAGGCATCCTGCAGGATGTACAGACCCCACAGGAAACCCAGATGCCTTGATTGTCTTCTTCAGTCCCTCTCAAAATGTTGACAGGATGTGACTACAACCCTGGAGACAAGGGTTCAACTCCCTGCTCGGTCACGGAAATGCACTGCATAACCTTGGGCATGTCATACACTCTCAGCCTCAGAAAATCCCACCATAGGTTTCCCTTAGGGTGTCCATAAGTCAGAAACGACTCAAAGGCACACAGCAACAACAGGAGATGCAGAAATCAGGCTCAGACTACTCTGAGGCAGAGACAACAGCATCAGGCAGCAGCATCATGGGTGTTACACCTGAACAACCCCCCGCAAACCATTCCCCTCTTGGAGCACAGAAACGAGGCCCCATGGCCCATCCTACACCCTCTACGCTGTCCTGCTGCTGTTGCGGTCTGTCAAGGCCACAGCCTTACTGTCAATTTTAAAGTAAGTCAGCTGTCTATCAGTTGCGGTTTTGTACAAGAAACAGGAAAAGGCAGGTTGTATTTGCTCCTTTTTTAGAGACCAGTGGATGGAGGAGCTGACCTGTTTAACGAGAATAGCAAAATAAGTAGAAAATACTTCCCTCTCTTGCAAAAAAATAAAAAATAAAATTAAAAATGGCGAACAACAAACGCATTTAGAATGTGTTCACTTACATTTCCTCATCCATATCTCCCTGGTAGGTGAGGGGAGCCATGCAGATGGAACACATATTATCCAGGAATTTATAACACTCAGGGCAGTAGATACCTGTGGAGGGAAAGGAAAGCATCAGAGAGCAACTCATACCCAGATTTGAGGGTACCCGCTCTGTTACTGTAGTTGCTAGTCCGAACTTGAGGTATATTAGATATCATTTGATATCAAGAATTTGGCCTTCACTACCCATTCCTCTCCATGTGCTTGCGAGGCTCCCGGACAAGCACGCACACCGGCACGGCCGAAAACAGCTGAACTATTCAAAACAAAATCCAGGCAGGCCAGTAATTGCCAGACTGCAGCTTTAGGAGACCTCCAGGCAAGTACCTTCTTAAGATCACATTACGTATGCACGCTGTTTACAAAAGATCCCCTGCCCCAAGCAGGCAGCTTGAAGAGCAGAATATCCAACTCTCAAGCACTCCACGTTTGCATACTGTCTATGCTATTGACAACGCTGTCATAATTCAATCATCTAAAGTAGTGACCTTTCGGAGGCTTTGTCTCCAGCCCGAAACCCATTGTTTTCCCTGGGAATAGACTAGCCTACAGGCACACTTTCCCCTATAAGACCCCCTGATTTTGAGCATCTCTTCGAATCGCTCGGATCGCTTGTGATTTGCCTCTCGACTTGCTGCTGCTCCCTTTGACGAGCCTTCCCTCAGCCTCCACATGCTGAGAATCTACGCTCCCAAGCTTCTTTCCTTCTAAGGGGCTACAGGATCAGCTGTAGTATTTCCCCAAAAATCCTCCTGAAAATCCCCTATCTATTTTCCTCTCTTAATTTTCTTAGGACTGCGTGCGTGACTGTGCAATTGTGCAGTATTTAATTCTGAGTGAGTGGGTGCGTAAGTTTGCTGTGACTTCATAAATAAAAGAACATAATTTGAGTTTTCCTGTGTCTTGGTCCTGACTTGGCCTGATCCCGTAGACATTGGGTAAAAGATCTTGTTACGTTGCCCTGTCTCTCGCATTGCTAACTTGTGCTCTAGCTAATTCCCATTCCCCAGTATTTTGAGCACATTGAGGTATCCCTCATGGGACCCCAGTAATCAGGGTAACAGCTCCTTCCTCGTATGACATCCCTTCCAATATTTAAACATGGCTATCATGTCCCCTCTTAACCTTCTCTTCTGCAGACTAAACATCCCCAGCTCCCTAAGCCGCTCCTCATAGAGCATGACTTTTCACCATTTTGGTTGCCCTCCTCTGGACATGTTCCAGCTTGTCAATATCCTTCTTGAATTGAGGTGCCCACAACTGGACACAATATCAAAAATGAGGTCTGACCAAAGCAGAATAGAGTGGCACCATTACCTCCCTTGATCTAGACACGATAATCCTATTGACACAACCAAGAATCGCGTTGGCTTTCTTGGCTGCCGCATCACACTGCTGACTCATGTTCAGCTTGTGATCTACCAAGACTCCTGGATCCCTTTCATACATACTGTTATCCAGCTATGTGTCCCCCATCTTATATTTGTGCATTCCATTTTTTCTGCCTAAGTGTAGGACCTTACATTTCTCTCTGTTGAAATTCATTTTGTTAGCTTTGGCCCAGCTCTCCAATCTGTCAAGGTCATTTTGAATTCTGATCTTGTCCTCTGGCATAATAGCAACCCCTCCCAATTTAGTGTCATCTGCAAGTTTGATCAGCATGCCCTCTATTCCTTCATCCAAGTCATTGATGAAGATGTTGAATAGCACTGGGCCCAGGACAGAACCCTGTGGCACCCCACTAGCCATTTCTCTCCAGGATGTTGTTGTGTGCCTTCAAGTCATTTCTAACTTATGGTGGCCCTGAAGTGAACTTATCACAGGGTTTTCCTGGGGGCTGAGAGAGTGCAACATGCCCAAGACCACTCAGTGGATTTCTGTGGCTGAGCAGGGAATCAAACCATGGTCTCCAGGGTTGTAGTCCAACACAAAAAGCATTGCACCAGTATTGGCTCTCAAACTTTGGGGTCCCTTCTCTCAAAAGAGACTGCGGCTGCACTGAGTTTGGAGAATTTACTCTGGACTTCAGCTCCCAGAATCCTCCAGCAAGCATGGTGGGATAATCTTGGGAGCTGTAGCCCAACCAAATAACTTTTCCAAGCTCCACTGCTGTCTCCTCTCTTGTGAGTGGTTTTTTTCTTATCTTTGCAGCTCATTGATATATTGATATATTTCCCCAGTGCACTTTTTTAGACAATATAACAGGTAACTCCCTGCTCAGAAACAGTTCAATTATATCTTCAGACTTTCATATATGACACACGTCAAATAAAAGCCCTTTGGCAAAACTCCCACTAAAGGCTTCACCTCCCAGTCTAGGTCACACACTCTCACCGGCTCCTACTAGGGTTCAGTTACTCTTCTGCCTCTCACTAGGATTCCTCTGAGAACTAAACCTCCCAACACAGCCCCACTCTCTGACTGGCTAAGGGACTCTGCTCCCTAGCTCCTTACTAGGCTCTCCCTGAAGGAATCCCAATATCCACTGGTGCTTGGCTTGGGATTACTTTTTCACTCAACGACCAACCCCTCCTTCACACGACAGGGCTGGGTATCTCTCCTAAGGTGCTATTCTGGTTGCCTAGCAACCTATTTCCAGGCTGCGCTGGCATTCCAGATGGCCACACCTCCCCAGAACTTCCTCACGCCACTTTTCCAGCGGCCTTTAAAATGGCCCAGTTTCTCTCTCCTCCTCCCACTCCCCCCCTCTTTGTCCTCAGCTTTCTTCAATTGCTGCAAACTGAATTCAAAGTGCAAAAGTAGTTTGCCCTCCGTTAACTCAGCAAGGGAGAGGGGAGAGGAAGTGTTGCAATCTTGCCCTTCCCACTGGCCTTAGCAAAAGCAAACTGCTGAGGCCTTTCCTCAGTCGTGTGTTGTTCCTCATTAATGACTTGTGCTATCTTAACCACACGCTGAGGTTTCTCGGCCAGATGTGTCCCAGTTTTCGTCTGTGAAATGTTGGTGGATATGTAATTCCAGTGTTCAGACTATGGCTCTTTTCGCATGGCGTTTTTTAAGCGAAACGGCCTCTTGAGCGTCGCGTAAATGTGAGGAGCGGTCCACACGACGTACTCACATTTATGCAACGTTCAAGAGCCTAACGCGGACCGTGCACGTATTTTTTAATTTTCGGCTTAAAGCCGAAAATGCTGCACGGCCGCACGTCGCTCCGAGGCCCCGCGCGCACTTACCTGCCCCGCGGAGCCTCTGGAGCCGGGCCGGTCGCGCTTCCGGCCGCAGCGCAGCCTACGTCTCCCAGGCTGCACTGCGGAAGGAAGGGGCGGGGCAGGGGCGGGGCGTTCACGTGACCGGCAAGCCGGCTGCGGTGACGAAGGAGCAGGGAAGTGAGCGCCTCGCACAAGAGGCTGCTCGCGCGGGTGCCGCCCCCCACCTCCGCGAACAGGTGAGGTGCGGAAAGGGCCTATGCGGTTCACTGCGTTTGTAGCCAAAATATCACCATCCATCTACAAGAGACAAAGGTAAGTGACAATGGATCAATAAGCTACCTGCCTTTTTTTCTTTTTTGGACAATTAAGCTTGTTGCCTTGCAGCAACTATGTAACTTAAGGAAACAAAAACATTTTGGTCTACAAGCAATCACTAAGCCAGTGTGATCAAGCAACAAACTGAGCGTGTGATAAAGCCCTACGATTCAGTTGGTGGGCTGAATCTGGGCTGGGGGACGCTCTATCTGTGCAATTCTCCCACTTCCCTTGGAGAAGATGCAACCTGCTCATAGGGAGGCAGGACCCAACCTGTGCCTCGCAACCCGCACGCCCTTTTTTTCCTCACCTCGGCATGCTGGTGTGATGCAAGTAATAAACTCCTCACTGGCCTCACCCTCCCTGATTTTGCCGCAGCCCATGCAGTAAGATTCATGTATGCCCAGCTTCTTCACTAACCACTTGCATATCCGGAACCTGCCAAGGAAACACAGAGTGAGATTTACCACAGGCCAGCACTGCCTGGGCATATGCTTAGTAGGGATGGGCCAACCGAATCCTTGAATCCTCGAATCCTGGGTAAGGATTTGAAATTCCCGAATCTGAATCCTTGTGCCAAAATAGGCAAACCGAATCTTTGAGTTCCACCAGCCAAATAGATTGTTGGAGATCGGGACGTCTGAAAACCTGGGAGACCAGACACACAAAGGAAGGTGGCAAGTAGATGAGTTTTTCCCTTGGAGTAATAATGGCCTTTGCTAACAATTTCAGAAATTACATCTGGGCTTGTATTCTAAGATATTTAAATTGAACATTTAATATTGAAGTTCGGTACTAGACTGGAAGCTACAAACTTGAGATTTCAAGGACAGCTGAAAGATTCTTTTGCATGGCTCCCTTGCAAAGCTCTTTCGGACACAATTCTGGGGTTTGGAATTTTACAAGGTGTCACAGCCTTCTCTGCCAAAGTCTGTTGGTGCATCATCAGACTACAAACCCCAGGATGCCAGAAGCGGCTATGCAAAGAAAATCCAGTTTTGACCTGGATTATCTCTGTACTGTAGTATGTGGCCCTGTTTACACTGTCAGGAAAATGTGGGATTAAAATCCACATTTTTCTGCCTGTGTAGAAAGGGCCTTCATGTCATTTTCAGTCTGGGGAAATCCTGAGGCAAAACTATGACAATTGGCCTGGCCAGATTTCTTCAGAGGAAGGTTTGCCCTTGCCTAGGCTTTTGCTAAACCTGAGAGACTGTGTCTTGCCCAAGATTACCCTTTTTTCCTTTGCTTTTTAAATGCTTTTTAAAGAAAGGATTGAAAAGATTCGAGATTGGTGAGATTTGTGGATTCCCAGAACCTTCCAGGGATTTGGATCTGGATTCAGATTTGGAAAATTCTGGATTCTTCCCATCCCTAATGCTTAGTGTCTCTGTGGGCACCAAATTCCAGTTCCTGAGATGGCCCTTCAAATTCGCTAGGGTTAGGGGCTCAGGACCCTTGCATAAGTGGAAAAACTGTAAATATCAAAGAGTGTGTGTGTCTACGAGAAGGGGGTCAAGGCATGGTGGGCAGAGTGGGCACCCAGGGCTGTGAGCTGTTCTTAGTTGGCCCAGCAGCACCTCATGGATGAACCCGGCATCTGCCCTGCCCCAGCTTACTTTGCTGCTAAGATGAGGAATATATTCCTGTGACCACCATCTGCCGATCGCTCCCTTACAGCCTTAAGTACAGCTTGTGCTAAGCCTGTCCTTCGATTCAAGATCGTGTTGTAGAAGTAGCATACCCGCTCCTACAGGGGGGAAAAATGGAGTGAATGAATGGAAGAAGCTGCTCGGGGAAGTAAACAGTGTGGGGACAAGGTACAGGAAAAAGTAACTGGTGGTCTGTGATTTGGAGAGCCCACATGTTTTTCACTAGGGGTGAGGCCTGGAGGTAGTCAGTGGTTTAGAATATCTTTGGCCCTTTTCACATGTGGGGGGGGGATGGTGTAGAGCGACCTCCCACAGAGGTCGTCTACACTGTAGAGTGGACTGGCGTGGACTACTTTTAGTAGTTTCACACCAGAATCCACTCAGGAGCGGCCGGAACTAGCCGGGCTGCGTGTTTTTTAAAAACCTCTTTTTAGAGTTTTTTAAAAAGCACGGAGCGCGCAGCCCCGTGCCGCTCCGTCGCCCGGCTCTAAAGTGAATCCGCAGGCGCGCGCAAGTGCGTGCCTGCAGATCTGCCGGGGGCGGGCTTCCGGCTGGCGAGCTTCTCCGATTGGTGGAGAGCCTCCACCAACCGGAAGCTGCCATCTGTGACGCCGGAGGAGTGTGGAGCAGCGAGCTTGCGCTGCTCCACGCGGCGACGGACTTACCCGGCTGGAGGTAAGCTCTGTTTTTGGGCGTTTTCGCCCATTTCCCCCCTGACATGTGAAAAGGGCCTTTGAGTCTGTGTGCCTAGGAATGAGTCCATCTATGCTACACAATTAGAACAGTTTAATACCACTTAAACAGTAATGATTCTTTTTTATGGAATTCTGGGATTTATAGAATCTTGACTTCTCTGCCACAGAGGTCCGGTGCTCTGATTTCAGGGGAGTCTGCTAGAACTCTCAAGCAAGGAAATCATCATTTGTTTGTTGTTGTCATTGTGTGCCTTTAGATCATTTCTAACTTAGGGTCACCTGAAGGTGAACCTATAACAGGGATTTCTGGGGCTGAGAGGTGTGACATGCCCAAGGTCATCTAGTATGCTTCCATGGCCAAGTGGGAAATTGAACCCTGCTCCAACCCTGGCAGTAGTCCAACACTCAAACCACTACCCTATGCTGGCTCTGTATTTATGCTTTAAAAAATGCTTTTAACTATATTTGTGGGTAGGAACATGTCGAGAGCATTAACTTGAGGGTTGTAGTGGAGGCAGAGTTCACAGGGTCAAAGCAACAAGACTTTTTGAATATCAGGGAAGGCCATATGTTCTGCCACCTAACTCTGACTTTCTTTTTCCTTTTGTCATTAGCTGCAATTGCAATGAGAAGATTTTCCCAGCAACCTTATATTATTGGGATTTACCCCTTGTTGCAATGCAAAATCTAATGAGGCAGCTAGTCTTGAACGGGCAGTGAAGAGCCATTAGCTTTATCATAGACCTGACCCTGACGGCGATGAAAACTGACAGAACTTGTTTGTTATTATGAATCAACCTAGAATCATAGAGTTGGAAGAGACCCAAGGGGCCATCCAGTCCAACCCCCTGCTATGCAGGAACACACATGAAAGCATTCTCAACAGATGGCCGTCCGGCCTCTGCTTAAAAACCTCCAAAGAAGGAGGAGACTCCACCACAGTCCATTGAGGCAGCAGATTCCACTGCCGGACAGCTCTGACCGTCAGGAAGTTCTTCCTGAGGTTCAGGTAGAATCTCCTTTCCTGCAGCTTGAATCCATTGCTCCTTGGCCTAGTCCCTGGAGCAGAGGAAAACAAGCCCAGCAGAAAACAAGCCCAGAGCTGGCTGTTTTTCTGGGTTTCCCAAGAGAGTATGGCAAAGCAGACTGACATTACAAATGCCTTCCCTTCCATATTTCCTATTTAAGCCAATGAGGCAAGTTACTCACTGCTGAAAAAGGTGGAAGAGACAAATGATCAACCTAAGTGGGGTCATTACAGGCATCCCCCCCTTATCTGACGGGTTAGGGACCAGAGTGCTGCCAGAAAATGGAATTGGTTGAAAAGTGGAATCTAGTCTTTCGTCAGTTCTTCTCCTCTTGCCTTCTTCCTGTAGGGAACATGAGGGAATTACGGAGGCTCATTTGGCGAGCCTTCCCTACAGGAAGAAGGCAAGAGGAGAAGAACTGATAGAAGAATGGGCCCGGGGCCACGTTAAGGTTTTTGTAGGCCCTAGGCACTCTTGTATTCAACTCCTAGATCGAGGGAGGTAATGGTACCACTCTATCCTACATTGGTTAGACCTAATTTGGAATACTGTGTCCAGTTCTGGGCACCTCAATTCGAGAAGGACATCGACAAGCTGGAGCGTGTGCAGAGGAGGGTGACCAAAATGGTAGAGGGTCTGGAAGTCATGAAGCCCCATGAAGAGCGGCTTAGGGAGCTGGGTATGTTTAGTCTGCAGAAGAGAAGGTTAAGAGGGGACATGATAGCCATGTTTTAATATTTGAAGGGATGTCATGTTGAGGAGGGAGTGGGCTTGTTTTCCGCTGCTCCAGAGACTAGGACAAAGAGCAGTGGATTCAAGCTGCAGGAAAGGAGATTCTACCTGAACCCAGGAAGAACTTTCTGACGGTCAGAGCTGTCCAGCAGTGGAATGTGCAGCTGCCTGGGAGTGTGGTGGAGTCTCCTTTGAAGGTTTTTAAGCAGTGTTACCCTGATTTCCGGGGGTCCTGGGGATCCTGATCACTGAGACAATTATTTTGAGTTCCAGGGGTCTCGGTCACTGAGACAGTTAATTTGAATTCCAGCCAGTCACTGAGACAGTTATTTTGAGTTCCAGGGGTCCCTGTCACCGTGCTTAAAATATAGTATGGGGAATGGAAAATTAGTTGAGCACAAGTTGGCAAAGCGAGAGGCAGGGTAACTCAGCAGGATCTTAAAACCCAACGTATACCAGGTCAAGTCAGACCAAAAACTACACAAAAGGTCTAATAAATTATTTTTATTTTATTTTTATAAAATGTCCGTTATTGCGCACTTATGCACATTCGCACTTACTCACACAGAGCCTAAAAGAAAATAAAAAGGGAGGAAAATTGATAGGGTATTTTAGAGAGGGTTTTAGGGTAATACTTCACCTGATCCAGAAGTCTGGGAAGATCAAATTAGGTCAGAGAGTGAAGAGCGGTGAAACTCAGCACGTGGGAGGAGGCTGAGGTGGAACGATTGACAAACAGAGTGACAGCAAGCCGGTAGGCAAGTGAGAGCGATCCCCTGAACCGCTTAAAACAGAGGGTTTTTATAGGAAAAATATACCGGGAGGGCTCGTCGTTTCCCAGGGAGAACAATAGATAGAGGGGCTAGATCAAAGCCCTCAGTGACGGACATCTCCGGCTCGATGGTTCGCGATGGTTTGTGAATGTCTCTGCCGGAGTAGAACAAAGGCATCGGCAGAGTGGAAATTGCCCTCACTTGGCAAACTGATTAGGATTCTATTGAGCAACTATTTCAGGGCAGGAAACCCTTTGTGTGCTTGACGGTTGGACTGTCTGTAGGGCTCCTTGGGGCTACGTGACAGATTAAGTCACTGGCCAGACCGGAATTTTCCTAACATCGGCCGTTCGGCCGTTCTTGCCTACGTGCTCATACAGTGACCCTGTCAGACACATGGAATTATTTTTAATATTCGCCACATGGAGATATCAGTTTGATGTGGTGGATTAATAAATTGTAGACTCCGGGAGAGAGAGCCATTGACCACAGTAACAGCAGAGGCTGGATGGCCATCTGTCCGGAGTGCTTTGATGTGTGTTCCTGCATGGCTGAAAGGGGTTGGACTGCATGGTGACTGGGATCTCTTCCTATTCTAGAGTTCTATGACCATTTCCACACTACACTTTTATAGCACAATTATTCCACTTTCAACATCCTATGGAATCCTGACGTTTGCAGTTTATGGAGGGGCCGGCTCGTAGTGCAGAAATGGCCTATGACTCTATGACTCCCGCCCTCACCTCGATGTACCACTAAGGATGAAAATAAATGTTTAAAAAATCTTCATTTTGGAATTTCGTTTTCCTTCCTAATTCCCGTAAATTTTTTTGTTAATCCTGATTTTGTACGCCCTAAAATGTTCTTAGGCCTTAGGCCCTGTGCCTAACAGATAAGGTAGCCCCAAGCAGGGAACTGTACATTACAGAGGTCAGATGAGCAGAATGTCAAAAAATGAGTTGTTGAAAAGTGGGGCGATCCTGGACTAGGAGTAATATCTTCTGCTTTAAGACGAAAACTGAGTCTTCTTTCATGGATGTGCATTTGTGGGTCTCTGCACAAGAGAATCACTCACCTGTTCTCGGGAAGGATAGTACCAGGAGCACACCACGCGTTGCATGCGTTGGATATAAACTCCAAAGATGGCAGTGAAAAAACAGACACCATACATGATACCTAGGGGAAGACAGGTGGGCACAACAGTTACAAGAGGTGGACAAGTCTACAAGGAAAAGAATGCAAGAGGATGCAGTGGACTTGTTGTTTGTGGTTCCAGAGGTCATGATTAGAACCCAAGATGTGGAATTGGAAGGAAGCACACTTCAGGTTCATAGGCTCCTATAAACAGGGCAATTGGGTATTTCTTGCTGTAGTTCTCTCCCTCTCTGTCTCTCTCCCACTTTTTAAAATATCTACATAGTGTTTCTGTTGTCCTGGATTATTTTCAAGCAAAACCTGGAACCCTCTCCAACATTTTATTCCCAAACTCTTTTCTTTTTTAATTTTAATTAAATTTCAATTAATTTAATTTAATGTTTAATTTTTTCTTTTCAAATTCTGAAATACAAGAAACTATCCTCTTCTCTTCTCTCTCTTTCCTCCTTTTAAAAAATATTAAACACACAAACATTTAAATATATATAAATATATAAAACACACATAATCGTATATAATACATAAAACAACAAATAAGGCTAGACAAAACAACACACACACGCAAAGAAAAAACCCCCACACATTCAAAACTACACATAAATAAAATTAAAACAAACTTCCCTAAACACTAAACAACTGAAACTACACAACATTACAAAGGTTAGGATTGGCTTGACTTCCCCCTCTCAGTTGATAGTTACACGTTAAAATATTGTTCCCCTCACCTTTTTTTTTTGAGTTACAGTACATCAGTGAAATGACACTTTTTGCTATAACGAAAAAATATATATAAAAATCGGAGGGTGAAATTTTTCCTTTTAAAGTATAGGACTGTCTCATGAAATCATGCTCCATTTTTTTAACCTTTAGAAGAGGCCTAGGGAATACCCTCCAATATTTTACAGATGAAACCCAGCAGTCACAGGGCCAAGCAACATCAGAGTGTGGCCAAATGGCAAACATTATTCAGAAAAAAGTATGAGAGGTGGCAGCAGTTTGCTTTTGCCTGAGGTTCCTGGAAAAGGCAAGATCCTGTCCCCCTCCTCACTGAATTAATTGTAAAGCAAATTACTTTTTTTGCACTTTCAAAGTTTTCCATCAGTTGAAGTAAGCTGGGGACAACGGGGAAAGGCAATAGGAGGAGAAAGAAACTGGGACATTTTAAAAGCAGCTGAAAAAGTGGGACAATAGGATTAATTGGCTTTCCATGCCAAATCGGTACAGTTGGAGGGTACAGTAGTCAGATCCAAGAAATCTCTACAAAGGAACAAGTAGATGTGGAGGTGAGAACATGAGGCAAAATCCAAGAAGCCATATGGCATTTTCTAGTCTTTCCTATGAGGACTTTTAAAATTTGTGCTACTGCACTGGGATGCCCTGGTTTTCTGCTATTTCATCTGATACACCGCCACTGCCAAACTTTCTCCACACTATGCTATTTTGACAGCTGTCACAAGAGGCCGGTGCAGAGTGATCCTTCTAACTAAGCAGCATCCATGCTAGCGGCACAAAGCTATAAAACCACATTTGCCCTCTTCGGCTAAAGCACCTTGCTTCCTCCTCTTCCCCCTCCTATCTGACAGGTCAGGGTCTAGAGCATTGTCAGAAAGCAGAATGGGTTGAAAAGCTGAACCCATGTTCCATGTAGGGAACATAGAGGACTTAAGGTGCTCACTTGGAACCAAATTATTGTGTGTTGCTTGTAAATTCTCTCAGCTGGCTGGCTGCCTTTTGTTGCCCCTCAGCTCACTTTGCAAGCAGCCTATATCCAACCTGGCAACCCTAACAGTGACTCATGTTATCACTGGAGGAAAGGCAGGGCAGAAATGAAATGCACAGACGTAAGATGGGTGACACCTGGCTTGACTGCAGTACATGTGAAAAAAATCTAGGAGCCTTAGCAGACCACAAGCTGAACATGAGTCAGCAGTGTGATGCGGCAGCTAAAAAGACAACATGATTCTGGGCTGCATCAATGGGAATATCGTGTCTAGGTAGAGGGAAGTAATAGTACCATTCTATTCTGCTTTAGTCAGACCCCACGTGGGATACTGTGTCCAGTTCTGGGCACTGCAGTTCAGGAAGGATATTGACAAGCTGAAACATGTCCAGAAGAGGGCGACCAAAATGATAGAAGTCCTGGAAAGAATGCCCTCTGAGGAGCAGCTTAGGGAGCTCGGGATGTTTAGCCATGGTTAAGAGTGTCATGATAGCTGTGTTTAAATAGTTGAAGAGATGTCATATGGAGGATGGAAGAAGCCTATTTTCTGTTGCTCCAGAGACTAGAACACAATGGAGCAATGGCTTCAAACTTCAGGAAGAACTTGCTGAGGGTAAGAGCAGTTCGACAGTGCAATACGCTGCAGCCTCAGAGTGTGGTGGAGTCTCCTTTGGAGGTTTTTAAACAGAGGCTTAGCTGTTGGGAAGGCTTTGATGGTGTGTTCCTTCACGGCAGAAGGTTGGACTGAATGGCCCTTGTGGTCTCTTCCAGCTCTGTGTTTCTATGATTCTGTGAAATGGAACCAATGAAATGAATAAGTGATGGGAGTTATTGCCCAACTCACATGGAAGGCCAAAGCTTGAGGAAGGCTACTGTACTCTCACACTTTCCAGTTCCCTTCAGCATTATTTTCTTTCCTGTCAGGACATTTTACTCTCCAGTGAAAGCAATCAGGCTGTGGAAAAAAGTACCCTGCCTCAATCAGATGAAAGTTACAGTATCTGTGCCTGAAAATTTAGCAATGTTCCTATATTTCACTTCTCTGTTCACGTGATGGAAGCAAACATCCAGAGTCATTGCTACCTACAGTTTGCAGATCTGACTTTCATGAATTTGATTATTTGCAAGTTTCTCTGACCCCTGCCCACCTCAGGTACTTCAGGTGAACCTTCCCACTTGGTTGGGAATTAGGCTGCACAGCACTTTAAAAACCTACCTCTGGTCCTTCTTCTCCTCCACAAGCAGCTGCCTGACCAGCTAAGGATACCTTGCAGCCCAATTTCTTAGCACCTCATGCCTCTGCCAATGCCTCCCATCATCAAAGGAAGGAGGTGGGAAGGAGACAGGAAATATAAGGTCACTATGCCAACTCACCCCTTTTCTTCCCCTTTCCCTGAGAGGGACCCTGGGTGCCCACTCTCCCCACCATGCCTCAGCTCCCTTCCCATTGCCACACACACATTTTGATATTTGTGATTTTTACACTTTTGTGGTAGTCCTGTGCCCCTAACCTTAGTGAATGTGGAGGGCTGACAGTATTCCCATAGTCTGAAGCCATCACCAGTATCTCTTCCTTTGTGGGATAAAATCCATAATTTATGTTTTCCCCTGAAATGCAATCAATTCCTTAGGACTAATGTTTTGCTATTCTGTGATCCCTCACTTCTTCACCTCCTGTCTAGGTGCCATTCTGGACTTATTTGCAGAGCAAAACTGGTGAAGATGCTCCACCTGACTTTTGCCACATAGGCAAGCTTAATTTGTTATGTGTTTGCAAACAGTTCCCTAAGCTCACTTACCAATCACTATGTAGCCATTGTAATCTGGCTCTGATGGGCGCAAGCGACATTTCTGGGAGAGCACACTGATATTCCCACGCTGGAGCACCTCAAAAGCTGAGACCATGTCCCGATACATCTCACCCGCATAGCCGGTCCCATTCACACTGATGCTCATTGTCACTGGGGCTGTGAGAAAAAGTAGAACAGTTCAAACCACCAGTAGAGGAAAAGTATTCTCAGAAACATGAAGGATGCCTTATAGGTTAAGATCCAAGGCCTCTCTTGTCTAGCAGAGACTGCCTTTGAATAGGGAGGTTTCACTTCTAATTAAAACGGCTGAAAGGAACAGAAGTGGACCAACATAGTGAAGGTTTCTGTTCCCATAGTGGCCGGCCAGGGGCGCTCATAAGCAGGAGGTGAGTCCACAGCACTCTCCATGCATGCGTTTCCCACTAACTGCTACTCCAAGGTAAACTGCCCCTGCACAGAAAGGTTCTGCTCCTCATTATTGTGGCTGGTCAGGACAAAAGAATAACCTTGCAGGATCAGACCAAAGGCCACACTAGTCCAGCATTCAGTTTGCACAATGGCCAGGGAGACTTCTCACTGGGAGACCAATAGGTCATGACCGCAAGGACACTCCTGTTCTCTGGCAAGTGCCTGTGAGAAGCACACTGTCTCTCATCAGCAGGATAGATTATAGCAGTAGCAGCCATTGACTACCTACTGTATATACTCATGTATAAGTCTAGGGCCATTTCCACACTAGACCGTTATAGTGCTATTATTCCACTTTCGACATCCTATGGAATCTTGGGCTTTACAGTTTAGGGAGGGAGGAAGAAACCTGAAATTTTCAGGGGGAAAAAAGAATATTAAGCCACTTTACAGATTAAAAGATATTTTGTTACTTTAGGAACATAAAATGCATTATGTATAACTTGACTGGGTGAAAGAGGACAATTGAAAGGACAATTTTTTCAGAAAATAATTACAAATTAATTTATTTTTTCAAATTTTACTTTTTTGCGACATATGGAATTATAAACCATAAAAAAAACTCTTTGTTTTTCCCAGTTTATAAGAAGCTGAAACAAACAAACAGACGGACCATCTCCAGATCTGTAGCCTGGGGAAGAGAAGGTTCAGAGGCAACATGATAGCTATGTTTAAATATTTGAAGGGATGTCATATGGAGGATGGAGCAAGGCTGTTTTCTGCTGCTCCAGAGACTAGGACACAGAGCAGTGGCTTCAAACTTCAGGAAAAGAGATTCCATCTAAACATTAGGAAGAACTTCCTGATAGTAAGAGCAGCTTGACAGTGGCATATACTGCCTGGCAGTGTGGTGGAGTCTCCTTATTTGAAGGTTTTTAAACAGAGGCAGGACGGCCATCTGTTAGGAGTGCTATGGTGATGTATTCCTGCATGGCAGGGGGTTCGGCTTGAGATGGCCCTTATGGTCTCTTCCCACTCTATGATTCTATGAATAAGTCCAGGAAAAACCATCCACATTAGTCACACAAATTATTCTCTCCTCTAGTCCTCTTGTCTAGTTGGTGTGCCAGGTGCACAGAGTCTGGGCACAGTCTGGTCACAGAGGTTCATGCAACATGGTCTACGTGGGGCTGCCCTTGAAAGCTACAGCTAGTGCAAAATGTGGCAGGCAAGCTGTTATCAGGTGTGCATTTCAGAACCCACGTAACACAAGTCTGACAAGAATGACATTGGGTTCCAATTTGCTTCTGAGTCCAATTCAAGGTGCTGGGCTTTACTTATGAAAAGCTCAAAATGGGTTGAGGCCCAACATATCTGAAAGAATGCTGCTTCCCATATGAATAGGCCCAAAATCTAAGATCATCATTGGAGGCCCTATTATGTATCCCACCATGCTGCAGGCCTAGGGTGTTGGGTACGCATGGCAAGGCTTTCTTTGTAGTGGCACCCTGACTGTGGAATTCCCTCCCAAGGCTAGCTCTATCCCTCCTGAGTTTTCATTTCACAGGACATTTTGCTCTTAAAATAAAGGATGTGTGCTCTGGCTGCTCTCTAAACTGTCTGCTTTCAGAACTGTTTTGAAAGAGGAGGTTTGACTATTTTGAACCGATTTTTCGTGGTTATCTAATGTTTTTAAAAGTGCTTTTGACTGTGCATCACCCTGGTGGGTCCAAAGGTGGTAGACAGGCAGGCAGGCAGGCAGACAGATTGATGGATATTAAATCAAGATTTATTAAATTTGCAACACTGAATATGGATGAAAGCAAACCTGACAGATTTGCCTAAATTAGTGTTTCCTATACTCTGGTCTTCCAGGTGTTTTGGACTTCAGCTCCTGGAATCCCTGATTATTGGCCAATGCAGCTGTAACTTCTGGGAGTTGAAGTCCCGAAACACCTGGAGGACTAGAGTTTGTGAATTACTGGCCTAAATGGTTCTGAAAATTCTTGGGAATCAGGTCCTAAAAGGCAGCAGAATGCCAGCATCTGAGGCTCAGTGTCCTGAATTCTGACACAACATATATACGTCCTTCTCCTTCTCCCTCCTCCTCCTTCTTACCTCTTGCAACAACTTCGCCCTGCAGTTGATACTGTACCAAGTCAAAGAGCCAGAAGATAGAGTAGTCGGCAGCGATGAGCAGGATGACCAAGATCATTTGGCGACAGACAGAGACAAGAGCCAGGGCATAGTGGAGTTGGTGTTTATGTGGTAAGACGAGCGAGGCTACGCAAGAAGACATTATGGTATGTTAGTGTGTATTTGTGTGTGTACGAAAAGGGTATGTGTGTTTCAGCATTCAAATAGGGCCGGAAAAAAAAAAGAATCTGCCTGCCTTTGCTAATGCTGGTCCAGTAGTCACAAGACCTTGGGAAGGCGGTCCTTGGAGGTTTATTGTTGTTTTGCACCATTAGTGTTTATTAGCAAACATACAGTTTGGACATTGATGGCTCCTAGAGACAGGGCTCTCCCTTGCCGGCCAGCCCTTTCAAGAAAGGTAAGGTTAATTCCATCTGTTGTTATTTTTTTTTAAGTCTCACAATGTATTTGTTTTATTTTTCTTTAATTCAACACTTTTTACTATCCACGTGCCTCTTGTTACCAGCTCATTGCTTTTTCAGATGGACATACAATTTGATGAACTTGTTCTGCTGATCCACCAATGCACATTTTATGTTGGGCAGATTGTAGTCTTAAAAGGCAGCTAAGAAAAACATAAATGAAAAGATCACTTAGTCATACAATCATTATTCAACAGCCAGGCTGTCCTACCTGGGCGGATGTATTTGGTGCTCTCCTTTGCTGACAATGGCAGGACAGTAGGCCTGTTGTTCTTTCTCCGTAGCGTGTCCATTTCCAGGAATGACTTGGTGATGTAGATATTGTCAAAACTGTCTTCGTGCAAGTAACGCCTCCGATACAGCAAAGCCCTGTTGGAGACACCAAACGTTTCCCTCCTCGCAAAAATCCTCATACTTGGCATTTCTATCCAAGTCTATTCCACAGCCTCTAGTGTTAGATGCTTCTAAAGCTAAGTACTGCTCCTGCTGTAATCATTGACTACAAAAATCTGGTCTTCTGCAGATTTGAAAGCTGCAAATGCAGTGATGTAGTGATATTTTCTAAGGGCCTTACCACACTGTTCCTTATGCTGCGTTATTCCATTTGAAAGATTTAAAAAGGATTAAAAAATTTACTGCATTGGAGATGGAAGAGAACAAATTAGATGAGATTCTATTGAAAAATGAAAAAAAAATTCAAAATTTTATAGACTCCTATTAGAAAGAGAGTTAGAGCAGGAAAGAATTAAGGATTTCATGGTAAAATGGGCCCAGAATATTGGTCACAATATAGAGCTAGAAATGTGGGAAAGAGCATGAAGTGAAGACATAAAATTTACTCAAAGCTTAAGTTTAAGAGAGATCTTTTACAAGACAATCCATCGGTGGTATATGACCCCTCAAAAATTAATGGAGATAATACACAAAGGGAATGGCCAATGTTGGAAGTGTGGAAAAAGAACAGGAACATATTTTCATACATGGTAGTCATGCCCCATAGCAAAAAAATACTGGAAAAAGATCCATGACCGTATCACAAAGATTCTTGATATTAAATTTGAGATGACTCCGGAAACATGTTGATTAAACATGATTGAATAGACTAGTCAAATGAAGACAAAACAGAAATTATTATTATTAAATTTAATAACAGCAGCAAGATGGAACTACACAAAGCATTGGAAAGAAGGAACAGAACCTCCCCACGAAGAATGGAAGATTAAAGTAATGGATATCATCGAAATGGAAAAACTGTCCAACATGTTGAAAGGAAACTCAAATCAACATTTTGAAAAGCAATGGAATGAAACTATTAAATGGGTGAAAGAGAACTAAGATTAAAGTATAGAGGAGAATAGAAGATTGGAAAGGTTAAGTCTTATACTAAGGGTGGACTATAGATTAAGTAGAGAATATTAAGGTGGACTCTGATAGCAAAAAGAGATTTCATACTAAGGAGGTTTAGAATAAGAAACTTAAAAAGGAGATTGGATTGGGCAAAAGCGTAACAAGGGAAGTAAGGCTAGAGGGGGAGGGGGAAGGGATATAGAGAGAGAAGGGAGGGAAAAAGATGAATTGATGGCATACAAAAATATACTGTTAATATGGGGGGTAGGGAGGGGAGAGAAGGGGAAGATCGAATAGCGTATTTATGGAAGAAAATAATTATTTAGTATTGCACTGAAAATATTAGTAAAGTTATGTAAGAGATGACTGGGAATGATATAGATAAAGGTGGTGTAACATGTAACAATACTCAATATCTGCAATTTTTATTCTATACGGAATTTTAATAAAAAAGAAAAGAAAAGAAAAAAGAAACCTCCTCCAGCCATCTTCGTGAGGATAGTAGACACTCTCTGTTGCATCCTTGCTCCATTAGTGCTTTAAGGGTACCATTAACAGGTTATTTTCATTTGCCTTAAGGTGTCCTTACCGACTCTTTTACCCTGCCCCTCGCTTCATGATTGGTTCCTGTAGCTGTAATAGTGCCATAGCATTACGGCGTCATGATGCTACCTCAACACTGTGTCATAACAGTGTGGGATTTCCCTGGAATCCTTGAGGAGGGATTACCTGCCCACACCCACACAACATCCACTGATGGTTCACAGCAGGAAAAAGTGCTATAAGACATCTGCACCTGAATTAGTTACTGAACTGTTATGTAAAAGGAGATCATTAATGGATTATTTCCACTGTGAAAAATCAACACATTTTCAATGTGTTCGCAATTCAGTGCAACAGCTCCTGGAGAGCAACAACATTGTGCGATAAGGTTGGTGCAAAAGTGTAACTAATGCATGGATGTAATAGCACAACATCATGGTGTGATATGGCTCTAAAATCTGGGCACTTGGCAATAGTTGCATACTCTCCCTGTTTAGAAGAGGCAGCCCTAATTAATCCTCCACTGGCTCACTTTTTCAGCTGCTGTTAAGATGTCCCAGTTTTTCTCTCCTCCTCCCACTTTCCTCCTTGTCCTCTGTTTACTTCAGCTGTTGCAAACTGAGCTCAAACTGCAAACATACTTTGCACTGAACTAAGGAGAGGAGACAGCAGAATTTTGCCCTTTCCTTTAGACACAGGCAAAACCAAACTGCTGCAATCTCTCCTAGCTTGTACATTCTTCCTTACTAAAAACTTTTGCCATCTTCACCACATTCTGATATTGCTTGGGCCCACATGTCCTGGTTTTCACTTGTGAAATGTTGAGGGAAGTCACCACAGCTACAGCCTCTATAGTGAATCTTGGAAGGCTCTGACCTATGGTAGGTAAAGAACTACAGAACAACAGAACAATAAAACATGTATCTTTTAAATGTCTGAGGAGCTTATATTATTATTTCTAAGAATTCCAAGCCTCTAAACACAATGCATCCCTATCAACAAGTGGTTCTTTTGTAAGACTAATGAGTCTTAATGGCCATATACAGCCATTCAGTGACTCTAAGAATCCCCCAGCCATTGGGGTGAGCCACTACACAACTCACAAGAACTTCGGAAAGTTGCTTGTTTGGAATACAACTCCTGATTCTGAGATGTCAGTTGGTAATATTACTTTTTTGAGTACAACTCATGAAAAGTAACATTTCTGAGTTTTCATCCAGAAAGATGACAAAGGCTAGCAGCTCATCCCAATGGTTTTTATGTCAGAAGATGTGTTGGAGTGATGGGAACTGTAATCCAGCACAGTCAGAAGACTCCAGGTTGGGGAAAAGGCCAATCTAATGGGAATGGGAAACCACACTTCCCACTAGAACTCACTTGATGTAGATGAAAAGAATGACCAAAGTGGACATATAGCCGAAAAGCCCCACGGCTTCCTTTGCTGGCTGCAAGCGCATCGAGACATCCTCCATGATGTCGAAGGCGACCTGGGAAAGGCTCTTGCTCGCATTGACACTCATATCGTATTTGTGTATGGTGGTAATGTTGAACTCAAACTCCTCTCGCACACGATTCAGCACGGATACAACGGCTGTAGATGATGGGAGAGCATGAGAATGAAGAAAGTTTTGTAGAACATGTGTGAACTGGCCTGTGCATTGTTTTAAAGTCATAGGGGCTGGCTTTCACTGCTGTAAACCACTTCATTGCAAAAACTCTAAAACAGATAAATTGTGATGTACTGGATAGCTCAGAGTTCAAGGAATTTAGCCTAGAGGTCTCAAAAGCTTTATTCTGGAACATCCAAGAAACAACGGCACATCTTGGTGTTGCCAAGACTACAGAATATTGGATTTGCTGTGTTATATACACCATTACATTTCAAATTACAGTGTGCTAACATCCCATTTTTACATAAACAAAACATTTCCCAGGCTTTGTATCTCCCTCCATTTTCCCACATCAGCTTCCCAGCAGTCCAATTTTGCAGCTGTGCAGGCTTATTCTCTTATCACAGTTCATTATAATAACACTTTCATGTTCCCAGCTCACCCAGCCATCAGTAGATTCTATCATCCCCACCTACAACACAAAGCACACAAGAACTAAAACAAAGCAATCTACCTAAAACATGTCAGGGAAAGCCCAGCCAACCTGACATAAATCCACAGAAGAGAAAGAGCAGGGAGAGAGGACTTAACATTGGATTTGAGCCATGACCAGGGTATAATGATACATGTCGAGCACAGTCCCCATAGTCAAAACCTCTCTTTGATCCTCAAGGTTAACTTTCAGGTATAATGGAGACCACTGTCCCCTTGCTAGTATTGATGTAAGATTCAACTGCTAAGCTGGTGGTGTTACCCCAAAACGTAGGTGCCACAAGGGCCCCCCTGCAATGCCAAATATCTCCTTGAAAAAGTGGTGGGAATTAATTAGCTCAAAATCAGGAGGCTGCGAGAGGGGGGCAACTTAGCGAGGTCTTTCCTACCAGTGTTTATGGGCACACGCAGGAAAAGAACCAGCCAGAGATTCCGAAGTAAGCTAAAAATGTGTTTTATTGAGGGGAATTCACTCATGCACGCACACAAGATACACACAATCACACGTTCACACAAGAGCTAACTGAAAGACAAAGAGAGGAAAAATCATAGAGAGGCTGAGGGGTTTGGAGGATTTGGAATTACCAGTCCAGAAGAGTAGTGAAGAGCAGAAATGTATTTTGGCTTAGGTAGGACCTAAGGGCAGTTCTCATTCAGGAGCCAGACGGACAGAGTGACAGGTAGACCTTCAAGAGACTGCACCGGGCATCCTGGAATCAGGGGTATTTGTACCCTGAAAATGGTTTGTGGCTGTGAAGGTTCCAGATGCAAGGCAAAGGGAACCTGTTGTGGACAATGAGTCTTTCCCCTGCTGATGGGCTTAGTGCTTTGATTGACAAAGATGTTGTTACCTGGGAGGGACACCAAAATGTGCCCAACTAAAGGTGGGGAAAATTAGCTCAGAGCACTGCTTAGCATTACAAGAGGCAGGGTAACTTAGCGAGATCTTGAACCCTATGTCTACGGGGTCGGGTCGAGTCAAGGAGAACACAGAAGTTGAAATAACAAATGATGTTTATTAAACACAAGCAAAACAGTGTACGCAACTCTGTCAATGTCAGGCGGCGGCTAAGCAGACACAGAGGCAGGAGCTGAGTTTATGGCTTTAGTAATAAAGAAATTAAGAGGTTACGTCACTAAAACAAACATCCAAGTCCCAAGAGCAGCAAACTCAAACAGCAAGGTTTAGCCTGGAACAGAAAGCCCATGCCACAGGACACAGATTCCCGGTTGATAAGACAGTTGTTGCCCCGTGTCCAACTCCAACAGCATCTGTCTTAAATACACAGTCTTCAGCCCAGCTGGGGCTGATCAAATGTCCGTTGGCCCAGCTCACAGCTGGAGCCCCTCAAGACTTCAGGGCCGATTCATCAGACGCTTCTCCCGCAGCCGCTGAGACCTCTGAACCACCCCCTTTTCCAGGCGCCTCTGGAGGAATGTGGGGGGAGGGTCTGCCGCAAACTCCGGGCTGGAGTCAGAAACACCAGCCTCTGTCGAGTCAGAAGCACTAGCCTCTGCCTCTGGAGCAGAAACATCTGCTGCAGGTACTGGCTCGGGATCCGTGCCCGGGACAGCTGTGGGGTCGCTGGCAGACTCCTCCCTAGACTCTGAAGGAGCCCCTCTCCCGAAGGCCCCTCCAAGGGATCCTCCCCCGGCTGGGAGTCCAAGTCTAAATCGGAGTCCAAGTCTGAACCGGCAGCACGCTCAGCCTGGCTCATGACAGACACACTCATACAAGATAACTAAGGAAGATAAAGGTTGGAGCGGTATAGAGGGATTTTTAGAGGGATTGCTGGTTTGGGTGATACTGCACCTGTCCTGAAGCCCGGAAAAATAGAGAGCGAGGCTGGGGTGCGATGTAGCTCAGCACGTGGAGCGGACGGGAGGCTCACCAAGCAAAGCGGCAGCAAGGCGGGATGAAACTCGGGAGCGTTCCGAGGAAGGTCTTGGAATCAAGGGTTTTTATAAGGAGAATTGTGACTGCAGGCTATGCTGTACTTGGGGGAAAACAATAGATTTGGAGTTGGAGACAAAGCCTCCGAAAGGTCAGAATCTGAATGATTGAGTTATCGTAGCGGTTCTCAATAGAGTAGCCAGTATGCAAATACAGAGTGCTTGGGTATTGCATAGTTTACCCATCAAGCTGCCATCGCGGGGCAGAGGCTCTTTTGTAAGTGGCGTGCATACTTAATTAGAGTACTTGCCTGGAGGTCTCCTAAAGCAGTGAGTCAGCTATTTCTGGCCTGCCAGTATTGTAGTTTGAATATTACGGCTATTAACGGCCGAGCTTGTTTACGTGCTTGTCCGGTGGCCTCGCAAGCACATGGAAAGGAATAGAGAAGTGCAGCCAAATTGTGATATCAAGGGATATCTTTTTAATATCCCCAAAGCTCGGACTAGCCAGGGCAGTAACAATGTAATGGGTGTTGTAATAGCATTCAGCCACATGATACCTGTCTCCTTATTTAAGAGGCCTAGCTGGTCAGCAATGGCCTTGGCTTCGGTAGCTCTCCAGGGGACACAAACTGTTGTCACTTCCTGGACCTCATCGCTATTATCAGAGGCTTCAGCCTTGTGCCTTGTCATGGACCTGGTCTCAACTGGGTAGAGCAGCATGGGCTGTTCCCAGTTGGGGTTGAAGGGAGTCTGGGGGTATACATCCTCGGGAAGAGATTCTTCCAAAGCATGCACTGGGATGGGGGGAACTGCCTTGGGACACACTGCAGAGATCACAGGTTCCCTAGTGGCTAGTCTTTGGGTTACTTCTGCGAGCTTGCGCTCACAAGACTCATGGCTAAGCTCTTCTTGGTTTGTTTTTGCCTGGTTAGCTAGAAATTGAGCTGCATACTGTGCCTTGGTGAGATCACTCTCCAGGGTGGCAACTTTTGCCTTGACAGTTTGATTTTCTACCATGGCTGTATCCAATTTGGTACGAGCCTCTTGGGCTGAGGCAGAAAAGGCTGATTTATCTGCCATCAGCATCTGATTTTGGGCTTTTACAGTGTCCAGTTCTTTTGCCAGATTGTCAGCCATCCTACGGAGATCCTTTATGAAATGGGTAGCATCATTCATAGCCATCCAGAATCCCCATGCTGCCATGGCAGCTTTAGATGGGCCAAAAAGTGATTTTTCTCTGCTTTTGGTACAGTAAACTTCTTGCAGGGTTTGGAAGGAATCCTCAGTGTTAAAGGACCCATCTTTCCATGGGTTATTGCCTGTTTTAATAACCCACTTCCCTAATTTATCTTTTTTGTCCTCATGGCGGAACATGATGCCAATTCAAAAATACCAGTTCAAAAACACCAAATCAAAAGTTTGCCAATTCAAATTGCCAATTCAAATAAGAAGCAAGGGTGCATTCTAACATGCTTGCTAAACACAAAAACAAACAAGAGTCAAATTAAAAAAAATACTTTTAACTCAGGGGACGCCCACTCACGTTTCCCTTGAGCCCACTGGCCAGGACACATCCATGGAGCCAGCAGTAAACAGAGGACCAGGCACTCAAGGACAGGAAGGTCACGTGTGATCCTTTTGGGGAGATCCTTGGTGATGACCACACACAGCACTTGCCAAGGGGGAAAACAAACCCAGAAAAGGGAACCTAACACTCTTTGGCCGAACAATGAGGAAAAAGGAATCAGGAACACAACTGAGCCCTGCCTATATGCTTTTTTGAGGAAGGGGTACCTTCCTACTACTCAGGATAAAGCCTTAACCTACGGTCAGTGGTGGCCCCACAAGGCATTGCACACTGCCCAACTATTGGTCACCACCACACACACTGCGCAGACCACAATTTCTCTAGAGATTCACACAAGGGATTGGGGCTTCCTATCCACCCTAACAATTACAATGGCACACAGGCCTAACTTTACAAAGTCACACAGGCCTGAATTAAGTGGCACACAGACCACACAAACACAAACACTAGCCATTTTGTATGTTCTTAACGTGTTTCTTAGCCCTAACACTCTGGATCCCACACCAATAGACCCAAGTTAGGGAGTGATTCGCAGGACAGTTTGTACACAACCCTTGCGTTCTGACTTGATTCGCTGCGAAGCTAGTGATCAAGCAGGGGCGGCTGTCATACACAAACCAAGACAGAAGGGGGAGAGATTCCCAACCCAACAGTAGCCCTTTGGCTCAAGCACACAGATTCTCATTCACACATGTTCCTTGCTGGCTGGGATTCCTACAGTCACCTACATCTGCACTTCCTTTGCCAAGTGTGTCGACTTCACAGGGAAAGGATGCAGGGTAGTACCCGCGTTACTCCACCAATCTTGTTACCCCAAAACGTAGGTGCCACAAGGGCCCCCCTGCAATGCCAAATATCTCCTTGAAAAAGTGGGGAATTAATTAGCTCAAAATCAGGAGGCTGCGAGAGGGGGGCAACTTAGCGAGGTCTTTCCTACCAGTGTTTACGGGCACATGCAGGAAAAGAACCAGCCAAAGATTCAGAAGTAAGCTAAAAATGTGTTTTATTGAGGGGAATTCACTCATGCATGCACACAAGATACACACAATCACACGTTCACACAAGAGCTAACTGAAAGACAAAGAGAGGAAAAATTATAGAGAGGCTGCGGGGTTTGGGGGATTTAGAATTACCAGTCCAGAAGAGTAGTGAAGAGCAGAAATGTATTTTGGCTTAGGTAGGACCTAAGGGCAGTTCTCATTCAGGAGCCAGACGGACAGAGTGACGGGTAGACCTTCAAGAGACTGCACCGGGCATCCTGGAATCAGGGGTATTTGTACCCTGAAAATGGCTTGTGGCTGTGAAGGTTCCAGATGCAAGACAAAGGGAACCTGTTGTGGACAATGAGTCTTTCGCCTGCTGATGGGCTTAGTGCTTTGATTGACAAAGACGTGATGGGTGTTGTAATAGCTGTCTATTGTGGGTGCTGTGAGGAAAGAAGAAAGAATCCAGGTGTACAAGGGATGGATATCTGTCAATCGGTGTCCTGGTGGGCTCCTCACAGTTGGATTCCCTGGAAAATTCCAGCTTCTACTTAAGCCTATTATCCACAGGAATGGTGTGTATTTGCCTGACAAATGACTCAGTCTTACCTGGAGGAAGTTTTGAGTTGACCTGTCCTTCTCACATTTACAGTCAAATTCTTTCCCTCGCTCGGTTTGACCGCTCCGTCACCTCTCAGGCTTGAATTTGATATCAGAGCCAATAAAACGTGTTGCCAATTAGGTATGGTGCCCATGTAAACCATACTGACATTGGGGACCCCCAAAGCAGGGCCTTACAGTGGTTTCCTGCACAGGTGTTGCTCCAATTTACAACTTTTACAATGTTGCTCCAGAAATAAATAAATGAAAGTCTGTCCTAACTGCACAGGGGGAAGAAGCAACTGTAGTCTTGGCCCTTTTTGCACGGCATTTTCCATGCAAAAGGGCCCCGTGAGGAGCGGTCCACACGACACACTCACATTTGCGCAACGCTCCAGGGCCCGGCAGGGACTGCTCACACATTTTTTCATTTTCAGCTTGAAGCCGAAAATGCTGCGCGGTCGCGCATCGCTCCGGGGCCCCACGTGCGCTTACCTTGCGTGCGGAGCCTCGGGAGCCGGGCTGGTCGCGTTTCCTGTCCGGGTCCCAGGCTGCACTGCGAAAGGAAGAGGCGTGGCTCTCGCGTGAGCGGGAAGCTCGTGCGGAGCCAAAGAAGCAGGGAGGCGAGAGCCTCTTTCTGGAGGCTGCTTGCGCGAGCACCGCACCCCAGCGCTGAAAATAGGTGAGCTGTGGAAAGGGCCTAGGTGTTGCTGGGAGAAAGGAGTTTCCCTTGCCTGTTTAGAAGCGAGAGTGTGAAAAGGAATAAAAAAAACAAACCCTAAGTCTTCCCATTATTAGAAGGCAGGGGTTTCCTTTGCTGGCTTAGAAGAGCGGAAGGGAGGTAGAAAGAAACTAGAATCTTTCTGTCATTGGAGAAATGAGTTTCCCTTGCCTGCTTAGAAGGAAGAGTGTGAAAGAGAAGAAAAAACTTGGATTTTGCCATCATTTGGAGGAAGGGGTTTCCTTTACTGGCTTAGAAGAGACACATGGAGGGAGAAAGAAACTGAAATCTTTCTGTCATTAGAGAAATCAGCTTTCTTTGCTTCTTAGAAGGAGGGCATGAGGGGAGATAAAGACAGTAGAATCTCGAAATTTTGGTGTGACTGGAAGGGATTTTCTCTGCTTGCTTGATGGAGGGAATGAACAACAGGAGTCTTATCATCTGGAAGGAATGATTTTCTCTAGTCCGGGAAGACTAAGCTCTGATGTTTTATACTTTAGTTCATTTAAAATTGGTGGTGGGTTGCGTAAAATTGCTAACTTTGTGGCTACTTCAGCTCTATTGGAACAATCTCCCTTGTCTTGAATGGTTCCCCATGGAATGGCTCCCCCCATTTAAGTCACTCTCAATGTATACTGTGAGTCCAGGAACACAACCTTCATGTAAACTGAGATCTGGCTGTATGTGGAGGAGGCGGGGGGAGGGCAAGCCTGTCTCAGGAAATGACCCACTACCTGTTTCAACAGCCCAAAAAAGCAGCTGCAAAAAGTGACGAGGGAAGAATTTCTTTTGTGATCCTGGTGGAAAAGAAATAATGGGGTGTTAATATGGTTTGGAATTACGTCCTGTACCCCCATTGGACATTTGAAACACAATGGTGTTGGAGCTTGTGACCTCTGCTCACTAGTAGTTAGCAGGTTGCTCTCTAGGAGTTTAGGCACAGCATGTTTGTGGTTACTTCCTTTTTGTTTGTGTGTTTGTTCACACCCACTCTCTTCCTGCACCAGGTAGGCATTCTCTTTGTTCTCTGGGGTCTTGTCTGGTCTCACAACTCTCTCTTCCCTCCCCCTACAACCTGCCCTCCATGAAGCATGTGTTCTAAGAGCTCTCTCTAGGTGTGATGCTCCAGCTCTCCTGAAACCATGCAGTAATCTCTTTTTTCTTACTGTATTGAATATCCACAAGTGTTTGTGAGCAAAACTACTTTATATACCTTATGGCTAAGTTTGATTTCTTTCTCTGCTAGATTTTCTGTGTGGGACGGAGTGAGCTGGTGAGCGCGTCAACTTTTGCTTAGTGCATCAGATGCTCTGCTTGAGAGATCCACTACAATCTCTCTTATATCCCAGCAGACTGGTGTGTGCGTGTGTGCGTGTGCGCATCTACATGGCATAGTGTTTTGATTTTGTTTTAGCTGCCATTGAATCCTGGGGAGGGGCTTAAAATTCTCAAGTGTTGTCCTTTGAACAACAGCATTAGAGGTAAAGAGACGAAGTATGTCATGAAACTACAAATCCCAGGATTTCTCAGGATACACCCATGACAATTTAAGTGCTTTGAAAGTGATATAACTGGTTGGTGTGGATACCTCCCAGGTAAATTGCCACATAATGCTAGGCCAATGTGGCAGGAAAGTTGGATCTTTCCAATTCGACAACTTTCTTTTCTTTTTTTTCTTTTTCTTTTAATAAGATATCTTTATTGGTTTCATTATATCCACATATATTGAACAGATAACAAATTAATAGAAAAAATCTTGACAAAAAAGGACATTAGGAAATTAACATACAGTCAGATAGATGAAAAGCAAACTGTTACCGCCATTGCTAGCCCTAGTTTGTGGGATACTAAAGATATCTTTTGATATCAACAATTCGGCCTCCTATACCCATTCCTCCCCACGTGCTTGCGCGGCCCCCAGACAAGCACACACACAGGCTCGGCCGACAATCGTTGTAATATTCCAAACAAATACAGGCAGGCCAGAAATAGCCGACTTGCAGCTTCAGGAGACCTCAAGGCAAGTACCTCAATTATGTATGCATGCAACTTTCAAAAGATCCCCTACCCCGCGCTGGCAGCTTGATGATCGAACTATACAACGCTCAAGCATTCCACGTTTGCATACTGGCTACTCTATTGACAATTTGGCTATAACTCAGTCATTCAAATACTGACCTTTCGGAGGCTTTGTCTCCAGCCCCAAACCCATTGTTTTCCCCAAGTCTGAACTAGCCTGCGGTCACAATTTTCCCTATAAGAACCCCTGACTTTGAGTGCTTCCTCAGATCGCTCTTGGCTTCTATCCCGCCTTGCTATCGCTTTGTCCAGCGAGCCTTCCCCTCAGCTCCACGTGCTGAGATCCACGCTCCCCAGCTTCTCTGCTTCTAACCGGGCTTCAGGACAGGTATAGTATTTCCCATACCAAACCTCCTCAAAAATCCCTCTATCCACTCCTACCTTTATTTCTTTAGTATCTTGCGTGATTGTGTTGCATACATTTGTTTGATTGTGCTTAAATAAAACAATTATTAATTTCAACATCTGTCTCATCCTTGACTCGCCCTGACCCCGTAGACATAGGGTTCGAGATCTCGCTACGTTACCCTGCCTCTCGCATTGCCAACTTGTGCTCTGTGCTAATTCCCTCCCCATTGTTGTGAGCACATTTAGGTGTCCCTCCCGGGATCCCCGGAAATCAGGGTAACAAAACAACACCTAACTACATAAAACTAAAACATGATGAACAAACACCTACAATTGTACATACATGGTTACTTCCCTCTCTGATAGGGCTACCGATTGGGTATATTTCATTCTTATTATACTGTACCTTTTTATTGGTTATTAATTTTATCATTCTTCTTTTAGAATACTCTCATATTAATTATTAATCAAAATTAGACATCTTTTTACTATAATCTTTGAGCATCTCCTTATTACTAATTGGCTAATTATATGGATCATTATTTTAACAGAACTTCTTATGATAATGACAAACATATGTTTATACCATTATCACGGAGCATTTACTTTTGTACTGTCTATTTCTTATTTCCTTTGCAAAAGTTATCCAGTTTTCTTTACAAAGATACTCGTTATACTCATTTTACTCCTTCTACAGTTTAGACACCGGTAACTCTCATTTTTCATTTTGCATTACCCTTTGCAAAGAGCTTAGAAGTGGTTGCCATGTTTGGAGAAATTTGTGACTTGGGTTGTTATCTAAAAGGTAAGTGAGCTTATCCAAGTGACAAGCATTGGAAATGTCTAAAAGAAAAGGGCACTTTTTTCACCAATGGTGGGGATGTAACAGAGCGCAAAAAATTTGGCTCATGGTCCGAGCAGTAATTCAAAAAGTTGTAGAAATTATTAGAAGTGACAGAGATGGATAAGCTAATGTTCTTATCTTTTGATACTCAGGCCACTTCCTCATGAGACTGTTATAGTGCTATTATTCCACTTTCAACATCCTATGGAATCCTGGCGTTTGCAGTTTAGGGAAGGGTTGGCTGGCCTCTCCCTAAACTGCAAACCCCAGGATTCTATAGAATGTTGAAAGTGAAGTAATAGTGCTACAACAGTCTCATGCAGAAATGGCCTTACATTACCCATACAATGGCCCAGAGATTAGAACAGTTACTTTTTTTGGAATACACCTGTAAGAATTCCCCAGCAAGCATGATCAGTGGCCAAAAAGGTCACTCCTCCCAGCTCAGGAGAAGGCCAAAGTGGAATCTTAATATACTCACGGTCAGCCACCTTGCGACGTAGGAACGGCACAATGTAGTTGGGAATGATGCAGAAGACGAGGAGGACTGTGGGAAGAAAGGAGACCACGGCTGAGCAACTCCACCATGAGGCCTTGGGAGTGCTATCTCACTGGCTGCCAAGAGTCCATTAATTTACTGGATGGCCAGGAGTTGTCATGCTGCTAGGATGACGTAATTATACAGCACAGCTATAAGAAATGCATGGCCCTCCAGATGCTGTTGGACTGCAACTCCCAGTTTTCCTCACCACTGGCTCACCACTGGTATTGGCTAAGGCTGATAGGAACCAAAGTCTTGTAACACTTGGACCAGCATGGTGTAGTGGAGTGACCATTGGACAATGACCCTGAAGACCAGGGTTTGATTCTTCCTCAGCCATGGAAAATCACTGGGTGACCTTGGGTGGGTCATACACTCTTAGCCCCCAGAAAACCCTGTGATAGGTTTGCCTTAGGTTTGCAGCAGGTCAGAGATGACTTGAAGGCACATAGCAACAGCAACACTTGGAGGGCTGAACAGTCTTCATAGAAACCCTTGAGAACATTCAAAGCATGCCCCATCTTGTCTCCTTCATCCTGCTTACACACCTCTAAGGGAGGTCAGTATTATGACACCCTGCATCCCGGATACTGTGAACCAGAGCAGTTCTGTGGTTTGAGTGTTGGACTAGAATTCTAGGAGACCAGGGTTTGAATCCCTGCTCAGCCATGGAAGCTCACTGTTTGAGCTTGGGCAAGTCACACTCTCTTAGCCTTAGAGGAAGGTGATGGCAAATCTTCTTGGAAGAAATCTCAACAAGAAAACTCTCTGATAGGATTGCCATCAGTTGCTTTCACCATGAAGGCATGTAACAGCAACAACTATTGATGTCAGAGGTCTGAAAAGTGGATGTAACTGCCAAGCCAGTCTGACAGCTTTTTCTTTGGGCTGTTGGCTCTGTTGCACATTGGCTCAGCTGATAATTCTGCGGATTCTGCCCACACAAGACCCAGCCTCTAAACCCACCAATGTTTTCTTCCATTTCACTCCTGGAGAACCAGTGGCTAAGAAGCTCCACACCACCATGTCCCATCCCTAGCAGCAACTGAGGCTTGAATTCAGAGGTGTAGCTATAGGATGGGAGGCAAATTGATTTACAAATAAAATTCTGCCCCCCCATGAACATTTTCTTTAGTCCTCAAATTCTAGGATTGCAGAGAGTGGGACATTGAAAATCATCCATACCTAGGACTCTTATTTTTGCTGTGTTCACATTCCCTGTGTAAATGTTGCCTGCCCCTTTTCTTTGGATGCCTAAAATGTACAGGGGCCGCTCTACTTTCATGAGGGCTCAGGGTGCAAAACCCTTGAAAAAGTGGAAAAAGCACAAATAACTCCTCCCCCACGCTCCCACGTCCTTGCCTTTTGCCCTGGCACACGAGCCCTGTTTCTCCATGCCAGGGCAAAAGGCAAGAGAATGAGAGGAGGAAAAGGGAGGGAAAAGCACACATGCACCTTGCAAATAATCAAATTTGCAAAGGTCAAACCTGTGAATGTGGAGGGAGGACTGTATTTCTAAATGCTCATCAGAAGTTTTAAGTCACTAGAAAATTAGGGAGTGAAGGAGAATTTTATTTTGGGGGGGGGCAGAATACTTTTTTAGGGAGACAATGCCCTCATTTTGCAGACCCCCCGTGCTTGAGTTCCAGAGCTGCTTAGACTAGGTGTGGGAATCATGCAGCCTTCCAGATGGTGTTGGACTGCAACTCCCAGCATTCTTCACTATTGGCTACACTGGCTGGAGCTGATGGGAGTTGCAATCCAGCAACAGTTGGATGGCCACACAATTCCTCCCTTGAATGTAAGACTAAATCCTAGTGTCAGTCCTAATGAGAATAGATCTATTCAATCAATGAGAATTCACTAAGTCTCCTGTAACTTGGACTTACAATAGGATTTGGGGTAGGATTGAGCATATGTGTGGGGGCTGAGGGTCAGTTCTCTCCTTTCAGGTGGCATCTCCTCCCAGCAAACCCAAATACTTCCATTTTCCTCTGCCATCCCTCTCAAAATGGCAATGGGAATTGATGCTGTGTCATCTCCTGTCACCATTTTGAGAGGTACGGCAGAGGAAAATAGATAAATGGGGTTAGTGCGAGGTTCTAGGTGCCTGTGAGGGTGGAAGGATATTTTCATATGTTTTCATGCATTGGGAGGGCTTCTTGTGTGATTTGGGGGCAAAAAAATTTCCAAAAATAGAAACCAAATTTAAAAAAAAAATATTGGAGTGTCGAGAGGCTTTGGGAGACTGGTAAGGGCTTCAGGGTCCACAAAGCTGGGGGGCTAAGGGCCACGTTCAGTTGGTGGGCTATGATTTTTTTTCCCACCATGATTTAGCACCGTGGCATCTAAAAATCCAGAGTCACATGGGGCACAAAGACCAGACATGGAAGATAACAGAAAGTTGTGAGAAGGGCATGAAATTGTTATGATAAAACATTACTGGGCTAACTAGTGGGCCAGAGCTTGGGGTCATCTAGGCAGGTGGTAGGATGATGCTGTGATGATGATGATGATGATGATCCTCTAGGATAGGGTTATGCTAAGCAGCAAGTAGGTTCATGAAGTCAGAGGTCAAGTGTCATGTTAAACAGCTATGAGGTTGAAGGGTCAGAGTATCACAATACAGACAGTTCAGAGATCAAGGGTGAAATAGGTTGATAAAGGGTTACAAATGAGGCCTCATGCTAAGCAGTGACTAATCTGATGAGCGGTCAGCAGTCAGAGACCACAGCTCATGCTGAGCATCAGCCAGGCTGAAATAATTATTAAATAATTACAGCGCTTTCACACCGTTTTAACTTCCAGGGCCGAAGCCAATGGAATCCTCTGATGTGTAGTTTCATGAGGTATTTACATTTCTCATCCAGAGAAATCTATTGCCCCTCCAAATTCCAAATCCCAGAATTCTATAGGATGTCACCATGGCAGTTAAAGTGCTATAGGTGTGAAATGTGGAAGTGTAACCTCTGCTGATAGTGGAGGGATAGCTGACAGCGAGAGTGAGATATTATTACCTGCTGACAGACCCAATCTTGGGGGAGAGAATTATTTATTATCTATATATTTATTGAGTCAGAGGTTCGCCAGACAGAAACGTAGATATCCGGGTCTGAAGGCTGAAACCCCTCTGGCATAAGTCAGACCAAATATCCCCCAGTCATGTATCCAGAGGAAAACCTCTGAAGGCACATATGCACACATCAAATGGGCGAGCCACAACTTTGACTCCTTGAGAGACTAAGTGTCTCCTGGATGAGGTTAGCGATTGCAATTGCGGTAACTACAAAGATGAGGTCCATCTGCCTAACTCAGCTTCTGTCCTTTCCCAGGAATGGGTCTGCCCACCCCGGCATACTTTGCACTATAATTGAATCCCCTTTTGAGAACTCCCACCTTTGACTAGCTTCTGGCATTCTGCCAGTCAAGAGCTCCCCTCAGCATTCTTTCTCCGCCGAGTCTTGTTTGTTTGTTTGTTTTCTTCCCGAGCCGCAGCCTTCAGGACCAGGTGCAGTATAACTGCTTTCTTTCCCTTAGCTTTTCTCGCTCTTAAGTCTTTCAGACTCAGTAGTCCTTATGCACTTGTGTGAGTGACTGCTTTGTGTGTGTGTGTGTGTGTGTGTGTGTAAATTCTGCCAATTTTGCTAAATAAAATACTTTTAATTGGATACTTGCCTTGTCTCTCTTGTGCAGTCTGACTCCATAAACATAGGGTTAAAGTTCTCGCTGTATTGCCCTGCCCTCCACTTTGCTAAGTAGTGCTCCGCTAATTTCCCCAACCTTCGTATTTTTGGGGCAATCCAGGTGTCCCCCAGGGACCCCCAGCAGTCAGGGTAACAGAAGACACCAAAGGCTCAGAGTCCAGGATCATATTAAGCAGCAATTGGACTGACAAGGAGTCAGGTGTTGGTCTCAGATTAGTCCAGATGGCATGAGAAGCCCTGGTGGTGGATGCGGGGGGGTCATGGATAATGCCTAGCCAGGCTGGCATCATGGTCAAGGGTTCCACTCACCATTTGCCAGGCCGCAAAGGTACTTGAACATCAGCACGATGTAGCAGAGGTAATATAAGGCTGGGACAACTCGCTGGCATTCATCCTTGGCATTTTCAAAGATGCTAACACACTTCCTGTAGGGGGTGCCCATTTCCTGATTGCAGATTTCGCCCAAGTGAAGTAGCCAGTACCACACATTGCGCAGGCAGCGGGCTGCACAGACAGAAGATGGAGAGGAGAATGACATCCAGATGCAGCACAGCTGGCCAGAAGGGCGATAGGAAACTTTTCTCCTCCATTCTTTGGTCCTCAGGATTCAAATTGCAAATCCTGCCTGCTTAGTGGGCAGGGCCCTGTCTGCTTGGTGTGACAAGGATCTGCTATAATCTAGCAGTTGTGTTGCTGTGTGGAGACACTGTGGGGGTTCTTGTGGAGTGAGCCACTGTGGCTCGCCAGATGTTATGTAGGGTTGCCAAGCCAGGTTTATTCTGGGCCCTGACATTTCAGAGCTAAACCTGAAGACTGAAGGATGAGTCCCTGGGATGTCTCATGGGGCAGGGCTCAGCTGATGCTATAAGGATGATGTGGCAAAGGGCAGCCCCTGGGGATGTCATTAAGCAGTGTCAACCCTAATTGTACAGAGTATGGCATTCAGATGGGGGGGAAAAACCCCAAGTAATGAAGACAATATCTGAACAAACATATCTCAAGTGTTTTCATCCTGTGATTCCTCCCTCCTGCTGTGAGAATAGGAGGAGAGGGTCTAGTCCCAGAGATTCACGGCCAGGGCAAGAGATCTGGCAGCCCTGATTATGGAACTGCAGTTCCCTATCAGCCCTAGCCAACATAGACAAGGGTAAGGGGTGATGGGAAAGGTAGTCCAACATGGTCACAGTTGTCCTATTGACATAGAATTTGGGAGAGGGCAGGCTGAAAATGTCTAGTTCAGACCAAAGGTTCATCTGGCTTAAGACCTGTAAAATATGGCAACTTTAAAAAGGAAACCATTTCTTGATTTATTTAACTTAAATATTTAAATCTTGCTCTATGAAATTCCGTGAGACACAGTGTAGTGTAATGGTTTGAGTGTTGGATAAGGATACTGGGAAACCAAAGTTTGAATCCCTGTTTGGCTATAGAAATCAACTGGATTTCTCCCTTGGGAAAGTCACACTCTCTTAGCCTCAGAGGAAAGCAAAGGTAACCCCTCTTTCTGCCAAGAAAACGTCACATCAGGGTCAACATAAGTCAGGAATGACTTGAAGGCACACAACAACCACCTATGAAATGCAAGCAATAGTACATCTTAAAACAATTTAAACAACATAAAACAGTTGAAAACAGCACAAAAGCCACTAACACAAACATCAAAAGCAGATTGTAATTCACCAGATTAGAAAACAAACTCCACAACTTTTCCATTATGCACATTAATGCCAACTATGGAATCCTGGGATTTGTAGTTTGGTGCATTTATAGAGCTCTCTGGCAGAGAATTCTAAATACCTCACAAAACTACAAATCTAAGATTGCATAGGAGGAAGCCATGGCAGTTGTAGTGCCATGAAAGTGCCTTAACTGTGTGGTGTGAAAGGGACACGCATCAAATTCTTGGGCGAACAGCTATGTTTTAGCTTGGTCCCCCAAGGAGTCCAAGAGTGATACCAAATGGACCTACGAAAAGAGACTGTAATACACAGACGGGGTGCTGCAAGCAAAAAGGCCCTCTCGATCCTCTCCATGATGTTCTGCTCCCAATAGTGGAAAACAGAAGAGGGTTCCCTTAATGATCAGGCAGGTACATACATTGGAACAGGATTCTAGGAGTTTTTAAGGGATGCCCCAGATCACAGAGAACCAGCAAGGTGTAGTGGTTTGAACATTGGACTATGACCCTGGAGAACAGGGTTTGATTCCCTGCTTGGCCATGGAAACCCACTGGATGACCTTGGGTACATCACACATTCTCAGCCCCCAGATTGTCCTGTGATAGGTTTGTCTTAGGGTTACCATAAGTCAGAAATGACTTGAAGACATACAACAACAATCAGATCACAGCCAACTGGTTAAAAGATAGAAGATTCGATTGATAGGAGGAAGAAAGACAGAAAGGAGACAGAAAGAAGACAGAAGGCAGATCTCCAGTGATATATCTAAGTCTTTTATTCTAAGTCTCAAGTCAAGTATCAAGTCTCTGCCTTCAAATCTCAAGTCAGGTCTCAAGTCAAGTCTCAAGTCTGGAAGCCAACTTTATACCCCCCCAACCAAAATTCCAGATTTATTGGATAGAGTGAAATAAATTCAGTTTTAACAATTTAAGCAGAGTCGGCTCTCCACATTTGCAATTTTGCCATCTGCAGCTTTGGAAGTGGAGAATAGGATCCTGTCTTATTCGTCATTACTGAAGATTCAAAAGCTTTAAAAGGAAGGATCCTTCTTGCTCAATCCCATTGCCTAACATATTTGCTATCCCCCTCTGAGAAATGCATCTTGAACTCTGGGGGCAAGTCTTGTCTTTTGCTCTTAGGAAACATTTTAGAAGGCTCCTCTGATATGCAGCATGGACAGGCTGCTGAGCAGACCTCAAGCCTGCCTCAAGTCCCTTGCCTAACCTGTTTGCTGTTCCCCTCTGAGAAATGCGCCCATACTTTGGGCTTGAGAGAGATTGTCATGTAACTAGTAGGCAAAAAGAGATGGAGGCGTTGTTCAAAGTCATAAGGTTTCTGGATGAATGTGTTATGTGACTGAACCAAGAGCATCAAGTCAGTCATTAAAAATATACAAGTCTCGAGTCGAGTCGAGTCAGTGTATCATTTACGGTCAAGTCACGTCCGAGTCGAGTCACTGAAGCGACTTAAGTCCGACTGGAGTCCGAGTCTATCCACTCGAGTCTACATCACTGCAGATCTCAATCATTCCTTCAGATACTAAATTCAGTACCTGGGTACCAACAGCAGAGGAGCCAAAATGGACTCACAGAGAAACAGAACAGTGCTATTCCGTATCACTAATGGTCCCAATTTGATAGGGACAGTCCCGATAAATATTCTGTCATCACACTTTTTTGGCTGCTTTCAAAATGTCCCATTTCCCCCCTTTGTTTTCAGCTAATTTCATTAGCTGAAGGAGTCTTGCCCTTCCCTGTACGCTCAGGCAAAAGCAAACTGCAGTATCCTCTCCTAGCCTTGTGTGTTCTCTTTCATGAATGACTTTTCCCAGCTTGACCAGACTCTGATGCTGCTTAGCCACACATGTCCTGGTTTTCATCTGTGAAGTGTTGTAGTGTGTGCTACTCCCTGCTCAAATAAATGACAGGACAGGCGGAGTCTGTCTGTTTGACACCTACGCTCACATCTGCATACCAGTAGTTCTTGTTTTTATTTTTGAACCTGGTTCCCTCGAGTTGATCCCACTGTATATACCGTGTTTAAGTTGACCTCATGTATGAGTCAAGGTCAGGTTTTAGGGGCAAAATTGTAACCTCACCATCCTGACCGTCTAATTAGCTCTCTCTCTCTCTCTCTCTCTCTCTCTCTATATATATATATATATAGAGAGAGAGAGAGAGAGAGAGAGAGAGAGAGAGAGAGAGAGAGAGAGAGAGTTTAATTGGCATAAAATAGAAATCACATACAATGACTAGATAAGGTGGTGTGGAAGAAGACTAACTGAAAAACAGGTGAGAGATAATCTCAGAGCATGGCTGAATTCAACTTAATGGCTCTTGCAAGGAGAACAAAAGGAATCCCCGGAAAGAGCAAAACTCCCTGTGGTTTGCATATCCTCTGGAAAAGCAAGCCATGAAAACTGGCCACCAACTTAATTTGACTCCCAGTTGTGGGAAACTTCAAATAAAGAGTTTTTAGTTGATAACTCTGGTTCAGGAAAACAGGAAGATTTCAAACAAACCCGTAATTGCACCATCCTCACACCTATCCTTTTCCTGATCCCTGATCACACTGCCATAAAAGTCTTTTACCCCATCTGCCTGCTTCGGCCATTTGTCCTTTCCCAGGAAAAAAATCTGCCCCCCCAGGCATGCATGCACTCTATTTGCGTTCCTTTTTGGGGCTTTAGCTAGCTTTTGTCTCTCTCTGACTCTCTCAAGTTTTTCTCTCTCTCTTCCTCTCACTGGCTGGCCAGCTCGCTCGCTCTCTTTTTTGGGAGAATATCCACCTTTGACTAGTGTCTGCTAGCTTAAAGGCTCCTGTCAGTCTTTTTCTTTGTCTGATGATCTGTCCCTGGGTTTTCCCAAAACAGCAGCGTTCAGGATCAGGTGCAGTATATTTGCTTTTGTCCCTGTAACTTTTCCCTCTCTTAAGATTTTCAAACTCAGTAGTCCTTGTGTGCATGTGTGAGTGAATGCTTTGTGTGAGTGTGAGGAAATTTTGCCTATTCTACCAAATAAAAGATGATTTAAAAAGACACTTGACTTCTCTCTTTCTCATGCAGTCTGACCCCATAAACATACGATAAAAGATCTCGCTGCCTTGTCCTGCCCTCTCTTTTGCCAAGTGGTGCTCTGCTAATTTCCACAACCTTGGTAAAATCCAGGTGTCCCCCAGCGACCCCAGCAGCCAGGGTAACAGAATTACAGATTTTTATGTGTTCCATGGATAAGTCAAGGGTCATCCCACAGAGAGGGTGCCACATTAGAGGGCCAGCCACCCCAGCTGCCACCATTTGCTCACTCAGGCATTCAGAAAGGCCTTTCAAGACTCTACTCAAAGATGGTTCTGTATTAACTCTTATTTTAAAAAGAACCATGCCCTTCTCTGAGTAGAACAGCAAAAGGAGAGTGCTTAGTCTGTCTCGGGAAAACGTAAAAGAAGTACCTTTTACTCTCTTGGGGAACCTCTAAAGAACCACTACTGATGCCATTTTCCCTCCCAGAAGGCCAGAAGTAGAGGGAACAGATTGGTGTTTCTTTTAGGTTCTTTTGTGATAAACTAAGCTCTTACCTTTCACCACTATGCTCAGAGAAGGAGATCCTTTTTTGGTAAGTGTTGCAGTACAGCATTGACTCAGTTTTTGGGGGTCAATTTTTTGACTAAAATTTCTTGCCTTGTATATGAGTATCTATGGTATCTTAAATTTAACATGTGCCCATCAAGGTCCTCCCTTTTAGGTATTAAGGTATGAAAACTTTCATTCATTCATTCATTCATTCATTCATTCATTCATTCATATCTCTCTCTCTCTCTCTCTCTCTGGTCTCTCAAGCTTATACTTTTTAAAAACCTTTTGTGAAGCTGCCAGATGGGCTTATTAGAGTAGCTACCTCTGTCTTCCTTTCCATGAATATTAACATGGGCTTTGTCTGGGCAAGCTTTGATAAGTTCCTCAGAAGTACAGAAGCCCAGCCGAAGTGACTGTGTCCTATTGAAGTTCATTTAAGCTACTTACTCGCTCAAATACCACCCCCTCCTGCATCCTCTCAAGATGGGGCTTTTGTGGCTGTCTCACTCCAGGGCTTTGGAAGGTAAACTACTTAGCCTCCACTGGCCCAGGAACCGGATCAGAGAAACCTGAAAAAGCTGGATACAGCTGTGACTCACAGATCAAAAACTACAGAGTTTGAGAAGTAAAGCAAAGGAGACAGCAAGCAAGCAAGCAAGCAAGCAAGCAAGCAAGCAAGCAAGCAAGCAAGCAAAGAAAGAAAGAAAGAAAGAAAGAAAGAAAGAAAGAAAGAAAGAAAGAAAGAAAGAGGACAAAGGAAAGGGAAACAGTGAACCTGCAACATGGAACCATATTCCCCCTCCTTAATGCTGAGACTATGACCAAGGATCCTTTCCTTACATATTCTGGGAAGCAGGCTTCCCCTGCTTATCTGACAGGTTAGGGACCAGACCACTGTCAGAAAATGGAATTGGCTGAAAAGCTGAACCTGTGTACTGTATTGTCGGCAGTATGAAGGACTTATAGAGGCTCACTTGGGACCGACTGCATGTGCACTGCTTGAAAAGTCTCTCAGCTACCTTCACACCTTGCCCCTCGACAAGCTTGCTTTGCAAGCAGCCTGTCCATGATAGCGGTTCCAAGTGAGCCTCCATAGGCAAGCAGAACTGATGAAAGAATGAAATCCCTGTTGAATGAATGGAACTTGTCCTTAATGTGACCACGTCAAAAGTCAGACAATGGGCCATTGAAAAGTGGAGGCTTCCTGTAATAATTCACAGCATTCCTGACCATTGCCTATGCTATCTGGACATGAAGGGGATTGTATTCACTCCACAACATCTGGGGATCCAAGGTTGGGAACCACTGTGTACAAATGCAGAGAGTGAAGATTTTTGTGAGGCCAGAGTGAAGAAGATTCTATATATCCCACTTTTAGCACTGAACTGTGCTGCCAGCAGATGTATCCATACCTTCTAACTCTCTCAATTTGGCAGTGACTATCCCAACAAAACCTCTGTCCTCCCCTTTTCCAACTGCTTTTGAAATGTCCCAGTTTCTCTCTCCTTCTCCTGTCTTTGCCCTTTGTCATTAGTTTATTTCAATTGCTGCAAACTGAGTTCAAAGCACAAAAGTAGTTTGTGGGGAGAGGAGAGGAGAGGAGAGGAGAGGAGAGAGGTGGAATCCTGCCCTTCCCAGTAGGTTCAAGCAAAAGCAAACTGTTACAGCGTCTTCTCTTTTGTGTGTCCTTCCTCACTGTTAACTTTTGCCATCTTGATCCCACTCTGATGTTCCGTGGCCATCCTTCTGTGATCATCTTTTTGGCCTCTCCCGTTTCTCCCTTTCTGCCACCCATTCTGCTCTCCTGTTACTCACCTACATGCTTCACGGAGTCCATGACAGACCGGAAGAGCTTTCGGACACGATCTCCAACCACTTTGGCTTTCTGGGCAATATCCTTGATTTTCTGCAATGCATCTGGGCAGACAACATGAGAAGAGGCACAGTAATAAGGAGGAAGGGGCAACCACATTTACTAGGCAGGTGGGAACTTGTTTCTCTGCCAGCAAACCAGGAGTCAGGAAACTACCAGCCAAGTTTCTGTATGCCTTTTATCATAAATATTCATTTATGCATCTATACGAATCATGTCAAGCTGGACCACTTGTGAACTCGTGTTGATATATAGTATCTTTATATTTTTTTGATTGGCTGGATCTGTGTTGATTTATTCTTGGAGAGATTTATCCACACTTGCAGAATTATAGCAGTTTGATAGCACTTTAAATGTCACATCTCCATCCGACAGAATCCTGGGAGCTGAGGTTTGTTGAGGTATTTCTCTGCTTTCTCTCAGTCCCTGCAACAACAGCATTAGCAGTCTCTTGCAAAGAATCATAGAGGTGGAGGGGGCCATCAGGTCCAACCTCAGCAGAGGTTGGTGCAGGCTGGGTGGCTCAGTGCAGGATTTCCAGCTAAAGCATCCCCAGCCGGTAACTGTCCAGACTCTTTCTGAACACATCCAGAGAAGGAGACCTCGCCACCTCTCTAGGCAACTGGTTTCCATAGCTGAAATGCAAGAAGTTCCTATCTCCTATCAAGAAGTTCCTTTTAATGCTCAATCAAAATCTGTTCTCCTGTAATTTAAAACTGTTCGATCTACTTGTACCCTCTGAGGCAGCAGAGAACAAGTCTATCTGCTCCTCTTTGTGGCAGCCCTTGAAGTATTTAAAGAGTGCAATTGTATCACTCTTCAGTCTCCTCTTCACCAAGCTGAACATGCCCAGCATTTTTCAACCTTTCTTCATATGTTTTGTTCTCCACAGCATGTATCATCCTCCTTGCCATTCTCTGAACCTCCTCCAGTTGGTCTATATCCTTCTTAAAATCCAGAACTGAATACAATACTCCAGGTGAGGCCTGACCGGCCAGAATATAATGGGACTGTTACTTCTATTGATTTGGAAACTAATGCAGGCTAAAATACCATTGGCCTCTTTTGCTGCAGCATCACACTGCTGGCTCATGTTTAATATGTGATCAACAATAATCTCAATGTCTTTTTCTGCATGTAGCACTGCTAAGCCAAGTATCCCCCATCTTATACCTGTGCATTTGCTTTTTGTGCCCTGAATGTAGAATTTTGCATTTGTCAAGAATTTACAAACCCATTACAAAACCGCAAACTCCAGGATTCCAGAAGATGGAGACATGGCATTTAAAGTGGCATCAAAGTGCTATGACTGGGTAATGTGGACATGCTGGCAACATGTCTTTGCCACTTGCACTGAGAAATATAGAAGGATTACTAAGATTTCCTGATTACTTCTTTGGTTTCCTAGTTGTTAAACTTTGAGTCAAGTCTTATTTTCCATTCTGTTGCACTTTTTTCTCAGTACCAGCAGGCCTGCACTGAAGGAGAAGAGCTACAAGAAAAAAATGAAGAAGTAGAGGTTGTCCAAGCAGAGTTGAACAACCTGGCCACCATTCACATGGGGAACTAGGGGTCTACAACTCCCATGTTAAACCATGTGATGCATACTCTTAAACAAATATCTACATCTAAAGTATCTGGGCAACATTCAAAAATTGGTCTGCATCTGTTGGACATCAGGTATGGTCAATGGCTTCCAAACCAACCCATCTTCACAGAGTTGTTGTGAAGACCAAATGGCAGCCCTGCCATGTGTACTCCTGGAAATTCACTTGGGATCATAGAATCATAGAATCATAGAGTTGGAAGAGACCCCAGCGGCCACCCAGTCCAACCCACTGCTATGCAGGAACACCCATCAAAGCACTCCCGACAGATGGCCATCCAGCCTCTGCTTAAAAACCTCCAAAGAAGAGACTCTACCATACTCTGAGGCAGCATATTCCAGTGCCGGACAGCTTTGACTGTCAGGAATTTCTTCCTGAGGTTCAAGTGGAATCTCCTTTCCTGCAGCTTAAATCCATTGCTCCTTGTCCTAGTCTCTGGAGCATAAGAAAACAAGCCCACTCCCTCCTCGACATGACATCCCTTCCAATATTGAAACATGGCTATCATGTCGCCTCTTAACCTTCTCTTCTGCAGACTAAACATACCCAGCTCCCTAAGCCGCTCCTCATAGGGCATGGCTTCCAGACCCTTCACCATTTTGGTCGCCCTCCTCTGGACACGCTCCAGCTTGTCAATATCCTTCTTGAATTGAATTAAGGTGTCCAGAACTGGACACAGTATTCCAAATGAGGCCTAACCAATGCAGAATAGAGTGATACCATTACTTCCCTCGATCTAGACACCATACTCCTATTGATGCAACCAAGGATCACGTTGGCTTTCTTGGCTGCCACATCACACTGCTGACTCATGTTCAGCTTGTGATCTACCAAGACTCCTGGATCCCTTTCACACGTACTGTTATCCAGCCACACGTCCCCCATCCTATATTTGTGCAGAGGTCAGAAAATTTAATTTTTAGACTACAGCTTCCAAAAACCTGTAGTGGGCCCTCTAACCATGTTCCCCCTAAACAAACAAACAACAAACATAAAAATAAAAAAATCCAAGCTCTATCTTGGGATTCATAGCAAGAAATTATCTCACTTAGAAGGGGCTCGCGAGCTCTCTGCAACATTTCTGCTGTCTGATTGAGGGCGAGCTCCGCACCACATGACACAGCCTCAGCACCACGGGTGAAGTTCCGTACAATGTTGGCAAAGGGACCTTCCATAGCCAAGCCAAAAGCCAGAAGCATCAACATTGTTTTGCCTTCTCCTGTAGGGGGTGACAGAGAGAAAGAGGAATGCAAAAGAATTAGGAGTCAGATGCCCTTTTCGCACGGCATTTTTGAAGCGAAAGGGCCCCTTGACCGTTGCGTAAATGTGAGGAGCGGTCTGCATGACGCACTCACATTTACGCGACGCTCAAGGGCCTGACGCGGACCACGCACACATCTTTTCATTTTCGGCTCAAAGCCGAAAATGCTGCGTGGTCGTGCATCGCTCTGGGGCCTCGCACGCACTTACCTGCCATGCGAAGCCTCCTGAGCCGTGCCGGTCGCGCTTCCTGCCCCAGCGCAGCCTCTAACTCCCAGGCTGCACTGCGGAAGGAAGGGGCGGGGTGCTCACGCGAGGAGGAAGGAGCTGCGGAGCCGAAGCAGCAGGGACACAGCAGCATTCCTCCCAAACCTTCTTGCACAACAACCCCAACCCAGCAGCACAAAAAGGTAAGGTGCGAAAATGGCCAGAGTCTTTTAAGAACATAAGAATAGAAGAGCTGTAATGGATCCAGAGCTATAGGTGTAAAGTTGGGGGTGGAGGAAAAATTCTACAACCGCCTCCCTTCAGTTTCTTCCCATTTTGCCCTTTATGTCTCTTTTTTCCTCCCTGGAAATATTTTTTAAAAATTGATTACAGTATATTTTCTTTTAAAATGATGAAAAAAATGTTTAAAAGACAAAACATTCCTATATCTGTTCATATATCTGTTTTTGTTGTGTGCCTTCAAGTAATTTCCAACTGCAATAAACAATGTAATCAAGTGTGAGCTGGGAAAGGATGGGATTTCATTTTAGCAGATTCTACTGTATCTATGTGTGCCTGCCTGCAACAGACAAGCTCAAGAGCAGCTGCCTCCAGAGTCCCTTACTGGTCATCCAGGAACAGCAAAATAGAGGGAACGAGGGAGAGCAGATAAGCCTGCCTCACTAGCTACCCCTCAGCATGTTTTTTTTAAAAAATACAGTTGGCCTTTCACATTTGCTAGAGGTGCAGCACCCATGCAAAAGGGGAAAAACCACAAATATCAAAGTGTGTGTGTGTGTGTCTGTCGGAAGGAGGCCAAGGCATAGTGGAGAGAACAGGTACCCAGGGCCTAAACCAGGTCTGGGACAGGAGAGGAGAAGGAAAAGAAGTAGGTCAGCACAGTGGCCGCATACTTCCCTCTCACCCGTCTCCTTCCTTGGGTATTGGGGGACATAGGGAAAATGAGTGTGGTGCCGAGGGATTGGGCTTCAAGCCGTCCTTAGCTGGCCAGGCAGTGGTTGGAGGAGAGGGAGAAGCAGAAGCAGGACCAGAGGCAGGTTACTAAAGGGCTGCGTAACCTGATTGGAGTTGTCGAGAAGGGTTGAAGAAACTTGCAAATAATCACATCCATGAAAGTCAAACCCACAAATATGGAGGGTAGATTTATAAGTTTGGCCACAAAGCTGGATATTATAAGAAAAGGAAAGGGCTGAGGAAAGAAAAAAAATCTGTGGGGGTAAAGAGCCCTGGTGGCGCAGGAGTTAAATGCTAGTACTGCGGCCACAAGGTTGTGAGTTCAATCCCACAGGATCCCACAGGTTGACTCAGCCTTGCATCCTTCTGCCGGTCGGTAAAATGAATACCCAGCTTGTTGGGGGCAGTTGGCTAACACACTGTAAACCCCTTAGAGAGCACTTAGCTGATAAGCAGTATAGAAGTACATGTGCTTTTGCTGTTGCTGTTGCTATCTTGGAAGAAGCCTTAAAGTGGTTTCTAGAAAGTTGAAAATATTTTTTTTTATTTATATGAAGCTCATCTGATCTGGTTGTTTTATTTCACTTGCAGGTATTGTTACTTCTGGATAAAATGTTTTGCTAAAACATGTTGAACTGCCTTTTTTTTTATGGTGCAAAAACATCTTCTTGTTCTTTCCCTATTATTTCTGACTTTGTAACAATTTTTTTGTTAAAGCAGTAACTCCCAGAACCATATTGACTGTGTTAACTAAGGTATTTGTTGTTGTTGTTGTTGTTGTTGTTGTATGCTTTCATTTCCAACTTATGGAGTATACTTGTATATTATGTGTGCTATTTTCAAGAGGCAGCATGGTGTAGTGGTTTGAATGTTGGGCTATGACCCTGGATTTCAGGGTTCAATTCCCTGATTGGGCATGGAAACCACTGGATGACCTTGGGTAGGTCCCATACTCTCAGCCCCAGAAAACCCCATGATAGGTTTGTCTTAAGGTTACCATAAGAAAGAAACAAGTTGAAAGCACAGAACAACATCAATTTTCAAGACAATGCTCTCACTCTGAGATTCTTCTCCATCACCCTGAGGACTTGAGTAAAGGGGCCAGGCCCTGAGATCTAGGAAAAGCAGTCAAGGCACAGCAACCTCTGCTGCAGTTCATTCTCTGAAATGGTTCTCCTTTCTCATATCCTGCCCAGGACAGTAAGGCCGGGCTGCTATTATAACTGTCAGGATGTAATTGCAGTAGATTCCTAGCACAAAGCTTTCTGGTGCTAATATGTGCCCACTTCCGACTGATTCATTTTAGCCAGTTCTGCTGCTTGTTAACACTGGGAGCAGCAATAGGCTGAGAATGGGCAATTCACACAGCAGGCATTTGGAAGGGAAGATCAAATGGGTGATAACAACAGAAGGACAAGGAAATGTTGTGGGAACAGTTAGATAGGATGCAGGAACACATTCTGGCTCCCATGATGAAAAGTATGTAAATAACTTATGCCTGAGAAAACTGATGAAGCCTGTGGGGTGATTTGACTTGTAAGGTTGAACCAGTCTTTGATATGCATGCCAAAATTCAAATGGGAAGGTATAAAACTTGTACCCAGCTCTAATGCTGTAGTCTCAGCAACATTTTGGTAATGTTGCTGTATGGCTTGCTTTCCTGAAATAAACACTTTTGTTTTGAAACTCTGAGGAGAGTCATTCAGTGTAAGTTAGCCAGAACACGACAGTAACACTTAAAAGTTGGCCTTTTGGTTTTGGTTTGGATTTTGGCACTTACTTGAGAAAATCTGGGGCAACATGAGCAGAACGGTGACCCGGACTTTGCACGAGAAAGCCATGCCAAGGGCGAGCCCAAAGGCCAGGGTGATGGTCGAGAGCAGGCAGTACCAGATGTTGTATCCCTGGACGAAAATGACCAGCGCACCGTAGGCCGCTGCGAGGATCATGCCCAAGGCAAAACCGCCCATGCTCCGGGCCACCGACCGTCCTAGGCTGTCCTCTGCCACTTGTGGGATCTTTGGCTTCTTCCTCTTCTGCCTCCTGCCATTTCGGAAGGCAGAAAGATTGGAAAGGAGGCCCATGGTGGTGGTTGTCCTGGGGAGGGATGAGTAACTGAACCATAAGACAGATCTTGGAACTACAGTACGCCCGCATGTAATATGAGGGATCCGTTCCAAGTTACTTCATGTTATACAATTTTCACATATAATGTGGGACCCCCCCCCTTTTTATCCTGCTCTCTTGTTTGCAAACAAGACAGCAGGATCAGCATTCCCTTCCCTACTGCTGGCAAGCCTGAGATTGTTGACAGTGTGCTCGGCAGGGACACAGCAGCTTGTGTGTGTGTGTGTGGGGGGGTGTAGTTGTGCCAACCCTGCTCTCTCATTTGCAAATGAGAGAGTGGAATCGGCACCATCCCCCACTGCTGGCCAGCCTGAGATTGTTGCCAGTGGTGATGCCAATAATCACAAGCCAGCTAGTGGCTTGGTGGGGACATGGCAGCAGATATGTGTGTGCCAATTCTGGTTTTTCATTCCCAAATGGGTGAGCAGGATCGGCACCCTTCCTCCATTGCTGCATCCCTGCCAAAGCTCCTTGTGTTTAACAGAAACCATGTAAAATGGGCTTGCGTTAAATACGGGCCTACAGTACAAGAGGATAGGGTTGCTAATCAGTCTTTTATTGCCCTTCTTCCAAAGCAGTGATCCTATTGTAGGTCCAAAAAGCCAGTAAAATGTGTTCTCCTTGGCCCCTCCTGTTATGTGCCAGATTCTGTCCTGGCCCTGTCCTTGAGCCCCACCCACATTCTGACCTGGCTCCTCCCCTTGCTTCCTAGATCCTGTCCAGAAGTGGCATCTAGCCCCACCCACATTCTGACCTGGTCCCTCCCTTGGCGTGCTAGATTCCGCATTTCATTCTGTCAAAGTGCAAAAGTCATTTGCACACAATTAATTGTGTGTGTCCTGGCCGGGGGGGCGGGCGGGGGATGGACCAGAATTTTGTCCTTCCTGTTAGGCTCTGGGAAAAGCAAACTGCAGCAGCCCCTCCTAGGTTGTCTGTTCTTCTTCATGAATAACCTTTGCCATCTTGACCTCACTCTGCTGTTGCTTGGCCACATGTTCCCTATTTTCATCCGTGAAATTTTGAAGGCTATGCGTCTATCCCTTGTCAGCTGGCCCCTGTGGGCACCCCTGTGCTTCATATCCTCTTGTGAACTTTAAGACCCCAAAATTCCGGTTATGTTTTTAATTTTAAGAGACCCTCCCATGCCCCATATGCTTGGGGAACAAAACCAGGAAAATTGTCCCACTGAGATCTCAGCCAAGAACCCTCCTCCCCCCCACCTGCGTAAATATCCAGTAAATGTACTGGGTTGGTCTGATTGGTCACAAATCTAAGGCTTACTACAACAGAGCAAATGCCTGGTGTTCTAAGGATGCATTACAACAACTTCTGCATGAAGCATAAGAGGAATGCTGGACTTGGATCTCCCACTGTTATGACTGAATACAGTTAAACCTGAGCAGGCTGCACACACTCCAGAGAACCTGGAGGACAGCAAGTGGTTGGTTCCCAAGGTTCTTTGTGATTGTTGGCTCAAGAAGGGCATGGAGAACTCTTCCTTTGTGATGTTCTTTAGAATGCTTCTCTCAGCCAATGTGGAAGAAGGACCATTGTCTAGGAGACTTTGGTCTTAGCTTGGAGAGCATCCAGGGCCCAGTTCAAGGTTGGAAAGATGGAGCCAATATCCTGCTTTGACTGGCCTATGGACTTCTACTTTGTTTTGTTCAGCATTCTCGTTATTGTCCTTCTTGTCAAGGTGACAACGGGGATGGAGAAAGGTCAGGACTCCACCTTCCAGATCTTATGAGGAATGGCTGAAGTGGCTAAGTGGGGAAGAGCAGAAGGAGGGGTGAAACAATAGAGCCATTTTAAACATCTGAAGGGATGTCATGTAGAAGATGGAGCCAGCTTGTTTTCTGCTCCTCCAGGGACTAGAATACAAACCAATGGTTTTGAATGACAAAAAAAATCCCACCTCAGTGTTAGGGAGTACTTCATGACTGTGACTGCCGATTGACAGTGGAATAGACTGCCTTGGTAGATGTTTGAAGGATTTTCCTTCTTTGGAGATCTTTAAACAGAGGCTGGGCAGGCATCTCTTAGGAGTGCTTCACTTGTGTGTTGCTGCGTGGCAGGGGTTGGATTAGATGGCCCTAGAGGTCTTTTATATTTCTAGGTTTCTGTGATTCTTTGCAGCATGGGAAGAGAGTATTGTTAAACCTTTTGTTAGATTTTTTAAGTACAATTACAAAGAAGCAAAAAAGGGAGTGAAAAGGGAGAACAAAGAAAGAGAGAGGGGAAGTATAGTTGGCCTTCCACATCTGCGTGTTTTGATTTTGTGGATTTGAAGATTTATGGATTATTCACTGCAGCCTACACTGCTGCCCTATGCTATTTTTAATAGGGACTGCAAGCCTTATGGGACAGAGAGACTGTAAGCAAGGCTTGTAAGTTCCTTTTAAAAAATGGCATTAATATATACAAGCATATATTGTGATATGTATTTTTACTCTTTTTAAGGTACTCAAAATTCTAAAGGTTAATAGTGCAATAGGATAGCATCACAACGTTTAAAGTTTAAATTAATAACAATGGAAGATGGGAGATTATGGATATATCAGTACTGTTTAGTTTGATGACTTGTTCCTCATGTGACTCTTCTTGTTTTATGTTTTGTTTTATGTGTATATTTAATAAAAATTATCTAAAAAAAAAACAGCGTAGCATAGCAAGGCCCACCAGCTGCCTGCTTCTGCTATGTGAAGGAAACACAAAGCCTCAAAGGCATCCATGGTGGATTGGATACAGGGATCACACTTTTATGTGTGTGTTAAATGTGGCTGGAGGAGTGTCTAGAATTATTTGTGGCTATTTCCACTTTCATGGGGATCCTGGACCCCAACCCCAGCAAATGTGGAAGACTGTACATAGGATAGGAATGTGTAGGCATGTACACTGATCTATTTATTTGATTAATATTAGCTGGCCAAAGTTCGTTAGGCCCAAGTAAAGTTGACCTATTTGATCTACCGTTGAACTGTTGAGTCAACACATTGGAAAATCCCACTGATTCAATAGCTCTACTCCAGTCAGGACTAACAAGAGGATGTAAGACCCTATTTCCAAAAAATATATTTTCATGAAATTGATGTCTGCTAGGTACTTATTCATGAGTAGTTAAAGCAGTGAGATCGTCTGACTGTTGAACGATGGATAGAGAATATTTATCCTTCTGATCTCGGAGGATGAGTCCTTTTGCTTCTCTCAAAGCAAACAGGATCTGACCCCACTGATCCTTCTACATCAGAAGGATATTATATAGAAAAACATGTGCATCTAGAAATGTCCAAGATTTTTTCCAAAGCAAAATAAGTGCATTGTAACCCACCCAGTCCAAAAGGAGTATTCTGTCTTTCTTTCTCTTCTAGGTACCCACGTCTGGGAACGAGGGCCACAGCCTTGCCCGCCAGAAGATGGGATTGACCGCCGCACTTCCATTCGGAAACTGCTGTGTGATAACCCCACCTGTGCTGTGTGTGAACGCGCAGCCACCGAGGCTGCAAAAATTGTGCCCTTACAAAGATTTGGCCTCAAGTCTTCCCCTTTTGGGAAACCGTCTTCCCTACCACCTGGCTCCCTGAACTCTAAACCTGCTGTCTCTGGGAAACTTTCCAAAAAGCAGCAGCAAGCCTGCTCCTCACCCTGGCCACCTCCCTCTGGGCCCAGAATCAGCCTCCTCGCCCCCACAGGGGAGGGTCTCATGGCCCAAGAGGAGCAGCCTAAAGAAAAGGGACAGAGCTTAACTGAGTAATGCTTAGGTTACAATACAATACATTATTCTTCCTGCTGCAATTTTTTTTATTTTTAAATTTCATTATTAATAAATAAAATCCCTTCCATTCATTATTAACAAATAATTCCTTTCTTTGATACTTACTACCATTACTAGAAAAGACGGCTTTCATCATTAACAAATACTATCCTCCCCCCTTTATTAATTAAAAATATCCACCCAATCATGTCTCTTTATCTATTGTTGAGTTTGAAACTTAGAAGGATTTTCATGATAAAACCCTGAATCCCTTTTCTTAGGCCCCACCAGATTAGACTTATTGACCCAAAGTGATTTACTTGTGTGCTGAATAAGCTGAGGTCAACAAGCACAACCACTTCACATAAGCCTAAATGCACTTAGTTCTGACCGAAGTAGACCCGTTGAACCAGCTGGATGTTCCTGTGTGTTGAAGCAGCATCCAACCGCTGATTCGATGGGCTTGTTCTAGCTCAAACTTGTTAATATGTTTTAGCCATTGGCTGGGATACCAATTATTGATTAAGTTACTGACCATCTCAACAGGTATAGGGCATTCAGCCGTCAAAGACCCATGGTGCATTTAGCCATTTGCTGCCAAATTTCAGCAGCAATTGTCATTTAAAAAATGTTCTGGAGGGCGCTGTGGGCTTGAGGGCCACTTTGCCCACCCCTGCCTTAAACCCAGGAACATCCACCCATTACCCCCCCCCCAATATTTCCCAGATGCAAAAACAGGATTCCTGTGGAGGAGCAACATCCGAGCGTGGGCAGAACGACAAAAGTTATTAATGAGGAAGATCACACAAACCAGGCGAGACTGTGGCAGTTCACTTTTGCCTGAATCTCCTGGGAAGGGCAAGACTCGCCCCCCCCCCCCACTGAGTTAACAGAATGCAAATGATGTCCATGCTTTGAACTAAAGATTTCAGCTACTGAAGTAAGCTGAGGATGAGGGAGTGAAAGCAGGAGTAGTAGAAAATTCCCACATATTGGTGGGACAGCACCAGTGGAAGATAGATGAGGGGGGAGTGGGGAGGGCGGGGGTGAAGAAGACAGAAAATGGTATGAATGGGGATGTGTGTGGGCAGAGGAATGGATGAGACAGTGAGCTGGTTTCTGGTGGCTTCAATTGCTCACTTAGGAACTTGATCTAGAGCTCTGCCCCTTGGACAAAGAACTCGTCTCCCACTCCTAGCCAGTGTTCTATTTTAAGTAAGCCAGCCACAGTTCTCAGCCCTTAAACAGAGTCTAGCATAGCAGCCCCAGTCAAGATTCACAGAAACTTCTCTGTGATTCTATGAGTTAGCGTTCTTGGTTTAGCAGTCCAGGCAGCAATACGTTCAGAATGTCAGTTCAAGAGAATATTCTACAGCATAGTTATCAGAGAAAGCAAGAGGCAAGGTTTTTCAGGAACACAAGCCAGGATCTAAAGAGGACCATGTTGCTTCCTTCAGATTTGCCAGTTGTCTACAACAAACTTCTCCCTGCCCCACCTCCGGTATTTATTGGCCAGCAGCCTCCCCGAGCTGTTTGCCTGATTAACGAGACTTCGCTATAAAAGTGCTCTGAGCCTTATGGGCTCTTCCTTTCTTGTCTGTGCTGGGCCGCACTGAGGACTGTCCTGTTCATGTCTAGTGGCTGTTGTATAGCGGCTGTTGGGGAGGATCTTCTCTGTGTTATGCAGCTGGGTCCTGGAACTGGGGTGGGACAGCTGGGGGCTCACATGGTAGGTAGTTCTGTTCCAAAATAGACTTTGTGGTGACATCGTCATTGGTCTAATGAGAAGATACGGCACGTGGAATACAGTAGACCTGCATATGATGTGAGTTTGTTTTATAGAATCATAGAATCCTAGAGTTGGAAGAGACCCCAGGGGCCATCCAGTCCCACCCCATTCTGCCATGCAGGAACACCCATCCAAGCCCTCCTGACAGATGGCCATCCAGCTGTTACCCTGAAATTCTTGGGGGTCCCCGAGGGACACCTTAATATGCTCCACGTGATGGGGAAAGTAACCTCAACAGAGCACAAGCAATAGCAATGCGAGAGGCAGGGTAACCTAGTGAGATGTTTTACCCAGTTTTTATGGGATGAGGCCCAGACAGAAATCACACAGAAAGGTCCAATGAATGACTTTACTGAATGGAAATATCACGCATTAACACATACACTCACACACGCACACATCCAAGGGCTAAAGAAAAATAAAGAGTGGAAATAAGATAGCGGGATTGTTAAAGGATTTGTGGTTTGGGTGATACTGCACCTTTTCCTGAAGTCCTTGGTCGGGAAAGCAGCAAAAGAAATGGAACTCAGTGCAGAGACGCTGAGGGGATCGCACGGCTGTTGGGAGGGGGGAGCGGTCAGTTGGTATGACCGGGAGGTATCCCAAGAACTAGTCAAAAACGGGGACTATTTGTAGGAAAAATTTACCTTGAGGGCAGATCCTCTCCCCGGGGAGAACAAAGGGGACAGCAATGGAAAACAACTTCATACCGGCACCTTCTTTGATATAGGAAGATAACAAGGTGTCACCCAAGTATCAGCATCTTCCGCTGCTTTCAGTTCCAGTGAGAGTTTATGTAGATGATCCTTGTCTGATAAGATTTTATTGCTTCCAGTCCCCAACTTTGTGGGAAAAAACTCTTAATCCCTTCAGGTTGGCTCCTTAAAGGCTGAGGACCTTTTGTGGGTTGGCACAGCTTGAAGTCTCCTGTGGCTACATGACAGAGGAGTTTACTGGCCTGACCTGGTTCTTTTGATCATACGACTGTTATTGCCTACGTGCTCATCTGGGTGACCTCTCTGGAGGGTTAGATTATGTTTTTTTATCAAAGTTGTAGACCCTGGGACAGGGTTTACCAAGGGGGCAACACAGTCTCTGCTTAAAAACTTCCAAAGAAGGAGACTCCACAACCCTCCATTGAGGCAGCAGCATATTCCACTGCCAAACAGCTCCGGCTGTCAGGAAGTTCTTCCTGAGGTTCAGGTGGAATCTCTTTTCCTGGAGTTTGAATCCATTGCTCCTTGTCCTAGTCTCTGGAGCAGTGGAAAACAAGCCCGCTCCCTCCTCAACATGACATCCCTTCAAATATTGAAACACGGCTATCATGTCTCCTCTTAACCTTCTCTTCTCAGACTAAACATACTTAGTCCCCTAAGCCGCTCCTCATAGGGCATGGCTTCCAGACTCTTCACCCTCCTCTGGACACATTCCAGCTTGTCGGTATCCTCCTTGAATTGAGGTGCCCAGAACTGGACACAGTATTCCAAGTGAGGTCTAACCAATGCAGAATAGAGTGGTACCATTACCTCCCTTGATCTAGACACCATACTTCTATTGATACAACCAAGAATCGCATTGGCTTTCTTGGCTGCCGCATCACACTGCTGGCTCATGTTCAGCTTGTGGTCCACCAAGACTCCTAAATCGCTTTCACATGTACTGCTATCCAGCCTTGTGTCCCCCATCCTATATTTGTGCATTCCATTTTTTTCTGCCTAAGTGTAGGACTTTACATTTCTCTCCGTTGAAATTCATTTTGTTAGCTTTGGTCCAGCAATCCAATCTGTCAAGGTCATTTTGAAATTTGATCCTGTCCTCTGGTGTATTAGCAACCCCTCCTAATTTGGTGTCCTCTGCAAATTTGATCAGCATTACTCTGTTTCAGTTCCACTCTGGCTCCTAGTGCTGCTTGCTCTGCTCTCAGTGTCTTGTGCTACTAGCTGGTGTTACTTTGTGGTTGTTTGCAATATTTGCTGCTGCTGGCCTCCCTGCTCATGCTATTCTCTCTGCTCATGGTATCACTCATTTTAGGGTAAGAAAAAAAGAGTTCCACATTATATGTGGGAATCTTATAACACGAAATGTCTTGGAATGGATCCCTTGCATTACACGCAGACCTACTGTTTGGTCAAACACAGACTTTGTATTTCAGGAAAGCTGATTTTACTGAGCTCAGGGAAATGTGGGGTAGAATCTCATGACTGAAGATCCTGGTAGGAAAAGATAGGAATCCAGGAAGGAGTTGCCAAAAGCCCTATCACAAACCATCTCATAGAAGGAAAAGTCCAATATGATTGCACAGTAAATTCAAGGAGGAAGTGAAAAGATCAAAGAGCTTGTGTAAACAATGAAACATCAGATCACCAAGGAAGAGTACACTTGTGAAGCCCAAACTTGTAGGAATAGTATAAAGAAAGCTAAAACTTAAAATGGGTGGAGACTGGCAAGGGAAGCAGGAAGCTACCAAAAGATAAGTTCAGAGAATTACCAAGGAGAATGCTGTTCAACAAGGATGATAAAATGCTAACAAACCACAGTGAAAGTGCAAAACTGCTCTCAGTACCTATTTTGCTTCAGGTTTTTTTTCCCAAAAGGAGAATTATGTGCTTCCATTCATCAACAGAGACTTTGGTAGGGAATCCTAACTGCAAATCAAGAATGATAAAGAGTTAGGCCCTTTTCGCATGCCAGTCATGTTGTGAAATGGCCTCGGGAGCTTCGCACGATTGCGAGGACCGTTTCACATGATGTCCTCGCAATCATGCAATGCTCCCAAGGCCAGTAGGTGGTGATCACACATTATATCATTTTCGGCTTGTTGCCGAAAATGATGCGTGATCGCGTGTCCCTCCCGGGCCCCACACGCACTTACCTTGCATGCAGAGGCTCCGGAGGTGTGGCCATCATGCTTCCTCCCCCAGCACAGCCTGGGAAAGTACCTGGCTGCACTGCAGAAGGAAGGGGCAGAGCGCTCACACTTCCTTCCGGCCAGCACGGAGCTGGTGCAGAGGAGAAGCAGAGGGGATGTGAGTGCCTCTTGGAAGAGGCTTCTTGCGTGATCCCCTCGCACGAGGCTGGAGAAAGGTAAGGTGTGAAAAGGGCCTTAGTCAGGAATCACCTAGTTACCTGAATGAGTTCAAATCTGCAGGGCCAGACAAAACTGCATCCCAAAGTGATGAAAGAACTTGCTGGTGTATTCTCTGAACCACTTTTCTTTTCTTTTCTTTTCTTTTCTTTTCTTTTCTTTTCTTTTCCCTTCCCTTCCCTTCCCTTCCCTTCCCTTCCCTTCCCTTCCCTTCCCTTCCCTTCCCTTTCTTTCTTTCTTTCTTTCTTTCTTTCTTTCTTTCTTTCTTTCCTTCCTTCCTTCTTTCCTTCTTTCTTTTCTTTCTTTCTATAGAAATCTCAGAGTATAGGTGAGGTACTAGAGGACTAGAAATGAGCGAACATTGTCTGTCTCATCAAAAAGGGTAACAAAGAAGATCCAGCAAACTATTGGCCAGTCGATCAGGAAAAATATTAGAAGACATTATAAAGGAGTGTGTTTGCAAGTATATGGATGACAATACAGTGATTACTAGGAGCCAGCATGGGTCTGTCAAGAACAAATTCTACCAAACTGGATGGAATTTCAGCAAAGCATGTGTTACTTTTCTAGATGCTGAGAAAGCCTTTGATAAATTTTATTGGCTCTTTATTTACACCAGGGATGTCAACTCAATTTCATCTTGGGCCGCATCAGCATTATGGCTGCCCTCAAAGGGCCAGTCGTATCTGTAAGACTATATAAATGTATCTACTCTTTTATCATATTAAATAATTGCCTCTGCATTCGATTATTACTGGTTTTTAAACTGTCTTCCCTCTGCATAAACTTTATTTGTCTTGGACATTTGGGGACTATTTCATCGTAGTTTATGGTCCCTGTACCTCTGTAAAGTAACACAGAATTGGTCAGTATATCCAAAGTGTGCCTCGTTCTGCCCCCAGGCTCGCCAGGCGGGGGGAGTGCCACTGCTGCAGCAAAGGAGCAAGGGCCACATGAAATGGCCTGGTGGGCCAGATTTGGCCCACGGGCCTTGTGTTTGACACCTGTGATTTACACTGTATTGGCTAAATTGAGGTTTCCTAAAATATTTTTGAAAGGGATAAAATAAAAAAATTAGCACCAAGAACATGGCTTATGACCCATGTTTTTTTCTCCTTTTTTTTTTTTAAACATTGAAACAGGACACAGGGCAAGGACGTCCATTGCCTCCTTTAATATTCAATTTGTGCTTGGAGCACATAGCATGTCCTACTAGACAGCATTCCAAGATCAATGAATTTTAAAATGTTTTTTTCACAGATGATCTTTTGTTTTTCATTTCAAAGCAACAGTAGCCCAAATTGTCTTACTTATTTGTGTATAATTATTTCTATGTGCTTATCTTGGATAATTTATCTTAATATAAGTAAGCTGGTGAAAGATATTACACAAGATTTAGAGAAATGGGTGCAAGTATTTTAGAATGCCATGTGGTATAGAACCTGCATTATGATGACACAATGTTCATGGAAGTGGTCAGCCTCTGTGTTTGGACCACACCACTTCATGTTCTCCTCTTTACCTAAAAATAAAAACTTAACCCACATATAGAAATCCAACTTGTCAGGAATAAGTCTAAGCTGGATCCTTCCTTGTCGTGCTAGCTTGCCATGTGTGGGGTACCAGGCGTCAATGTACATAGGAGTGTTACATCAAGTGATCCCTGCACAAATGGTATGACCCAGACAAAGATCTACTGCCCTATGTGATATCAGCCTTCTGTCAGCCTTCTAATAAAGGCTGTAACAGGGACAACATTAGCAACAAGGACCTCATGCCGCACATGACTGGATCGGAGTTGAGTCTGTATGTGATCCTTTTGTGGGCTGAAACTCCCACCGTCCTCCCGTCAGCATGTCTACTGACCATGCTTCCTGGGGGATGTTGACAGCTGCAGTCCAACAAAGGAACATTTCCAAAGTCTGGTTAAGAGTAATTATTGTAGAATACCATAAAATGTGTCTTTACCAGCATTCTCCGACTGGGTCCCCTCCAGATGTTGTGAACTGTACCTCCATCATCCTCAACCAACATGGCCAGGGATGATAGTGACTGTAGTCTAAAAGAACTGAAGAATATATTGACATGGGAAAGCTACACTATTAGCAATTGCGAGGGAGATTCAAAGTCACTTGATTTGATTCCTTGACATTTCTTGATTTTTCTTTTTCTGCTGTGGTACAATTAATCTGAATTAATCTCACTAGGTTATTATGTATGATTTTTTTTTCTTTTTAAAATGACCCTTCCAAAGTTGTACTTTTCTTAAAGGCTTGATTTTGTAGCTGTCAGGTTTAATATTCTTAGGTTTTGATCCTTTCCCCATTTGTTTTACAGGGGGATCAGGGACCATGGGACACCATCTTGCCAAAAGCAAATATGAAAAGTTAAAAAAAGAGACAAGCAAAAGGCAAAAGCCACCCAACACATGTAAGTATTCCCCTTTTCTTCCCTGGTGCCAAACCTTGGAGTGAGTCAAGATCTACTGGGAGTAGGGAAGAGGACATTATATGTCAGGGTAATGTGAGGTATGTACCTCAGAGCATGTGCAGAGTGTTAATAAGGAAGCAGTGCCCAATTGCAACCAGTTGCTCCAGATAGGGAAAAACAGTCTTGCAGACTCAAAGCAATAAGACTTAGTGCTGTTTATTCAACAGAGCACATAAGATAAGTGTTAGGGCTTCTGGCAGCAAGCCTAGAAGCAAAAAACATTCAGGCATAAAAAATAGCAGAATGGAAGACATATAGCATGGGCAGAGGCAGTACAAAAATAGCCTACAGCAGCATGACCAAAGACAAATGACTTAAGGCAAATTACATTGTCACACCTAAGCCTTTTTAAGGGCTTAACCACACCCCAATCCGTATGGGGTGACCCAATTGCACTCATAGCACGCAACCTCCTCATGTTGGGTGCTCTCTGGTGAGGTAATACCTTTCGAGGCAGGCTAGCCAAAACGTTCCCTTGCAGCCGTACTTCAAGTCACATCACTTCATCTCTCAGTCCACTTAGAAAAACTTTTGCTGGTCACACCGCACTCACACTCTGAATGCCCTGACATTATATATACTGTTGGCCCTCCACATTTGTGGGTTTAACTTTCATGGATTTGATTATTTGTGAATTTCTCCAAACCCCCCCCCCCCAGGCTTCTTTCCCTCTTGGCAGATCTGATCAGGCTGCGTAACCCTTTAAAAAACTGCCTCTGGTCCTCTTCCTCCTCCACCAACCACTGTCTGGCCAGCTAAGAAAGGTTTGCAGCCCAGTTTTATGTACTATACTCTAAATCAATGGTTTTATCCATTCCTTTCAAGTAATTCCAAATGGTTTTCTTTGGATCTGGTTATAAATTGCCCATCATTTCTTTAGTTTTGTCCAAGATAATTCTCCAAAAGTGTTTGCAGATGTGCGATATAAGGATTAAAATTTGGAAAAGTTACTTTTCTGGACTAGAGCTCTTAGAATTCAGGGTTCTGGGAGTCTGAGTCTGAAAAAGTAATTTTTCCAAATTCTGGAGCACGGTTATATCTACTGTCATCATATATACCACCATTGACCCCTTTGTCTTTGTGCAGCTCTGAAACATGCCCTTGGTGTCGTGTTGCCCGGTTTCTGCATTACTTTCCTGTGGAGCCAACCTGATGAATTTAGACCTACCAAGTTTTTCTTGGGGGCCGGAGTTGGATGTTTGTTTGCCCTGGGTAAGTCTCCTTTTTTGTTGTTTGTTGTTGGGGAGCCCAGAGTGTGGGAAAAGGTGAGAGTACTTGCAACCTGTCCAGATGCAGGTGGAATGGGGGCTGCTATCCATGGGTCAGGAAAGAATCTAACTGAATCCTACTGTGTTGAGTGGGGCTTACTCCTAGGGAAGAGGAAAGAAGGGGTGGAACTTGGCCCTTCTCAGTAGGCTCAGACAAAAGCAAATTCCTGCAGCTTCCCCTAGCTTGAGTGTTCTTCCTCCTTAACACCTTTGGCCACCATGACCTAACTCTGATGTTGCTTGGCTGCATGTGTCGTGCTTTTCACCTGTGAAATGCTGAAGGGTATGCCATAGCTCAGTAGCAGAGTGTCTCCCCTACAGACAATCCCACATTCAGCATCTAGAACATCATCCACTCCTCTCCTAAACCTTGTGGAAATAATTTATCTAGAGCCAGTGTGGTACAGAGGTTTGAGCATTGCACTACGAGCCTGGAGACCAGGGTTCAATTGCCCACTTGTCCGTGGAAACCCATTAGGTGACCTTGGGTGTGTCACATGCTCTCAGCCCCAGAAAACTCTGTTAGGGTCACCTTAGGGTTCCCATAAGTCAGAAATGATTTGAAGGTACATGGCAACAATGCCATTTATTGTGCTACTTTTGAAATGTGACTTCATTGTACCTTTGCTACCCCACCCTGCAGGAGTTAATGGTCACAGGCATTTGAGAGCTTCTAAACTGTGGCTTTGTGTTCTCTGGCAGAGAATAACTACTAGGAGCCCCTTAGTTCAAAATGCTTCCTTCCTGTTGCTTCATCAGAGGGAAAGATAGAGATAGAAAGAATATTCATTACTATTCATTTTCCTGCTGAATAATGAGCTTTCCAATGCTTGAGAACCCCCTGCCAAAAGAACAGGGCAGTGACTGCAAAGCTTTTCGGGGAATAAATCAAGACAGGAAAATGCTTGTTTATTCTGCATGAAAATATGATTTTGTGGAAGGGTGGGGGTTTTTTTGCACAAAAAAGCATGTTTCATGGGTGACAGACAGCGTGCCTTGCACAGAAAACACTGTTTTCTAATGGGAGAAAAATACATGGTTTTGCACAGGACGATCCATTTGTTTCTGTGCTGAGTGAATTTCCAAAAACCTTTGAAAGGGGTGAAGTCTTCTCCAAAGTTGTGCAGAAATCTTCATTTTCACCTGCAGTGGGGAGAACGAGGGTGCAGCTAGAAGAGGTAGGAGGGACGAGGGCTTTGTCCTGCAAGCAAAAATTTTGCCCCCGGCCCCTGAAATTTTCCTTCTGTCCTCAAATTTCTGGCATGACAGAAAGAGAGACACTGAAAATTGTTCACAGCTATAACTCTTCTCTTTGTTAGGCTTGTATTGGAGACCTAGTGTGCTGTAGTGGTTTGAGCGTTGGACTATGACCCTGGAAAGCAGGGTTTGATTTGCCACATGGCCATGGAAACCCACTAGGTGACCTTGGGCATGTCACACACTCTCAGTCCCCAGAAAACCCCATGATGGTTTGCCTTAGAGGTGTCAAAAGTTGGAAATGACACAAGGGGACACAACAACAACAATAACAACAACATGCTTGTATTCCTTTGATCACTCTGCCTGCCCCGTTAGTTTGGATGTCTCAGCTGTATTTCTAAAGGAAGGAAAATATTGGTGGTGGTGGTGGGAGAATTTTTGGAAGGCCAGTGTCCTCATTTTGCCCACCTTCATAGTTTTATCCCCAGGGGAGAATGCTATGGGGAATAGTCACCCTTGTTGGGGGAATCTAGGGGGCATGCTGTACGCTAGCGTGACCCACAGAACACCGGTGCATCAGAAACACACGAATAAACAGCAACGAGTTCAAGTAACCAGAGCTGAGGCCAAAAAATAAACTAAACTATATCAGCCCTACTGTAAAGGTATAGATTCTATGCAGGAAATGGCCTCTGCGTGGTGTCCAGGAATGCAACTTTTGAAGAACACTCAAACTGGCTGCGTGTCCAAGCTGGATTTTACCTAGCTTTGCTTTTCCATGTACTCAAGCTGCAATAAAATGTAGTTTAGTTTATTTTTTGGCCTCAGCTCTGGTTACTTGGGATGTTATAGTTGCTACCATGGAAGCTATTCCGGAGCAGACGCTGACTGTGTCCTACCTCTCCTCTCGCTTGCAGCTTGAGTACATGGAAAAGCAAAGCTAGGTAAAATCCATTCTGTCTGTGTCTCCACAGTGTGACAGACAAGCAGACTGTAAAAGCAGTGAACAACAGGAACCGAATAAGAACAGAACAGAGAGGGATCTGGGCAGCCTAACTTTAACAACCCTTACATTCAAGGACAAAGAACACAAAGTTTTTGCATCCCAAGGGAGGGATGGTGGGACCAACAGGAAGCATTGCTGGTTGGGTTATGGAACATGGGGTGTATGAATGGCAATGCACTGATGGTGCAACTGAGATGCTCATCTTGGTTTTCAGGCCTGTCCTACCTCCTGATTTTTCCAATGACCATCACTGAAGAGTGCAAGATAGAGCTAATGGGCAGCATGGCAGGTGAGTACAGGTTTGGCAGGGGAAGCGATCATGGGGTGGACACGAGAGGAAAGGATGGGATGTAGACCTGAATTCAGAAAGGTTCTTGAAATTAAAGTGCTATCTGGTGCTATCTGGGCTTTGGTGCAGTGGTTTCATTCCTAAGCTCTTCTGCAGACTCCCCAACCCATCAGCGTCTTGATGTCATTGGATGACAATTCCTATCCTCCCCAGTCAGCATGCTAGGGATGATGGGAGGCACCTAAAAGTTATCAGATTGGAGAAAAGCTGCTCTTGTGATTTTTTTGGAGGTCTGTTACTATGTATAGGGTGCTGTTGGTTCTTTAAGGGATTTTTTTCACAATAATAATGATAGTTATTATTGGAGCAGGGACCTTCGTCTTGGATTCGGTAGAGCACACACACATTAATGGGACTATCTGAAAAGAATAAATAGAAATGCTGGGTCACCTGTTCAACTAGAAGGTGTTAGCACAGGGTGGAAATGTTAGTTTTAGCATTAAAACTCCCAGAATCCTCAAACTAGTTGGGGTACGACATAAAATAAGTATGAATGTTGTGATTCTACTTTAATTGCCATGGCTGCTTTCTCTGGAATAATGGGATTTGTAGTTTGGTGTCTTGCCAGAGCTTTCTGACTGAAAGTTACAAATGTTGTTGTTATGTCCCCTCAAGTTGTTGCTGACTTACGGTGACCCTAAAGTGAGCCTGTCATGGGGTTTTCTGGGGCTGAGAGTGTGTGATTTGCCCAAGGTCACCTGGTGACTTTCCATGGTCTAGCAGGGAATCGAACCCTGGCCATAGTCCTATGCTCAAAACACCACACCATGCTAGCTCTAGAATTCCAAATATGCTTCCCTAAACTGCAAATCCTAGGATTCCATAGGATGTTGCCATGGCACTTAAAGTTGAATCATAGGGCTACAATGGTGTAGTGTGAGAAAGAGGCCCGTGGCTCTGTTTTTTTTTTTAATTTATTTTTTATAAAGTGAAGATTGATTCCACAAATAATCATATATCAAGATTGTAAAACAGAATCCATTATTTATAAAAAGAGTAAATCTTTTTTCTTCTCCCTTTTCAAGGCATAGCTTCCTTGGGTTGGGCTATCTCCCCGCACTTCCGTTGCGCCACCCTCTTGGTTATTCCCAAGTTCTTGGGGAAAGAAGGACAGATTTACATTCTTACCTATGTGCTCACAGCCATTTATGACGGTAAAGAGATGCCTAACTTTTTGACTGAGTACCCTACCCTTTTGTTTTTGCTGCTCTGACCCTGTGACATTTCCCTGCCTCATGTTGTAATCTGGGTTTTAAAAAGCCACTGGGAGTACGTTCTGCTAGTTCGGTGTTGATGTGAGAAAGTTTTGTTGTGCTTTACTCCAATGGTGGGGAACCTCCTTAGGTTTTGGAGCTGAATATGGTCTTCATGGTGACCCAGTCCAGCTCTCTGGGGCTCCTCCAGAGGTCCACAGCCCCTTTCCCTTAACAACCAATTTTGTGGTTTCCAAACTTTTGTACAACCCTCCCAAACTGCGTGAAGTCTGGGAGCAGTTAACCAAGAAGTCCCCCCCTCTTGTTCCCACCAAATGAGCCTGGGACAGAGAAAAGGGCCTCTCCCAAAGATCTTAGAGCTCTGATGGGCTCATATAAGGACTTATGGTCCTTCCAATAGGCTGGGACAACACGAGGCCTAAGTGTCCGTGCACCCTGCATCCAGCATTTAAATAGCCCATATTGTATAATGCCATAGTCAAGAAATTATCCCCTTCAGCATATTTGTTGCCATCAGCAGGAAATTCACCTCTTCAAGATATTTGTTGCATTTTTTTTAAAAAAATCATCATTATTGTGCTTTAACTGCCTTTTAAACTATTTTTATCTTAATGTTTTTAATAGGATTGTTCATTGAATTGTTTTCAGACTTTTCTGTTATTCATTGTTTTAACTGCAATTTGTTTTCACGTTCATTGTGAGCCCCCTTGGAATCCCCTACAGGGAGAATAAGTGGGATATACATGAACTGAACTGATGAACTATCAGCAGCTTTTTCAAACATCCCATTCAGCCAATCACTAGACATCCCCAAATTCCATGCTGTTATCCAAGAAATCTATTCAGTCCATTCATAACCATACTTCACCTTAATTTCTCTAATAAACACAATAACATTCCTTTCCTAAAAGATTAGGTCTGCAAGGACTACCCTGAGTATCTATGTGATTGTAGGTGAGCTCTGACTCAGCCTGGAAAGGTCCCCAATTTTGGTCAAAGGGACTCCCCTCCCCAAGAAGAACTCAGTCAAAATTACTTTTTAAACGAGCAAAGAGAAGGACCCTTTATTGTTAAAAGGAGGGTATTTTTATAGATTAGGGTGACAGTGACTTCATAAAGCATACAGCACATGTGCAGGAAATCGTTACTTTCTCAGGAACAACATGGTTGCTAATAAAATAAATATTGTTACAGAGAGCGCTGAGAACCTATGCTGGGAACCCAGGCATTGGCTTTGCCAATTAATGTCAGTATAATTTTAAGTAGGATGAGGGCCGACAACAGAAACAACCTTTAAAGTTGACTAGAATTCAAAACGGGGGAACTTTAGTTAAACGAATACAAGGAGACAGAGAGAGAGAGTTCCTTTAGCTTGAACGTTTAGGCAGGCAATACCCTCTGTGGATTGAACTGTTCAGGGCACTGAATCTCCAACAGCCCTGCAAAGTAGACCAGGCAAAATCTGGGGAAGCATTTTCTATTTTGTCTGAACTCTTTTACTGCATCACTAAAAGGGTGTGGGGTGTGCAGACTGTACCAAGTGATACCATCAGAGGAGGCTGATACCAAATGACTGCCTGCCCCTTTTTTCTTCCTCCCCATGAAAGCCCATATAGCTTTGTATAGGATGACTGTCCTCATTTTTCTTATAACTGGCCAAGATCCCCAGTGCTTTTGCCCATGCAAAGCCTGGCAGGTAGATCAGGAGGTCCAGAGTGTGGGTCCCTGTGGCAGTAGACTAGGACTTCTAGAATTCCTACTCCTGGATGGAAAAAGGTCCCTGGAGGTGACACTATGAGTTACCACACTGGGTGACACTAACTCTAGTGACGCAAGACAGAAACCACCTGCTGTGCATATGTGGATGGGTGCATGTAATGAGTCTGAATCCTTCCCTCCTGGCTAACTTCTTACTAACTCCACACCCACCTCCATCTCCAGGCCCTGTGGCAAACATTCGGCACAATCTGGGTGAAGTGGTGCGCTCCATCAGCTGCACTTTGGAGCAGCAGATTGAAAATGCCAAGCGCACATGGAAGGTCTCGATGTCCCCACTGCGCAAGGTCCTCAAGGACATGGTGGTGAGAAGAAATTGCTTGTAGACAGCCAGGCTTGAGTGCTAGTTCTCAGCATGAGGGACTCTCATGACTGGGAGGAAATCCCAAATGGGTGAGGAGTTTGCAGGAGGGACAAAGACAGAAGAGCAGAGTTCAGCACAGTGGGAAATCTTTTGGTAATGAAATGATACACAGCACCAAGCTGGGTTACTAGTCCTCTCCAAGTGGAGATATATGAACTGGAAGATTTATATAATCTGTGGATACATGTGTGTGTGCGTCCGCACGTGTGCATCCATACATGTATGCCTTCGTGTCAGATTTTGCAAAATATAAACAGAAGGAAAGTAAAAAAAGAACGGAAGGAGAATAAGGAGGGAGAGACAACAATAGCAATAAAAAAAGATTGAAGACATGAATGGAGGCTAGGTGTAAACATTAATACAAGCTCATTATATGTCCAAAAGTAACAGCCAGGTTGGTGTAATGGTTTGAATGTTGGAGGCAAACTCTGGAAACCAGTGTTCAAATTCCTGCTTGGCCATGAAAACCCACTGGGTGAGCCTGGGCACATCATACTCTCTCAGCCTCAGAGGAAGGCAAAGTCAAACACCCTCTGAACAAATCTGGACAAGAAAACCCCATGATAGATTTGCCTTAGGGTTGTTGTCAGTCAGAAATGACTTGAAGGCACACAGCAACAACTAATGTTTGAAAGGAGCTGACCTCTCTAAAATATACTTTCATCTGTGGCTAATGTGGGAAGTGCTTCTAATGATGAGTCTGTCTTTCTGGGTACCTTCATGAGAACTAGCAACTGGGATATTGTAGCTAAAGAGCACATGCTGTACAGTTAGGTCTTGTGACAAAGTTGCTTTGGGAGTCGAACGCAAGTGCAACTTGATGGTGGATTAGTAGGCAACAAGAGTAGTGCCCTTAAGAGTATAATCCAGCATGGTGGTGTGTATGGGAGGGGCTTATGGAGAAGAGTATTTACGTAGAAGACAGAGATTCTGTTTGAAAGAGAGCCTTCAATGAGATCTTGGCCAGAGAGGGTGGCTGGGTTGCGTTTAAGCAGCTGAGGAAAAGACACAGAGAACAGATGTCTAAGCTGGAAGTTACTGGCATAGGCTGTCAGAAGTTTGAACTCGTTAATGTAACAACATTACACTTTATATGAACTTTAACAAGACACTTTATATCTAATGTTACTATAATAAAAGATACAGTTTATTTTATAACTACTGAGTTGGCCTGAGTTGTCTAAAGTCAATGGGACCAAAGAAGAGCATGCTATTATAAATAAACTCTTTGGTTCTGAGGGAACACTTACAACCCTGACCCTTTTATACAAAGGTGGTGTTTCAATGGTGCAGAAGGTTTAAAGTGATAGTGTTAGGGCGTCTTATCAGGCTGGAACTACAAAAAATGATCTAGTGAGAAATAAGGACCTGTCACAGGTCTCATAATATGACACAATCAGAGCACTTTGATACTGTATTGCATTAGCTGCGGCAGCTGTATCCTTTGAAATTCTGGGAGTCATGGCTTGGGAAGGTACTAGAGCTCTCTGGAAAAGAATTCTAAATACCTTATGACACCAGAGATCCCAGGATTCCATAGGATGTTGCCATGGCAATTAAAGTAGAATCAAACTGTGCTAATTGTGAGGTATGAAGGAGACCTGAATATGGAATATGCGTTATCTATGACACATGGGCCCGCTGTCTTTCCACTAGCAGGCAACTAAGCTATGGTGCCAGAAGAATTTTTTTAAAAAATAATGGCTACATTTTGCTTTTATCTTTTTATTGTGTTTTAACATGTTTTTAACAGTTGTACTTCAGTGATTTTTTTTCTTATATAACTGTTTATTTAATATTTTTCAAACTTTCATATCAAATAAGATTGTAGTGTACTTTGCTACCTTGACTTGCCTTGGGTCCAATGCTGGGAGAAAGGTGGGATGGGAATAAAATATGTAAATAAGTAATAGTTTTAAGGTTCAATACCTGAATTGCTAGTCCTCTTGAAGGTTCGCAGGTACAAAGCATGGGGGTAATGGGAGACTAGACAGGACTGTCATAATGAGTGCCTAAAATTTTTAATATGATAGAACGGAGTAAATTTTTGGCTTTCCTGATTTCCCTTTCTGCCCCAGAGGAGTGGGAAGACCTTGAAGTCCGAAACCCAAGAGGTTTCCAGAGCCTTCTCACAGCTGAATGAGCAAGTGGCCAGCAAAGCGGGCTATGGCATGCGCTCTGTGAGGGATGTGGTGAAGAAATACAACCCATCCACCCAGGAGGTGTACGAGGCAAAGACACGAATGCGTTGCAATTGTGAGTGTGCCAAATGGGAAAGGCATGGTAAATAGAGACTTCAATACCCACTGTATCCGAAAACCATTGTTGAAGGTCTCACCGTCAATAAAACAAAAATTCTATAGGAAACTTCCAACTTGGACTTCACCACAATAGGCTTTAAAATAAGTGGAACTAAGGAAGGCAAATTATTTACATACAAAAATATAACTATATGGGAAGATGCTAACCCAAGGTTGAGGATGACAGAAGAGTTAAAGCAAATGGATTATGAATTAAGTTGGTTCCCATTGAGACAATTAAAAGAAAGGTTTAAAATGGACAAAAATTTAGTTGGACTTGAAAGAAGGGAAAATGAACTGGATCGACTATTGAATGGGAGTCATAGGAAACTAATATCCAAACTTTACGAACTGTTATTACAAAGAGAAATGGAACAGGATGTAATAAGAGTGACAATGGTGAAATGGGCCCAAAATATAAGAGATCAAATTGAACTGGAAAAGTGGATGAAAGTTTGGAAGGAAGATATAAAATTTACCCCAAACTTAAATCTTAGAGAAAATTACTATAAGATGTTATACAGGTGGTATATGACTTCCAAGAAGCTGCAGAAAATTACAAAAATGGGAAATGCTTTGTGTTGGAAATGTGAAGCAACTACTGGAACTCATTATCACATGTGGTGGACGTGCAAATTCGCAAAAAAATTTTGGAGAGAAATTCATGATTCAATTCAAAGAATAATTTATTTTAAATTTGAGATGAATCCGGAACTGTATTTGTTAAATATACTGGGTCAAAAAACAGAAATGAAAAGAAATGAAAATATATTTTTATATTTTGTTACAGCAACCAGACTAACTTATGCACAACATTGGAGAGAAAAAAGAAATAAATCTGGAGAAATGGAAACTAAGAATTATGGATATGATAGAGACAGAAAAGCTTGCCAATTCATTAAAAAATATTTCCATGCAAAAATTTAAAAAAGAATGGAAGGATGTGTTAGATTGCTTAAAATGTAAGGAAAAATAACTGTTTATGTTTACGTATACGTAAAACAGTGAAAATACTAAAATATTGATAATGAGGTATGTTACAAAACTATTACGTTTAAGAGATGAAATATTATTTAAAGAAGTTGGTATAAATAGAGAGGACAAAAACTGGGGAAAACATAGATAAATGGAAGTAGGGAAGAGGGGTTAAATATTTGAAATGTATAGATTTTGATAGAGATGTATGGAATTTCATAATGTTTTCTTTTGTAATATCTTTGCTGAACTATATTTAATAAAAATATTTTAAAAAACAAAGGGGGAGAGCGTGTGAATGGGCACGAGGGGCACAATGCCAGCCACAGGTTACCAGAACAGTCTGTCTGTGTTTGGTATCACATAGAATTACGGAGTTCAAAAGGATCTCTTAGGACATTGAGTCCAGTCCCCTGCTCAGTGCGGGATCTCCAGCTAAGGCATCCCAGCAGGTAGCTGTCCATCTTCTTTTTGAAGATGTCCTGAGCGGGAGACCTTCCACCTCTCTAGGTAGTCGGTTCAACTGCCGAACTGCCCTTACTGTCAAGAAGTTCCTTCTAACTTTCAACTGAAATGTACTGTCTTGGAACGCTGCTAGATGTGACTCCATGCAGCAGAAAACAAACCTGCCCCCTCTATTGGTGACAGCCGAGATTTTAAAAGTACAGTCTTCTCTCTTTTGTTGTGTGTTCCCCATGGATCCCCTTCATCTTGTTTACACATTCATCTGCACATTTTTCAACATACACGCACACAAAATCAACACAGTTCCCCTAGAAAAAGGGAGCCGCTTCGTCAGTGTGGAGACTACTTGAAAAATACGGTATCTGCAAGTTTTTTTGTTGTTAAAATATATCTAGGTGAATGGAATCGGTATAAAAGCAAATGAGCATTGTCCTAAATTATGTAGCCAACCCTATGAAATAAATGTCAGAGAAACCACTGTGGGAAAAGAAAGGGTGCACATGGAAGGGCACATTGATTTTCATGAGCATCCATGGCAATAGAAACAGCCGTCCTCTCCTGGTTGTCTTGCAAAGTCACTGTTTTCTTATAATCATCGATTAAAGGTAGTGAGGCACTTAAAAGTACCCTGTACACACCAAGAAAAGTAAGTCAGAACTATCTTCCTCCTAGACATAATTGACCAAGCGATCAAACGTTGCCAGACCTGGTTTGAAACCAAGTACCGCTCCTGCCTGCGTGCCATTGCCGTCCCTTTGGTCAGCCATCTGCTCTGCATCCCCATGAAGTTCAGCTTCCTCTGCCATTTTGTCAAGGGTAAGTTCTAGTGAAGATGGTTGAATGAGACTGGCTGTAAATCTGCTGTTGGTCCAGCACTAAGCTTGCTGGTGGCTCCCACGGGACAATGAATGGAATCCAGGTTTTTGACAGCTTTCTAGGAGCTATCCAGAGTGCTGAACTTATTTGAGGTCTAGGGTTTAGTGCCTTGGATTGCTCCCCTGAAGGCAGCACAAATCTGGACTGGATTGACTGCTACACTGACATGGGAATCTCCAGTAGATACTAACTGCACTGTGTTTGTTCTAAGTTATTTGAAATTTCCATTTAATCCGTTTGACATTCTCATTTGAAATTTCCATTTAATTTGAAACTTTCATTTAATTCTTATAGCATACCACGTTAATCCAGGAATCTAGCCAGAAGAAGAATATATAAAGAGCTCTATTGAATCATAAGGCCAGAGGATCTGTATGATCCAGCATCCTCACAGTGGTCAACCTTATGCCTCAGTGGGAAGCCCTGAAGAAGGACCTGAGCATAATAGCACCTTTATTCTTCTTAGGATTTAGAGATAGACTTCCTCCAAAAAGGGAGGCTCCATTCCCAATGATCATAGGTGATATGGACCAGCTCAGAGTCCTCTCCAGTCCGTCATTCTGTTTCCACAGATGTCCCAATGAGGAGCTCATAAAGACGACAAGCTGGAACAAAAAATGTATCTCCTGCCCATCAAAAGTTATTGTTGTAAAAAGAAACCTAGTTGGGAAGCCTTCATCCCGAATGCCTAGTACTCTATGTGCAGGGAAGTTCAAAGTGTGGTATAGAAAAAACTTCATGCAAATTGGCATCTGCTGCCTGGAAGATGGTACAGTTCTGCCCTTGGAAGACCAGATTGTTCCAAGACTCATCCAGTCTTCCTTCTTTACAGTCATGTATACTTGGTGCCATGACAAGATCCCCGTGGAAGGAAATTTTGGGCAGACCTATGACCGGGTCAATGGCTCTGTGGACAACTTAAACCAGGACTTCACAGCCACCTTAGTGATCCAGGTGCGAACATGCATGTGAAAAGTGACTTTTGGGCTACAGTTCCAAGTATCCCTCAGCCAGCATGGTCACAAACCATGCAGGATGGGAATTCTGGAAGTTGTATCCAGCTCTTCAAACTCTTGTCTTTCTCTTACAGAAAGGACCGAACTTGGTAATGTTAGTGCTACCGCCAATGGATTAACACTAATTTGGGAAAGGAAAATTAGTTTGTTAAATTTAAATCATTGGGGAGTCTAGAGGAAGGATGACTGATTTGTTAACTGGTGATTTCTTAAATTGATTTCAGGAAGCATAGAACTTCCCTGTTGAAACAGCTTCATTGGCTATCTGTTTCTGGGCATACTTCAAATTTCTGGTTATGGCCTGTAAATCTTGGGGTCGAGACTGTCTGAAAGATCATATCTCCCAATATGAGCCTGCCTGACTTTTAAGATCCTTGCGGGTAGACTTTCCCCATTTCTGCACTAGACTGTTATAGCGCTATTTCACTTTCAACATCCTGTGGAATCCTGGAGTTTGGAGTTACAAGAGGGGCCATCTGGCCCCTCCCTAAACTGCAAACTCCAGGATTCCATAGGATGTTGAAAGTGGAATAATAGTGCTATAACAGTCTAGTGCGGAAATGGCCTTTAACTCATTTCTTCCACCATCACTGGTGCATTTATTGAAGACCCAGGAGAGAGATCCCTCTCAGTGGCTGTTCACAGACTGTGAAACTTCCCACAGGAAGCTAGCTTGAGTCCTTCTCTATTCTTTTTGCTGGCAGGCAAAGACCTTGCTGTTTACTTGGGCCTTTGAGTTGTTACAGCTCCGCGAATCAATATCATATATAATTGGCAAATATTATTTGTTTGGCACCTACATTAATTGGCCTTTGATATAAAATGGAACCTGAGGTGACTGGAAGGTCAAGCTAGACAGAGGAAGATTACTGACTGTAAACCTAAGATTGCAAGGCAGGTCAGCCCACACTCCGTCTAGGCACAACCAAAGTCATTGTCAGGCAGCTTACAAGACAACTCTGGAGACAATAGGCTTAAGCTGAAGCAGGGCATCTCTGTGCAGAGAAGGGAAGTTCTCATCAAACAGTGATTGTTTTAACCCTGTTCCCTCACACCTGGATATTTCCTTGTTTTGTCTCCCAAACCTCTCCACAATACAGAGCTATTATGATAGCCATTACTCCTTGGTTGCCTAAGTGCCGAGACCATTAACTGCCTCCAGACATCATTGTTTGTGTTGCAATTCCCATTGTTCACTTTGGCTGGGAGAGTGATTCACATCCATACCTACAGGGTAGTTTTCAGGTATAACAACCCTCAGTTTTGAATGGTTCAGTGCAGTCTCTGCTTTCTGAATGGCACTCTGTCCGTTTGATTCCCAAATGAGAACTGTCCTTAGGTGGCCACCTTAGCCACATTGCAGCTTTCTTCACTTTTCTCCAGACCAGTAATTGTCACCCAAACCCTAAAAGTCCTCTATCCACAACTTTTCTCCCTTTACCTTTGGTTAGTCCTTGTGTGAGTGCATGTTTGGATCTGTTGTGCATGTGTGTGTGAATATTTCAATAAAAAACATGTTTACTTTACACTTTGGATTCTCTGGCTAGTTCTTTCCTGCATGGGCCCATAAACATTGGTGGAAAGATCTCGTTAAGTTACCCCCCTCTCGCAGGTGTCTTAATTTTGAGCTAATTAATTCCCCATTGTTGTGTGGAGGTACTGGAATTGTGGGTGGACCTCTGAGTCACCCATGTTTTGGGGTAACAGAGCATTAACTATCTGTTTCAGATGGTCTTTTAATTGAGGTGTGTTGCTTTGGCATTTGTACCTTCATTGTTAGTATATTTTAATGGCCTTTTGAAAATTGTTTTAAATTAATCTTTTCAATATGATGATTTGTTTACATTTTTAAAGCTTTTCTATTATCCTTTGGAGTAGCTTACATATCTTCCTACTGAAATTCTTTTTGGTAGCAATCTAATCTGTTAAGGCCATTTTGAATTTTTGGTGCTCTCTGTTCCCTCATCCAAGTCACTGATAAAGATGTTGAATAACTCTGGCACCAGGGACAGAACCCTGTGGCACCCCACTAATGACTTCTCTCCAGGATAAAGAGGAGCCACTGGTAAGCACCCTTTGGGTTTAGTTGGTCAACCAGTTACAAATCCACCTAATAATAGCATTGTCTGTCCCAGGTTTTGTTAGCTTGTTTGCAAGAATATCATGGGGAACTTTATCAAAGGCCTTAGTGAAATCAAGATATGTTGCATCCACAGCGTTCTCTTCTTCTACCAAGCTTGTAGCTGTACAAAAAAATCGATAAGATTAATGAAATGAAAAAAGAACCGAAAATGACTAAAAATTGTCAGTAACTAATTAAAGTAATGAGAACTGGTAAAGATCACAGTACTGGGAAAAATGTTGCTGGCATTTTATGTTCAAATTATTGTTTTTGATTTGTTGTTGAAAATTTTGACTGATTAGGGGATAGCAAATTCATTTTATATAAATTATTTCCAAGCTCCCGCCAAGGATTTCTCAAGGGGCATTTCAGGTGCTCATGGCAGATCTTGGGCATTTGGTAGATGAGGGGGACCTAAGTGATTGCCCACTCTTCCTCTTTCTCTCTCCTTTTCTCTCCCCTGCCTGGACCAGGAAGAACATCAGTCTATGCTGGTTGGTGCCAACCTTACCGCCCACAAACACTTGGTGGATGATGTCAATGAGGAGCTGGCCCAGCATAGCCAGCGCCTCGGCACGACCGTGTCCATCTTTCGCGTCCTGCTCTCCTGCACTTTCATTCTCATCTTTGCCTCGTGAGTGAGCTGGTCCTGGGACCCAGATGTGGTGTCCAGGGCTGGTGGGCTTCTGCTGAGTAGCAGCATAGCCTACTAATGCCATGGAGAACTTTAAAGGAGCTATCCCAGGTGCTGAATCCTATTTTCAGCTGCCTAGAAATACCTTAAAGGCACTAATTCTTGTCTATTCCTGGTTAGTACTTGGGTGGGAGGCCACCAATGAATACCAGGTGCTGTAGTCTGTATTCCAGAGGAAGAGATTGGCAAAACCACTTCTGAGTTTTCCTTGTCTAAGAAAACCCTATGAAATTCATGGGGTCACTATAAGCCAACAGGGAATTTGAAGGCACACACACAGAGGGGGAGAGAACATACTGAACTCTGTCACCTAAACAGTTTTAGCACCTTGGACAGCTCCTTCAAAGTTTGAAGTGAAACCCAAAACTGGATCACCACTCCCCTGTTTTTTATTTGGGGGATATGGTTCACTAAGGACCTAAATACCCTAAAGGTCCCAGATCCTGTTCGATCTTGCAAGCTAAGCAGGGTCAGCCCTGGTTAGTACTTGGATGGGAGACTGCCAATGAATACCAGGTGCTGTAGGCTATATTTTAGAGGAAACAATTGGCAAAACCACCTCCGAGTATTCCTTGCCTAAGAAAACCCTGGGAAATTCATGGGGTTGCCGTAAGTCTAAAGGAAACTTGAAGGCACATATATGCATATGCATGGCTCATCACCTTGGTCAGATCCTTGGACATATCCTGAAGCTGGAAATGCCATCAAAACAGCCTGTGTACTGATGTTGATGGTGATAATGACAGGAGGCTCCTTGCCTTCCATATCACAAGGGCTGTGGCACGAAAGGAAAAGTGGACAGGAAGGGAAAAGGAAAACAGGAAAACACATTCTTTGTGTTCTGGAGCTGTTTGGCTGATGGATGATGGTATCTGGGGAGCGAGAAACTCAAATAAGACAATGTCCTGTTCCACAGAAGTTGAGGAGGAGATGGCTCTCCCATGGCCCATGTTTGTTTAAATATCACTTGCATGATAGAACCATTGCTGTCAGGAATGAACCACAGGTCTATGCAGGAGAACATAGTTTATTGGAATCGTAGTACACTGTACCGAGTTTAGTGCTCAGGCTGAAAGAACATGATAGAACAAAGCAGTTTAGCCCCAGACCCTCCCACACATTCTTCCCAGGCTGAAGCTCCCTTATCTCTCTGCAGATGTTTTCCCAGATGTTGGTGTCAGCCTAGAAGCATCTACCTTTCTCATACTATTTCTACTCTAAATCCCATACTAATGGCAGGTGTGACTAGCTACCTGACAATTGCGGCATGTCTTTTTAACTGGAACAGTAAATAGGTGCACAGTGGAGGCGATTCAGAAGTTGAATTCACTGAGACACGCAGAAGGAGAAGTGAGAGGCACTAAGCCCTTGATAAGAACAAACTCCAATTTCAGAACTTTGCTTAGATGTGACTCACCAGGTCTTCCTTCCAGGTGCTGAGGACTAGTTGCTTGCTGCTTTGTTTTTAAGCAGGGGGACTGAACCTTTTTATTGCTAAGAATGAGTTCTACAGAGTTACAGGAAGAGCTCTGTCAGTTGTGTGCCTTCAAGTTTTTTCTGACTTATAGTAATCCTATCATGGGGTTTTCTAGGGCTGAGAGCTTGTGATGCACCCAACATCATCCAGTGGGTTTCCATGACCGAATGAGGAATCAAACCCTGGCCTCCAGGGCTGTAGCCCAGTGCTCAAACCACTACACTGCACTGGCTTTCAGAGCTTCAGCAGGCTATGTTGAAATAACACTCCTCTCTTTGTCATCATTGTCCATGTCACTCCACCCTCCACCCCAATTCTTTCCTTTCTCTTGTCAGGGCTTTCTCCTACACTAACAGTTACAACCAGGACATCCGCTTTGACAATCTGTACATATCTCGGTACTTCCGGCAGATAGATGCCCGGCGCCGAAAGCAGGTAGGAGCAGCTAGTGATGGCAGGGGAGCTGGGAGCATGTCCATGTGCAGCACAGTTGGGGAGTTGGTAGGGTATGTGCCCACGGCCCACGCATCGTGCACTATTGTGCTAAGTGAACAACCAGTAAGGCTCTTCTGTTCTTGTTGTTGTTTTGTGCTTTCAAGTCATTTATAACCTATGAGAACCCTACAGTGAACCTACCAGGGCTTTTCTGGGGCTGAGAGTATGTGATCCACCCAAGGTCACCCAGTGGGTTTCCATGGCTGAGCAGGCAAACCCTGGTCTCCAGGGTCATAATCCAACACTCAGACCTCTACACCATGCTGACTCTCTTCTTATCCACAATATATTTATGTTTCTTCTACTTTTATCCCTTTGTTTTTGAGGACTTCCCAGTACATCCCAAAGGGATGGGGGATTGGACCATGTGGGGATCTCTACTGGTCCCATCACTGTCACCACTTGGGATAGTCCTCTTCTGATTACCTGAGTTGCTTCTGCCACAGACACCACTGTGCCTGACCTTATGAATAACTTTACCTCAGTATGGCAACCTCCAAAGGCCTGTGTGTAGAAATAAAACAATTTATTTAACAAAAGAAGATAATGAGACCATTTATAGTTACTGGTTGTTCAAATACATAGAATCATAGAGCTGGAAGAGACCAAAGGGCCATGGAGTCCAACCCCATTCTGCTGTGCAGGAAGACACCGTCAAAGCATTCCTGACAGAGGGCCATCCAGCCTCTGATTGAAAACCTGTTAGTGGATGGATAGACAGACAGACAGACAGACAGACAGACAGACAGATACATACATAACAATACATTACCATATTTTCCATAATATAAACCAGTGGTTCTTAATCTTTTCTTTACTGCACACCCCTTCCAAATATCTTTTGTTGCCACAGACTACCAAAACTTAAGATTTAAAACCTTAAAGTGCATTAAGTATTTATTTAAAGTTGCTCATCAGAGGTCTTCAGATCTGGAGAGAAGGGAGAAATAAGTAAATGCACACACTCCTATTGCAGTACTTTTATTGGAATGATCCCATACCGATTTGAAATGCCTGCTTGCCTGCCTCTCTCTCTCCCTTCCATGGACCACAAATTAAGAACCACTGATATAAAGAAAACAGTTTTTAAAAGTAGAGTATCACAGAGCAGATATTGCCATGGAAGAAAACTGAGACTGACCTGGCACCAGTTTGGAGAAAGGGAGAAACGGAGTTTGGAGACACGCTAATCCAGACAATTTTTGAATGAAATTTGTCAATATGAATGTTAAGATGGGGCTTCCTATCTACAGCAGCCTTCCTCATTCACACTGCTGCAGTTAGAAAAATGTGACACCAGCTTTAAGTGCCATGGCTCCATCCTGTGGAATCCTGGGATTTGTAGTTTCAACTTGGCAAGGGACTTGGCAAAGAACTTAGCATTCCCTTGCCAAGAGGAGCCCACTAGCGCTCTCTGGGAGAAAGCCCTAATCTCTCACCAAACTGCACGTCCCAAGATTCTACAGGATGGGTCTAAGGCAGTGAGGTCCACAGACCCCTGGAGGATCCTCAGAGCCCTCACAGGGGGTCTGCGAAGCCCTGCTGCTGGACACCATCAACAACAGCAACGGGGATGTGGCAGTGAGGGGTGAAGGTGCCAAAACTGATCCCTCATTTGAAAATGAAGGAGAGTTAAAATGCATGCACAGACCTGCCACCGTGTCCTTTGGCCCCCACGCCCGCTGCTGCTGCGTGCCTGACAAAAGGGACACACTGGCAGGTCTGTGCGCATGCCGAAATTGCTCCCTCACTTTCCAATGAGTTTCCAAACAAGTGAGCAGTTTGGGCATGCGCCTGTGCCTGCCACCATATTCCTTGGCACCCACAACCCCTTGTGCCACATCCCTGAATATTTGAATGTTTAAAATAAATTTAAATATTTAAATCTTAAGTCTTGGGGTCCCTGGCAACAAATTATATTTATAGGAAATTCCCAGTAAAGGAAAGGTTGAGAACTACTGATCTAAAGCATTTAGTGGCATCAAATTTACTATAACTGTGCGGCGTGAATAAGCTCCTGGTGCCTTATGGTTGCATTGGATTGGAACTCCTGTCGGACCCAGGCTGAGGGCGAGGAGAGTTGTATACATTTGGGAGAGGAGTTCAATTTGGCTCCATTTGCTCATGCTCTTCCTTCCACTGACTGTTTCTTTCCCCCTCTCCTTTTTCCCTGGTCATCTTTCAGAACAAGCGCACACTTCTGCCCTTGCGGCGGGCTGAGCAAAGTGGCGTCATCGATCCACTCTACCTTTCTTTCCAGTCAGCAGAGAAGAAAGCCATGGTAATTGGATTGGGCTAGGGGGCAGGGACCTATCGAGAACACTGGAGAAGTGTGGAGGAGATGAGGCAGGAACCAGGACTTTGGCTGGGCCTTTTTCCACTGTGTCCTGCAGGCGGCAAAAAGAGGCACAGACAAAAATTCCCCCTTTACAGAGAGGTTACCCTATTTACCTTCCAAACTGAGTGTCCTCTTCCCAGGAACAATTATGCAGAGGCCTCTTGAGACCTTGCAAAGGGAATAGGACTCTGTGGCCTGTTGTTTGGCCCCATCTATTGATACTCAGAGGTAGACAAAATTTAGAAACAACGCCCCCCCACTCATGGAAAGAATATTTGTAATCATTCATTCCCAGGCTGAAAAATGGGTTTCCCAACAGTCAGGAAACTCTTTTGGGAAGAATTTTGTACAATTTTCTCTGGTTACCCAGGTGTGCTCCTTCCTAGAGCTGGAGGACCTAAAGATGGTTGTGCAGATGCTGGTAACCACAAGGCTGCGCTTTTGCCATGCGCGGTATGTTGGGCTCCCTCTGTACTGAGTTCAGAAACTTCGATTGGCTCAAAACACGGCAGCCAGATTGGTTACTGGTATATCTCAGAGTGGGCATTTCACACCAATATTAAAGTCACTCCACTGTCTGCCAGTTAGTTTCCAGGCTGAGTACAAAGTGTTGGTTATTACCTTTAAAGCCCTTCATGTTTGGGTCCAGGTTACCTGCAAGATCCACCCCCACCTGGCACAGGTCCTCTGGAGGACATTTACTTCAACTGGCCCAGACTAGATTGGCAACAGTCACCCAGAAGACCTTTTCCTCGGCTGCCCTTAGACTGTGGAAGGACCTGCCAGAAGACATTTAACAGCTGAATAGGCTCTCCAAATCCAAAATAGCATTAAAGGCCAGTCTCTTCTGGCAGGCCTATCCTAATTGTTTTAAATTGTGAACAATGAATTTTAAATATGCACTGTCTGTTTTTAGGTATTTGTGATTTTTAAGATATGCATTTTAACTGCATGGCAGGGAGTTGGACTGGATGGCACCTGGGGTCTCTTCCAACTCTATGATTCTGACTCCTGTTTTAATTGACGTTCTGTTTTTAACTGTTACATGTTAATCTACTGTTGTCCCTTGCCTCAATCCATGGGGAGAAGCAGGTAAGGAATGAGATGATGATGATGATGATGGTGATGTCCTGAAGTATTGCAACAAAATTATTTTGTGGAGAAAAACACATAGGGGAGAAATACACAGAAAATGGGCTTTCCGTGCAGAAATCAGGGTTTTTTGAGGACTAAAACCAAGTTCCCCATGTTTTTCTCCATAGAATAATTACTTTACAAGACTTTATTCAGGATGTTCAAATATGGATATAATGCTGCTGCAGAATAGTCATTTTCTCTCTCACAGAGGAGAAGACTGCTGTAATTATTCATCCTTGCCATAGTTGAGGAGTTACATCTCTCTCCCCACTCTGTCTTTCAAATACTGATGAGAAACATGAATTTCTCTTTCATCACTTCTTCAACATGGAAGTGGACAAATTGCAGATCATGGGCCACATGTAGCCCTGGACCTCACCTTGGCAGTCCTTGAAGCCCCTACCAGTCCCCCACAGGCACCCAAACAGACTCAATTTTGGAAAACATTCTGGTATGATTTGGGGGCAATATTTGTACCAAAACCATGCAGAAAGCTCCACTCCCACAAGTGCCTCAAAGCCATCCGCTAAACCTCAACTATTCTGTTTTATTCTTCAGTCCCTCTCAAAATGGTAACAAGAAGTGACTTGATGTCACTTCCTGCTGCCATTTTGAGAGAGACTATTGATAAAAATGGAGATATTGGGGCTTGTTGCACGAAGGTGCTGCCTGCAGTTGGGTCTGGGGAGGGGGCAGAATTGGCGCCATTGGCCCTACACAGTTGTCCACCTTCGGTTTAAGAAATGGGTTTAGCCACCTTTCAGAATTCAGTGTTTGTTACACAGTGACAGAGAATGTAAAAGAGGGGTGAGCAAGTGTGAGAAACATGTATGCCTAGGAACCCTCTGGGGACCACATGAACTGCTAAGAAGGCAAACAGAACAGAACACTCCAAAACCCCAACAACCTAGAATAGCAAGAAATCCATTAATGTTTTTTTTAAAAGGACAAGTGTTGAAATCCTGCATCAGAGGCGACAATTCATAACTATTTCCACACAGTTTCCCCATGTATATTCTTTGATGTATGGCAAGGAACATCTTTTTTTAATTGCATTTCTTTTACGGAAGTATATTTTTTTTAGTCTTGTAAATAGTTTAATTCTGTTTTAATATTCACCTTTTATATGTCTTTAATTGTATAGTTCTTTTAAACTGTGAGCTGCCTAGAGTCTCATTTTGAGAGAAAAGCGGAACATAACTTAAGATAATGATAATAATGGCTACAACAACAACAATGCTACAATATCATACCTCCATCCCTAACAGGATATGCAATCCTTTTAGCAAACTGCAATGAAACACATTGGAGAGTCCTGCACAGTGCGCTGTAGAGCAATGGGGGTTGCAATTGCACAACTAGTCCCACGGTGTTGTGATGTCCAGGTTACAAATAGCATTCTGTTGTCCATAATACAACATTGTAGGGTCTGTTTGTGCAATGGTCCCAGAAATGTAGGGACAAATGTTTCTACTCCCCTCTTGAGAATGCAAGAATTATGCAGCATCACCAAATTTTGTTTTTATTGTTGTTGTTGCTACTGTTGTGTGCCTTTAAGTCATTTCTGACTTATGGCGACCCTAAGGCGAACCTATCGTAGGTTTTTCTGGGGTTGAGAGTGTGTGATGCTTGGCACCCACAACCCAGTGGATTTCCACAGCTGAGGGGGAAATTGAATCCTGGTCTCCATGGTTGGAGTTCAGTGCTCAAACCACTACCCCACACTGGCGCTAGGCCCTCTGGTAGAATCCGTAAAATCTACCATTGCAACATCACCTTTTCATTATTATTTTTTTAAAGACATCAGAATGTTTCCAGTCCCTGTTCTTCCTCCTGCCGAGTTTTCACACCCGCAATCCTGTGTCTCTCTTCCGCTCCTCCACCTTGCAAACGCTCTTCCCCCTCTAGATGAGCGAGTTACTGGGCTGCATGCCAGCTTTGATCTTCCTGCTGATAGCCTGTGTCCTCGATTTTCTCCTGTACACCATCTTCAGCACCATCCGACACCATTCCTTTGTGGAGTACTCTTTCCGCAGTAAGTTCTGTGACCCTCCACCCAGCCCTGTGTGTGCCCCAACCCTTCCCCTGCCCTGCCCTGGAATGGAAGTCTCCCGTAGCCACCCACGCCCTGCCTTAAACCTCAGCCGGAGATGAGAAAGACATTCACAGGTGGGGGTTTTATTTGCCGCTGTAGGCATTTATTTAATGTGAAATGGAGGAGGAGGTGGCACAGTCTTCCATGGATTAGATTATGGGTGGGAAACCAATTTGTTTCTTGGCACAATTCAAAGTGCCGGTTACGAGCTATAAAGCCCTGTACTGTTTAGGTCCAGGCAATCTGATAGACCACATTCCCCCCATACAAGCCTGCCTGGGAGCTGAGATTGTCAGGAAAGCCCATCGCTCCTCCAGCCACCTTCACTGCATACCCACCAGCAGTCATGATTTGGCAGGATTGTTGTTGTTAACTGCCATCAAGTTGACTTTTTATGGCACCCTTATGGATGAGAGAGCTCCAAGTCACCCTATCATCATCCGTCCTGCTCAGGTCTTGCAGATTCAGGAACCTGTCTTCCTCGATTGAATATATTTCTTAAACCAGGCTCTTATGAGAGCATCACCACCCTACAACCCCCATTATCCTCAGCCAGCATGGATAATGGGAGTTGCAGTCACCACCCTGCACCCTGCATGAAGGTGGGAAAAGGCAGATGTCCTTGGAGATTATACAGGTTTTGAAGTACACCTGAGAGTATGTGGGCAGAAAGACAAGCAAACAGCTATTCCTCTGCTTTTTTTAAAAAAAAGTATAAAACTTTGTTAATGCAGATTTGTCTCCAGCTTTAGGTGAAACACAGCAGCCAATGAGAATTTCTCCAGAATAAGGACACTGAGTATTTTAATTATCTCCTTTGTTCTCCACCTTTCTCACAGCACTTACCTTATTCCCTTCCAAAGTTTGAACCTTACAACTGCCTTGTGAGGTAGGTCAGGACCAAGAGACAGAACGATGGGCTCAGGATCACTGGGTGAACTTGTGGGGTTCAGTGGTCATTGAACCTGGATCTCCCAAATCCCAGTCCAACATTTTAACCGCCACACTGCGTGGCTTCCCTGTCTTCTTCTCCCTAGGCAGTCACCACTTAGAGGTCAGAGTTGGCGGGAACACCATGATGGCGCGACTCCTCCGGAGCACCATCGGGGCCCTGAATACTTCCTCAGAGATGGCTATGGACACCAACAACTTGGGTATGTCAGGGAGAGGGGGTGGTGTGGCCTGAGGACACCATGCAGGCAGGTTGTATGGTAGATGCAGGGAAATGAGGCTCTTGCTGAGTCTGGCTTTGAAAAGTGCTCAGAAACTGCAGTTGGCCGAAAGAGTGCAGCCAGGTTGGTAAGTGGGGCTGGCGACAGGGAGCACACAACTCCCTCGTTGCAACAGCTCCAGTGGCTGCCAGTCCATTTCCAGGTACAATTCAAAGTGCTGGTTTTGACCTATGAAGCCCTATACGGCAGATTATTTGAAGGACTGTATCTCCCTTAATGAGCCCAGTAGAACTTTAAGATCATCCAGAGAGACCCTTTTTCTTGTCTCACCACTCTCTCAGGATGGGAACAAGGGAGAGGGCCTTTTCAGTAGCGGCTCCCAGACATAGGAATTCCCTCCCTAGAGAGGCCAGGATGTCCCTGTCCTAGCTCTCCTTCCAACAGCAGGTTAAAAAAATTTGGTGCCATGGGGATGTTATAAATTGATGGGTTTGGGGCATTGTGCTGTTCTGTTTTTAAGGTTGGTATAGCTTTTATTGTATTTTAATTTTTAACATGTAATGTTTTTAACTGTATACTTAATTGTTTTGTAAATTTTATGTTTATACTTCTATGCATGTTTTAACTTGTACTGTTTTAATGTTAGCTTCCTTGAGTCCCATTGTCAGGTGAAAGGTGGGAATATGAACAAACAAATAAATAAACAAACAAACTGTAGATGTGGCCCTCAAACTCTTCGGATTCCCTGACAGCCCCTTTTTTTCCATCAGAAAAGATGATGAAATGAACAGCTTCTCCCTGAAGCTTCCAAAAAGAGCCAATCAACTTTTTCATAGGTTGTAGGGACCCTCGTGCACAGCATAACACCAAGAAGGCTTATTTTCTAAACAAGACCTGGAGCACTGGACCTATTGGGTGTCCTTGTTTTGTTTTGTTTTTGGCATCTAGGGTAGTCCATGTGGTCCCTGGAGAGTCCCAAGGTCTGAAAACTGGCCTCCAGATTCTCTGCAGTTGGCCACTCCATTCCAAAGGAGCTGGGAAAAGTGACTTTAAAAGAAGAATAGCTCCCAGAATCCCCAAGGGGGTTACAATTCTGGGAACTGTAGTCCAAAACAGTCACTTCCCCAAAACATCTTAAGCTTGGGTGATTTTGCTGGCCAGCTTTCCTGGAAATAGGTATATATGTGTGTGTCTGACCTAAACACCTCCTCTTTTGGAGGTGTCAGAAACAGATAAACCTTAGATTGGGCCTCAAGTCCAATAAGTTCAGCATCCTTTTTTCCCAGAGAGGCTAACTAGGTGTGTCCAAAAATCCCTCAAGGAAGACATAATAAGTTACCATCGTCCTCTTTTTTTTTTTTTGCTGGCAACTTTGGATAGATTGCCTCCAGCTCTGTGGACTTTTTTTAGTCAGCATAGCTAACAACCATTTCAGAATTTTGGAGAGTTGTGGTTTTGGATTACAGTGTTGAGAATCCCCCAGCCATCATGGCCATGGGAGATTCTGGGAAGTGTAGTCCAAAAAAAAGTAATGTTTTGGAGAGCTGTAGTTTTGGATTACAATGCCGAGTTTTGGATTACAGTGCCAATAATCCCCCAACCATCGTGTCCCAAAAAGGTAATGTTCCCAGCTTTTCCCATTGCTCCCTTTCCCACAGAGTGTGTGCACTCCTTTCCAAAGTGACACATTTTGAATAACTCCAAGTTTGGGCAAAAGGCTTATATACAAACACATGCCTTTAGTTTTACCTGCGGGACTGGGAAGGACGGAAAGTTGGCCATTAATTCTCTTCCTGTCTGTCTAGTGAAGATGCTCCACTTGGTGGAAATGGATAAATTAACTATTTTGTTTAAGGAAGGATCTTTGTCTAAATTTAAGAAAGATTGGGATAAATTGACTGTGTGCTTGAGAGCCTTTTGGGAGAGAAAGTCAGCTTTAAGATTATTAGGTTAATAGTTACTCTCATTTAGCAGAAGTGTGTGATAGCATTATCAGTTAGAACAGTGATTCTCAAACTTTTTACCCCTGTGACCCCCTTTACATCTACATGAGGATGTTGTGCCCCCCTGCTCCACGTCCTCTCTCTCTCTCTCTCTCTCTCTCACATGCACCATCCATCTTAGTGCTGAGTTCTCGTACTCTCTGCCTCTTCTCTCCACTTCCCTCCTGTCCCACCCAAGAAACTGCCTTGTGGTCACTAAGGAGCCTGGGTCTGTTACGACAATGACAGAATGTTCAGAGAAGTGGCGTGGGAGGAGCCTAAGAAAAGGGAAGCCAATTTTTGCTATGTCTGAGTTGGAGGAACGAGGCAGAGACGCTTTGTGCAGGGAGCAGACAATCCTCAACTGCACACGCACACACACACACACACACACACAGAGGCTTGTGTCACAGTTGCTACACTTGCAGGCTGAATTTCTTGTGCCCCCCCACTGAGCAACTATCGTGGGTCCCAATCCCCAGTTTGAGAACCATTGAGGTAGAAGAAGCATGCCTTACGTATTCTCATATAACCAACAGCTGGGGAGTTGGAAATCATTTGTTTGTATTCTTAGCCCCTTTTTAGGTTAGTGTTGTTTCATTTAATTAATTTAGTTTGTTTTAGGTTTGTTGGTTTGTAGTTTAGTTTTCAGTGGGTTTATTGTCTGTCTTTGTATGCCATTTTAGGGTGTTTTATACATATAAAATTTATTTATTTATTTATTTATTACTCCTAACCCAATTAATTTCTAATCGTTAAAGCCCAAGGGGGCTCGGGGGGTGGTGTTCCTCCCACCCGAGTCTCCTACCTCCCCTTTCCTACCCATGCCACTTCACACCACCAAGGTCAGCACATCATAATAAAAGTGTATATTGGGGGGGGGGATCTCTTCCTGTCTGTCTCCCACAGAGTGCTTACCGGAAGCACGAGGGATGAGCAAACATCAGTATCTGAAATGCGCCATCCCTCTCAGTGCCTTGGTGCTGCTGTGTTTCGGTCAGGTGTACGCCTTCCGGCTCCGCCGTGTCATCGCTGCTTTCTATTTCCCCAAGGTGGGTGTTCTGAGTCCTCCAAATGGTGCCATCTCATCCCATCGTGACCTTGTGGTGGTGGCTGTTGCATCACCTGTTTCAGGTCCATGCCGTGACCACTGGGGCAGGGCGTGCTTGGTGGTGGCATCCAATATATAACCCCCCTTCTATTAAGAATTCCTGTTGTCTCTCAAACCCATTTTTCAGGTGGCACCCAAAAATGTACCTCGTAGCTTCAAACTTTCAGTGAATAAGCAAGAGTTTGGTCCATTTTCTACTGCTGCTGCTTGCTCGCCCTGCTTAAATTTTGTTGTACCAGACATTTATGATTTTATGTATTTCCAATTTGGTATTAATTGTGTGTTTTCAGTATATTGCTAACAATTATGTGGATGAGTGATAGAAGGAAGCCTCTGCACTACACAGCTGTATCAAATTCATACCACTTTAACTGTCTTGACTCCATCCTGAGGCCTTTGAGAGCCAGTGTGGTGTATCCATTTGAACATTAGAATACAACCTTGGAGATCAGGGTTCAATTTCCCCTCTTAGTCATGGAAACCCATTGGGTCACCTTGGGCAAGTCACATACTCTCAGCCTCCAGAAAACCCTGTGAGAGTGTTGCCATAGGGTTGCCATAAGTCCGAAATTATTTGAAGGCATACAACCAACCACCCTGACACCAAACACACCAATCACACACACACACACACCAACCAATACCACACACAACACCAACACCCAACCAACAAACACCAAGCACCAAACATCAGCAAACACCAAACAACACCAACAAACACCAAACACCACCAAGCACCACCACCAAATACCAAACAGCACTGAATACCAAACACTACTACCCAACACCACCCAACACACACCAAAAAAACCCCAACCTCCCAAAACACCAAAAAAACCCAAGCACCACCAATCACCACCAAATGCCACCACCAAACGCCACCATCAACCACCAGCCACCAACAAACACCACCAAACAACCAGCTTTAAGATTTTGGGGACAGCCATTTCCTTGTGTGCTACCACCTTTTCCACCCTGTTTGGTGAGAATCAGGGAGAGGGCCTTTTCGTTGCCTGCTCCCAGACTTTCGAACCCCCTCTCTGGAGAGACTAAAAAGGCTGCCTCCTTGCTCTTCATTTGCCAGCAATTTCCCCCCCCTATTTCAGGGAATGACTGCAATCACCTTTGTTGGTTTTTTTCTATTCTGTTGTTAATGGATTTTAATGGTTTTGATTCTACGATTGTTGAATTTAATTCCATGACTTTTGAATGGCTTTTAAAAAATAACCTCCCACAGACATATATAGCTATTTTTAAAAAATGTTTTAATCTGTTCTTGTTCCGGTAGTCTGTCAGCCATATTAATACAGTTGGCCCTCCACATTTGCGGGTTTCACTTTCATGGACTAGCTTGTTTGCTTTTCTGGGGGAACCTTTGCTCTTAGAGGCTTGAATCAGGCTACACAGTGATTTAAATATCCACCTCTCATCCTTTCTTCTCTCTACCAGCTGCTGCTTCACCAGCTTAGTATGGCTCATAGCCTGATTTCTCAGCACACAAACCCACACTCAAAGAAGGAGATGGGCAAAAGAGGGGAAATTTAAAGCCACCATGCTGACCCAGCCCCTTCCCTCTCCTTTCCCTGACCTGGTTTGGACCCTGCGTGCACTCTCCCCCACCATGCTTGCGCCTCTTCCCACAGACACACACACACACACTTTTTGCATTTTTTCCACTGTTGTGAGAGTCCTGCACCCCTAACCCCAGCAAATGTGGAGGGCAGACTGTATTCCGTACATTTTCAAAAGGAAGCAGCCTAAACACATATCTTTCCCTCACCACCATGGTTTCCCTTCCTTTTTGCTAGCGGGAAAAGAAACGCATCCTTTTCCTCTACAATGAGATGCTGCGGCAGCGCATGGCTTTCATTGCGGTGCAGCGGAAGCGCATCATCCTCCGAGCACGTCGGCACAAACGACTGGTGAGTAGGGAGCAACTTCATACCCATTTCCAATCCTCCCACTTGCCTGTTACCCCTGTAGGAGCATGCCTACAATTCTGAGATTTTAAAGCAGAGGTTCCCAAACTTAGATCCTCCAAATGTTTTGAACTTCAGCTCCCAGAAGCCCCAGTCAACTTGGCCAGCAATCAGGAATTCTGGGAGCTAAAGTCCAAAACATCTGGAGGACCAACATTTGGGAACTATTGCTTTAAAGTAAAGACTTTCCAAAAATATGCATTTTTAATACAGACATATGCCTCCGACAGAGAACCTCCTTTTTTACGAAGTCTTTTTACACCCACTCAACCCCCTTTTTCCCCCTTTACCCTCTGTCTTGCTGGACAATTTTTTAGTAGCATCCACATTGGGAGGGCTGCAGAAATGCAGCTTGTAGCGAAGAGTATGCAGTAAATAACACAGTGAAGTTTGAGCTGAGGAAATAATAGGATTCTTCTTTAGCTGATCCTACTGTAGCTACATTTGCTAGCCTACAAAAGGCAAGAAAACAGCAGCTGCTCCCAGAATCCCTTATTGAACATGTATGAACATCAAAACAGAGAGAAACAGTGAGAGCAGATAAATCTGCCGTGCCTGGTAAATACAGCATGTAAGAAAAGCATTTGGCTACTAAAATGAAAATCATAATAAAAGTAGAGATGGAAGGGTGAATCTTCCTTGAATGCATTTTGGAAGAAGTCCGCCAGGTGGTTTCTAGAAGGTTCAAAACGTTTTTGTTTAGTTGTGCAAGGCTTACCTGATCTGGTTGTTCCATTTCATATGTGCACATTGTTAGTTTTGAATAAAAAGTCTGCAGAGACAGTATAGCAGGGTAGGAACTGCTGCCTGTTCTTCCCATGTCATTTGGGCTACTGGTTCCAAATTTTCTGCTAAACAGGTCATGCCCTCCACATTTGTGGGTTTCACTTTCACAGGTTTGATTATTTGCAAATTTCTCCAAACCCTGCTCCCCTACCTCAAGAGCCTCTTTTGTGGGGGAATCTCTCTTTTTGGCAGCTCTGATCAGGCTGTGTAGCCCTTTAACCCACCTCTGGTCCTCCTCCCTTTTCCACAGCTGCTGCCTGGCCAGCTAAGGATGGATTGCAGTTTGATTTCTCAACACCACAAAGCCACACCCAAGGAAGGAGATGGGCAAGAGAAAGGAAGTATAGGGCTGCCATGCCAACCCACCCCATTTCCTCTCTTTTCCCCGACATGGTTTGGACCCTGGGTGCCCATTCTCCCTACCTCGCCTTGATCCCCTTCCCACAGATACACATGTGCATTTTGATATTTGTGATTTTTCCATTTTTGTGGGGGTCCTGCACCTCTAGCCCTAGGGAATTTGAAGGGCTGACTGTATATGGTGGGTAACTGTGAGGGAACCAGGGCCCAGTTCCTTCTCCCAGACCTCCAGCAGGATGCACACACACAAATGTATGCCCAGGAAACCCACATACCTCAATTTTCTTCTGCAGTCCCTCTCAAAATGGTGACAGGAAGTGACTATGACCCTAAAGACTAGAGATCAATTCCCTGCTTGCCCATGGAAACCCACTGGGTAACCTTGGGCCTGTCACACGCTTGTTACCACAATATCTGCCTTTCCCTCAGTTTATGAAGCCAATAAAAAAATAACTCAGAGATATTGAGTAGTGTAAGAAGGCTTATTTAATTAATTAAGTCAATTAAAATTACCATTAAAAATTATCCATTGATCAATTGGACTGACATTTCTTTATACCAATTCTGTCAGTGATGAACACATTCTCCATTTGAAATTTATATTCTCCTTGTCCCTTCAAACACGCACATTATTGGTTAAATTTTTACACTGTCAGGCTGACACAGCCTTTTACTTACCTCTAGAGCTACATTGCTTGCTGTTCTTTCTCCTCAGAGTTAAAATCTTTATCTTCCAGCACAAGCCAGCCAGTGGCCCCTGGTTTTTCACTCCAGTGTCTCCTTATCTTTTTCCACATCCTATTAACAAAACAGTTCCCTTGTACTGCTCAAAGTATGCTCCCGATTATACTGTAACACCCATCATCTTGCTTAAAGGCACATATTCAATTGCTAACTTCATCTGCTAGAAAAATACTAATTTTTCTAGCAGAATTAAAAATTAATTCGATTATTTTATATTATGCGTTATCATGCTTTCAGCTCCCCCAAAACCTGTGATAAGTTCACCTTAGGATCACCATGTTGGAAATGACCTGAAGGCACAAAACAACATGCCACCTTGCTCCTAGTAGGGGATCCCAGGTCCAACCGCCACACGCTTTCCCCATGTTGTGAATTCACAGCAACATCGTTAGTTTTGATGTTTTTCTTCTCTTCGACAGAGCATTTATTTCAAGCATAAATATTTTTCCTTTCTTTGAAAAACATAATACAATCATCCCTCCACATTCGCTAGGGTTAGAAGCACAGGACCCCCGTGAAAGTGAAAAAAATCGTGAATAACTCTAGGCCCTCCCAAACCATATTTAACACACAAAAAAGTATGATCACCATATTCAACCCACTGTGGATTCCTTTGAGGCCTCAGGGTTCCTTCCCAAGGCAGAAGTTGGGGGCTGGTGGGGCTTACTGCCACCTCCCCGGCTGCCCCACATCATTTTTAGTAGGGACTTACAAGCCCTGTTCAGTTTTTCAGTGTCATGAGGCTTGCAGTCCCTACTAACAATGGCATGGGGGGCAGCAGAGGTGACAGCAAATAATCTGTGAATAATCAAATCCGCAAAAGTGAAACCCGCAAATGTGGAGGGCTAACTGTACGGGTATCTCTGTATGCAGACTGAATCCCTCAAGCATCTCTATCTGCAGGCCAAACTTGGCAAGGTTGCTTAAAAAAAAAAAGACGACTAGCACCTTCTTCCATCCAGCATGGCTTGTGGATTCTCAAAGTTATAGTCACACAGACACAAAATGTTTCCAAGCTCTGCATTGCAAGACCGCTTGTGCAAACCTGTGCAAACCTATTTTGTCCTTTCCCTGCCCCATGCCTCTTGCATTCCACTTTTTCTTCCAGGAAAGCACCCTGTTTCCTGCCCACTTTTGTCTTCTCAATTCCGGCTCCCCACCCCCTTGCTGTGGGGTGGACCTCCGGGCATCCTGTTGGCTCAGTAGAGCAACCACCAGCAGTTCCCTCCTGCTGGGACCAATGAGTCAATAGCTGGCTCAGCTGGGTCCTTTTAAGAGTTCAGATACCCCTGCAGGCTGAGCCGCTCCATTCTGGAACTAGTGACATGCACAAGAGGAGTTCCTACCTCTCCTTTCCGGCTCTTCTGATACGTAGCAGAATGTGGTGCTGGAGCAGGACAGAAATCCTGGAGAGTGACTGATAATGCATAGCCTCAAACTGCCCTGCTTTGACAGAGACAGTCTTGGTTAATCCTCTGCCATTCTACTTTTCCAGTTGCTTCTCTCTTCTTCCTTCTCCCACTTTCTTCCTTTGTCCTCAGCTTACTTGGATGGCTGCAAACTGCATTTAAAGTGCTGAAGTCATTTGTACTCAATTAACTCCATAATGGAAAGAAAAGAGGAGAAGGTGGAATCTTGCTCTTCTCTGTAGGTTTGGGTGAGGGCAAACTACTGTCGCTCCTAGCTTGAGTGTTATTCTTCATTAATAACTTTCACCATCTTGACTGCATTCCAATCTGTCTCAGTTTTTCACCTGTGAAATGTTGGAGGGTAGGTCATGTGGTGCAATGCTTCGAGCATCGGACTATGACCCAGGAGACCAGGGTTCAATTCCCTGCTTGGCCATGAAAACCCACTGGGCGCATCACACACTCTCAGCCCCCAGAAAACCCCATGATAGGTTCAACTGAGGGTCAATGTAAGTTGGAAACAGCTTGAAGGCACACAACAACAACAGCAAGGTAGCCAAGGTAGACCAGCAGATCCCAAATTTGCGTGCTCATGTTGGTTAGCTGACATGGTTTTATTTTTACCCTGCCTTCCTGCCAATCTGGAACTTAGGGCAGCTCCCAAAACTGAAAAATAGAGCGCTGAAATACCACCAAAGTTAGAATGTTGAAATATAATTCAAGAAATAGCAATATTAAAACAAAATTGAACTGAAAAGCAATTTTAAAACACATCAGTTAAAGTGTATCGCATCTCTAGCAGTTAAAAGACCTTTCCTCAATAGCTAGCTTATTGCCACCGCCATCCTGAATAGAAAGGTGTTCACCTTTGAAGGTTGACGGACAAGACAAGGCAGGAGATTGACCCACACCGGCCAGGGGGGCTAGAGGCTGTGGCCCAAAGCATCGAAAGAACGCCAGCTTGGCTTATGGACAGTCACTCATGGCCTTCAGGGATACACTAGCACAACCAGGGCTCCATGGTAACTTGTCTCATTCATAATCTAGAAAGGAGGCAGCAAAAAAATAATTTATATCGCACTCCTTACACTCCAGGACCTTATTGCTCCATTTGTAACAAAATAGGTTTTTAAAAAGTAAATTCAACTTGCAATTCATTTTCTGAATAAGCTATACTTTAATATATCAGATATGTTTATTTTTACCCACATTATATATAATGCATTTTGTGTTCCTAAGGTCAAAAGCTTAGCTTTTAAAAGGTGCTAATACTGCATTTTTCATTTTTTTCCTGAAAATTTCCATTTTTTTTCCTCATAAGAAATGGGGGAAAACACCTTCCTCCCCTTTACATCTTTTACATCTTTATTCTTCATGGCAGTGGTGATGGCTACCTATCTGGTTAGGGGAATATCCAGCCTCTACCTCAAAGTCTCTATTTGGGGTGCTGTGGCAGACAACTTCTGGCATCAGAACTAGGTACAGTCACCAGATGTGACAGATTTCCTCCTCACACTGGCCCTGCGGTTCCTAGCCTCGTAAACCTGTCACTGTCATCTCGCCCTCTGATTCCCCTTTTAAAATCTCTCTTTGGATCTGGAGCCTGAGGCCTTCAGGTAACCACACGGTGAATTAGTGTGTACGTGTGTGTGTGTGTGTGTGCGCATGTGCAAGAGAGAGAGAATGAGAGAGAGAGAGAGAGAGAGAGAGAGAGAGAGAGGTGGGGGGGAGAGATTTGCTTTCTTCATGGTAAGCGTGACTCACCCTTGGCCATTTCCACACTAGACTGTTACAGTCCTATTATTCCACTTTCAACATCCTATGGAATCCTGGGGTTTGAAGTTTAGGGAAGGGTCTTTGAGGGCCCTTGCTTCAGGGTAAAAGATGCTGTCCAGAGTCAGTTTTACAAAATAACAAATAGTTTAACTTTATTTAATAACAGACTGAATGATTGCTCTCAGGTTCTAGTCCTTAGTTGCAAACCGTTAATACTGTTCAAATTAAGTTATGTCAGGCCCTATTCCTTAAATCCACATAGACACCCAGAACTCATTCACTTCCCTCAGACTCTCATACTGACTCCTTAAGCGGTCTGTTCCCAATAGTCACCAACAAACTCTCTATGCTTAAAAAAAAAAATCCTCCTCCCTCTCACTGGAGCTGCTCTGTCTTCTCCTGGAGCTGTCTGTGCAGGGAGTGGCAGCTCTCAGTTAGTCTGCCTTCTTCACACCAGTTGACAAAATAGGAATAATAGGAATTAGTTGACGATCAGGCAGTGCTATTAACAAGTCCCTGCCTAAAGAGCAAACAACAGCATTGATCCCAGTCATGCTAGTCATGTAATCTCTGTAAAATTAGCACATTGTCTACATGTGTAAATTACACAATGCATCCATTGCTCTCTTTATGAAGGGCTCACACCCCAAAATACAGGATTTTTTTGGCATCATATAAAAGGAAGAGCTTTCCAAGCATCAAATGGGGACATCCCTTATAATAAAGGATGCCTGACAATCCTAGAACCGTTGAGGTCCCTTCCACTGAACCCCCTCCTCCATCTTGCCTCTTCTCATTGCAGGCGAAGCCTCTTGTGGACCGAATTGGTCACTGGCTCCCCTTCTTGCGACGCTTCCTCCGCCGGCGCTGCATCCTCTGCAACATGCCCGAATCCCGGAGGTCCTGCCTCTGCCCAAATCCAGACTGTGGCACCCTCTACTGCCGACTCTGCTGGCAAGACATGGGCCAGGTCTGTTTTGCCTGCCGCCCTGACGAACTGCTCTCTGATGATGACAGCAGCAGCGAAGGGTTGACAGGCTACGCAGATTGAGATGGCATTCGGCCTCCAGAGCAGTGTGTGTGTTTTCTTCCTTTTCTCTCCTTCTGTTATTAAAATGTTGCTTTGTTTCTGCTGGTCTCCTTGGAGATCCTCCCTCGTTTCCAGGGCAGAACCATAAAACTTTGCTGCCTGTGGCAAAGCTCTCCCTCACTTGGCCCAAGGTCAAGGTGCATAGTATAGGCTTCCCCTGTTTATCTGACAGGTTAGGGACCAGAGCACTGTGAGAAAGTGGAAATAGTCAAAAAGTGGAATGCTACTCGCAAAGTCTTTCAACTGGCTTGGGACCTTCTTTTCCCTCTGAGCTCACTTTGCAAGCAGCACATGTGCAGCCCTAAGCAAGCCTCCATAGGCAAGAAGAACTGATGGAAGCCTGCTGTGTTGATGCTTGCAATACAGACAAGTTCTATTAATTTGACCAATTCCGCAGGCAGGAATTGGGATCACACAGGCATGCGAATGGTCTCAATTAAGCCTCCACAGGCGAGAAGAACTGGGGGTTTCCACACTGAGCAGGAAATCCACTCCTGGTCTCCAGGGTTGTAGTCCAATGTGCAAAGGACTACACCATGCTTGGTTGTTGCACCATCCCCAAAAGCCAGCGGGGTGTAGCTGTTTGAGGTTTGGATTAGGACTCTGGGAGACCAGGGTTTGAACCCCTACTCAGCTGCGGAAACCTACTGGATGGCTTTGGGCAAGTCACAGTCTCTCAGTCTTTGATGAAGGCAATGGCATCCCTGCTCTGAGGAAATCTTGTCAATAAAGCCCCATGATAGGTTCACCTTAAGGTTGCCATAAGTCTAAAATGACTTGAAGACACATGACAAGAAAATACATCCCCATCACAGAACCACAGAGTTGGAAGAGACCACAGGGGCCATCCAATCCAACCCCTTTCTGCCATGAAGGAAGACACCATCAAAGCATTCCTGACAGATGGCATCCAGCCTCTGTTTAAAAACCTCCAAAGAAGGAGACTCCACCACACTCCCAGGCAGCAGCACATTCCACTATTGAATTGTTCTTACCACCAGGAAGTTTTTTCTAATGTTTAGATGGAATCTCTTTTCCTGAAGTTTGAAGCCATTGCTCTGTGTCCTAGTCTCTGGACTAGCAGAAAACAGGCTTGCTCCATCCTCCATATGACATCTCTTCAAATATTTAAACATAGCTATCATGTTGCCTCTTAACCTTCTCTTCTTTAGGCTAAACATTCCCAGCTCCCATACCCACCCTGTAACTAACATCCCTGCTCAGATCTTGCAAACTCAGGAGCCTTATCACATTTGTCTTGTTATTCTACTTTAACAGCCATGGCAAGATCCTGTGGAATTCTGGGGTTTGTAGTTAAGTGAGGCCCAAGAACTCCCTGGCTGAGAAGGCTACATGCCCTTCCTTAAATCCCAGGGTAAGACTGAATATAGCACTATAACAGTGTGGTGTGATAATGGTCTCAGGGGTGTGGCATCTTTGGTTGAATCAACCCACCTGCAATGCGGTCCTCCTCTTTTCCTGCTCGCTTTACTTACAATAGGGTTTACATGGTTAAAAAAGAAAGAAAAGCATTGATTGACAAGCAACAGGAAAAACATGACAGTACAAAATACAGCTTAAAGAACTTCTCTGTTGGCCAGTTAAAAATCGAAGGCCTAAGAAAAGGCAGGCAACAGAGAGGGAGCAAACCGAACCTCACCAGGGTGATAATTCCACAGCCTGGGAGCAGCCACCAAGAAGGCCTTCTTCTCCTTTGCCTTCACCAAAGGTGGCTGGGATGGTGGTGGGTCAGAGAGAAACCCCTCCAAGGATCCTAAGACAGCCAGTGTGCTGCAGAGATTTGCACACTGGATTGCAACCCAGTAGACCAGGGTTCGATTCCCGGCCCCTCCGTGGAAACCCACTGGATAACTTTGAGTGTGTCACATATTCTCAGCCCAGGAAACCCCGTGAGAGGTTCACCTTAGAGTCCCCAGAAATCAGAAACGACTTGAAGGCACACAGCAACAACGATCCTAAAACTCAGGCCGGTTCATGCCAGGAGACAGGGTCCTTCAGACTGGCTAACCTGGGAAAGAGGCCAGTTCAGTCAGCGCAGCCTAGCCTGTTTGGGGATTTTTTTTCTGGCAACAAAACCATTCCTTCCCATTTTTTTAAAATAAATGTTGACTCCCTCTTTCCTAACCTGTTTGGAAGCGGCATTCCAAGGCAACCTCGCCCTTCCCCCTGGGTGGGGGATTGGGTGGGCACGGAAATCCCGAAGCCCCTCCACTCCTCGCCCCTCCAGGGGATGCTACGTGTCTGACCCCCCCCCCCCGCCCTTCGGAAGCGACTCCGCTTCGGCTCCGACGCGAGAGTTGGCGGCGAGCCCTCCCGCGTGGAGCGGGGAGGCGCAGCGAGGGCTTTTCCCCCAGCGAGAGAGGGAGGGACGGGGGGAGGCGCCTCGGCCGAGCGCTGCGCGGAGGAAGAGCGAGGCGCGAGCTGGTGCCTCTCCCCGGGGCAGGGCCGGGGAACTTGGCAGGGGCCCGCGGCCGGGCGGAGGCCGAAGGTCGGTCGGGCAGGAAGTTCCCGTTCTCGGGCGGGCCCGGCAGCTGCGCTGCAATGCGAGGCGGGAGGGAGGGAGGGCGGAGGCGGCTGGGCCGGGCTGGAACCGGGCGGGAGCCGCCTCCTTGGCCGCCTCCTTCTTCTTCTCCTCCGCCGGGCCCGGGGGAGGGATTTAGCTGCTCTTGACGCCGACGCCGCCCCTGTGCCCAGCTGCTTGGGCTCTCCCCATCACCAGGAGCGGCTCCGAGCTCGGGATCTCCCCCGAGCAGGCGACCCTCGAGCGCCTCCAAGGACGCGGAGACCTCGCCAAAGCCGGCTGCGTGCCAGGGCGCCCGGGGCCCCGCCGCCGCCGCCGCGTCCGCCGCATCCCCCGGCCGAGGCATGGAGAGGCGGCTGTGGGGTCTCGCGGAGCTCCTCCTCTTGGTTTCGTGCGGGGGCTTCGGATCGCTGCCGGGAGCGCCACGGGCGGGTGAGTCTCTTCGCGGGGCCGCCTCTCTCCGCCTCGAGGAGGAGGCGCGCCTCTGGATTCCCGGGTCTCCCGGGCGCGTTGCCTTCGGGAAGCCGCCGGGCAGGTGGACGGCCCCGCCGGGCAGGTGGACGGCCCCGCCAGCCGGGCGGCGCTTGCCGGGAGAGTGTATCCGGAGTAGCGAGGCAGGAGGGGCGGTTCTCGCCTTCTTTCCGCCTGCACAACAGCCTTGTGAGGTAGGCGGGTGGGGAAGCGCGCGTGCCTTCTTCGAGTCCGGCCGTCGGTCCTGGCCATTTCATTTTTGTCCCCTGTGTGGTTAATGATCAGGAATTATGGGAGCTGTAGTCCGAAGCCCTCGGAGGGCGCTCGGTTAGATGCTGCTCCCTGGACTGTGCGGCGTCTCTCCCACGGGCATCTTTCCTGGCCGGATTTAGGAGATGTCGGGGACCGAGACAGTGACCTTGTGGATGTGGCGCAGGGGCTGGAGCCCTTCAGCCGGGGAGAGGAGTAGCGCGGGTGGGCGTTATTGCGCCACGTAAGAGACGCGGGGCTGAACTGGAGAAGACAACAGATTGCCAGAAAACAAGCAGTAAGATCACGGCAGAGGCAGGCTTCCAAAGTGGGGAATTAAAGACAGCCCTCCGCATTTGCAGGTTTCACTGTCATGGATTTGATTATTTGAGAGTTTCCATGAGGACCCACCTCCTTTCCCTCTCCTTTCTCTGCTCTGGTTTGCACCCTGGGCGCCCCTTCTCCCCACCATGTCTTGGCTCCCTCTTCCCACAGACGCACACCCACAAGCATTTTGTTTGTGATTTCCCACTTTAGCAAGGGTCCTGTGCCCCTAATCCTACCAAATGTGGAGGGCAGCTGTATCCCGTGTTTAACTACCGTGGGAACATCCTGTGGACTTTTGGGGTTTGTGGTTTAGTGAGGGCCAAGAGCTCTGGCTGAGAATTCTAAATGCCCCTCCCTAAACTGCAAATCCCAGGATTTCATGCGGTGTTGTCATGGCAGTTAAAGTGGAATAACAGTGTTATAACAGTGTGGTGTGATAGGGCCCTTAGTCAAGACTGGAGCGGGTTAAGGAGGTGAGGGAGCTCGAAGGCTTTTTGTTGACAGTTGTGATCCCTATTCAACAGAGAGAGAGAAAAAGAAGTGCTTGATTGCAGCAGGGCAGCCTCCTCTCCTCTGTGCGTTTACTCAGGAGAAAACCTCATGATTCTCCCATCCCACGAGTGTCATCCAGTGTCAGATTTAAATAGTCCAGACAATCTTCTGGGTTTGCATTTTGTTTCTTTCTGTTCTCCCCTGGAAACATTACGTGTTATCAGTTCCAGCTCTGTCCATGCTGGCCTCTGTGGCCTCGACACAGCCTTTGTGGCTCTTCACTGTTACACTTAGATCCTAGCAACAACGTCCCTGTGAGGCAGATCAGCAGAAAGAGAGAGAGACACAGAGAGAATGAAGAGCTGCCTCAAGCCAAGAGATGCAATCAATGTATGGGGACTTAGAAAATCGCAGAAATGAAGAATCATAGAGTGGGAGGAAAAAGAGTCCAGTGTCATGTAGCGGTTCAAGCCTTGGGGTATGACCGTGGAGACCAGCGTTTGATTTCCCACTTGGCCATGGAAACCCACTGCTTGTATCATACACACTTAGCCCTAGAAAACCGTGTGATAGGTTCACCTTAGTGTCTCCATAAGTCATACAGTCATAAAATCATAGAGTTGGAAGAGACCAGAAGGACCATACCATTCTGCCATGCAGGACCCACATCAAAGCACTCCCAACAGATGGCCATCCAGCCTCTGCTTAAAAACTTCCAAAGAAGGAAACTCTACCACACTCCCAGGCAGCTATTCCACAGCTCTGACCGTCAAGAAGTTCTTCCTTAGGTTTAGGTGGAATCTCTCTTCCTGTAGTTTGAATCCATTGCTCCTTGTCCTAGTCTCTGGAGCAGCAGAAAACAAGCTCACTCCTCCTTGACATGACATCCCTTCCAATATTTAAACATGGCTATCGTATCCCCTCTTAACCTTCTCTTCTGAAGACTAAACAGCCCGAGCTCCATAAGCCGCTCTTCATAGGGCATGGCTTCCAGAACCTTGACCATTTTGGTCGCCCTCCTCTGGACACGCTCCAGCTTGTCGATATCCTTCTTGAAATGAGGTGCCCAGAACTGGACACAGTAATTTAATATCAGTCAGCATATCAAGAATATCAAGTCAGAAATGACTTGATGGCACACAAGAGGAACAACAGCTGGAAGGGGATTCCTGAGGATATCAAGTTCACCTGTCTGCTCAGTACAGGATCTCCAGCTAAAGCATCCCTAGCAGGTAGCTGTCAGGCCTCTTTCTGAGGATGTCCAGAGAAGGAGACCCACCACCTCTCAAGGTACCTGGTTCTACTGCTGAACCACTCTTACTGTCTGTTGCAAGGTTCTGTCGAATGTTCAGTCATAATCTAGCCTTCTGTAACTTAAAACCCTTAGGCCCGATCGTAGCTTTTGGGGCAGAAATATTAAGTTACTGTAACCTATGTACATTTTTTTAGAGCAGTGTGGTCACATGATAAAAACCCTCAACAGACTGACATGCATGGGTAAGACATTGTGTAGATTAGGGGCTGGCAGCCATGGTGGATGTCGTGCCACTTCTTGCCCCTGTGTAGACCTAGAAGGTGCTGGAAGATTTCCAGGATGGCTTGAAAATCACACAAAAATCCACTCAGAAATGTCTGGAAGTCATTGCTGGTTTGAATTTTCAAGGACGTTTGGTCTGTTTTTGCACAGTTCGCACCTCGTCTTAAAGCCAGGACAGGGGCTTGGGGATGGGGCAGGACAGGGCAAGATTTGAAGGGCTGCAAATAAGTTTCTGAGTTCACATGTTGGCCTACAGGGTGGAAGAAAGGAGTCTATTGGCTCAGGCAGGCAGGCAGGCAGCCCTGGTCATTAGTAGAGGTTGGAGAGATGCAGAAAATTGAAAAGGGGCAAGTCATGCACATGGCATGCAACAGGGGCACAATCCCCCTGAAGTTGAAGTGGCTAGGAAAGCAGAGGGTAGGTGTTGCACAGCCCCCCCAGTAAGTCATCTGCTTGAAGCTCCCAGCTAGGCACGGCTGGTGGGAGCTGCAGTCTAACAGATTCTAGAAGGCTGTGCAGTTCTCACGTCTGTGTCAAAGGCACAGCAAGAAAAGCTGGATGGCTCTGTCTGCACCAGCCATGGATGGGCAATTGTCGGGAGTTGCAAGCCTCAAAACTGCGTTTTTCATGATAGCAACCTAGGCTTGGGAAAAGTGACTTCTGGGGACGTGATCCATGGACTACGATCCTCTCCCCATCTTAAACCAGATATCCGCATTGTTCCATGCTTGCAGTTTCCAACAAATGTGCAAAGCTCAGAAATATTACTTTTTTGGACTGAAGCTCCCAGAACATCAGGGAAGGGGGATTCTGGGACTTCTAGTCCAAAAAAAAAAAAAGACTTCTGAGCCTATGAAGGCCAGGCCTTTATTCCTTCCCCCTGGTGAAGGGAAGGGGGATGCAGCCCTCAAGATGTGGTTGGATTGCCATTCCACTGAGCACTTACCATTGGACATGCTGGTCAAGGGCTGCTCTGAGTTCCTGGGGCAGTCATGATGGATTTTAGATTTTGTTATATTTCACTGCATGGCTCACACAGCTACCCCTGAATATATTTCTTGTTTTCAAAGTGTCTGCTTGTCTCCAAGTAGGACCGGCTCTACCATTTGACAGAGTGAGTCACTTTCCTCAGGTGGCAGATTCTCGGGAAGGGGGACCACCCCACTTTTCCTCTTGACTCCCCTTTCCTTCTCCTCGGAGGGCACAGCTGTCTGCAGCTCCTGTCACCAGAATTCAAGAAAGGTTTGGCTGCTAGACTAGTGGGCTTCTGTACATGGAAAGGGCAAAAGTCTTCTTGTCCTTTTCCTCAGGCAGCAAAATGCATTGGGGCAGCAGTGTCTCCTAGATGTGGTGTCGCTTCCAAGCCAATTTTCAGCTTCATAGTGCATCCCAGATCTTTGGGGTCTCCCTTGAGCACAGTGGCAAGTGGATGTTTGATGAAGGAAAAACAAGCTGAGGCATGCACTGTTACTCATCCTTTCCCTCCAGCTAAGCTAAGCTCCCCTCCCACTTCCCTGTGCGATTTAAGCTTTTAAGCCTGTTTCAGTGAAGGTTCGGGCTTTGCCCCTTGCACTTCCTAATCTGCTGCTGGTTCAGGGGAAAACTGCAAAGGAAGGAACTCCTTTCTTCAGTGCCTGAAAAGAAAGAAGAGAAGGAACAGCCTTCCCTTGAATTTGGGCCCAGTGTTGCCAAATTCCATGCTTGTGCAAAAGCGAGAGACCTAAGCTTCTAGTCCTTAAGACTCTGAAGACATCTCAGATGCCAGGGTTAAGGTGAGAAAAGGAGGGTCAGTGACAGATTTATACACAGATGGAATAAGCTATGGTTTAGGGCCTCAGATTTCGCAGAACGACTTGTAGTCCCATATAGCAGGAAGTAATGTGTTAAGGTGTATTTGTTCTTGCCTGCAAGAATAAAACAGCTGAAGATTTATATTTCTACCAACATGGTTGTTTTTATGGTGGAACTGAAATGTTCCTGTGGGGTTTAGCCAGCGTAGTGTAGTAGTTTGAGCATTGGACTACAACCTTGGAACCAGGGTTCAATTCTCCGCTCAGGCATGGAAACCTACTGGGTGACCTTTGGTACATCACATACTCTCACCCCGGAGAAAACCATGAGATGTGTTCCCCTTAAAGTTGCCTTAAGTCAGAAATGGCTTGAAGGCACACAAAAACAATCATATAACCCTGGAAACCAGGATTCGATTCTCTGCTCAGCCACGGAAACCCACTGGGTGACTTTGGATTTGTCACAGACTCTCAGCCCCAGAAAACCCCACCATGATAGGTTCTCCTTAGGGTCACCACAAGTCAGAAATGACTTGAAGGCACACGACAACAAACAACAAACTTACCCAGTGGAGATGGATGACAAGTTCTTAGCTGCATTTTTATGAGATATGTTCAAAATTCACAGATTTCTTCCCATATTCAAAAGGGAAAATATGTGAGACCTGCAACTCTTGTGCAAAGAAGAAGGTGATGCTTCCATTCCTGCTAGGGCCAGATTAAGGCACATGTTGAAGCCGTAGACTGTGCCATTACCAGAAAGGAAACGTTTCACCATTTTGTAAAACCTGATATTTAGTATTTTTTATCGATGGATTTTGCAAATGTGGATAAGTTCTGATCCAAAAGTGACTGATACAAAAATCCTCACCCATTCCTAATGGTGGTGTGCTGAGCCAGGTCAAGTAGGCAAGATGAATATGCAGATAGGTTTATTTGCATAACCAGTTGGGGTGACTTCATTTAGCTGTATGTTCCACCCAGATTGGCAGGTTCTCTCAATAGGGAATTGGTATTTTTCACAATGGCAGCCTAGCTGTGGGAAAGTAACTTTTGGGGATGACAGCTCCCACAAGAAGCTGTCATCCGCCAAAGTCACATTTCCAAGCTCTGCTGCCAACGATTCAAGGACATGCCTAAAACTGGCAAATGCAACAGGGTTGGAATGGGAAGGATGATACTTTTCCCACTGTTTGGTTGCAGCTGGTGATGGCCGGCAACGTTGGAGCAACTGGACCTGCTCCTTGCCTGTCGTGCCGAGGATCCTGTGGGGCAGCGGGACTGTCAGCCTGCAGGAAGCAGCACTGGTAAGGTATCCTGCTGCCATTTTTTTAAAAATATGTAAGCTCTAACCTGGAGAGGAAGCTGAGCAGCTGCTACTCCACCATGACCTCAAGGCAAGCTGGCTGCATGACCTCATCTTCTACCGTTTCCCCCCTCGCCAGCTTCTCCCCAGTGATGTGCCCGGCCCACGGATGCTGGGAGTCTCCCAAGCATTTCCGTCTATTACAGTTGGGCAGGAAATGCCGGGTGGGGTAGGGATGGAAGGCTGGGTGAGCAAAGCAGTGAGGCCCTTGTCGCCTCCCCGGTCTCTTTCACACCCACAGGATAATGAGCTAACCGGGGAGCAGTTCTTCCTGCCAGCAAGGGGGACAAGAGAGGGGTGGAAGTAGATAAAGCAGCCTTCCTTTGGCTTTGGTTTGACCTGATACTGGGCCTACTTGAAGGGTGTCTGTGGACAAATAGGGCAGAGCTGGTCTGGAGAGAAAAGGATCAATTTGGGGTCCTGTCCCAAGCTACTTTGTTCCCTCCTTGAGAATATCAGAGGAGGCCTGGTGGATCAGGCCAAAGGGCTAGTTGCATTCGCTTTCTTTTCCTGCTCAGATGTCCCAACAGGTAACTCACGAGTAAGACACGAGTGCAGTGACCCCCTCCTGTTCATGTTCTCCAGTACGTGGTTCCATGTTTGCAGTTGGAACGGGAAGGTTCCATTCTTAATTGTTAAGAGCAGAGGAAGAGTCCTGTCTGGACCGGCATTCTCTGCCTTGCCCTCAGAAGCTCACAGGGAAGACGTGGAGGCAGTAGGAGTCTTCCACTTGGGCTCTCCGATGCTATCCATCCTGACCAGTATATTTGGCTGACTCTAACCTCCTTGGAATGCTTTCCACAACAAACCTGCTTCTGGAGAGAGATCTGTTGGCAGTAATGGGGTCTTTGGTGAGTGCCTCTTCTGTCCTTCCTCCAACCATCTCAGCCTCTCATTTGCAGGGCCAGGAGGGGTTTCCGCCTCAACTGCAGCTCGCTTTGGAGGTTGAAGGAGAGAACTTGATCCTGGATTTGGTACAGAATAGGTGAGTCTGGGGGCTGTGTTGTTGATGTCAGGGGGAGGTTCTTAGGGCAGGGATGGAGAGCTCTGTGATGTTCGAGGCCTCTTAACCTGGAGAAGAGAGGGTTAAGAGGGGCCATGATAGCTGTGTTCAGATATTTGAAGGGATGTCATGTGGAGAATGGGGCAAGCCTGTTTTCTGCTGCTCCAGAGACTAGGACAAGGAGCAATGGATTCAAACTTCAGAAAAGAGATTCTGTCTAAATATTAGGAAGACCTGATAGAAAGAGCAGTGTGACAGTCAAATATGTTACCTCAGAGTGTGGTGGAGTCTCCTTCTTTGAAGGTTTTTAAACAGAGGCTGGATGGCCATCTGGCAAGAGTGCTTTGATGGTATAGTCCTGCATGGCAGAATGGGGTTGGACTCAATGGCTCTTGTAGTCACTCCCAGCACTATGACTCCAGATCCCATTATCCCCAAACATGATGACCCAGGCTCCTCATGCCTGTCTTGGAGAATGGGTCCTAAGAACATTAAGAAGCAAAGACATTTGTCTGCTGTGTTTACATCTAATATCCTCGCAAACTGTTTTCCTGTCTCTGAGGGAGAACAGCCAGGTGCCTCCGGGAAACCCATGAGCAGAGCTTCGAGGCTGCGGAAGCCTTCCTCCCAGTCCGATAGTCTGTGGTTAAGCTTTTGGTATTTGGAAGTAAAACAAGGAAGTTCTGTTTAGACACTCCCCCATCCCATAACAACAGACAGCGCCTTCTGAAGTCTGCCTTCTTCTTTAGTAGACGCTACAGCCAGCCTTCCAGTGTGTGATCAGCTCCACCTATCATCCACAGCAGGTAGGAGCTGCTGGAAGTACTAGTCCAATGTTTTACAGGCAGCTCACCTTTACCTGACATCCTCTGGCTGTTTGGGATGGCAGTGCCCATTGCCCCCAGAGATTGGAGCGTCCTGCCTGTGGTTGATAGGAATTGTAGTCCAACTTCCTGTCCCTAGACCAGGGGCATGCAGTGGGGTAAGGGATAAATGTCTTGTTTGATAAATGTCTTGCAGACTCTAGGGTACTGTGGTTGCCCACTTGGTGTTAACTAACAGAGAAACAGGTGGTTGTGCCCAACTGTGTACCTGGTTATTATAGTGTAGCACTGCAGCTTCACCCTCAAAAAACCAGCATCCTCCAAATGGGTTGGACTTTAATTCTCATGAAGTGATGCAAGATGGGTGAGGGGGAATATAGGAGCTGTAGTTCAATCCATCTGGAATGTGGTGAGTTGGAGAGGCCATAGTATGAAAACACTGGGATTATCAGTGTCTCTTACAGAGTCTGGCAGGTGGGGGACTGTTAGAGTTCTGGTCCAGAAAATTTAATGTTCTGAGCCTATAAGACAAGACATTTATCCCTTACCCCACTGCATGCCCCTGGTCTAGGGACAGGAGGATGCTGCCCTCTAAATGTTGTTGGCCTGTAGTGAGCACTCACCATTGGTTGTGGTTCTCAAGGGCTGCTCTGAGTTCCTGAGGCAGTGTGGTGCAGTGGTTAGAAGACTGGCACTTGGGAGATCAAGGTTCAAGTCTCTGCTGAGTTGAAAAACTCACTGGGACTGCCCTCTTTTCTCTCTTTCTCAGCTGTGCCTACCTCACAAGGTGGCTGTGAAGATCAAGTAAGTACGGCAGAGCTGTGTATGGTGCCTTTAGTTAATTGGAGGAAGATGGGAAATAAGAGAGCCAGCATGGTCCAGTGGTTTGAATGTTGGACTAAACCCTGGAGAGCAGGGTTCAGTTCCCCGCTGAGCCATGGAAACCCACTGGGTGACCTTGGGTGCGTCACACACACACAGCCCCAGAGAGCTCCTTGATAGGTCCATTTTCCATATGACATCTTTTCAAATATTTAAACATGGCTATCATGTCGCCTCTTAACCTTCTATTCTCCAGGCTAAACACACCCAGGTCCCAAAGCTGTTCCCCACAGGGTTTCATGGGTTCCCGGCCTTCTACCATTTTGCTCACCCTCCTCTGGACACGTTCTAGCTTGTCAATATCCTTCCTGAACTGCGGTGCCCAGAACTGGACACAGCATTCCAGGTGGGATCTGACCAAAGCAGAAGAGGGTGGTACCATCACTTCCCTTGATCTAGACACCAGACTCCTATTGATGCAGCCCTTCTGCCAGATAATAGTGGCTGGTAGCTTCCACGGCCATGGAGTGATGAGTCTGCTCTGGATTTGAGCCTGAACTTGAAAGGAGAAATCTGAGATGCTCAGTCTTATCCCCAAAAGAGCACCTTGGGTAACTCTTTTATTTTTTTTTAATTCAGCCTAAGAACCAAGAGTGGATTTACTGCTCCTGCTGGCCCCCATGAGGTTTGCTGCTAAGCTCAGAAAGAACAAGGAGATGGGGTGGGAGGTGAAGTCATTGTCTCTGCCAATCCAAAAGTCCCCATGAGAGCCCTGGCAGCGTTACAACACCGGAGCTAATTGTGATTCCTTGGTTGCAGGGAGCTGCTGGCCGGCACCCAAGGACTCTTCTATTACCTTCCCAACGGGACAAGGGTGATGCATCCTACAGGCACAGAGGTGGGCGCCTGCTTTTCTGGCTCCGCACAGTGTGTGCCTAGGCTGGCTCTTCTGGGCAAAGGGATCGAGGGAAGCTGCTGCCAGTCCTCTTGCCTCTGCCAGCTGGGACACAGCCACCATGCGCAGGAACCACACTGGTATTTTGGCAGAGGTGCCAGGGCCAAAGCTGAAAAGCTCGTTTGGCATTGAGGCATCTTCCTGTGTTCAGCATAGTGTGAATTTGCACTTCAGTAACCTTTTCTGGGAAATCTAATTCCACTGAAATAGGAGTGAGTGTGTATGGGGGGGGGGGAATGTGGCCACTGGAACAGTTTTGTGGCCCCTCTCTCTGTTGGATTGCCAGGTCAGGGAATCCCAAACCAGAACCTGAAGTGGGGATTTTGCCTTGTGATGCTACAAGGATGATGTGATAAGGGAGAACCCCTTGGTGATGCCACTAAGTGTGATCAACCACAGTGGCACAGAATATGCCATTCAGGTTTTAAAAAAATAAGTCTAAGTATTGAGGAAGATATATATATACAGTTGTCCCTCTGCATTTGCTAAGGTTAAAGGCATTGTTGGCCCTCCACATTTGCAGGTTTAACTTTCTTTGTGTGTGTATGTGTGTGTCTGTGGGAAGGGGGCCTACGCACGTGAGGATGGTGGACACCAGGGTCCAAACCTGGTCTGGGGAGAGGTGAGGGAATGGATGATTCAGCATAGGGGCCCTATACTTCCTCTCTTTCACCCATCTCCTTCCTTGGGTGGGGACAGGGCATTGGGAGAGGGTTTGTGGTGCTGAAAAATCAGGCTGTGACCCATCCTTAGCTGGCCAGACAACAGCTGGTGGAGGAGGAAGAGAACCAGAGGTGGTATTTTTGCCAAAAGTAGACCATAGAATTGCTCTGGAGGACCTAGAGATTCCTAGAGAGAACATATTATTTCCATAGGAAGGACAAATACTGTTAAGGTTATTTTTAAAAATAAATAAAATAGAATATAAAAAAATCCATGAATAATAAAATCTGTGAATGCTGAACCCATGAGGGTGGAGGGCTGACTGTAGCTTGGAATTTGCTCATTACCAATAATGGCCCCCCCTTTTTTTTTTGCAATAATTGAGTATGTAACTGGGTTACATTTTTTATTTTAATGCAATAGAGATTACTTCCTTCATTTGCAGCACCAGCCAAATTACTTTAGTTATGATTTGGTTATGTTTATATTTCCAGATGGCACACAGGCTCACTTCTTAGGTGTGATTAGCTTCTTGATTTTTTTTTTTAAATAAAGTAATTAAAGCATAACTATTTTAGTTTCTTTTGGATCAGGACAAAGCAAAAACTTGAATCTGATTTTTGGTCCCGAGTTAAAGTAGGTCCAGCAGGGCTGCATTAAGGTTTTTGTAGGTCCGAGGCTCTCTCGTATTCCAGTCTCTGCCTTATCTTGATTTACCACTAGCACTAGGGACAATTTTTTTTGTTAATCCTGATTTCATTGGCCCTTTTTTTTGTTTTGTTAGTCTTGTTTCTGTAAGTCTTAAGCACCATACCTAACATACCTAATGGATAAGGCAGCCCTGAGGCGCACTGAATTTGTGTCATGTTCTGGTTAACTTGAGCTGAATAAGTTTGTTCAGAGTTGCAACACAGAAGTGTTTATTTCAGCAAAGCAAGCAACATAGTAATATTACCAAGATGTTGCTGAGACAGCAGCATCAGAATTGAGCAGAAGCTTTATACCTTTCCGTTTGAAATTTGGTGCGCGTATCTAAGATTGGTTAACACCTTAAACGTCAAATTACCCCACAGCTCCAGCAGTTTTCCTGGGCCTACAATTATTTACATATTTTTCATCCTGAGAGCCAGGATGTGTTTCCATCACCTGTCTAGAAGTTCCCATAAACTTCCTTATTCTCCTGTTGTTATTCCCCCTGCCTGATCTTTCCTGCCAAATGTCCGCCCAAATCAAATCTCCCATTCAGAACCTATTGATATTATGGCGGATATATTGTTATGATTATCAGTTGGAAGCAGATACATTTTAGCTGTGGCAAGCTTTGCCCTAAGAATCTATTGAAGCTACTATTATATGGATTCTTTTTTTTTAAAAAGGGGAAATAAATAAGGAACTAATTTGTTTTTAAGGCTTTCAGATCTGAAATTGGAGGGAAGTTGGAATGCAGAAGGAAGAACAGACTTACCGCACGAGTAGACTGTGCTTATTTTCTTCTTTCTTGTGTGTCTTTCAGGGTAACTGCTGTTACCAGGGTGACATCCGGGGATTCTTTGGCTCTCAGGCCAGTGTCTGCATTTGCACTGGTTTAAGGTATGAAAGGAACCAGGGCTGGGGGACATTGCTGGGCAAGGAGTGGTGGGAAGTGTCGAACAAAGCTTGGGGAAGTTCTTTTTTGGACAGCATCTCCCAGAATCCCCTAGCTGTCCAGGAGGCTTGGGGAGGTGTAGCCGTAAAAGTAACCTTCCCAAGCTCTTGGCAGGGATTGGGGATAAAACTTTCCTTATCTCTTGGCTGTGGTAGCTTCACTGGGCTTTTTGAATATCAATAATTGTAGAGCTGCTGCGGCTGGCAGGTCCTGAAAGTCATCTGTTCCAGCCCCTTGCTCAGCGCAGGAAATCCAGAGCTAGAACGTTTCCCCGAGTGGAGCATTTGGCCTCTCTTGCGGTTCTTCAGTGAGAGGGAGTCCACCTCTGCCCTGCACCAGAAGAGGGTCCATTGTTGGTTTTCTTTACTGTCAGGAATGGACTCGTAATGTTCAACCTTCTTGTCACTCCATACCACTAGATTTAGGCCATTTCCACACTAGACTGTTATAGTGCTATTATCCCACTTTCAACATCCTATGGAATCCTGGAGTTTGCAGTTTCAGAAGGGGCCTTGGAAATGATTTAGTCAAACATATTCATCAGGTCTGTGTAACTACCCAACACATGACACAGAAGTCCCAAGTGGTACCATCAGAGTGGCCCCTCCTGTAACTGCAAACCCCAGGATTCCATGGGATGTTGAAAGTAGGATAATAGTGCTATAACAGTCTAGTGCGGAAATGGCCTTAGTGCTGTCCTCTGTGTCAGAAGCAGAGAACTGGTCCGTGCCGTTACCTCTGTGAGGGACCCTGGAGTGCCTGACAATAGCATCAGACCCTATGAAACAGGGCTGAGCAACACAGCCCTCACAGAACCTTTGGGCCTACAATTCCTGTCAGCCCTAACCAGCCCATGCAATAACGAGGGATGATGGGAGCTGCCATCCAACAACATCTGGAGGGTCATAGTTTTTGAAGAGGAGCAAACCCCATAGCTCCCTCACGGACCTTGGGAGGGCAGTTCCTCTCATATTTTTGTGTTGTTGTTGTGTACCTTCATGTCGTTTATGACTTGTGGTGACCCTAAGGTGAATCTGTCTTGGAGTTTTCAGAGGCTGAGTGTGTGTGATGGACCCAAGGTCACCTAGGGGGTTTTCATGGCCGAGTGGGGAATAAATGCCCCAGTTTCCAATACTCAAACTGCGACACCACACTGGCTTTCCCTCTCCAGCTACAGAACTTCATATAAGACCCAACAGCAACTTACTGCCTGCTCTAACCCCCTTCTTATCTCCAGCTGACATCTACCTGCATGCTTGCTAAGGATGATGGGATTTGTGGCTCCACACATCAGTAAGAGACAGCTGACTGGCCAGTCTTCTGAGCATGTTCCATAGGCAGAAAGGTTGCTGGAAGGCCAATGTTGTTTCTTGTTTGGTTTTTAAATTTCCCAGTGGCCTCCTTCTTGTATCCACGGAGAGAAACTACATCCTTGAATCCAGTGATGAGGAGACCAGGGCCTATCGACTTGAGGCGGTCAGGCAAGAGATGGGAGAGTGCAGGCTGGTTTCTCCATTCCCTGAACAGCTTCACCCACACATGGAACCAAAGCAAACTCGGCTTCACAGGGTATGTTTCCATATGTGGGTCTGACAAGTAGTCTACCTAACTCAATACTGTCTACACTGGCTACTGGTAGCTTTTCAAGTGAGGTTCTTACACATCATGGTTTCTTAGTCTGAACTTGAAGGAGTGCCTGTCTGAATATTTTCATCTCAGAAAACTGATATCTGCTGGTAGGGCCCTCCTCTGTGTGCCACTAGTGGGGACAGCGCATCACAAGGGGACATGGGAGAGGGCCTTCTTTGTTGTAGCACCTATTAATGGAGACTCGTTTGGCACTGACATTGGTCTCTATTGGGTGCCAAGTTGAAACATAGGTTTTTATTCAAGCTAGGGTTGCCAGGAGCCATCCCTTAATTGAGGGCTAGAAAGTTTGCCCCTTATTATAAGGGACATTCCCTATTTGAGGGTTGGAAAACTTTTCTTTTTATATAGACTAAGCAAGATGTTAAAAAAAATCCCATATTTTGAGGATGTGGGCCCTTCATAAAGACAGAAATGTATGTTTCATGTCATTTATAAATCTGGACAGTATGCTAATTTTTATAGTGAAATACATGGCTACATTAACTGAAACCAATACAGTGGCCCCTTCACTTTCACGAGGGCTTAGAGCACAGAACATTTGTAAAAGTGGAAAAACTGCAAATAACTCCCCCTCACTCTCTCCCTCCCATTCCCTTCCAGGGCACCCCCCCATCCCCTTACCTTTTTCCCTGGCACACAAGTCTTCCTTTTCCACACCCAGGCAAAAGGCAAGGGAATGGGAGGGGTGCACTGAAGGGGAGAAGGAAGACACACATGTGCCTTTGCTCCCATTCGATTGCCTCTGTGTGTGTTCTCTGTGCCAGGGCTGAAGGCAAGGGAATGGGAGGGAGGAACACCAGAGGAAGAAAAGAAAGAGGCACGTATACTGTCCCCCTGCTTCCTTTGCCATGTCCCTTGGCATGCATCCTCTGTGCTGGGGCCAAAGGCAAGGGCATGGGAGGGGGAAGCACCGGAGGCGAGAAGGAAGTTCCCTGTGTATCTGAATTCCCTTGCCTTTTGCCTGGGCATGCTTGCCTTCCTTCTCAGTGCCTGGCAAAAAGCAAGGGATTGGGAGGAGGAGAAGGGGGCGTGCATGTGCTTTGCAAATAATCACTGTCACAAAGGTCAAACCTGTGACTGTGGAGGGAGGACTATACTTTTGTTTGGTATTTAGGGAGAACGCCAACCAGGCTGCTTCCTGATTGTCAACCCTGCCTGTCATGAATTTTGGCTGTCCCTTTTTTGCGGTTTTGAATACCTGCCCACACTAATTCAAGACTTCAGGGCTTAGACCATTTCCGCACTACACTCTTATAGCGCAGTTATTCCACTTTCAACATCCTATGGAATCCTGGGGTTTGCAGTTTCGGGAGGGGTCAGGCGATGTAGTGCGGAAATGGCCTTAGTTGTATTCCTTTCTGAAGTGTACGTATGCATGGTTTAAAATGCTTTAGCCTTTCTTGCTGTTCTAACCTGGTGATTTATTTAATACATCTTTATTCTATTTTAGTTACTCTGTTTTGATCAGGAAGTGTTTTAAACTGTTTATACGATTGTCCATCCACATCAGCTGGGGTTAGGGTTGCAGGACCCCCAAGAAAGTGGAAAAACCGTGAATGTCCGTAGGCTACGGTGGGAGCACGGCCCACCTTTTTTGCCCAGTTTTGTCTTCAAAGTGGCCGAGTTCCTTCACAAGGCAGAAGCAGGTGGCTGGCAGGTCTTTCTGCCACCTCTGCTGCTGCTCTGCACTATTTTTAATCAGGACTTACAAGCCTCACCTCATGGTTGCAGTCTCTCGTCAATTTTTCTTGGTCTCACCAAGCTTTCAAAGAGACTGTGAACACGAAACTTAAAAGTCCCCCTTAAAAAGGCATAGGGCAGGAATGGAGGTGGTTGCAAGTAATCCACAAATAATCAAATCTGGGAGCGTTAAACCTGCAGGTGTGGAGGGCCAGCTGCACTGTTTTCATGCGAGGCCACCCTGAGATCTAGGAAGAGGAGGGCACTGCTGTAAATAGAAATGCCACAGAGAATGAACCTGAGGCCCAGCAGCACGGAAGGCAGACTCATTCCCTCTGTAGCTGATGTTCCAGCATGAATTGTTGTTCTTATAGTTGTGTGCCTTCAAGTCATTTCCAACTTATGGCTACCCTAAGGCAGTGATGTCTTCAAGTCTTTCCCTCCAAGTCTCAAGTCAAGTCTCAAGTCCTTGCAAGGTACTGTCAAGTCAAGTCTCAAGTCTGGGAGCCAAATTTATACCCCAGCCTATATTTCAGAATTTCTGGACACAGAATCAAATGAAGTCAGTTTTGAAAATTTAAGCAGAGTTGGCCCTCCACATTTGCAGTTTTGCTAGCTGCTACTTCGGAAATGGGGAATAGGATCTTTCTTACCCCCGTTCCCAAGACTAGAGGCTTTTGTGTCAATGGGCATGAAAGAGTCTGCAGCTTCAGAAGCAGGGAATAGGATCTTTCTTATTTCCCATTACTGAAGCTTCAAAAGCTTTAGAAGAAGGATCCTTCTTCCTCAAGCCCATTGCCTAACACATTTGCTGTTCCCCTCTGAGAAATGCACCCTACATTTTGGGATCGAATCTTGTCTTCTGCTCTGAGGAAATGTTTTAGAAGGCTCCTCTGATATACAGTGTGGACAGGCTGCTAAGCAGACCTCAAGCCTGCCTCAAGCCCATTGCCTAACCCGTTTGCTGTTCCCCTCTGAGAAATGCACCCACACTTTGGGGTTGAGATGAATCATCATGTGAGCAGTGGGCAAAAAGAGATGGAACTGCTGTTCTGGATGAATGTGTTTTATGTTTTGAACCAAGGGCAGCAAGTTCTGAACCAAGGGCAGCAAGGGCAGCAGTTACTAAAAATATATAAGTCTTGAGTCGAGTCAGTATCTCATTTATTGCTGAGTTGAGTCCGAGTCAAGTCACCGAAGTGACCTAAGTTCAACTTGAGACCGAGTCAATTGACTTGAGTCCACATCACTGTCCTAAGATGAACCTAGTACATTTTTTTCTGGGACTGAGAGTGTGTGATGTGCTGAACATCACCCGGTGGGTTGATGGCCGAACAGGGAATCAAACCCTGGTCTCCCAGTTCGTAGCCCGATGCTCAAACCACAACCCCACTCTGGCTCTTCAGATACGAATGCTATTGCTTAAATATTGAAGACAGCCCCATGGGGGGGATATCAGCAAATTCAGGAGTATGGCAAGGTTTGTAATAGCAAAAAATAAAATAAATAAATAAATTAAAAACCTTTAGAGTTACAGGAACTAGGATCGGTCACTGAGGGCTGAGTGTGCTCTGTGGCTAGAGACTCCTGGCTGACTCATGGGGTGGGGAAACTGATCCTGAAAGGAAGGTGAATGGAATGGAGTACTGTACAGGAGGGCATGGCTGGCTGGCTGGCTGAGAGATGAAGGGATGGAGAGGAAGGAGAATGGAATGGAGTCTTGAGTCAGAGGACATGGCTGGCTAGTTGGTTGGCTGAGAGGCGGAGGGATGGGAGGGGGGCATGGCTGGCTGGTGGGGTTATGCAAGAATGGGATTTGCCTGTTCTGTGGGCAATGGTATGTCCTACCACTAGCCCCCCAATCTTACCAGGTAGTCCCAAATTCTGGTGTTGATCAAAAGGGAGAGAGAGGCATCTGCGCTCTGCATGGTATGAATATATTTTAGTAAACCTCTCTCTGATTGATTGATTGATTGATTGATTGCACTTTTTAAACCATCTACTGACCAAACTTCTCTGGGTGGGACATGGTTTGTTAAAAATAGAATTTCAACCATTTAGAAAACTAGCTGGAGAGCATAAAACAGGCCAGCTTACAAAGTAAAATCAGAAGTTTTGTGTGGAAAGGCATAGGAGCACTTAGAAACACATCCTGCCTTCTCCACACCCTGAAATTTGAAACTATGCCTTTTCTTGGATTTCAGCCATCTGCTAAATTCCCCATCTTTGACTTTCTTTCTCTTCCAGGCCAAGCGGGAAGCAGAGCCTGAGACGGGATATGTGGAGCTGGTGATGGTGGCTGACCAGGCGGAGGTAAGATGCTTAGCTGACCCTACCTGAAACCTGACTGTCCACCCAGTCCTCACAGCCCTTCTCCAGGAAGAGATCTGAGATCTAAGCAAGCTTTCTGGTTGAAACAGATTTGTACCTTCCAGTTTGCTTTTATTTAACCTGATAAAGGGAATTCCCAATTTGAAGTTGAAACCTCAAGTTGCTATATCTCAACAAGGAGGGCTTTCCTGTTGTTGTTTTCCAACCTAGCTCACTCACTTGCTGCCATCATCAGGAACCAAGTCAATGAAAAATCTGAGTTAAACACAACTGATGGTTTGTCCAGTCCTGAACAAGGGCAACAGTGTCCTTTTGGCTTCTTGGTAGCCTGTTTTCCGCACTGTATCCAGCATTATTCTCTTTCTTTCTTTCTTTCTTTCTTTCTTTCTTTCTTTCTTTCTTTCTTTCTTTCTTTCTTTCTTTCTTTCTTTCTTTTCCTCTTCCTTTTCAGTTCAAGTTGGATCCTAGCATCAGTCGAACCCATTCCCGGATGGTAGAAATCGCCAGCTACATGGATGGGGTGAGTAGCTAAAGACTGGGTGAAATGGTTTGAACCAGGGATGGGAAAATTCTCCCGAGTTGCTGTCATGTCCTGGGGACCTTGCACTCACAAACTTCACTCAGAGTTCAAATGGAAGTGTTTATTTGGAGCAAAGCAAGTGACACAGCAATCTTCCTTAGAAGTTCCTGAGACTTATTGCATGTTGGGTGGTCGCAGATTTTATACCTTGTCATACAAATGTAGGCGTGCATAGCAGTGGTTGGTTGAAGTCATAAATTTCACGTCACTTTACCAGTACAAGCACTTTCCAAGACCCTCTACTGTTTACATATCTTTTATCCTTGAAGACAGAACAGGTTCCTGTCCCTTTATCTTGTGCATGTTAAGTTCCCATAACCCCTTCCTGATACTTTTATACTCACCCCTCTGATCTTCTCCTCCTTGCCTGGATACATTGTAACAATGAACAATAATGCAAATAACCATTTGGTGCCCTGGAATATCTTAGGAGTTCCAACCAGGTACATAGTTGCAATTAGCAACTGATACCTGATAGAGCTTTAGCAAACTGTAGCCATATCTAAGCTGGCAAAGCTATTCTACGACATATACTAATACACATCCAGCATCTGTATGACAGGAGCCACCCATCCTGACAGCCCCCTCCCTTTTTTCCTTGGCATAAAGTCTGAATTATCTAACCTTTGAATGACTTTTCAAACAATCTGATGACTTGATGGGTACATTAATGTAAATTGGCCGTGGCTGGAGCTAAGGTGGGAAAGAGTTTAACCAGCCAGAGGATCTTTAAACTAGGTGGATGCTCTGTTTTTCTTTTGCTGGTGTATTTTAAGAGAACAAGCACAGTGCACTAGTTTGAGTGTGGGATTTGAGGGTGATCTGACTGTGACATCTATCACCCCGTTGATACTTGATTCAGCTGAGCTGGTTGGCTGGGCGGGTGTCCCTTTGTCCCTCACTGCTCCGTGTGCACCCCTCAGTGGAAGAGGACAACCACCCCAGATTGAAGGAGTGCACCATTCTTTGGTCAAGGGTGCATGATAGGCGTGATTCCCTGCTAGAACCTGCAAACAAGCTCAAGGTCCATTTGTAGAAGAATGTAGAATATTGTTTAACTGGGACACTGGGAAACCTGGGTTCGAATCCCTGCTCAGCCGTGGAACCCCCCGCCAGATGACCTTGGGCAAGTCACATGCTCTCATCCTCAGGGGAAGACAAAGGCAATCCCTCTCTGAGGAAATCTTGCCAAGAAAACCCCATGTTATTTTCACCGTACATTGGAAATGCCTTGAAGGCACACAACAACAGCAATTTCAAATTGTGTTTTATTTTTTTAAAAATGTATTTATTCCTTTTATCCTTTGGTTATATTCCTTCTGTTCCATCGTAAGCTACCTTGAGTCCTGTTCATATGGAAAAGGTGGGATATAAATTGAATGAATACAGTGAAAGGATCCTTTGGTGGGGGCGCTGCTGTGTATCCCACTCCCCGTGGAGGTGAGGTTGGTGGGGACGCAAAAACAGGGCCTTGCCTACGGCAGCCCCTCGATTGCACAACTCTGCCCCAAAGGAGGTCAGGCTGCTTCCATCCCTACTGAGGCAGGCAACCAAAGCTTTATTGTTTTGTACAGGCCATGGCCTTTTAAAACTAGTTCTATAGGTGATGGAAATCAAGGAAAGAAAGAGGGATTTTCGCTGGATATTAAAAGAGGAGTTGTTAAGGGATGAAAAAGTAGTGTCCAAGATAAGAACAGCAATAGAACAATATTTCAGGGAAAACTCAGGAAAAGGAATAGCAAAGAATATAGTTTGGGATGCGGGAAAAGCGGTGATAAGGGGAATTTTTATAGAGCAAGACATATATAAAAGGAAGAAATGGAAAGAAAGTCAAGAGAAAATTATGGAAGAACTTAAGAAAAAGGAAGATGAGCTTAAAAAAGAACCACAAAATAAAAAGATTAAATATGAAGTAAAAGCATTGCAAAAACAAATAATTCAAAATACAATGCAACTGAAGAAGAAATTGAAATATGTAAAACAAAAATATTATGAGCACTAGCAAGGCAGGAAAATGGTTAACCTATAGGCTTAAAAAAGAAAAAGAGAAGAGATTAATCTTGGAAATTAAAGAAGGAAAAGAAGTACATCGATGTCAAGATAAAATAAAATCAGTGTTTTACAAATAATTCCAAAAACTTTTTGAGGAACAGGAGCATGCAGATATATGTCAAAGCATAAAGAAATACTTGGATGAAATAACAATAGCACAAATTAATGAAAACCAGAGGACAGAATTGAACAAGCCAATTACAAGAATGGAAATCATAAATGCAATCCAAAAACTTAAACGTGGGTAAAGCCCCACGTCCAGACGGCTTCACAGCAAGCTATTACAAAATCTTTCAGGATCAACTTGTAGGACCTATACAGAAGGTCTTGAATGAAATAGATTATGGGGGCAAATGAATGAAATAGTTTCCTGGGGCGAAGCACTGATCAGTTTGATTCCTAAAGAAGAAAAAGACCCTCTGGACACTAAAAATTATAGACCAATTGCATTATTAAATATCGATTATAAAATATTTGTTATGATCTTAGCAGGTAGACTCAAAAAAATATTAAATGAATGGGTACATAAAGATCAAAGTGGCTTTCTCTCCGGAAGATCAATAAAAGATAATATGAGAATAGTGTTAAATATAATAGAATATTACCATAAATATAATGACAGAAAATTAGCTATGATTTTTCTAGATGCGGAGAAAGCATTTGATGATGTTAATTGGAAATTTATAGAAGAGACCTTAAAAAAGATAAATATAGGAGAAAAATTTTTTAATTGGACAAATACGCTTTATAAAGATCAAACAGCAAACATATTAATAAACGGAGAAACAACATCTAAAATTGATATTAAAAAAGGGACAAGGCAGGGATGCCCCTTATCCCCTTTAATCTTCCTGATAATCATTGAAATATTGAATATACGAATAAGGAATGACACGGAAATAAAAGGAACACAAATAAAAAACCAGATGTTTAAACTTAGGGCATTTGCAGACAATTTGGTTATCTTGTTGGATAACCCAAATCAGAGCATAAATCGTGTAAAAATGATGTTGCATGAACATGGAAAGGTATCAGGATTTAAGGTGAATTCTGAGAAAACAACTATAATAACTAAGAATATGACTGGACAAGACTAACTAAAAATAACACGGATTTATATACTAACAACTATAAAAAAGTCTGGCAAACAAGGAAGATTTAGAAAGATGGACGAAACTTGATTTATCACTTATGGGTAGGATAGCGGTAATAAAAATGAATATCTTGCCTAGAATGATTTTTCTGTTTCAAAATCTACTCATAATAGTCAATGATGCACCTTTCAACCAATGGAGGAAAGATTTGTTCAAATTTATCTGGAATGCTAAAAAACCTCGTATAAAATGGTGCAACTTGAAAGATATTAGGGAAGGAGATGGACTAGGAGTACCTGATCTAAAGTTATACTACCATGCTTGCTGTATTGAATGGCTGATTACGTGGATTAAGTTAGATAACGAAAGGTTATTAACTCTAGAAGGGGCAGATTTACCTTTCGGGTGGCACTCATATGAGAAAGCCAAAATAAATAAAAGAGTTTAATAACCACTTTATTAGAAAGTCCCTATTACGAATCGGTTACTATATAAAAATAAATTTTATTCAAAACTGCCGTTATGGGTATCTCCACATGAAGCTTTCTATAGGAGAGAGAAACCACAACTAAAAAATTGAATTACATATAAGGATATAGTGAAATGCCAAGGAGATAAAATTGAATTAAAAAATAAAGAAGAATTGATTGAAAGTGGACTCACCACCCATTGGCTATTATAGAGACAGTTGGCAGAGAAATTTAAGATGGATCAAAGAACAATAGGAATAGAAACAAAAGACAATGATTTTGATAAATTGATGAAACCAGGAATAGAACATCTTATTGCGAAGGTATATAAAATCTTACTGAATTTAGAATTAGAAAAGGAGTCAGTAAAGGAACACATGATAAAATGGGCACAGAATACTGGACGCCCAATACAATTAGAAAGCTGGGAAAGTTCCTGGAAGGTACCATCTAGAATATTGAAAAGTGTGTCATTAAAGGAGAATTATGATGAAATCTTTTATAGGTGGTATTATACCCCAGTACAGATAGCAAAAATGACTAAATCAAATAAAAATAAATGCTGGAAATGTAATTTAAAAGGAACCCTTTACCATCTTTGGTGGACTTGTCCAAAAGCAAAAAAAGTTTTGGACACAAATTCATAGTAATATAACAAAAATCATGCAGTTAGAATTTTCAATGCAGCCAGAAATATATTTATTGAATATGTATCAGGAAATACAATTGTTAAAAAATAGATCTCAGTGAAAGTTATTAACTTACACGATAGTAGCAGCAAGAATGGTTTATGCAAGCAAATGGAAGCAAGAGGATACACCAGAATTGGAAGAGTGGTTAATTAAATTATACAATCTAATAAAAATGGATAGATTGACAACAATAATGCAGAAAAATTCTTTGGAACAATTCAATAAAGCTTGGGAACCAATTTTATCATTATTCAAAACTAAATGGGGCAATTTAGCCACAAAAGGAATAGAAGAATAAACACTTTACAATAATAAAAATTCTAAGGAGACGGTGAATAATATGGATATTGAGTTATAAGAAAATAGTTAAGTGAAATAAGATAATCAAAATGTGAATCAAAAAGATATATATTATAATGAAAGAGACCACTTATGGTAATTGATAGTAATAACGAGGAATTTGCTGATCTTGGGTAAAATATAAAATATAGTAAAGCATAATCAAAATAAATATGAATAAGCAGAACTTTACAGTAAGGAATATAGTGGATCAATTATTGTTGGGAACTACAATCTAGGAAATAACCAACTCGTGCAGGGAAAGAGAATAAGGGAAGTAATTTTAAGAGGGAAAAATCCAGAAGTTAGGTATATGAAATATGATATTAATATATGGATACTACGTAAATACTTGTATTGTGTAAATATCTATAGGAGGAGAGAAACAATTTTGTAAGGAAGAATATAGGGAATCTTTTAAGTTAGATGTCTATTGTATAGATTATCACATAGATTATATGGATTGGATAGGCAAAGATAGGTATTTAGTATAATTTGTTAATAGCTTATGGTTTAAGCTATAGATTTCTCTGTAACCTATGGTAATGTATAGATAAATTTCATTGTTTTGTTATTATTGTTTTAATAAAAAGATTTGAACACATAAAACTAGTTCTATAACTGGCTTTTAAAATTGTTTGAACTCTTATTTTTACGGAGACGATCGGCTTTTAAAATTCATTTTCTCCTTTGTTTTAATTTTTTCCAATGGTTAGTTCAGCACTCGGGAGCCTCAGCACATGGGAAAATGCTAGATAAAATAAGCAAAGCTAAATAAACAAGTCATACACACACACATATACGCAAAGCAGCTTTTTTGCACAGATACATTTTTCAGGGAAAAAAGGTCTCACAGTGCAAAAAATTCTCCAAGTGATGGATTTATCTTTTCAAGTTGTCTAGATGTACTATTTTTTTTTCTACTACAAACCAGTTTGGCAAACATGATTAGCTTTTGAAATATGCATGAAAGCTTTCATAGTCCTTCCATAGGGGGAGAAGACTCTTGAAATTCTTCATTCTTACTTGCAAGAGAAAAAAAATAATAATTGGAAACTTACATTCGTATCCTGGAGAATCACTCCAGCTTAGGGTAAACAGTACTAAGCTAGATGGGTCAGTGGTCTCTGCTGGTATAAAGTCACTTCCTACCTTCTTTGATTGGAACAGCAGGGCAAAAAGTGCAATCTGGGATTAGGAAGTCACTCTCTGTGCCTGCCCTACCTCACAGGGTTATTGTAAAGATAAAATAAGGAGAAGGGGAGCCCAATCTGCAAAGTGAGTCAACCTTCCTGCTGCTCTCCCAGCCTGCTCTATCTTATAGGGCGAGATGTGTCTACCTCCTTGAGATCAGTGAGAAGGAAGGTCAGATATTAAATAACTAATAAATAATTTGGCATCAAAACTCTGCAGAAAAAAAAGCTCTCTTTGGCTCTTTTCTTTCTTAAACCCGATCCTTTCCCCTGCTCAGTTTTATCGGACGCTGGGTCTGCGGGTGGCACTTGTTGGCATTGAAATTTGGAACGAGCGGGACCTCGTGTCAACAGTTGGGTCTCCTCGGGAGGTGCTGGAGCGGTTTCTGCAGTGGAGGGAAAAAGATCTGCTTCTCCGGATACCTCATGACAGCGTCCAGCTCATCATGTACGTTGCTGGTGAGGTTGGGGCTCTGCTGGGACTAACCAGAAGGTCCCTGGAGGGAGTGGCATTGGTGGTGCAGTGGAATCAGTACTCACAGGGTCCAAGAGCTGGGATTTTTTTAATTAACAGGTCAATCTGCTCCCAACTCCAGGTTCCCCAATCTGCAACCCTAGCATTGCTAGCAGGGAAACTGGTTTTTAAGATAACAAATATATGATTGTGAGTTATTCCTGTCATACAGCAAAGTGCTATGTATAAAGTCAATCTCATGTATAAAAGTCAGGTTCTGGGACCGAAATCAGAGGCTTTGATATGACCCATGGATGAATCAAGGGTCATTCCATGGAGAGGGGAAGTTGCTAGCACCAGCTTAGGAGGCCAGCCGCCCCAGCTGCCGCCACGATTTTCCCGCCCACGCCTTCAAAAAGGCCTTTCGCAACTCTCCTCAGAAGGGGATGGTTCTTTTTTTGACGAACATTAAGGTACAGTATTAATGCTTATCAACAAAGGAACCATCCCCTTCTCTGAGGAGAGTGGCGAAAGGTGAGTTAGTCCATTTCAGGAGCACCTAAAAGAAGCATCAACCCCCTGTACTCTTTTGGCGCTCCTCTGAGGGGAAGCACCAAGAGCCACTGCCACCAGTGCCATTTTCCCACCCAGGTATCAAAAAGGCCAGAAGCGGTGCCATGGTGGAGAAAATAGAGGAGGTCAGTGCTTCTTTTAGGTTCCCCCAGGACAAAGCTCTAACCCGCCACCACTCAGAGTTAAAATAAGAGTTTGATAACAGTTAAGGTATAGTACTTATGCTGAACTGTGGATATGTCAACCCAGATTTTTTGGGTTAGTTTTTTGACTAAAATTCCTAGACTTGTACATGAGTATGTACGGTATTCTAGTACAGCCTTGTCTCGAATGACCAGTTAAGACCTTTACCTTTACAAAAGTCCGGTTCAGGATGGTTTGTTGATCTGGATCACAGGAAAACTAGGGGGATCTCCAAACAAGCAGAACACCCCAAACCAGGACTAAAATCAAAGTGGAATCAAAACTAGAATTCCAAACAATTATCAACAGAATATTAACAAGAGAGTCGTGCCTGAACATAGGGAATAATACGCAACAGCAGAAGCCAGCGGGCAGTACAGTAGTATAACAACGTAGAAGCACATATACTAGCAATAGCTTCAGTTCTAATAAATAGTCCTAAAGTCACACGTGGAAATCTACATTTGAGTTCAATATCTGGGTTTATTTAAGCTCCAGTTTGAATTGGGGTTCTCTGTGTTCTTCCTGTCTTGTTAGCTCATTGCTAAAAATTAATTTTATACTCGTTATTTGTCTTGTTTGGGGTGTGTGGCTTCTCAGTGTGGATCAGCCTTGCTGCTGTATCTTTTTAGACTTTTCCTGGAAGGGTGGTCGTGGGGCTGTTACAGTGAGCACTTGCACTTCACAATTATGCCACCCAGTGGCAATGGCGTGGTGAAGCCTTCTAAAACCTTGCTCTGGATGAAGCCTCAAGGGTTGGCCCTTGAATCTGATGCTGTGGCAGTGGCAGAGCTTGGAGTGTGTGTGTGGGGGGCTATGGCGCGAGGGCTGTGGTCACCATGCTCAGGGGCAGGGCTATGGTTTGTGAGGCGTGGCCAGGGCGCGCAGGGACATGGCTATGGGCCGGGACACCCCAAAAACATTGCCGCCCAGGGCGAATCACCCCCTCTCCGCCACCATGTCCCTAAGTGACTGTGCTGTGGGTGTGGCTGTTGCAAAGGGCAGGGCGTAGAGCTTCAGTGGGCAGGGCCATCAGAGTGCAGTGCCCCACAAGGAGCCCCTTTTGTGAGTGGCATTGTCTTTCCTGATGTTCTCTGTACAGATAAGCTGTGTTTTGTGCATTTGGATGAATGTTCATATGTGTACCCTCTCTTTCCTTTGGGTGTCTTTGCCTCTCTTCCTTCGCCATTAGGGGCTCCCCGTTCACCGGTGGCATGTTTGGGGCATCCACCCAGGGTTCCATCTGCTCCAAGCGCTCAGGTGGGATCAGTATGGTAAGTGAGGACACCCTGATTTCTTGGAGGGCTGGGGTGATGTAGAAGGAGAGCTACAAACTGGGGAGTCCACTGTCTGGATGTCTTTAGGAATTTGTTAATGTCCTTTCGCCAGTGGTGGGTGTTGGGCACAAAAAGATTTTCAACCATTTAGTCTTTTGTTTTTGAGTTCCTGAGCAATTCTAAACAAGCCATTCTTTGGGTTAAAAAGTCTTTGTCTTGCTGACTTCTTGCAAACTGCTAACTGCAAGAACTGTGCCTACAGTCGTGCCATAAGAAAAGGCAGCAAGAACAGTTTTGAAACTGGCTGTCCTACTCTGAGAATATCCATTTGTTTACAGAAAAGGTGACTCTTATGCTAGAATGGTCATGAAGACTCCATTCTCTAGACCTTTCAGCTTACGTGAAACAACTTTTGCCTGATTTCTCTCTGTTCATGTAATGCTGAAAATTCTGTAAATATGCTGATGCTTCAAATAAAGTTTGTCCATCTGACACTACTGCTGTGCAGCCGGGCTGAAAGCAGAGTCTGAAAACATGTTTCCTCTTGGCCCAAAGTAATCTTTTTTGTCTCTATCTGGGTTCAGGGCCCAATCCAGCTCTGTGCCACACCTGGGAAGGTATGGTGGGACTGATAATTCGTTCTCACCCAACAGTGGGAAAACGTTTGGCTTTCTGAATGGTTTTGGACTACAGCTGCCATCAGCCACAATCAGCTTGGCTAGAGATTGGGGATGATGGGAGTTTTCAAAAATACTTGGAAGATGCTAGGAGTGGGCAATTGTAGAGGGAGTATGGGGCATTTTTCACTCTGAACCCACCACTGGTGCCATCTCTCTCATTCCCATTGCAGGATCACTCAGTCAGCCCACTAGTGATGGCCTCCACCCTGTCCCACCAGCTAGGCCACAACCTTGGTTTCAACCACGACGGTGCCAACTGCGGGTGTGATGGATCCAGCCCCAACCTCCCCCCGGGCCGCAGTTGCATCATGGAGCCACCCACGGGGTGAGTGTGAGTGTGTGTTTCAGGGAGACACGGTCAGGAAAAGGACAAGTTGAATTGTTACCCTGGCTACTGGGGTCCCTGGGGAACACCTGGATTTTACTAAGGTTGGGGAGGTTAGCGGAGCACAACTTGACAAAATGGAGGGCAGGGCAACGCAGTGAGATCTTTTATCCTATGTTTATGGGGTCAGACTGCATGAGAAAGAGAGAAGTCAAGTGTCCTTTTAAATGGTCTTTTATTTGGTAGAATAGGCAAAGTTTACTCACATTCACACACAAAGCGTTCACTCACAGAAGCACACAAGGACTATTGAATTGAAGCTTTTAAGAGAGGGAAGAGTCAAAGGGACAAAGCGAATATACTACACCTGATCTTGAAGGCTGCTGTTTTGGGAAAACAGGGGGACAAATTGGCAGACAAAGAAAGAGAGAGAGAGATTGCTGGCCAGCCAGTGACAGAGAAAGAGAGAGAAAAGCTATCCAGAGCAAGAAAAAAAGCTAGCCAGGGCCCCAAAAGGGAATGCAATTATAAGTATGCCTGGGGTGGGGGTGGGGGGCAGACCCTTTTCCTGGGAAAGGACAAATGGCCAAATCAGTCAGATGGCGTAAAAGATTTTTATGGCAGTGTAATCAGGGTTCAGGAAAAGGATAGGTGGTGAGGATGGTGCAATTATGGGTTTGTTTGAAATCTTCCTGTTTTCCTGAACCAGAGTTATCAGTCTTTCTTGGAATTTTCCAACAGCTGGGTGTCAAATTAAGTGGGTAGCCAGTTTTTATGGCTTGGTTTTCCAGAGGATATGCAAACCACAGGGGGTTTTGCTCTTCTCAGGAGATTCCTTTTGTTCTCCTTGCAAGAGCCATTAAGTTGAACTGAGCCATGCTCTGAGATCATCTCTGACCTGCTTTTCCAGACAGTTGCTTTTCCACATGGCCTTATCCAGTCATTGTATGTGATTTCTGTTTTATGCTAATTAAACATATCTGCCTACACACACACACACACACACATACACACGTATGTATGTATGTATGTATGTATGTATGTATGTATATGTATATATTGCTAATTAGACTGTCAGGATAGTGGGGTTATAGAATTACCAAGATCAGACTTGGGTCACATCTTAGAATAGTTAATTTTTTGGACTACAGCTCTGACAGCGCAGCCAACATCCATGTAATTTTTCTAAGCTTTGGCTAAGATCATAGGGCTACATTTGAGTTTGATGCCAGCTGAAGTGCACTGTTGAAAGGAATGTGTAGTCACCACCTACATAATTCTCACTGATTTCAACAGGTCTGCTCTAGCTGGGACTAAAATTGGGTTTAACCCAGAAATTTGGAATTGTTCTTAGAGGTCATGTAGTACAGTTTGAGCCTCCCCGTATCCAAAATGCTTGGGACCGGAAGTGTTCCATATTCTGGATTTTTTTTAAATTTTGGAATTAGGAATACAGAGCTAGCATGGTGTAGTGGTTAGAACGTTGGACTGTGTGACCCTGGAGACCAGGGTTCAGTTCCCTGTTGAGTTGTGGAAACACACAAGGTGACCTAGGCTGTGTCACACACTACAACAACAACAGCAGACCTTTTTTGGAATAGCCTCATGTCTTGTTCGTTTGCTACCTGTGTTGTGTATGAGAGGCGGGACTGGGAAGAGTCTGAGGATCTGTGAAATGCTGCCAGCTGGTGGGCAACTGGAGGCAAAAAATTACAGTTTCCAGAGGTTTTCGGATTTTGGATTTCTGGGTAAGGGAGGTTCAAGCTGTAAAACTCCATACTCAGTGAAGAATCTGCCATGTGAGATAAGCCCACAGAATCCCTCATAGATGATTGTCCAGCTTCTCCTTCTGGGATGGGAAAAGCAAACCCCACGGGATATTTTGCTGGCTCCCAGGGTCCTCAAGGGGCCCACTTTTTGCTCCCAAAAGCCGCCTAGAGGGGTGATGGGGACATTTGTGCTGTGTTTTATGGAGTCCTGAACTGTTTTAAGGCCAGGAGAAGCCTTTTTTCTAATGGAAAATGAATTGGAAGTTCGGGTCTAAAAAAACTTGATTTGTTTACAGTTTCTACTTTTATGGGTTCAGCACTCACAGATTTAATTATCTTTGAGTTTTTTTAAAAAAATTAATTTGATTTTAAAAATTTACTGTATTTGACCCTGCCATTAAAAAAATGTCCTCTCTAGGAATCTCCAAGTCCTTCAGCATGATTCTATGGTCAGCTTATGCAGGAAGTGGAGACAGAGTCATGCTGGAGGACCTAGAAGTTCTTGGAGAGAACACTTCTCTAGGCATTGCTTGGTCCTCCAGCATGACTCCATGGCCGACTTCTGCCAGAAGTTGACCAAAGAGTCATGCTGGAGGACCTAGAGATTCTTAGAGAAGTGTTCTCAGGTAAGAAAAACAGTGTTTGTGATTTTTATTTTATTTTTATTTCTGTTTTTTCCACTTTTGCAGGGATCTTGCCCTCTAAACCCATGCAAAACTGGAGGGCTCACTATATTTTTCTGACTCACTGTATTTTTCCATAACCCTCTGAGCTATCCAGAGGGGGCAGTGAAGCTCCCTAACCTCTGATAGTTGTCCACCTCTACGCCACTTAAATACCTCCAAGATATCCATTCCACTGCCAAATAACTCTTACTGTTAAGATGCTTCTCCTGATGTTCATGCAAAATCTGCCTCCTTTCAGGTTCATAGAGTTGTGTGTGTGGTATGTATATGCATACATACACTTATGTGTATGCAGGTATGTTTCCCTCTCTGTCTCTATCTATTATATATGAATGAATGAATACATACACCGGTACACACACACACATAAATGCAGTCTACAGCAGTGGCTAAGAGGAAATTCTCTGTGTTGCATGTCCAAGAAATGCCAGAAATTCCTCACAAGTTTGCTGCGAGGCTAAAGGTCGAAGAATATCTTGTATACTACTTTGAACTTACTGGAGGGAAGGTGGGATAGACATTAATAAAAGCTATAGTCCAGCCCCTGCAGGAATCTTGTAACTAAAGTGTCCTTATCAGTCTCCTTGCAGGAATCTTGTAACTTAAGTATCCCTGTCAGTCTCCATGTAGAAATCTTGCAGTTGAAGTCAGTCTCCACGCAAGAATCTTGTAATTGGCATGTAACTCTCACTCTGTACTCTCTGTTTAAATACTGCTTAAATACCATCCCAGAAGAAGATCTCACTGTATGTGCATGACAGCTCTTCAGATATTTGAAGACAGCTATCATAAAGGGCTTTGGAAACACTCAAACATTTTGCCCTCCTCTCTTCCTTAGGATAATGCCTGGACTGACTTTCAGTGTTTGCACTCATCGGCAAGTCAAAGAGATCCTTCAGAGCAATCGGGTCTGGTGCCTCTGGGACGTGCCGGAACCGGGCCGGCTGGTGGGTTCCCGCTGCGGGAACCGTCTTGTAGAGGCTGGAGAGGAATGTGATTGTGGCCTCAGGCTGGTAGGAAAAAAAGAGTTTCTTTCTTTCTTTCTTTTCTTTTTGATTCCCAAGTCCTACTTTCTGTAGATGATCTTGCTGCCCAAATGTGGTATGGGACTCATTCCTTTGTTCATTTAACACAGAGTATACAAGGGGGAAATAAAACAAAATGTTTCAGGGCAGAATGCCAGCCAACCAGCCATGTCCTCTTCTATTCTGTGTCTTTTTCCATTCCATTCTCCCTCCCTGGTGATTCTCTCTTTTTCCCTACATTCAGCTGTGGCCACTGAGCATGCTCAGTAGTCTGTTTTGGAAGGGATGTTTTGTTCCCCTCCCAACAAGCTTTTCTTGGGGATGATGGGAGAAGAGGGTCCAAGATCAGCTGGTGGGTTTTATACCTCACTAGAGACATCAGTCTTGATCTCCCAAATATCAGAGCAGTACCTTCAACTGCCAAGTTACACTGGCATTCCTTTAGGCAGCCAAAAATATACCATCCAGGGAAATGAGGAAGACACCAGCAGGCTGAGTCCATGGTTTGGAATGGAAAAGCTTGTTGCTATTAACTGCCATCAGGTTGACCTGACCTGTAGCAACCTACAGATGGGAGACCTCCGGGCCACCCTGTCCTCAACTGCCCTGTTTAGGTCTTGCAGATTGAGAGACGTGTCTTCCTTGACTAAGTCTCTTCATCTGTAATGCAGTCTCCCTCTTTTCCTGCTGCCTTCTGTCTTAGCAAGCATTATTGTATTCTCTAGTGAGTCCTGTCTCCTCATGATATGGCCAAAGTACGGTAGCTTCAGTTCAGTCAACTTGGCTTCTAGGGAGAGTTCAGGTTTGCTTTGCTCTAGGAACCATTCCTTTTTAGCAGTCATATTTCCAGAATCCTCAAAGGAGGGCTTTCTGGTGATGCCTGTCCAGTGGGGACACAAGAGAGGGCCCTCTTGGTCGCCACTCCCAGACTTCTAGGCTGTGGAATTTTCTTCCACAGGAGACTGGGCTAGCTCTTCTCTCTGTTCTTCCTTCCAGACTTTTCTCTTAAAATAGGCATTTGATGATGATTTAGTTTCAGGGAGTCTCTTTTTAATGTGTATGTGCTGTATTTTTTATCATATCGTTACATTTTGAAATGATTTTATACTTTCAAAAATTAATGGTATGTTAAGACGATTGCTTGTTGAATGGTGTGTTAATGTTTTGTGTTCATCAGATTTTCAGCTCTGTCTTGTTTAAATCTTGTTGCAAGCTGCCATGAATCCCACAGATTAGTGACTGAAACATTGTCAGAAAATGGAATTGGTTGAAAAGCAGAACCCATGGACTGTACTGTAAGGAGCATGAAGGACTTATGGAGGCTCACTTGGGACCGGCCGTGCGTGTCCTGCTTGCAAAGTCTCTCAGCTGGCTTAGCACCTTTTTTACCCCCTCAGCTTGCTATTCAAGCAGCGCACATGCATGAGCAATTCCAAGTGAGCCTCCGCAGGCAAGAATTGCTCATGAAAGAAGAGAACCCCTGTCAAAGTAATAGAACTTGTCCTTAATTTGGAAGCATCAAAAGAGCAAGCCATCAGATAATGGGGCATCAAAAGGTGGGGGCTTCCTGATTCCTGTAATAACAGGATCATTAACTAACCAACTAACTGACTGAGTAACTGGTTTTGCCCCAGCAATATAAGAACATAAGAAGAGTGACAGCATAAACAGAGCCCAGTAGGCTACTGGATTTTCCACCATTAATACTTCCCTTCTGTCTCCTCTCTCACACCCCATTCCCTCAGGAGTGCGAAGACCCATGTTGCAATGCAACCTCTTGCAAGCTGATGCCAGGAGCCCAGTGTGCCACGGGAGGAGCCTGTTGCCACGAGTGCAAGGTAATGTGCCACGGCAGATGAAGCTGGGAAATAATCCCTCCATTTGTTGACCCTCTCTCCCACCCAAAAGGGGCCTGGTTTCACCTTTCACAAATCTCCAAATAACTTCAGAATCCAACTTCTGCCAAAAGCATGCAGTAACCTATCTAAAAGGGTGCCAGATTGAGGGGAAATGGACATTTTTTTTCAAAAAATATTATTGTTATATTTTTAAAGACTCCTTTAAATTGTTGGCATACAAAGGAGATAGGAAACCAGAGGACCTGGGGCCAAATTTGGCTCTTCCAGGTTTGTGGTCCAGGCCTTTTGACCCAATCTAGACTTTCCCCATCACGCCATTGTTAGATGGCTTCCCAGCTTCTGCACCTACCTTTTTTAAAAAAGGTTTTTATTAAGAACACATTTAACTGATGTGAAACAGCATACAGTTAGCCCTCCACATTCATGAGGGTTAGAAAAGCAGGACTGCCACAGAAGTGGAAAAAACTATAAATATCAAAATGCGTGTGTGTGGGAAGTGGCTAAGGCATGGTGGGGGGAATGACACACAGGCTCCATACCAGGTCAGGGAAGGGAGAGGGAAGGAGGAGGTGGGTTGGCGTGGTCGCCCTACATTTCCTCTCTCTCACCCATCTCCTTCCTTGGGTGCGTGTGTGGGCATCGGGAGAGGCCTTGTGCTGAGAAATTGGACTGCAGGCCATCCTTAGCTGTCCATTTAACAGTTGGTGATGGAGGAGGAGGATGACGAGAGGTTGAGGTTTTAAAAGGACCACGTGGCCTAATTGGAGCCACCAAGAGGGCAAGGTTCCCCCAGAAAAGAAGAGCCTAAAGTAGAAGGGGAAGGGGTTGAAGTAACTTGCAAATAATCAAATCTGTGAAAGGTAAACCCACAAATGTGGAGGGCCAGGTATAGACTACTATTTTTGGCACCACCCCTGTTGCTTTTGACCCCACCTCTTTTGCTTTTGGCCACACCCCCTAGCAGAATGTGGCCCTCCTCAGGCTGAGTTCAATCCTCGCTCTTGGTCCACAATTTTTGCCTTTGCCTTGAACCTCTGAGGCCAAATAGGATGATTTTATGGATGTTTTCAGGAAATAAATGCCTAGTTGTACTTCCCTTTTTGTATGAAGGGTATATTTGTGGTTTTAAATATTACATAAGGTGTGCATACACAAAATCTCTCTCATCACTGCCATTCCCCTTCCTGCTGCTCTCATGTAGCTGCACGGTGCTGGATTCCTCTGCCGCAGGCCCCAGAATGAATGCGACCTCCCCGAATTCTGTGATGGGGCCTCCCCACGCTGTCCCACCAATGTCCACAAGCAGGATGGCACACCATGCAAGGGAGGGAAAGCCGTCTGCTATGGCGGGACCTGCCCCACTTACCTGAGCCAGTGTCAGGAGCTCTGGGGCCCAGGTAAGCTAATTTTCTGCAGAGCGTGCACAGGTAAAATGTGAGCTGTCCAGAGGAGGCCAGAACTGTTTCATTGCTTGGCTGGGTATCTAACTGTCACAGCACAAATTTTGTTTCAACTCCATGCCTCCCTCTCTCTTCTGGCAGCTTCTGTCCCCGTCTCTGATGCCTGTATGGGCTCTTTGAACAGCAGAGGAGACCTCAAGGGACACTGTGGCCAGCAAGCCAATGGCTCCTATATCCCATGTGGCAAGAGGTGAGTGATGTCCCTTCTCTCTCAGCCTTCACCTGCATACCTTGGACTGTTCCCTACCAGGGAACCTCCCTCTGGATGACACACATGGTTTGAGAGCAGTTCCCTTCCATTCAGGTGGAGGACAGGTGGGGAAAGGACTGAATGTGGTCCAAGCCCCTCTCCAGGTATTTAGAATCGTAGAATCAAAGAGTTGGAAGAAGGCAAAGGGACTATCCAGTCCAACCCCTGCCGTATACGTTTGCAGGGAGGAGTGAAAAATCACCCACAAAACATGCCCTAATGTGTTAGTTGGGCCCAACTCAACAACTGTCCCCAAAGCATAGGATGAAAATTAGGCAAAAATATGGAGTTTATATATGCAATAAGTAGAAATGTAGTTCAAATAAGTAATTGCTATTTTAACTATATAACAATTACTTTTTTGATCTACATTTCTAGTTAAGATTAGTTAAGTAAAGGATGTTAGGAAGAACTTAGAAGAAGTATAGTAAGCTTTCATTGATGACTCAAGGGAGTCACGAGTCAAAGATGTGTACTTTTGTGGTGTAGTGTAGTGTGTAGTATAGATTTTTTTTGCTTCTTTTGTTGTGTTGTTTGTCTTTGTATTTTTATTTGTTTGTTCATTTGTATATGTATGTCTTTTACATATTTTGAGAAATGGACTTAATAAAAATATTTGTTTAAAAAACTTAGCTGAAAATAGAATTAAAATTAGAGACTGGAAGGCCTGAGTAGAAAAAGCAGAGCATTTGGAGAAAAAAAATTAGCTATTTTTTTCCAAATCCTTTTTTTATTTTCAAGAAAAATGGGCAATAGTAGATTATGGAATATTTTCTGATAGAACAGTAATAGCTTATTTAAACCAAGGTGTTATATGTTTACTCCCTTGATATTATATTTTGTACTCTGTGGCACGTAGACATTAATGTAAGAGTATGTATAATATCTCACATCATTGTAATCCTGGTCTTGGATTCCTTTTCTGAGTTCTTTGTATGGCAATGTGTGCTTTATGTCTCTTTGGCACTTCAAGGGACTACAGGAGACAAAATAACTTTCTTTATTTTGCTCCCCGTAAAGTAGCAAAGCAAAGTTCATAGTTCAGGTGTTCCTTACACTGCAGGACCTTGTAACTCTATAGTAACAATAATAGTTTAAAAAATAAATTCAGTTTGTAACGATTTCCTGAAACAATGAAATCCATGAAGGAGAAACCTGTCAGTGTGGAGGGCTTGACTGTATATGATTTGGTTTGTATAAAATTGTCATGTTTGCTGTAGTAAAAAATGTGGAGGGCTGACTATAGTTTTTTGGTAGTTTCCTTGTTTTTGTATGCTTTTCTCCTCCCCATGTTGAAAACTTGAAATGCCTCTCCTCAGGTTTAGTTACTTGCAGTAAGAGCTTTCAGCTAAAAATAGGCTGGTATTTTTGGTCCCACCCTTTTGTCTGTGGCTCTGTCCCACCGTTGGAATGCATGTCCCACCTGAAAATTTCTCTGAAATTGCCTTCAGTCCTTGGAGTGAAAAAAGTTTCATATCCTAGTCTAGTGGATGGTTTTCTGTCTCATATCCTTTACTGCTCTTAGAGAAGATTGAGCTGCTGAGGTGTAAGAGAAGGTTGATTGAAAGAGAAGGGCAGGCAGCAGCTTTCCGTACGGGGGAGATTTCTGTGAGCAATGTTTCCAGAATTCTTCTCAGCCCAGTTTCTTCCAAGGCACTGTACATTATCTGGCCATGTTTCCAGAGTGGAACTGAGAAATTTCTGGTGTCCTGTTAGGCAGTTATGGTGTCACGAGCCAGACATATGACCTCTTAACAGCTTCACATTCACACAACCGTGGCACCATTGCCATGCCCACAAATGCCACCTAAAACCCCCCTGAAAAGCCAGGCAGACACACCAGGTGAAGCAGCTCTGTGGCATTGGCAAGCAGGGCTCTGAAAGATGATGCATCCAGCCCTCTCCTGCCAGTGAGCCACAGTGCAATGAGGGATTATGACAGTGCATATTTCTGCTTGTTGCAATATGCACCATGGCTCACTGGTGAGAGGGGTATAGATACATCATCCTTCAGCACCCCATTCACCAATGCCACAGAACTCCTTCCCTTGGTGTGCCTGCTTGACTTTTCAGGTGGGCTTGTGGGGGTTAGATTGAGGGGCAGATCATAGCTACATCATCATAACTACATCTCATGTCTTGTTTCAAAACATTGGAGCATTGGACATGCAGGCAGTTTATCATGTTGGTGAGTTCTTACCTTTCCCTCCTCTTCCCTTGACATTCCCTCTGTGTATATATATTGCCAAGACCCCATTGAAGTAGAGTTGATGTATGTTCCTGACCACCAGAGTATGGAGGCCCACAGGATGTGTTACCAAGTGTGGGTTGGTTAAGCTTAGCCATACAGTAACCTCCAGCTAGTGCATTTCAGTATCTTGGAGAGCTCTGACAATGTCTAAGGCTCAGCTGAAGCCTTTTATCCCTTCTGAAAGAGGCTCCGCCTGCAAGGCTCCACCCCCTACCTGTAGAGTGAAGAACCTTAAAGACACAGGTGCTCCAGTCTGAAAGCTAGCATTTCCGTTGTCTCTCAGCCCACTCTCACCTTACCTGCCAATAAGCAGAGATGAAAGAATGCTTGTGTTTCTGTCTTTGGCTGGCTGAACAACAGCAACAACAGAAGAAGAGATATTCAGGGGTAGCTGTGTTGGCCGTGCAGCAAAATAAAACAAAATCCAACATCCTCAAAAGAGCAATATGTTTATTGGTCAACCAAAATGCATAAAACTCATCATGCAAGCTTTCGAAGCTCCACTTGCTGCTTCATCAGGCAAAGGATATAAAAAAAAGTCATATAGGAGAAGAAAAATAACGGTGTTAGAATCACAGGCAGACACTAATACAAAACATAGATCTGTGACTCTAACATGGTCTCCTTTCTATGCTATGGACTGAAAGCCTGAATTAGGGAATTAAAAGCATCCACCACTGTAATGACGTAATCTCTTTCGCACAGTGATGCGTGGTGTGGACGGCTGCAGTGTCAAGACAGTGGCGTCAACACTAAGAAGCAGAGCAAGACTGCTGGGGCGCCTGCCTGTCCACACAGTGCTCTGACTCCTGCTGATGACATCCTTGATCTGGCCATGGTGTCGCCAGGCACAACCTGTGGGCCGAGCAAGGTGAGTTGGTTCATGCCAGATGGATGGTGCATCCCACTAGGTCAAAGGTGTATAAATTTTTCGGCTCCCATTCTTACCATGTTGCCACCAACTATGCAAAGCACGGATCAATTCTTATACATCTGAATTCAGAGGCAAGCTGTCATGCCCCAGTCCCAGGTGCAAACATAGACAAGATCGTTCCCAACAGCCACAACACACAGACACAAACAGGAGAATATGTACTGCAGCTCAGCATAAACGAGAAAGACAGAGCCCACAAGACTCAAGAGCATTTATACAGGGAAGATGAATTATTAATTAGGCAAACAGTTGGGGGAGGCTGTTGGCTAATAAATAAAAGGGATGGGGTGGGGAGAAGTCGGTTGCAGACAACTGCTATTTCTGGTGGAAGCAACACGTTCTTCTTTTGGTTCCTTGGCTTGTGTTTGGAAAACTTGACCCTCACTTTGTGTGCTGACTGTGTTGCTGGATACTCCCTTGAACTGATCCTCTGAATTTATTACTGACTTGGACTGCTGAAACAAAAATGGTAACTGACTGAACAAAACCGTGTAAACCTTGTCTGTGTTGTCTGTGGCAGTTCCTATAGACTCTGTTGGAAGAGTGGGAACCGTGGCTGGCTTTCTGGACAGGACACAGGTCATTATACAACTTCTTGCAGGCATACAAAGCAGAGCTGGGTTCTTTGCATGTGTGCTGAGAAGCAAGCCTCTGCATAACCACTGGAAGGCATGCAATGTATAACTCAGTTTTATATGTGTCTGTTCAGTGATAAACTCCTGTTGTGAGATCTTTTTAGGCATGCAAAGCACAGCTCAGTTTTATGTGCATCTGCTCAACAAGGATTCCATGTGCAAATTTTCAGGAACACAAAGCACAGTTCAGTTCTAGCATGTAGGACAGGGGTGGGCAAAATGGTCTCATATTACACTCTCCCCCAAAGTTTCTTTGCAACCCCTCCAACCTAAAATGGCCCAAAGCACCCCTTGCAATCTGATAAGACATGTGGGAAGGCATGTACTCCCCCTACTAGAACTTCAGAAGACTTAGGCATCAGAAGAGTTTTACCCCTAAACTGGAGGTGATTTCTGGTTGCTTCCAAATTTGAATAAAAAGTCTCCTATGTGTAGAACAATTCAAAATAGGAAACATAGTAAAATTACTATCGCTATGCTAGTAAACTAAAAGCTCTAGAAGCCAAGATGGCTAAACTAAGGCTGTCATACTTTGGCCATATCGTGACAAGACCTGACTCACTAGGAAAAGGCAATAATGTTTGGCAAAGTAGAAGGCAGTAGCAAAACAGGAAGACTGCATTACACATGTATAGATTCAATCAAGTTGTTTTCTGCTGCTCCAGAGACCAGGACAAGGAGCAATGGATTCAAACTGCAGGAAAGGAGATTCCACCTGAAGCTCAGGAAGAACTTCCTGACAGTCAGGGCTGTCCAGTAGTGGAATATGCTGCCTCGGAGTGTAGTGGAGTCTCCTTCCTTTGAGGTTTTTAAGCAGAGGCTGGATGGCCATCTGTTGGGAGTGCTTTGAGGGTGTTCCTGCATGGCAGGGGGTTGGACTGGATGGCCCATGTGGTCTTTTCCAACTCTACATTTCTATGATTCTGTGAAGGAACACACTTCCCCAAATCTGGAAGATGTGAGCAGGGCGGCTGGTGATAGAGTGGCTTGAAAGTGTCTCATCTATAGAGTCACCATAAGTCCAGCCTGACTTGACCGCAGTCAACAACCGCAATGCTAGTAGAGGATGCATAGGGCTATTATGAGTAAAACATTAAGGGGCTGTTGGGAGGGATGGGGCACGTAGCCTGTCAGGATGGGTGGCTCCTGTCACATGTATGCATTAATGTATGTAATAGTATAGCAGTATTAGATCAAACTGGGCACTGCTTGCTATTATGTATCCATCACTAAGTACGATCTCTAAGTACTATCTGAAACTATGTGTCCAGTTGATACCTTTCAGGTAGCTCAAAACTCTGAATGGCTAATTGCTGTATGTTCAATGTCACTTTGCAATGGGTTAAAAGGGAAAAAGATCAAAGCGGAGAAAACCACAAAGTAGTGAGGAGGTGTTAGAGGAATTGGCTACGTGTAAGATAAGGGGATAGGAACTTGGCCTAGCTCCCATGATGAAAGGTATGTAAATAATTGTGAGCCTGGGAAAATGCTTGCACCAGTGGGGTGACTTGACAGGTACCACTTCAACCAGTTATTGATATGCACACCAAAATTTGTATGATCAGGTGTAAAACTTGTAACCAACCTAGATGCTTTAGTCTAAGCAACTTTTGGAAAAGCTGCTGTGTTACTTGCTTTGCTAAAATAAACACTTCTGTTTTGAAACTCTGAGCAAAGGTTTTTTCTTTTCTTTTTGAGAGCAAGTTATCCAGGACGTGACATAGCCCCCAAACCCCTGGAAACATCCCATCTCCAGGGCTGAGGTGGTGGTTGTCTTGTCTGATGTATTGCTTGCCATATCAAAGTAGGTGGTGATATTATTACATGCATAGCTCAGCTAACAAACCTTCTAACAGCAAAGCTCCTATTCACAGTCTTTTACACTTGCCCAGCCCCCCCCCCACTTCCTTGTCCTCTGAAGCTTTTTTACCCCTATTGGCAGGATGATGAAGGAGGGCTGAAGCAACTCAGATGTTTGATGTCAGGTTGCAGCAATAGTATCTGCAGTCAAGGAAGCAATAAGGTGTGCTGAGAAAGAGTGGAGTTCTGTTATAGCTGATCCTACTGCAGCTGTATCTGCCCGCTACAACAGGCATGGCAAACAGCAGCAGCTGGCAGCATACCTTACTGGCCAGGTGGGACCAGCAAAACACAGAAAAGAGGAGAGCAGATAAACCTGCCTTGTAAGTTCCCCATAACATGGGAAAAATGAAAATCTTGCCTTTTTAATGAAAAATAAGAGGGAAAAGTAGAGGCCAATGAAATAAAAAGAATCATCTTTGGATGCATTTTAGAAGAAGCTTTCAAGATTCTGAAAGATTCAAAACTTTGTTTACTTAATACAAGACTTGCCTGACCTGTTTCTTTTTAAAAAAATTTTCATTTACATCTTTATTAGTTTTTGATAGAAGCTTGCTGAACAGGTTGAACTACCTTCTGTTTAGTGGTGTAGAAATCCACCTCTGTTCTTTCTGGTATCAAAATTTCTGTTAAGTCATTTCCAGGAACACATCAGCTCTGTGAACTGAAGTGTACCTGTATTATTATCAATACCCAACCCTTTCCCCTGAACTTACAAAAATTACATTAGATACAAGTACATAGATAAACACTTAAAAGTACTTATTCTTAAATGCAATTAAAGTGTCTATAGAAGTGTAATGTCCTGGATAGCTTGCATACTCCACAAAGTCCACTCAGAGTTGATTAGCAGAATTTATTTGTAGGAAAGCAAGCAACACAGCACACATAGTCTGAAGTTTCTGAGACTAAAGCATTAGAGACTTTATATCTTTCCTTACAAATTTAGGCGCACGAATCTGTGTTTGAAGAGGATCATAAATCCACCATTATCCCACCATTCTGGATGTTTTCCCAGACTACCAGTTGTTTACCTGTCTTTCATCCTTGAGGCTGAAACATATTTTCTGTCTCCTTTTCTCTGAACATTTACAGTTCTCACACAACACTTTTTGGTACATTCTTGTTTCCTCCCTCTGATCTTCTTCCCCTCTACCAGATACATGGTAGCATTGGGCAATAAAGCAATTCACCATTTTATTAATTGGAATACACAAACATGCTTCAAACAAATACATTTGCAGCGTTCTAAAAAAATTCTAGGAATGCCTAAGCTAACAGCCTCTCTGTTCTAATACCCATCCAGCAGATACCTTATGGCAGGAGCCATGCATCCTGGCAAGAATATAAAAACTGTTGACAACACTGTCATCATTAAAAGGGAATAAAAAGTAGTACAGTACCCTAATAGAAACTCTTGGCTTATAATACAGTCAGCTGTGGAGACCTCCCTAAATGGCAGTTTATTTTCCTTCTCATTGCAGGTCTGTGTGGACCAAAGATGCCGGGACCTCTCCTCCTTGAAGCTGCCAGCATGCCAGTGTAATGGACATGGGGTAAGAAGGGGGCACATCAAAGTGTGCCAAAGGGATGGATTTGCAAGGGCACATGGAGTGGGAGTGGGGAGAGCAAAAGGGATCTCTCTGGTATTTCTGATCCTACCCATGTCATTTGTTGTCTCATCTTTACAAGGCTGGTTACAACATAGGAAGCAGCCTTACCCCACCTCAGACCACTTCTGTGTGTACCTCTATCAATCAGAGATAGATTACTGCGTAAATATGACAAAAAACCACATTTCGTCTTAGGGTGCTGGGTATGTTTAGTCTGCAGAAAAGAAGGTTAATAGAGGACATGATAGCCATGCTTAAATATTTGAAGGGATGTCATGTCACTGAAGAGTGAGTGGGCTTGTTTTCTGCTGCTCCAGAGACTACGACAAGGAGGAATGGATTCAAGCTGCAGGAAAAGGGATTCCAACTCAGCCTCAGGAAAAACTTCCTGATGGTCAGAGCTGTTTGTCAGTGGAATGTGCTGCCTGGGAGTGTGGTGGAGTCTCCTTCTTTGGAGGATTTTAAGCAGAGGTTGGATGGCCGTCTGTTGGGAGTGCTTTGATGTGGGTTCCTGCATGGCAGGGGGTTGGACTAGGTGGCCCCTGTGGTCTCTTCCAACTCTACAATTCTGTGATTTTATGATTCAGCCACTTAATTCAGCATTTCCCAAGACATTGTTTGAATTCTTCAAACTAGATTTGTGGGTCCTTGGGATCCTGACCTGAATACAGTGAACCCTACATATTTGCTGGTTTCTCTTTCATGGATTCGATGATTTGCAAATTTGATTAATATGTTTCCTCTAGGAATCTCTAGGTCCTCCAGCACAATTCTGTGGTCAACTTCCACCAGAAGTTGATCATAGAGTTGCCTACAGATTCCTAGAGAGAACACTTCTCTAAGAATCTCTAGGTCCTTCAGCATGATTCTGTGGTCAGCCTCTGCTGGACATTGACCATCGGGTCATGCTGGAGGACCTAGAGTTTCCCAGAGAAATGTTCTCTCAGGTAGAAAAAAATTAGAGCTTCCATTTTTATTTATGTTGGTGGTTTTTCCAGTTTTGCTGGGGTCTTGCTCCCTTAACCCCTGGAAGAGTGGAGGGTCCGCTGTATTTTTCCCATTGCATTTGCTTCCTCCTCCTCCTGGTAACCTTACTTGCATCCATGAAAACCAGAAACATGCAGAAAAGCAATTGAAAGGAGAAAGGGAAAGTGCAAGGACATAAGTGTGATCTGATCTCGTTCCCAAGTTCAACATAATCTGGAATTTTATTATGGAGAGAGAAACACATCGGGTTTTTCCCCCACAAAGTTTTAAAAATGAAGACACTTGAGATCGACAACTATAAAGGCAGTCAGTATAAGGCCTAATTCTTCACTGGCAAGGAGGTGTGTCTGAGCCTAAGGAATGAAATGATTCTCCAAAAGCAACTTTCTAATCAGAGCCTAGAAATCAGAGCCTAGAAATCTGGGTACTCCGATATGCAGCAAGAAATCCAGAAAATGTGAAGAAAATGGTTAAAAATATAGACAATCCATTAATGGATATAATGCTCTGGTAGGTTTTTTTGTGCCTTGAAATTGTTTCTAACCTATGGCAATCTGGGGGTTTTCTGGAGCTGAGAGTGTGTGACATGCCCAAGGCCACCTGGTGGGTTTCCATGGCTGAGTGGGGAATCAAACTCTGGTCTCCAGGGCCATGGTCTAGTGCTCATAAAATCATAGAATCATAGAACTGGAAGAGACCCGAGGGGCCATCCCGTCCAACCCCCTTCTGCCGTGCAGGAACCTACATCAAAGCACTCCTGACAGATGGCCATCCAGCCTCTGCTTAAAAACCTCCAAAGAAGGAGACTCCACCACACCCCCAGGCTGCTGCTCAAACCACTACATCACCCTGACTGTCTATGTAGTGTTCTGTCCAGGTGTATTATCCTGTTCCCTTACTTGTGCTTGCAATCTGTAAGGATGCTTTCCTGCTCATGGTGGTGGTTGCAGTCCTTCCTGTTAACAGCCACGGAATGTCCTTTTTCATCAACCTTCCCTTCTGCAGGTCTGTAACAACAAAGGGCATTGTCACTGCCAGCCAGGCTGGGCACCCCCAAACTGCCAGAGCAGTGGAGACGGTGGTAGCGTTGACAGCGGCCCACCTGCCAAGGAGCCAGGTATGTGCTGTGAAAAGGGGGGAAAAATACAAGGAGAAGGAGCACTGACTCTTTGACAGAGCTGGATGTTGTGATTGTCAGCATTATTGTAGGCATTGTTACGCAATCCGGACTTCATTAGGTGTCAGAGTTTGGAGTGTTTTTTTAGAAAACTAAATGTGTTACTCATTTCTCATTATTTTAATAATAAGCAATCCCTTGATTTAGTCCGAGATTTTTTAAAAAAATATTATTAAAGACTTCCCCATAGAAATAGAAAAAAAAAGAAAAGAAGACAAAAAAGGCAAAGCAAAAAAGTAAAGTAAAAGTAAAAAAGAAAGAAACAACAGAGAGAAAACGATTAATGTCGACTTCCGACTTTCTTAACAATGGTTATACATTTTACTGTATGAGATAACTTCCCTGATTATATACTATTCATGCACTTCTTTTGAGTTAACCCACCACATTTGCTAGTTTCCCCTTTGCAAATCTGATGATTCACAGATTTGATTAATATGTTCTCTCTAGGAATTTGTAGGCCATCTGGCATGATTTTATGATCAGCTTCCAACACTGGAGGACCTAGAAATTCCTAAAGAAGTGTTATCTCTAGGAATCTCTAGCAGAAATTGACCATGGAATCAATTCCTAGAAAAGTGTTCTCTCTAGCAGAAGTTGACCACAGAATCATGCTAGAGGACCTAGAGATTCCTAGAGAAGTGTTTTTAGGTTAAAAAAAAATAGCGTTTGTGATACGTATTTGTATTTGTGGGTTTTTCATTTTTGTGGAGGTCTTGCTCTCCTAACCCCTGCAAAAGTTGACTATAATTGTCAAAACCTACAGTTAACATGTTATTCTAACTTTTTCAGCCAAAGTACAACCAAAGGTTCCCAGTATTTCTAAAATGACACCAGTGATTTTTCTGTGATCAATGTTGATAGCTTGTCCATTTCAGTTAGATCGGTCAATTTCAGCAACCAATTCTTGTTCATTGGAATTATGGTACTTTCCCATTTCTGTGCATATGTTAATCTTGCTGCCGTAGTCATAGGTGGTAGTAATCTTCCATATCTCTCCGTTTGATTTAGTCAGAGGTTGATTATAGCATATATATTGCGAAAACTTGTGTCATGCCCTAGTCTGGGTACCTGGATGCAAACATAGGCAGCATCTTCCCAGCAGCAACAACACACAGGCATGAACAGGACAATATTTACTGCAGCCCAGCATAGATGAGAAAGGAAGAGCCCGCAAGAGTCAGAGCACCTATATAGCAAAGTCTCATTAATCAGACAAACAGCTGAGGGAGGCTGCTGGCCAATAAATACAAAAGATGGGGTGGGGAAGCAATGAGTTCTTCTTTTGATCCTTGGCTCATGTTCCTGAAAAACCTTGACCCTGGCTTTATGTGCTGACTGTGCTGCTGGATGCTTCCTGAAACAAGAATGGTGATTGCCTGATAAGCTTCTGTAAACCTAGACTAGGGGTGCTACTATAGTCTCTGTTTAAGGACTGTGAACCATGGCTGGCTTTCTAAACAGAGCAACCTGAGTAATAATAGCAACAACAGTAACAGCTATCGTAATAGTAATAGAAAGATTGGCTTATAGATGTGGCAATCCTAAGAGACAGCAGATTAGAAAACAAAGAGAGGTAAACTATGAAGAAGTATCAAGACCTATAAACTAAGATTTCAGCCTCTGGAAGAAGAAGAAAACGATGGTGGTTCCAGAGGGGAGAAGTTCTTTGGGAGCAATTCAAATGGACAGACAAAATATCTGAACAAAATCACCAAAGAGAGTATCACAGCAGCACAAGTTGAAAAAGCGATAATGCTTGGAACATGCACATTATCTGATGATACCTCACTGATTCCTAGATTCTTGGATAGAATCTGAATCTGATTATTCAAAGCTCCAGTCGGTAATATCTGATAGACTATGAAACCACTGTAGAGGCTTCTCCTGCTTATCTGACAGGTTAAGGACTGGAACACTGGCAGAAAACGGAATTAGTTGAAAAGCGGAACCCAAGGACTGTACTGTAGGGACCATGAAGAACTTACAGGGGTTCACTTGGGAGCGATCATGCGTGTGCTACTTGCAAAGTTTCTCAGCTAGGTTAGTGCCTTTTCCCCCTCTCAGCAAACTTTGCAGACAGCATATGCATGCAAGCAGTTCCAAGCAAGCCTCCATGGGCAAGAAGAACTGATGAAACAGTGGAACCCCTATCGAAAGAATGGAACTTGTCCTTAATTTGGAAGTGTCAAAAGAGTGAGTCATCAGATAACAGGGCATCAAAAGGTGGGGGCTTCCTGTATAACTGTAGAAATTCTTTGCAAAGGGAAGTTTGGGCCAGTTCTAGGAACCCAGTGGTGCAATGTTAACTTCCAATCATGCTGTAGGCAACTGTGGCTTGTGGGGTGGGGAAATGGCCCCCTTCCTCTCGGGCATTGCTCACTCCTAAGAGAACACAGGGAAAAGATGTCTTCAGGGACCAGATCCATAACTTCTTTGAGACAGACTTTTGACCACATTGTGCCTTTGGGCCCCATCCAACACATGCATGTGTTCTCCCTCTTCCACCTCACTCACATGCAGGCTGCTCATCTCAGCCTCCTTTCCTTAGCATGGAGGAAGAGAAGGCAACGTTGCCTTCCAAATTCTGATCTGTCCACCCATGAGGAGCTGGAAAGACTTCCAAACTATTTCCAAGCCATGAGCTCCTATTAAGAAAACATGTCTCAACCGTTCTGGGCCATTGCTGTGCAAAATGCCTGCCAGAAGGAAGGGCTAGACAGGTACTGTGGCACCATCATTGTCTGTCTATTTACTTCTTTGGAAGCATTTGTGCCTTGTTTTAAGGCTGGGGAAGCTCCCACAGTCTGTGTACATCAATGTGCAAAATAAAAGAGAATTTCGGTCTCTGCCGTAATTCTGAAACAGTGAAACTGAGAAACCTGAAACTTGTCATAGGTGCAGATTGGCCTCAAGGGATTTGTGCCTTGGGGTTAATTTTTTTTTTAAGTAGTTTTTGTAACTTTACTGAGTTAAAATCTGTAGTCTGTAGTACCATTTTCAGTCACTAGATGGAAGTCTTCCTTAACCTTTTCAAACCAACAGCACCAAAGTGCAGGTTTAGGTTGTTCGTTTTCCTACAGTGCCTCTAGGCACAACACTTTCATAGTACTTCCTTCTGCAGGGCCTCCAAAGTCTTCAGATAATGGCGGGGAGGTGCAGCTACCTGATCAGATGGAGGAAAGAGAATGACCAGCGGCAAAGGCCTGAATGAACATTGAGGAGGAGGAGAGGGGAAGAGTGAAAAACAGTGGAAAGGGGGAGAAGAGAGAGAATAGTGAGGCAAGTGGGTGAATGACAATTTTGCAGCCCTTGCAAAGCTGGTACTTTTAGTAAAAAAAAATAAGAGCATCCTTTTCTTCACGCTTTGAGTCCAAAAAGACTCAGCACACAAGAAAAAAAGAAAACAAGACAAAACGCGGTCTTCATGTTACAGTGCGCCGTCCTGTGGTGTGACCTCAGCATAAATGAATCTGAGGTCACATGAAGCATTGTGTCTGTTATTGTCAGTGGATGCAATGAACATGTGCCCGCGCTGCTACGAATTCATGCACATCACATTCATTGAAGATAATGGGATGTGAGCATTCACTTTTTTTGTTTTACGTGAGGGGTTCCTGGAATGGACACCCACCTCCCTGCATATACAGAGGGCACACTGTATTCTTATAATGAATGATCATGTGTGATGGAATTAGCTATTATCACTATTATTTATGAAAGATTTATTACATCATTACTATTTATCATTCAGTGTTAATCATTATAATATATTATTTGTTATAGTTAATGTTGGTAACTGGGTGGTTTTAAAATATAACAAATGGTATATTTTTAGTATTGTACATGTACTTTTCAAGGCTGCATGTGATGGGAATGCAGCTTGGAAAATTAAAAAGAACAAACAAGGCAGTTTATAACATAAATATCCCATAATGCAGATCCCTAGTCATTATGTTTCTACCTCATCCTCTTCCAGTTTGAAAAAGAAAAACTTTCCTGATTTGGGACAAAAAAGAAACTCATAAAAGAACAAAACATGGAGGGCTTACAGGATAAGCACTCCTTCTGCTGGCTTCCAGGGGTTTGGAAGAGGAGTTGGAAGCAGCACAAAAAATGGCTTTGGGTCACGTGATTGTCCTCCTGTTACCTTTTCTTCCTTTGGAACAGCAATATTTGAACTGTACAGTTGCTGAAACTGTTTGTTTCTGAATTATCTTGTTGTTGTGTGCCTTCAAGTTATATTTGACTTACGGTGACCCTAAGGCAAACCTGTCATGGGATTTATGTGGGGCTGAGAGTGGGTTTCCATGGCCAAATGAGGAATCGAACTCCGGCCTCCGGGGTTGTAGTAAGGTGCATATAATTCTTGCAAACTGAAATGATTGGCTTTGGGGTGCTTATCTAGTGAGGGTTACATACCCAAAGGCTCAGAGAAGAGAAATAGAAGGGCACGGATTCTGCTGGTGCTTTCTGTATGAGACACTATTGCAGGTGAAGTGGAAGAAGAGAAAGAAGGGACGGAGGATAACTTTTGAACTAAGTACCCCTGAATCCCCCAGCCAGCATAGCCAGTGGTCATACTCCCGGTGCTTGAGGAGGTTGTAGTCCAAAGAATGAACTTTTCTGAGCCCTAGGAAAAGAAGAAAGCGAGCATAGGAAAGAGTTAAATTCTGGCCTCTCTTCCTATAAAGAAATTCAGCCCACAGATAACTCTGGAGGATGTTTAGAGCTGGCAGTTTTTCTGGGAACAAGGCATCTCTTGTGATGGGACCCTTGGAGGGGGAGATAAGTTCCCTCCCCTCCCTGCCCTCAGAGAGCATATGGCCTGGCATGTGGCATGCAAGGGGGCAGTGTGTCTGCCTGGCACTGAATCACACCCTTGTCTTTGCCTCTCTCTTCTTCTCCCCCCAGCCAACCGCGGCACCTCCACCGCCCTGCTGTTGACAGCTCTCCTCCTCATCCTGGTGCTTGTCTTTGGACTGTGCCTCGCCAAGCGGACCGGGTTCCATAAGCGCCTCTGCCAGTTTGGCAAGGGCACAAGCTGCCAATACAGGTAAATGCCCACCTCTTTCTCCTCCCCTGCTACCGCTCTCCACTGGTGTCACATCAAAATGGCTCCCCCACCACAGACTTTCCCTGAAAATTCCCCCCGTTCCCCATCCTTCTTTCGTGGGCCAAGGCCACTCACCATTTCATAATCCCCTGCCCTTGCCCTCCTCTAAACTGTCCCAAACCAGTTGCCTGCGTCCTGAGCAAGCAACCACTGTGCCCCCATTTCCTTTTTTTTGTGGATTGACCCTTCACACTTTTGTTTTTACAACTTCCCTGTGAGGTAGATCAGGCTGAGAATGACTCAAGCTCAGGGTTACCCAATGAATTTCACGGCTTAGGGGCAGGGGACTCAAGCCTGGTTTTCCAAGTGTTAGTCTAGCACCCTAACCGTGATATCACTCTGTCTTCATTCCTTGGCACCCCCCAGTATGAATGTCCATATTCCACCACCTCCCATCATTTTTGATGCCATGGGCCTTTCACACTGTCTAATTAGAACCCTCTTATTCCACTTTAACAGCTATGGTTCTATCCCATAGAATCAGTGGAATTGCAGTTAAGGGAGGTGTATGTAGAATTCTGCGAGCTGGTGTGGTGTAGTCGTTTGAGCCTTGGGCTGTGACTCTGGAGACCAAGGCTTGATCCCCTGCTCAGCCGTGGAACCCCACTAGGTGATCTTGGACATATCACACAGTCTGAGCCCAAGAAAACCCCATGATGGGTTTGCCTTAGGATCGTTGTATGTTGGAAGCAACTTGAAGACACACAACTACAATTTAGAATTCTCAGCTGCCTAAATACCATAAAGACACCAGATCCCATCTGATCTTGGAAGCTAAACAGGGCCAGCCCTGGTTAGTACTTGGATGGGAGACCACCAATAAATACCAGATGCCATAGGCTATGTGTCAGAGAAAGGAACTGGCAAAACCACCTCTGCCTAAGAAAACCCTGTGAAATTCAAGGAGTCACCATAAATTGACAGGAAACTTCAAGGCATGCACACATTTAGCATTCTCAGCCAGACAATTTAATATTTAGTGCCTCCAGAAACTATAAATACCATCAGATGTAGCCATGGCAGTTAAAGCTAAATTGTACTGCTATAACCATGCAGTGTGAAAGTGCCCTCTCATGACTGGCCCTTCCCAAGGAATCCTCTTGTTGAAAAAAAAATCTATCCCTGCTGCTTTTTGTTGTACGGTCCTAACATTACTCCCCTCATCCCACAGTGCTGAGGCAGAATCCCGAGTACAGTTTCTCCACCCAGTTGAACCAGGAGGGTAAAGTGGCTTTTTCAACACAGCTGAGTCGTGTGCATGTGTCTGTGTGTTGGTCACCCTCAACACAGACACACGTTGGGGTGCTGTTTTATGGAAGTCAGAATTGATGACACCTCTCACTGGTTTTCACCCTGTCTCTGAACTGGGATTTCTGTGTTTCTCAGCTTGGGAGTATCTTATTGCTTCTACAAGATACAGTATATACTCATTTATAAGTCTAGAAATGTTAGTCAAAAATTGACCCCAAAAACCTGGGTCGACTTATCCATGGGCCAGTGTAAGTTCTGTACTTCAACTTTTATCCAAAAAAGAACTATTCCCTTCTCTGAGTAGAGCGGCAAAAGACGAGAGCCTAATCCATCCTGGGAGAACCTAAAAGAAGGACTGGCCCCTTCTACTCTCTCTGCTGCAGCTCCACTTCTGGTCTTTTTGAATGCCTGGGTGGGAAAACAGAGCTTCCCCTCAAAGGAGCAATGAGAGTTGTTGCTTCTTTTAGGTTCTCTTGGGACTGGTTAAGCTCTTACCTTTTGTCACCCTGTGCAGAGAAGGAGATAGTTCTGATAAGAGTTAATACTGTACTTTAACTTTTATCAAAATAAGAACCATCCTCTTTTCTGAGCAGAGTGGCAAAAGGCCTTTTTGAATGCCTGAGCAGGAAGATGGTGGCAACAGCCCTCTATGTGGTACTAGCACTTTCCGCCCTTGGCAGAATGACCCCTGACTTATCCACAGGTCATATCAAAATCCATAATTTTCATCCCCAAAACTGTTCTCAATTTACACATGAGATTGACTTATAAACGAGTATATACAGTAGTTTCTCCTTTTTCTCTCCTCCAAGTTTCTGAGTAGAATCAACTCTCTTGAAGAGCAGGCCTGTGTGTACTCCAAATGCCAGGATTTTGCAGGCACCCATTCAAGGGGTCTAAACCAGATTAAAGAAAACAGGAATGAGTTGATAGAGCTAAGTTAAATGGCATGGTATCTGGATGCCACATGCCAGGTCAAACCACTGGAAAATCCATCAATACTGGATATGAAATTTGCTGACCCAGACAGCTTTCAGTTAGCTTTTTTGCTTGGGGCCCACCTTGGATTATCTTTTAGGTTGGAGTTGGGCAACAACTCAGATTCCTCAGGTGGGCATTTGCACTCACACATCAGTGTGAAAATTAAGAGTTAACATTAAAACATTGAGAAAATAGTATTATTAGTAGACAGCTAATGTGTCAATTTTTAGATTTTTTTTTTTTAAAATTGAAAGACCAAAAATAGCCCCATACCTACCCCACCCCACATTATCCTGCAAATAAACCATTAATTTAATGCAAAAGTTAAACAGTGCTTTAGGAATCTCATGCCTTTCATGTTTAAATAACAAATTTTAAAATGATGGTTGGAAAAATAAATTATGGACAAGGAATTAATTTTTGGCAAATTCATCCCAAATTGTGCATTTGGGACCCGTCCCGCTGAGTGGTACAGAAAGATGGTCTAAACTTGTTACAGTTGTCATGTCCTGAATAAGTTCCTTTCAAAAACTTTGCTCAGAGTTTCAAACAGAAGTGTTTGTTTAGTAAAGCAATCAATACAGAAACTTTTCCAAAAGTTGCTGAGACCAAAACATCTAAGTTGGTCACTAAGTCACTAAGTTGTATACCTTGACATACAAATTTTGGTGTGCATATCAACAATTTGTTAAAGTTGTAAATGTCAAGTCACCCCACCAGCACAGGCATTTTCGCAGGCTTATAGTTATTTACATATTGTTCATCATGGGAGCGAGAACAAGCTCCTATCCTCTTATCTATGTATAGCTGATTCTCATAGCACCTTCCCATTGCTTTGCAGTTTCCCATCTTTTGATCTTCTTTCTTCTTGCCTGATACAAAGTGACACTGATGAATCATTTCAAGCCTTGGGATACTTTCAGAGTCCCAACCACATACATAGTTCCAGGTAGCAATTAGCAATGCATACATAATAGTACTTCAGCCAGCAATGCCCTATTTGAACTAAAGCAGCTATACTATTACCTATACTAATGCAGACATATAACAGGAGCCATGATTCCTGACAGTAGTTCATAATTGGCTTATAGTATAACCTACTGTTGTCCTTAGGACCAAAACTTTTGTGGGCCATGTTTCAAGCATGCATGTACACAGACCTGCTCCTTGAGGGACTTGGGATTTTCTGTTAGACTATGGGGCTTGACATGCTACACAATTATAGCCTATGATTCTGCTTTAACCACCACAGCAAGATGCTACGGAATCCTGGCATTTGCAGTTTAGGGAAGGGTATTTATCATGGTATAGCAGAGCCATTGTGATGTAGTGGTGAGCATTGGACTATGGCCCTGGAGACCAGGGTTTGATCCCTGCTCGGCCATGGAAACCTACTGGATGTCCTTGGGAGTGTCACACACGCTCAGCCCCTGAAAACCCTGATAAGGTTGCCATAAGTTGGAATGACTTGAAGGCACACAATGACACATTTAGAGTTCTCATCCAGAGAGCTCCTGTGCCTCATTTGATTGCAAATCCCATGATTCTGTAGAATGTAGCCATGGTGATTATGGTGGGATCAAAGTGCTGTAATTGTGTAGTGTGAAAAGACCCCATGACTCTGGGAATGCTAAACTGCTGGGTGATGGAGCTGAGGGTTCTTCCATTTCTGCTTTCTCCTTTCTGAGGTGGAATGGACCACATGGTTTTTAGGTGCTTGAACCAGCTGCTGTATGTTTGCTGCATCCAACTGCAGATCTAATATTTAATCATGATGTCTTTATCATTTTGTAGAAAACTTGCCAGTGCCAAAGCAGTTTCTAGAAATGCATGGCACTGGACTAGTATTGAGGTATGCCCAAATGGATCCATGAAGAGGAAGTACAAATTTGCTGCGAAAGGGTGTACGTGATTTGAAATGACTGTTTCTAGTAGTGGATGCATTTAGATTTTTGTTGACTAGTTACATTTTATATCCTGGTGTTCATCCAAGCAGCTCTGGGTGGCAGGTGAGGCCTTCCTCCTGTCCATTGGGTCCTTACAACAGTCTTGTGAGGTAGTTCAGGCTGGGAGTAAAGGACTCAGGCAAGTTCTGGTGGAAAATATAAAGTGGGTCTCCCAAGTCCCAGTCTAATGTACAGTAGTTCTTAAATTCTGCAGGGTCTTGGGCCCTTCTGAAAATTATCTGAAAACTACAGACCTCATCTCCAGAAACATGCATTTAAACATGATTTTTAAAGGAATATGAACGAAATTAAAGATTAAATGTATATCTTGGGGCATGTCCAGAGGAGGCCTACTAAAATGGTAAAAGGTCCAGAAACCATCAAGAGGATTGAAAGCATCAATAGAAGCGTAGTGTCCAGGTCAGGGGGGGTAGCAGTACTACTCTATTCTGCTTTTGTTAGACCCCACCTGGAATAATACTGTGTCCAGTTCTGGGGACCACAGTTTGGGAAGGATATTGGCAAGCTGGAATGCATCTGGAGGAGGATGACCAAAATGGTAGAAGGCCTAGAAACCACGAGCGGCTTAGGGAACTGGGTATGTTTAACCTGGATAAGACAAGGTTAAGAGGCAACGTGATGGCTGTGTTTAATATTTGAAAGAATGTCATATTGGAGATGGGGCAAGCTTGTTTTCTGCTGTTCCAGAGACTAAGACACAGGGCAATGGCTTCAAACTACAGGAAAAAATATTCCACCTAAACATTAGGAAGAATTTCTTAATGGTACGAGCAATTTGACAGTGGAATATGCTGTCTGGAAATGTGGTGGAGTCTCCTTCTTTGGAGGTTGTTAAACAGAGGCTGGATGACCAGTTACTGTGTCCGGTTCTGGGCACCTCAACTCAATTCAGGAAGGATATTGACAAGCTGGAGCGTGTCCAGAGGAGGGCGACCAAAATGGTAAAGGGTCTGAAAGCCATGAAACCATATGAGGAGCAGCTTAGGGACCTGGGGATGTTTAGTCTGCAGAAGAGAAGGTTAAGAGGGGACATGACAGCCATGTTTAAATATTTGAAGGAATATCATGTCAAGGAGGAAGCGGGCTTGTTTTCCGCTGCCCCAGAAACTAGGACAAGGAGCAATGGATTCAAGCTGCAGGAAAGGAGATTCCACCTGAACCTCAGGAAGAACTTCCTGACTCTCAGAGTTGTTTAGCAGTGGAATACGCTGCCTGGGAGTGGGGTGGAGTCTCCTTCTTTGAAGTTTTTAAGCAGAGGCTGGATGGCCATCTGTTGGGAATGCTTTGATGGGTGTTCCTGCATAGCAGGGGTTGGACTGGATGGCCCCGGGGTCTCTTCTGACTCTTATGATTCTATGTATGTTTGTACATATATATGTGTGTGTATATAGGTGTGTATATATAGTAAACAAGCAGCAATCACATGCTTGTTCTGGATCCTGTTAGGATTCATTTAATCACTAAATGTATATATTTCTTGGAGTCATTAACAAACAAAATGTAATAGTTCCATTAATAAACAAACTATTTTCGTTTTCATACCCCTCAGTTTCTGAACTATTAAGTTCTGCTTGCTGATCACTCCAATAAAGATATACTGGTGTGCAGACATATATGTGTAGAAATAACACCTGGTTCATGGACCTCCTGAAGGTGCCCCTAGGAGCACAGGTGAAGAATCTAGCTGTAACCACTCTACAACACAGTCTCTTAGTTCTCTGTGTGATGACCCTGTAAGGAATAGGGCTGGTCTTATTTTGTCTTTTTTTCCCTCTCCCATTAGGATCACCCAACCCGAACCTCAGAGTTACAGCCAGGCGCCCCCAAAGCGCCCCCGTCCTCCACAGTGGAGGCAGAACACAGAACTCCAACTCATGCCGAGCTCCAAGGTAAGTGGGGCGGGTTAAAGTAGGACCCCCTGTGCTGGGGGCCTGGGGGCATTGTGCCTGGAGAAACCAGACAGGCACTCACCTTTTCATGTGAGAAGAAGCTGTTTAAAGATGGAAACAGAAACTGAAAATCAGACACTTTGAAATGCGGCCAAGAGATTTATTTAACTGTGTAGGAGGCCAGATTATGGACTCGCATACGCTCCCTCTCCCTGGTGTTCTTTTCTGGACACAACAGATTGGTCTCTGTGTGAATGGGGAGTGTTACCCCATCTTTCTCTAAGTAGAAATTGTAACTGACCAAATAAAGGAAGATGTTTTTTTTACTCATATATTGCTTCCCATTTTTTAAAAAAATTGGATTTTGAAATTTTGCAAGCTTGAAATCCTAGATTGCAAATCAGATTTAAATTTTAGGATGTACATGTGGTAATTTTTATGTATGTAGATGTAATAAATCACTCCGCCTCTGTGTGTGTGTGTGTGTGTGTGTGTGTTGGTTGCCATAGTGACTAGAGGGCTGGGCCATGTATCCTGAGCTGTTGCTGTTGGTGATTGCTGGCTGCGGTGGGTGACGAGAGGGGTGTGGCTTGGACTGTAGCTGAAAGGAGGTGGGGCTTAGGAACTGTAGCTATGGGTGATCAGTGGCCGTGCTGATTGAGTGATGGGGCGGTGGAGCCTATGGCAGTTGACCTGACTGACATTACCTCCCTCTTTGGTGGGCATCCCAGTGGTGTTGCCATGGCTTCCATTTTTTGGAAAACTAGATAGAACCTTTCAACTATAATCCTAGAGCTGTACATTAGAATTTGGAATTGTGACCCTTTTCTACTATGAATCCCAAAATTCCTCTGCCACCATGGCCAAGGAGTTGTAATTGGAAAAAAGTAACTTTTCCAAGCTCTGATGTTCATGGAATTATAAAGATTGCACATTTGGAAATAAGTGGATTCCCAAACACAGGTTGCATTTGGGTATGCCTTTGGTTGCAGTGTTTGGGTCATATCTTTCAGTATATACCAGAGCTTGGAAAAATTACGTTTCTTTGGGCTACTACTTCCTGGCTGTGCTGACTGGAGACTTCCACGATTTATAGTCTCAAGGAGGAACGACTCAACAGATTCTCTCACTGGGTCCTGGTATGGCTAGGGGTGGAAGAGGAGTGAACCCCACAGCTCCTTCAAGGATCTTGGGAGTGCAGTTTCGTCTCGTATCGTTGTTGTGTGCCTTCAGGTCATTTCCAACTTACGGTGAACCTCTTGGGGTTTTCTGGGGCTGAGAATGTGTGACGTGCCCAAGGTCACCTAGTGGGTTTCCATGTTTGAGTGGGAAATGGAACCCTGGCCTCCAGAGTCCATTGTCCAACAACGACAAGAACAATTTTATCTTACAGCTCTGAATGCCAGATATGAAGCCTTATTGTGAGGAATTTTAGCCGTTTAGACTAGAGTTGCCAGATTGAAAACTGGAGCAAGAGCTCCTGTATCTTTTAAGAACTGTGTGAAAGAATGTGTTGCTTGTCACACAATCAAGGAACAAGCAATGCCTGCTGAAATTCTCTCTTTTGCACCATTTTTAAGGGTATGAGACACCTCTTCAGTTTTCATTCTGGCAACCCTAGATTGATGATGAGAAAAAAGCCCTGTACAAAATGCGGAACAAAATCATTGACAAAGGCCATTTCCGCACTAGACTGTTATAGTGCTATTATTTCATTTTCAACATCTTATGGAATCCTGGGGTTTGCAGTTTAGGGAGGCGGCTCAAAGGCAAACCCCAGGATTCCATAGGATGTTGAAAGTGGAATAACAGCACTATAACAGTCTAGTGCGGAAATGGCCAAAGACAAATGAGGATGAAACTACCAACTATCCTAGTCTGGTTCTACTTATGTAACTTTTCCCTGATAGTTATCCAGAGCTAACCCCTTATGCTTTTCAATGCCCCTGAGTCACGTCACTCCCTTTCTTTGCACCTTGGACCTTTGCACTGAGCTCAGGAAGGTCTAACCTTTCTTGTCAGTCTTCTGTCTGTTGAAGGCTTGTGTAAATTGAAAAAAACAACAACATCAGGCCTAGGAAGCTCCATAAACTCTCTTCAGGGCTACAAGATGCCCTTGTCATGCTTTTATTTTATTTTATTTTTTTTTTGGTTGTAGTAATGGTCCTAGACCAGGAACAGGAGCCTGCAGTGCCTAGGATGGCCAATTTTTACTGCTGCAGCAAACTGCACCACACCATTTTAAGGATCGGAGCTCAAATAGGCCATTAATTTTGTCCATAGGCAGATCTTCAGCTGCAATTTTGGGGATTTATGGCTGCTTTCCAGAAGTTTGAAGGTGGAAAGTGTTAAGGGCAGTTTGCCACTCCTGGAGGCCCTCAGGGACTGTGATTCACCATTTAGGTGTGGGAAAAAATCAAGAAGAATTTGTATTTTGTCTGTATCCAGGGGCTTTATTTAGGACTGGGGTCACTAGAAGACCCCTGGGAGCCACACACAATTTTGGCCCTTTCCGTAGACTTTGTTCGCTCCACCAACTTTGTTGTCATTGTGGTTGTGTGCCTTGAAGTCACTTCCAACTTATAGCAACCCTGTGGCATTTTCTGAAGCTGAGAGCGTGTGATGCTCCCAAGGTCAGCCAGTGGGTTTCCATGACTGCGAGGAGAATTGAACCCTGGTCTCTGGGGTTTTAGTCCAACACTCACACTGCTATACCACGCTGGCTGTCTTCAGAAAGGTAAAATGTCGAGAGTGACTGAAATATCAATCCACTCTTGTTTCCCAAGTATATAAATACAGAGCTGAGAGTGGGCCCTGAATCAGGTTGGGAAGGAGTCACACACACCAACACATACGCACACAATTACTCTTGGCCAAGAGGGAACATCCTTCTCAGCTTCTGCTGTCAGCTTGACTGCAACAATAGTCTGATCAGATGGACAAAGCTTTATTGAAACATCAGGATTTTTATAGAGCTTCCAGAGGGAGAAAAAATGTGCACAAGTTGCTTAACATAGACAAGATGGGAGAACAGAGAACAGGTCGTTTTAACACTTTTCTGTAAACAAATGCTTGTGCTTAGTGAGTTATCTTAACTGACTTTTGACACAATTCTTGCAAGAAAACTGAATGGCTTCTTTAGAATGGCTTAGGTAATCAGAAACAAAACACTAAGTCCCTGGAAAACTTTTTACCCCAACAGTTAAAATCTGCAGAAATATTGAAGCTCTGGAAAAAACTTTTCCCCTTTTTTTCAGGAAAAATTGAACTCTTCAGAAAAATGAAAAAAAAATTAGTACCCCTTACAGATGGAGCTTTAACTTTAGGAACTTGTACCTTTAGGAACATGTAACTTGTAACTTTAGGAACATGAAATGCACTATGGATCATTTGGTTTGGCATAAAATTATTGTGTCTGAGATAGTAAAAGTCTAGTTTATTCAGAAAATGGCTACAGGTGAAATTTACTTTTTAAAATGTTACTTTTTGTTAAACTGGAGCTCCGAGGTCTTCAACTGTGCGAAACACTTGAACTGCAAAGAACCTGTTTGGTTTTGCCAGTTTATGAGGAGCAAGCAAAACCATCCCCAATAAAAAAGCAAAAGAAATCATGGAGATTAAGAAATGAACATCACATTATTTCATCTCCTCTACCCTTCCATAGTGCCCATGAGGCATAAAGCACTCATTACTATAAGAAGAACCAAGAAAAAGAAACCAAGACCAGGAATTACAATTATCTAAAAGTCTACTTGCTACATAGTATTTTTAGAAATTAATGTGGGTGGGGGGTGTAAATATAAGTCATCTTAAATATTTCATGCACAATTTTCAAAGAAAATTTCCCATGATTCATTTTCCCATTTTTCTGGAAAAAGTGTTTCTGAATTTCGTCCCGACCCCATCCTTTGCATCTCTAATCAATGTGTAAATAACTGTTTGGTTATTTATACATTGATTTGGTTTCTACCTCATCCTTCTCTTAAAACTAGGACTCATGGGGGCTCACAAGATTTTTTTTTATTAAAGTACAAACAAAACGCCAGTAAACTATAATCTCAAAATGCAATTGAAACATGTTTATAAAGTTATAATGTGATTGTGAATTGAAAGGAAATGTTGAAAAGTCTATCACCTGTTTTGAAAAAAAGACAAAAACTGCATCCCTCTTGCAATTAAAATCTCTTCCCTCAGCAGCCAGTCAATTGCCAAAAGCCTGGCGGAATAAAAAAGGTCTTTGCCTGCTGGCAGAAGGACAACAGTTATTAAATGTGAAGAGCCGGAGTAATTAACCAGGTTGCAGCCGGCAGTTCTGTCTCTGTTATCTCCCTCCACCTCTTCTTTGGCCTTGTTTTAAGTGACATTCACATTCACTTCCTTTCACACTGGTATTGCTATAAATTAAAACATGATATGGGATACTTATTGGAGCCGAAGGGGTTGGGAATGCAAGGTAAGGTGTCCTGAGAGTGTGGAAATGTCTTGTGACACTGATGTATTTCATGCATGCAAGGCAAAAGAAGTAATTTGATAACTGGTGGGAATAGCCTGCTATCGGGCAGAAAAGAGATTAGAGCACAATGAAATATCTAAATATAAAAAAAGTCAGCCCATTCTTTTCTGCCACTAGTTTCCTGTGGCCCCGAACGGTATGAGGAGCTTGTAACAGTTCCTTTTTTGTGTGAATCTCCATGCTGGCTGGGGGATTATGAGAGTTGTAATCCAGAGACAGCGTGGCATTGGACTACGGACCTGGAAACCAGGGTTCAATTCCCCACTTGGCCAGAGAAACCTACTGGGTGGCTTTGAGTGCGCAACACACTCTCAGCCCCAGAAAACCCCATGATAGCGTTGCCATAAGTCAGAAACAAAGTTTTGGGAGGGACTTCCAGCCATTTGCCAAAATAACAGAGCAAGAGGACAGGGCTTTTCCCAGTGTTAAATAACAAAGGAAACCCATCCGGCCACTCGTCATAATGTTCAATTATTTTCACAATTTTTGGCCTGTATCTTGTCTTACACTGTTGATATATGTGCCTTTTGCTGCCATTATTCAGTTTTTTTTTCTCCACATATCCCTAAAATTCCTGGTTTTTAACCCTAAGGGGCACACATACCCCAAGTTGGGAATCACTGCTGTGCCGCATGGGTGCGCAAATTGCCGCTCGTAGACTGTGTGCAAAGCCCCAGCTTTGTTGTTGTGGTCCCAGGGCTTAGAGCTTTTTAAAACACGACCACAAAACCCTCTGAAAGGCATAGGGGGCAATTTCACCACATTTTTGCTCCTGTCGGCCATTTTATGTCCAAGAAAGACCTTTTAAAAAAAAGAAACTGAACCATAAGTGACTTTCAGTTCATTTTCTGTTTGTAAAATAAAATAAAATAACCCCTCATGGGCCTAAAACAGCCTAGGAGGACAGAAAATGTGACGAAAATGCCCCCTAAAGAGTCTTCAGAGGCATGAGGGGAGGCAAAAAATTGACATACTGAGTGTCTTAGCTACCCAAGGTGTTCCTGAAAGGAATAGGCCACCCCAACCTGTGCATACTCTCAGCCCCCGAAAGCCCTGTGGCAGGGTCGCCGTAAGTCGGAAGTGACTTGGAGGCACACAACAACAACGAGTTTAGCACTGCCGTCTAAGCTCCTTTTGAGAGTCAGTGCAGTGTAGTGATCTGAGCATTGGACCGTGACCCTGGAGGCCAGGGTTTGATTTCCCGCTCAGCCGTGGAAACCCACTGGGTGACCTTGGGTGTGTCACATAGTCTCAGCCCCAGAAGATCCTGTGATAGGGTCACCATAAGTCAGAAGTGACATGAAGGCACATGACAACAACTACCCACAACAATTATCCAGCTGTACCACACAGATACAAAATTAGGGCTCATCTCTTTCTCTTGCTTGCTGGCGCATGCTGCATGGTTGCATGTGCACGGATGTGCGCCCCCCCTTTACTCCTAGCATGTCATGAGAATGATGCTGCCCTCTGTCCATCTCTCTCTCTCTCTCTCTCTCTCTCTCTTTCTTCCTGTTTTCCTGGTGCTCTTTTTTATCCGGCTGCAGCAGCCCATGCCCCTTGGCGTCTCACGGCCCGATCCTCCATCCAAGCCACTTCCGCCTGACCCGATCCCAAAGGGTCCACAGGTAACTGAGTGGGGTGTTGGGGGGCTGGGAGGGAGGGGAGAGGCAAGGATCACTCTTCTGTGAGGCTGTTGCGTGTTCCTCACCCCATTCACATGCGTCCTCCTTCAGTGAGAAGATGGAAGGGAAAGGGGAGGTCCTTTTTGCCTTGAACCCCAGCTGTGATTTGTTTTTGGGTTTTTTCCTTTCTCATTGGGGATTGAACCCAGAGCCCTTGTAACTGCATGCAAAGCATGTGCTCTCCCACTGAGTGGCAGGGAAGAGCAGAGATAGCAACAGAGTTTGGAAAGGAGACTTTTTGGATGACAGCGTTCTAGATGAGTGGAATTCTGGGAATTGTAGTCCAAAAATGTTGTATTTCCAAGCTTTGCTCTGCTCAGAACCAAGCTCTCTGCCCTTCCCACTGAAGCTGCAAACCAGTCCCACAGGCATGGGGAGGAGGCCTTGTCTATCATGGCCCCACCACACTGTTTTGTGACTTCCCTCCTTTCAATCTACCTTCCCCCCAACACTTTCTTCTTCTTCATCCCAGCATGTGTTCTCTGTTACTGTTCCTTCTCTATCTGCCAGGCCTTGATCCAAGACAGGCCCGCACCCCCCACACGGCCATTGCCTGCTGACCCCATTCCGAAAGATGCTCAGGTAACGGTGGGTAGCAGTGGTTTAGGTGTTTGGAGAGGGAGGGGGAGTGGATGGGCAAGCGAGGTAGGTCCGGGTGGACTTCCGTTCCCTGGACGAGGGCGTGCTGGGGAAGGAGAGTTTTGACAACCTTCAGCCCCCTCTAATTACCTCTTGTTAAATTTTCTCTACAGCCCCCCGGTCCGGCCAAACCGCCCCCTCCCAGGAAGCCGCTCCCTTTAGATCCACCTCGGGCTGAGCTGTGTGCCTTTCCTAGCTATGACGCTCGTGTCCAGATGCTGCCGTCTAGGTGAGGCGAGGAAAGATTCTCCAGACAAATCAGGGAAGCAGAGACCACATCTGTACAGCTCTTGCTTTTCTGGATGTGGTAGGCTGGGTGTTAATGGGTGATTTACTTAAAGCAGAACAGATGGACTGCAAATCCCATCACCTAATAGCTGGCTTGGGGATGGTGCTATGTGGAGTCCAGGTAGTGCTGCTGTGGCTAGGGAAGTGGAGAGCAACTTTGGAAGCTTGGAACTGTGGGCCACTAAAACCTTACAGCATAGGAGGCCAAATGCAGTGGATCTGACAACCAATTTCTGCCCCTGGGAGTAGCTGAGGGCTACCAGAATTAGCAGAAAATAATAGTAGTAACTTTTTTTTTAAAGAAAACCAAGGTGGCCAGCAATCCAGTTGAAAATGAGTATTTTTTTTTTAAAAGTTAATCAAGTGGGAGATGTGAGCCCCATTTAACAGTTGAATTGTTCTTCCTTGAGGCTTTTTTGCCAGAAACAGGGCAGTTGAGGGAGAGTTAGGGGTGGCAGGGTCAGAAAATCAGCCTCGGGAGAGAGGAGAGCCACAGGCAGTCTCTGAGCTGCACTTTGCCCATCCTTCCCGTAGAGACAGTTGGATTACACTTCTTTCTTTCTTTGGTCATTTCCGCACTAGCCTGTTATAGGCCATTTCCGCACTAGACTCTTACAGCGCTATGATTCCACTTTCAACATCCTATGGAATCCTAGGGTTTGCAGTTTAGGGAGGAGCATTTGAGGCCTCTCCTTAAACTGCAAACCCCAGGATTCCATAGGATGTTGAAAGTGGAATGATATCACAATAACGTCTAGTGTGGAAATGGCCTTTCTTCGATTTTGATTTGAACTGTTCATTCAATATCTTGGACTACTATACCTCTCGTGTAGCCTTCCTCAACCTGGTGCCCTATGAATGTTTTGGGGTCACAACTCCCATAATCCCTCACCATTGGCTGATGGTTGCTGCAGTCCAGAACCAAAAGGCACCTGCCTTAATGCAGTAGTTCTTCATCTTTTCTTTACTGGGGACCACCTGTAAATATCATTTGTTGCCAGAGACCCCAAAACTTAACTGAAGATTTAAATATTTAAATTTAAAAATTCAAATATTTATTTAAATATTCCAATGCTTATTTATTTATTTATTAAAGAGTCCTGGCAACTAGGATTCAAATCCCCACCCAGACACTGGGTGACCTTGGGCAAGTCACATTCTCGCAGCCTCAGAGGAAGGCAAAGGCAAACCCCCCTCTGAACAAATCTGGTCAAAAAGAACCCCTCTGATAGAGTCACTTTAGGGTTGCCATAAGTCAGAAGTGATTTGAAGGCACACAACAACAAAGTACCGCTGGCAGCAGGAGGTTTTTTCTATCCATCATGTTTCTCCCCTTTGAAAACTGACTTATGGTGACCCTAAGGCAAATATTTCATGGAGATTTTCTTGGCAAGATTTGTTGCCTTTGCCTTTTTATGAGGCTGAGAGAATGTGACTTGCCTGAGATAACCTAGTGTGTTTCCATAGCCAAGTAGGAATTCAAACCCTGGTCTCCAGAGTCATAGTTTGAGTGCACATGTACACCTGCCATCATGTCAGGGATGCGGCAGCAGAGGTGTATGTGCGCAGATGCCGAAACTACTCCTTTGTTTGCAAATGAGGGGGCAGTTTGGGCATGCAGACACACCTGCTGGCATGTCTCTTTCATCAGGGACTTGGCAGCAGGAGCTTTGAGCACCGAGGGACATGGCAGCAGATGTGTGTGCATGCCCAGACTGCTCCCTCATTTGCACCCAGACTCTGCTGCTGGTGGTTTCCAGCAGCAGGACTTCACAGACTCACTATGAGGGCTCCGCCAATCCCCAGGGTCCACAGGCCCTAGGTGAAAGGACTACTGCCTTAGTGGAATGGAGAAGAATGGCATTTCTGTTGTCACGCATACACACATCACCTCCTCCCAACAACCCATCCTTTTTCCTTTGCTCATGCACAGACCTGCGCCGCCGCCGCCGCCGCCGCCTCCTCCAGCGACTGGCTCTTCAGCGCACTTCGATGAGGTCTAATCCAACCTGATGAGGCCTGAGGACTTTGCTGCATTCTAGCCTTTGGTCAAGACGGGCAGCAGGAGACCACGATGCCAGCTTGTTCTTGGCTCTTGCTTCGCTGGCTTCAGCTGTGGATTTTGCAGAAGACATTTTGCCCTCTTGGCGAGGCCAGGCTGCTCTCTCCCATGGCCAGACGCTGCACTCCAGACTTGGCCGAAGTGTTGCCATTTTGGCTCAAGGCCTCCTCCGCCCTTCTGTGGCTTCAGAGTCTGGACACAAGGAATTATGGGAAAGAAGGGGGGAAAATTCTTTGCACTGGGAAATGAGGGGGTGAGATTCCCCCAGTGAAGCTCTGTGTGTGGAAGTGCGTACTTGTGCACTTGAGAGAAAAAAGACACAGATTGTGTGTGTGTGTGCGTGTGCGTGTGCGTGTGCGTGTGCTACTGTCAGAGAGTATATAAGGGAGGCCATTTCCCAAGGGAATGCTACTTTCTTCACTCCTGGCTGGAAATTGCCTGTCATTATGGAACTGGGCTACAAGGCAACTTTTCTTCTTAATAAAACCAAACTGATTACATCTATTTTAACTTTTTCAGTGCTTCTTAGTTTAGTATGGCTTTCTTGGGTTGAAACTGGCAGCTCATAACCTGGAGACACTACATTTACCTTTGAATCCAGGAGCGGGAAACATACCCTACAGACATTGTTGCATTATAACTTCCATCAGTCCTGGCCTACATGGTTGTGGTTGATGGGAGTTGTAGTCCAATAATAACCTGGAATGTCATGCCCCAGTCCTAGGACCCAGGTGCAAGTGCAGACAAGATCCTCCCCAACAGCCACAACACACAGACATGAGCAGGACAATACTTATTGCAGCCCAGCACAGACAAGAGAGGCAGAGCCCACGAGACTCAAGAGTGCTCATATAGGGAAGTCTCATTAATTAGGCAAACAACTGGGGAGTCTGCTGGCGAATAAATACCAGAGGCAGGGCAGTGAGAAGTCTGTTGCAGACAGCTGCCAATTCTGGTGGAAGCAACATGTACTTCTTTTGATCCTTTGCTTGTGTTCATGAAAAACCTTGACTCTTGCTTTGTGCGCTGACTTTGCTGCTGGATACCTCCTTGAGCTGACAGTCTGAATTTATAGCTGAGGTGTACTGCTGAAACAAGAAAGGTAATTGACTGATAGGATTCTGTAAACCTTGACTGAGACTGCTACTATAGATTCTGTTTAAGGGTTAGAGACTTTTGGCTAGCTTTCTAAGAAGGACATGGAAGGACAAACATTTGCCAATCTGTTTCAAGCCTGTTGCTTTCCCCGGTTAATGGTTTTGCTTTCTTTGTTTTCCTTTTGGGCAACATGTCATGCCTTCATGGTTTTAACTTTTTAAAAAAATTTCTAGCCTTGTCAGCGAAATGATGATTAAAAATACTAGACAGATGTAAAGTTTTAAGAGTACAGTTAGACCTCCACATTTGTGGGTTTCACTTTCATGGATTTTATTATTTGCTAAATTCTCCAATCCCTGTACCCTACTTCTTTTCCAAGGGAACCTTCCCTCTTGGTGGCTCTGATCAGGCTGTGCAGTCCTTAAAAAACAAAAACAAACACTGGTTCTCCTGCTCCTCCTCCACCAGCCGCTGCGTGGCCAGCTAAGGATTACAGCCCAAACTCTCAGCACCACAAACTCTCTCTTGATGCCCCCTCACACCCAAGGAAGAAGATTGGCAAGAAAGAGGAAGTATAGGGACACCATGCCAACTCACCCCCTTTCCTTCTCCTATCTCTGGCCTGGTTTGAATCAGAATCACAGAGTTATAAGAGACCCCAGGGGCCATCCAGTCCAATCCCCTACCATGCACCTTGGGTGCCCATTCCTCCCACAGTGCCTTGCCCCTCTTCTCACAGGCACACACACACACATTTTTGAAATGTGTGATTTTTCCACTTTTGTGGGGGTCCTGCATCTCTATCCCCAGCCAATATGGAGGGCCAACTATAGTGCTACATGCATTGTTGTCTCTTCAAAGAGTGGTAAGTTCAAAGCATTCACTGGGCTTTTGGTTCCCTTCGGAAGGAGGTTGCTGGAAATGTATTGTCCCTTTTATCCTATTTGAACAAACAGACTGAGCATAGATGGAGGGTCCCAGAATCAGGGCTTGGAAAATGTACCTTTTTGACCTGGAGCTCCCAGAACCCCTACTAGTCAGCATCCTGGCTGAGGGATTCTGGGAAATGCAGATCAAAAATAATCAATTTTTTCAGCTCTGTTTGTAGCTTAACATGCCCAACTGAGCCCCGCAAGTCTACTGTGGTCTGCTCCCACCAGGTCCGCAGGCAGACAGACACTTGCCCCCCAAAAACTCTGCCGGCTCTCAAAGTCTAAAGCTGCTTCTGGGTAGGAATATTACAGCAAGTCCTGCCTCCACCAAAATATTCCTACCTCCCTTTGTTGTGATCACTGCCCATTGTCTGCTTTGGTTTCTGGCCTATTGAACCTAGTCTGGAGGCTTCAAGGTATTTGGGACTACAGCTCCTATCAGCCCCATTGACCATGGCCAAGAGAGAGGGATGACAGGAGCAGACCAATCTTGGCCCATCAAACCAGTTTCTCCAGCAATGTGGCTTCACGGGAGATGTTACTCCGTATCAAGGGAGGTCTGTAGGTCAGCAACTTGTCCTGGAAGAAAATTCACATTCAGTTCTTGACACCGCTTGATCTTAAGAGTGAGAAGAGGCCAAAATCCAATTTCCTAAAGACCCTGAATTGCTGAGCCCGTGCCAGAACTTGGAATCAACTACAGTCAACCTGCTGCTTTGGTCTGATCATATATAAGTCTCAGCAAAAACAGCAGTGGCACGATTCTAATTCTCTTATGGAGATGCAAGTTCCCAACAGGATTCCAGTCACTGTTAATGTCACGCCAAACCTTAACAGTTTTCCAGTCGCATGAAAGCGTCAGTTTGTATTGGTGAGTTTGTCTGACACTTTTGCTTGGCAGTTTGAGACAGGGAAAAGATACGAAGGCTGAAAACAGACTGTGGGGCAGTGGGGAGTTAATTTTCCTCTGTTAACCGACCTGCCTGTATGATTCTTGTAGCTTGCACACACTGGCACACTTTGATTTTTCTTGGTTTGCTTCTGCACCCTGTAACCCTTGGGAAACTCTCTTCTATCAGCCTTGCCTTGGCAGGGGATGCAGCCCAGTTCATGAAAAATTGAATTGCCAGCCAGGGAGAATGTGGGCAGAATTACAGTGAGCCAGTCGTGTAAGGACGTGGGGGCGGGGGGGACGATTTGCCCCAGGCAGCAATGTTTCTGGGGCATCCCGGCCTGTAGCCACGCCTATGCACGCCCTGGCCACGCCCCCATGTACCGCAGCCATGCCCCTGTGCTGTGGCCACGCCCCTTGCGCTGTAGCCCTGCCCACCCACCCCCCTCCACACACGCCAAGCTCTGCCACTGCAGTGAGTCCTTCACATTTGCCAGGGTTAAAGGCACAGGACCTCCACAAAAGTGGAAAAATTGCAAATATCAAAATTTGGGGGTGAGGAGACAAAGGCATGGTGGGGAAAGGAGACGGAAACAGGGTGAGTTGGCATGGTGGCCAGATAAAGTCAGCTCTCCACAGTTGCTAGGGTTAGGGGCACAGGGCCCCTGCGAAAGTATAAAAATCACAAATATCAAGTGTGTGTATGTGTCTCTGTGGGAAGGGGGCCAAGGCATAGTGGGGAGAATGGGCACCCAGGGTCCAAGCCAGGTCAGAGAAAGGAGAGGAAAAGGGGGAGGGTTAGCATGGTGGACCTATACTTTCTCTTTCTCACACCCGCCTCCTTCCTCGGGTGTGTGGAGGCATCAGGAAAGGGCTTGTGGTGCTGAGAAAACAGGCTGTGAACTACCTGTAGCTGGCTGGGCTGCAGCGGGTGGAGGAGGAGACCAGAGGTGGGTTTTTAAAGGACCATGTGGCCTGATCGGAGCCACTGAGAGCGAAAGTTCCCTCCAAAAAGAAGAGCTTGAGGTGGGGGGGGGGCAGGAGTTGGAGAAACTTGCAAATAATGGAAGTCAAACCTGCAAAGGAGGAGAGCTGACTGTATTCCTTCTCTCTCCTGCCCTTCCTTGTGCGTGCGCACGTGTGTGTGGAGGCATCAGGAGAGAGGTTGTGGTGCTGAGAAATCAGGCTGTGAGCTGTCCTTAGCTGGCCAGGCAGTGGCTGGTGGAGGGGGAGGACCAGAGGTGGATTTTTAAAGGAGTGTGCCGGCTGACTGCAGCTGCCGAGAGGGAAGGTTCCCGCAGAAAAGAATTGCTTGGTGTCGAGGGGGCAGGAGTTGGAGCAACTCAGAAATCCATGAAAGTCAGCCCTGCAAATGTGGAGGGGCCAACTATAGTTGTTCATGGGCCCAGTTCTCCCATTGGCAGTGAGGGGATGCTGCAAAAGGGCTGGAATGTTTCTCTCCTCTGGACCATCTGCTGTGTCAATAAAGCTTGTAGCAGGAATACGTGCGGTGTTTGCCACCAAACAAAGTCTTCAAGGCGTCTGGAATGACACCCGAGTGCCAGAAACGAAGAATGCCCTTATGCAAAACACTGCTGGAACTATATATGGATTGCTGCGTACAGTCCTGGTTGCTACGTCTGAAAAAAAAGGCTACAGTAGAATTGGAAAAGGTGTTATTTCTATGTTTTCACTGTATGTATAAAAAATGGTAACCAGTTACTAACAGCCTCAGGGAGGGTAGCAGTGGCTTGGGACCAGAACTGTAACTAATTACTTTTCAAAAATTAACTTTCCAGGCTCTGGTGGTATCAAACAAGATTTGCCAGCCATCTGACTCAGCATATGGCAGGTTCTTTTTCCAGGAAAACACAGAGGTTTCTGCAAATTGGAACCACAGAGTTAGAAATGAGTGAATTCATGGGCTGGTGTGCACTTTGCTGGGTGCAAGAGAGTTTATGTGCTGTTGGAGGCAGCTGGAAGTTTGTAAAGTTCAGGCCTGGTGAAACTGCAGCTCCTCTAGATCTTACTGGACCCTGGTCACCAAACCAGCCCAGCCAGTGTTCAAATATAATGGTAATTGCAGTTCAACACCTGGAGATTCCCCACCACAGATGGAGAAAATACATAGCTGGGTTTATGCAATGAGAAGATGTCCATCTGCAGATCATGTAAGTGGGCAGCAGTGTCTAGAAGGGGAACCTGCCACATGGGTTGGTCCAGGGTCAGGCTGATGGTGTGATGGAATTCCTTGATGTCCTGGGGGGATTCTTGCAGGGTATCTTGCCTGTGAGCTCAACCAATGCACGTGAACTTTAGAGTATGTTTACCTAGAGATGTAAATTTTCACAATTTTCGTTCTCGCAAGCACTTTTTCTTCACTGCAACAATGTGATCAAAAACTATGCAGTTTTCAAAGACTATTTACAATTTGGGACTTTTTCAGTGCTTTCTGGGGCTGAGAGGGTGTGATGCGCCCAAGATCACTCACTGGGTTCCCATGGCTGAATGGCGAATCAAACGCTGGTCCCCAGGGACATCATATGTTTGATGCTCAAACCACTATACCATGCTGGCTCTCTAAAATTAATTGGGAGACCATATTTAATAATCAACAAAACAATGCAGTGCACTATTAAAAGCTCATCCCAGTCATCATCTGAAATAGGAATGTTTTCACTTGCTAGTAGAAAGAGAGCAAGGAGGGAGTCATCGTAGCCTACCTAGGAAGCGAGCCTGAGAGCAGCCACCGAATAGACCCTCTCCCTGAAAAGACAGTGGAACAGAACAAAGGGCCTCTCTTGAAGATCTTAGAGCTCTACCAGGTTTGTATGGGAGATGCTGTTGTTGCGTGCCTTCATGTCATTTCCAACTTATGGCAAACCTAAGAAGAACCTATCACAGGGATTTCTGGGGCTGAAAGTGTGTGATGCACCCAAGATCAGCCAGTGGGTTTCCATGGCTGAGCAGGGAATTAAACCCTCATATCCAACATCGTAGCCCAATGCTCAATCCACTACACCATGCTGGGTCTCATGTAGGAAAACACAGTCCTTCAAATAACCTGGACCCAAGGTATATAGAGCCTTCCCTGTAAGACATCATGAGCCCTCTGGGCTGTTCCCAGAAACAGACCAGCAGCCAGTGGAGCTGTTACAAACAAGCGAACTGAATGCTGCCTATAACCAGCATCCTTTAGCAATCTGGCTTAGAATCATAGAAACATAGAGTGGGAAGAGACCACAGTGGCATTGAGTCTATCCCCCGCCATGCAGGAACACACATTCAAAGCACCCCCAGCAAATGGTCATCCAACCTCTGCTTAAAAACCTTCAAAGAAGGGGACTCCATCACACTCTGAGGCAGCATATTCCACTGTCAAATGGCTCTGACTGTTAGGAAGTTCTTCCTGATGTTTAGGTGAAATCTCTTTTCCTGTAGGTTGAATCCATTGCTCCGTGTCCTAGTTTCTGGAGCAGCAGAAAACAAGCTTGCTCCATCTTCAACATGACATTCCTTCAAATATTTAAACACGGCTATCATGTGTCCTCTTAACCTTCTTTTTGTCAGGCTAAACATACCCAGCTCCCTAGCTGGTCCTCATAGGGCATGGCTTCCAGACCCTCCGCCATTTTGGTCACCCTCCTCTGGACATCTTCCAGCTTGCCATTATCCTTCTTGAACTGCGGTGCCCAGAACTGGACACAGGATTACAAGTGAGGTCTAACCAAAGCTTTCAACCAACTGAAGTTTCTGAGCACATCCAGAGACCAGCAGGTTCACCTGAGGAAATGGAATGCAATCCATGAAAACTGACACTCAGTCTTCCAGATGCCACAAGATGCCTCCATGCACCCCTCTCATGTGTTGTCATTCCTTTTTAAAAAGTTACTGTTTGTTTCATTGTCCTCCCACTAGAGGGCACCCCAGCACAAGCTCTCATCCTTTGATTGGATTACTTTAAATATTACAATATTACCTCTTTTGGTGTAAAAGACTGGTAGAGGACAAAATTGAGAACCAAAAAAACAGACCTTCCTTTATCTGCCCAGTTTTTACTAAGGTATAAAAGTATGCACACTTTCATTTTACAGAAAATTCTTTGCCCAATGAAAAGGGAGACAGGCTCTCTCTGCTGAAAATTTTCTTAGGTCTCTTCTTTCAGAGTATGTGTATGCCCCAAAATGTTTTTTTTTAAATTTTAAATTCCAATGCATACAAAAGAACAGGCTTATAGACCAGTGCAGAGTGAACTGGAACTACAAACAAAAACTTCAAAATAAATTTTTGGAACTTCGTATTTGAGCAAACTCATCCCAGAGATATCAAGGGCACCAGGTGGTATACCAGTAGGACAGTTGAGATTAAGGGCCTTTCTGCGCTACACTGTTATAGTGCTATTATTCCACTTTCAACATCCTGTGGAATCCTGGGGTTTGCAGTTTAGGGAGGGGCATTTAGGATCCTCAGCCAGAGAGCTCTTTGGCCTCAGGAAACTACAAACCCCAGAATTCCATAGGAAGTTGAAAGTGGAATAATAGCAGTATAACAGGTTAGTGCAGGAAGGCCCTTAGACTTAAGAGATCTGGGTTAGGATCACCACTGAGCCATGAAGCTCCCTGAGTGACCATGGAGAGTCCCTCTCGTCTTCTACCTGACCTACCTTGCAAGGTTGTTGTGAGGACAAAGCAGAGTGAAAGGCTACACATACGGTGTTGGAAGAAAGGCAGGATATGCCCAGATGATAAGTAATGCACAGAATGGTAATATGCACAAGGGAGTCAGGGGGTTGTCATGGCTCTAGAGTTACACTAGGAAACTGGGAGACCAAGGTTCAAATCTACATTAAGCTATGGAAACCTACTAGGTGACCTTGGGCCAGTCACACTCTCTCAGCCTCAGAGGAAGGTAACAGCAATTCCCCTCCCTGAAGAAAGCCTGCCCGGAAAACCCTAGAATCTGTAAGTCAGAGCAGACTTGAAGGCAGTTTGTCCTTTGCATAGAACAAACCATACACAGAGAGTTTGGATTTGGATGAGTTGTAGGTGGGGATGGAGGCTCTGGGACAAGATGGCATTGGCCCTTGCTGTGTTTCCGTGTGGATCTCCTTCCTCTTACGTTTATGATCTGTTGTTGCTCACAGAAAGCAAATTAACAGACAAGGACACTGAGCTCCCAGAGGAGCCAGAGGCAAATGTGACCCTCAGCAGGAGCCCGGTGACGCTGACCCTCTGTGCTGACCACGTCTGTCTCTGCATATCCATGCCGCACAGATTAGAGCACTTCAATACCACTTTAGCTGCTGCAGCTCCAGGGCTCCTGGAACTGTTTTTAAGATGTGGAGGGGGGCTCAACATGGGCAGGCAGGCTGTTACTCCTTTTGCTTACTTGCAAGGGGAGGCAAATTCCTCTTCCCATTTATCCTCAGTGAAAGAGCTTTAAATATGAAGACTTTTACAGCCACAAAGTATACAGTCGGCCTTCCACATTCGCCAGGGTCAGGGGCTCAGGACCCTTGCAAAAGTGAGGACAAACCACAAATATCAAAATGTGTGTATGTGCGTCTACGGGAAGGGGGCTGAGGCATGGTAGGGAGAACGGGCACTCAGGGTCCAAATCCGGTCAGGAATAGAAGGAGGAAAGGGGGTGGGTCAGCATGGTGGCCCTATACTTTCTGGGCTCCAGGGTGGTAGTCCAGCACTCAGACCGCTGTGTCACGTCTGCCCCTTTTCTTTGGATATCTAAACTGTATCTCAAAATGCTCAGCTGAGGTTTGCTTTCTTGCAGTGCTAGGAATTTGGGAACTGAAGGAAAATGTAATTGGGTGGGGTGAATTCTCATTTGGAGAGTATAAGGCTTCAGTGGGTATGGGGTGGCATTGGGAGAGAGCTTGTGGTCTGAGAAATTGGGCTGTGGGCTGTTCTGAGCTGGCCAGGCAGCGTCAGGAGGAGGAGGAGGGACACCAGAGGTGGGTTTTCAAAGGGCTGCAGGGCCCGAACAGAGCCACTGAGAGGGAAGGTTCTCCTGGAAAAGCAGTACCTAAGGTGCAGGGGGAAAGGGGTTGGAGAAACTTGCAAATATTCAAATCCATGAAAGTCAAACCTGGAAACATGGAGGGCTGACAGCACCGAGAACTCCTCTCCATGTGTTCAGTGTAGCTTACTCCCAAGTAGGCATGCACAGGGTAGACTCCAGGCAGCTTTTATTATTCCTGGAAGGGTTCAACAACAACAGCTGTCTTCACATTTCTTAGTGTTTCATCATTTAGTGTACTTCTGATGATGAATGATTTCTCAGAAGGCTCAGCTACACAGGAGTCTTGGCAGTCCAATTTTGTCAGATCATTGCAGAGGGGGATTTGCCCCCACCAGTCTAGTCCTGAGGGAGGGTCCGTGAATGCGTCCATCTTATGGATTTCTGGGATTTGTAGTGTGGGGAGATAGAATTCTCTGGGGTAGAGTAGGGTAGGGTAGGGCCATATAGCACCATAAAGTTTCCCCCTCCTTTGGGTAGCTGAAGCCATAGTGGACTGTCGGCTTCCAAGGACCTTTTTGCACTACACTGTTATAGTGCTACTACCTGTATTCCACTTTCAAGCTCCTATGGAATCCTGGGGTTTGGAGTTTAGGGAGGAGCATTTAGAATTCTCAGCCAGAGAGCTCTTTGGCCTCAGTCAACTACAAACCCCAAAATTCCACAGGATGTTGAAAGTGAATTAATAACATTCCAACAGCATAGTGCAGAAAGGCCCCAAATTTCTGTGCCTAGCTGCCACGACCACCCTCATTAACTGTGGCTTTTTCCACCAGCACCCGCCTTCCCCCCTCATCCCCTTTCTCCCCCCGTCTGGTGCTGTTGAGTCCCTTTGCTCATCCACAGCTTCTCTCCCCTCACTCAGCCCTATTCCTGAAACCCTTCCACACTGAACAACTGTAATGCTATGATTCCACTTGAACTGCCATGACAACATCCTATGGAACTTGGGATTTGAAGTTTAGGGAGCGGCGTTTAGAATTCTCAGCCAAAGAGCTCTAGTGGCTCCCCAAATAACAAGCCCTGGGATTCCACAGAATGTAGCCACTTTAGTTAAAGGGGAATCAAAGTGCTTTAAGGGCGTAATGCAGAAGAACTTCTCCTTTCTTTTGCAACAAGGGCAGATTGGCTGAACACCTTGGTACTGGGCAATACCAAATTTCATAAATCATGTTATGTTTCGTTGAAAGTCACTGATTTTACAATGGATGTCAAAAATAATTGACAAATAAGACATTATGAAGAAAGACAGCAACATAGGCAACATAGTTGGGCCCTGTTCTGGCCTTCAAGTCATTTCTGACTTATGATGACCCTAACACAAATTTATCAAAGGGTTTTCTGGGCCTGAGAGTGTGTGACATGCCCAAGGTCAGCTGGTGGGCTTCCATGTCCGAACAAGGAATTGAATTCTGGACCACTAAGCTCTGACATTTTGTACCAGTTTCTCCCTCCCCTGTTGGCCCTAGATGCACATGCTTAAGTGTGTTGGGTTGCAAATTTAACTTCACACTGGGTGGCACAACATTGCCAACCAAAGTTGAAAGCACTATCGACAGCCACACAGAGATTTCTATGATGCAACCCTGACGTAGCATACCCTCCAAAACTTCAGAGGTGAAAACGAGCATAGATGTGGCCAAGCAAAGTCAGCGTGTGGTCAAGATGGCCAGAGTTATTAATGAGGAAGAACACACAAGCTAGGAGAGCCTGCGGCCATTGGCCTTTGCCTGAGCCTACTGAGAAGGCCTGAGCCCCTCCTCTCCTCTCCTCAGGCTGAGTTAATTGAGCACAAACTACCTTTGCACCTTGAACTCGGTTTGCAGCAGTTGAAGGAAGCTGAGGACAAAGGGTGAAAGTGGAAGGAGAAGAGAGAAATTGGGACATTTTAAATGGAGATGAAAAAGTGAGATGGCAGAGGATTAATAGGGACTGTTGCTGCCAAATCTGGACAGTTCGAGGATGTGACGTAACCCCAATGTGATATCTCAATCTGAACTTGGTGCCCATTCCCCCTTCCATGCAACTAGTCCTGCATCTTCTTTGTGTGAGCTGCTTGTATCTCCAACACCTGTCTCCCCCTCCCCGTGAGAACAAAGCCTTCTTGTCCCGCCCAGCCACGCAGGGCCCTGGTTTATGGGTCTTTGTACCCTGTAATTTCACCAGCTACGTGACTCATGGCAGCCTCAGATGCCACGCCAGAGAAATCGTCATGGGGTGGCTAGCCAGGGCCCGGGAGCCAGCCGTCAAAGGGGCTGTGGATCTTTCCAGGCCTCTGTTCTGAGGGGATGGTGGGAGACAGAGCTTGGCTTTAGTGGAAACCTGGGCATGGGAACACTCGTGACTCATTTCTTTGTATTCTAGGCTCCAAAGATTGGTTAGTTTAGGGTTCCCTGAGTCTCAAGGCCTGCCATGTTTTCTCTGACCCTCGAGGAATCTGAGGCGGAGAGTGTTCCCTTGAAAGTGTGTGTATGGCCATTTCTGAGCTAGACTACTATAGTGCTATTATTCCAACATCCTATGGAATCCTGGCATTTGCAGTTTAGGGAGGGGCCTCAAAAGCTATGATGTGGGCAGCCAAGTCAGCTTTCTCGTCAGGGAGGGTGATCCACAGACCAGGGGGCCAACACCAAGACTTCCTTTAACAAAATGTAACACAAACATATAGCCTGAGCGTGCAACCCCGCCCTAAGCTCCCTGTGAGTACTGGAGGTTACTTTGCACTTGGTCAGAGGCCTTTTTCATGGGTGCCACTCTGCATGTCCCAGGTTTTATAGGTCATAGAGTTGGAAGAGACCACAAGGGCCATAGAGTCCAACCCCCTGCCATGCAGGAATACACCATCAAAGCATTCTCAACAGATGGCCACCTAGACTCTGCCTAAAAACCTCCAAAGGAGACTCCACCACACTCCTAGGCAGTATATTCCACTGTTGAACCATCAGGAAATTCTTCCTAATGTTTAGATGGAAGTCTGAAGCCATTCCTCCCTGTCCTAGTTTCTGGAGCAGCAGAAAGCAGGCTTGTTCCATCCTCCTTATGGTATATGTTCAAATATTTAAACGTAGCTATAACCTCCTTCCACTTTGAACATTCTATAATGTTGTTGCTTAATCTTCTCTTCTCCAACATACCCGGCTCCTTAAGATGCTCCTCACAGGGTTTCATGGTTTCCAGGCCTTCTACCATTTTGGTCACCTTCCTTTGGAGACATTCCAGCTTGTCAGTATCCTTCCTGAACTGTGGTACCCAAAACTAGACACATTCCTGATGAGGTCTGACCAAACCAGAATACAGTAGTACTATCACTTTCCTTGACCTAGACACTAGACTCCCATTGATGCAGCCTAGAATCACATTGCTTTTTTAATTTTGTATTTTGGTTTGAATTTTATCTTTCAAAAAAGATGACAAGGCCTAGTGGTTTCTCAATGATATTGAGCCTCATTGACATCAGTTGTCCTTGAAAATACATAATGCGACCAACTGGGGGCTATTAACAGGCCCAGAAATTTCAGTGACTAAGACCTAAAGACTTATTTTTGGCAAGATTTGTTTTGCCTTGTTCTGAGGTTGAGAGCATGTGACTTGCCCAAGGTCACCCAATGTTTGAGTGGGGATTTGAATCCTAGTCTCAATCAATCAATCAATCAATCAATATAAATAAATAAATATTGAAATCTTGAGTTAAGTCTTGGGGGGTCACCAGCAAGAAATTATATTTACAGGGGGTTCCTGGTAAAAGAAAGGTTAACAACCACTGCTCTACTTCATCTAAAAAGTGTGGTGTGATGTAGCAGTTAGGCGTTGCTTTGGATCTTGGAAGTTCTAGGTGTGGGTCTCTACTGACCCCATGAAACTCAACAAGTGACCATGGGCCAGTCTTTTCTTCAGCTAAAATACGCCCAGATATTCCATCCTGCTATTTTTTCCTTTTGCCCCACCTGCCACTAGAATCCCCATGTCTCTAAAACTGATTTTGGTGTTTGGGTTGAAATAGGTTCCTGGACATCCTTGTTAAAACCATTCCCTGCCCATTGCTCTCACAGCAGCTGGTATTTAAGAGGAGACTTCTCCTGAAACTGGAGGTTCACTTTCCTATCCAGGCAGAGTGCTCCTGAACCTTGGGTTTACTTGCACGTCCATCAGTGATGACAATCTGTGCCGCTTCTAAATGAAGCAAGCATGCACCAACTAAGATTTAACACACACACACAACATACTGCCACATGTTTGGGGTCCTTTCAGATTCTCATCATCCTTCCCAGTATAGCTAATGGTCAAGGAATGATGAGATATATGGTGCAATGTAGTGCCGGTGGGCACCGCTTTTGGGGAGCACAGTGGTGTACACCACAGCTCAGCTCTCATCAAGTCAATCCTCCTTCATGAAGTTGGACTACAACTCGCATTGCTGCCACCCCGCTACTTGCTGGGGATGATGGGCAGTGCAGTCCAATGACATTCGCTGAGTAACATATCTTGAATTTTGCTTCTTGCTCCATAAATCTAAAACGTGGGAGGAACACATGGCAGACGGGATGGTGGGGGAGGGAGGAGGCTGTGGTTTCAGGAAGGAAATGGACCCCCGTCTCCCCCTTTGAAAGTAGAAAGATCTACTGCTGAGTAGTACCATCGTGGAGCCAAGGAAGAGGGAAAATAACAAGGGAAATATTCATAGCTTAAGGAAGAAAAAAAAGAAAATGGAGGGGGGAGTTATTATTGCTAAGAGTTTTGGCCTGGAGAAGAGAAACAAAACATTAATCACGCTAAACGCTTCAATATGTCGTGCTTGGGAGAACTCTCCAACATGTACCCATTTTTTTTCCTACTTGCAGCAGAGAAACCATGTGTGCAGGAGAGATGGCAAGCAGAAAATGTCAGTCAAAGGAAAAGAGCGTAGAGATTTTAATTCTGGTGGCAAGAGGTCCCAGCACGGCCATTTTCCTTTTCTCCTTGGCTCCTCTGGTGAGGAAAGAGTCATGGATTGTGGGACTGTCAACTAATCAGAGAGGGATGAGGCTATGTGAAAGACCCTGTCTTCCCATATGAATCTGCCTGCCCAGGCCCTGAGATCTTCAGGAGAGGGACTTCTCTCAGACCATTTCCGCACTAGACTGTTATAGCGCTGTTATTCCACTTTCAACATCCTGTGGAATCCTGGGGTTTGCAGTTTAGGGAGGGGCCAGCCAGCCCCTCCCTAAACTGCAAACCCCAGGATTCCATAGAATGTTGAAAGTGGAATAATAGTGCTATAACAATCTAGTGCGGAAATGGCCTCAGTCTCATGGCCTCTCCAGGCAGGTTTGTTGGAGACAAAGGCCTTCTTGGTGGCTGCTTCCAGGCTTTGGAACTTCCTCCCTAAGGATGAGCCTTTGCTATCCTTTTACCTGGAAGCAAAACCTTTTCTATTCCAACAAACTTATAGGAAGGGACTGCAAGGGGCTTTTAGTGGTGTCCTGTTTGGCTGGTTTTCCTCTTCTGCCGTAGATAGATATTTTTAAGGGCTTCTGCCTTTCTGTGGAATTTTGAATGGTTCTGTACATTGTTCAATTGTATTTTAAAATAACGTTAACCATTTACACATTCACTAGGGTTAGGGGCACAGGATCCTTGCCAAAGTGAAAAATTCACAAATCTTAAAATTTGTGCATGTGTCTTTTGGAAGGCATGGTGGGGAGAGCAGGCACCAAAGGTCTCAACCAGGTCAGGGAAAGGAGAGGATAAGGAAGTGGGTTGGTATGGTTGTCCTGTACTTCTTCTCTTTTGCCCATTTCCTTCCTTGGGTGTGAAGGAACATCGGTAGAGGGTTTGTGGTGCTGAGAAATTGTGCTGTGAGCTTTCCTTAGCTGGCCAGGCAGCAGCTGGTAGAAAAAGAAGAGGACCAGAGGCAGGTTTTTAAAGGACTGCACGGCCTGATCAGAGCTACCGAAAGGGAAAGTTTCCACGGAAAAGAAGCGCTCGAGGTAGCGTGGCAGCATTTGATGAAACTTGCAAATGATTTCAAACATGAAAGTCAAACCCACAAACGTGGAAGGCTGACTGCATATGGCTTTACTGATGTCTTTTTATGCATGTTAACCTGTGTTTGTTTTAATTTTTGTATGCTGCCTTGAGTGCAGTGTTGGGGAAAAACAGGATATACCTGAATCATAATCACCTAAACTAAACCATTTCTTTTTTTGACCCTTCATGTGGACTGCCTGACTCAGTTCTGACCCAACCAGGATTTAAGTTCAGGAGGGGAAACTCTGCTTGTGGAGTACCAAATTCGTGTGATCTAGGACGCTGCCAGCAATGGCAGGGCATTCTCAGTGGTGGCACTCTGTTTGTGGAACCCCCTTGTGTCACAGAAGAAGCTGTCCTCCCCGTTTTAATTATTCAGATGTCAGTTCTCTTTATACGAGCTTCTGGGGAATAAGTATGGGGCTTGGTTTGCCTGCTGTTTGACTGGTTATCACTCCTCACCCCGTAACATTTTAGCAGAGTCATAATTTATGATTTCAGACATTTGCTGTTTTAAACATGTGTCATTTGAAACCTTTAGACAACTATGATTTGTGATTTTAACAGTGTGCAAAACAGTTAGCCACCCTGAGCTCTTATGAAGGAGAGAGAGGGGTACACACTGAATGAAACTAATACATAAATTAATTAGTTTCAGCACCAACAGGTTAAACTGTTCAGGTATCCCTTTGATCTTATTTATAAATAACTAGAGAGAGAGCATGGTGTACTAGTCTGAGTGTTGGGCCATTTCTGCACTGGACTGTTATAGTGCTATTATTCCACTTTGAAAATCCTATGGAATCCTGGGGTTTGCAGTTTAGGGAAGGGCCTCAAAGGCAAACCCCAGGATTCCATGGGATGTTGAAAGTGGAATAATAGTGCTATAACAGTCTAGTGTGGGACTACAACACTGGAGACGAGGGTTCAATTCCCTGTCAGCCATGGAAACCCACTGGGTGAGCGTCGGTGCGTCACACACTCTCAGCCCCAGAAAACCCCATGATAGTCTCACCTTAGGATTGCCGTAAGTCAGAAAGTACTGGAAGGCACAAAACAACAATCCAAATATGTGGGCAGAACAGTGGTGAGTGGTGGCTACCATACTGAAGAGGAAAATTTGTTCTACCTTCTAGTCAGAAATTTAGTGGACTTGTCCAAGCTGCTGAATTTTAGTGGACTTGTCCAAGCTCCCTTCACCAGCTTCAGCACTTTGGATATCTTCTTTAAAGTTTGAGCTAAAACTGAGAGTGGATTCATCACCTCAGAGACATGGCAGATACCACTAGGAACAGGGAACAAATACCAAAGCCATTTCCACACTAGACCATTATAGTGCCATTATTCCACTTTCAACATCCTATGGAATCCTGGGGTTTGCCCCTCCCTAAACTGCAAACCCCAGGATTCCATAGGATATTGAAAGTAGAATAATAGCACTATAACAGGCTAGTGTAGAAATGGCCCAAGATTGATGAAATCGGACCAGCGCCAATGAATAGTTTGCTATTGGACAAACCAAGAAGAGAAAATGGTAGAAATGCTGCCAGCAGTTGTGTCTTCTGTTGCTTGCCTCTGAAACTGCCAGAAGAGGAAGGCACGGCTCTGTCATGCCTAGGCCCAGAAGCAGACAAAAGGCCCTCCCGCTGTCCCAGGTGTCACTGCCTTGGCAGGAGAGAAGAAGAGCAGTTTCAGCTGGGCTTAATCCCCCACCCCCCGAAGTTGCTTTTCCCTTGTGTGTCCTATCTTATTTAGATTGCACCTTTCTCCCAGCACGGAACCCAAATAGGTTGCCAGACTGAAGGTTAGAGGGGCTCCCGTACCTTGAATTAGGATTTCCAGGCTGAAAGCTGGAGGGGTCTCCTGTACCTTTACTATGTAGAAAAGGGAATTTCGACAGGCATTTGTCATGCAACTAGATAACAAGCAACACCTATTTGAAATTCTCTCTTACACTCTCTCCAGTTTTCATTCTGGCAAAACTATGTGTCTTACCAGAAGTCTACAATGTCACACAGTGAACTTAACTGTTGTTGTTATTTGCCAAAAAGTGGACATTGACTTACAGCAACCGTAAGAATGAGGGACCTCCAAGACACTGGTCATCACCTGCCCTGCTTGGTTCTTGCAGAATCAGGGCTGTGGCTTCCCTGGTTGAATCAATCCACCTGCATTGTGGTCTCTCTCTTTTCCAATGAGTCACGCTGTCTCACAACGTATTTTTTTTTAAATCAAACAAGCTTTCATGTTCAATCACCTATAATCTAAAATAGTATAAAATTGTTTTTAAAAGTCAACTGTAAAGATCAAACTGCAGCGCGCACACCCCATTAGAAAAAACTGCTCTGTACAAGCAATTACTTGCTAAACGCCTATTTATATGGAAAGGTCTTCCACCTGCCAGCAAAAGGAGGGCAGAGAGGAGGCCAGCCGGGATTGCTTCCCTACAACAACCTTATAGCACTTGGATTCCATTTTCCCTGCCATAGGTGCATCCCTTGGTATCCTGGGATCTGTAGTTTAAAGAGATCTTTAGAATTCTCTGCCAGAGGGGCTCTAGTGCCCCACCAAATCAAAGCCCTAGGATTCCACGGGGTCCTGGCAGTGAAAGTGACATCCAAGTATTGTCCTGGTTCGTCCCCAGCTCTCCCTTGAAGATCCCAAAACTCAGGCAGGCTTATGTGGGAAGGCAGAGACTTTTAGATAATCAATACTAATACTATTATTACTACTACTACTACTACTAATAATAATACATTTTTATTTCTTACCCACTTCTCCCTAAGGCTCAAGGTGAGGTACAACATAAATTAAAATGCAATTAAAAACACATTGTAGGTTAAAATACACTAAAAACACATAAAAGCATCAAAGAATCATAGAATCATAGAGTTGGAAGAGACCCCAGGGTCATCCAGTCCAACCCCCTGCTATGCAGGAACCCATATCAAAGCATTCCCAACAAATGGCCATCCGGCCTCTGTTTAAAAACCTCCAAAGAAGGAGACTCTACCACACTCCACTGTGGTAGCAGATTCCACTGCTAGACAGCTCTGACAGCCAGAAAGTTCTTCCTGAGGTTCAGGTGGAATCTCCTTTCCTGCAGCTTGAATCCATTGCTCCTTGTCCTAGTCTCTGCAGCAGCAGAAAACAAGCCCGCTCCCTCCTCGACATGACATCCCTTCAAATATTTAAACATTGCTATCATGTCCCCTCTTAACTTTTTCTTCTGCAGATTAAACATCCTCAACTCCCTAAGCTGCTCCACATGGCTTCCAGACCCTCCACTATTTTGGTCGCCCTTCTCTGGACACGCTCCAGCTTGCCAATAGCCTTCATGAAATGAGATGCCCAGAACTGGACACAGTATTCCAAATGAGGTCTAACCAAAGCAATATAGAGTGGTACCATTACCTCCTTCGATCTAGACACCATATTCCTATTGATGCAACCAAGAATCACGTTGGCTTTCTTGACTGCCACATCACACTGCTGACTCATGTTCAGCTTTTGATTTACCAAGACTCCTAGATCCCTTTCGCATGTACTGTTATCCAGGCAACCACGTGTCCCCCATCCTATGTTTGTGCATTCCATTTTTGTCTGCCTAAGTGCAGGACCTTACATTTCTCTCTGTTGAAAATCATTCTGTTACTTTTGGCCCAGTTCTCTAATCTGTCCAGTTCATTTTGAATCCTGACCCTGTCCTCTGGGGTATTAGCAACCCCTCCCAATTTGGTATCATCTGCAAATTTGATCAGCATGCCCTCTACTCCTTCATCCAAGTCATTGATGAAGATGTTGAATAGCATTGGGCCCAGGACAGAACCCTGTGGCACCCCGCTAGTCGCTTCTCTCCAGGATGAAAAGCAGCCATCGGTGAGGAGCACCCTTTGGGTTCAAGCCGGTCAACCAATTACAAATCCACCTAACAGTAGCCCTGTCCAACCCGGATTGTATGAGCTTCTTTGTAAGAATGTCATGGGTAACTTTGTCAAGGGCCTTACTGAAATCAAGATATGCTACTTCCACAGCATTTCCTTCATCTATCAAGCTTGTAACTCTATCGTAAAAAGAGATAAGATTAGTCTGGCACAACTTATTTTTGAGAAATCTGTGTTGACTTCTATTTTAAATTAAAAATGTTGACTTTTAAAAATATTGACTTTTATTTTAAAAATAAATTTGATAGGCCTGCTGGGAAGAGATAGGTCTTTAGTATTTTTTTGAATTTGGACAGCATATTTTGCTGTCGAATCTCTTCTGGCAGGTCATTCCACAGTCTAGGGGTGGCCGATGAGAAGGTCCTCTGCCTGACCGTTGCCAATCTGATCCTGGATGGTTGAAGTAAATGGCCCCCAGAAGACCTGATTGTATGGGAGGAGGCAATCCTGCAGATAACTTGGACCCAAACCATGTAGAGCTTTAAAGGTAATAACCAACACTTTGTACTTTGCCCAGAAACTAATTGGCAGCCAGTGGAGTGATTGTAATACTGGTGTGACAAACTCACTCTGCGTTGTACCTGTGACCAATCTGAATGCCATATCTTGGACCAGCTGGAGGATCCAAACTTAGTACAAAGGTAGCCCAATGTAGAACACACTGCAGAAGTCCAATCTTGAGGTTACCAATGTGTGCACTATCATCTTTAGGTTGTCCAATTCTAGGAAGTGGCGCAGCTGGCCAAAACGGATAGACTGGACCCAAGTCTTGTAGGATTTAGACTACTGTGGATGGGGAAGGTGTAACCAGACCCATCATCATCATCGTCAAGCACCAGGACCGTGGCCTTGGTTGCATCTTCCCACCCACCCCTTTAAAAACACTTCGTAGTCGAAGAGGACCAGACCAGGCATGTAAGTGGATGTAGATGCTTGCTTAATCTCTACTACAGGCATGTGCTGCTTATCTGATGGGTTAGGGAGCAGAGCATTGTCAGAAAGTGGAATTGGTTGAAAAGCAGAACCCAGTCTTTCATCAGTTCTTCTCCTCTTGCCTTCTTCCTGTAGGGAACATGAGGGAATTACAGAGGCTTGCTTGGTGAGCCTCCGTAGTTGCCTCAAGTTCCCTACAGAAAGAAGGCAAGAGGAGAACTGACAGAAGAGTGAACCCAGGGCCAAAATAAGGTTTTTGTAGACCCTGGGCACTCTTGTATTCGACTCCCTGCCTCTTCTTGATGTACCACTAAAGATGAAAATGTGAAATATCTTCATTGTGAAATTTTGTTTTCCTTCCCAATTCCTGTATAATTTTTTGTTAATCCCATTTTGATAGGACTTAAAATTTTTAAAGGCCCGAGGCCCTGTGCCTAAAATGCCTAACGGATAAGGCAGCCCTGAGTGGCCCCCACCTCTAAAGAACGGTACATATAATTTAAAACCTCAAAAGGATGAAACATCAAAAAACGAATCGTTGAAAAGTGGGGGGGATACTTGTACTATTTTTTTTTCCAGATCAGGCACGTACGTGGCTGCAGATGCTTGCTTGATCTTTAATTACTATTTTTTTTTCAGTGATAAAATGATACTTACCCCCAAGGAAATGTGAGCAGCAGGAGGATTTGCCTTTATTTTTAGCAGCAAGTTAAAACTTGTCTGTTCACCTAAAGCGTTCAGTGAGGTCACAGGTCAGTTTTTTCTATCTGTTGGACTGTTGATTTTACTATCTTGGAGTTAAATGGGTTTTAATGGTTTAGCTTGTGTTGTTTTAAATTTTAAATTGTTTCTTCATTATACCCTCCAACACTCTTACACGTGAAAAGGATCCTACATGTGAAAAGGATCTTAGTAGTCTTGGTAGACCACAAACTGAACTTGAGTCAGCAGTGTGATGCGGCGACCAAAAATGCCAATGTGATTCAGGGCTGCATCAATAGTAGTATAGTGTCTGGGTCAAGGGAAGTGATGGTCAGACCCCACCTGGAACACTGTGTCCAGTTCTGGCTATCACAATTCAAGAAGGATATTGATAAGATGGAGGATGTTCAGAAGAAGATGACCAAAATGGTAGAAGGCCTGGAAACCATGAAGCCCTATGAGGAGTGGCTTAGGGAGCTGGGGATGTTTAGCCTGGAGAAGAGAAGGATAAGAGGTGACCTGATAGTCATGTTTAAATATTTGAAGGGATGTCATATGGAGAATGGAGCAAGCCTGTTTTCTGCTGCTCCAGAAACCAGGACACAGAGCAATGGCTTCAAATTTCAGGAAAAGAGATTCGACCTAAACATTAGGAGGAACGTTCTGATGGTAAGAGCAGTTTGACAGTGGTATACTGTGCCTTAGAGTGTGGCAGAGTCTCCTCTGGAGGCTTTTAATCAGAGGTTGCATTGCAGAGGGTTGGCCCTTAGGGTCTTTTTCAACTCTATGATTCTAGGATTCTTGGATTCTAAGATCCCTGTTTGGTAGGGACAGTACCAATTAATCCTCTGTCTTACCCCCTTTTCAGCTACTTTAAAAATACCCCACTTTTCTCCTCCACCCACTTCCCTCCTTTGTCTGATATTGCTTGGCCATATGTATCTAGGTTTTCATCTGTAAAATGTTGGACAGCATACAAATGCAGTATTTGGGTGGCTTGGAATCATGTTGTCGTTGTCATTGTTCCTTTTGTTTGTTGTTGTTTCTGCTGCTGCTCTTAGCTTAGCTTAATCCTTAGCTGGCCAGGCAGCAGCTGGAGGAGGAGGAGGAGGAAGAGGAGGACCAGAGGTGGTGCAGTGTACAGGATAGGTCCGAGTTAATGAAATTGAACTTAGAAGTTTCAAAAACTTTATTCACGAACATCGAAGAAACACCAACACATCTTAGCATTGCCAAGACTAAAGGAATATTGGATTTGCAGTGTTATATAAACCATGACATTTCAAAATTAGCAAACTTTAACATCCCATTTGATGGTTTACCCACACAACACATTTCTGAGGCTTTCTGTGTCCCTGCCACTTTTCCCCTCAGCTTGCCAATGTCTGACCTTGCAGCCGTGCCTGGTTACTCCCTTATCACAAATCATTCTAACAACATTTCCACGTTCCCAGATTGCCCAGCCATCAAAGAATCCCATCATCCCCACCTACATAGCAGAGCACACAAACATTAAAAGCTACCTAAAACATAGCAGGAAGAGCTCAGCCGACCTGAGAGGTGGGTTTTTAAAGCCTGATTGGAGCCATCAAGAGGGAAGATTCTCCCGGAATAGAAGTGCCTGGGTTGCGTGGACAGGGTTTGGAGAAACTTGCAAACTATCAGATCTGTGAAAACCAACAAGTGTGGAGGGCCAACTGTAATTGTTTCTTTCCTTCTTCGAAGCGCTCCAGGAAGAAGCTGCAAAAGACTCAGGGATCTACATTGGTCCATAGATCATTACCTTGCGTAGCATTGTCTAGACTGTCATACACACTAATTTCTTTTTTTCTGAAAATGTGTTCTCACTGCTTGTTTTCTTCAGTCCTTCTCTCTGCTACTGGAATCCTCAGTGGATAAAGATGAGGAACATTCATAGTTTTCCAGTCTCAACCTGCTGGTTCTTTAGCAATCTGCAAAGATCTGGGGATACTGTAGCCATTCCCATGCAAATTAAAGCGACAGCTAGTTCCCAAGAATGTTAATTTTCCCCTCAGCAAGTTTGCTGCTCAACCACCTCCAAATTGTTTGATTTCTTCCAGCAATTCGCCCATCATTTTGTGCTCCAGCTTCACTTTTATCCACAAGGAGAGACCTTTCCTCAGAAAGAGGAAATGTGCCTGGTTGCGGTGTTGGTTTTGTAGACTGCAGAAAAGATAGGAGAAATGTAGCATTAACGGTTATGATAGATACCGCCTTTTTCTATAGTTCCACCAATTCCCTTTGGGGATTAGTATCACATCTCCTCCATGGGCCTTTCAAATAGGTATTTGACAAACTGACTTGTTCGCTCTTTTAGATCTTCTCCAAACTGGGCTCAATTTACTACACTTTCTGCTTCTTACTGAGGTGGCGTTTATACTTACACGACCTCGTTATTTGTGGCGCATGAGAAGAAAGGGTCTTCCTCTGGTAGATTCAGTCAAACAGTGAGCGAGGATGGCCTGTGGAGGAGGATTAGGACTGGAGGAAATGAAGGCTAATCTCTTCGCTGTGTGTTATTATAGATATCTTGGAGTAGGGAGAAAGGTACGGTTCTGGAAACCCATGAAAGAAGATCTGGGAAGGGAGAGAATTGGGGAAGAATGGAAGAAGACTGGAAAGAAAGAATAAAAGGGGAACCCTGGGACACTTTCACACTATAAAAGTATTAGCTCTACGATTCCACTTTAGCTGCTGTGGTTCATCCTGGGGTTTGCAGTTTGGTGAAGCACTAGAGCTCTCTGGCTGAGATTTCTAAATGTTTGCTGTGTGCCTTCAAGTTGTTTCTGACTTATGGCAATCGTAGGATGAACATATCATTGGGGGGTTCTGGGGCTGAGAGTGTGTGACATGCCAAAGGTCGCCCAATAGTTTTCCATGGCCGAAGTGGGGAATCAAACTCTGGTCTCCAGAATCCGTAGTCCAATGCCAAAACCACTATACCGTGCTAAATACCTCTCCCTAAGTTGCAAATCCCAGAATTGCATAGGATGGAACCAAGGCAGATAAAGTGGAATAATGTTCTATAATTCTGTATGTTTGATTATTTGTAAGTTTCTCCAACCCCTGTCCTCCCATCTCAAGTGCTTCTTTTCCAGGCGAAACCGCCTTCTTGGGAGCTCTGATGTGGCCGCACAGCCCTTCAGAAACCTGCCTCTGGTCCTCCTCCTGCACCAGCCACTCCCTGGCCAGCTAAGGACAGATCACAGCCTGATTTCTCAGCATCGCAAACGCTCTCCCAATGTCCCCTCCCCCACAACCAAGGAAGGAGATGAGAGAAAGCATAAGGCCACTATGTTCACCCATCCCACCCCTTCCCCTCTCCTTTCCCTGACCTGGTTTGGACCCTGGGCGCCCCCTCTCCCCACCATGCCTTGGCCCCTTTCCAGAGACATACACACTCGTTTTGATATTTGCAGTTTTTCCACTTTTGCAGGGGTCCTGCATCCCTAACTCTAGCGAATATGGAGGACAGACTGTATAAATTAATATACAGATCTCTGCATGAATGGTTTTCAAAACAAAACAAAAAGTGTTTTTCCCACTTTTCCGGGGGTCCTGAGCCCCTAACCCAAGTAAATATGGAGGATGACTGTGCTGTCGTTGTTGTTGCTAGAACTTTTGTTGAGAAGTACTCTTACTATTCACTGCATACCCTCCAACTGTCCCAATTTGTCAGGGATAGCCCCAATTATGCATTCCCATCCCAATTTTTCAAATGTTTTTCAAAGATCCCAGTTTCTCTCTCTGCCTCCCACTTTCCCCCTTTGTCCTCAGCTTTCGTCAGTTGCTGAAAACTGAAACCTTTTGAGTAGTTTCCATTCAGTTTACTTCTCTCTGTAGGGAAAAGAGGAGAGGAGGGGGCAGCGTCTCACCTCTGGCAAAAGCAAACCGCTGCAGCCTCTTCCTCATTAATAACTTTGGCCATCTTGACCACACTCTGAGGTCGCTTGGCTACATGAGTCTCTGCATCTGTGAAACGCTGGAGCATTTGTCACTGCATGGCAGAGAAGTGATTAAAAACGGGCTCATAATTTTAACTTTTTTCTCTTTAGGAAATAATGAAAAGTGGCTGCATAGTACAAAAACCATTCTCATCCCTATGTACTTAGAACTAGTATGTCACTGGAGAGCCATGAATCAGCTCTCTGCATATCTGCTGTTCTTAGAGAACAAAAGTAAAAAGCAGCAGAATTTTTCAAAATCCATCTTATGAATGTCTACTCAGAAATGATATGTCACTGAGGACCTAACTAATTTCTGTGGTGATGAGTGCCAGGAAATACCTTAGGCCTATGTGTACTTAGAATCATAGAGGCCATTTCCACACTTCTTATTTCACTTTCAACCTCCTATGAAATCCTAGGTTTTGCAATTTAGGGAAAAGCATTTCGAATTCTCAGCCAGAGAGCACTTGGGCCTCAGGAAACTACAAAGCCCAGAATTCCACAGGAGGTTGAAAGTAGAATAATAACACTATAACAGTGTAGGGCAGAAATGGCCAGAGTTGTAGAGCTGGAAAAGGCCCCAAGAGCCATCCAGTCCAACCCCCTTCTGCCATGCAGGAATATACCATCAGACCACTCCTGACAGATGGCCATCTTGCCTCTGTTTAAAAACCTCCAGAGACTCCACCACACTCCCAGGCAGCATGTTCCACAGTTGAACTGCTCTTACCATCAGGAAGTTCTTTCCAACGTTTAGATGGAATCTCTTTTCCTAAAGTCTGAAGCCATTGCTCTGTGGTGTCCTAGTCTCTGGCGCAGCAGAAAACAGGCTAGCTCCATCCTCCATATGACATCCTTTCAAATATTTAAATCTAGCTATCACGTTGTGGCTTAGTCTTCTCTTCTGGGGGCTAAATATAGCCAGCTCCCTAAGCTGCTCCTCATAGGGTGTCCTTGATTCCAGACCTTTTGCCATTTTGGTCATCCTCCTCTGGACACTGTTACCCTGTGTACTGGGGGTCCCGGGAGGGACACCAAAATGTGCTCAACTAAAGGTGGGGAAATTCAGTTCAGAGCACTGCTTAGCGTTACGAGAGGCAGGGTAACGTAGCGAGATCTTGAACCCTATGTCTACGGGGTCAGGCCGAGTCAAGGAGCACACAGAAGTTGAAGCAATAAACGATGTTTTATTACAAACACAAGCAAAACAGTGTATGCGGCACACTCACACAAGATAACTAAAGAAATAAAGGTTTGAGTGGTATAGAGGGATTTTTAGAGGAGTTGCTGGTTTGGGTGGTACTTCACTTGTCCTGAAGCCCGGAAAAATGGAGAGCGAGGCTGGGGTGCGATGTAGCTCAGCACGTGGAGCTGAGGGCGGCTCGCCAAGCAAAGCGGCAGCAAGGCAGTAGGAAACTCGGGAGCGATCCGAGGAAGGTCTCGGAATCAAGAGTTTTTATAAGGACAATGTGACTGCAGGCTGTGCCGTACTTGGGGGAAAACAATAGATTTGGAGTTGGAGACAAATCCTCCGAAAGGTCAGAATCTGAATGATTGAGTTATCGCAGAGGTTCTCAATAGAGTAGCCAGTATGCAACTGCAGAGTACTTGGGTATTGTATAGGTTACCCATCAAGCTGCCAGCGCGGGGCAGAGGCTCTTTTGTAGGTTGTGTGCATACCTCATTAGAGTACTTGCCTGGAGGTCTCCTAAAGCGGCGAGTCAGCTATTTTCTGGCCTGCCTGTATTGTCCAGGAATATTACGGTGATAATTGGCCGAGCCTGTACGCGTGCTTGTCCGGGGGCCTTGCAAGCACGTGGAAGGGAATAGAGAAGTGAAGCCGAATTATGATATCAAAAGGATATCTTTTAATATCCCCAAAGCTCGGACTAGCCAGGGCAGTAACAACATGTTCCAGCTTGTCAATATTCTTCCTGAACTGCGGTGCCCAGAACTGGACACAGGATTCCAGGTGGGGTCTGACCAAAGCAGAAGAGAGTGGTACCATCACTTCCCTAAACCTAAACGCTGTATTCCTATTGATGCAGCCCAGAATTGCATTGGCTTTTTTAGCTACCTGTCCAAGACAGGGAAAGCAAAAGCTGTTGCAGAATACAGCGGCTAGGTTACTTACTGGCAGACTGTATCATGTGTGTATTATCACAACTCAATCAGTGCCAGAACCTCCATATGACAAAATCCAAAACCATGACACCTGTGGCCAAGCGACATCAGAGTGTGGTCAAGATGACCAATGTTATTAATGAGGAAGGAGAGAGAAGCTGGGAGAGGCTGTAGCAGTTTGCGTTTGTCTGAGCCTCCTGGGAAGGGCAAAATCTGCTCCTACTGCTCTTCTCCCCCCCCACTTCTTAACCATATGCAAACAACAGTTGCCACTCCACATTCACCGTGGTTGAGAGCTCAGGACCACCACAAAAGTGGAAAAACAACAAATAGCAAACAAAAACAAAAACAAAAAACCAATAGCGAGGCATGGTGGAGAAAATGGGCAACCAGGATCCAAACCAGGTCAGAGAAAGAAGGGAGTGATCCTATAGTTTCTGGCCTCCAGGGTGGTAGTCCAGTGCTCAGACCACTGTATCACAACTGCCCCTTTTCACAGAGTCATAGTCATAGAATAATAGAGTTGGAAGAGACCCCAGGGGCCATCCAGTCCAGCCTCCTGCTATGCAGGAATTCACATCTAAGCACTCCCAACAGATGGCTATCCAGCCTCTGTTTATAAACCTCCAAAGAAGGAGACTCCACCACACTCCACTGAGGCACCAGATTCCACTGCCGGACAGCTCTAACTGTCAGGAAGTTCTTCCTGAGGTTCAGGTGGAATCTCCTTTCCTGCAGCTTGAATCCATTGCTCCTTGTCTTAGTCTCTAGAGCAGCAGAAAACAGACCCGCTCCCTCCTTGACATGTCATCCCTTCAAATATCCCTTCAAAACATGGCTATCATCTCCCCTCTGAACCTTCTCTTCTCCAGGCTAAACATCCCCAGCTCCCTAAGCTGTTCCTCATAGGGCATGGCCTCCAGGCCCTTCACCATTTTGGTCACCCTCCTCTGGACATGCTCCAGCTTGTCGGTATCTTTCTTTTCTTTGGATACCTAAACTGTATCTCAAAATGCTCAGCTGAAGTTTGTTTACCTGCAATGCTAGGAATTTTGGAACTGAAAAAAAAGGTAATTGAGCAGGGTGGATTTTTGTTTGGGGAGGAGAATGCTTGCCTTTTGCTCCCCCTGCATAGCTACAGCTCTAGTCCCATTACACTCTAATTCCACCACCCAACAAAGCTTAAATAACTTTGCCTTTACATTAATAGAAGTAGGTGGAAACCCAAAGAAGGTCATGATAAAATAAATCAGCCTTAAAGGTGCTGCTAGGTTCCTCCCCCTCCCCCAGTTTCCTTTTATGGAAAAACAGAGTAACATGGCTGGGCCCATTCACACTCCAGAATTATAGTGCTATCATTCCACTGCCATGATTGTGTCCTATTGGAATAATGGAATTTAAGGTTTATGCATGGATACTTAGAATTCTCAGCCAGAGAATTCTAGCACCTCATCAGACCCCAAGATTCCATAGGGTGGTACCATGGCAGTTTAAAGTGGAATAATAGCACTACAACTGTGTAGTGTGGATGGGCTTGCTATCTCTTTGGAAGGCGAAGAATAGCACCTTTCACAGATCAGGGATCCGTTTCTAATGTGGGAACATTGAACTTTGTCAGATTGTTTGTTATTAATGTTAGGACAAAAACACAGAGTAAGTTGCATTTAGGTAACAAAAACAACCACCATCTGAAACATGTAACCATCTGCCTGCCACAAAAACCAGGGCAAAAATGAAATGTTACAAAATTGCCTCCTGGGTCATAGTCTAACACTCAAACTGCTGCACCATGCTGGCTCTCTTAAAAGACTTTGTTGTTGTTGTTGTGTGCCTTCAGGTTGTTTCTGACTTATAGTGACCGTAAGGTGAACTTATTATGGGGTTTTCTGGGGCTGAGAGTATGTGATGCACCCAAGGTCACCCAGTGGGTTTCCATGGCTGACTGGGGAAGGTTCAGTGTTCGAATCACTACACCATGCTGGCCTCATAAAGAAAGAGAGGCACGTGCAGATTCTGTGTTGGTGTGTGCCCTCAAGCCCTTTCTGGTTTACGGTGACCCCGTAATGGGGTTTTCTGGGGCCGAGAGGGTGTGATGCGTCCGAGGTTGCCCGGTGGGTTTCCATGGCCAAGTGTGGACTTGAACCCTGGTCTCCAAGGTGGAAACAACCTAAAGGCACACAACACGCACACATTGCTATGACTGCAGAAAATGAATATAAAATATTACAGAGGTTAAGAGTTTATGCACAGTCCATTCACGTGCAGTGCAGTCTCCTTCTGCCCATTTGTCCTGCTGTTTTTGTGTGCCTTCCTGAGATATGGAGGCCTCAAAGCAATCCTATCTCTAGGTTTTCTTGGTAAAATTTCCTCAGGGAAAAGGTGCTTACTCTGAGGCTGAGAGAGTGTGACTTTCCTAAGGTCATATGGGGAGCTTCCAGGGCTGAATGGGAATTCAAACTCTGATTTTTTGGAGCGCTAGTCCGACACCTTAACCGTTACACAACACTGTCTTTCTTCCTTCCATATTGTGCAGAAAAGGTGGCCGAAGGCAGAGCTTGCCTTGCAAAATGCCAGCAGGGTGACTGGCATCCTGTTGTTGTTTGTTGCTGTGTGTCTTCACATTGCTTATGACTCACATGGAGGATGGAGCAAGCTTGTTTTATGCTTCTCCAGAGACTAGGACATGGAGCAATGGCTTCAAGATTCTATCTAAACATAAGGAATAACTTCCTGATGGTAAGAGCAGTTTGACAGTGCAACATGCTACCTCAGTGGTGTGTGGAGGATTCTTCTAGTTTGGAAATTTTTAAATAGAGGTTGGATGGCCATTTATTGAGAATACTTTGATAGTATATTTCTGCATAGCGGGAAGTTGGACTCAATGTCCCTTGTCTCTTCCAACTCCGCTATTCTATCATTCTATGACTTACGGTTACCGTAAAGCAAACCTATAACAGAATGTTCTGAGGCTGAGAGAGTGTGATATGCCAGTTACCCAGTGGGCTTCCATGGCTGAAGTGGGAATCGAACCCTGGTCTCCAAGGTCATAGTCCTAGGCTCAGACCGCCACACCAGGCTGGCTCTGGCATCCTGGGAGTAAGTCCCAGTTAGAGCACAGCCATTCAAGATCCAAGGGGTCTACTCTAGGCAGGACTACAGGCAGGATTTCTGCTAATGGCAGCAATATTTGAGCTTAGGGTTTGAGTTAATCGTGCCATGTCAGATCAGGAGAAGTCAAGTACATAGGCATTTTTGCCGCTGCTAAATTCAGAGTTTGACAAAAACGATATTGCAAATCTATCCAGTAGGTTCACAATATAGGCCTTAATGGGACAAAAAGAAACACGGAGATTCTAGAAAACGACTCTGTAACTTTGGCAGGGGGTTAGAGAGTGTGATGAAGTTCTGGGGGCTGTGCCCATCTGAAGTGCCAGTGCAGCCTGGAAGCAGGTTGCTAGGCAACTGGAATAGCACCTCAAGAAGAAACCCAGCCCAGTAAGGTATGGGAGGGGCTAGTGGCTGAGCGAAAAAGTTATATAAAGCCAAGTACCTGTGAGTTTTCATTCCTTCAGCGAGAGCCTAGCAAGGACCTAGGGAGTATAGTTTCGAAGTCAGAGAGTGCATGACAGTTTTGGGAGGTTTAGTTCTCAGTGGAAGCCCAGTGAGAGGCAGAAGAGTAATTAAGCCCTAGTAGGAGCTAGTGAGAGAGTGTGACCTAGATTGGGGGGTTAGGTCTTTGGTGGGAGTTTAGCCAAAGAGCTGTTATATGATACTTGTCACTTATATGAAAGTCTAAAGATACAATTGAACTGTTTCTGGGCAGGGAGTTACCCCTTATATTGTCAAAAAAGTGCACTGAGGAAATATAACAACCTTGACCTGCATTTGAAGTCAAATACTATACTTTATTCTTATGTTACCTTAATATGTGCTACAATTTATCTTCGTAAGCCTTAACATGGTTTGAGTTGTATAAGCAGCACAGAAAGCAGGCTACCATAAAATTATTAAGCGGTTCTAAATAAACCTTGAAAACCCCCACCCTTTTGGACAAAGGTGGGGTTATAAGAGGGGCCCGCCGGCCCTTCCCGAAACTGCAAACCCCAGGATTCCATAGGATGTTAAAAGTGGAATAATAGCGCTATAACAGTCTAATGCGGAAATGGCCGCGCGCGCGCACACACACACACACAATCCCGAGTTGGGGGTTCTGTTTCCTAGTTTTGGAGGTACGTGTATTGCAAAACATGGGCTTTTAATTGCAACGCCTTGTAGAGCAACGACAACGATTTGGCTGAGGTCTGTCGAGAACTTGTAGTACTTGGAGAGACTTGCAGTCCTTGTAGTACTTGCAGTACTTGGAGAGAATGGGGGGGGGGTGTCCAAGGAACCCCGAGTTGATGCGTCTGGTTCTCGGGTTTGGGGACGCTGTTGGGGCTTCGGTCACAGAGCATCGCAAAGGAATGTGCAGTGTGCAAAGACTGGGCGATGTTCAGAAGTAACCCAGAACTGTGGCGTCCGTTTCTCCGCAAAAGGCAAAGGAATTGCGTTTGCAAAACTCAAAAGGGATTGCAATACTTTGGCAGAAGAAAGAGATTGCAAATTTCGGGGTTCACCCATAGCACGGCTGTTTTGTTTGTTTGTTTTTAAAGTCGAGGAGAATGAATGAATGCGCGGCGCCGCAAGGGTTAACCTCCAACTTCGCCCCCCCCTTTCTTCTCCCCCTCCCTCCTCCCCTTCAGCTGCTCCTTTTTAACTCTCTCGCTCGCTCGCTCTCTTTTTTTTAAGAATGCCGTGCTGGGATTGGTGGGAAGTTGGAGCTGGTGGCAGGAGGGGGCGTGGCTCCGGCGGCACTTTCTCCCCGCTCGCCCGCCCGCCCGCCCGCCCGCCGGCCCGCTCCGATCCTCCGCGGCGCCGTCTTCCCTCCACCCGGGGCCGAGCCGGGCTCCGCGCGTCCGCCGCCTCCGCTCCCTTCCTTGGGTCCGCCGGGCGGCTCGGGGTGGGACGATGCTGCGCCCGGCCGGGTCGGTGGCTTGGGGGCTGCTGATGCTCTGGAGCGGCCTCCTTTGCCAGCAGGTGCCCGGCCTCCGCCACAAGGTGTTCTGGAACTCCAGCAACCCCAGGTAAGGAAAGGGGGGGAGAGGGGGAGGTTGAATTTTGGGGGCGCCCCTTCCTCCTCTCCTGAGAAGGGCGCCCCCCTTAAAATCGCGCCGTCTTAGGCCTCTGTGATCCTCAAAAAAGCAAAACACCCCCCTTTTCCCTCCAAGGCCCCGCATTCCCTAAAATGTGCTTTTTTTCCCCCTTGTCTCCCCGACTTTCACAAAGCGATCCCCCTCCCACGTCTGTCCTTGCGTGGGAGGCTGGCATTTTCTTTGGTCCCTTCCAAAAGCCTTTTTGCGGGGTGGGGTGGGGAAGAGGGGAGGGGCGAGGATTCAGGGCCCTTCCCCAAAAGAGTGGGAGAGGCGCCCCAGATGTGGGTCGCTTCGCCCCTCCATCCGCCCGCTGTCCCAGGCCCGCTGCTTTTAAAGTTTCTCGGGCAGGAAGAGGTTAAACGGCCAAGGAGGGGGAGAGGGGAGGGGGCAAACCGGGGGCTGAAGGGGCTGCCTGCCCTCCTCCTCTTCCTCCCCTCTCGCTCCATGTTGCGGGCTCAGCATCTCCTTTGTCTGGAGGCTTCCAGGTGCCCGCCGCCCTCGCGTCCTTCTGCCAGCGAAAGCCCGCTGCCAGCCCACTGATCGGTGCTCAGGTCGCCCTTTTGGAGGAGCTGGGTTGTTGCCCATTAAGGCCACCCCACCCCACCCCACCTTCCTAAACCTCTACAACAGGGAAGTGCAAGAAAACTTTTCACTCTGGTCCCCCCAGGGTGTGTGGAGGCAGGCTGGACCCTCCTTTTCCTGTCTGGGCACCCTCTCTTGGGTCGATACCAGAACTCTGGAAAATGATTTTGAAGGGACAAGAAGGCCCAGAATTGCAGGCAGCGAGCTCTGGAAAGTGACTTTTTTGGGGGACAACAAGGGCCACAATCCCCTGCAGCCTGCCTATGGGGGATTCTGGGCTTTGCTATCCTTGAAAAGTCATTTTTCTCCAATCTTGGGCTGGCGCCTTTGATCAGGTTCGGTTGATGTGGCTTTTCACACTACGTTGCCTGGATTTTTCTGTCCACACAAACTTTGCTTCTCTCACCTTGGAGCGGCTGGCCAAGTCTTGTGCCCACAGTGCCAGCTGATTCTCCTGCTTGCCCGTGCTTATTGATGGCACCATCGACTTCTCTGTCTCCATTTATTTTCTTTGAAATGTCCGATATGTGGGTTGCAGTCCTCTCCTCACCGTGGAGAACTTTGGAGGAAACTGTGTTGGATTTCTTCATGAGAAGGCTTCAGAAACCCCTCTGGGCCAAGTGCCTTTGTTGTGCCACTCTTGGTGTGCTAGTTCAGGGGGTATCTTTCCTGGCACAGGTATGCTTAAAGCCCTTAGCATCAGTTGTCTTAGGGAGTGGACCTGGATGTCTGTATCAACAAAAGAGTGCCAAAATCAATCAGAATTTTGAGGTGGCCCCCATTCTGTGCTTGGTTTTTTTGTTTTTATTTTTGACAGGACGTGGGAAACTCAAAACATTTGTGGAATTTCTGTTCCCAGATTTCCTCAGCTAGCATAATCCCTGACTAATTTTGGCAGAAAGGATTCTGGGGGTTTTATCCCCCCACCAAAGTAACTTTTCCAAATTCTAGGTACGACATCAGGAAGAAAGTCTTTCCAAGTCAGAGGTTTATCTGGCTCAACTATCAACCTACGTTTTGCTGTTGTGAGTGCTGCACTGAGTTTTTGCTCGGTGTTGTGGCCAGGCTTCTGTTTGTTCTGGAAAGCCTTTTCTGTCGTTTCTGGTGTGTGTGTGTGTGTGTGTGTGTGTTTTGGGGGGGATTTTTTGATAAATAAATCACTTTGTGCCTGCTCAGGAACCATTTTGGTCTCATTCTTCAGTGGGCAAAATGTAGCCCATCAAATGCTGTTTTAGAGAACTCTAGTGCCCATAATTCCTGACCACTGCCTGTCCTCTCTGCAGCTGCTGGGTGTTCTGGTCCAGCCACGTTGAGAGAGCCACACAGTTCCTACCATCCCTAATATATGCTGAACAGAACTGCTTGTAGAAAAGATGGGCCAGAAATATGATCATACTTCAAAGGACTCTGTCTTGCTCCTTCCACATTTGTCATCTGTGGCTGCTGGGAGGTGCAGTCCAGCAGTATGTCTCAGGTTTCAATTCTGTTATTGTTGTTTTTGTTGTTGTCTGACTTCAAGTCATTTTTTACTTACTGTTGCCCTATCACAGGGTTTTTTTGGCAGAATTTGTTCAGAGGCACTTTGCCTCTGAGACTGAGAGAGTGTGACTAGCCCAAGGCCACCCAGTGGATTTCCATGGCTGATCAGGGTTTTGAACCCTGCTCTCCCAGTGTCTTGGTCCAACACTCAAACCACTGTACCACGCTGGATAGCTTCAGTCTTTGTTTTTGCTGTGTGCCTTCAAATTGTGTCTGACTTACAGCAACCCAAAGGCTTATCACAGGGTTTTCTGGGGCCGAGAGTGTATAATGTGCCCAAATTACCTAGTGGGTTTCCAGGGCTAAATGGGGAATCGAACCCAGGTCTCCAGGGTCATAGTCCAAGGCTCAGAACACTCCCCACCACTAATCTCTGCATCCTGGAGCTGAGCTTGGCTTTGACAAGTCCCTGGCACGCCATATAAAAGGCCTGGTTTGGCATGCCCCTGCTTGGGTGGTGGGTGGCACTGTGCCCAGCGAGTGGTCCAGCTGGCAGGAGTAGGGGGTGGGGATGGGAAACTGGTACTTGAATGTAATCTGGATTGTGTCGTGTTGTTACAAGGCTGCCCACTTTTCCTTCCTAAGTGAGGCCCACCCGAGCAGGCAGCGGGGGGGGGCAGTCTACAGGGAAACATGGGGGGAGATAAGAGTTATAGGAGGGGGGGGACATTCCAGCCTGATTGCTTTGCTCAGCGTGGGAGTGTTGCGTTAGCTGCCTCTCAAGTCTCTCTCTCTCTCTCTCTCTCTCTCTCTCTCTCTCTCTCTCTCAGGGTGTAGCCAGGGAGCAACCTTGAGAGTGGCATGGAGAGAGCTGGCCCAGGGCCCACTGGGGAACAATCAGTCCCAATAGAGGATGACAAAATCTTCTGGATGTACTGGCCTTGGTGGGATAAGCGATGGTCGCCCTCTCTTTTCCCTCTGTGCCAGCCTGTTGGTTGGTTCAGCTTGTGAAATCCATGCTTCGGTTTCAACCTCTCCATTCCCTCTGGGGCCAGGAGTGGGCAACATTTGGACCCCAGGGCTGTGTGCAAACGTGAGTCAGCAGTGTGATGCGGCAGCTAAAAAAGCCAATGCAACTCTGGGATGCATCAATAGGAGTACAGTGTCAAGGAAAGTGATAGTACCACTCTAGTCTGCTTTGGTCAGACCTCACCTGGAATCCTGTGTCCAGTTCTGGGCACCACAGTTCAGGAAAGATCTTGACAAGCTGGAACGTATCCAGAGGAGGGCAGCCAAAATGGTAGAAGACCTGGAAACTATGAATCCCTACTACAAGAGGCTTAGGGAGCTGCGTATGTCTAGCATAGAGAAGAGAAGGTTTGGAGGTGACATGATTGCTATGTTTAAATATCGGAAGGGATATCGTATGGAGGATGGAGCAGGCAGGTTTTCTGCTGCTCCAGAGACTAGGACATGGAGCAGTGGCTTCAGACTTCAGGAGAGGAGGTTCCATCTATACATTAAGAAGAACTTTCTGACTGGATGAGCACTTCGGCAGTGGAATGTGCTGCCTCAGAGTGTGGTGGAGTCTCTTTCTTTGGAGGTTTTTAAACAGGGCCTGGATGGCCATCTGTCAGGAATGCTTGAATAGCGTCTTTCTGGATGGCAGAAGGGGGTTGGATTCTTGGTCTCTTCCAACTCCGTGATTCTGTGTGCCCCCCCACGGAACTCCTTTTGCAGCCTTTAGCTCCCTGGACAGCCTCCTTTTTTTTCTCTGGCCAAAAAGGCTGGTGAATTTGCCTCTCCTGAAAGTCTCCGGAGCAGTGATTCACCTTTTTAAATAGGCTTCTGTTTTTCACACCCAGAAGTTGACTTTCAGACAGCTCTTTTCTGTTGTTCTTACTTGACTATCTGTGTGGCCTTTGGAAGGGCACCTGGGATGGAAAATTGGCTCCCAGACCCAAAGCAATTGCCCGTGCTTTAAGGTAAAGGGTCTGGAAAATACAGCCATTTGAATTTTTCTGGTTAGATTGCAGCTCCCATTAGCCCAGATAGCATAGTGAGGAGTGTTGCAGTGCATCAACTCCTGGAAGGCTACAGGTTGCCCACCTGAAGCTCACAGAAGATCAGGAGAGGAGTTTAATTCAGTGCCCCTGTGGACGGTAAATAAAATGTTTCTCAGTCCACAAGCAACTGTCTTTTCCACAAAAGTAGCTGTTTTCTGCAGCTAGATATCTAGTGTGTCAGGTAGAAGAGTTCTAACTGAAGTTTCCCTTGAGAAATACCCATTGATATCTTACTCCTCACCGTCTTTGTGGTCAAATATTCTTTTTTCTCATCCTTCTTTATTTAAAAGTTAGGCGTATGAGAATATAATCCCTGTGAGAATTGGTCTGATCAGTTAACATGTTTAACAGTCCAGTTGTTCTCAATCTTTGGCGCTTCAGATGTTTTGGACTTCAGTTATCAGCTACTTCAGCGAGCATGGCCAGTGTTCACAGATTCTGGGAAGCGTAGCCCAAAGCATCTTGATGACCAGACAGTGGGCCCCAGTGGTCTAGAGCTCTCCTTATGAACATTGATACACAGGCCAAATTTGAGCAAGCAGCTCTTTTCCACCACAATTAAATGGAGCCTCTCTGTTCAGAAGCAGTCTACCGCTGAATATCAGCTACTTGTTAGAGGACAAACCAATGGAGATTAGTGCTGCCTCTCTGTCAGAGATGGAGACCAGAGATATCCTTCCAGGTGTTGTTGTTGGATTGCCATTCATATCACTTCCAGTCGGGTGGGGGGCAGTGGTGGAAAATGATAGAAGCTGTAGTCTGATGAAATCTGGATGGTATATCTTTGCTGTTTTCACCTCTGATGTCTGAGCTTTCTAGAAGCCTCTAGCTGCCCACTGTTGGAAACATAACGCTGGGCTTTGCTGCCTTTGAGCTTTGGAAAGTTAGGGGGATTTTTTTGGACCGTAACACCTGTCGGGGGAATCCATGGCATTGTAGTGTGAAAATTTTTCCAACCTCAGGGCTAGATGAATGTTTAGTGCGATTCAGCAGGTGTGTATTGGTATGAATCTGAATCTGACAGATGCCGCAAGTAAACTGTAACACCTATACTTGCTAGGAAGGCCATTCTGTGCATGCCTACATAGGAGGAAGCACCACTGATCTCAGCAGGACTTACTTTTAGGTAGACATACAGGCCTGCAGCTGTAAATCTTGCTGCTACGAGCAATGAAACAGAGCCAGGTAAGTCTCAATCCAGAACGGAGGTAGGTGGCTTGGGGCAGGGGGCAAATTTTCTGCCTCAAGGATCCACTCTTGGGGGCTTCAGCTTTTGTAAACCTACGGAAAATTTCGGTTTCTTTTATGTTTTTTGTTTTTTTTAAACAAACATTCATGCAGAGATTTGTACATTAATTTATACATTCAGCCCTCCACATTTTCTAGGGTTAGGGACACAAGACTCCACAAAAGTGGAAAAATCACAAATATCAAATTGTGTCTGCCCGTTTGTGAGAAGGGGGCTAAGGCAGGGTGGGCTGTGTGGGCGCCTGGGATCAAACCAGGTTAGGGTAAGGAAGGGGAAAGGGAGTGGGTCAGCACGGTAGTCCTATACTTCCTCTCTCTCCCCCCTGTATCCTTCCTTGTTTGTTGCGGGGTCTTGGGAGAGGGTTTGTGGTTCTGAGAAGTTGGGATGGAAGCCATCTGTAGTTGGCCAGGCAGTGGCTGGTGAAGGAAGAGAAGGACCAGAGGTTGTTTTTCAAAGGGCTGTGTGACCCGATAGGAGCCACTGAGAGGGAAGTTTCCCCTGGAAAAGAAGTGCCTCAGTTGGGGCTGGGGCAAGGGTTGGAGAACACTTGCAAATAATCAAGTCTGTGAAAGTCAGAGCTGCAAATGTTGAGGGCCTACTGTATTCCACTTTTCTCCTGGCCTGGGACCCAAGGCAAAAAGGAACAGGGCTCTGTGGATTGTTTAATGGACAGACTCTACTTTGGGAGGTTTCCACAAACAGCAGTTCTGATTTTGGCCCCCAAATTATTTTTTCCACAAGAGGAAAAGCCCTAGGTGGGCCAGCAGGGAGGGGCACTGGGCCGCTTAATTCCCATCCCAGTCTAAATCAATCCTGCTTAACTTCTTTTCAGCTATTTTAGAATGAGTGGTGAGATTGCTGCAGGGGGCGGGGCGGGGGGCTTGTGTTCTTTGTGGGTTTATCTTGAGGAATTTAAAACATGAGCAGAGCACCTGATCTACGAGGATAGAAATCTGCAAGCAGTGATCCCAGCTGAGATTGGGAGGCTTAAGAGCTGGAACACCATGTATGGGAAGTACTGCAGAAAACTTGCATTGATTTATGTTTTTATTTTGCTCCACATTTGTGGGTTTCACTTTCACAGATTTGATTATTTGTGAGTAATTCTAACCCCTCTCCCTGCACCTGAAGTGCTTCTTTTCCAGGGGAACCTTCTCTCTTAGCGGATCTGATCAGGCTGGGCAGCCCTTTAACCCCACTATCGTCTTCCTTCTCCACTGGCTGCTGCCTGGCCACCTTAAGGATGGCTTGCACTCCAGTGTCTCAGTACCACAAACTGTTTCACAATGCCCTCCACCCATCCAAGGAAGGAGGTGGGCAAGAGAGGGAAAACATAAGGCAACCATGCCAACAAACCCCCTTTCCATCTCTTTTCCTTCACCTAGTTTGGGCCCTGGGTGCCTGCTGTCTCTACCATGCCTCATCCCCCTTCCCAGAGGCGCATGCATTTTGATAGTTGTGGTTTTTCTACTTTGTGGGGGTCCTGCACAACCCTAGCGAATGTGGAGGGCCAACTGTAATACTGATCTGGCTGTAAACAATTATGCATATAAAGACATGCCCCTCCTTTTGAATTAAGGAGGTATGAGAGGATAGCAGGGTGCGGGAGAAGATTTGGCAAGAGAGCAAATAGTAGAGAATTCCACTCCCTCCCTTTCAAATTCAGTTTCGTTCTGGCTATGTCTCTGTTACTCTGACCAAATATATACAGGCATACCTTAGTTAACAGAGTGCTGATGGTGAAAATCCTTTTTATAAAAGTCTCTGTTTACAAGTTCTTTTAGAACCTACTAGGGTCCCCTTTCTCCTCACCTCCTGTCTAGCTGGAAGTTTTCAGCAGCATCAACACTGTGCAGATGGTGAAGAATGGCTGAAAAAACATGGATGTTGGATGTTGGGTTGCACCAGCATGTCTGCAGTAAACAATGCAACAAACAAAGTTTGAGTTGGAAAGAATGGGATTCTGCTCTAGTCAGTCTTCCTGTAGCTGTGTGTACCTGTCTGCAATGGACAAGGGAAACAGCAGCTGCCTCCAGACTCCCTTATTGAGCTTTTGTGAACAGTGAGAGGGGCACAAAAGGGGAAATCAGATAGGTTTGCCTCATCAGCTGCCACCCAGTAGGTTTAAAAGCATAGATCTGTAAGTTTGGCCACCAAAATGGAACTTGTGAGAAAAGTGGAAGATGCTAATAGAATAAGTCATCACTGGATGCATTTTGGAAGAAGCCTTGGACTGATCTCTAGAAAGTTCCGAATATTTTTGTTTACTTCTGCAAGGTTCACCTGATCTGTTTTTTCATCTTTGTTGTTGTTATGTGCCTTCAAGTCATTTTGGACTTGTGGCAATCCTAACGTGAACCTGTATCATGCGTGCAGTGCGCCCAAGGTCACCCAGTAGGCTTCCACAGCTGAGCAGGGAATCGAACCCTGGTCTCCAGAGTCGCAAGTCTAACACTCAAACCACTATATCACGCTGGCTCTGTTTCACCTTACACATGCATATTTTTAGTTTTGAAGGGAAAGTTTGCTGGCCCGTACTGAACTCTCTTCTTTTTTGGTAGTGTAGGAAACTACCCCTATTCCTTTATGTGTGGAAGCAATGGTACCACACTTTCTATTAAAGAAATCACACCCAGGAAGGTACCGACTTTGTTAACTGAGGTATATCTGCACATTCATTATTAGTATACTGTCACCTTCAATCAAGTATTCATTACTCTTTTTTTGTGCAGCCATTGGCTTCCTCTGGAGCTTAGTGAACCCCATTGCCCCATTTTTAGCTCTGGAGGGCCACAGCGTGTGGCTTCAGCTGCCATTTTGGGCTACAAAAGTGATGGGATGTCAAAGCCTGTCACCTTCAGCCCATTCTGTTTGGGGGTTTTGGGCTATTTTGGGATGGGGGACTTTCCTGAAACACCATTTCACAGATCTCCTCTCCGAATGATTTTTTAAAATAATCTCTGTATTAAACATGCAATTTAAATACATAAAACTACATATAAGGAAATACAAAACAAAAATCCTATGTGAAACAAACTACACTAACACAAAACTAACTAATCTGAAAAGATGAAAGACTAAACAAACATTTAAAAGGGACTTAAAGGGATACACAAGTGACTTCTAGCCTCCCCAGTTAGATGATTATAAGGCAATATAGTAAATGTACTTCTTTGATATTATAAAGGTTATGTATCCTTTTGCTATATTAATATAGGCTATTGTGTGCCTTCAAGTCATTTCTGGCTTATGGTGACCCTAAGGCAAACTTATCACAGGGTTTTCTGGGGCTGAGAGTGTGTGCTGCGCCCAATATCACTCAGTAGGTTTCCATGTCCAAGCAGGGAATTGAACCCTGGTCTCAAGGGTTGTAGCTTAATGCTCAAACCACTACACCACACTGGTATTCAAATCACCAGGTTGAAGTTCTCTCCTGGTAATCTCTCAGATATACCATTACTATATCCCAATTTTTCTTAAATTTATTTAGTTATCCTTTTTTTTTTTATCAAAATAGTCAGTTTGTCCATTTCTGCCAAATCAAATGATTTGATCATCCAGTCATCTTGAGATGGAATAATTGAATCTTTCCATCTTCTCCAAATAATTTTTAAAGAATTTTAATGTGGTTTTTGGAATGAAAAAAAATGGAGTGAAGGGATTGAGGTTCTTGGGATGGTGGAGGAAGTCTACAGGCTGTGTGTGTGTGTCCGTCCGTCCGTCCATCCGCAGTCCATGTGATTCTCACCCCAGTTTAATGCAAGAGGCTTTCCTTTCTGGGCCGTCCCCATGAGCCATTCAGTTGAGGTGAAGCAACCAAATCCCTCTGATCATGATAGCTAAGCAAGGTCAACTCTGGTTAGTTTTTGGGAGATGACCAATGAGTACCAGGTGCTCTAGGCTATATTTCAGAGGAAGGAACTGGCGAAACCATTACTGAATATTCCTTACCTGAGAAAACCCTGGGAAATGCATGGGATCACCATAAATCAACAGGTGACATGAAGGCACTTACTCATTTAGAATTCTCAGCCAGAAGAACCAAAAGTGAACAGACAAGTTAAAAACACATACACAGATGTTTAAGTTCTAAATTCAAAAATTCTCTGAAAAGTTTTTTTGTTGCTTGTCAAGTAATGTTTGAGAGTTCCTGGTCCAGAGAATTTTTGAGTTTGGACTCTGAATAGCCCCCAAAGAAGGCCTTAGGAGTGCAGACAGCCCAGAATGTGTCAGGAAATTCCCCAGCAAAAAATGGAGACCTGTTTCAAAAGATGGTTGCTTTATTTGTTTCCATTTTTTTCCCTGGAAGTTTCCAAAAACTGCCCTGCCTAACTCTTGCAGCTCTGAAGGCCGAAAGAAAGTTGGCAAGCTGAGACTCTTCCAGAAACACACACATAAATGCATGTGCACACAGACATTGCATACAATGAGGTAAGCGGGTTCTTTAGAACTCGTACAGTATACACACAGGTACATGTAGTTTGGAAAATTTGCTGTTTGAGATGATAGCTCCTAAAATCCCATAGCCAGCATGGTCACTGCCTCAATGATTCTGGCAACTGCAGTTCCAAAAAGTAACTTCCCTAGCTCAAAAGCCAAAAGTGAATGGTAGTTGTGTTTGGACATATTCCAAACTCTGTATTAGGATAATATTTTTATTAGGTCCAGTCAAAAGTCAGAAAATAGCATGTAAACTATTGAGTTTTCAGCAGTAAACAAGGAAGTAGAAGAAGGGAAAAAGTCAGTCTTGAAACCATATATATCTTTATATTGTGTGCACACATCTCTCACTCTCTCTCACATACACACATAAGCATTTTTGTTTTTTAAGTTTAGTTCCATTGTCTTTATTTCTTCTGGGTACGTAGTGAGTGAATACAGTTCCCACTGGGCACCTAAGTTGCAGATTCTAGGCAAGAGGTAAACCAGCAGAGAAGTTGTTTTGCAAACCCTGTTCTCACATCCATTTAAATAGGGCTTATTATTTGTCTGGTTTTGGACTTCGTACCACTGTTGCAAAATCTGTAGCCTTGGCTCTGTGCTTAATCTGTGCTCTGGGTGCTTGTCTGTTTAGTCATTGTGGTATTAAAAAAAATAGTGTATTACTATTAACCAGCCATTTTTGAATGTGTGTGCATGCCATGCACGCACGTTCAGCTTCACTAAATCCCAGCTGTAGAACCAAAGGAAAAAAAAGCTATTCGAGTGATGCTAGATAGTGCTCCCTTGACCATGTGCAAAGTGCATTTCAATAGCTATAAAGTGCCTTTAACCTAACATCAAAAAACCCCGCCCCACATAGCATGGATGTGGATTGTCTCATGGTGTTTAGTACAGTTGAAAGTATAGCCACTGATAGCTTGTTTTGAAATGCAGAGGGCGTTCTTACTTTAACTGGATAAGCACTACAAATGAAGGTTGTGTTGACTTTAAAATGGCCATGTATAAATATTTGACCATGTGAAATTTGTCCCCACTATTGATCCCTGCTTACTTAACAGTTTGGCTCCTAAAATGGCTGCAGACCCCAGCCGTGTCTTGTTGTTCTTGATTTTTTTTTATTCTAATGTGGTTTCAGGCAGAGACTGTTTTGTTGATTGCTGCCATAACCAACAAAAATTCTGGTCAGGCTTAAGAGTTGCCAGGTGAAATAAGAAAATGGGCTCCTGCACATTTAATAGTTTTGTAATCATTTCTGTGTTTGGTTGTAAAAGTTGGACAGTGAAGAAAGCAGATAGAAACGACAGTAATGCTTGGTAAGGGTGGAGGCAGTAGGAGAAGAGAACGATGGTATTTACAAATGGGTAGACTCAATCAAGGGAGACACATCTGTGAATTTGCAAGACTGGAGCAGGGCACTTGAGGACCGGGTGACCTGGATAACTCTCATCTATAGGGTTGCCATAGGTCGAAATGGGATTGATGGCAGTTAACAACAAAAGAGAGACTCTCAGTGGGTTTTGGCTGTCATGCAAACAACACCTGCGGAAATTTCCTTTCTCCACAGCCATTGAAGGTTGAGGAAGGAAGGCCTCCTTATTTTGCCTGGCAACCCTATCAGGCTCTGCCTTCTGCCCACTAAGATTTTTTTGGTTGGTTCCATCCACAATGGATGGACCCCCCCCCCCGGTGATTCTGTTCCGGCTCCTCCCACATCCTGTGAATATTCCTTTCAAGCCCTGTCCGTAGCCAGTGGCGTGTCCCCTCTCCATTTTTATTGGAGTATGGAGGCAGTGCTTAACTCTTCCTAGAAGCAGCTGCCTCAAGTTGTTTTTCAAGGAGATTTGCCCTTGTGTATCTTTTTTTCATGAGGAGAAAAGCAGCTGGGGAAAGGTTTTTTTTAAGTGGGCAGATGGTTTGTGGGGAGGTGATAAGTGTACCACAGCATCTTGTTGTTGTCGTGTGCACCCTTAGCTTGCTTCTGACATATGGCAACCCTAAGGTGAACCAGTCATGGGATTTTCTGGGGGCTGAGAGTATGTGACATGCCCAAGGCCAGCCAGTGGGTTTCCTTAGCCAAGTGGGGAGTTGAACCCTGGTCTCCAGAGTTGTGGTTCAGACAACTTACCCCATGCTGTCTGTTGTACTGCATCTACTGTGATCGAATTCAAAATCTTCTCATGGCTGCTTTGAAGTCAAAACAGGAACTGTCAGGAGACAAGTCCACGTGTCTTTTGCATCCCGTCAACTTGGGTCTTTCATTCCTCCTTAGGACAGGAAGTGATAATCTCATCTCATTGATCATTGCAACAACGCAACAGGTCATTGATCTCCCTAATTAACAAGGTGTGGTCCTTGTCTTTTTAAAGGCTCGGAACCTCTCCGCCCTCCAAACGGCCCATTTATGCTCAGTTGTGGGGTTGTGATTTGAACAACAACATGCGTGCCTTGCCCGCACGTTATTCCGAATGCCTCCCCTCAAACTTCTTTTTCTCCCTGTCAGATGTTACACCCTCTGAGTGCCCAGTTCTGCTCCAGGAAGGGGAAGGATAATCCTAGCATTTCCAGATTCCTCTGTGTATTCCTTACAAGAAATAGTTGTTGATGTTAATAGCTGTCCAGATGGCTTGGACTTCACAGCAACACTCTGAATGAGAAACCACAGCCAGCGACAGCCACGCTCAGGGCAGCCGCAGTTTCCTTGACTGAGTCCCTCCGCGGTTAGTGTGGCCTTCGTCTTTTCCTTCAGCCTCCCACCATACCAAACAATATAGTCTTTTCCAGTGAGTCACACTGTTTCATGGTAGGGCTAAAGTACAATAGCCCGTTCATTCGTGTTGGCTGCTAGGGAGAGTTGAGGCTTGAGTTGCCTTCAGAACCTTTCATTTTTTCTTTCTTTTTGGCAGTCCATGGTATCCGTAGAACTCTCTGAAGACGACATTTCACATGAGTCGATTTCTTGTGTCGGCTTTCTTCACTGCCCAGCTTTCATAACCGTACACAGAAATTGGAAATACGATGACACGGACAATCCTGACTTTAGAACTCATTGATATATCCTTACCCTTGAGTATTTTACATAGTCAGCTGTGATTCCAGGTCCTAGTCTTCTGATTACAGTCTGCCCTCAACATTTGTGGCTTTAACTTTTACGGATTTGCTTACTCACAAGTTTCTCCAGCCGCATCTCCTACCTTCCCTCACAGCAGCTCTGATCAGGCCATGCAGCCCTTTAAAAACCGGCCTCTGGCGCTCCCTCTCCTCCACCGGGCGCTGCTCGGCCAGCTCAGGATGGCTCACAGCTGATTTCTCAACACCATGAACCCGCTCCTGATGCTCCTCCAAAACCTAGGCGAAAGGAAGTGTAGGGCCACCATGCCAACCCACACTTTCCCTCTCCTTTCCCTGACCTGGTTTGGACCGTCTCTCAACCCTGCCTGAGCCCTTTTATCACAGGCATTTTGATGTTTGCGATTTTTCCACTTTCGGAGGGCCTGCACCTCTAACCCCCGCAAATGCAGAGAGCCGACTCTGCAGTCTCCATTTTGATAGATGGCTGAGCTGAGACAGAGAAAGTCTTGGACTATTTTAATAACTTCATCATCCGTTTAAAAGTTGTGTAAATCGTCTGTGGTCATTATTTTTTCCAACTTGTTCTTTACAAGTTCCACCTTGCTTGGCGCGCTCTGGGCACCGTACATTTATATAGGATCAGAATTTGGAAAAGTTAATTTTTGGAGAGACTGCAATTCCTACTGGGCTGTGCTGGCTGGAGGCTGTTGGCATTGTGTCGTGGTCATCTAAACAAATTAACTTTTCCAGTCTTCGAGAAGAATGTAGGCAAATTAAAGTGAGTTTAGCGAGGGTCAATGAAGATTAAGAATTGAGGAAATGAAGGCTTCAAGGAAAGGTTGAAGGACCTGAGTATTTTTAGCTGGGAGAGAAAAAAATCAAGGTTAGGAATTTTAACCCTATTCAGATCCCAAAACCTCCTCTTCATGGAGGAGGATAAAGACTTGTTTACTTCTGTTTCAGCAGAGAAGACTTGTTCTGAAGGCATCAATTACAGCAGGGTGTCTTTTGGACAACCATTACGAGACACTTCTTGAGGGGAAGAACAGTTTGGCAATGGAGCCAGTGACCTCCAGCAAGGGTGAGGAAATCTTGCACCTGAGGGTCAAATTCAATCTCAAAGAAGTTCTCAGGGGCCACATTCCACTGATGGGGTGGAGCTGAAGAGTCTTCAGTATATTTTAGCTCATAGTTTTAATGTCAGTAAATAAGCTTTAGCAGAGAAAGTGCAATCATTTAGAATGGTGAGGGTGGGTGGGTTTTACAAGAACTGGTAAGTTATCATACAATGTTGTCATGAGGAAGGGGACATGACTATGTGTGGAAACCCAGGAGGGCCAAATTTGAGTTGACTAAATGGCATTTGAGATCACCTCCACCTCTATAGTTCTGTGATCCGCTGCTGGGATTATCATTTGCCATGTGGGGAAGTCTGTAGTTACAAGGGATTGTTGGGTGCCAGACTGGCCATTTTCCTGGGTTTTCTTGTCTCATGTTTTCATCTGAGTTTCCTAAGTCTATGCATTAACCTTTCAAGTGTTTTTTTCTCTCTCTGTCTTTCCCATACACACATCCCTACCTTTTGCTGGGTATACTGTCTACAGATGAACAGTCAGCCCTCCACGTTGTGGTTTTCACTTTCACAGATTTGATTATCTGATCTATTTCCGTCCAATTGATTGAAGGTTCTGTTTGTCGCTCGCCTAAAATGGCTGATTGCTTACCAGGGGTGAGTGGGTTAGAGGCCTTGTGAGCCTGCTTTTATTCGTGGGGGGAAACTTGGATGTCTTCTCTCATCCAGGAAGAAGTCAAGCTGTTTCCAGCTTCTAGGATTTTCTGGCCAATGAATGCAGTGGCCCCAGGATGATTGACAAGCCCTTTTGAAAACAATTACCGTAGCTTTTAGGCACGTTGGGTTCCTTGTACTGTATTTTTCTGGTTCATTTGCTTCAGATTCCTGTATTAGTTTGGATTTGTTGGTTTGTTTTTCATCCAGAGGCCAGAATGACAGAAAGCATGTTGATGGCAGGATATTAAAAAAGAGAAGCTGAAGGTTAGGGGAAGTGATAATATCATAAAAGATGGCAAAAAGCAAACACAGTCAAATGTAATAATGGCTTGACAAAACAGGTCAATCCAAACAATAACTGGGGATGTTTAGAAACACATGTGGTGGAATCTGCGTTGAACAAAAGCAACATTTGTTGCTTCCTGAACTGCCAGTTTGTTGACATTTGCTCAGAGGAGTTTGGTTTTTTTTTTTTTTAATTCCTTACAACCCTTGAACAAGTTTATTTCTTTTTGGACTACAGTGCCCTGAATCCCCCAAGCTGGCTTCTTTTTTTTTTGCAGCATCTAGAGGATCTTGGGAGCTGCAGGCGAGGAGAAGAAGCCAGGCTAGTGGATTCTAGGAACTGTAGTCCAAAAAAAGTGAAGCCAACTTGGGGGAAGCTGGGTGCCATGGTCCAAAAAAAAGAAGCCAACTCATGAGTGCTGGGAGCTGTAGTTAATAAAAAAGAAGAAGAAGAATCCAATCTTTCCTAGATGAATCCCTTCTAGTAGAGGATTCTGGGATCTGTAGCAAAAATAACAAGAAGCCCGCCTGGGAAATTCTAGGAGTGTAGGAAACTATTCTAATCTCTAGGGTGGCAGTTCTTAAGCTGTGGTCCAGAGGGGGAGGCAAAATGTCCTCTCAGGGGGTCTGTGAAGGTTTGAAGAAATGTTATGTGATGTAAAGTCGAAGGCTTTCACGGCCGGAATCCATAGGTTGTTGGGGGTTTTCCGGGCTTTGAGGCTGTGTTCTATTAGTATTTTCTCCTGACGTTTTGCCTGCATGTTTCAGTATCCTCTGAAGATGCCAGCCACAAATGCAGGCAAAACGTCAGGAGAAAGTACTAATAGAACATGGCCTCAAAGCCCAGAAAACCCATAACAACCAATGTTATATGAGTTTTTACATTTAAAAAAGAAAAAGAGGAAGGAAGGAAGGAAGGAAAGAAAGAAAGAAGGAAAACAGATGAGCAGACAGAAGAATGGATGGATGATCATACATTGATCTCAAAGAGCCGAAATCTTTTGCCAAATGATAAGACATCATTTTTACAAACTTTGATTGCAGTATCTCAAACTATTCAAAATTTAGGAAGATCTCTTTACTACTCCCTTCTCTCCAAATTTGAAGAACCTTGATGAGCAACTTTAAATAACTATTTGATGCACTTTAGGGTTTTAAATCTTGAGTTAAGTCCTTGGCAACAAAAGGTACTTAAAGGGGGGGCCATGGTAAAGAAGAGGTTAAGAATCACTGCTCTAGGGTATTTCTGAACGGGGTAACAGCCTTTTTTGCAGCATAGCAACAAAGACAATGAAATGCTGTGTCTGATGGGGAAACTGGTTACTCCCCCCCCTTTTTTTTAATTTGTGAAACTATGAGACCTGGAACCAGGTGACATAACTGGCACCTTTCAACAGCTGATCTTAGAGTTCATTGCTAGAGTGCCTTCGCTGTGCTGTTATTTTCCATATACTCTTGAGGCCACCAGTTTGCCCTCTTTCCTGCTGGTTCTCTTAGTGCCACTGGGGTTCAGGCCCGGTGAGAAAGGAACAAGGGGGGAACCATAGCACTATGGAGCCATCTGTAGAGACAGCGCAGTGTAGTGGTTTGGACATTGGACTTTGAAGTCAGAGACCAGGGTTTGATTCTCTGCTTGGCCATGGAAACCCACTGGATGATCTTGGGCACATCACACACTTTTGGCCCCAGAAAACCCAGGACCTGAAGGCGGCACACGGGAACAAGAATCCATCTGACCAAGAATACCCCAACACCACTTCGGGCTTCTTCCTGTCATTCAGCATCAATTTGTGGAACTCCCCACCACAAGATGAAGTGGGCGTTGTTGGCATAGACTGCTTTCAAAATTGATTAGAGCAACAGCGGGCAACCTTTGTGAGCAGCATCCTCCTGTTATGCTGCCACTGAAAACCTGGTGAAATTTCCCAGTCTCAAATCCTGGCTGCTCTGATGACAGGCCAGTTGTATGCTCTTTGTGCAACTCGTTTCCACCAATATCTGGGAGAGTGAGAGCAGTGGTGGAAAGTTGGAAGTGTGAACATGTGGGGAGGGGCTTTTGATTAGACAGATGTGAGGAGAGGTGGAGTCTGTCAGTGCGATTCTGGCTGGATCAATTGGAGTGAAGCCATGTGTAAATATTTGAAGGGATGTCATGTCGAGGAGGGAGTGGGCTTGTTTTCCGCTGCTCCAGAGACTAGGACAAGGAGCAATGGAGTCAAGCTGCAGGAAAGGAGGTTCCACCTGAGCCTCAGGAAGAACTTCCTGATGGTCAGAGCTGTCTGGGAGTGGAATATGCTGCCTGGGAGTGTGGTAGAGTCTCTTCCTTCTTTGGAGGTTTTTAAACAGAGGCTGGATGGCCATCTGTTGGGAATGCTTTGGTGTGTGTTCCTGCATGGCTGACGGGGGTTGGGCTGGATGGCCCCTGGGGTCTCTTCCAACCTTATGATTCTATGATTCTAGAGTGTCTAGGGAAAGGGAGATAATAGTACCACTCTATTTTACTTTGGTCAGACCCCATCTGGAATTCTGCGTTCAGTTCTGGGCACCACAGTTCAGAAAGGATATTGACAAAGTGGAATGTGTTCAAAGGAGGGTGACCAAAATGGGGAAAGATTTGGAAACCATGCCCTGTCAGGAGCACCCTATGAGGAGCAGCTTAAGGAGCTGGCTATGTTTAGCCTGGAGAAGAGAAGGCTGGATGGGAATGCTTTGTTGGTGTCTTCCTGCATGGTGGGAGGTTGGATTCGTGGCCCTTGTAGTCTCTTCCAACTCTGTGAGTCTGTGATTCTATATCAGTTGGTGTCACCCATGATAACCAAATGGAGCTTCCACATCCAGAAACGATCTACCTTCAGATGCCTTTCTGTGAGCAGCCGTGAGGCAGGGCTGCTTGTGGGCCTCCCCAAAGCCTCTGGTTGACCACTTGCAGGAGATGAGGTCTGGCCCAGGTGGACATTTTGCCTGAACCGTTGTGGGCTCCTTTGGACTTCAGCTCGCAGAATCCCTCTCACCATTAGACAAGCTCTCTGGGGCTTCTGGGAGGGAAATCAAAAACATCTAGAGGGCCAAAATTTGAGAAATCCTGGGTTGGCAGTGGCTCTTGGATTTGAGTGGGATTCAGCAAAGTGGAAATCTGCCCATTTCTGCTCCAACCACTATACCATGCTGTTGAGACTAACAGTCTGGGCCTATGGAGTATTACACATTCTGCGACTCAGACTGCAAAGCTTTTCAGGTTTCCCTCGTATTAGAGAGGCCTGCTGGGACTTGCATCCAAGTAAACATGGTCAGAATTAAAAGTGAGCCCACAGCGGGTAGGAATATGTGGCCCTGTGAACATTGTTGGACTGCAGTTCCCATCATCCTTAGCTAATATAACTAATGAGGAGAGAGAACGGGGACAGTAGAAGAGCAGCGAGAGTCAGAATGGTGTAGTGGTTTAAGTGTTGGACTTCAACTCTGGAAGACCAGGGTTCGATTCCCCGGTCGGCTGTGGAGATCCATTGTGTGACTTTGGGCGTATTGCACATTCTCAGCCCTTAGAAAACTCCATGATAGGTTCACCCGAGGGTCTCTGTAAATCGGTCACTTAAGTCAGAAACAACCTGAAGGTGCTGAACAATGACAACAGAAGAGTAGCATGTAGAGGGCTGTGTGGTTCTCCTTACAGACTTAGTCTTCAGGGTGATGTAACAGCACAGGTTGCTTTCTGAACGTTTTGGTACTCTTAATTGGAGCCTCATTCCATGGCACGCTTTCCTTGGGCAATAATGAGAGCATCTGTGGTGAAAGAACCTCCCAGGCACTGCGAAGCATTCTGGGATATGGCCCTACTGGGTCCACTCCGTCATTGTGTGAAATAGAGATTTCACCTGAGGTGGGGTGAGCAACATCCAGTGCAACGAGGACTCTCTGCCTCCAGTCTCACAGTAACAAAAAGCAAGCGAACAAAGTGAAAGATGAGTGTGCACCTTGTTGTGAGATCATTTTGTATTTAGGGGAGGTTTGTTGTAAAATGGAAATACAGTTGGCCCTCCACGTTCATACAAAGATTTATTTATTAATTTATACGGTCAGCCTTCCCCATTCGCTAGGGTTAGGGGTGCAGAACCCCCACAAAAGTGGAAAAACTGCAAATATCAAAATGTATCTGTGTGTTTGTGAGAAGGGGGCTGAGACATGGTGGGGAGAATGGGGACCCAAGGTCCAAACCAAGTCAGGGAGAGGAGAACAAAAGGGGTGGGTCAGCAGGGTGGCCCATACTGCCTCTCTCCCCCCCATCTCTTTCCTTGGGTGCGTGTGGGGTTTGTCGTGCGGACAGAACAGGCTGTGAGCTGGCCAGGCAGTGGCTGGTGGCAGAGGAGGACAGTGACCAGAGGCGAGCCCTTAAGGGGCCGCACAGCCTAATCAGAGCTGATGAGAGGGAAGGTTCTCCAGAAAAGAAGTGCCTGAGGTTGGAGTGCAGGAGTTGGAGAAATTCGCAAATAAGCAAAGCTGTGAAAGTGAAACCTGAAAATGCAGAGGGCCAACCGTACTTGTTTTTAAAGTAAAAATGCAGCCTGCATGGTGTAGTGGTTGGAAGATTAGGCCTGTGGGAGACCAGTGTTCAAATCCTTGCTTACCCATCCAAGCCCCCTGGCTGACCATGGGCAAATCACACTCTCTTAGCCTCAGAGGAAGGCAAGGGCAAAACCCCTCAGAATAAATCTTCCCAAGAAAACTGTAGGATAGGCTGGCTGTAAGTAAGAGATGACTTGATGGCTTATTAGCATAGTTTTTTTTCCCTGGCCATGCTGCCATTCTGCTTGCACCAAGAAGAGAACAAATTTGAAGCAAAAATCGGGCTCTGAAAAACCAAAAACCACCATAATGCAGTGGCAGTAAAGGTGAGGATGTGTGAGGGCTATGAAAACAGCCAGAGGCCCAAGTACAACTTTTAAACCATGTATTGTCTGCTTCCAGTCTCAGCAGTTTCCAGGACAGGTATCTGCCCCGGGTTCTGCCAGAGGAGCAGAAGCCACCCACAGTGGTCTGACCACCAGTAGCAAAGCAGCCTCCATTTCTAGTCAACAACTGTTTTGGGTCCGAGGTTTGAATCCTAGCCTTCAGTCCAAGTCCGAACAATGGGTTCCCACGAGATTCTGGGGCAGAGCGTGAGAGGAGTCACCAGTCTCAGCTGTGTTTGTAAAGAAGCCCAAGGGATCAGCCGCCCACTGCTGAACCAACTTGGCTTGTGGGTTTCCCCATCCCTTCGCCGGCTGCTCTCAGGCTGCATGGATTTGAGTTTGAGATGCTTGTCCATCAGTGTCCACATTCCCCGACGATGCATCATGGTACTTGGGGGGCTGAGCGGTACCTTCAGGCGTGGGGGGCTTTTGTCTCGGGGCTGGGCTGTCGGCCCGTAACCCTGGTAGCCATCCTGCTGGGCCTTTTTTGCTTCCAGCCACTTGGATAAATCAGAGCTGACGGCTGCTTGTTTAGGGAGGGTGGGAGCAGCTGGGTTGAAGCTGTGGGTGGGAAGGTGGGGGTGGGGAGAACAACCATGCTTGGCCCCCCCCCTGTTGTTTTGCTCAGGTATGTGGGGGTGAGGGGTTTCTCAGTGAAACTCCTCTGTCTATCCCAGCCTCTGGACTGAATGCAGTTGGCCCTCCAACTTTGCAGATCTGACTTTCATGGATTTGATTATTTGTGAAGTTCTCCAACACTTCCCCTCCTCTTCAAACACTTCTTTTCCAGGGGAGCCTCCTCTCTCCATGGCTGTGATCAGGCCGCACAGCCCTTTAATAACCTGCCTCTAGTTCTCCCTCCACCACCACCAGCTGCTGTCTGGCCAGCCTGCAGCCAAATTTCTTAGCATCATAAACCCTCTTCTGATGCCGCCACACACCCAAGGAAGGAGATGGGGGAGAGAGAGAAAGTATAGGGCCCCCAGCCAACCCACATCCTTTTCCTCGCCTTTCTCTGATGTGATTTGGACGGAGGGTGCCATTTTCCCCAGCGTGCCTCAGCCCCCTTTCCACCCCAACAAGATTTTGTTAATTGCAATTTTTCGACTTTTGCAGGGATACTGCACTCCTAGTCCTAGTGAATGTGGAGGGCTGACTGTACTGCCATGAACACAAGTCTTTGAAGTTCTGCTGTGGAGTGGCAGCAATGTGTATAAGACTGCTGCTGTTAATTTCTGAGTTGCTTTTTCACAGGCAGAAGGATAATGTAGAAAAAAAAATCAGGCAGATTTCAGGACAGTTTAGTCACATTCTAAATAGACAGGTGGATGAAATAAGCCGGCATGGTACGAAGAGTGTTTGATAGGATAAACTGTGGGCGAGGCATGGTAGCATCCTGGAGGGAAGAAGTTAATTAAATTTAATTAAAGGCTCCTGGAAGAAGCTCAGTCCCTGTCCGTGGTGAGAGGGTGCACACCTGCCACCCTGCATGAATCACTGGTGTGCCCTGTGGCTGCTTCCGGTCAGCCTCTGTTGGGTCAGGCAGTTTTGTCTTTGCTCTGGTTGACTTGTTCTAGTGTGCCATTGTCTCTTTTCTAGTTAGGCTGTGCTGAAGGGACAGGGGGAGTTCCACCAGATGTCCGTCCATCTTGAGTGGTTGGCTCCTTTCTCTCTATGATGCTTATAGCAGTGTTTCCTAGCAGCATTACACTGAGCCAACTGGACTAGATGAATCAAAGGATCATAGAGCTGGAAGAGACCACAAGACCATCCAGTCCACCCACTTTCTGTCATGCAGGAATACATTATCAAAGCATTCCTGACAGATGGCTGTCCAGCCTGTCTTTAAAAAACCTTCAAAGAAGGAGATTCCGCTGCACTTCGAGGCCATGGAAATAAGCTTTTGGTGTGGTAGGGAGCTGCAGTCCAATTTAGGAAGGATGTTGGAAGGTCCGTTCCACAAATAAATAGAACTAAAGGCACAGGCTGGAGCCAACAGTCATCCTTATCAGTTGGGACATTTTGCCATGTGGGCATGCAAAGCAAAGTTTGACTTTTGTATTCCTGCCCAGGAATGGCTCCACTGCAACAGCATCTTGGAATGGAAAGCATGCCTAAAGTCTAGGCCAGAGATTTCCTACCTTCAAAGCACTGCAAAAGTTTCCTATAGCAATTTTCCTGCTCGCAAAGTTCTGCTCAGTTCCATGAACTGGTTTCACTGTTTGCAAAGAACTGCTGAGTTCCTTGCAACAACTTTCCTGCCTTCAAAGCATGGTTCAGTTCTTTACTGGCCTGAATGTATTGATTAGTCCCAGTTAGAGTAAGCCCTCTGAATCAGCTGTTGAATGGTGAGTCAAATCATAAGTAAATCCTATTGATGCAATGGAGCTAGATTTAAGACAACTCATGTTCATTTTAAAATGTAACTTTCATGCACTCCCTTTCTTGTTATCCCTCCCCCACTAACTTCTAACTTATGGTGACCCTAAAGTGAGCTTGGCACTGCATTTTCTTGGTAAAATTGCTTGGAGGGGATTTGCCATTGCCCTCCTGTTTAGCTTGGAGAAGAGAAACTTAAGAGGCAACACAATAGCTGTGTTTAAATATTTGAAGAGATGACGTATGGAGGATGGAGCAAGTCTGTTTGCTGCTGCTTCAGAGACTAGGACATGGCGTAATGGCTTCAAACTTCAGGGAAAGAGGTTCCACCTAATCATTAGGAAGAATTTCTTGACAATAAGAGCAGTTCGACAGTAGAATCTGCTGCCGCCTGGGAGTGTGATGGAGTCTCTTTCTTTGGAAATTTTCAAACCGAAGCCACCTGTTGGGAATGTTTGGGGTTGGACTCGATGGCCCTTGTGATTTCTTCCAACTCAATGATTCTGTGATTCCTCTGAAGCTGAGAGTGTGTAACTTGCCCAAGGTCACCTAATGGGGGTTCCGTGGCTGAACAGAGAATCAGACCCATCTCTCCTGGGCCCCTACTCCAATAGTCAGCCTGCTACACAATACAGATCACTACATTGCTTGCTTTCAGGTCATGTGGAATGAGGCTCAGGACCTAGATCATTCTTGTCCTTTGCACAGTAGAATCATAGAATCCTAGAGTTTCGAGAGACCCCAGGGGCCATCCAGTCCAACCCCCTGCTATGCAGGAACACCCATCCAAGCACTCCCAACAGATGGCCATCCAGCCTTTGCTTAAAAACCTCCAAAGAAGGAGACTCCATGACACTCCATTGAGGCAGCATATTCCGCTGCCGGACAGCTCTGACCGTCAGGAAGTTCTTCCTGAGGTTCAGGTGGAATCTCCTTTCCTGCAGCTTGAATCCATTGCTCCTTGTCCTAGTCTCTGGAGCAGCAGAAAACAAGCCCGCTCCCTCTTAAACATGACATCTCTTCAAATATTTAAACATGACTGTCTTGTACCCTCTTACCCTTCTCTTCTGCAGAGTAAACATACCCGGCTTCCTAAGCTGCTCTTCATAGGGCTTCATGGCTTCCAGACCCTTCACCGTTTTGGTCACCCTCCTCTGCACACACTCCAGCTTGTCGATATCCTTCTTGAATTGAGGTGCCCAGAACTGGACACAGGATTCCAGATGAGGCCTAACCAATGCAGTATCACCTGGGTTCCTCAATCTAGCAGTAATCTCGCATGATGCTGACCACTCTGTTTCTCTGTTTGCAGATTCCTCGATGAAGACTATACCGTTCAAGTCTCCCTCAATGATAATGTGGATATCTACTGTCCGCACTATGACCAGCCACTAGCCACGGGGGAACCTGAGACATTTGTTCTGCTCATGGTTGACAGCGAGGGCTACCGGGGCTGTTATGAAACAGAAGGAGCTTTCAGGCGCTGGGAGTGCAACCGTCCCTACGCCCCATACGGGCCCGTCCGCTTCTCAGAGAAAATCCAGAAATTCACTCCCTACTCACTGGGCTTTGAATTTCAGCCGGGGCACGATTACTACTATATTTGTGAGTGAGGTTCTTAACAAACAGAAAAGTCTGCTCATCTTTTGACAATTCTAGCATGCTGCAACTATGCAGAGATGTAGCTTGCCCAAAAATCTGTGGCCAGGGTACGGGGAGCATGGGACTCTCTTGTTATCAGATGTCGTTGTTTTTGTTATCTTTATTGACATCCCACTTTTTTCCTGGTAAAGACTTAAAGCAGGGCTTCCCAAATGGTGTGTCATGACACATTAGTGTGTCGCCTGAAGTGTGTAGGTGTGCCAGCTACAATCTTGGAAATGTATATTATTATTTATAAATCATGTATTTTTAAAAATATATGAAAGGTTTTCATGACATATGTTGTGTCCCCATACATTTTGTTATTACAATTTATGTATGTGTCTGTATCTCTTATAAGGGGTTAGTTTAACCGCCGGTTTGCTAGTAAAACTGAATTACTGTGTCGCAAAATGATGCATGTCTAAAAAAGTGAACCAACATGAAACTGTGGATGTAGCATTTCTCGATTTCAGTAAGGCCTTTGACAAAGTTCCCCATGACATTCTTGCAAAGAAGCTAGTAAAATGCGGGCTGGACAGGGCTACTGTTAGTTGGATTTGTAATTGGTTGACCGACTGAACCCAAAGGGGGATCACGAATGGCTGCTTTTCATCCTGGAGAGAAGCGACTAGCAGGGTGCCACAGGGTTCTGTCCTGGGCCCAGTGCTGTTCAATATCTTCATCAGCGACTTGGATGAAGGAATAGAGGGCATGCTCATCAAATTTGCTGATGACACCAAATTGGGAGGGGTTGCTAATACGCCAGAGGACAGGATCGAAATTCAAAATGACCTGGACAGATTGGAGAGCTGGGCCAAAGCTAACAAAATGAAATTCAACAGAGAGAAGTGTAAGGTCCTACACTTAGGTAGAAAAAATGGAATACAGAAATATAGGATGGGGGACACGTGGCTGAATAGCAGTACGTGTGAAAGGGATCTGGGAATTTTAATAGACCACAAGCTGAACATGAGTCAGCAGCGTGATGCGGCAGCCAAGAAAGCCAATGCAATTCTCGGCTGCATCAATAGGAGTATGGTGTCTAGATCGAGGGAGGTACTGGTACCACTCTACTCTGCTTTGGTTAGACCTCATCTTGAATACTGTGTCCAGTTCTGGGCACCCCAATTCAAGAAGGACATGGTGAGGCTGGAGCAGGTCCAGAGGAGGGCGACCAAAATGGTGAAAGGCCTGGAAGCCATGCCCTGGGAAGATAGGCTTAGAGAGCTGGGTATGTTTAGTTTGCAGAAGAGAAGGTTAAGAGGGGACATGATAGCCATGTTTAAATATTTGAAGGGATGCCATGTAGAGGAGGGAGAGGGCTTGTTTTCTGCTGCTCCAGAGACCAGGACAAGGAGCAATGGATTCAAGCTGCAGGAAAGGAGATTCCACCTGAACCTCAGGAAGAACTTCCTGACGGTCAGGGCTGTCCGGCAGTGGAATCTGCTGCCTCGGAGTGTGGTGGAGTCTCCTTCTTTGGAGGTTTTTAAGCAGAGGCTGGATGGCCATCTGTCGGGAGTGCTTTGAGGGTGTTCCTGCATGGCAGGGGATTGGACTGGATGGCCCCTGGGGTCTCTTCCAACTCTACATTTCTATGATTCTGTGAAAAGTTTGGAAAGCTCTGACGTAAAGTGACTTACCATATTTTCCAAAAAAAAGAAAGTTAAAAATCATGGAATATAAAAGTTAAAACCCAAATTAGTTGAGTAAAAATTAAAACAAAGTTAAAAACGATAATTAGAACCCAAACATTCATAAATTCCACATGGATAACAATAACCAACACCATTCATCAGCCAGGCCATAATCACCTATTCAGTGCCTGCTGAAATTAAAAAAAAAAAATGTCTTTGCTTGTCTATGGAAAGAAGGTAGGGAGGGTGCCAGTCTGCCTTTGCTATCCTTGGTTTGTTTCTGTTTGCAGTTCAAAATGCTGGTTATGAACCACAAAGCCCTGTATTAAGCTATTCCATGTTATCTGAAAGTCTGGAGTTCTCTCTTCAGGCCTGCTGGGGTTTGAAGATCTTTTCAGGCAGCTCAGGACATTTCTGCACTAGACTGTTATAGTGCTATTATTCCACTTTCAACATCCTACGGAATCCTGGGGTTTGCAGTTTGGAGGCCTCAAAGGCCCTTTCGTAAACTGCCAACCTCAGGATTCCATAGGATGCTGAAAGTGGAATAATAGCACTATAAGAATCCAGTGCAGAAATGGCCCCATTCTCCCAAAGTCTTGTGGCCATTGGACACAGATTTGGTGGGAAGATGAGAAAGGGCCTTCTTGGTGGTTGGTCCGTGTCCCTCTTGTCCCTCTTCCCGCAGGAGAAAAAAATTCCTCTTTTTATTCAGATGGGCCTTTGACATTTAAGCTGGGCTATCACTGAAGACATCTGAACTAGTTGGGTACTGATTTTTCTCATTTTTGGCATGCTTTTAATCATTCTTACATTTCAGTTGTATTTGTTTTGCTTTGAGTTTTGTTATCTCTTGTTATCTCGAGAGCCATTTCTTTTTGTCAGAAGGGCAGGATAGAAATTGAACAAACAAATCAATAATGTTTTTGTGTTTACCATGGGGTGGATTGTACAAAGACATGGAAGATCTGCGATTCTGAATCCAGAGCTGAGAGGAAGGTATAATCTCTAGTTCGGCCTCAATTTTGAGAAGGTTCAGGATGAACGAATGGGCAAAACAGCCTTTTCTCTCCTGCATTTTGTAGAGAGGCAGAATTTTGAGGGTAGGGGGCATGAGTCTGGAGTCCTTAGCCTCCTCCACCAAGTTTGTGAAGTCGCTTTTTAACAATAAATCATTTTCATTATTCCACATGGTTCTTAAAAACAAATTTGTTGCTTTTATGTAAGGAGGCATGGTGTGTGTGTGTGTGTGTGTAAAAGAGGGGGAGAAAGAGGACTAATGCTTCCTTTTTGTGGCGTCTGCTCACTCTATTTTGAGGGGGGGGAATTTTTTTTGACAAAAAAATTACAGTGGGGTCTCTGAATTATGTGGGTGCTGTGTTCTAGGAACCCCTGCAAATAATAGGAATTGCAAATTTGCATTCTATTAAATTCAGTAATGTGTGTGGATGCTTGAGTGCATCTGTGAGCAAGTTGCTGCCATTTTAGGTACAGGAATGTGACACTTTGCATGAGCAGGAAATTGCACATGCAGAGGTCGCTGGTAAGGAAGGCCCACTGAACTGGTATTTTTGCTCTTGAAAATCTCCGGGAATGGTTTTTTGCCTTAAAACAAGGTGCGGGCTGTTCTTCACTTTGTTCCTCTCCTCTCCCAAAAACCTATAAGGAATTGAAATTTGGTCATTTTTAGTTCTGTATTTCTTTATTTTCCTCCTAATTTTCTGGAGCTTATGTGGCCCACAGTGGTTCTGAAAGGGCAAAAATCGGCTGATTCTATAGACAAAAAGTTTACACCCTGTCTGCGTTGCCAAATCCATTAGTCATTACTTCTTTTTTTATTATTGCATACCTTAAAAACCCACTTGTGACGGAAAAGACAGAATGCTTGAAAATTTCTGTCAAAATGGCTCTAAAAATGGCCCTTTAAAATAAATGAACTTTCAAGTGTAACTTTGAAACATTGCTTGTGACTCCAGTAAAGCCGCGTACCCCTTCATTAATTAAATTATTTTTGGAATGTAACTTCATCACATTCTCATTCCCAAGAAAAGTAAGGGTTTTTTTTTCTCTGTAACGTGATTATCTGAGACTAGGTTATTTCAGATTTCTGATTGTTAGAACCATGGGCCACCATACCTTAAGGCATGATGCCCACTGGAGTGGCCTTTCACACTGTGCAATTGCAATTTTTGTTATTGTCGTTGTGTGCCTTCAACTTGTTTTGGACTTATGATGACACTAAGGTAAACTTTGACATGTCTTAGACAGGCCAGGCAGAGCTGGTAACAATTAGCAGTATGTAGAAGCAAGGCTTTTACTCACGACAAGGAGCAAGAGAGAGCAGTCCCAAAGCAAATCCAGAATTCCGAGAATATCCAGATCCAAAGGGGGCAAACCAGAATTGTAGTCACACAGCAGGCAAAGGTCCAATGGGAGGCAGAATTCTTGGCCAGGAAGCAAAGGACAGACACAGGGGCTATTTATGCACTAGCCTGCTATAGTGCTATTATTCCACTTCCAACATCCTATGGAATCTTGGAGTTTGCAGTTTAGGGAGGGGCCTCAAAGGATGTTGAAAGTGTAATAATAGCACTATAACAGGCTAGTGCAGAAATGGCCAGGGTTTCAACCACCAAGAAGGGCAGTTGTTGACCCTGATGAGCGAAGCCAGATATTCTTATTTATAGCCTAACTATGTAGATGCAGGTATTCTTTCATTAGGGCTGATTTGGTATATAGAGCTGAACATCTGATACCTTCTTTCTCTTGCTGTGGTTCCACCAAGGTAGGTACCTGTGCTGATTCTTCCTCTGGCTGCTGTTGCTGGTCATTCTGTTCCCCTCGCTCTGGCCCTTGCTGCTAGTTGTTCTGTTCCTCTGGGCTGCTGCTGAATCAGAACTCTCTTCCCCTCTGTCAGGGTCTCCAGGGCAGGGCATGGCAAACCTGTCATGGGGTTTTCTGGGGCTGAGAGAGGGTGACCCACCCCAGGGCACCCAGTGGGTTTCCGTGGCTGATCGGGAAACTGAATCCTGGTCTCCAGGGTTATAGTCCAACACACAAACCACTACGCTGCGCTGAGTCTCATTTGCAATTTAGGAAGGGGCCTTTAGAATTGTCAAGGATGGCTCGGGTGCTTCACCGTACTACAACTCTGAGGATTCCATAGAATGCAGCCGTGGTGATTTAAGTGGAATCGTGGTGCTATTGATTGTCTAGTATGAAAAGACCCCAGGTGTTGTTGTTTTTTTCAGACAGCTGCCACTATGTGCACGCTACTGTGAGGAAACAGCCTGGAAATCAATGGCAGCAACAAGCAGGGAGGGGGCTGTGTCCTCCACGGCTATTTCAATTTCGCCCTTCCTGGAGTTTCTGTTCTCTTCCACTGATAGATTGGCAACAAGAGTTATGGGAATTTGGGCTCAGAGAGCCAGGGTGGGGTAGTGGTTTGAGCATTGGACTACGACCCCCACAATATATTTACATTATTGTATATGTTGTCCAAATCACTGCCCAACCAATCTGAAATCATTGCCAATACAATTAATAATTTTTTTTAAAAAAAATCATGAACTTTATTCTTAAGCAGTCCCTAAACTCCACTGTGTCGGTAACCAACCTCTCTTGGTTTAATAAACGCTGGTAGGGTCCAACTATGACCCTGGAGACCAGAGTTCGATTCCTTGGTCAGCCATGGAGACCCACTGGGTGACGTTGGGTGCAGCCCCAGAAAACCCCTATAGGGTCACCTTAGGGTCACTATAAGTCAGAAATGACTCAAAGACATGCAACAGTAACTCAGATTGGAGATCTGGTGTGGTGTATAGTGGTTTGAGTGTTGGACAAAGACTTTGGGAGACCAGGGTTCAAATTCCGCACTCAGCCGCGGAAACCTACTGGGTAACCTTGGTTAGTCAGACTGTGTCAACCTCAGAAGACAGTCAGCGGCAGAACTCTTCTGAACAAATCTTGCCAAAATAGCCCTGTGACGGGCTTGCTTTATGGTTGCCGTAAGCTGGAAGACGACGTGAAGGTGCGGAGCAGCAGCTTTGAACGGATCCTTGAGAAGCCACTGGGGTGTGGAGTGTTGCCATTTTGAGGAAGGATAATGGGCGTTTTGACAACTCCCAATGCCCTTTTTCAGAGTCATCATCTGTACTTCTCATGCTTTAGAGCAGGGTGTCAAACTCAATTTTATCTTGGGCCGCATCAACATTATAGTTGCCCTCAAAGGGCCGGTTGTATCTGTAAGACCTATATAAATGTATCTCCTCTTTTATCATATTAAATAATTGCCTCTGCATTCAATTATTACTGGTTTTAGTAATAGCTAACTCTGAAACTAGAAAGCTAAGAAAAATAATGGCAAGCAGATATTCAGGTGTACAACTATTGTACAATTTATTGAAAAATGAGTTTTGAAAACAGAAAGTTATTTTTTTTAATCATCAGAGAAATATTACCTGTGCCTCTTTCTGCTCCTCCTCATGATTCTTTCGGCCCCCCTGCCCCTCTCTGTACCTGGTGAGCCTGATCCCCACATTGCAGTCTCCCGGCTGCCCATATTCTGAAAAGGGACCTAGCAGCCACCACTCGTGATCTACTTCTACTTCTGACTGCTCCTCTGTCCCACTCTTGTGAGCCGTGTGGAGCATTGCCGTGGCAACACTGTGACGGCGAGACTTGGATAGAGGAGCAGTCAGACGTAGAAGTAGATGGCGAGTGCTGGCTGCCGGGCTCCTCTTCAGAATACCGTCGGCCGGGAGCCCGCAATGTAGGGATTGGACTTGCCAGGTGGGGGGAGTGCTGCAGCTGCAGGAGAGGTGCAAGGGCCACATGAAATGGCCTGGTGGGCTGGATTTGGCCCTCAGGCCTTGTGTTTGACACATGTGCTTTAGAGCAATGATTTCCAGCCTGGGCTACATATACCTTCAAGGGTACAAGCCAGGGTGTTTAGGGAAATGTGAAAAATATTGAATAGTGGTGAGAAAAGACAGGTACATCAACAGTGTAAGACAAGATACAAGTCAAAAGCTGTGGAATTAATTGAACATTATGATGTGTGGTGGAGTGAGTTTCCTTCTTTAATCTTGAGAAAACCCTGTTTCCTCACTTTGTTGTTTTGGTGAATGGTGGGGTGTCCCTCCTTAAACAATGTGTTGCGAACACACCACTGCAGCACAAATGCTTGATAGTGCGCCCCTCCGAGGCTTAGTTCACCTTTTTATTCCATTTCTTTTTTATTCTCATTAGTGGGCTATTTATTTACAGTTTGACATAACTGCAACTATATTAATTTCTAACATTTTGCTAATATGAAGGGTAGAATTTATGGAAATGGATTGCCAAGGGGTATGCAAGTGGGGGGGAAAAGGTTGAGAACCAGTGCTTTAGCGTGTCTGTGCATTTTTCTTTACCCCACTTTGGGGTGTGGATGTAGACTAAGAAAACAGCAATACCCCCCAGCCCTTCGTCTCTGATCAGACTCTGTTCCCCCCCTTTCCCAGTCGCTTTTTGCTAAAAATAGGAATGCCTGGAGATCCAATCACAGGTCCCCCACGTCTCTTGTCATTTGGCCTTAATCATCTGCCTTTTGACCAATTTTATGGAAATAAATACGCCTGTTAGCAGAACCCTCCTCTGAGGCACTTCTTTCCAAAGGCTTAGAAAGAGCGAGTGAGGTCTTTAAATTTTCATAAATCAAAGCAGCAGCCCTGCGCTTTGCCGACCCAGGATTGTGCCCATTGAACTAACTGTGGCTTGCTCCCCAGTAAACTCTTTTTCAAATGATGCTGAAAAGACACACCTGATAAGTAGGTGAGTTTGGAAAAGAATTACTTTGAGAGGGAGCTACAGTTGGGGTCCCCAGATAACTTCCGTGAGATCTGTCCATCTCTTGCTATTTTTTAAAATTCCTAAGTGTTGCAACTGGCTGGATCCAAAACAGCTTTAAATGCTTACTGCTTATAAATAGACCAGTTCCCCTTTAAATCAACTGAACATTAATCAACATGTAGTTCAGTAGTTCCTAACCTTTTCTTTACAAGGGACCCCCCTTAAATACCTTTTGTTGCCACTGAACCCCAAGACTTAACTCAAGATTTAAAACCCTGAAGGTGCATCAGATATTTATTTAAAATTGTCCATCAAGGGTCTTCAAATTGGGGGAGAAGGGAGAAATAGGTAAATGCACACTTCCCTGAGAGGCGCTGGAAAGGGAGGGAAGACTTTTCTCCTGCTTCTTCACACCAGTTTAAGGCTGGAGTGGACTGAACAGCAACGCTCAGGCCCAGCCAGCCAGCCAGCCAGCATTTGCCCTTCTCTCTGTTCCCCCCTCTGTTCCATCCATCCATCCAGTCTATCAGAAATGCTCAACCACCCCCACCTTTTTTCCCCTTCTTCACCAGGAAAATAGGAGACTGAGACAGACAAAGGAGAGAGGGAGGGAGGAAAAAGGTAATAAAAGGCGGGGATTGAAGGCACTTATGAATGAAAATGAGGAGGCAAGCTCAGGGTCTTTTGTAGAGGGATTTGCTTCAACCCCCCCCTTTTTTTCTTCAAGCCTCAGGTTTTTGTTTTGTTTTGCTTTGTTTCTTGCCTTTTTTCCTTTCCTCCCTTCTTTGCCCTTCTCGGACTTCTCTTGTCCTGGTGAAGTAGGCAAAACAAGGAGAGGCGTCTCAGTGTTTCTGATAGTAGACTGGACTGTTGGAAATGAGGGAGAGAGAGGGAGAGAGAAGAAGGACCAATGCTGTCTGGCTGGCTGTCTGGCTGGCTGGCTGGCTGTCAGCTCCACTGTCACTCAGCTGCTGAGCCCGCTTCCTCCCTCTAGCGAAGCAGTAGCTAGGCAGGCTATGTGCAAGCCCCGCCTGCCTGCCTGCCTGCCTGCCTTCTTTTGCCTTGGGTCCTGTCACATTGCCACTCCGTTTGCGGGGAGGAGACAGGTTGATCAGCCTTTGAGCCTTTCATGGACTCTCTGTGAAGGCATCACAGACCCCTGGAAGTCCGCAGACCCCAGGTCAAGAACCAGTGATGTAGTTGTACTATAAAAATGGCATAGACCTACTTGGGAACAAATTATGAACAGCATACCTTACAACTGTCCCAATTTAGCAGGCATAGTCCCAGTTAATCCTCTGTCATCCCACCTTTTCAGCTGCTTTTAAAATGTCTCAGTTCCTTGTTCCTTCGCCAGCTTTTCTCCTTTGTTGTCAACTTATTTCATCTGCTGCAAACTGACCTTAAAGAATTAACCCAGCAGTGGGGAAGGAAGGGCCAGAATCTTGCCCTTTCCAGTCAGCTCAGACAAAAGCAAGCTGCCGCAACCTCTCTTAATGTGTGTCTTCTTAGTTATTAATAGCTTTTGATATCTTTGAGCATACTTTGGTCTTGCTCAACCGCATGTGTCCCAGTTTTCATCTGTGAGGTATTGGAAAGCATGGAACAGCGAATGAGAAACTGTGCCTTCATCTAACCTGCTCCTGACTGACTCCTGTCGAGAATGTGGATTTACTGAGTTACTGATAATGCAGCTCCTTGCAGTGGTGTGGTGGAACCAGGTTCACAGGGTCAGAGCCCCAGCATTTCTTGATTCTCAGGGTCTGTGACATCATTAGAGAGCCAGTGTGGTGTAGCAGTTTGAGTGTTGGAGATCAGGGTCCAATTCCCCGCTCAGCCACAGAAACCCACTGGGCAACCTAGAGGTTTTCAGCCCCAGAAAACCCCATGGTAGGTTTGCCTTAGGGGCACCATAAGTTGGAAACAACTTAAAGGCACACGAATGACAACAGCAGCTTTGCCACCACCTGTAGATTCCACTGTTCTCCTCCAAGTTCAGCTGCAGTTCCCACAGCAACTAGAAAGGGAGTTTTCCCAGCAAGGGTGTATTGTTACAATCTGTGCCCATTGTAATCTGAAGTATTTGCGGGTGACTTGGTCTTGAGTGGGTGAGATTCATTAGCTTTACAAAAGGCCTGGCAGAGATGGAAGGATGGAAGCTGTTACAATTTTTATTATTTATTTTAATACTGCCTCTTCTTTTGATCTCTCTTTTGGCATGCTGCTTAAAGGCTATTTCAAGATGAGGAACCGCACTTTAGAATTTACCCTATACTGTTAGTAACCTGTAACAGGTCACTCTCTGTTTTTCTGTAAGAAAGGCCTAATGAAGTTACATTTCAAAAGTAATGTGACAGGTAGGAATGATGGAGTGTGTGCGACTAACACTTAGCATTTTCTAGTTACCATTTAGTTATATGTTTACAGACATTTGGGGTGGATTTTTTTCATGTTTTGTGTCATTGATCAATATTTTCTCTTATTTTCCTTAAAAAATTAAAATTAAAAGGTAATGAATACAGCCACAACCAATACAACAAACTTCTCAAGCATCCTTCCAGTGATGGCAACAAATTATCTGCAGGGTAGGGGGTAGATAGATGTAACAAGTTAGAGAATGAATTACTTTCCAAATGTAACTACCCTAACCATAATCCCTTCTGACCTATTGAACCAAGGGATTGCTGCATCTATCAGGTATTTTTTCAGCTTCACAATAGGCAGAAGTCTAGTGGATGCACCTTTCCTCTGCACAGATTGATGGGGGAAGCCTTACCTCTTGGATTGCTGTCTTTTGGGTAGCTATTAAAGACATGCAACAGCTGTCAAAGAGGCAGTTCTGGGTCTGGAAGAACACAGTAGCTTAAGGGAGTCTGTTGCAAAAGCCAGAGGTGGTGGGCAGAGACAGCGTGGGGGAAGGAAGGCAGGTTGGGGGGAAGCCAAATCTTTTTCTTTGGCACAGCTCCTCTGCATGTCATGGCTGGGACAATCAAATCAATGCAGGGAAATAGCCAGCTGCACCTGTTGAGCTTTTGCCTGGCGCTTTTACATTCTGTCACACAGAGAGGGGAAGAAGGATTCTGACCCTAATTGGAGAACTTTTCTCTGGGTTTCTATGTTGCTGTGGATATTTTGCTTCACCAGGGATGTCTGGATATTGGGTGATCTTTTTTTGTGTTTATATGATGTGTGTGTGTGTGTAAGAGAGAGAGAGAGAGAGAGACAGACAGACAGACAGAGAGTCCTCCTTCTTACAATCTGCCTTTTCTACCTCTTCCATTTTCCTCTCCCAACAGCGATTCCCAATCCAGAGAGTTCTGGCCGCTGCCTAAAACTGCGGTTATCTGTCTGTTGCAAGGCGACCAGTAAGTCCTTCTGTCTTTTGATCGCATTCATAAAGCTGGGAGGAAGGGAAAAGGTTTGTTTGGCTTGGGTTCCTCCTCCCCGCCCTGACACGCAGTTTCCCATGGGAGGCTGGAGGAGCTGTTAACAAGGTTTTTATAGTCATAGTTTTAGTGCCGCATGCCGTTTGAACTGCTGTGGCAGCATTCTGTGGGATTCTGGGATTTGCAGTTTCAGGAGAGTTTGGAAATTCTCAGCCAGGGAGCTCTGGTTCCTCCCCAAACCACAAACCGTAGGATTCCGTAGGAAGCAGCCGTGACAGTTCAGGTGGAATCACTGTACAATAATAGTGTAGTGTGAACAGGCCCGTGGTGAGTGGGATGGGCAAATTGGGATCTCTGCATTCTTACTAGGAACTTTATTTTCCAAGGAAACTCAGACGGTTTGAGACAAATTGGAGAACCTGGAGCAAGGTTGCCTTTTCTGCTTGTAGACACCCGTGCCGTATGATCCAAACAGAGGTTGGAAAACTTCCATTTTATGGGGATGGCAACCCCAGAATCTCCAGCTAATGTGGCCAGTGGCCTGATACTGTTGAGGACCCATAGCTTAGTGGATAGAGCTCCACTAAAGAAATGCCTCATTTTCCAAACCTAGCTGCGTTCACACTATACAGTTATAGCACTTTGATACCACTTTAACTGCCATAGTTCCATGCTGTGGAATACTGGGATTTTTATTTAGGAAGGGGTACTTAGAATTCTGTGCCAAATAGCTCTAGTACCTTGTCAAATGACAGATCCCAGGATTCCACAGAATGTTGGCATGCTAGTTCAAGTGGTATCATAGCACCATAATTGTGTAATGTGAAAGAGCTTATACAGTCTGCCCTCCGTGTTTGCAGGTTTAACTTTCACAGACTTGATTATTTGCAAGTTTCTTCAAATCCTGCTGCCCCACCTCAAGAGCGACTTATCTGAGGAAATCTTTCCTCTCAGCAGTTTTGATCAGGCCCCACTCCTTTTAAAAACCTGCCTCTGGTCCTCCTCCTCTCCTCCTCCTCGGATGGCTTGCAGCATGATTTTCCAGTGCCACAGACCCTCTCCTGATTCCCCTACAGACCCAAGGAAGGAGACGGGCAGGAGAGAGGAAGTACAGGGCCACCATGCCAACCCACCCCCTTTCCCCTCTCCTTTCTTTGACCTGGTTTGGACCCTGGGTGCCTGCTCTCTCCACCATGCCTCGGCCCCCTTCCCACAGACACACAAACACATTTTGATATTTGTAATTTGTCCACTTTTGTGGGGGTTTTGCGCCCCTAGACCTAGCAAATGTGGAGGGCCAACTATAGAGGATTCTCACCAGAATAATTTGAAGTAGAAAAGGGAGGTCTTTGCCCTGATGAAGCTTCATTTCTTCTGAGAACCATCTATAGGGCCTTTGATGCTACACAATTATAGTGCTATATTCTGCTGTCATTGTCATGGCAACACTCTATGGAATCCTGGAGACTGTAGTTTGGAGAGGTGCTAGAACTCTACGGCTGAGATTTCTAAATGCCTTTTCCAAAACTTGAAAATCCCAGGATTCCATAGGATGTTGCCATGGCAGTATGGGTGGAATATATTATTTTCACCATGTGGTGTGGAAAGGGCTCTTAGTCCAGCAGGTAGGAATCCAACTAGGTAAACCCCCAACCGAGAGGGTTTGGTTCAGATGAAGTCCTAAGTAGTGAGCCCTGTTCATGAGGGTGCCGCCTCACTGCTGCCTCTGTTAGGATTCAGCCCTGTGCATTTGTGAACATTGGTACCTGGAGGGATGTAGGAAATAGTGCTGGGGACGGAGCTCCATCGTAGACTGGGAGAGGAAAGGGCAGCCCTGTTGGAAGTTGTTATGACTGTTTTGTTTTGCTTCCAGCTGCAGAACCTGTGACAGAGGGGCCAAAATCTCAACCACATGGGAGAGGTGGCTCAGAGGGTAAGTTTGACATTTCCCACCAGACTGCATAGTTGCTGATGGAAATCAGATGAATGCTTTCTGTGTGTATTGTTTTGGGGAGACACAGAAGCAAATTAGGTCATGTCTCCACCTCAAGGACCTTCCAGTCTTAGATTTTATTGTGAAGGAAAGATAAAGGGTGATTGGACAAGTTTTGACCACTGTCTGTGTATGGTTTGATCCAGTGGACTGGAGTGGGCAGGCTGTGGTCACAAGCTGCATGCAGCCCTTGGACCCCACTTTTGGGTTCTTAAAGCCCTTGCCCTGTCCCCCAAACCAAGCAGCCCTCTTAATTTTTTTAAAAGTTAAATTCAGTTTTTGCCCTCAAACCACACAGAGAGCCCCAAATTTGTAAACATACACACAAATACTCCCACCCCATTCCTACAAGCATCCATATTTTTAATCTCTTTCAAGAGTCTGAATCCATTCTGAGCTTCGGTTGTGCCCCCTTCTACCATTTCTTACACAGGTCTCTTTTAAATCCCAGCTTATCTGAAAATTCATGCTAATGGAAAGGACTGAATTATACCTTTCCATTAGCATGTTTGAATCATGAGACTCATTCCACCAGGTTTCAATGGCGGCTATTTGCTTTCCTGTGCTAAGACTTCAAATTGTTTATTTCCCATGTTCTGTACATTAGTGGAGAGATATCTTAATACCATAGATCATTCTCTCCATCTGATCCCTTTTGTTTTTTTCTGCCCATTCTTGCATTCTTAAGCTATTTGCTCAATTTCCCCTGTATCATAGATGTTATTGTCCCTAATACAGTCATCCCTCCACCTTTGCTAGGGTTAGGGGCACAGGACCCCCGTGAAAGCAGAAAAACCTTGAATAACTCTTGACCCTCCCAGACCATATTTAACACACAAAAAGTATGATCACCATATTCCACCCACTGTGGATTCCTTTGAGGCATCAGTGTTCCTTCCCAAGGTAGAAGTGTGGGGCTGGTGGGGCTTACTGCCACCTCCATGGCTGCTCCACATCATTTTTAGTAACGACTTACAAGCCTTGTTCACAGTTTCTCAGTCTCATGAGGCTTGCAGTCCCTATGAAAAATGGCATAGGGAGGCAGTGGAGGGGACAGCAAATAATCTGTGAATAATCAAATCCGCAAAAGTGAAACCCGCAAATGTGGAGGGCTGACTGTACTTGGTGTCCTCCAGCCCTCTGTAATCCTGTCTCCTTCCACTATGTAACTTAGTTTAAAGTCCTCCTGTTAATGTTGCAAGACTCCTAGTAAATACATTCTTTCCTGCTGCTGTACGGTGCAACCTGTCTCTTGCCAGAAGTCCTTCTTCATGAAAACGCAGATCATGGTCCTAAGAAGCCAAATCTTTCTTGGTGGCACCATCTGTGGATCTAGTTGTTCACTTCCAGTATTCTTCTCCTGATCCAGGAAGGAAGGAAGGAAGGAAGGAGGAAGGAAAGAGTGATGAAAGAACAATACGCGTCCCAAAGGATCTTTAGCTTCCTCCCCAGAGCTATGTTAGTTCCTTGCAATATGTTGAAAGCTACATCTTGTTGTATCATTTGTTCCAACATGGATAAGAAGGAAGGGGTAACAGTTGATGGGCCTGATGAGGCTTGTCAGCCTCCCTGGTAACATCATGAATTTTTGCCCCTGGGAAGATGGAATTCCTGCTCACTTCCTGTCCTCATTTTTAGAAGGATTGCAGAAGAAATGAATGTATTTAGGCTTACTGTGGGTGGTAGTGGTGGAATTGGCCTCTGGCCCACAGCTGGTTGGCCACCCCTGCAGCACACTATGCATAGGATCAGGGGCCAAGGGTTGAGAACTGTTTTCCCAGGATAAGAGTCATGCAGTCCTCTGGCTGTTGCTGGACTGCAACTCCCAGCATTCCTCACTTTTGCCTATATTGGCTGCATGGTGAGAGCTGCAGTCTAATCATACGTGGGGCAGCGTGATAGCCACCCCTTTGGTAGACAGTCCTGGGCCGGATGGGCAAATGCTTTTCCAGCAGCTCACACACTCGCCTGCATGGAAATTCTGCTTGCCTACAGCGACTAAACAGGTGCTTGAATGCCAGGCTGGATGAGATGGGCTCTCAGCCTGATCCAGCAGGGCTGTTCTTACATTCTTGTGAGTTGGATTGTTTCCAGTGGCTTCCTCTGGAAAACCTCTCCCACATTTTTTGTGGGGGCAAGCGGCACTGGTTCATCCAGTTTCAGCCCAGTCCCGGTTTTGGATGAATAAGCAGGTTACGGGCTGCATCCCAGGGCAAGGAAAAAGTTATGTGCTTGGCGTAGAGCGCCCAGAATTCTCTCGGCTAGCTAGAGGATTCTGTGAGTTGTAGTCCAAGTAATAGCATTTCTTGGCTCTGCGGTATTCCCCCAGCTCCCCGTGATCTTGCTCTCTTTTTAAAATATCTGTTTCCCTCCTTTTTTCCCCCCCTCCACAGATGCAGCCATGATGCCTGGGCGCAGCTCTGCCTCATCCTGGCCTCGCTTTCCCTACTTGGGGCTGCTGCTCTTCCTCTCCCTGTGGCTCTGACCCTCGCAGGGAGGGCCAGAGCTCCTCTGTGGCCCGAAGACGAAGTCGGGAGCACTTGGCTGAGTGTTTGTTTACTCCACCACCCTGCTCCCGGCCCCGCTTGGAAAGATGCTGGATTCTGCACTTGGCACTTTGGGACTTGGGAGGTGATTTGTCCGTGGCTCCCTTCTCCAGCTGGAGACCCCGCTCCTCAGAGACTGACTGACAAATTGAGCTCCTGGCTGCCAAGCAAGCCAGGCCAAAGGGACCAGACACGTCTCCATCCCTCCGTCGTCTCCCTTCAGGATTCTCACCTCCATCTCTGCTTGGGACTTATGGCACAACAGGGAGGTCTTGATTGGGAGGTAAGTCCTGAAGAACAGATGGGTGGCGAGAAGGAAGAATCAGCGAGTTGGAAGGAGATCAAGGGGTCGGGTCGTCTTTTTATTTAGGCAGGCTTTGCCTCCAAATTTACGTGGCAGGAAGGTCTTCTTAATAGAGCATGATGTGCCTATAAATTGGTTTAACTTTGTGTTTTGAGTAGAATGATTGGTCTGTTGTTGTTGTGTGCTTGCAAGTTGTTTCGAGCTTGGGGCAGCCCTAAGGCAACCCTATCACTGGGTTTTCTGGGGCTGTGTGTGTGGGATACACCCAAGGTCACCCAGTGGGGAGTGGAACCCTGGCAGTGCTCAAACCACTATACTCGGCTGGCTCTCACAAGATTGGTTTGCCTTTTAAGGAGCATTTTTTTCCAACTGTGCTTTTAATTGCTGTAAGCCACGTTGGGTTCTATGTTGAGAGAAGGGCAGGAATATCAATTAAACAAATAAGTAATAAATAAAGTGCTCGCCTTCCTCCAGTGAGTTACCAGATCAACAGCCTTAGACACAATCACAGCATCCCTGACAGACGGATAGGGTGGAAAGCAGCTATTGGCTGTTGTTGCTAGATGGAAGCTCCCTGTTCAGGAGTAGTCTATCCCAGCATCATAAAGCATAGATAGGGAACCTTTTTTCAACCCGAGGGCTGAATTCAGAAGTGTCCTCACAGGAGCTGCCTTCTGGTAGTGGGTGGGACCAAAGGCAACCAGGTAGGGTCAAAAGGACCAACAGATTTTAGCTTTCAATCTCTTATTGAAGGACAACAAGTCATTGACCTATAGGATCTCCCCTTTTAGGATGGGTCACAACCCATGCAGGAGCTGGGAAGCCACCAAATGGATGGCATCTTGGGGAAAAGCTTGCCCATTCCAGGAAGGGCAGATTCAGCCCCAAAGCCTGAAGACCCCCTTCCCTGCAAGTCTGAGGGGAAAGAAAACAATAGGAGATCAGAATATTTCCTGTGTCCTGCTTTTGGGCTTCCTATCCCTGGTCAATCGGCAGGAAAATTGGGGTGCTGGAGTATAGATGGGCCTGTGGTCTGACCCAGCAGGACTTCTCTCTCCCGACGCCCACTCCCTGATAATGCCAATCCACCCCCTCTCTTTTATTTAAGCTTAAAAGCGTTGTCCCGCCTCCATTTTCTGTGCAAGCAAAACAGCAATTTGCCCATGCCCACAAAGTAGGCAAAACATACTTAATTGTTGTTGAAAACAAAAATGTTCTTGCAAACATTTTGTTTTCTGAGATGAGGAATTTGCCTTATAAGTTGATGTCCTTAGCGCACTGATGCTGGGCCTGCAATGAAATGGCCTCCTGTTCTTCAGAGTTCTGGCTGGCCAGCCATGCCCTCTTCCAGAGAACTCCATTCCATGTCTCTCCCCTCTGGCTTTCTCCATCCCACTTCTTGTCCTCTGTAACAGCCAGGAAGAGGAGGCTCACTTCTCACTGGACTGTTTGGGGATCTTCCCTACACTCTCATCTCTCAGTGTCTTCCACTTAAAGTTCTTCCACTTAAAGTTTGTTTTTTCCCTTGCTCTTTAAGCTTTGGGGTTCTCTTACATCTCCTTCTTGTTTAGAGATGGACAGCTTCAGAGGGCTTAGGGGCTATTTTCCCACAAAACACACGCACACGCACACACACATACCCCAGAACTACCACGGGCCACTCTAACTGCATCCAGCAGGCAGCAGCAACACCTTCAATTCTCAGAAATGTTTTGGGTTGCTTTAGTAAAGTGTAAGGGGAGGCATTTGCAAAGAGAATTGAGCCCCGTAGAAATTTCATGGGACGATTTGCCCCCCAGAATTTCTCCTCGCAGTGGTGTGAGGGTGGTTGGGGGTGGTTGAAGGTGGCTCCATGACTCACAAAAAACAGCTTTGTGAGGCATGTATAGGTTCTGTGATTGCTAGCCTGTTCCTATTGGCCTGGTGGTGTCATCTGGGCTGTGTTTGGGCTACAGAAACCAGATGTACAGGTATAGGATAGGGGATTCTTGGCTTAGCAGTAGTATACCTGAAAAAGACTTTGGGATTATTGTTGTTGATTTTAAGTTGAACACGAGCCAGCAATGTGATGCTGTAGCAAAGAAGGCAAGTAATACTTTAGCCTGCATTAATAAGAGCCATCGTTTCCAAGATAAGAGAAGTCATAATCCCACTATATTCTGCACTAGTCAGGCCTCATCTGGTATATTGAAGAGGCATATAGACATGTTGGAGCAGGTTCAGAAATGGGCAATAAGGATTCCAAGAGGTATGGAAAACAAAGCGTATGGGGAAAGGTTGAAGGAGCTGGGCATGTTCAGCGTAGCGAAGAGAAGACTGAAGGTTGGCATGGTTGCACTCTTTAAATATCTAAAGGGCTGTCCCAGAAAAGAGGGTGCAGGTTTGTTCTTTGCTGCCCCAGAGGGTAGGACTAAGTTTAATGGGTTTACATTACAGGAGGGCAGATTTTGATTGGACGTTAGAAGGAACTTCTTGGCAATAAGATACTTTAGCTAGAGATCCTGCACTGAGCCGAGAGTTAGACTCGATGGCCTACGGAGTGTCTTCCAACTGGATGACTCTATAATTCTGTATACAGTGGGATCTCAGTATCCACCAGGGGTTCCAGGACCCCCTGTGGATACCAAAATCTGTGGATGCTCAAGTCCCATTATTAAAGTGGTATAGTAAAATGGCATCCCTTATATAAAATGGCAAAATTAGAGTTTGCTTTGTGGAATTTTTTTTAATGTTTTCAAGCTATGGTTGGTTGAATCTGTGTATACAAAATCTGTGGGTATGGAGGGCCAGCTGTACATCACAGTTCAGAAACAGAGCTGGGAAGTAACTTGCTTTTCTAATGATCCGCTTTGACCACTAGTTATTTTTTAGACTGATAAACTGGAACAGAATTATTTTTTTTCTTGTTAGAGCCATAGTTGTAATTCACTACTTGGAATGGAATGGAAAGGAAAGTTTGCAGCCTGATTGCCTCTTTGGTAACTTATTACTCTTTGTGTGTTTGTGCATGTGTGTGTCAGCCTGGGCAGTGTGGAGCAGGAGGAGAAAGAGGAGGGGTTACAAGGATGGCTGCCTCGTGCTGCGGCTGGAATGGATGCACTTCTCTTTCAGTTAGAACAGTTTTTCGCAAACCCTGGTCTACCAGGTATTTTGGACTTCAGCTCCCAGAATCACTGATCATTGGCAGAGGCAGCTGGGACTTCTGGGAGTTGAAATCCGAAACAGTTGGAAGACCAGAGCTGGGAGTCACTTCCTGAGGTGCAGTATCTGAATTGTCCATGTGGGGGAACCAGAAGGTATTTTTCCAATGGCACAATAGTAATAGTGACTAATTAATAATGTATAACTCAGTGAATTATCATGCTAGGGTGCAGTTAATTTGTTGAGTGATCAGTGTGATAAGTAAAGAAGCTAATTACTTTCAAAAACTTACATTCCAGGCTCTGTTCAGAAATGGAAGTAGTGGATTTTTTAAAAAAAGGGCAGAAGAAGCTCTAAATGAAACAACAACCACAGACTGCTAGGCTACTGGCGAAAGGGCATTGGAGTCGGGAGGGAGGGACAAGGCAGAAAATTACAGAGCAAATCACATAATCTGTTGAGGCAGATCTGAATCAAAGAGCAGAACCATGAAAATGTCAGAAGTCGATATGAAAGCCTTCTAAGGAGGGGTTCACCGTCATTGTCGGTAAAGGGCAACACACGGATTTGGTTTTGGGGTATTAATGGGGTTTGCATGCCTGCGTATGTCTCTGTGAATATGAGAACTAAATGGCGATAGCTGCTCCATGTGAATTTCATTTAAAGTGCGAATCTGTGACAGCAAGTTAGAATTTCCAGCCTCCTCTCTGGGAGCAAAGAGGGTTATTATTTAGTCCTCTCTAAGAATGTTAAGGAGCTCTTGGCCTCTTCTGAATAGTCATGTACAGGTACAGTGGGCCCTTGGAATCTGCTACGGTTTGGTTCCAGGCCCCCACACCACCCCCATGGATATAAAAATTCACGGATACTCAAGTCCCATTTTATACAATGGTGTAGTAAGATGCTGTCCCTTATAGAAAATGGCAAAATCAAAGGTTGTCTTTTGGAATTTTATTTATTTATTTATTTTGCAGATGACACTAAATTAGGAGTGGTAGCTGACACCCCAGAGGATAGTATCAGAATTCAAAATGATCTTAATAGAGGAGAGCTAAACCAACAAAATGAATTTCAACAGGGAGAAGCGTGAGGTACTACATTTGGGCAGTAAAAAATGAAATGCACAGATATAAGATGGTGACACCTGCTATGACCACAGTACATGTGAAAAGGATCTAGGAGTCTTAGTCGACCACAGACTGAACATGAGTCAGCAGTGTGATGTGGCAGCTAAAAAAGCCAATGTGATTCTGGGTTGCATCAATAGGAATACAGTGTCTAGGTCAAGGGAAGTGATTGTACCTCTCTATTCTGCTTTAGTCGAACCCCACCTGGAATCCTGTGTTTGGTTCTGGGCACCACAGTTCAGGTAGGATATTGACAAACTGGAACATGTCCCGAAGAAGGTGACAAAATTCAAAATGACCTGGATAGATTGGAGAGCTGGACCAAAGCTAACAAAATGAAATTCAACAGAGAGAAGTGTAAGGTCCTACACTTAGGTAGAAAAAATGGAATACAGAAATATAGGATGGGGGACACTTGACTGGATAGCAGTACGTGTGAACGGGATCTAGGAGTCTTAATAGACCACAAGCTGAACATGAGTCAGCAGTGTGATGCGGCAGCCAAGAAAGCCAATGCAATTCTCGGCTGCATCAATAGGAGTATGGTGTCTAGATCGAGGGAGGTACTGGTACCACTCTACTCTGCTTTGGTTAGACCTCATCTTGAATACTGTGTTCAGTTCTGGGCACCTCAATTCAAGAAGGACATGGTGAGGCTGGAGCAGGTCCAGAGGAGGGCAACCAAAATGGTGAGAGGCCTGGAAGACATGCCCTATGAGGATAGACTTAGAGAGCTGGGTATGTTTAGTCTGCAGAAGAGAAGGTTAAGAGGGGACATGATAGCCAGGTTTAAATATTTGAAGGGATGCCATGTAGAGGAGGGAGAGGGCTCGTTTTCTGCTGCTCCAGAGACCAGGACAAGGAGCAATGGATTCAAGCTGCAGGAAAGGAGATTCCACCCGGAACCTCAGGAAGAACTTCCGGACGGTCAGGGCTGTCCGGCAGTGGAATCTGCTGCCTCGGAGTGTGGTGGAGTCTCCTTCCTTGGAGGTTTTTAAGCAGAGGCTAGATGGCCATCTGTCGGGAGTGCTTTGAGGGTGTTCCTGCATGGCAGGCGGTTGGACTGGATGGCCCGTGTGGTCTCTTCCAACTCTACATTTCTATGATTCTATGATTCTGTGACCAAAACTATAGAAGGCCTGGAAACCGTGAAGCCCTATGAGCTTAGGGAGCTGGGAGTGTTTAGCCTGGGGAAGAGAAGGTTAAGAAGCAACATATCTATTTTTAGATATTTGATGGGATGTCATGTGGAAGATGGAGCAAGCCTGTTTTCTGTTGCTCCAGAGACTAGGACATGGAGCAATGATTTTTCAACTTCGAGAAAAGAGATTCCATCTAAACATGAGGAAGAACTTCCCGACAATAAGAGCAGTTTGACAGTGGAATATACTGCCTTACTAGAGTGTGGTGGAATCTCCTCCTTTGGAGGTTTTTAAACAAAGGCTGGATAGCCAACTGTCAGGAATGCTTTGAAGGTGTATTCCTGCCTGGCTTGGACTGGACAGCCCTTGGGGTCTCTTCCAATTCTGTGATTCTTTGCTTCTCTTGGCAGTATTTTCAAACTGTGTTTGGCTGAATCCTTGAATGCAGAATCAACAGATATGGGTGCAAATTCTTCAGGTTTTTTTGTTTTTTGCTTTTTTGGTATGAGAAGCCTAACTTCCAGGCAAGTGGAAAGGGCTCTGTGCAGATCGCCAGCTCAGATAGTAGATCAGCTACTTACACGACAGTTTACAAGGATTAATTGATTTGTTGCTGCGATGTGCAAATGCCCTTCAGGGAGCCTGTGTATATACTTAGTTAGATTCCTCCTTCCATCCCAGTCGCTGTGGCACTGGTGTCCACCCTTCACTCTGCTTTGCATCTGCCTTCTGGATAGCTGTAAATGGGCTAGATCAGCCATTCTTCACCTTGGACCCCCTGCAAACATTTTGTTGCTGTAGACCACCGAGGCTTGACTCAAGATTTAGAATCCCTAACGTGTATCTAATGTGTATTGAAAGTTGCTCATCAGGGGTCTTTCTGATTTGGAGAGAAGGGAGAAATACATGAAAGCATGCGCTCCAGCTGTAATATTTTTATTGGACAATCCTTCCTTCCTTCCTTCCTTCCTTCCTTCCTTCCTTCCTTCCTTCCTTCCTTCCTTCCTTCCTTCCTTCCTTCCTTCCTTCTTTTCATTCATTCTTTTTATTTTAACTATAACAGCTTGTAACATTTCTTTAAGCCTTTGCGGACCCCCGATGAGGACTTTGTGGTCCCCTGGGAGGTCCCCAGCTTCAGAATCAGTAGGATAGATTAAATGAGCCTTATCCCATCTCCCCAAGTAAGTGAGAGAGAATAACCGCCTTATATTGCCTTGATTTTTGGACTGCCCTTTTAGTTAAGATTTCTGTCTTAGTTTCCAAACAGGGAAAATACATTCTCTTTCTCTTTCTTTCCCTCTCTTTCTTGGTAGATGAACGACAAGCAGTCAAGAACTATTGTTGGAATTTAATGCTTGATGATATCACTAGGAGTTGTCTTTAGGGCCTTTGAGGCCCCTCCCTAAACTCCAAACTCCAGGATTCCATAGGATGTTGAAAGTGGAATAATACCACTATAACAGTCTAGTGTGGAAATAACCTAGGTTTCAGGGCTTGGCCCAGAAAATCAGGACTTGGGACAATCCTGAACTGACAATCTCTTGGGGACAATCTTTAGTAAAGGGGGCCCCCGCCTCATGCTACCCAATTATACCACAGTGATTCCATTTGAACTGTCATGGCAGCATCCTCTGGTCTCCTGGGATCTGCAGTCTTGTTGGTAGTTACTGTCAAGTCAACTCTGACTTATGGTAACCCTATGAATAGCATTGCCCACACAAAATAATTCTGTCCTTTCTGATCAAAGTTTCTATTTGCTGCCAAATTTCTCGGCACCACAAACCCTCTCTTGATGTGCCCCAAACCCAAGGAAAGAGATAGGCGAGAGAGAGGAAGTATTGGGCCACCACACTGACCCACCCCCTTTCCCTCTCCTTTCCCTGAAGTGATTTGGACCCTGGGTATCTGTTCTGCCCACAGTCCTCTGCTCCCTTCCCACAGACACACATTCACATTTTGATAAATTCCACTTTTAGGGGGGTCCTGTGCCCCTAACTCTGGCAGATGTGGAGGGCTGACTGTAGTAGAAAACATGCAGAAGTTGAGCTTAAAATGTATTAAAATAACAAAATAATTTAAAACACTTAACATGTTACTTTAAAATAGAAATTAAAAACCATAAAAAGCCCTTGTCTTGTTAGCAATCAGTCTCCAAAGGTTTCCTGGGGTAGAAGGGCTGTGTCCTACTGCTGGAAAGACAACACAGAAGAAGCCACCCTAATCTCCGTAGGGAGGGAGCTCCAAAATCTGGAAGCCACGATGAAGGAAGTTCTTTCCTGTGTTCCACCGACTGGGCCTGTGACAAAGGGGGAAGGAGAGAATAGTCTTTCCTGAGTCTTAAGCAGTCTTGAGTATGGGAAGATACAGGCGTCCTCCACTTATCCGACAGGTTAGGGACTGAGCACTGTCAGAAAACAGAATGGGTTGAATAGTGGAGTCCATGTACTGTGCTGTAGGGAGTGTGAAGGACTTACAGAGGCCCACTTGGGACCAACTCCATGCATACACTGCTTGCAAAGTCTCTCAGCTGGGTTAGTGCCTTTTTCCCCCATCTCAGCTCACTTTGCAAGCAGCTTGTGCATGTGAGAGCTGTTCCAAGCAAGCATCCGTAGGAAAGAAGAACTGATAAAAGAGGGGAACCCCTGTCGAATAAATGGAACTTGTCCTTAGTTTGGAAGCATCAAGAGAGTCGTCAGATAATGGAGCATCAAAAAATGGGGGCGTCCTGTACAGCCCTTCCGATACACCTCAAAACTGTTTTTAAGGTTCTCAGGATCCCACCCCAAGACTTTTAAGAAAAAAGACTTCTGGGTCTCTTCCTGTGGAAATAGTGTCACGGGGCCAAAAATGTAGTGCAGTTGCCTCCAGGCGGCATGGTGGGGGGAGGGACAATTTAAAATATTTGGAGTCGGGGTGAAGAACATACACATCACCAACCCTGAGAGTTGCCCACCCTTGGACTGTAGGACCTCACTCTTAACAAAATCTCGTTTCTCTCTGCAGGAGTTTCGCTGTGTCCTGTTCCCACTGGAGGCCGGGCAGCTAGAGTTTCTCACCACCTACCTGAGAAAAGCACCAGAAGGGAAGGACTGCCCTCTTCCTCTTCCTGCTCAAATTACCCCTGTCACTTTTGAGTCAGGGAAGAAAGTGCCATCATTTTGGATAGCCCAGCGGTGGCCCAGAGATCTCTCCAGGATGGTATGCCAAAGACAGGGAGATGTCCCTTCTCCCCTTTGTTGTTTCTGTGGGAGGCTGGGCTGCTTTAGAGGTGGAGGGGGGCTCTGCCTTCTGCACCAAATCCTTCCTTCCTCCCTTCCACCGGAAAAAAAAAAACCTGGACCTGTCATCCTCGCAGCGCCACCCCCTTTGTGTTCTCGGCGAGAACGACCCCAGTGAAAACAGCAACGGCGCTCTTGTCTTCTGTGAAGATGCCGTTTTGGTGTTGCCGCCAAATCTCCCAGTTTCTGATTCCTGTTCTTTGGAACCATGTTTTTTTTTCCCCCCTTTCCTAGTTGTCAATTACTGAGCCAAAACGATTAAAAAATATGTCAGAAATTCCGCCCCCTGCTTTTTCTCTCCACCACCGCTTCCGTGAAGCTGCTGAAAAGATGATTTTTGCGTATGAGAGAAAGAGAAGAAGCGAGAACACCTGCTTTTGTGTAGCAGGGAGTAGTGGGAGGAATGTGTGTGTCTGTTGAGTGCCTTTTTGGCAGCTATGGAAAAACTGTCGCAGCTTCTGGGTGCAGGACTGGGGACCAGCTGCCATCTCAAACATAGGGTGAAAACTGGAGAGGACTCCTGTACCTTTCATGGTTGGTGTAGTGGTTTGAGCATTGGACCGTGACCCTGGAGACCACCTTGAGCATGTCACACACTCTCAGCCCCAGAAAACACTGTAATAGAGTCGCCTTAGGGTTGCCGTAAGTTGGAAACAACTTGAAGGCACACAACAGCAAGTGACAAGGTATACCTTAGTATGGTATAATGCCAGTGCGATGTAGTGGTTTGAGTGCTGGACCATGACCTGGAGACCAGGGTTTGATTCTCTGCTTGGCCATGGAAACCCACTGGTTGACCTTGGCATGCCACACATTCTCAGCCCCAGAAAGCCCTGTGTTGGTCACCGTGAGTCAGAAATGACTTGAAGGCACACAACAACAATGAAGCCACAGTTACCTAGTTGTAGGACAAGCAACAACTGCTTGCTGTGATATTCCCTCTTCCACACAACCATACAGGAGCTCTTCCCAGTTTTCACTTTTCACAACCCTGTGTCTACTTTCTTTTGGTAGGCCTGAGGAAGGAGGCCTTCTATGGCTGTCCCGTGAACCACCACGTACAGGCAGAACCTCAATATACACTCATACACTCCTTGGTGTGTAGCCTGCTGCTTGGTGTGTAGCCTACTCTGGCATCAGTGCTGGCCCAAGTTAAGGCCAAGTTGCCTCAGGTAGCAGCTGACAGAAGGTGGCAGAAGGCTTGGCGCTGTTTAAGACTGGTGGCCTATGCTCGTCTCCTGCCTTAAGGGACAAGTTGCAGGCACTGTCCTATCACCAATGTGAAGAAAGATTCAGCCCAGTTCCATTGGCTTTTGTGCTTTTGTTGGTTTGCCTCAGGTAGTAAGATGGCTGCCGGTTGCACCTTTCCTTCCTCCCCATCACAGCTGCCTGCTGGAACATGAGTTAAACCCAGAGGACAAAGAACTCATCTTGTTGAGGCTGGAGGAGTGAAGGGTTAGGCTGTAATGAAATGCATACATTCTCTTCCTGTTTTTTTTTTTAAGTCCCACTCAGTCTTTCTCACCTATCTCAGTGGCCTAAATATATTTTTTAAAAAAAGTTAGGGTAGAAGTTGGGGTGTAGCGGGGTGTGTGTGCAGAATGAACGCATTGCCTTCTCTTTGACAATTCTGTCCCTTCGAATGAAAGTTTCCTTCAGTCCCCAAATGTGTAGAGAGTGAGGCCTTGATAACTGCACACAACTTGTTGTTGTTAACTGTTGTAAGATTTATGGTGTCAACTGCTGTCAATTTATGGTGACCCTGTGGATGAGAGACCACCAAGTAACCCCATCCTCAACTGCCCTGCTCACGTCTTACAGATTCAGGGAAGCATCTTCCTGGACTGACTCTCTCCATTGGTAATATGTCTTCTTCTTTTCCTACCATCTTCTACCTAATCAAACATCATTGTCTTTTCAAGTGAGTGCTGTCTTCTCATGATTTGGCCAAAGTACAACAGTCTCAGTTTAGTCATCTGGCTTTTAGGGAGAGTTCACTGGTCTTTTTAGCAGTCCAGGGTATCTGTAGAACTCTCCTCCAGCACCACCTTTCAGAGGAGTTAATTTTCTTCCTATCACCTTCCTTCACTGTCCAGCTTTCACAATCATACATAGAAATGGGAAATACGATGGCATGGATAATCCTAAATTTAGTATTCAACAATATAGCTTGACACTTTAGGATCTTATCTAGTTCTTTCATAGCTGCCCTTCCAAGTCCTAGTCTTCTTTTGATTTTTTGACTGCAGTCTCTGTTCTGATTAATGACCAAACCCAGCAATGGAAAATGTTGAATTATTTCAATGCCTTCATCATCTAGTCTAAGATTATGTAAATCATATGTGATAATATTTTTTTTCTTAATGTTCGATTGTAAACCTGTCTTCGCACTTTCTGCCTTGACGTTCTTCAGTAATTGTTTTCTGCTAGTCGTAGTCTGGTGTCATCTGCGTGTCTTAAACTGTTGAAAAGCCAGAGGGGGAACATAGGCATAGAATCATAGAGTTGGGAGAGACCCCAGGGGCCATCCAGTTCAATCCCCAGCTATGCAGGAACACCCATCAAAGCATTCCCAACAGATGGCCATCTGGCCTCTGCTTAAAAACCTCCAAAGAAGGAGGCTGGATAGCAGTACGTGTGAAAAGGATCTAGGAGTCTTAATAGACCACAAGCTGAACATGAGTCAGCAGTGTGATGCGGCAGCCAAGAAAGCCAATGCAATTCTCGGCTGCATCAATAGGAGTATGGTGTCTAGATCGAGGGAGGTACTGATACCACTCTACTCTGCTTTGGTTAGACCTCATCTTGAATGCTGTGTCCAGTTCTGGGCACCCCAATTCAAGAAGGACGTGGTCAAGCTGGAGCAGGTCCAGAAGTGAAGGGCCTGGAAGCCATGCCCTATGAGGACAGACTTAGAGAGCTGGGTATGTTTAGTCTGCAGAAGAGAAGGTTAAGAGGGGACATGATAGCTATGTTTAAATATTTGAAGGGATGCCATGTAGAGGAGGGAGTGGGCTTGTTTTCTGCTGCTCCAGAGACCAGGACAAGGAGCAATGGATTCAAGCTGCAGGAAAGGAGATTCCACCTGAACCTCAGGAAGAACTTCCTGACGGTCAGGGCTGTCCGGCAGTGGAATCTGCTGCCTCGGAGTGTGGTGGAGTCTCCTTCCTTGGAGGTTTTTAAGCAGAGGCTGGACGGCCATCTGTCGGGAGTGCTTTGAGGGTGTTCCTGCATGGCAGGGGGTTGGACTGGATGGCCCGTGTGGTCTCTTCCAACTCTACATTTCTATGATTCTATGATTCTGTGACTCCATCACACTCCCGAGGCAGCATATTCCACTGCTGGACAGCTCTGACCGTCAGAAAGTTCTTCCTGAGGTTCAGGTGGAATCTCCTTTCCTGCAGCTTGAATCCATTGCTCCTTGTCCTAGTCTCTGGAGCCGCGGAAAACAAGCCCGCTCCCTCCTCGACATGACATCTCTTCAGATATTTAAACATGGCTATCTTGTCCCCTCTTAGCCTTCTTGTCTGCAGACTAAACATTCCCAGGTCCCTAAGAAGCTCCTCATAGGGCTTCATGGCTTCCAGACCCTTCACCATTTTGGTCACCCTCCTCTGGACATGCTCCAGCTTATCGCTAGTCTTTTTGAATTGAGGTTCCCAGAACTGGAATTGGCACATCTGTAAGTGCAGCTCTCTGGGTGAGGTGGGATATTAAGGCAGGAATGACCGTGAGTACCCCCTTGTTGGTGTCACAGAATGGCATGCAGAGGGACAGAGAAAATGATAGTGCAGGCGTTGGCACACATGGACGATTGGTGGCACTCTCAGATCCTTCAGAGCCTGTGTGGCACATGCATCCACCATTTCCTAAAACCAGAAGTGACGTTTTGGCTGTGTGTAAACGCAGATTTCCAGTTGTTGGGGAGATAGCTTTTAGAATAAAACTGTGCCCCAAAGTATTTTTCAGCTGAAAATACAGTTGGCCCTCCACATTCGCTAGGGTTAGGGGCACAGGGCCCTCGCAAGATTGCAAATATCAAAGTCTGTGTGTGTGTGTTTCTGGGAAGGGGCTGAGACATGGTGGGGAGAATGGGCACTCAGCATTCTGACCAGGTCAAGGAAAGAAGGAGGAAGGGAATGAGTTGGCATGGTGGCCCTATGCTTCCCCTCTCTTGCCCATCTCATTCTTTGGGTGTCAGGGGGGCATCGGGAGACAGTTTGTGGTGGTCAGACATTGGGCTGCGAGCCATCCTTACCTGTCCAGGCAGTGGCTGATGGTGGGGGTGGAGGAGGAGGAAGACCAGAGTTGGTTTTTTAAAGGACTTTACGGCATGATAGGAGCCGCCAAAAGGGAAGGCCCCCTGGAAAAGAAGTGCCTGAGGTGGGACAGGGCAAGGTTGAAGAAACTGGCAAATAAATCGATGAAAGTCAAACCTGCAAGTGTGGAGGGCTGCCTAGTATCTTTTTCAGCCCATTTAACCTTTGAAGCTCAGGGAGTTTGGAAGGGTTGGGGCCCAGGCTTGCTCCCAGGCCACGTGTCCTCTGTCTCTTTGGCTCTGTCCGCAGCCATCGTCCCACGGCCATTTAATGGGGCTGTGCTAGAGTGACCCCCATAGTAGCTGTTTCACAAGGCAGACTCCCAAGCCGTATCTAGATGGAAAAGTGGGAGTTCTGTAGGGGTTTGGTTTCATACACACACACAGCCCTCTGCTCTTTTCTCTTCCCACCCCCCAACTGCCGCTTGGTGCTGTGACCTTCCAGGCGGTTGGGATTAATTGCAGTGTTTGATATTGAGATGTCAGGAAATGTCACAATGGAAGTTTTAATTACCGATTGCTTGCCAGCAATTAATGTAGATGCCTCCGCGAGCCAGGCCTGGCAGGGACGCTCATGCCATGGCAATGACTAAACCCCTGTTCTCTCGTCCCCTCACCCCCATGCTTCTTTGTGGGGTGGGGGGATCCAGCCATGGGGAGGGTGTGCCAGCAGGGGGAGAGAAAAATAAAACAATACAGAAATGAGAATTCTAGGGCCATTTTCACACTAGACTGCTATTATTCCACTTTCCATATCCTGTGGAATCCTGGGGTTTGCAGTTTCGGGAGGGGCCTCAAAGGCCATAGGATGCTGAAAATGGAATAATAGCACTATAACAGTCTAGTGCAGAAATGCCTGGGTTGCGAGAGAAGATGAGGCCCTCCACCTCAGGCATCTGGCATGGCTCAGAGTGGTGTAGTGGATGCCCTGAGAAGTTCTCTCGTGCAGATCATGTTGGGATGGAAAGAAAATTTGTAATTACAGTCGACCCTATACTTTTGCAGGGATTAGGGGAGCAAATCCCCTATGAAAGCAGAAGAACCGCAAATGTAACTAAAAATTGTGAACGCTATCTTTTATTTTTACGTAAGAGAACACTTCTCCAAAAATCTCTACACGCTCTAGTGTCAGTTTCTGGCAGAAAACCATAGAGTTGTGCTGGAGGACCTAGAGAAATGTTCTCTCTAGGAATATCTAGGCTTCCCAGTGTGACTCCATCATCAAGGGTCTGGCAGAATTTGACCATAGAATACAGCTGGAGGACCTGGAGACTCCTAGAGAGAATATATTGATAAAATTTGTGAATCATCAGATTCACGAAAGGGAAACCAGCCAATGTGGAAGGCCAACTGTACTCATTCCAAGGTCAAAATGGGTTCCTTGAGAACTGGGAAATGCTGTGGAAAGAATAACAGACCAGGAAGAATTTTGCACACTTTTCTCATAGTGTTTGAATGTCTCAAGGCATTAAGATTTATTCTGCGGAGAAAAACATAATGGATTTTTGCACAAAACATTTTTATTAGCACAGAAAGTGAGTTTCCTGCACAGAAAAAAACTTTCTAGTGCTGGAAAGTTGTGCCATGTGTAGAAAACAGGCCTTCTGCACTAAAAAAAGGTTGTTTTCTCCGCAGAGTAATTCTTCTGCAAGATGTTGGGAGGCTGAAATACAGGGGGAAGGCTGGAGAGGAATATTTGTTTTTTGATGAAATAGCTGAGCATTTATATTCCTTGGGTTGTGTCATGCAGATTCACAGTCATATGAGGTGGAAAACTCAATATTCTGTGATGTGTGTGTGTAGTTAAATACCAAAGTTGTGTTGTTGTGAGCCTTCAAGTTCTTTCCAACTTGTGGTGACTCTAAGGCTAACCTACCACAGGGTTTTCTTGGTCTGAAAGTGTGTGACGTGCTCAAAGTCACCTCGCCGATTTCCATGGCCGAATGAGGAATTGAACCCTGGTCTCAGGGTCATTGTTCAACACTCAAACCACTACGTGGCACTGGATCTAAATACCAAATTATACTGGTATTTAGTGTGGAAAAGATAGGTCTAAGATAACAGTCCCCCCCCCAAATCTCCCCAGACTAATGGGGAAGGCTAAACAAGATTTTGGAACTATCATGCATATGGGGCCATGTTGAGCATAAAGGTTTGAGCAGCTTCAAGTGCGCTGCTACTTAGCACGCTTCTCTCCATGGCAAACCAGAATGAATCAAGGGAGAAATGATCATGCAAATCAGTTCTACTGAAAGCGGTAGCCCATGGACTGGTGTTAGCCCTGGAGAGTTTCCAGGAAAAAAAGAAACAATTGTGGCCAATGGGCATAATTATGGAACTGGCCCCCTGGCACACTGGAGAAAAATGAAAAATATTTCCAGTCCCCATAGCAGATAGCTTAAGGCTCACTGCTCTAAACTGCATAATTTGTACGCAGATTGCGGAATCTGTTTTTGCCTCCTGCAGAATTCAGCCTTGGAATGTTTGCATTTGCTTAAACACGCTGAGACATATCTTTGCAGCCTCTAACAAAGGCAAGTCTCATTGCTTCCTCAGTAGCACCTTAGTTCTACTGTCCCTCTCTCTGTGCCAGAGATTTCCCCTAATATTTAACTGGGAACTATCTTCCAGGTCTTTTCTGTCACCTGACCCTCAGCCATGTTGGACAGGAGGCAGGGAAACAATGGTTTGCTTGCACACATAAAACTGCGCATGCCACGAGAAGCCGCATTCGCCCGTTCTCGCCGCAGACAACCGTGACATCCCCCTCTCCCACGTTCGCCGGATTTATCCCCACCTCCCCTTCCGGCACCTTCAGCGCAACATAGTATAACTCTGCCTGACGTTAACGGCCCCTGCACCATCTCCGCACCTAAACGAGGCAATTAGAAAGCACAAGGCCCCCCCCCCCCGCCACTACCACCACCACAAATCAAGGCTGGAGAATTAGAGCCGGCTGTAAAACGTGGCAGGTGGCTTCTGGAGGAGCCCCTGTGACTACTGGCAAAGCCTTGCAAATCAAACCAGTCTGTACCAGTGAAGGGGGGTGGGGAAGCTGTGGGGTTTTGTTCGTCCTCCCCCCACATTAAAAAAACCCCCGTTTTACCACTGATTGAGAATGTGCGTATTCATGCATCTTCAAGTCGCCTTTTGACTTAACGGCCACTCTATGAATTTTATAGGATTCTCTTTGGGCAAGGAATACTCGGTGGTGGTTTTGCAAGTTCTTTCCTCTGAAATATAACCTATAGCACCCAGAGGATTGGATTTCCCTAATTCTAAGGAAAAAAAATCAACATGTAAGAACATTCTTCTCCTCTAGGGGTGCTAGGTGCTGCATCAACCATTGTTACCCCTACTGAATGGAGATTGTGAAAGAATTTGGAAAGGGGTCATTTTGTCTTGATTTGAGTAGATTGCTCTATCGCAGCTCCCCCTAAATTTCCACAGGATGCACGCACACTGGAGAGAACAACTTGGCAGATTTGGCCCACTCTCGGTTAGCCCATGTGCCATCTCTGGACAGAAGGAGTTCCTTCATTCAGATATTCTTTTCCTTTTTTCCTGGGTGTCTGTTAATGCTTCGAGGTAGCACCCCCCCATCCGGCCGCCACATTTTGCCCCCAAACGTAGCTGCCGACCCCGTCTTGGCCCGGCAGCCCTCTTTCCTCCACTCCAGCGATCGGTTGCGCCTGCAGTGGAGCGTGGCGGCCTAAGCGTCTAATCCATGCTCCGAGGGCGCGAGAGGGGGGTGAGTGGCTGAGCAGCTGTAGAAGCCGAGACTTGCCACGGCATGTTGATTTCACGGCCCTTTATGTACAAACGCAGCTCGGTTTCCTCTGATCCTGCTCCAAGTGTTTTGGCCTTTCCCGTTCCCAGCTGCGTTCTTACTCTTCGGGACATGTCTGAGGAAATCGTGGCCCTCTGGCTGTCAGGGGAGGCCTCCTCCCATCGTTCCTCACCCAGCTGGCCAGGGCTGGTGGAACAGGAGCCTCGGAAGATCCAGAGAGACTCGCTCTTTTCCCAGCCCCACCTGAAGAAGAAGAGGAGCAGGCTGAAGAAGAGGCCGGAGGAGGTTGTAACGTCAAGGCTTAGAACCCGGGCCGTTGCGTGAACAACCATTCATCAAAGCTGAGCAGATGGCACGACGCCGGTGGAGTAGCAGAAAGGAGGGTCCGAATGAATCCATTGACTGAAGGGGAGAGGAGATCCAAAGTCCAGTGTGGGGCTTTTAGGGGACTGGAAATGAACCTGTTCTTGTATGGGCTATTCTTTAGATTTGGCCCCTTTCCCTGCCATGAAATCTGGGGATAATGGCACTCATAGAATTATAGAGCTGGAAGATGCCACAAGGCCACCGAGTCCAACCCCATTCCGCCATCCAGGAACACACCATCAAAGCATTCCCAACAAATGGCCATCCAGCCTCTCTTAAAAAGCCTCCAAAGAAAAAGGCTCCATCACACTCCACTGAGGCGGCGTATTTCACTGTCAAGCTGCTGTTACCGTCAGGAAATTCTTCCTAATGTTTAGATGGAATCTCTTCCTGTACGGTTGGTACCGCACATTCACTAGTGCTTGGGGCACAGGACCTTTGCAAAAGTGGAAAAATCGCAAATGTCAAAATGTGTGTGTCAGTAGGAAGGGATCTGAGGCACGGTGGGGAGAACGGGTGCCCGGGGTCGAAATCAGGTCAGAGAGAAGAGAAGGAAAGGGGCTGGGAAAGCATGGTGGCCCGATACTTCCTCTCTCTCGCCCATCTCTTTCCTTGAGTGTGGGAGGGCGCTGGGAGAAGACTTGTGGTGCCGAGAAATTGGACTGTGATTTGCCCTTAACTGGCCAGGCAGCCGCTGGTGAAAGAGGAGGACAAGAGGTGGGTTTTTAAAGGGCTGCATGGCCTGATTGGAGCCACTGAGATTGAATGTTCCCCCAGAAAAGAAACATATGAGGTGGAGGGAGTGGGGTTGGAGAAACTTGCAAATAATCAAATCTGTGAAAGTAAAACCTGCAAATGTGGAGGGCCAACTGTAGTTTGAAGCCATTGTTTCATGTCCTAGTCTCTAGAGCAGCAGAAAGCAAGCTTGCTCCATCTACCATATGACTTCCCTTCACATATTTAAACATAGCTATCATGTCAGTTCTTCAGCTTCTCCAGGCTACACATACCGAGTTCCCTAAGCCACTCCTGATAGGGCATGCTTGCCATGTTGATCATGTTTAGCCTTAGCCCATTGCTCTCCAGATGTTTTTTGAATGCCGTCATTCCCAACTATAAATCAGTTCTTTAAGGCTCCTGTCCCCAGTGCCTATTTTCTTGCCAGTAACTGCTGTGGGGCCTGACACTCTGGATCTTACTGTTGCCTTCTTTGTAGCAGCCTCAAGTCAACATCTTCCTTTTCTGATGTCTTGCACCTTTATTTTGATATTGTGCCTAAATAATACCACCAGATGTTAATACTGAAGGCATCAGACCCCATCTGACCTTGGAAGCTAAGCAGGGTCAGCTCTGGTTAGTACATGGATGGGAGACCTCAAATGAATACCGGGTGCTGTAGCCTGTATTTCAGAGGAAGGAAGTGGCAGAACCACCTCTGAGTACTCCTTGTCCAAGAAAACCCTATGAAATTCATGGGGCCACCATAAGTTAAAAAGCGACTTGACTCCCATGTGTAAGAAGTAAGCGTGGAGGACACACCAACATTTGGAGGGAAACTACTATAATCCTTTCATCAAGCTTCCAGCTGAATATTTGATGACAGAAATTTCAGCACAGTTGTTTTAGGGGTTCTTAGTACAGTCTGCAAAACTTTTCTTGGGATGGCTTGGAGCCCCCAGTACCACCCTTTTTCTGATATGTTTGCCAACTGATTGAAATGCTTGACACAGACTGCTCTAATGTCTTTTAAACTGTCTTATTATGTCGAGAGATGATCGGTTGATGTTCTTTTACACTGAAAAGCATTTAAAGACACAGCAAAAAGGGCTGGTTGAGAACAGAAAAAAAAAAATCTGGCAGCCTTGCCAAGCCTATAATGGTTTGGTTTACAAGGTTCAGTTTATTCTGGAGTGACGCAATTGGCTCAGAATTGGCACACACACTCAATCTCCATTTTAGAGCTTTCACTCTGCTTTGCAGGTGAAGCAAAGGTGGGGCAGATCTTTCAGCCTAAAGCTAAATATGGGTTTGAAGGAATGGCATTCCATGGTGGGCCAAGGTCAAAGGGGAAAGGGTGTGACCAAAGAGAGCCACATATTTTAGCTTACTGCTTTTACAGACAGTAACTAAGCCTTGTGGAGAAACATTTCAGGGTTTTTTGAGAATGGTGAATAAGCTGAGAGAGCCCAAGACATCGGTGTCATGGAGAAGGTGGTGTGGCCATCTTAGGATGCCCAGAGGCCTAGAATCAATGCCAGGATCTCAGTTTTCTCACACCTAGTATATAGAAAACATGATTCAGCTGCCTTTTTTTTTTTAATATCACATACAGTTGGCCCTCAACATTCACCAAGGTAAGGGACGCAGGACCCTGGCAAAAGTAGGAAAGTTGCAAATATCAAAATGTGAGTGTATGCCTGGGGGAAAGAGATTGAGGCATGGTGGGTAGAGCGGGCACCTAGGGTCCAAACCACGTCAGGGAAAGATTACATCACAGTTGGACTACTGTTAACACACACTATATGGGGCTAACTTTGGAAACTGTTTGGAAACTTCAGTGGGTTCAAAATGCAGCAGCCAAAATGCTGAGAAAGCACATAACTCCCTTGTTAAAACAGCTTCACTGGCTACCTGTTTGTTTTGGGAAATATTAAAATGCTGGTCGTGACCCATACCTTAGGTCCAGACTATAGTTGACCCTACACACTCACTAAGGTTAGGGGTACAGGGCGCCCTTGCAAAAGTGGAAAAATCGCAAATATTGAAGTGTGTGCATTTCTGTTTGTGTGTGTGTGGGAAGAGGGTTGAGGCATGGTGGGAAGAACAGGCAACCAAGGTCTAAACCAGGTCAGGGAAAGGAGAGCGAAGAGTGAGTTGGCATAGTGGTCTCGTTCTTCTCTCTCACCCATCTCCTAGGTGCATGTGGAGCAGGGGGAGGGGGTTTGGGATGCTGAGAAATTGGGCTGTGAGCCGTTCTTAGCTGGCCAGGCAGTGACTGGTGGAGGAGGAGGAAGAAGACCAGAGGGAAGGCTCCTCCAGAAAAGGAGTGCCTGAGGTGTGTAGTGGGGGAGGGGGGTTGAAGAAACTCCCAAATAATCAAATCCGTTAAAGTCACACCTGCAAACGTGGAGGGCCAATTGTATTTTGGGTTTGGCCAAAAAAACAAAAGAACAGCATGAAAAATGCAACAGACCAATTACAGTTGCCTGCTCCATGTGTTCCCACTGGCCCACAGAGGGAGCTGCAAGTAATCCAAGTGAGGCTGCCGATGCTATTGATGAGAATTCTGTTCTCAGGTGCCGGGTGACCAGAGACAGCCAATCCTGTTACACTGACTGGTATAAAAGTTGGAGGAGCCAGTTGATAGCTTTTATTCTCTGGACTGAAGGGAAAATTGTTGGGATAACTGGTAGATGCAGAGGCTGTGTGTGTTTGTTTGTGGGAGGGCGTGTATCTCAGTGTGTGTATGTTGGGGTTTGTGTTTGTATCTCAATGGGATAAAGACAGAGCATAGATAAAGGCAGAGCTTGCCAGACTGAGAGAGGGAGTCCTGTTCCTTTAATGGCTGTGTAGAAAAAAGGATTTCAGCAGGTGTCACTTATTATACAACTAGGTAAGAAGCAGTACCTGCTGAAATTCCCTCTTCTGTTTGTGTGTGCATGTTCCTTCCGGTTGCCTGTTGACTTACGGTGACCCTATAGATTTCACAGGGTTTTCTTAGGCAAGGAAAATTCAGAGGTGGTTTTGACAGTTCCTTCCTCTGAAATGTAGTCTATGTCACTTGGCATTGGTTGTTGGTCTTCCATCCAAGTACTAACCAGGGCTGATCCTGCTTATCTTGTTGTGTGCCTTCAGGTCATTTCCACTTTATGATGACCCTAAGGCAAACTTATTACAGGGTTTTCTGGGGGCTGAGAGTGTGTGATGTGCCCAAGGTCACTCAGTGTGAAAAGGAAATGACCTGAAGGCACATAACAGCAACAAACAAACTCCAGGATTCCCGATGACTGAACTGCGGCAGTTAAAGTGGAATCATTGCTTTATAATTTTGGAGTGGGAATGGATAACATGTGGGGTACACATTACTCCTCCAAGGCTGTATTTTTCAGCCCCAAATGCCTCCATTTGCCAGGGTTGCTACACTCACAAAGGTGTTCCCTGAAACTAGCGACAAGCTTGGCACAGCCAACAAAACCATGGAAAGAAGACTCAAGGAGGAAGTTTCCCAAGCTCAGAGGAGACACTCTACCTCGCAGACCATCAAGCCTCTTGGGTCTGCGAGGGCGCGCTAGCACCCTCCTGGCCTGCAGAGAGGCAGCCCCAGTTGCCACCCATCTTAAGGAGTGAGCTTCTGGGGGTTCTTGGGGAGAGGAAGCAGCACGGGCCCCCTTTGCAATCCGCGACCAGCGGCAGGAAGGCAAGTGGGCACGTGCTGTTGCTTGCGCAGAGATGCCTTTACCGAGGCCTGGTTCTCTCAGGCCGCTCCATTCCTTTCCCTCGAGCTCCAAGCCACGCGGCCGGCACTGCAGCCTTCCTCTGCAGCGAGCGAGTCACGTCCGAGGGGGTTTTATGGTTTTGCCTGCAAGCTGCACGGGCGAGCTGATGCAGGCTCGCCCCCAAACACGACGCCTCTTCGTTCAAACCCTTCTCTCCCCACAACAATGGCGGCTGCTCCAGGCCCTGCGTCTGTTTTGGGGTTTTGGCCTGGAAACATTGGCCATTCTCTGCGGAAGGAAGGGGGGAAAAATATCCCTGGGGTTTTAACAAAGGTATGGGGAAAAAATGAAATCCCCTTAACAAACCCAAATAAAGCCTTCTGAAATACACAGTAAAAGGGCTGGATTTGTAACAGACAGCAGCTCAATCTCAGGTAGGAGTCAAACCTTGGCTTCTGCTTTCCCTTTATATCTTCTCCTTCTTTATATAAATATTCTGTTGGATGCCAATTATAATTCCCCGCCTTCAATTCTTTCCCCCATTTTTCCCGTGTAAACCATGTCAACCACAGTGAGCCATTAATTGTTTTGAATTGTTCTCTTTCTAACTTATTACCTAACAACAAACTGTATTCAATATTATTTAGCTGTTTTTCTATCCTAACCCATCTTTTTCATTCATCATATTCTAGATCTAATAATTTAACGATTTGGAAGGCATCATAATATGTTTCCAAAAAGGGAAGTTCCCAACCTCCATTTTCTTGATGTGTATAAAGTAATGTATTTCAAATCCTAGATTTTTTATTTCCTAAGATCCATTCTTCAATTTTCGTGTCCCATTTCCTTATTATTTTTATTGGAATTACTTCAGGCACAGTTTGAAATAGGTATAAAACCCTGGCTTCTGCTGTCTAGGGACTGGCTGTGGTTTTGCCTCAAAGATGATCTGAGCAAGACTCTGCCTATGCTCAGAAGTCCCCTGTCTCTTAGACAAAATGGCAGGCTGGTTCAGTTGAAAGTAACTTTGGGTGGCGCCGGGGCAGTAGGAAAACAGGAAGACCGTATTATAGGTGGATAAACTCAATTGAGGAAGACAGGTCCCTGAATCTGCAAGACCTGAGAAGGCTGCTGAGAATAGGATGATTTAGAGGTCTTGCACCCATAGGATGGCCATAGGTTGAGCTTGACCTGACTGCAATCCACAACAACAACAAGGCGAGGAGGAGTTTGTATGTTGACCATAAGCCTGAAAATAGTTTCTGGGGCTCAACACTGACAAGTCCCCGTTCCAGAAGATTCAAATGTATAGTGCTTTGGGGTTTTGATGAAATTGCAGATTTGGCCTACAAGTGAGATTCCACCTAAACCTCAGGAAGAACTTCTTGACAGCCAGGGCTGTTCTGCAGTGGCATGCATTGCTGCTGGGAGTGTGGTGGAGTCTCCTTCTTTGGAGGGTTTTAAACAGAGGCTGGATGGCCACCTGTTGGGAGTGCTTTGATGGGTGTCTTCCTGCATGGCAGAAGGGGGTTGGACTGGATGGCCCCAGGGTCTCTTCCAGCTCTATGAGTCTATGAATGCCGAAACCTGACCTGTAGCACTACTACCTGACGCGGGCTCACGTGCAGCGAGGGATCCTAACAATGTGATCCCCCAGCCATGCATTGTGGGTTTCCAGTTGATGTGTGCCTGAAGCAGCTACAAACCCGTGTGTACAAACAGTCCTGCAAGGCCGAAGTTGCTCCCCTTGCTTCGCCTTCCAGGAAGAGAGGTTTCCTCCCAGGCGGAACTCCAACAGGTGCAGCTGCCTGTGGCCACGGAGATGAGGGCCGCCGCCCTGCTGGATTCTCTGCGTCGCACGGCGCTGTGCCTTTCTCGCTGACCGCTGCCGGGTCTCTGTCTGTCGAGTTTCTGGCTGACCCCCGCTTGTGCGAGAAAGGGCAAGGACCTCGCCGGGAAGATTAAAAGGGAGCCCCTCTCCTTCGCGCTTTCCCCGGCTTTCGCTTTCCCTCCCTCCCCTCGTCGGCTGCGGATGAGAAATGGCCTCAATAAAAGCTAATTGACGGCGGCTCCTGGCAAATCGAATTCCTCGGCCCCCGAATCGGGAAGATGGCTCTGCGCCCCGGCAGCCCGCGGCCGCCCAAATTGAATCTATTAAAGGTAAATTACGCCATGATTCTCCCTCCCCACCGCACCAACTCCGTCTCGCCTCTTCTCTCTGCCTGGGGGCTTCCTCCTAATGCCCCCCCGGGGAGAAGCCTGGCCCAGAATCTGTAAATGAGGCAGGGAGGCAGGCAGGGGTGGGGGGGGGGCGGAGACGAAGGCTGCCTCTGGGTCAGAGAATCAGAGAAGCACAGAGCTGGAAGAGACCCCGGGGGCCATCCAGTCCAACCCCCTGCTGCCATGCAGGAACACCCATCAAAGCACTCCCAACAGATGGCCATCCAGCCTCTGCTTAAAAACCTCCAAAGAAAGAGACTCCACCACACTCCACTGAGGCAGCATCTTCCACTGCCGGACAGCTCTGACCATCAGGAAGTTCTTCCTGAGGTTCAGGTGGAATCTCCTTTCCTGCAGCTTGAATCCATTGCTCCTTGTCCTGATCTCTGGAGCAGCGGAAAACAAGCCCGCTCCCTCCTCGACCTGACATTCCTTCAAATATTTAAACATGGCTATCATCTCCCCTATTAACCTTCCCTTCTGCAGACTAAACATCCCCAGCTCCCTAAGCCGCTCTTCATAGGGCTTCATGCCTTCCAGACCCTTCACCCTTTTGGTCGCCGTGCTCTAGACACACTCCAGCTTGTCGATACCCTTCTTGAAATGAGGTGCCCGGAACTGTACACAGTATTCCAAATGAAGTCTAAACAAAGGAGAATAGAGTGGCACTACTACCTCCCTTGATCTAGACACCATACTCTTATTGATGCAACTAAGAATCGTGTTGGCTTTCTTGGCTGCCGCGTTACACTTCTGACTCATATTCAGCTTGTGATCTACGAAGACTCCTCAATCCTTTTCATACGTACGGCTATCCAGCCACATGTCCCCCATCCTATATTTGTGCATTCCATTTTTTCAGGCTAAGTGCAGGACGTTACATTTCTCTCTATTGAAATTCATTTTGTTAGCTTTGGCCCAGCCCTCCAATCTGTTAAGGTCGTTTTGAGTTTTGAACCTGTCCTCCGGGCTATTAGCAACCCCTCCCAGTTCGGTGTCATCTGCAAATTTGATCAGCATACCCTCTATTCCTTCAATTGATGAAGATGTTGAATAGCCCTGGGCCCAGGACAGAACCCTGTGGCACCCTGTGGCACCATTCACTTCTCTCCAGGATGAAAAGCAGCCACTGGTGACCACCCTTTGGGTTTGGTCGGTCAACCAATTACAAATCCACCTGACAGTAGCCCTATCCAGCCTGCACTTTGCTAGCTTCTTTGCAATGATGTCATGGGGAACTTTGTCAAGGGCCTTACTGAAATCAAGATATGCTACATCCACAGCATTCCCTTCATCTGTCAAGCTTGATCTCACGCTCCACAGGCTAACATCCTTTCTCCAACAATGTCAGGACACACCCTTCTGCCCAGGATGTGGGTCTCCAGATGTTGTTGGGCTGCAACTCCTATAATCCTTGACAAAGGGTCCAACCACAGCTGGAAGGCTACCTTTGCTCGCATCTGCCTATATAGATATATAAAAAATGCACCCCTTCACACAAACATAAGACGGTCATGTCCACAGCAAAAGGGGAGGGGGCAACCTTTGGTCCTCAAGGTATCTGGACTACAGTTCCCACAGTCGCTGACCAATGGCCTTGCTGGGTGATACTGAGGGGAACTGTAGGCCTAAACCTCTAGAAGACCCAAGGTTTCTAATCATTCTTTTAGGGTGGGAGACATCTGTTCAAGTAAGGTGACAGTCCCAGCCAGATCTCGTGGGTGAGAGTTCCACAAGCCAATGAAGTGTTATACAGGCAATTTCTCTTTTCCCCCCTCTGCCTGGGATGCCTGTCTTTGTTGACAGGCAAGAAGGAGCACAAAATGGTGTTCAGGTTGCAACCTTGTTCTGAGAATATTTCTGTTCAACTAGGCAGGACTTCGTTCCAGGTAAGGTTGAGCAGTCTGCGTGGCATAGTGGTTTGAGCATGGTGTAATGATTTGAGCATTAGACTATGACTGACCCTGGAGACCAGAGTTCGATTCCTGCTTGGCCACGGAAGCACACTGGATGACCTTGGGCACATCACGCCCTCTCAGCCTCAGAAACAAAACCGTGATAGAGTATCCATAGGTTGGAAACAACTTGAAGGCACACAACAACAACAAAGTTGAGTAGGGGATGCAGTGTGGTGTTGTGTTTTGAGCATTGGGCTATGACTCTGGAGATCAGGGTTCAAATCCCCACTCAGCCACTGTGTGACTTTGGGCAAGTCACACTCTCACAGGCAAAGTCAAATCCTACTCTGAAGAAATTATAACAAGAGAACCCTGTGATAGATTTGCCTTACCATCACAACAGGTCGGAAACGACTTGAAGAATGATGATGCTGACCAAGATTGAGGGCTCAGCAAAGTTAAGATTCACAGCTCCAGAATTGCCCCAGCCAGCACAGCCACTATAGTCCTCCAAAGGCAATCATCCAAACTCCGATAGGATTGGACCCCGAGGGTCTCAGTGCATTGTCCCCCAAAGAACACCCTAAAGAGCAACTTTCAGGGATTTTAGATCCCAGGCCCATCCAGATCAGCTGTTGCTTCCTACAGCAGATCACCACGCACTTCCTTGTCAGCCCACTAGCAGGGCGTGAACACAACAGCCTTCTGCCCTTGTCAGAGAATCACAGAGCTGGAGGAGACCACAAGGGTCATGGAGTCCAACCCCATTCTGTCATGCAGGAAGACACCTTTCCCGACCAATGGCCATTCAGCCTCTCTTTAAAAATTTCCTAAGAAGGAGACTCCACCACACTCCACTGAAGCAGTGTATTTCCATTGTCAAACTGCTCTTACCCTCGGGAAGTTCTTTTTAATGTTTAGGTGGACTCTTTTTCCCTGTGTGTCTCTTGTGTCTCCTTGCCCTACAAGACCTCTGCCCTTTGGGGCAGTCTGCCCCTGAATATGGAAGCTCCATTTCACCTCCAGCTCCCCAGTAGCCATTGATTATAAATTCCTCCTCTCCCTTTGAGAAGGGGAGCATGGCTCTCCCTCCAAATCTATGTCAACGTATTCCTAACGCTCTTTGTTTTTGTGTCAGAGTCTCGCCGACAGTGTACTCTTTGTGTGTGTTTATTCTCCTTCATATCTGTGTCAGCAAATGTGTGCTCCCTTTCTCCCCCATCATCTTTCTCTCTCTCTCTCCCTCTCTCTTCTCCGCCCCATCTCACCCTGCTCCTGACAGCTCCGTTAATCTCCCTCATTTTCTCTGGCCGCTGGGAGGCTCCGACATTTGTATGGCATTAGGCCTGGCTGTGCATCTTCCCCCGGCAGGGCTACGCTTAGCTAACTTGCCCCGTGTTTGCTCCCTCATTAGAACGCCGCACTAGGGCTAATCGCTACATCATGCTCAAATCAGTGGCACGGGGGGGGGTCTGGCTGTCGGCCTCCCCCAGTTTCAAACCAGGCAATGCTTGTTGATACCACCATCATCACTGTAATCATGTTTATATATATGTTTCTGCGTTTCTCCCAGGATGGGGCTCATGGCAGCTTACGAACTGAGATGATTGTAACAGAGTGAAAAACATACAAAAAGTCCACATTAAAATAGAATGACACTGTCAACCATGTTTAAACAATTTAAAATTTACACTTTAAAAGGATAAACAACAGTTACAAACAGGGCAATTGAAAAGAATATGGAATATGGTACCACCTTGTAGTTAAAAACAGGACAGTTTAAAAGAATATAGAACATAGGTCCCTCTTGTAGTTAAAAACAGTGCAATTTAAAACAATATAAAATATAGTTCCCTCTTGTAGAAAAGCAGTGTGGTTTGAACGTTGGGCCAGGGTTTGAGCATTGAGCAAGGTTCGATTCCCTGCTCAGCCATGGAAGCCTACTGGGTGACCTTGGGAGCATCACACTCTCAGCCTCAGAATATCCTGTGACCAGGTCACCTTAGAGTCACCATAAGTTGGAAATGACTTGAAGGTAGACATTAACAACCTCTTATAAGCCCTTTCATCAGAAACCTTCAGTCCACACTCTGCAGCATTTCACAGATCAAAACTGGGACACATGTGGTCAAGCAAGATCAAAGCGTGCTCAAGATGGGAAAAGTTCTTAATGAGGGAGTAGACACCAGATAGGAGTGGTTGCAGCCATTTGCTTTTGCCTGAGCTTCCTGAGAAGGGAAAGTTTCTGCCCCCTCCTTTCTATTCCTTCCTGCTAAATTAATCAAGCACAAACTACTTCTATACTTTCAGTGTGCAACAGTTGAAGGAAGCTGAAGGAAAGAGGGAAAGCAGGAGGAGAAGAGAGAAGCTGGGATGCTTTAAAAGCGGCTGGAAAAGTGGGACGACAGAGAGTTAGTCAGAACTGCCCCTGCTAAATTGTGACAGTTGGAGGCTGTGTAGTTCTGAAAGCCTGTTGGAATAAAAAAAGTCTTGCCTGCTAATGGAAGGACAGTAAAGAGGGAGCTGTTCTAGTGTCCTTAGGGAGGAGGTTCCAGAGTTTAGGGGCAGCCACTGAAAAGGCCCTGTCTTTTATCTACCTACCAATCTTATTTGCAGAGTTGGTGGGACTGAAAGAAGGGCCTTCCTGAGGATCTCAGGGTCCAGGCAGCTTCATACGGGGAGCTAGGGTCTGTCAGCCTGGGCCTATCCTGTACAGAGCTTTATAGATTGTGACCAGCACTGTGAAACAAAATGGCAGCCAGTGGAGCCATTGGAGCAAGGGAGCTGGAGCAGCCCCAGTTAGCTGCTAAGAGGACGTAGCTAAGCTTTTGAAAGCCTCTGCCACTAGATGCCTGAATTTTACACCACTTTCCCTTGGTGATTGACATTGCACTGAGGTTTGTTGACAAGGAAACTGAGGTTTCGGACTCTGTCCTTTGGCAGGAGGAGGCAGAAAGGGATTACGAGTTGGCCCAAGTGGATGCAAATTTATATTTGGGCAAAATCTGTTTGGGTTCTGCACATTTCACTGCAAGGTAGCATCACCATGAATTCCTTGAGGGCCTGTTGCTTTTTGTGAAGCATACAGTTGGCCCTCCACATTTACAAGGGTTGGGGGCACAGGGAGCCCCACAAAAGTGGAAGAACTGCAAACGTCAAAATGTGTGTGTGTGTATATCTGTGGGAAGGAGGCTGAGGCTTGGTGGGGAGAACAGGCAGAAGGGGGTGGGTTGTCAGAGTGTCCCTATGCTTCCTGTCTCTTGCTCATCTCCATCCTTGGCTGATGTTTGGGGCATCAGGAATGGTGTGTGGTGCTGAGAAATTGGGCTGTGAGCCGTCCTTAGCTGCCAGGTAGTAGTTTATGGAGGAGGAGGAAGACCAGAGATGGGTTTTTAAAGGGCTGTATGGCCTAATCGGAGCTACCAAGAAGACAGGTCCCCCTGGAAAAGAAGCGCATGAGGGGAACAAGGGGGGAACAAGGGTTGGAAAAAGTCACAGATAATCAAACCAGCAGATCTGGGGATAAGGGATAAGAAGAGCAAGGCAAGGAGATGGCTCTGTTGCCTTCTCGCTCTCAATCACTTTCTTAAAATGACTGGAAAAATTAGCAGAGGCTAATTCTAGCAAGAGCTATGAGCCTCACTTGCTAAATAGAACCTGGTCCATTTCTGGGCACAATTCAAAGTGCTGATTGTGACTATGAAGCCCTTTATGGCTAAGGTACATACGATCTGAAAGCCCGTATCTTCCGATATGAGTCTGGCCGAGCTCTAAGATCTTTGGCGGAGGGCTTTCTCTGTATACCACCACTCTCCCAGTTATGTGTGGTGAGGGCATGGGAGGGGGCCTTCTTGGTGGCTGCTCCTAGCCAATGGAGGTCCCTTCCCAGGAGGATTTGGTTGTTTCTTCCCTTCACTCCATGAAAGTGAAATCTGTGAATGTGGAGGGCCCACAGTATCATTGGGAAAAATATTTCTAGCCCCTTCATTCTGTCATATTGGACCAAAGACTCTAGGTTAGGAAGGGTCACTTTTCTCTCTAAGCTGCCCACAGGCAACTGAGACGCCGTTTGGCCCAGCTGTTGCTTGGAGCTGGTATCCAAAAGCTTGAGCACTGAAGGAGTTAAAAGACCGTGGCGTGGACTCCAGTCTAGATTGTGCCGGATGGCCCTCAGCTAGCTCTCTGCCACTTGACCTTCCAACCCCGACTCACCTCGAGGTGCCAAATGGTGCCCAGAGCCCCGTGCCTGCCTCCCTGCGTGCCCGCTTTGCCTTGACCTAGAAAGAGCGGGCCGATTTGGTACATCATGATGTGACTGTCTGCTGAGTCAGCCAGATCTCTTCGCTGTAGCGGCGGCTTCGCTTGGCTCTCTGCCCCCTCAGGGAGCAAGGCAGAGAGAGAGTGAGAGAGAGAAAATGAAAGCTGGAGAAGAATTAAAGTCAGTGTCACTCCACTCTGTGTGCACAAGAACAAAAAGTACATGGGTGTAAGAGCTCTTTTTGTTGCTATAAGACGAGAAGGCTGCCTCAGGCTTTTGAAAATTCCTGGAGGAGGAGAAGATACGGGGGGGGGGGGGGGTAGCAGCACCTTTTTGCCACAGCAGAGCCAGCATGGTGTAGTGATTTGCACATGGACAGGGAAAGTGGGAGGCTGGCGTTCAAATCCACAGAAACCCACAAGGGTGACCTTGGGCAAGTCCCACTCTCTCAGCCTCAGAGGTAAGGCAAAGGCAAATGTCCTCTGAACAAATCTTCCCAAGATATCCCTGTCTCTGAGAACCTGTGTGTGGTAGTGGTTGAAAGATCCACAAGGTCCACAACAACAACAAGATTAAACTGCTTTGGGTCCCACATTGGAATAAAAGTGGGACATGCATCAAATAAATAAATAAACCCCCATGTATGGGAGCAGTCTATCCAAAAATGTTAGATGCTATCTTTGAGAGTCAGTGTGGGATAGTGGAGACCCGGGTTCAAATCCCCACTTATCCCTGAAAACCCACAGAGGTGACCCAGGGCAAGTCACACCCTCTCAACCTCAGAGGAAGGCAATGGCAAATCTTACCAAGACAACCCTAGGTGAGGGTTGCTGTCAATCAGAGCTGTCTTGAAGGCATGTACCAGTGGAGAGCCAGTGTGGTGTACAAATCTGGGTCCTAGACTTGGGTTCTGCAAAACCAGGGTTCCAATCCCCACTCAGACACAGAAACCTACTGGGAGACCTTGGGCAACTTAGACGAAGGCCGTGGCAAAGCTCCTTGGAATAAATCTTGCCCCAAAAGCTTAATGATAGGGTTGCCTTAAGGTCTCTGTAAGTTGAAAATGACTTGAAGGTAAATGACAAGAAGAATTCATGGGAAGGGTATTGCTATTCGAATGTCAGCTCCTAAAGGCAGCTAGAGAGTGAGCGGGGTGCAATGGTTTGAGCACTAGGGTCTGATTCCTCGCTTGGCCATGGAAGCTCACTGGGTGACTTTGGGTGTATTACACATTCTCAGCCCCAGAAAACCCCATGATAGGTTTGCCTTAGGGTCACCATAAGTCAGAAATGTCTTGAAAGTCCATAACAGCAACATTAAACTGCTTTGGGTCCCATGTTGAGATAAAAGTGCATGGTGCATCAAATAAACAAATAGACTGCTCCTATACATGGGTGTTTATCTCAAAATGTTAGCAGCTGGTGAGAAACAATCACCATGCCATACTTGTTGCTTTCCACTAGGCTTCTCCCAGGTGCCTGGCTGGACCACTAGCAAAAACAGTACACAAAATTACTTGTTTGTTTGTTTGTTTATATCCTGCTATGTGGCTGGAAACGTTCTAAGTGTTTTTTGTATGTATCTGAAAAACAACAGAAAATTTGAGACACAGCGCAAAAGGAAAGAGGGATGGGGAGGGAGAAGGAAAACAAGGAAACTCGGGCAGAGAGTTTTTCATACTACGAGATTCTTTTCTCAAATTGTACCGTATCTGTGAGAGGTGGGTGAAGGGGGAATGTGAGTCATAGAAGGGGCCTTCTGCTGCATGAATCATCAGGGCCCAAAGCTTGCAGTTTTGCTCCTCTCCATTAAACAATACCCTGACAATAGACAACCAGCTTGCTCCATTTAAAATGAAGCAACTATTTACACAGAAGCTCATGGAATTTTGCCGAATTTTCCCAACATAATGCCAAGTTAATGCACCTTTTGTCCCATCCTTTTGGACGTTTCACAACAGTCCCTGTCGGTGAAATCACAAGCATACCTTCTCTGCGCCTGTTTGACTCTTTTCTCAGGCCTGCCGATCCTGGCCTTTGGTGTTTGGCGCAAGGCCGGGCATGGTTGTCCGGGTGCATTTTCCGCCAGCCCCCTGAGGTTCTTTGCCAGTGGAACCGGAACAGGCCTCATTGTCAAGTGTTTAATGCCGCATGTCGGGCGGGCTTTCTCCGGCCGACACGCTGAGAGATGGGAGTTGGCAGCCGAACAAGAGCCTGCTGGCCACTGTGGAGTGACGGGGCGACCCTGATGGACACGGGGCTTAGCCACTCCAGCCGGGCTCAGCAGGAAGAGGGTCTCTTGGTGGGGCCGCCCAGGAGGCCTGCCTCAAAGGCTGAAGTCGGCAGGGTGGGCAGCCTGTTCCAATAAAGGGGAAAGGAGGAGAAGAAATTGATTTTTCTTCCTCCTCACATAACTTTGCACACTTGGCGGGGAGAGGGTCACACCGCTCCCCACCAGCCAGAACCAGTTACAAATCAAAGACTGGAAAAATTATCTTTTCAAACTGTAACACCCAAAGCTTTGTTTTTGTTTTTATTTTTTCTGTTTATTTATTGCATTTATATCCCACTGTTCTGATAAGCTCAGGATGAAGTATCAAAGTTTCCCCCCATCTCATTCTCACAACAACCTTGTGAGGAAGGAAGAGTCAATCAAGTTGAGAGTGCAGCTGGCCCAAAGTTACACAATGGGTGGCAGATGCACACTGCACCTGTGATTTTTTGCATTGTATATTGCACAACAGTCCCTGAGTCATTGATGTGGGCCCTGCTTAGGGAGCTGGTTATGTTTAGCTTGGAGAAGAGAGGGTTAAGAGGCGACATGATAGCTATCTTTAAAACAGTGATTAAAACCATCACTGATCCTTTTTAAAAATAATATTTCACGCTCTTAGATGATCAGCAGTCGATTCAGGGCAGGCAAAAGGCTGGGCTTCTCCGAACGGGATGTATGGACTTTGCTGCTCTAAGACGTGAAAATGCTTTAGACCAGGGCTTCTGAACCTTTTTTTTTTTTTTACTATGGACTCCCTGAAAACTTAACTAAAGTTTTAGATACTAAATATTCAAATATCTATTATTTGTTTGTTTGTTTGTTTAATTATGTGTTTATCAAAGGCTTCTGGAGACTAAGGGCCTTTCTGCAACACACTGTTATAGTGCTATTATTCCACTTTCAACCTCCTGTGGAATCCTGGGGTTTGCGGTTTAGAGGCATTTAGAATTCTTAGCCAGAGAGCTCTTTGGCCTCAGTAAACTACAAGCCCCAGAATTCCACAGGATGTTAAAGGTGGAATAATAGCACTATAACAGTGTAGTGCAGAAAGGTCCTAGAAGTCAAATCCCTTTTATCAGCGATGTGGCAGCCTGAGGTATGGCTGCTGGGGGACACAGCAGCAGGTGTGTGTACGCAACCAAACTGCTCCCTTGTTTGCAAATGGAGCAATTTTGACAGCCGCACACATACCTCACTGCTGCATCGCTCTTGCTGCTGTTGGTTTCTAGGAGCAGGGCTTCATGGACCCCCTGTGAGGGCTCCATGGACCCAAGGTTAAGAACCACTGCTATAGACAAACTTATAAAAGAAATTTCTCAATGGCTCTCTATCATGATGAATAAATGGCAGGCCTGTGTCTGGAGGCTGTAAGAAACAGGATGTTGCACTAGCTCTGGCTGGGGTCAGAGGTTGGGGGGCATTCCAGATGTCATCTGGCTCTAACTCCCAGTAGTTGGGGATGGTTGCAGTTAAAGTACAGCTATGCTGGAGAGGTTGCAGATTTCCAGCACCTGGGACTGGATGGATTTTTGGTATGATCCATCAAAGATCCTGCCTTGGCATGTCTTTATGAGATTTATTTCCTGGCTTTCTCATGAAACAGGGCTAGGGGGGCAAAGCCACTTGCAACAAGATTAAAGGCAGACACAGATAAAGCCACAAGCAACTGCAATATTAAAACACGATTAGGATAAGTGAAAATGTGATTAACCTGAAATATCAAAATGTAATTGAATTAAAGGCAGTTCGGAAAAAAAAGAAGTCATTGATATACAAAATGAACAGTGCCCACCTGTTAAAAGGTCGGTCAATCGAGAGAAGCCGTCTTGAACAGAAAGATCTTTGTCCACCAGCAGAAGGATAACAGACGGGAGCCTGGATTAGCCTTTTGGCTTCTTAAATTCTTCTGCAGCTTGCTGGTTGGCAGTGCCGTGGGAAGGGCAGCAGACAGACAAAACAAGTGCCCATTTGCACTGCACAGCTATAGCACAACAATTCTGCTTTAACCAAAATGGTTCAGTTCTGTGGACTCATAGAATCATAGAATTAGAAGAGACCACAGGAGCCATTGAGTCCAATCCCCTTCTGCCATGCAGGAACACCCATCAAAGCATTCCCAACAGATGGCCATCCAGCCTCTGCTTAAAAACCTCCAAAGAAGGAGACTCCACCACACTCCCAAGGCAGCATATTCCACTGCCGGACAGGTCTTACCGTCAGGAAGTTCCTCCTGAGGTTCAGGTGGCGTCTCCTTTTCTGCAGTTTGAAACCATTGCTCCTTGTCCTAGTCTTTGGAGCCGCGGAAAACAAGCCCGCTCCCTCCTCGACATGACGTCCCTTCAGATATTTAAACACAGCTTTCTGGCTGAGAAATCTAAATATGCCTCCCTAAATTACAAATCCCAGGATTCCAGGAGATATTGCCATAGCAATTAAAGTGGAATCACAGTGTTACAACTGTGTAGTGTAAAAAGCCCTCTGTTTGGAAGAAGGCAATTCTGAATCATGGATACAGTAATGTGGGACTGCCTTTGGAATAAAGACTGTGTGTGCCATTTTTAAAAATTTACTAACAAGACAGCTTAACTTTTCCTAAACTAGAGAATGATCTGTCATTCAAAGGCCCAGTTCCTTAATATTTCCTAAATGTTAAGTTGTGTACCCAATTCCTTAGAACAGGAGTGTCAAACTCAATTTCATCTTGGGCTCCATAAGCATTATGGTTGCCCTGAAAGGGCCGGTTGTATTGTACAATTTATTGAAAAATGAGTTTTGAAAACAGAAAGTTATTGTTTTAATCATCAGACAAATGTTACCTGTGCCTCTTTCTGCTCCCCTCTTCCCTGTGCCTCTTTCTGTCCCCCTGCCCTTCTCTGTACCTGGTGAGCCTGACCCCCACATTGTAGGCCCCCAGCTGCCAGTGTTCTGAAGAGGGGCACAGCAGCCAGCGTTTGTGATCTGCTTCTACTTGTGACTGCTCCTCTGTCCAACTGTTGCGAGCCATGCGAAGCATTGCCATGGTAACCCGCGGCAATGCTCTTATGGCAAGACTCGGACAGAGGAACAGCCAGAAGTAGAAGTAAATTGCGAGTGCTGGCTGCTGGCCCCCTCTTCAGAACACTGGCAGCTGGGGGCCTGTAATGTGGGGATCGGGCTCACCAGGCAGGGGGAGCGCAGCAGCTGTGAGGGAAGTGCGAGGGCCACACGAAATGGCCTGGCGGGCCAGATTTGGCTCACAGGCCTTGTGTTTGACACATGTGATTTACAAGATTCAGCACCATGTTATTAATTAATTTATTATTATACCAAATTTTTTTGTTACTGTTATGTGACTTTAAGTCCTTTCCAACTTATGGTGACCCCAAAGCCAACCTGCCATGGGGTTTTTCTGACAAGATTTGTTCAGAGGGGGGTTACCTTTGCCTTCCTCTGAGGCTGAGAGAGTGTGATGTGCCCAAAGTCACCCAGTGGGTTTCCATGGCTTGGCAGGGATTTGAATTCTGGTCTCTGGAGTTGTTGTCCAATGATAAAACCATTATACCATGCTAGCTCTCACATTTACTAATTTACATCCCACCTTTTTCTCAATAAGGGGACTCAAGAACAGCTTACAAATTATTAAAACCTGTGCAGATTAAAAAACATACAAAATGATCTGTAAATATCATTTAAAATTAAAAAAAAAAACTATCAAACATTCTGTAGAATTAAAAGTATTTAAAATTAATTAAAGACTATTTAAAAAACCAACAAAAGAGCACTCTGCTAAAAGCCTATAATGGGAAATTCCTAAAAGCCTGATGGAATAGGAGTTTCCACTTGCTGGCAGAAGGGAGAACAAAGTGGCAGTCATCTTAGTTTTCCTAGGCAGGAGTTCCAAAGTCTGGGAGCAGCCACCAAGAAGGCCTTCTCCCTTGCAGCCATCAAAAAGCCTGAAGGTAATGGGAAGGAGAGGAGGGCCTCTCCTGAAGATATTAGAGCTCAGACAGACTCGTGTGGGCTTTGTACATGTGCATGTGCATGAAAATGACCTCTAGATAAACCTAAGAGCCCTTGTGTGGTATGGTTGGGAGGCCATGGCCTTGGCCTCAAAGGCCCCTCCCTAAACTGCAAACCCCAGGATTCCATAGGATGTTGACAGTGGAATAATAGTGCTATAACAGTCTAGTGTGGAAATGACCAGGGGAATCTGCTCCGGATTTCGGTATGAATTTTAATGAAGCTGTCTATGATGTTGAACTCTATGCTCAAAACAGGTTCAGCAACTTCAACAGCTCCTGTACTGTTTGGACTGAAAGCCAGAGCAGATACTCTGCGTGACTGGCATGGGAGCCGCCCACTGCCTATTGAGCAGTCTGCTCTTGATCGCCACACACTTCTGGTTTAAAAATCCTAAGAATCAGTGAGAACAGGAGCTGGGAAGTGCCCCATCCGCACTTAGCCCTTGATCACACACGCACAAGAACAAACATACGGGTCACCCAGTCCTAGTCTGGACTACTCTGGCGTGACAGTATTTCTGTTCAAATTAAATTATGTTAAATTAAATTAACGGCTGTAATAAACTGCCTGTTCTTAAAGGTGCCATGGGACTCTGTGTTGTTTTAGCTGCAACCTTTTTTTTAAATTTAATTTTTTTTTTCTTGGTTTTTGTTACAAAGCTCCGAGAGACATAATGTGGTTCTGGGCCTCTTTGGAGAAACTTACATTTTTGTGTACATTTCTGCTTTAGTCCGACCCCACCTGGAATCCTGTGTCCAGTTCTGGGCACCACAGTTCGGGAAGGAGGTTGACAAGCTGGAACGTGTCCAGAAGAAGGTGACTAAAAGGGTAGAAGACCTGGAAACCATGAAGCCCTATGAGGAGTGGCTTTGGGAGTTGGGTTTGTCTAACCTGGAGAAGAGAAGGTTAAAAGGTGACGTGATAGCTGTGTTTAAATATTTGAAGGGATGTCAGATGGAGGATGGACAAGTCCATTTTCTGCTGCTTCAGAGACTAGGACATGGAGCAGTGGCTTCAAACATCAGCAAAAGAGTTTCCATCTAAACATTTGGAAGAACATCCTGACAGTAAGAGCAGTTTGACAGTGGAAATACACTGCCTGGGATTGTGATGGAGTCTTCTTCTTTGGAGGTTTTTAAACAGAGGTTGCATGGCCATCTGTTGGGAATGCTTTGATGATGTATTCCTGCATGGCAGAATGGGGTTGGACTCGATGGCCTTTGGGGTCTCTTCCAACTGATTTTATGTTTGCATCTAGGATATGGCAGTGATGTGGACTCGAGTTGATGGACTTGGACTCAAGTCAGACTTAGTCGCTTCAGTGACTTGACTTGGACTTGACTCAGCAAAAATTACACACTGACTCGACTTGGCTTGAGACTTGCATATTTTTAGTGACTGACTTGCTGCCCCTGGTTCAGTAACGTAACACATTCATCCAGAAACCTTACAACTTACTGGTCACATGACGATCTGTCTCAAGCCCAAAGTGTGGGCATATTTCTCAGGGGGAACAGCAAATGGGTCAGGCAGCGAGCTTGAGGTGGGGTTGAGGTCCGCTCAGCAGCCTGTCCCTGCTGGAGCTTTCTAAAAGTTTTCCTAAAAGCAGAAGGCAACACATGAGTGCAGGGCGTGTATCTCAGAGGGGAACAGAAAATGTGTTAGGCAGCAGTCTTGAGGAGGAAGGATCCTTCCTTCTAAAGCTCTTGAAGCTTCAATGATGGGGAATAAGAAGGATCCTATTCCCCACTTCTGAAAAAGCCTCCAGCTTTGCAAATGGGATGTAAGAAGGATCCTATTCCGCACTTTCAAAGCTGCAGATGACAAAATCACAAAAGTAGAGGACCAACTCTACTTAAACTGTTAAAACTGATTTTCAACTCTGTCCAGAAATTCTGGAATACAGGTTGGGATACAAAGTTGGCTCCCAGACTTGAGACTTGACTCAAGATTTGACTTGAACATATCTTGCAAGGACTTGAGACTCGACCTGAGACTTGAAGGTAGAGACTTGAAACTTGACTTGAGACTTGGAGTAAAAGACTTAAATACATCACTGGGGTATGGACATACTGTGTGGATGGACAGGCATACTCTTCATGGTGCATATGGAGATCTATGATTGCACTCTTGAAATACCCCAAGGGCTGTCACAGAGAAGGATAAGATAGTACCAGGCCTAATGGGTTGAAGTTATAGGAAAGTTGATTTTGATTGTACTTTAGAAGGAATATCTTGATATCTGCTGGCTGTTTGCCATAATAAATGAAATGAAATGAAATGAAATATCTTGATAGTAGCAGCAGTTTGGCAATGGAACCATGTCCCTAGTTGAGGTCTCCTTCTCGGGATATCTTCAAAAACAGGCTAGACAGCAACCTGCTGGGGAAGCTGTTGTTAGAGATCTTGCATGATCGGGGGTTGGACCTGATGGCCTATGGGGACCTTCCGGCTCTATGAATCCGGTTTTTATGAATCTATGTGTGATACATTTTGTTTTCTATAGATTGGGTGTTCAGCAATGTGTAAGCAGCAGCCACCAGAAACCCTTCCATACTACAGAGTTGTAGCACTATAGGTACACTTACCTTTCATTTGTCCCAACTTGCCAGGGACAGTCGCTGTTCACCCACTGCTGTCTCATTTTCTCACTTGCTTTTAAAATGCAACAAGGTTCTGTCTGGGGCCTAGTGCTGTTCAACATCTTTATCAATGCTTTGGATGAAGGAATACAGATTCTTATCAAATCTGCAGATGGCACCAAATCAGGAGAGGTAGCTAACACCCACAGGAGGACAGAATCAGCATTCAAAATGACCTTAACAGGTTAGAGAGCTGGGCCAAAAGTCACCAAATTAATTTCAACAGAGAGAAGTGTAAGGTCCTCCACTTGGGCAGAAAAAATGAAATGCAGAGATATAAGATGGATGACACCTGGCTTGATGTATGCATGTATGAAAACGATCTAGGAGTCTTAGTAGACCACAAACTGAATATGAGTCAGCAGTGTGATGCGTCAGCTAAAAAAGCCAATGTGATTCTTGGCTGCATTATTATGAGTATAGTGTCTAGGTCAAGGGAAGTGATAGTACCACTCTATTCTGCTTTGCTCAGACCCCATGCAGAATCCTGTGTCCAGTTCTGGGCATTACAATTCAAGAAAGATATTGACAAGCTGGAATGTATCCAGAGGAGGGAGAACAAAATGGTAGAAGCCCTAGAAACTATACTATATGAGGAAGCTCAGTATGTTTAGTCTGGAGAAAAGAATGTTAAACGATGATATGACAGCCAAGTTTAAATATCTGAAGGGGTGCCATATGAAGGATGCAGCAAGCCTGTTTTCTGCTGCTCCAGAAACTAGGACACAATTGAGCAATGGATTCAAACTGCAGGACAAGAGATTCCGCCTGAACCTCAGAGAGAACTTCCTGATGGTCAGAGCTGTTAGGCAATGGAATATGCTGCTGCCTCAATGGAGCATGGTGGAGTCTCCTTCTTTGAAGGTTTTTAAGCAGAGGCTGGATGCCCATCTGTCGGGGATGCTTTGAAGGGGGTTGGACTGGATGGCCCTTGGGGTCTCTTCCAACTCTGGGATTCTATTATTCTTCCTCCTCCTGCTGCTTCTCTTCAGCTTCCTTCTTGTTGCAAATGAAGATCAAAGTGCAAAAGGAATTGGCACTTAATTAGTTTAGCAAGGAGGAGTGGAGAGGCGCAGGCAGGATCTTACCCTTCCCTGTAGGCTCTGGCATAAGCAAATTGCCGCAGCCTCTGCTAGCTTGCGCGGTCATACCCATTCATAATTTTTGCCATCTTGACCACAATCTCATGTTGCTTAGCTACACAGTTTCCAGTTTTGATCTGTGACATGTTGGGAGGTACAATGTTTGTAGTTTGGGGAGTGCTAGAGCTTTCTAGCTAAGAATTCTAAGTAGCCCCCCCCCCCCAAAAAAACCCAACCCTGCATAGGATGTTGCTGTGGAAGTAAGTGCAATCATAGTGGTATAATTTTGTAGGAGGCTTACAAATTAAAACAAACCCAATATCATTACAAGATTCAAAAGTTCAGCATTACATTTGACTATTGATGTCATTCAAAACTATGTTAACATGCACAATTAAAATAACAAAAAAACAGTTTAAAATATTTTCTTTAAATTAAAAACAGTACGGCCAGCCCTCCACATTTGTGGGTTTGGCTTTCATGGATTTGATTATTTGTGAGTTTCTAAAATTCCTCCTCACTCCCCGACCCCCACAAACCTCAGGTGCTTCTTTTCTGGGGGAACGCTCCCTCTCAGTAGCTCTGATCAGTCCACGCAGACTTTTGAAAGCCTCCTCTGGTCATCCTCCTCTTCCACTAATAGCTGCCCGGCCAGCTAAGGATGTCTTGCAGCCCAGTTTCTCAGCACCACAACGCCTCTCCTGTTGCCCCCCCCCCATAACCGAGGAAGGAGGTGGGCGAGAGAGGGGAAATATAGGGCCATCATGCCAGTCCACCCCTCTTCTCTCTCCTTTCCTCTGATTTGGTTTGGACCCTGGGTGTCTCTTCTCCCCACCATGCCTCAGCCCCCTTCCCACTGGCACACACACACTCTTTGACATTTCCATTTTTGTGAGGTTCCTGTACCCCTAACTGTAGCAAACATGGAGGTCTGACTGTATAATTAAAAACAGTATCTTAAAGCGTTTTTTAAAAAAAGAAGAATCCAGTTTTTAATATTAATAATAATAACAACAGCAATTTAAAAAGTCTTTGCCTGCTGATGGAAGGATGAGGGGGGCATTTTGACTTCCCTAGTAGGAGAGTGCTAGAGCCTAGGGGCAGGTACTAGGGCGACGCATCCACAGTCACCTTTCGTGGCTGAGCAGGAAATCGAACCCTGGTCACTGGCTCTCAGGACAACTGTTGACCACATAAATATGGCAGCAAGTAACAGAGTTAAAAGTGGATTTTGTTTGGGAGAGTATCCTCAAAAGGGGCACAAGGAGCAGGTTAGCATCTGGATTTGGAATCTGCTCAATATTTGAACATTTTGTTCCAGCTCCAATGTTATCTGGCTGTTGTCTGCCTTTAAGCCGTTTCTGACTTATGGCAACCCTAAGGTGAACCTATCACAGGGGTTTCTGGGGCAGAGAGTTTTGTAATATTTCATTTATTATTTGGCCCTTTCTTTCATTGTAACCACATTAATACCTTCTTCAGTTGGATGATGATGGTTTGAATGCAATGTATTCAGTGTCTTTGTGATTCTGCAAAAACGTTCCTGCAAGGCATTAAACGCAAGCCTCGGAGGAATTCAACGGCAAAACCCCCTCTGAACAAATCTTGCCAAGAAAACTCTGCAGTAGGGTCACCGTAAGTCAGAAATTACTTGAAGGCACACAACACAACAAGGCGTTAAAACCAATATTGACCTGCCTGCCAGGGCTGATTCTCCCACCAGCACCTCGAAAACAGTTCTGGGTCCCTGCCCCATGTGGAAAGAGGGTAGGACCTCTGTTGTGTGGGGTAGCCTGTATTTTGGGGTGTGGGCGTAAGGGACGTGATCTAGCAGTAGCCATGTTGAGCGAGCTCCCTCTTTCTTCCCTGGCACGTTTCTGTCTGGCCACCCCATCTTGTCTCCTGTCTCCACATTTGCTAAGCCTGATGGACGGTAATCTTTTCAGCCGGGGCTGGACGTGCTGTCCGGGTCTTCTGTGGCTGCAGCAGCCAGATCCAGCTGCGGTTGCTGCCACTTGCCTGCTAAAGGCCTTTCACTGCCCCCCAGGGGGAGACAAAAATCGGCCTGGTACTTTGGAGGCCGCCAACTTTATTAGGGCTTTATTATGGTGCATGCTGCTTTGTCAGACAGAAAAAAAAATATTTGAGTTTATTAGAAGCGGGAAATGGTCTGAGAGGAAGGCCATCTCAGCAGAAACAGGGTCCCCACCCCACCCCCAAATGGCATTGGCTTTTCAATTTTCCACCAGTCACAAAGCCTGGAAATTCACTTTTTGAAAGCCATTGAATCCCATTTTGCTGTTTAGCGTGTGGCACAAGGTTGCTAATAGCCACCGCTATTAGCAATGAATGGGCAATGGCGTCGTTGAAATATCCTGGATCTAGGCAAATATTGTTGTGTTTCTTAAAGTAATTGGGTATGGTTATGTATAGAGCCAAGCATGGGATAGTGGTTTGAGTGCTGGACTAAATCCCTGGAGACCAGGGCTTGATTCCCTGCTCAGCCATGAAAACCTACTGGGTAACTTTGCTATATCACACACTCTGAGCCCCCAAAAACGCCGTGATAGGGTTGAAAACTTCCACATTCACAAGGGTTAGGGGTGCATGATCCCAGCAGAAGTGGAAAGATCACAAATATCAAAATATCTGTGTGTGTCTGTGGGAAGGGGGTTGAGGCGTGGTGGGGAAAGCAGGCACCCAGGGTCCAAACCGGGTCAGGGAAAGGCGAGGGAAAGGGGGTGGGTCAACACGGTGGCCCTACATCTCGCCCATCTCCTTCCTTGAGTGTACGTGGGAGGAACATCGGGAGAAGGCTTGTGTTGCTGGGAAATCAGGCTGCGGTGTGTCCTTAGCTGGCCAGCCAGCGGCTCGTGGAGAAGGAGGAGGACCAGAGGTGGTTTTTAAGGGCTTCATGGTCAGATCAGAGCTGCCAAAAGGGAAGGTTCCCCTGGAAAAGGAGCGTTTGAGGTGGGGTGGAGCAGGGATTGGAGAAGTTCACAAATACCAGTAATCAAATCTGCAAAAGTTAAAACCTACTAGTGTGGAGGGCCAACTGCAGTTTCATGGTAAGTCCAAAGTACAATAGCCGCAGTTTGCTTATGTTGGCTTCTAGAGAGAGTTCAACCGTGACCCATTTGTTTTTCTCCAGTCTATGGTATTGGCAGAATTCTCCAGCACCACATTTCAAATGAGTTGGTTCTCTTTCTGTCTGCTTTCTTCACTGCCCAGATTTTACCTCCATGCATAGAAACTGCAAAAACTATGGCGGGCCGGGGAGCAGGGGCAGATTCTGACTTTGATATTTATTGATCTATCTATATGCTTTAGAATCTTATCTAGTTCCTTATTAGCTGCTTCGGATTTCTTGACTGTGTCCTCCATTTTGACTGATGGCTGAGCCAAGGTATAGAAAATCTTTAGCTATGTTGACATCTTCATCATCCCCTTTTAAGTTATGTAAATCATCTGTGGCAATTATTTTTGCTTACTTATATTCAGCTGTAACCCTGCTTTTGTGCCTTCTTTCTTAACTTTTATCAATAGTTTTCCAAGTCTTTGCTGTTTTCTGCTAGTAATATGCCATCTGTATTTCGTAAATCGCCGATGCTTCTTGCCCCCGACTTCTTCTTCTTAAAAGCCAACTTAGAGGAATAAACAGGGGTAGATAGGTCTCTTGGTGTCCACTGGCAGATCTCATCCTGGTTTTGTCCAGTGGTGAACTTAGCTGGAGGTGGGCCAACTAAACTGAAGCCGAATCAGAGTCACTGCAACAAAATCCCCCACCAACGTGACTGATAGGGCAATGGCCATGCTGCCTAGGGGATCCTGGGAACTGTATTCCAGAAAAGGGTAACTTTCCCAAGCTCTGCTTTAAAACTCGAGTGAGATATTAGTCTGCTTAGATGAACCCCAAGGCATGCAGAAACAGGAAACTTTGAGGAGGAGAAAAACGTGAAAGACGGCAGCTTTCAGTTATTTGTATGTGCATATGCCTTCAGGTTGTCTGTCAATTTATGGTGGCCTCCTGAATTCACAGGGTTTTCTTAAGCCAGAAATACTCAGAAGTTCTTTTGCCAGTTTATTCCTCTGAAATATAACCTACAGCACCTTGGTATTCATTGGTGGTCTGATCTCCCATCCAAGTACTAACCAGGACTCACCTGGCTTAGCTTCCAAGATCAGATGGGATCTGGTGCCTTTATGGTATTTAAGCCTACCTCCAGTCATTTATAACCACCCCCCAAATGGAGGATAAGAACTGAGCGTGCCATTGGCTTCCAAGGAATCTGTTGGATGTCAAGTTATTTGGAAAAGAAAATACGGAGAACATTAGGAAAGGAGACAAACTGGTCTGTACTAGATACTATCCAGGAAGCGGGAGTGCTGGTGTCTAAAAAGGATATTTATTTGAATTAATATGATTCCTTAGAGTAATTTCTGACCTATTGTTACCCTGTGTACTGGGGGTCCCGGGAGGGACACCAAAATGTGCTTAACTAAAGGTGGGGAAAATTAGCTCAGAGCACCGCTTAGCGTTACGAGAGGCAGCGTAACTTAGCGAGATCTTGAACCCTATGTTTATGGGGTCGAGTCGAGTCAAGGAGCACACAAAAGTTGAAACAATAAATGATGTTTTATTAAACACAAGCAAAACAGTGTATGCGACACATTCACACAAGATAACTAAAGAAAATAAAGGTTGGAGTGGTATAGAGGGATTTTTAGAGGGATTGCTGGTTTGGGTGATACTTCACCTGTCCTGAAGCCCAGAAAAATAGAGAGCAAAGCTGGGGTGCGATGTAGCTCAGCACGTGGAGCTGAGGGGAGGCTCGCCAAGCAAAGCGGCAGCAAGGCGGGATGAAACTCGGGAGCGATCCGAGGAAGGTCTCGGAATCGAGGGTTTTTATAAGGAGAATTGTGACTGCAGGCTATGCCGTACTTGGGGGAAAACAATAGATTGGGAGTTGGAGACAAAGCCTCCGAAAGGTCAGAATCTGAATGATTGAGTTATCGCAGAGGTTCTCAATAGAGTAGCCAGTATGCAAACGCAGAGTACTTGGGTATTGTATAGGTTACCCATAAAGCTGCCAGCGCGGGGCAGGGGCTCTTTTGTAGGTTGCGTGCATACCTAATTGGAGTACTTGCCTGGAGGTCTCCTAAAGCGGCGAGTCAGCTATTTTCTGGCCTGCCTGTATTGTCCAGGAATATTACGGCGATTAACGGCCGAGCCTGTATGCGTGCTTGTCCGGGGGCCTCGCAAGCACATGGAGGGGAATAGAGAAGTGAAGCCGAATTGTGATATCAAAGGGATATCTTTTAATATCCCCAAAGCTCGGACTAGCCAGGGCAGTAACACTATTGCAAGGCAAATGTATCACTAGTTTTTCCGGGGCTGAGAGAATGTGACTTGCCCAAGATCACCCAGTGAGTTTCTGTGGCCCAGCAGGGAATCAAGCCCTGGTCTCCAGGGTCGTAGTCCAAGGCTCAGACCATTGTACCACTCTTGCCCTACTTTTACCATTTCCAACTTAGTTTGCATGTTCTGTGCAAAGACATATTCCTTGCCATGGCCATTTCCACACTAGACTGTTATAGTGCTATTATTCCACTTTCAACATCCTGTGGAATCCTGGGGTTTGCAGTTTAGGGAGGGGCCTTTGAGGAATAATAGCTCCTCCCTAAACTGGAAACCCCAGGATTCCACAGGATGTTGAAAGTGGAATAATACGCTATAACAGGCTAATGTGGAAATGGCTGATTTCTAAGTTTGGCCCTGAGCAGTCTGGTCCCCTCAGTATGGTGTGGCCTGCTTCTTGGTAAGAACACGTCCATACCCTCAAACTGTCCTAGTTGGGCACGGAGAGTCCCAATTAATCTTCTGTCATCCCACTTTTCCAATTTCTTTTATAGTGTCCCAGTCTTTCTCTCCACCACCCATTTCCCCCTCTGTCCTCCACTTAGTTCAGTTGATCAATACTTAGTTCAAAGCTCAAAAGAAGTTTGCACTCAGTTAACTCAATGGCGGAGGGGGAGAGGGAGAGGAATCTTCCATTTCCCAGTAGGATCTGGCAAAAGCAAGGTGCTTCAGCCCCTCCTAACTTGTGTGTTCTTCTTCATTAATAACTTCTGACCATGCTCCAGTGCTGTTTGAGCACACGTTGTCCTGGCTTTGACCTGTGAAAGGTTGGAGGGCAGCCTCAGTCGCCTAGGATATCCTGCGTCCGTGGTCTAGATTTCATGACTTGTGAGGGACTTCTTTTTCTCTGCAGCTTGCTTCCCGGCCTTTACTTTGAATGGCCTGATATCCCCCTCACAGCCCTTCCCTTTCTGAAGCCTGTCCGGCCATGTGCTCCTTGACCAGTTGCACAGCGGAGCAAAGCGGCGTGGAAGCGAAGGGCAGACGTGGCCTGGAGGAAGAGTCTGGCACAGGCAGGCTTCAAAGGGCTTGGCCCCGGGGCTGAAGATGAGAAGCCGAGGAGTGGGGAGGAGGAAAGACAGAGGCCTATTTTTCAGAAGAATCCAAATGGTGGCCAGAGAGGGAGCAGCATGCGAAGGAAGCCCCCAGAAGCCATGGATTTAAAAGTCAAGGCATAAACGTTTGCCTGGGGCCCCGCCATTCAGAGGATCTCCTGTTGCCCACACTTAAAACTTTCAACCATGCAATGGCCACTGGCTGGTATTGACTGGGGCTAGTCAATATGTCCCCTCTGAGCAAAATTCCTTGGCTTGCGGCTCTCGAAATGCGTCAGGAGTAGCAGAAGAGCAAGTAAACTTTTTCATACCCTGCAATGTTTTGCAGGTAAAAACTGGGACATAGGTGGCCAAGCCACATCAGAGCATCCTCAAGATGGCAAAAGTTATTAATGAGGAGGAACACATACGCTAGGAGAGGCTGTGGCGGTTTGCTTTTTCCTGTGTCTCCAGGGAAGGGCAAAATTCAACCCCTCCTCTTCTCTCCTTTCTGCTGGGTTGAGTGCCAAAGACTTTTGCACTTTGAATTCAGTTTGCAACAATTGAAGTATAGTCAGCGCTCTGTGTTCTCTAGGGTTATGGGTGCAGGACCTTGACAAAAGTGGGAAAACTGCAAATATCAAAACGTGTGTGTGTGTGTGTGTGTCTGTGGGAAGGGGGCTGAGGCATGGTGGGGAGAACAGGCACCCAGGGTCCAAACCAGGTCAGGGAAAGGAAAGGAAAAGGAGGTGGGTCAGCATGGTGGCCCTTTCCTTCCTCTCTCTTGCCTGTCTCCTTCCTCATGTGCGTGGAGGGCATTGGGAGGGGGTTTGTGATGCAGAGACATTTAGGTGTGACTCATCCTTAGATGGAGAGGTGGTGGCTGGTGGAGGAGGAGGTTCCCCTGGAAAAGGTGTGCCAGGGGCAGGGAGGTAAGGGCTTGAAGAATTTGCAAATAATAAAATCCGTGAAAGTCAAATGCGGAGGGCCGACTGTAAACTGAGGACGAAGGGGGAAAGTGGGAAGAGGAAAGAGAAACTGGGACATTTCAATAGCAGCTATAAAAGTGGGACAACAGGGAGTTAATTGTAGCTGCCTCTGCTAAAGCTGGACAGTTAGAGGGTGTGCTTTTTGTTTGATTTATGATAAATGATTAGATTCCTTAGAAGTCTGCTTTTTAACTTTGTATGTATTCACATGTTTGTTATCTATCTGTACTCCCTTTCTTCTGTTGCGCTTATGGCTCTGCTTCTCCCCACTTGATCATCACAGCTACAATCCTGTGAGGTGAGCCAGGGAGAGAAAAAGAAAGCAAGAGACTGGCCAAAGGTTATCCAGTGACTTTCATGCCTCAGAGTGAATCTGAACTTGGATCTTCCAGGTCCCCATCCAGCACTCCAACCCAGGAATGCGCAGTTCTGGCCCTTTAGATGTTTTTTTGGCATACAGCTCCCATCAGCCATAGCCAGCACAACCAATGTTGAGAACTGTGGGAGTTGCAGGCCTGAAACATCTAGAGGCCACAACCAGAAACCACACAAGCGCACAGACATGGGACCACACTGACACTTCTGTTTTAGTACCAGTCTGTAAAGCCAGATCCAGTCTGATCTTGAAAGCTAAGCAGCATCAACTCTGATTAGTACTTGGATGGGAGACCACCAGTTAATGTCAGGTGCTGTAGGAGGAAGGAACTGGCAAAACCACCTCTGAGTGTTCCTTGCCTAAGAAATCCCTATGAAATTCACAGGATTGCCGTATGTCAAAAGGTGACTTGAAGGCATGTACACACACACACACACACACAACACAAATACACATAAGAGCCTGTAAAGTAAGACTTCTCTAAGTTATCCCCACTGCCACCACCACCACCATCATCATAACCATCACGATACAAGTAGACCCTCAAGTAAAATGTCATGATGGGGTGCTCCTGCCAGCCACCTATGTCCTTTACGGGGATGCTCCATTCTGATCTCCCTTACGTCCAGTATGCTATGTCCACCACCGCTGCAGTCACTCTGCAGTCTATAACTACTAAATATGCTCAGCCCTCATCAGATTCCCTCTCTCTCATTTATTCCCCCCGGTGTTTTCTCCATATCTGCACAACTTAGAGTTCCTTCAGCCCTACCGATGCCTCCTTCTTGTGTGTGAATTCTGATGTTTTGGCTACACAAGCAGTTGTGTTGAACCACAGGCACTCATGATGTCAGTCCTCATAACCACACACCCCAAGAGCAGTGCAGAAATGCAGGCAGGCATATTGAGCCAAACAGGAGCTTGGCTAACATGAGCAGAGCCAAAGTCAGTAGTTGAGGTGGAAGAGAGAGCATAAGGTGAGCTTGTGTCTGTTGGGTTAAACCTCCTGAGCTCCAGAGAGTCTTTTGGGAGACTTTGTTCAGTTAAGGCTGTTGTGTCTGTTGGGGTAGGGCTTCTTGTTTGATTGTGTGAGCTGGGAGGAGCCTTGCTTGCGTGCTTGTTAGAGTTCTATTGTTCTATTGTGTTTTGGTGAGCTTGTGTCTGTTGCATTTAAGCTGATTGTTTGTGTGAGCAGAGGCAGGCTTGCTTGTGTGCTCATTAGTGCACTGTTGTTCTATTGTATGTAGGCCCAGAGGAAGTAAGACAGAGATTTCGTTGGTGGAGGAGCTAGCAGCCTCTGGCTCTCTATATACCTGCAGCTTCAGTCCCTGAAGCTCAGTGAACAGGAGCTTGGCTAACAAATTCAACACTAACAGGTGTTTTGCTTGGCCACTTAAAGGGGGAGTTCTGTGGGAGAAGCCCAGAGTTCTTTTTCAGTGGCTGCTTAAGACTACTCATAGAACCGTGGAACTGGAAGAGACCACAAGGGCCATCAAGTCTAATCCCCTGTCATTCAGGAATATACAAAGTAGTTCTGACAGATGGCCATCTGGTCTCTGTTCTTAAACCTACAAAGCATGAGCCTCTGTCACACACTGAGACAGTGTATTCCACTGTCAATTGCCCAAGTTGCAGAAGGGATAAGAGCGGAAGCTGACAGAGAAGGAACGTGTGACTTGTCTAAATCCTTCTCAACCTTCAGAAACCCTAGACCTGTAGATTTAGAGGGTACATCAGGGGTCATATAAGTCTTACCCCATACCAGTGGAGGAACCCACGGCTGAAGAATTGCTGACCAATGGCCACCTGATCTCTGTTTAAAAATCCTCTGCTGAGGGGAGCTAACCACCTTCCAAGGCATGGTATCCTTCCAAGATGGTGTCACCCAGTGCGGTAACTCTTGGTATCACCCCCATGGTGAATTTTCTGTCCAGGAACCAGCATTCCAAGGGTCCTGGTCTACTGCTTTGGGGACCCACCCTGTGGGCAACCCAATCTACCCACCTGGCTCTGCACACGCAAAGGCCCTGGGGATTTCATCCAGTCATAAGGAAATAGGGGGCAGTCGTGCAGTCGTCTTACATGAAGCTATATGGGCTCTCCTGGAGGGTGGGGGAGAAAGAAGGGGCAGGCAGCCATTTTGGTGTCACCCCCCTCTGATGGTGTCACCTGGTGCTGTCCATACGCCTCTAGTGTTGTCAGTGCTGGGAACAGCAATTCCTTTCAGTAAGCTCTTCTTAATGTTCAGTCAGAATCTCCTTTGTTTGCATTTTGAACCCACTGGTTGAGGTTGGGAACAGGAGAAAACAAGTTGACTCCATCTTCCATGTCATACGCCTTCAGATATTTGAAGGTGGTTCTCAGACCATCTTCTGCAGATGCTGACTACAATTTCCCTCACTCCCAGCCACCGTACGCCTCACCAGGGTCAGGGAAGGCTGACTTAAACTCATCTGGCTTGTTTGTGTCAGTGGCAAGATTCAAATCAGAGTCTACCTGAGTCATAGCTCAGTTCCTCAGTATGTTGCAATATGCTGCTGTTCTCAGGCACAAAATCCGTCCGTCCGTCCGTCCGTCCTTCCTTCCTTCCTTCTCTCTCAGCACCATAATTATAGATATAATTTTTAGAAATAGCTAATTATACTAAAAATTCTAGCCAAATCAGAAATTACTTTTTTTGAAAAAACAGCTGCTTGTGTAATTTTTTGAAAGCTCATAAGTGAATGTTTGTAATATTTCTTTTGGTCTTCTTTTCTATGGGGCCACAGCAAGCTTTGGAAAGAAGGGGTGGGTGGGAAAGAAGGGGGGAGGTCTCCTGCGACCATCTTCCACCCACCTCTTTCCCCTGCCTTCCTGGGTTTAATTGGCTTTAATCGCGGTGGTGTCACCGGGTGAGTAATCGGAGGGTAATTACCCACTGGCAGCGGGACAATCTATGAATAAGCCCCTCAAAGCAGAGCGAACCTCGCGGGGGATTAGGGAAAATAATTACTTGGATCAAACGATAGCAGGGGGTTAACCCCTTACCAGCCGCGACTGGCACATTCTCCTCCTTCAGCAATGTTTAGCAGGAGTGATGGAGTCCCCCGGTCTGCCTCTGGTTCCTTGACCAAACCTGACCGGTGCTGCTTCTCCCTGTAGCCACACAAGAAGGGAAGAGTCCCACACACTCCAAAGGGATACTTGTTCTCTGAGCACAACGTAAGTGCAGCGATTGGGGCTGGGTATGCTACAAAACCCAGAATCCCTCTGCCACTACAGGCAGTGGTAATGCTGGCTGTAGGAGATTCTGGGAGTTGTAGTTTGCCCTCGAGCAACATGTCCAGGCTCTGTTTTAAGGCACCAAATTCTGGCAAAGGTTGGGATGTTCCTTTGGAGAAGAGTGACTATTAGGACATGGGACATGATGATGATATTTGGTCAGACCCCGCCTGGAATCCTGTGTTCAGTTTTGGACACCACAGCTCAGGAATGATATTGACTAGCTGGAATGTGTCCGGAGGAGGGCAACCAAAAGGGTAGAAGAACTGAAAACTGTGAAGCCCTATGAGGATCATCTTAGGGAGCTAGGTATGTTTAGAATGGAGAAGAGAAGGTTAAGAGCTGACATGATAGCTATGTTTCTATATTTGAAGGGATGTCATATGGAAGGCAGAGCAAGCCTGTTTTCTGCTGCTTCAGAGACTAGGAGCCGGAGCAATGGCTTCAAACTTCAAGAAAAGAGATTTCATCTAAACTTTAGGAAAAACTTCCTGAACAGTTTGACAGTGGGATACACTGCCTCAGAGGGTGGTGGAGTCTCCTTCTTTGGAGGTTTTTAGACAAAGGCTGGATGGCCATCTGTTGGGAATGCTTCAATGGTGTCTTCCTGCATGGCAGAATGGAGTTGGACTCAATGGCCTTTGTGGTTTCTTCCAACTCTGATTCTGTGATCTGGGTTCCTGAGCATCAGTCTACAACTCCTTGTTTATGGATGGTTTCAGCATCTTGTTGGAGATGTTCTTAAAAGTTGCCTTCCATACTCTCCGCCTAAGACATTTTCACTGCCTGAGGCAGAACAGTAAGGCTACAGTCACCAGTCATTTGACTGGGAAGGTCTGGGTGATAGAACAACTGGATGTTATAAACCCACAAAGTAACTTTTCCAAGCCCTGCTGCACTTCCTTAACTCAAAGTGCATAGAGGCTCAAAGCCAGAATAATTATTTTAGCAGAGGAGGCCAAGATCCCCATAAGCATTTCTCTATATCCTGTACAGTAAAAATGCAATAAAAACTTATTATGCAGCTAAACATTTGTTGTCCTCTCAGAACAGCCAAAAAACCAGGTGCCTCACTTTGCAGTGCCAGAGATAAGGGGTGGTGTAATCCAGTGACATCTGGAATGCTACACCCCAGTGGCTGTAATATATGGTGGGAGATGTTTTCCAACTACAGGCAGAAGCACTTTGTTTGAGTAGTCAGGGGATGATGGGAGTTGCAGTCCAACTACAGTCAAACTGGCTGTAGAAAAGTGCTAGCTAATGTATGAACTCACCAGATGCTATGTCCAAACATTCTGGATTAGCATTCCTATCCCTAGAATCATAGAATCATTGGTGAGCACCCTTTGTGTTTGGACAGTCAGCCAATTGCAAATTCATCTAACAGTAGCATTGTCTAACGCACATTTTACTATCTTGTTTGCAAGCGTATCGTGGACAACCTTGTCAAAGACCTTACTGAAATCAAGATACACCACATCCACAGCATTCCCTTCATCCACCAAGCTTGTAACTCTAAAAAAAGAGAGAGAGATCAGATTAGTCTGGCATGACTTGTTCTTGAGAAACCCATGTTGACTTTTAGTGATCATGGCATTCCTTTCTAAGTGCTTACAGACTGTCTGTTTAATGATCTGCTCTAGGAGCTTTCCTGTCTACTATTTTGGTCATCCTGGATTAGGCTAATGGGAGCTGTAGTTCAACAATATCACTCAGTACACCAGGTTGGGGACAGCCAGTTTAGGAGGTATCTCTTAGTCCTCCTTCTGAGTTGCATATGCAGCAACGGCATACTTTATGGACTGTGCATTGAGGTTGGACATTGCACAGTAGCTCCCAGTCATTGATGTGTGTTGTGTACTGTTGCTATTCTGAATTGGTGGCAGTGTGGTCCTGCTTCAGTTAATCTCCACCTGCAAATATTTGGGCCATTTTTGTGGGCCCCAGGATGCTCCATGCGTCAATAATTTTTCCAAAGCATTTTTTTCAAAAACATCTCTTTCCGCTCCAAACTGTTCCCCAAGGCTTTCTAGACAGCATGGGGGCAGGGGCACATTTTGAGTCTTTTGGCTGCTATAGGCGAATTTAGGCTCAGGAGAGGCCTTTTTTAAAATAGGAAGTGACCACTATTGTCAAAGAAAAGCTTCTCCAGGGTCTAAAATGGCCTCAAAGAAATACACACATAATGGCAAAAATGGCCACCATGCTACCTAGAAGGCCTTTGGACCATCTGGGGACAAGATATTGTGGTGTGGTGGGGACAGGGTGCAGCCACTGTTTGTTTTATGTGTGTACAGAATGGAGATCTGGACCAAAGCTAACAAAATGAATTTCAAGAGAGAAATGTAAGATCCTACACTTTGGCAGAAAAAAATGGAATGCACAAATATAGGATGGGGGACATGTGGCTGGATAACAGTATGTGTGAAAGGGATCTAGGAGTCTTGGTAGATAACAAGCTGAATGTGGGTCAGCAGTGTGATACGGCAATCAAGAAAGCCAATGCAATCCTGGTTGCATCAATAGGAGTATGGTGTCTAGATCAAGGGAGGTAATGGTACCACTCTATTCTGCTTTGGTTAGACCTCATTTGGAATACTGTGTCCAGTTCTGGGCACCTCAATTCAAGAAGGATATCGACAAGCTGCAACGCGTCCAGAGGAGGGCGACCAAAATGGTGAAGGGTCTGGGAAGCCATGAAGCCCCATGAAGAGCGGCTTAGGGAGCTGGGGATGTTTAGTCTGCAGAAGAGAAGGTTAAGAGGGGATGTGATAGCTGTGTTTAAATATTTGAAGGGATGTCATGTCAAGGAGGGAGCGGGCTTGTTTTCCGCTGCTCCAGAGACTAGGACAAGGAGGAATGGATTTAATCTGCAGAAAAGGAGATTCCACTTGAACCTCAGGAAGAACTTCCTGATGGTCAGAGCTGTCTGGCAGTGGTATATGCTGCCTGGGAGTGTGGTGGAGTCTCCTTCTTTGGAGGTTTTTAAGCAGAGGCTGGATGGTCATCTGTTGGGAATGCTTTGATGTGTGTTCTTGCATAGCAGGGGATTGGACTGGATGGCCCCCGGGGTCTCTTCCAACTCTATGATTCTATGATCTTATGATTCTAAGCACAGGTCTTCCATGCACAAAAAGATACTGGGGTAACAAGCCATTCAGGAAGCCCCCACCTTTTATTGCCCATTATCTGACCAACTCTTTCTTGTGACACTTCTAAATTAAGAACAAGTTCGATTAATTTGATGAGGGTTCTACTCCTTCATTAGTTCTTCTTGCCTACGGAGGCTCACTTGGAAACCCTTGCACATGCGCCCTGCTTGCAAAGTGAATGGAGAGGGGGAAGGAGGCATGAAGCAGGCTGAGAGACTTTGCAAGCAGCACGTGTGCGGTTGGTCCCAAGTGAGCCTCCGTAAGTCCTTCGTGCTCCCTACGTGGATTCCACTTTTCAGCCAATTCCGTTTTTTGACTGTGCTCCAGTCACTAATCTGTCCGATAAGTGGGGGAAGTCTGTATTCATTTCACCAAGGGATGTGTGTGTGTGTGTGTGTGCGCGCGCGCGCATGCAAGATAAAGATAGAGAGAGGTTTTATGTTTAGTTTGTTAAACAAATTGGTGTCAGGACCCGTTACCTCTGTCAGAAGTGGCAAAAGAGTAGCCATGGGGATATATGTCACCCTGAAACTGCTTTAGCAGCCCTCGACCACGCCAGATTCCTTGGATTGCTCTGTTTCTGGCAACAGAGAGACTGAGAGAAATTTATAGAGAATAAATTGCCTTTCCGAGAAACCTCCAAGAGTAGCGATTCATGTTTTAAATAGACATTTAAATAAATCCTTTTTAGCTGAACTTGGTCTTTTTTACTCCAAAACCAGAAGTGGACTGTTTGAGGCCTTAGATTTTAAGCAGTTTGGGCAACCTGGGTGTCTTCTGAGGTGTCTCCTTCAAAGTTCAGGAAATGGATCCCCAGATTTTCTATGATGGCCCAACCCTGTCTTGTCTTGTTGTTGTTGTGGTTGTGTGCCTTCAAGTTGTTTCCAACTTACAGTGACCCTAACGTAAATCTGTCATGGGGTTTTCTGGGGCTGACAGTTTGTGACATGCCCAAGGTCACCTAGTGGGTTTCAATTATGAATCGGAGGATTGAATTTGGGTCTCCAGGATTGCAGTCCAACACTCAAACCGCTACTGCAGATCAATTGACATTTTGAACCTAGATCCCAAGTGATCTTCTGCTCATTTAAAATGCACTACGGTTTCCAGGTGTCCCTTATGATAAACAGCATCCCCTATTTTAGGCGTTGGAAAGCTTTTCCTTTTATATAGACTGAGAGAGAGGTGAGAAAAAAAACTACATTTTGGAGTTTTGGCTCTTCATAAAGACAAAAATGTGTACATTTGTGAGTGTGGCTAATATGTTAATTTTACAGAGAAATGTGGCTCAGTTAAATGAAATCAATATTTTCATTTGGCATTCATGTCGAACACAAAGTTGTGAATAGCTGCTTCTTGATAGTCAACCCTGCATGCCATGAATTTTGACTGTCCCTTATTGCTGTTTTGAAAATCTGGCAACTCTAGAAGCAATGATATCTTATTTTCGCAGTGTGCCAGGGAATGGCACCATATTTGTGCTCATTGGTTGCAATTGTTTGTTTCTTTCCTGGAAACTCACCAGGAACTGGCAACCAATGGCTTGGGTCTGGCATGGGTCCAGGGAGCATCACTTTGTGTAGTGCTGTACTGGGGTCCTTGTTTTTGCTACAGCAGAATCTACCTGGTCTTTTGTTTTCCATCACCTCTCTCCAATTTAAGATATTCAGATGACACCATCCCACTACCAGAAAACAGTAAAGACTGAAGAGAGTCAAGGCAGAAAATGCAAAGGCAGGTTTTCAGCTGAACAAAAATAATAACCACAGATGATTTACATAATTTTAAAGCAGACAAAGAAGACATTGAAATAGTTCCAGATTCTCCATACGTTGGCTCTGTCATTAATCAGAATGGAGGCTGCAGTCAAGAAATCGGAAGAAGACGAGGACTTGGAAGGGCAGCTATGAAGGAACTAGACAAGGTCCTGATGTGTGAAGATAGATCACTGAATACTAAAGTTAGTATGGTCCCTGCCATCATATTTCCAGTTGCTATGTGAAAGCAGGATAGTGAAGAAAGCTGTCTGACAGAAAGAAAATTAACTCATTCAAAATGTGGTGCTGGAGAAGAGTTCTATGGATACCCTGGACTGCTAAAAAGACCAAGGAGTGGGTCCTAGAGCAAATCAAGCCTGAACACTCCCAAAAAGCCAAGATGACTAAACTGAGGCTGTTGTACTTTGGCCACGTCATGAGAAGACTTGACTCATTAGAAAAGACAATAATGCTTGGGAAGGTGGAAGGCAGCAGGAAAAGAAGGAGACTGCATTTACAGGTGGAGAGACTCCATCAAGGAAGACACATCCCTGAATCTGCGAGACCTGAGAAGGGCGGTAGAAGACAAGGTGGGTTGCAGTTTCTCATCCGTAGGGTCGCTGTAAGTTGAAATCGACTTGGTAGCAGTTAAAAACAACAACTTCTCTTGGAGAGCAGGGTGGTGGACCGGAACTCGAGAAACCAGGGTCCAAATCCCTGCTTGGTAATGGAAGCCGAGTGGGCGATCTTGGGCAAGTCATGCCCTCTCACCCTCGGAGGAAGACAATGTCAAAGCCTCTCTGAAGAAATCTTGCCAAGGGTTGCTATAGGAATGCCACAAATCAGAAACACTTGAAGGCACAGCAACAACAATAACGTTGCCTGGTTTCTGTTCTGAATTTTGTATCGGATTTCTATGATTCTGGCTAATTGGGCAGCGTGCCCCGAGGCCCTACCTAACCGGAGCTTGAGAAAGAAAGGGGGAAAAACTTGTCAAAAGGGTGTTAATAGCCCAGCAATATGTTTCCATGGGAACTAATTGTGTGAGCCTTTTGCTTAAGTTTCCTGAATGGCTAGGAAACACTTGGAAGTGGGCAAAAGGCAGACCTCCTGCCCGCCCTCCACAGCTTAGGTTGTTGTGATCCAACTGTCTGCAAAGCCAACAAAGGAGAGATGCCAGAGGTGTAGGCTGTCTGTCTCTGGCAGCACCAATAACCAAGAGTGGAGTGGCACCTGAAAGTCTGGCAAATGATGGTTCACGGAGGGGGCAGCGGTGGGAGAAACGGAGAATTTCTGGACTTCTGGAGATTTTTTAGTTCTGGCTTGTGGGGATCTGCTTTGTCTTTGTTTTTTTACTGGGACCCGGAGATCCATGCGCTACAGTTGTTGTTGTTGTTGTTGTTGTTGTTGTGTGCCTTCAAGTAATTTCCAATTTATGGTGACCCTAAGGCGAACCCATCACAAGTTTTTTTGGCAATCTGTAATGTTCTGTCTTAATCTAACTCAAATACTAGGCTTCATGGACAAATTCAGAAAGGTTTCATTAGAGACTAGTGTATATACCTGGCGTTGCCTGGGATTTTATTTTCTCATAAATAATGTTTGTTAAAAAGATTTGAGATCCTGTGTCTCTAATTCCCCAAACTGTCTCACCCAGTACCTGTAACTTTCCCGCATATTCCCCAATCCAATCTGTATTCAGAGTTATTAACATACAGAGGTTGGGTTCCTGAGGGAAATACATTGCCCTCCTCCCTTGCTGCTAGGCCTTGTCTCCATAGCAACTGGCCTATTCAGAGCTCTCTGGCTGAGAATCCTAAAGGCCCCTCCCTGAACTGCGAACCCCAGGATTCCATAGAATCTTCTTAGGCAGCCAATCATATAATGTCTTCGCCTGACACAGCCAATTATATGAGGTCTTCGCCTGCAGCCAATCATATGAGGTCTTCACCTGACACAAATAAACAAACTTTGACTTTTATATATTAGATTAGATGTAACAGAGAGACACTACTTTTGCCAGAGCTGAAGATACAACAGAAGTCCCTGATCCCCCTCCCAGAGGTTTCATCTTGACTTCTTTCCCACACAACACCAGGTAATTCCAGCTTTCTAAAGCTCTGGCCTGCATACCCCTCTCAATACTCAAGACAGTAAAGTGATCAAAGCAGTATGGGCAACAGAGCAGCTAAGCAGTCTAACTGGCATGGCACAAGGAGCCTAACTTGGTGGCCCCTCTGACAGGCTGAGAGTGTGTGATGCGACTAAGGTCACCTAATGGGTTTCCACTACCAGTTGGGGAATTAAACCCTGGTCTCCAGGTTCATAGTCCAGTGCTCAAACCACTATGCCACACTGGCTCTAAAATTGTTGTTGTGTGCCTTTAAGTCATTTCTGACTTACAGCAACTCTAAAGCGAACCTATCCCAAGGTTTTCTGGGGCTGAGAGTGTGCGACACTCAGGGAAGTGACTCCTGCTTGAAGACACTCCTACTTGAAACCCTAGAGAGGTATTAACAGTCAGCACAGGCAATGTTAAAATGGTCCAACCATGTAATCCAGTATAAACCGAAGTGGTTTACAGCCTTATCACATCATGGTGTTATACCGTCATAGTGATGCATTAGTCCCACTTTTTCCTCAGCCTTATCACACAATTTGCTCTCCAGGCACCATTGTGTCACACTGCAGAGTTGTTGTAAATGTGTTTATTCTTTCCAGTGGAAGTAACTCCCTTTCACACAACAATTCAGTCGCCAGTTTGGGTGTGGATATCTGATAGCACTTTCTTCCATCATAATGGTCGTGTGGTTGTAGTGTCATAGCATCGTGATGTCGTGGGGCAATCACATCTGCAGGAACCAAGCATAGAAGCGAGAGGTGGGGTAAAGAGTCTGTCATGATGCCCTAGTACAGATGAAAAACTGTATAAATACCACTATCAAATAATGTGGCAAGGGTGCAATAGAGAGTGTCAGCAGTTAGCCACCCATCACAAGTGTGGCCGGAGGGGAAGCAGAATAATGCGGCATAAAGGAACAGCATGATAAGGCTCTTGGTTAACTAGCGTGGAGACTATTTCCGCGCTAGACTGTTATAGTGCTATTATTCCAGTTTCAACATCCTATGGAATCCTGGGGCTTGTAGTTTAGGGAGGGGCTTTTAGAATTCTTAGCCAGAGAGCTCTTTGGCCTCAGTCAACTACAAGCCCCAGAATTCCACAAGATGTTGAAAGTGGAATAATAGCACTGTAACAGTGTAGTGTGGAAAGGCCCTGAGTGTTGGATTAGGTCTCTGGGAGACCAAGACTGAACTTCTTGTTCAACCATGGAAACCTCCTGAGAAATCACCTTTCTTTCAGCCTAAGAGGAAGGCAATGATAAAACTCTGAAGAAATCTTTCCCAGAAAACCCTAGGAGAGGACCGCTGTAAGGTGGGGTCAACTTGAAGGCCTCTAAGAAGCCCTCAAAGGGATGGGCAATTTAGTCTTTTTCCCACCTTCAGATTTTCAAATCCTCAGGTTCTTTCTGCCCTAGATGTGAAGTAACTTGTACATGTCAGTAAATGCTAGAAAATTAGAGATGGGACAAATCCAGAATTTTCCCAATATGAATCCCTGGAAGGTTCTGGGAATCCATGAATCTCACTAATCTTGAATCTTTCAAATCCTTTTTTTTTTAACGGCTTTAAAAAGCAAGGGAAAGAAGGATAATCTTGGACAAGACACACTTTTTCAGCCTTAGCAAAAGCCTGGGCAAAGGCAAACCTCCCTCTGAAGAAATCTGGCCAAGACAATTGTTGTAGTTTTGCCTGAGGATCTCCCCAGATTGAAAATGACACAAAGGCCCTTTCTACACAGGCAGGAAAATGTGGATTAATCCCACATTTTCCTGCCTGTGTAAACAGGGCCACATACTCCAGTACAGAGATAATCCAGGTCAAAACTGGATTTTCTTTGCATCGCTCCTTATGGTATTGTGGAGTTTGTAGTCTGATGATGCACCAGCACACTTTGGCAGAGAAGGCTGTGACACCTTGTAAAACTACAAACCCCATAATTGTGTATGAAAGAGCTTTGCAAGGGAGCAATACAAAAGAATCTTTCATCTGTCCTTGAAATCTCAAGAACACTGTACCTTCCAGCCAATCAGGCCTTTGGCGGGCCCCGGAGGTGCCAGTTTTTAAAAACAATTTTTCCTTTCTGCTACATGTCTTTGTTATGTGGCTCATGAGAAACCATGACAGAAGTTTCTGTTCTCATCCTATTCTAGCTATAGGTTTACAACCAGGCGCTGGTCTTGTGGAAGGAGATACTTTGGCCTCCGTGTGGCAATCACTGGATGAGATGGTGTGACCTTGCCCTCTGCCCCACTACTTCTGATAGGCATCAGACCCACTGACCCCAGCATTGATACATGCCATTGATTTTCAGCACAGCAAATAGTGCTGAACTTAAATATTACGTGTTCAATTTAAATATCTTAGAATAGAAGCTCAGATGTAATTTGTGAAATTGTTAGCAAAGGCCATTATTACTCCAAGGGAAAAACTCACCTACTTGCCATCTCCCCTTGTATGTCTGGTCACCCAGGTTTTCAGGCGTCCCGGTCTCCAGCAATCTATTTGGTTGGTGGATTCGAAGGATTCATTTTGCCTGTTTTGGCACAGGGATTCAGATTCACAAATCTCGAATCCTTGCTGAGGATTTGAGGATTTGGTTGGCCCATCCCTATCCAAAATGGTTGTGAAAATGAAATTTTGCCCTCATTGGCTCTGGTTGACTTGAAGGGATCTACTTCTTCTACTTCAAGGAGGGGACTGTTGTACCATCAGTATTAAAGATGAAGAACCTCTATGAAGACAAGCAATCTGACAACCCTAATTTAAGGCTGTAATTGTGATTGAATACACAAAGATTCCAAGCCAGACTTTGAAGAGCTAAGCGCTCAAGGCTTGAGGCCTAAAACGGGCAAAGCTGTCAGCTTCTGTTTGTCCCATGTTCAACTTTTTCTTTTTTAAAAATAATCTTCCTGGCCTCAGTGTAATGCCCATGTGAGAAAATGCTTGGGAGTGCTGAAACAAACTGAAATTCTCACCCCTCTCTGTTGGAAAGCTACGTAAATTCTCTACTCTGGATTTCAAAGAATTTCAAATTTTCACATTTCAAAGAACTAGGTGGCAGAATGGCTCCCATGACAGTGAGGTGATGAGTCCACTTTGGGCTGTACTCCGAACTTTAAAGGAACCATCCGGGCCCTGAACTCTGTTTTGAAAATACAGTTGGCTCTCCATATTGGCAAGTTTCACTTTCACAAATTTGATTATTTGTGAGTTTCTCTAAGCCCTGCCCTCCTCTCAGGTGCTGCTTCTCCAGAGGAACATTCCCTTTGGTGGCTCCAATCAGGCCATGCAGCCCTTTAAAATCCTGCCTGTGGCTTCCTCCTGCTCCACCAGCCGATGCCTGACCAGCCCTATTTCTCAGCACCACAAACCCTCTCCCAGTGCCCCACATACCCACACCTGCAGAAGGAGATGTGTGTGAGAGAGGAAGTATACGGCCGCAACGCCGACCCACTTCTTTCCCTCTCTTTTCCCTGACATAGTTTGGACTCTGTGTGCCAGTTCCCCTGACCATACCTTGACCCCCTTCCCACAGACACAAATACACACAAACACATTTTGATATTTGTGGTATTTCCATCTTCGCAGGGGTGGTATGAAGGCTGGGAATGGACTGAGGAAGTGAATTCTTCTCTGTTTCTTACCATTCTCCTAGCTGTTAGAGAGGAGATGGGTCACACTGGTACAATTTGATTATTGGAAACCAAACATGAGTCAGCAGTGTGATGCAACAGCTAGAAAAGCAAATACAGTTCTAGGATGCATCAATAGGAGTATAGTGTCTAGGTCAATTAAAGTAACAGTACTGCTCTATTCTGCTTTGGTCAGACCCCACTGGAATCCTCTATCCAGTTCTGGGCACCACAGTTCAGGAAGGATATTGACAAGCTGGAACGTGTCCAGAGGAGGGCGACCAAAATGGCAGAAGGCCTGGAAACCATGAAGCTCCCTGAGGAGTGCTTTGGCAGCTGGGGATGTTTAGCCTGGAGAAGAGAAGGTTAAGAAGCAACTTGACAGCGATGTTTAAATATGTGAAGAGATACCATATGGAAGAGGAGGCAAGCTTGTTTTCTGTTGCTCCAGGGACTAGGACATGGAACAGCAGATTCAAACTATGGGAAAAGAGATTCCACCGAAACATTAGGAAGAACTTCCTGAAGATAGGAGCAGTTTGACAGCAGAACATGCTTCCTTGGAGTGTGGTGGAATCTCTTTCTTTGGAGATTTTTAAACAGAGGCTGGATGGCCATCTATTGGGGGTGCTTTGATTGTGTATTCCTTCATGGCAGAATGGGGTTGGACTCCATGGGACTGGGGTCTCTTCCAACCCTATGGTTCTATGATTCTGCCCTGTATAACTTTTGGGAATCCATCTTCCACCAGCCTTGCCTTGGGAGGTGGTACACTCCATCCAAGAGCTCCTCCTATATCCAGCAATGGGGAATTCTGATTGTCATCCAAGGGGTAGCCTGGGTAGAATCAGTTTACTGGTCCAGTTCAACCATTGGCTGTGAGCGGATGCTGGACTCCATCAGTAAAATGTTGGAGGGCTTTTCTGCGGCATTGCAGACCCTCCAATGCATCATTTCCCATTAATAAAGCTTATGGTAGAGCAGTACGTGAGTTAGTGCTGACCACCCAAATAACTCTTGGGGAAGCCTGGAAGAACACCCAGTTCTGGAACAAGACAAACCAGGAGCAGATTCCCTGACCCACTGACATGGGAACCGCCAGGCCCCACAGCTACATGATCTTGGTGGTGGTGATGGTTGTATGCCTTCAAGTCATTTCCAACTTAGGATGATCCTAAAGTGAACTCCTATCATGGAGTTTTCTGGGGCTGAGAGTACGCGACTCACCCAAGGTCACCCAGTGGGTTTCCATGGCCAACTGGGGAATCAAACTCTGGTCTCCAGGATTGTAGTTCAGTGCTCAAACTGTGTGATCTTGGACCACTCCCCAAATTCCCTTGGGGTTTATAAGTTGTGCATATAGAAGAATATGATCTCTTGGGAGCTAATGGCAATTCATTCCCATTTCCTACAAGGAAGTGTTGCTCCCATCCTACCCCGGTGCAGGCACCCATGTTGCTCAGATGCGTATGCCTGGCGGTGGCTGATCTGATCCCCATTTCATCTCCTTGGCCAGAGGAAGCTGTTAATGAGGCTTCTCTTCACAAACTGTCACCAAGGGTGGGCATGATGCCTGTTGTCAGTGAAGCTGGGCCTTGGCATGCCTCCTCTGTCACTCAGAGGCTCATCATCCAAATTCTCTTCCACGGTTGTGTGGGGGCAGGATTTGGCTCAGGGCTGCCAGCACTCCAGGAAACAAAGGAACGACTTCAAAATATCAGAAGGCCCAGTCAGATTTTGTCCCCCCCACAAGTCCCTGGCATCCAGCCTAATGTCGTTTATTTCAGTTGGGATTTGGGATCCTCTGCTTTAGAGCTAGAGCTTTTCCTCTAAAAAGTGAATAAGATTCTGGTCCTCAGATTTCTGAATAAAGTGATTTAAACAGGACTGTAGGATTTAAACAAGAATGTAGGAATGACGCACCTAGAGCATTGTCTGCATGAGAGGATTGTTGTTGTTGGTTGTGTGCCTTCAGGTCATTTCCAGCTTGTGGTGACTCTGAGGTGAACCTATCATGGGGTTTTCTGGGGCTGAGAGTGTGTGATGTGCCCAAGGTCACCCAATGCTCCTTATTGTTGTTGTTGTGAAAAAAAATGATATGGAGTATTGTTTACCTTCTAAATACCTTCCACTCCCCCCTCCAAAAAACCCAAACCAAAACAAAACAAAAAACCAAAACACTTGGGGGCCCCTAAAATTTTCTAAAAAAAAAATGAAGGAAATGAAAACTGGCAATATTTTCCTAGTCAGTTACAGGGTATGATTCACCAAGGGGGTAAAATTTGGCCCACCTCAGCTTACATAGATTGGGAGACATGTCTGGGATCCCTGATAGAGGCCTTTCCGGCCTCCAGTTCCCTTTCTAACTGGAGACGGGAATTGAATTCAGAATCTTTTTCATGTAAAGCTCCTCCAGTGAGTGCTCGCTTGTTCCATAAAAATAAAACAAGTTTCCAGTCCTCACTATTCTTAATAAAAGAGGAATATAGGTCACCAGGTCGGATGAAGAGGCCTGACTAGCAGGGGGCTCTGGGACTTCAGACCCAAACAGGTCCGTTCCCATCACTGCTAGTGGACCTTCTAAATGGAAACTCCAGGAGATAAACCTGGAACATTCAGCGTACAAAGCAGGTGCTCTGCCACTGGGCTCTTGGCCTTTTACATCCTCTCAACATTTTTCATAGGAGTGAGTTAAATATTCTTTGGCTGCTGCCGCCAAAAAACTCTGGAGTAAGGATGGATAGAAGATTTAATTTTTTTAAAAAAGTTTAAGAAACAAAAATGAAGTTCTCAAGCATTGGAGACCTTGATGAGGAAAGGTACTGATAGCTTTGCAGTTCAGGACTTAATCTGTGTGAAAATTGTATATGGTTTTTCTCCCACATAAAACAGCTTTTTTTGTGCAAAAATAAGCTTCTCTGTCTCCCTCTCTTTGTAAACAGAATAAGTCCTGAAGTGTGAATAACCTTGTAAAACCCCTTCTATGCATCAAGGAGAAAAATAGTGAAATTATTGATTCTCACCCGTGGGAATGACATTTGCAAAGAGGAGCAGCATAAAGAAGAAAGCTAGCAGCCTCCATTAGCTCTAGTGCTCACCTACATATCTTCCTGGCTATTTCTAGAAGTTACCTGTGCCTTCTTGGGAATGTAGTCCTGGCTGGTTTGTGGCTGTGGGCACCCCCTTCCTCCCTCCTCTGTCAGGTCCAGAAACTGCAGGGCCAGACGCTTGAACAGCAAGAACGGGGATCGATGGTGTGAATAATTCAGAGGGGCCATTGGGGAGGTAGCAGTGTGGGGGCAGGTCAAGGCGGATGGGCCCATCCCAGTGACAGATTCACGGGCCCCATAAGGGCCAGGTCAGCAACACAGTGATTGAGCCCCCAGCTTCAATATGCTGAGGCTAAGGAAAGCTGTGCGCATGCATGCTGCTACAGACACCCCCCAGCTCAATTCTCTTTGTGTGTGTGGTCCCAAAAGCTATCGCGAAATGGAAAAATACCTTAAGTTGGGGCTAGGCAAAGCACAGCAACAGGCCAACCTGGACCTGAGTTGAGTTTCATGGCCCCAAAACCTTCCAAGGCAAATTTTTAAAGGGCTGCATAGCTTGATCTGAGCCACTGAGATGGAAAGTTCCCCGAGAAAATAAGCTCTTGAGGTGGGCGTGTGTGTTCTGGCTGAACAGTCTAAATGCCCCTCCCTAAACTGCAAATCTGAGGATTCCATAGAATAGAATCATGGCAATTTAAGTGGAATGATAGTGTCATAATTCTGGAGTGTGAATGGGCCCTTGGCAGATAGGACTGGATAAAGGGGATCTGGGGATCTGTCTGCGCGAATTGCCTTGCAGAAAAGACACAAACAGCCCCTCACTCCATCTCTCCCTTTTGGCAGCAGCCCACTGTGAAGAAATCAGCCAGGATCCATGAGCATTGTTGATATTGTGTGCCTTCAAGTTCTTTCCCACTTATAGCGACTCTATGGCCATTTCCGCACTAGCCTGTTATAGCGCTGGCCCCTCCCGAAACTGCAAACCCCAGGATTCCATAGAATGTTGCAGGTGGAATCATAGCGCTATAACAGGCTAGTGTGGAAATGGCCTAAGGTGACACTATCACTGGGTCTTCTGGGGCTGTGTGTGTATGACACACCAAAGGTCACCCAGTGGATTTCCATGGCTGAGTGGAGAAATGAACCCTGGTCTCCAGGATGGTGGTCCAATACTCAAACTACTACACATGCAGGCGCATGAGCTAAGCATTTAACCTTTCCTAATGAACATTTTCATGTTAATCCACTGTTAATAATGCAGGTGAGAAAAGCTGACAACCCTCTCAGAAAGGCAAGCAAGTTTGGGAGAGATTGTGTCCCTTTAATCAGATATTTTCCAATCTGTTCCTCTTCTACTCTTAATGACGTGCACTCAGAGCCGTCCCAAGACATTTTGGCATCTGAAACAAAACACAGGATGACACCTGTCCCTTCCCTCTCCAGGCAGAAAAGCCAACCAGAGGGGCAACTTGAAGCTTTCTTCAACACCATTACAGCACCTTCCACGGCACCTGAGAGAATTTAGGGCATGTTGTGCGACATACAACTTCTGCCTCCCAGGATCTGCTCCTCAGGCAGCTGCTTCACTTTGTCTAATGATAGGGCCGGGCCAGCATTTGTTGTCCACAGAGGGCATCTTTCCTTTTCCGATGGGTATGCATAGCCCTGGCAATGACAAGAAAGACTGGAGGCTGGAGTTCCTCTGACTTTCTTGGCTTATGGCTTGCAGAGGAGGGGGAAAAGGGTGGGTGGGCCATGACCGGAACAAAACATAAGAAGAACTCAATTGCTCCAGGTCACAGATCCCCCTTGTCAAATATCCTGTTTTCCAAATCTTGAAAATGTTAATGTACCCTCCAAGTGATCTCTTTAAACAGGGACAATCACACCAAATCCTCTGTTGTCCCATTTTCCCAACTACTTTTAAAATATCTCGGTTTCTCTCTTTTCCTCCTAGGTTTCTGCTTTGTCCTTGCGGTTGACTTCTGTCACTGAAAGGTAAGTTCAAAGTGCAGAAGTCATTTCTATTCTATTATACTTCCACAGGAGGGAGAGGAGAGAGGAGTTTTGCCCTTCCCAAACTCAGTACATAAATTTCAGAGTTTCTTTGCTTAAAATAGCCATTTTGTGTGTTTTCCCACATTAAGGACTATTTCCATCTTGTTTCCTGAACAAACCTTTTTGACCACACTTCAGTGTAGCTTGGCCACATGCCTCCCAGTTTTCATCTGTGAAATTTTACTTTTTTGGATGATGGCTCTCGTAACTCAGCTAGCCCTTTGTAGAGGATTCAGAGTAGGTTGAAATCTAAAATAAATAATGTTTCAGATCCCTCCCATTTCTCACAGTGGCCACCTGGATGCTTCCATGCAGGACTGCAACTGCGGTTTATTCCCCCGACAGTTGGCATCCTGAGATAGATGGCCTCTGCCCCTGAAACTTCCATTTAGACCTCATGGCCATCAGCCAGCAATCAGTGCTGGTCCAAAACATTGTGCTACCTGAGGTGAAGGACAAGATGGTGACCACATACACACCATTCTAGATAAAGAAGTAGGTGGGTGGACAGTGGCATCACTAGCGAGGTGTGGGCTGTACCAAGTGACACCAAAATAACTGCCTGCCCCTTCTCCCCCCGGACAAGAGCCTATATAGCTTAATGTAGGATAACCACCTCTTTTTTCTTATGACTGGATGAGATCCCCAGTTCTTTCATACACACAGAGCCAGATGGATAGATCGGGATGCCCAGAGGGTGGGTTCCTATGACTGTAGACCAAGATCCCTGGAATTCTGGCTCATGGATGGAAAAGTCTCCATGGGGGTGAAACCATGAGTTACTGCACTGGGTGAAACTAACCCTGCAGATGACACTGACGGTGTGCTGAATTTTCCAGCCCCCAAACAGAGAGATGTTCCATGTAATGTAGGACACGCAGCCACTGGGTGACATCAACCCCAGTGATGCCACTGGTAGTGGACCAATGGATGAATCTTTACTTTGATACTGGGAATGAGATGGCATCCTTCAGTCTTTGTGGGTCATCTCCAAGCAGGAGACAAGGGTACAATTTTTCCAGTTTTGGGGGGCTCAGCTCCAGGCAAGGCACTGTGCAAATCTCTGGCTCAGCTATTAAAGCAGCAACCTGCTACAATTTTGCAAGGATTAATTGATTTGTTGCTGCAACTTGAAAAGACTTTCCAGGTGGTCTATGTAGTTACAGTCAGCCCTCCTCATTCAATAGGGTTAGGGGAGCAGGACCCCCCGCAAGAGTGGGAAAACTGCAAATATCAAAATGTGTCTATGTGTTTGTGAGGCGGGGGCCAAGGCATGGTGGGGAGAATGGGCACCCAGGGTCCAAACCAGGTCAGGAAAAGGAGAGGGAAAGGGGGTGGGTCAGCATGGTGGCCCTATATTTCCTCTCTCTTGCCCATCTCCTTCTTGGGTGTATGTGGGACATTAAGAGTGGGTTCACGATGCTGAGAACTTGGGCTGCGATCTATCCTTAACTGGCCAGGCAGCAAATGATAGTGGTGGAGGAGGAGGAAGACCAGAGACAGGTGTTTAAATGGCCGCGCAGTCTGATTGAAGCTGCAGAGAGGGAAGGTTCCCCTGGAAAAGAAATGCTTGAGGGGAGGGCAGTGGCTGGAGAAACTCACAAATAATCAAATCCATGAAAGTTAAACTCACAAATGTGGAGGATTGACTGTTCTCGTTTCATTTCCTTCTTCTCTCCCAGTGCTTAGTGCCAGGGATCACCCTCTGCTCTTCTTTCCTCTTCATCCATCTTCCGGCTTGCAGCGAGTGTGTTTGCTACTTGATTCCTAACAATGTCATCACCAGGGGTGTCCATAAGTCTCAAGTTTCAGCCTGGAAGCCCCAGTGCCTGGGGTGATCTTGAACTGGCAGAGAACATCAGAGACAGAACTAGGAAAAGTTACTGTTGGAGGACTACGAAGCCCCCAGCCAGCTTTCTCAGTTCTGTCCTGATGACAGTCACATAGCCTAAGGAACACAAGGCAAACCATGTATGGCACGCACGGTCCTGTTCTCCAGCCGCTGGCCGCTGCGTCCTTTCACCTCACATCTGCCCCCTAAGCCAACTTTGCCTCATAACAGAGGTGACCTGGCTCTTCCAGCATGCCTGTCCACTCTGTGAAGAAGTGAGGTCACGTCAGTACCACTGACTCTTCACCTCTGTGTGGATACCTGAAATTTAATTCCCGGACCAATGTCTTAGGCCCAAAATTGATCTCCAGGGGCCTAGGTTTTAACAGGGTCTGCCCCCTGCTCCATCCTGTTTCGGTTGCCCCCAGAAAATCCGTTCTGCCTTCCTTCAAGTCTGCGAGCACGTGCAGTGGCTTATGGCAATAGCGGAAGGCTTTGCAGGAATGCGGCTCCCAAACCCAACGGAGCCATATTTCAGCATTACTGTAGCGCAGTGCTGGCGCTCATCCGTTCCCATCCCCCCTCATTATTTATTGCCTCATTTTCTCTGTGGCGCCGCCGGCTGCCAAGGGAGCGAACGAGCCCAGCCGTGCTCTCTCCATCCCCCCGCCCCGCCTCCCTATGGCTGGCTGAAATTGCTAGATGGAATAAAATAGGGAAGGCAGGCTGTGGGGTGCGGAACACGGCAAGGTGATGGAGGAAGGGGGGAACGATGAGGCGGCCATTTTAATTTGGGTTACAAAGGAAAGATGCGGCTGTGGTCAATGAGGTTTTGCAGTGGCACGTCTTGGGGATGTGCTTGATTCTCCACTTGGCGTGGGTTGTTTGTGTGAGACTTTTTAATGATCGGGCAGAGGGCACATGGGGAGAGATAGTAAGAAAAATAAAGCCAGCGTCTCAAGTCAAAAGAACCCTTTCCACTTGTTGTGGGCACTCCTCCCCTCTCCCTCTCAAAGCATTCTATGGGAAGTCAATACAGTTGGCCCTCCACATTTGTGGGTTTGACTTTAAAAGATCTCATTATTTGCAAGTTTTTCCAACCCCTGCTCCCCCACCCTCACCTCTGGCACCTCTTTTCCAGGGAACCCTCCCTCTTGCAGTTCGATCAGGTCACGCGGCCCCTTAAAAACCTGCCTCTGGTTCTTCTCCTCCTTCACCAGCCACTGCCTGGCCAGCTAAGGACAGATCGCAGTCCAATTTCTCAGCACCACAAACCCCCTTCCGATGCCCTCCACGCACCCAAGGGATAAGATGGGTGAGAGGGAGGAAGTATAGGGCTGCCCTGCCAGCCCACCCCCTTTCCTCCTCCTTTCCCTGATCTGGTTTGGATCCTGGGTGCTCATTCTCCCCGTCATGCTTCACCCCCCTTCCGACACATACACACACACACACTTTGATATATTTTGAATGAATTAATACACAAATAAACTGTGGTTTCCCCACATTTGTGGGGATCCTGCATGCCTAGTCCTAACGAAATGGTAGGCCGACTGTACTTCAGTTGTTGTAAACTGAATTCAAAATACAAAAATCATTGGCATTCAACAAAGCAGAGGGAAGAAGATAGGAAGGGTTGGGTGGAATTTTATCCTTCTCTGGAGGCGTCGGCAAAAGCAACCCACCACAGCCTCTCCTAGCATATGCATTCTGTCTCATTAATAACTTCTGCCATCTTGAGGACACTCTATTGTGCCTTGGCCCCCTTCCCACAGACACACACATACCCAAATTCTGATATTTGCAGTTTTCCCACTTTTGCGGGGGTCCTGTGCCCCTAACCCTAGTGAATGTGCAGGGCTGACTGTACTTCCTGAAGTGACAAGAATAAAGGGAGAAAGTGGTGGCCATTTCAGTGCTATGGCCCATGTTAAGCCCTGATTCTGCATCAGCGGGAAAACAGAACAGTGGATTCATGCCCCCATTGCCCAAGCACTGCCTACCCATACTGGAACAGATTGTGACATCAGAAAGCATGGCACTTAATCTCCTCAAAGAGAGGTTTTAGAGTCTTCAGTTCATGTGGGCAAACAAGAGCCAAGAGAAGGAGAAGCATCTAAGATCCTAAAACCTGAATGTGAACGGGTGCACTTAGCCCTCATTTGGCTGGCAGGTAAACCTACCTGGATAGGGAGTGGATTGCCCTGACGGTGTGCACCTTCTGATGAAATGCAGGTTGCCAAATGACTGCAACAACCAGTCCAGCCAGCTCTGGTGCCTTTCAACAATAGCCAGATGTGCAGAAATCAATAGAGGTGTAACATTTCATGCTTTAGAGATAAATGTTATGTTGCTTACTAAGGTCTACAGGTGAATCGGCCATTTGAAGGAGGGTTTGCTTGCCTGAGTCTATTGGGAAGGGCAAGACTCTGATCCTACTCTCCTTTCCTCTCCTTGCTGAGTTAACTGAAGGTGAGCTATGTTTACATTTTAAACTCAGTTTGCAGCAACTGAGGATAAAGGAGGAATGTGGAGCAGGAGAGAGAAAATGGGAAGTTTTAAATGCAGCTGAAAAAGGGGGATGACGGAGGATGAACCAGAACCGCCCCTGCCAAATGGACCCTGGATTTAAAGTCAGAACTAGAGGGGCTGAATTTCTCAACCTCTTTTTTAGAGGTCTCAATCCCAGATTTGAGTCAAAGAAGAGCAGACCCTGGAATAAACTATCTGATGTTAAGTCTACACTTATACTGGGAACCCTGACTTATCTGATAGGTTAGGGACCAGAGCACTGCCAGAAAATAAAACTGGTTGAAAAGTGGAACCCAGTCTTTCATCAGTTCTTCTCCTCTTACCTTCTTTCAGTAGGGAACATGAGGGAATTATGGATGCTCGCTTGTTCCCTACCGGAAGAAGGCACAAGGAGAAGAACTGACAGAAGAGTGGTCTCACACCAAAGGAAAAGTACATGTCTATCATTTAAAATGGTCAAAAGAGTGGAACATCGAAAAATGAGTTGTCAAAGAGTGGGAGATCCCTATCCATAGATTCAGCTCTGGATTTACTGTGTAGGGTTACCAATTGGATTCATGACCATGTAGTGGTGTAGCTACTGGAGATGGGGAGGAAGTTAGGGCATCCTCTTCCAAAATAAGCATTTTGCCCCACCAATGACATTTTCCTTCAGTTTTCAAATGTGTAGCATTGCGGAGGGTGAGATACCGAAAATCTTTTTACACCTGGAGCTCCTTCATATTTGCTGCTGGGTTCATATGCTCTTGGTTGCTTTTCCCTGCCTCGTTTTTCTGGGTGCCTAAATAATATTTTAGTTTTAGTTTAGCTTTAGTCTGAAGTTTTAAGCTAGTGGAATGCTAGAAATTTGGAGGATGAAGGAACATTTCATGAGGGGACTGTATCTCCCTGTATAAACTGACCCAGTCTCTGAGATCCTCAGGAGAGGCCCTTCTCTCAGTCCCACCACCATCGCAAGCACGGCCGGTGGGGACGCAAGAGAGTTCCTTCTCAGTGGCTGCCCCTAGACTCTGGAACTCCATTCCTGGAGAGATCAGAATGGCCCTCTCCTTGTTGCTAAAACTTTTTTATTCAGGCAGGCATTTAAAACAGAACGTTTTTAAAGAATTGGCTAGGGCTGCTCTACTATTTTAATTTTGCTTGCTATCTTTAAATCTCTTTTTTAGCTGTTTAAATTCTTTAATAGTTCTGTTTCTGCTTTAATATAAGAGATTCCATCTAAACGTTAGAAAGAACTTCCTGATGGTAAGAGCGGTTTGGCAGTGGAGTCTGCTGCTTGGCAGTGCGGTAGAGTCTCCTCCTTTAGAGGTTTTTAAACAGAGGTTGGATGGCCATCTATTGGGAATGCTTTGATGGTGAATTCCTGGATGGCAGATTGGGGTTGGACTCAGTGGCCCTTGGGGTCTCATCCAGCTCTATGATTCTATGCTGGGAAGCAGAGCCCCATTCCACACAACAGCTTCCTTGTTTTTCACAAGTATCTTATCTCTATTTGTCAATCATTGTTCCAAGAGGACGAAGAGGAGGGCGGCCAAAAAGGTGGAAGCCCTTGAAACTATGCCATACGAGGAGAGACTTAGGGAGCTGGGTAGGTTTAGCCTGGAAAAGAGAAGGTTGAGAGAAGACATGATAGCTATGTTTAAATATCTGAAAGGGTGTTATATGGAGGATGGAGCAAGCCTGTTTTCTACTGCGCCAGAGATTAGGACATGCAGCAATGGCTTCAAAGTTCAGGAAAAGAAATTGCACCAAAACATTAGGAAGAACTTCCTGACAGTCACAGCTGTTCGGCAGTGGAATATGCTGTCTTGGGGTGTGGTGGAGTCTCCTTCTTTGGAAGTTTTTAACACAGATTGGATGGCCATCTGTCAAGAATGCTCTGATGGTGTAGTCTTGCATGGTGGACAGTTGGACTCAATGGCCCTTGTGGTCTATTCCAGTTCTATGATTCTATAATTCTACGAAGCTAGATTGGATTAGCATCCTGAGTAACTTTCCTAACTTAGAATGGAGTTGTTATAATAAAGCCTTTAGTTTGTTTTATCTCATTGAATTACCTCTCCTGGCATTTTCAGGGAGTGGTGGAAACAGCAACAGCAACAGCATGTTTAAACATTTGAAGAGATGTCATAGGGAAGATGGAGCAAGGTTGTTTTCTGCTACCCCAGAGACTAGGACACGGAGCAGTGACTTCAAACTTCAGGAAAAGAAATTCCACCTAAACATTAGGAAGAACGTCCTGATGGAAAAGCAGTTTGAAAGTGGAATACATTACCTCAGTGGAGTGCGGCAGAGTCTCCTTCTTTGGAAGTTTTTAAACAGAGGTTGGATGACCATCTGTCTGAAGTGCTTTGATGGTGTATTCCTGCATGGCAGAATGGGGTTGGACTCAATGGTCCCTGGTGTCTCTTCTGCCTGTATGATTCTACAATTCTATGTATAAAGCAATTAGACATAGAAGATATGTGTATGCATGTCTATGTATAAAACAATCAGATGGCCCCTGGATTTTCTTCCAGCTCTATCATTCTATGTATAAATCAATTAATGTGTGTGCTACTTTGAGGCCCAAATTTGAGCAAAAAGTGGTATACAAAAGAAGAAGAGGAAGAAGAAGAAAAAGAAAAAGAAGAAGGCGGTAAATGCCTTCATTTTGCTCCCCTTTAGGTATAATCCTTTATGAGTTCCCAATCCCCATCAGTCTTTGAACATGGCTACAGACAGTGATTGTTGCATAACAGAAATTTTTACAAGACTGGTTTCACTTTCACACAACACATTGTCAATGGCAAGTGTATCTGGATGCAGGCCATCACAGATAAGGCAAGAGTTGATTTTATCATGTTCTCTTGAACCTCTCGGCACACAATGTTCTCTCCCTCTCCGCCCAATGGGCACACTGAGGTTGCACACCCCCCTCCTTGGCACACCCCTCCCTGGTGCCAGGTAGCACCCATGTGCAATACTATCCCAAGGATCCCCAGCAGGCAGAACCCACAGGTGACTTTGGATTTTCCTTTGTTTCCCTTCCAACTCTGTCTGCTTCTCTCCCTAGTGCCGGCAGCTCTGTCTGGGATCGCAGCCTTTGGTGCTAATTAGTCTGTGATTAATTGCACTGGGGCCCTGATATTGATGGTGCCTGCCATTCCCTGATTGGATTCATGTCACTTAATGTGCTAAGCGGGAACCACCGGTGTTCATCAGGCCGGATTCAAAGGACAGCTTGCCCTGGACCTGCTCACCAGTGGAGCTGCTTTGCTGGCCAGCCTGGTATCTGTTGATCAGACAGCTTCTAAGCAGCTGCTAGTCAGAGAGACCCACACACTCAGAACAGGTGCCTCAGTTCTGGCAGAAAATATCCTGGCTCAGGAAAAGGTTTTTGAGGTATCTACGATCTGGTGGAGAATGCGCAGTTATGGTCCAAACTCCAATGCCCGCAAATGCTTGAACCTGGCGCTTGTTGGTGGTCTGAAGTCCAGTTGTAAACTGCATTGGAAGGGAAATGGGAGAGGAGGAGAAAGGGTCTAGTAGCACCTTTAAGACTGGTTTTATTTCAGCATGGGCTTTCATGGATATCAATTCACTTCTTTCAGGTGCACTAATGGAGTGCAATACTATTTGCAATTACCTGTCATGTTCAACTCCATCAACGCTGCCTAAATACCATGAAGACATCAAATCCTGTCTGATCTTGGAAGCTAAGTGAGTTCAGACCTGGTTAGGTATTTGGATGGGGGACCTCTGAGGAATGCCAGGTACTGTAGGGGCTTGCCATAAGTCAACAGGCAACTTGAAGGCATATACCCACAGAGGTCATTAATGCAACTGAAGGAAGAGAATGATATCCACGAAGCATCACCTTTTATTTCAATACGAGCTCTCCTGGATGTCAATTCAGAGTCACTGATGGACTACAACACTATCTAATATATAAAAGTCAAACCTTGTCTGTTTGTGTCAGGAGAAGACCTCATCTGATTGGCTGCCTAAGAAGATTCTATGGAATCCTGGGATTTGCAGTTTAGGAAGGGGCCTTTAGAATTCTCAGCCAGAGAGCTTTGACTAGACCAGTTGCTATGGAGATGAGGCCTAGCAGCAAGGGAGGAGGGCAATGTATGTCTCTCAGGAACTCAGTCTCTGTATGTTAATAGCTCTGAATAAAAATTAGATTGGAGAATATGGGAAAAAGTCACGGGCACTGGGTGAGACAGTTTGGGGAATTAGAGATACAGGATCTCAAATCTTTCTAACAAGATAGGAGAAAATAAAATCCCGGGCAATGTATAGCAATATATATATATGCTAGTTTTCAATATTTGTCATATTGGAATATTTGACCATCTGAAGAAGTGGGTTGATATCCATGAAAGTTCATGCAGAAATAAAACAAATAAAAGGTGATGTTGAATTCCTTCCCAATCTGCCCCAGCCACCATTTTCCATTTTGGGAGGGGGGGTATGTGACAGGCTATCTCACCTTTCTTTTTGAAAATGATTGTAAATTGCTACATATTTGGTCTCCAAATATGGCCCTCCAATTTTGTGGCCCATGGAGGTCCCCAGGCAAGCCCTGCCCCCCTGGAGAACTTTACTCCTGTTCCAAAAGCACACCCCTGGAGCCTCCTATGATAGGAAGCTTCATTATCTATGTCAGTGGTTCTTAGCCTGGGGTCTGTGGAGCCCTCACAGGGATCGGCAAAGCCCTGCTGCTGGAGACTGACAGCAGTGGTAGCAACAGGGATGTGGCAGCAGAGGGGGCAGGTGCCGAAACTGCTCCCTCATTTGCGAACAAGGGAGCAGTTGGGGCATGTGCGCACGCGTGCTGCCATGTCCCTTTTGTCAGAGAGGCAGCAGCTGTCTCTGACAAATTGCTCCACTGTTCACAAATGAGGGAGCAGTTTCAGCACCCACACCCCACCCCTGCCGCCGCATACCTGATGAAAGGGACATGGCGGTAGGCGTGCACAAACGCCCAACCTATGAGTTTGGAGACCAGGATTTGAATCCCTACTCAGCCGTGGAAACCAACTGGCAGCCTCTGGTAAATACCATTTTTCGAGCCTCAGAGAAAGTTAACAGCAACAAATCTTGCCCTGAAACCCTCATGATATGTTCTTAGGGTAGCCATAAGTCAGTTTTCAAAGGAGAGAGACATGATGGCTAGAAGGAATCTCCCCCTGTCAGTGGCACTTTGTTGTTATGTGCCTTCAAGTCATGTCTGAGTTATGGCAAGCCTAAGATGAACCTATTGCAAGTTTTTTTTCTTTTTGCAAGATTTGTTCAGAAGTGGTTTGCCTTTATGTTCCTCAGAGGCTGAGAGAATGGGATTTGCCCAAGGTCAGCCCGTGCCTGAGCAGAGATTTAAATCTTAGTCTCCAAAAGCCTTAAATAAATAAATAAATGTTTACATATTTAAATCTTTGGGTTAAGTCTTGGGAGTCACCAGCAACAAATTATATTGGCAGGGGGTCCTTGTTAAAGAAAAGGTTAAGAACCACTGATCTATGTTCATGGATCAGACAGGGTGGACATTCCCTTTTTTGGCTTTTCTTCTCCATGAGACTGCCTCCCAGGCAAAAGGTGTTTTCCAGCTCTCTGGCCTGGACCTCCTGTTATGTCAAGACAGTGTGGCCCCATCTCCTGAAGCTCATACTTTCCCATGACCCCATGCATCAAAGGAAATGCAGCTGTGAATGAAGTACTGCAAAACGGCTACAATCAGGCTTGGCCAGGCATGGCAGAGATGGTGGTGCCCTCTGACGATGAAGCCCACCCGTAGCTGTGGGCAGAGGACTGGGGCTGGGTCTCAAAGGTCCAGTGTGTGCTTCGGCCACATGGATATCCCAGGATAGCAGGGGTGCAGCCTCATCCTTTGATGTCATTTGATCCACGCAGAACTGCTGGAATAGATATGCCCTCCCATTATATAATTGGTATCTCCCACTTTCTGTCCAGCAGGCTTCCAGGACCTAATTTGTTTTGTTTTACTTCAAACCTCCAGGTCCACAGCCCAGAGTCAACTACAGAACGGAGGGTATAGGAACAGAGCAAGGTGCCTGTTTGCAGCAGACATTCACCAGATATTTAGTGGGGTGAACCTGCCTATACAAGTCCAACTCTACCTGTAAGTTCTTGCAGTCAGGGCTTTGAATGCTCAGAATCAGCCAGCAGATCTGCCAAAAGACTGGGTCAAAGGCAACTGGTTCATACGCCCTTTTTACAGGAAAGGAACACAGAGGATGTATCTACAGCACACAAACATGATAGGCCCTCCACATTTCTGGGTTTCACTTTCACAAATTTGATTATTTGCAAGTTTCTCCAACTCCTGCCCCCAACAGCTCAAGCATTTATTTTCCAAGGGAACCTTTCCAAGCCTGCACAGCCCTTTAAAAACCTGCCTCTGGTCCTTCTCCTCCTCTACCAGGAGCTGCCTGGCCAGCTAAGGACAGATTGCAGCCCAGTTTCTCAGCACCACAAACCCTCTCCCAATGTCCTACACACACCCAAGGAAGGACACGGGGGGGGGGGGAGAGGAAGTATAAGGCCACTATGCGGAACCACCACCTTCTCTTTCCTTTCCCTGACCTGATTGGGACCCTAAGTACCTGCCATGCCTCTTCCCACTTTGTTATTTGTAGTTTTTCTATTTTTGCAGGGGTCCTGTGCCCCTAACCTTAGTGAATGTGGAGGGTCTACTATATAGCACTTTGATACCACTTTAACCTCCATGGCTCCATCCCATGGAATCCTGGGATCTGTAGTCTCGGGCGGTACATAGAATCCCTTGAACTATAGCATTAAAGCTCTCCAGTACCCAAGCATTCTTAAGTACCTCTGAAAACTGCAGAGCCAAAGATTCCATAGAAAAAACCATGGTGCTTAAAGTGGTGTCAGCTTCTTGTATTTGTGTGGTGTGGATACGCCAAGAGGCTCAGAGATAAACACTTTGCTCAAGGGCAACCCTGAGTGATAATTCCACACACACACACACCCATTAAGTCAGTAACCTTTGGCAATTGACTGCAGATCATTCAGAGATCGACCAATAGATCTTGATCTTCAAAGAAGAGGGTTGGCATCATGTTGGAGACATTTCTTTTTCTCCTCAGGCTGCAAAGGGTCCAGAAAGAAAAGAAGCCATTTTATTTACCTCTTTCTTTTCCTTTTACAACAGTCCGATCTGGAGAAATTACCAGCTGTGTTTGTAATGGTGCAGAGTGAAACATGACCAACTAGGTACCTTCCAACCTTTCACAGATGAAAGCTGGGACACACACATGGCCAAGCAATGCCAGAATGCAGTCAAGATGGCAAAAGTTATTAATGAGGAAGAAGACACCGCCTTTGTCTGGGCCTGCTGAGAAGGCCAAAAGTCCACTCGCCTCTTCCTCTTGCTGAGGCCATTTCCGCACTAGACTGTTATAACGCTGTTATTCCACTTGCAACATCCTATGGAATCCTGGGGTTTGCAGTTTTGGGAAGGGCCAGCCGGCCCCTCCCGAAACGGCAAACCCAGGATTCCATAGGATGTTGTAAGTGGAATAACAGCGCTATAACAGTCTAGTGCAGAAATAGCCTGAGTTAATTAAGAACAGACTGCTTTTGCACCTTAACCTCACTTTGTAGCAGTGGAAGTAGGCTGAGGACAAAGGGGGAAAGTGAGAGGAGGAGAGAGAAACTGGGATATTTTAAAAGCAGCTGAAAAAGTGGGAGTACAGGGGATTAATTGGGATAGTTGAAAAATTATGGAACTATTCTACTTGTTGCTACAGAACCAACCACTTTTTAAAGGTACAGGGGTGAGGCACGTAAAAAAGGAAAATTGACATCCTTGTGGAAATGTGTGAAGTGAGGATGGTGGGGATAAATTTAGAGGAAGAGGAGGATTCTTGTGGTTTGGGAGACATGCCTTGGAGACGGTTGCCAAGTTTTAAAACTAGCCCTGTTCCTGTGCTTTTAAGCAAAAATTCAGCATGCAGAACTTTACATCCAAAACACCCAGAACAAGTCTTTTAAAAATGTAATTGGCATTGTTTCTGTGCATTCCAGGAATGCTATTACAACCATTGGCTTTTTGTGCTACTTCCTGCCAAGGAATCTGTACTGGTCTCCATCTTTCTGTTTCCCAATCCTTTTTCTGTTTTTGAACCTAGGACAATGCTTTCTGCACAAGTGTGTTGGCCTAAGGGTCTGGGGGGGGGGCTGCTTGGGCAATGTTTGGAAACCAGAATGGTGTGTTGTTGTTGTTCTTTGTTGCTGTTTTGTGCTTTTGGGTCATACCTGGTAAGGAGGGGGCTGTCCTCCCTATGGGGAGGGAGTTCCGAACACTGGGAGCAGCCACCAAGAAGGCCCTCTCCCTTGTTCCCACCAAATGTACCTGAGGGAGTGGTGGGACAGAGAGAAGGGCTTCTCTGGATGATATTAAGCCTCTAATGGGTTCACAAAGGGAGATACAGTCCTTCAAATAAAGCAGCCAAAGATGAAAGGCAGGGTGGGATAGCAGTTAGGGACCATAACTCGGGAAATCTATGTTCTAGCATCCATTATGCCATGAAATTCCTTCATTATCCTCTTGGGCCAGCCCCTCTCTGCCCCTCTCTCAACCCAGCCTACCTCACAGGGTTGTTGTGAGTATAAAGTGAAATAAAGTGAAGAGGACGAGACCCAAGTAAGCTTAGGCTTGGAGCTTAAGTAAGAATGATGTGTAGCATGCATTCATAAATAAAGGCAGCCCTCCACATTTGTGAGTTTCACTTTTGCGGATTTGATTATTCACAGATTACTTGCTGCCACCTCTGCTGCCTCTCTATGCCATTTTCAGTAGGGACTGCAAGCCTTGTGAGTCTGAGAAACTGCGAACGAGGTTTGTAAGTCCCTCTTAAAAATGGTTTGGGGCAGCAGTGGAGGTGGCTGTAAGCCCCACCAGCCCCCCATTTCTGCCTTGTGAAGGAACCCTGATGCCACAGTGGGTTGAATATGTTGATCTTCCTTTTGTGTGTGTTAAATATGGTTTGGGAGGGTCTAGAGTTATTCACAGTTTTTCCACTTTCACGGGGGTCCTGTGCCCCTAACCCTAGCAACTGTGGAAGGAAGACTGTAAGAGGTTGAAATCTGTTAAGATTCCTGTGGTGGCATGGGGCCAGACACAAAATTCATAAGCAGGGGGAGGGAGAATTGACCCTCCAAGCGACCACAGATGCTCCCCTACCAGCCCAGCTGCCAGTACACCCTCCCTCCTCCAAGCTGACCTTCCCAACCCTCTCACATTTTTGGCTGTCCCAAGTTCCCCCAAGGCTGTTTCCATTCCCATTTGGACAGGCTGAAACACAGGAGAGGGTTGTAGGCTAGAATCTCCAGTTTCCTGCCTAGCAAGGAGGGGCAAAGGTTGGCTCCCACAGGCCTCTTGCTTGCCGGCTGGCAGGGAAGTTTGCCAGTAAGGCTTCACGCTGCCGCCGCCTCTTGTCTCGCCAGCCTGCTCCCAACAGAGGCCCGTGGTTTCACCTCGTCTCCATCTCTCTTCACACCTCGCTTGGCATTTCCTTGGATCACTCGCTCTGCTGCCCTCCGTGGAGGCAAAAAAAGCAGCCTGCAAGGGGTTAAGATGGACGGGCCTGACAAAGAGGAGGTCGTCCGCATGCTAGGGACAGGAAACAAGGGCAAGATGTGACTCTTTGGAGTTTACAGATCCTGTAATCTCCAAAACATCTGGCTTGCCCTGGCTGAGGGCTTCTGGGAACTGTGGTTCAAATATGTAACTTTTCCAATGGTGATGGTGGTGGTTGCCCCCAAAGCATTCCCTGATTTTGTTCTTTCCCAAAGGAGCATGGCTGGCATTAGCTCCAGGAGGTTTGGCTGGTTGGGCCTGGAAAGGATTACTGTAGTCAAAATTCACAGAGGATGGACAAGGGTTGACAGGGCTCCTGCATTTTTAATTGTTGTCTAAAAGTGTGTGTGTGTGTGGGGAGGGGATTATTACCTGGTTATGTGGCAAGCAAGCTGTGTTTAAATATTTGAAGGGATGTCATGTTGAGGAGGGAGCGGGCTTGTTTTCCGCTGCTCCGGAGACCAGGACAAGGAGCAATGGATTCAAGCTGCAGGAAAGGAGATTCCACCTGAACCTCAGGAAGAACTTCCTGACGGTAGAGCTGTCTGGCACTGGAATGTGCTGCCTCAGTGGAGTGTGGTGGAGTCTCCTTCTTTGGAGGTTTTTAAGCAGAGGCTGGATGGCTGTCTGTCCAAAGGGCTTGGATGTGGGTCCCTGCATAGCAGAGGGTTGGACTGGATGGCCCCTGGGGTCTCTTCCAACTCTAGGATTCTATGATTCTAACTTCTGCTAAGACTCTGTCCAATTTTGTCTGACAGTTCGGATTTCCGCATGAGGCTGTTATAGCGCTATGATTCCACTTTCAGCATCCTATGGAATCCTGGGGTTTGCAGTTTCGGGAGGGGCCAAGTGGCCCCTCCCGAAACTGCAAACCCCAGGATTCCATAGGATGCTGAAAGTGGAATCATAGCGCTACAACAGCCTCGTGCGGAAATGGCCAGTGCCAGAATGGGCCACAGATAGGAGCACTGTACCAGGTTCCAAGAGGGGGGTTACCTCCGTGGGCTATTTCTGGCCTTCCTGCAAGCAGTTACAATTGGCCTTTCACATTTATGGGTTTGACTTTCATGGATTTGATTATTTGTGAGTTTCTCCAACCCTTGCCTCCTGCAGCTCACACACTCCTTTTCCAGGGGAACTCTCTCTCAGCAGCTCTGATCAGGCTATGCAGCCCTTTAAAAACCCATCTTTGATCCTCTTCTTCCTTCACCACCAGCCGTTCCCTGGCCAGCTAAGAACGTCTCATGCCCCAATTTCTCAGCACCTCCAAGGAAGGAGATGGAAGTATACGGCCACCATGCCAACCCACCTGCTTTCTCTCTCCTTTCTCTGACTTGGTTTGGACCCTGTATGCCTGTTCCCCCCACCATGCGTTGGTTCCCTTCCCACAGCCACACACACACACATTTTGATATTTTTGCTCTTCTGCTTCTGCAGGGATCCTGCGCTCCTAAACCTAGTGAATACAGAGGGGCAACTGTAATCAGCTGTTCTTGGAAACAGGGTGTTGAGTAAGGTAGCGCCTCCTGTACTGTTGTTCCTTTCTTGTTCACCTTATTCCATCCCATTCTATCCTGAACAACCCTGTGAGAGAGAGCTGGCCAAAAAAGAACCCCCAGTAACCAATCTAATGGTGTGAGTATTGGAAGCTAGAGCAGAGAAGGGGGGCGACCAAAATGGTGAATGGTCTGGAAGCCATGCCCTATGAGGAACGGCTTAGGGAGCTGGGTATGTTTACAGAAGAGAAGGTTAAGTTTAAATATTTAAATATTTAATGTTTAAATATTTGAAGAAATGTCATGTTGAGGAGGGAGTGGGCTTGTTTTCTGATGCTCCAGAGACTAGGACAAGGAGCAATGGATTCAAGCTGCAGGAAAGGAGATTCCACGTGAACCTCAGGAAGAACTTCCTGATGATCAGAGCTGTCCGGCACTGGAATATGCTGCCTCAATGGAGTGTGATGGAGTGTCCTTCTTTGGAGGTTTTTAAGCAGAGGCTGGATGGCCATCTGTTGGGAGTGCTTTGATGCATGTTCCTGCGTAGCAGGGGGTTGGACTGGATGGCCCCTGGGGTCTCTTCCAACTCTATGATCCTATGATCCCATTTCTCAGATCAACACTCTGAATGCCCATCATTTTTTCCCTCTGTCTCTCTGCTTCCTCCCCTCTGGCTGGTGAAAAGGCAAGGCTGACTAGCTCCGGGGAGTGGAGTGGAGGCATGCATATAATCCAGAGCGACTACCATCTCCTTCCTTTCCATCCCCCACCCCCCCTCCCCACCCTACCCATTCCAGGCTGAGGACCATGGCTTTGGAGTTGCTAGTGGAATGGGAAATAGGCTGACTCCTTTCAAATGTAGATCCAGAGGATTGGTTTGCTATTGAAATCCAAGAAGGGGCAGTTTAATCCTTTGCTATAATCCCTTTTGAGTTGGGGGTCTGGAGACTGGAAAGGAGGGGAGGAAAGGCCCACAGTTACTCTCCTTGCCTTGTTCTCTCTCCTCCTCCTCTTCCACCATCCCCAACTCCCATTTTCCACCAGTGTGCACATAGATCAGAACACGGACTGGGTGTGCTATTTCACAGCTTAATGGGAGAAATTCAGTAAGTTGAGCAGTATTAGCATTTTATACTTGAATAGATTAATAATTTAACATAATTTAATAAAGAATAAATGTTGTACTAAAGGGACCTGTAACAAAATGTTGCAGCGGAGAGCTCTTCTGTTCAGGTTGCCACTAAACAAGCCAGCCAAGCCCTTTCCCATGGTATTCCATTCCTTACCGGTTGTCCTCTCCCACCCCTGCACAGATGCTTAGCATTTCTGTGATCATCCATTGTTGACCAAATTCAATCCTCTCTGGACTGTTATGGGAGTCCCTCTTTGATTATTGTCCATTCTGTTTCTACAGTTCTTTTTTCTTATTTGTATTCTTCCAGAAGAGTCAGCATGGTTCAGTGGTTTGAGCTTTGAACTACAGATCCTGGAGACCAGGGTTCAATTCCCAGCATGGCCACGGAAACCCACAGAGTGGCCTAGGGCATGTTGCACACTCTCAGCCCCAAAAACCCCCATGATTAGTCCACCTTAGGGTCACCATGGGTCAGAAATGACTTGAATGCACACAACAACAACAGTTCCTGCAGACAAGGGAAGGGATACTGCCAATAACCCACCTGATGACTTCCTTGGGCATATCTAGGGATGTTTCTGGGGGACAGTGATTCTTGCTTGATAACTGAAATGGCTGTTGGATAATCATTTGGCGTTCGTGCTCCCAGCCTTGATCCTCAGCAAGAATGAATGATCTACCACCAAGTTTTTCTGCACCAGGGATTGGCCAAAGTGTGGTCCTTCTGGTATTAGTGTTATGTGCCATCACATCATCTTTGACTTACGGTGAACTTTCGAATGGGAGACCGCCGGGATCCCCTGTCATCAGCTGTCCTGCTCTAGTCTGGCAAACTTAGGATTGTGGCATCTGTCACTCAATCAGTCACCTGTAATGCATTCTTTCAAATCTCCTGCTGCCTTCTACTTTACCAAGTGTTGTAGTATTTTCTGATGAGTTGTGTCATCTCATGTCCAAAGCACTGTTACTGCCCTGGCTAGCCCGAGCTTTGGGGATATAAAAAGATATCAATTGATATCAATAATTCGGCTTCACATATCCCTTCCACGTGCTTGCGAGGCCCCCGGACAAGCACGCATACAGGCTCAGCCGATGTTCGCCGTAATATTCCTAGACAATACAGGCAGGCCAGAAAACAGCCGACTCGCCGCTTTAGGAGACCTCAAGGCAAGTACTCTCATTAGGTATGCATGCAACCTATAAAGGATTCTCTGCCCTGCACTGGCAGCTTGATGATTGAGCTACACAACGCTCAAGTATTCCGTGTTTGCATACCGGCTACTGTATTGATAAATTCGGCTCTAATTCAATCATTCAAATTCTGACCTTTCGGAAGCTTTGTCTCCAACTCCAAATCTATTGTTTTCCCAAAGTCCGACCTAGCCTGCGGTCGCAATTCTCCTTATAAAAACCCCTGATTTTGAGCGCTTCCTTGGATCGCTCCCGAGTTCCAGACCGCCTTGCTGCCGCTTTGCTTGGCGAGCTTCCCCTCAGCTCCACGTGCTGAGATACATCGAACCCCAGCTTCGCTCTCCATTTTCTCCCGGACTTCAGGACAGGTTTCGTATCGCCCGAACCAACTATCCCTCTAAAAATCCCGCTATCTTACTCACACGTTTATTTTCCTTAGTTATCTCTGTGTTTGTGTTGCATACATTGTGTGCCTGTATTTAATAAAGACCATTCAGTATTTTCCAACCGGTTTGCTTCTTGACTTGGCCTGACCCCGTAGACACTGGGTTGCAAGATCCTGCTAAGTTACCCTGCTTCTCATTGTGCCAGCTAGTGCTCTGAACTAATTTCCCCAACTTGTATAATTTTGATAGCAATTTGGTGTCCCTCCCAGGACCCCCAGAAAACAGGGTAACAGCACAATAGCCTCAGTTTAATCATTTTGGCTTCTAGTGAGAGTTCACCTGTGATTTGCTCTCAGACCCATTTCTCTGTCTTTTTGGCAGTCCACAATATCTGTAGAACTTTCCTCCATCGCCACATTTCTAATGATGTGATTTTTCTTCCTGTCGACTTTCTTCATTGTCCACATCCATGAATAGAAATCGGAAATACTATGGCAATGATAATTCTGACTTTGGTATTCAATAATATGTCTTTACATTTGAGAATCTTATCTAGCTCTTTCCTAGCTGCCTTGCCACATTTTAGTGTTTTGATTTCCTGAATACAGTCTCCACTTTGATGAATGGCTGAGCCCAAGTACAGACAACTGTTGGACTGCAATTTCCATCAGCCATAGTCAGCTTTGCTCATGATGAGGGGCAATGCAGTTGAGCAGTCTCTGCAAGGCTTATGCTGTTCTTTGCAAGGGTTTTACTATCATGATTTGTGCAAGACCGTGTTAGTGTGTTTTTGTTTGGGGCTGCCCATGGATTTTGGGTGGGTGCTGTCCGAAGCACAGATGAAGGAGGGTATGAAGTCTTATTTTAAAAACAAACTAGTGTGCTGCACTGACGCCCCCCTTCCCAAATTCAAGGGTGGGCAACCTCTTTCAGCCTGAGGGCTGAATTTAATTTTCAAATCTGGGAGCGGGAGGAATCCAGTGGTGGGTAGTACCAAAGGCCAACATTAACAAGCAGTGTCTTAGGAGAAGGATTTGAACCTTTTAGGAAAAAAGGAAGGAGACCCATACAAAATTGGCATCCACCAAACTGTTGGCATCATCATGGAGGAAGGCTTACGTCTCTCTGGGGAACCTGACAGGGTAGGATTGGATCTGGATTTGAGCCCAGGGCCTGTGGCTCCTGGAAATTATGGCTGGGACTGTGTTAGTGTCTTAGGTGAACAGTTGGACATTTTGGCCTGATATGGATTATCCACACTGAGTTCAGGGTTGTGGGACCAGAGTTGCACTGGTGATACTATTTTGCACGTAGACATACATGGATGTGCCTTGGTCATTTGGCTGCACATTTCAACAAGTGTCTAGTTGCCGTTTCACACAAGGTTTGAAGTAGCACAGTCAATGAACGTAGAGATTTCCGTATGCAACTATAGCTGGTGGTGTTCACTGGATGAGAGACTGTCAATGAACACCAGGTGATGTGGACTATCTTTCAGAGGAAGGAATTGGCAAAACCACCTCTGAGTATTCCTTGCCTAAGAAAACCCTGTGAGATTCATGGGGTCACCATAAATTGTCAGGGAACATGAGGGCACACAATCCATCAGAGTTGGGTCTTCAAACTGGAGGGGAGCCGGGAGCAGGGTGCCGCAGGGTTCTGCCTTGGGGCCGAGGCTCTTCAATATTTTTATCAGTGACTTACAGGACAAGGTAGAGGGAATCCTGATCAAGTTTGCAAGCGGGAGGGGTAGCTAACGAAATGGAAGACAGGAAGAGAATTCAAAAGGACTACGTGAACCAGTGTGGAATAGTGGTTTGAATGTTGGACTGTGTCCCTGGAGAGCAAGATTCAGTTCCCCACTTGGCATAAAACCTCACTGGGTGACCTTGGGTGCATCACACACCCTGAGACCCAGAAAACACTGTGATAGGTTTGCCTTGGGGTTACCTTAAGTTGGAAAGGCATACAACAGCAAGTATAATCTAGAAAAATGGGCTGAAACTGACAGGATGAAATTCAACAAAGACAATGCAGAATTCTACATTTAGGCCACAAAAACCAAGTAGACACTTATAGGATGAGAGACACCTAGCTTAGCAGCATTACATGTGAAAAGGACCTTGAGAATATTGAATGTGACACTGCAGCAAAGAAAGGAAATAATATTTTAGCCCACATTAATAGAATCATAGTTTCCAAGTCAAGAGAAGTAATGGTCCCAGTATATTCTGCGCTAGTCGGGCCTCATCTGGAGTACTGTGTTCAGTTCTGGATGCCTCAATTTAAGAAGGATGTAGATAAACTGGAGTGCATTCAGAGAAGGGCAACAAGGATGATAAGAGATAAGGAGAACAAAACATTTGAGGAAAGGTTAAAGGAGCTGGGCACGTTCAGCCTGATGAAGAGAAGGCGGATGGGCAACATGACTGCACTCTTTAAATATCTGAAAGACTGTCACAGAGAGGAGGGGGCAGACCTGTTCTCTGCTGCCCCATGGGGTAGGACCAGGTCTAATGATTTTGCGTTACAGGAGGATAGATTTCGATTGGACAGTAGAAGGAACTTCTTGACAGGAAGAGCAGATCTGCAATGGAACCAATTACCCCTGGAGATATGGTGGAGTCTTTCACTGGGCGGCTACAAAAAGAGACCAGACAGCTCCCTGCTGGGGATACTCTTAACCTTTTATTTACTGGAGATCCCCTCCAAATATACTTTGTTGCTGGGGGAGGGGCGGCAAGACTTAATTCAAGATTTAAATATTTAAATAGTCAAATATTTATGTAAATTTTCAAATATTTATTTATTTATTAAAGGCTTCTGGAGGCTAGGATTCAAATCCCCCCTCAGACTCTGGGTGACCTCGGGCAAGTCGAGTTCTCTCACTCTCAGAAGAAGGCAAAGGCAAACCCCTCTCTGAACAAATCTTGCAAAAAAACAACAAACCCTCTGATAGGTTCACTTTAGGGTTGCTGTAAGTCAGAAAGTACATGAAGGCACACAACAGTAAAGTGCCACTAACACAAGGAGGTTCTTTCCCACCATCATGTTTCTCCCCTTTGAAAACTGACTTATGGTGATCGTAAGGTGAACCTATCATGAGTGTTTTCTTGGCAAGAGTTGTTGCCTTTGCTTTTCTTTGAGGCTGAGAGAAAGTGACTTGCCCAGTGGGTTTTCATGGCCAAGTGGGAATTCAAACCGTGGTCTCCAGAGTCATAGTCGGGGCATGTGCACATGCCTACAGCCATATCCCTTTTGTCAGGGACATGGCAGCCGAGGTATGTGTGCACGCATCCAGCCTGCTCCCTCATTTGCAAATGAAGGAGCAGTTTCAGCACTCTCAACCCCACTCCTGCCATATCCCTGTTGCTACTGTTGCTGGTGGTGTTCAGCAGCAGGGTGCTGTGAGGCTCTATGGACCCCCAGGGGGTCGGACTCCAAGTTAAGAATCACTGCCGTAGCCCAGTGATTCCCAAACTTGAGTCCTCCAGGTGTTTTGGACTTTAGGTCCCAGAAGTCCTAGCTGCCTTGGCCAATGATCAGTGATTCTGGGAGCTGAAGTCCAAAACACCTGGATGATCAGAATCTAGGAAACACTGCTGTAGCTGGAGTTCCTGCACTGAACAGGAGGCTAGTCTCAAGGCTGGCTGTGAAGCTCCTTCCACCTCTATGATTCTATTGATTTCTATGTAGAATGTCACCCAATGTGTGTATGGACCTTTGCTTCATGATCATGTTCACATGATCTTGAGAAGCTCTCCCATGATAGTTTTCCAACCCAGTTGGTGAACTGGGAGTTAGTTAGTGTTACTGTTAGGTGGATTTGTAATTATTTGACAGACCAAACCCAGAGAGTTGCTCTTCATTCTGGAGAGAAGTGATTGTTAGCTGCCTCAGGGTTCTGTCCTGGGCCCGTTGTTGTTTAACATCTTTATAAATGACTTAGATAATGGAATAGAAGGCTGATCAAATCTGCAGATGACTCCAGATTGGGGAGGGCAGCTAATGCCCCGGAGGACAACAAGAGAATTCAAAATGACTTTGACAGACTGGAGAGCTGGGCCAAAACTAACAAAATGAATTTCAACAGAGGTAAAGGTAAAGTACTACATCGAGGCAGGAAGAATGAAATGCACAAATTCAGGTTGGGTGATACCTGGTTTGAAAGCAGTACATGTGACAAGGGTCTAGGGGGTCTTAGTGGACCACAGGTTAAACATGATCCAAAGCTGTGATGCAGTGACCAGAAAAGCCAATGCAATTCTAGGTTGCCCCAACAGGAGCATAGTGTCCAGATTGAGGGAAGTGGTAGTGCCACTTTACTCTACTTTCATCAGACTTTGCCTGGAACAGGGTGTCCACTTCTGGGCACCACAGTTCAAGGACCTTGACAAGCTGGTATCTGTGAAGAGAAGTCTGGGTATATTTAGCTTAGAGATGATTGAGGGGTGACATGACAGCCATCTTTAAATATCTGAAGGGATGTCATGCGGAAGATGGAACCAGCTTATTTCCTGCTGCTCCAGAGGCTAGGATAGGAACCAATGGATTCAAATTACAAGAAAAGAGAATCCTTCTAAACATTAGGAAGAACTTTTATCTATTTATTTTTTTACTATAAGAACCACTTGGCAGTGGAACAGACTGAGAGGATGATGGATTTTCCATCTTTGGAGGTCTTCAAACAGAGGTTGGATGGGTATCTTTCAGAAGTGCCTTAATTGTGTATCCCTGCATGGTAGGAAGGTCAGACTAGATGACCCTTGTGGTCCCTTCTAGCTCCAATTTTCTATGGTTCCATGACCTCTTTTCCCCCTTGCCAGTATGTCCAAAAGATGAGTAATGTCATCTGTGGCACAAAGGAGTGGGCAGAACAAACTCTGGCTGAGACTGGGGTAGCAAAGGACAGAGCTCGGAGAAATAGGGCTTCTCAGAAGGAAGAGCTGGGTCAACATATGGCAAGCTAAAGGCAGAACGTTACAGATGGATTGACTCAATCAAGGAAACTACATGTCCTGTGCCGGCAGCTAACCAAGGTTTACAGCTCTCCAATTACAGTCTTTTATCCACAGCCATGAACAAAGTTTTTTTTTTAATTTATATTTTTATCAATTTAAAGTATATACAAAGAAAAGTGAGAAGAAACGAAGGATTAACAAAGGAAGTTTTTAACAGTGACCAGTCATTATTTTCACAGTCTAAGTCTGTAGTAAATTCAGAGCAACAGTCTAGTAGCGAAGTCTGTACACAAGGCGAGGGTCAAGGTTTCCAGGAGCATGAGCAAGGGATCCAAATGTGAAACATGCTGCTTCCACCAATAAGATCAGCGGTCTGCAGTGGCTTCTTCCCATCCCATCCCTTTTCCTGTTTATATAGGCTGACAGCCTCCCCCAGCTGTTTGCCTAATTGATGCGTCCTTCCTATATAAACTCTGAGTCTCATGGACTCTCCCTTTTTCACCTACACTGGCTATAATGAGTATTGTCCCATTCGTGTCTCTGTGTTGTGGCTATTGGGAAGGGTGCTGGGGCAGTGGCATGACACCATAGCCCTGAGTATGTAAGACCAAAGCAGGGCTGTTGACAACCAGGCCTCTGAGAGGTCTCTCACTGTTATAACCGCAATAAGGCAAGGGTGACTTGACTGAAAATAACAATTAAAAAGGCAGAACCACAGGAAAATCTTATGCAATGAAAAAAGTGAAGACTAGCTAGATGGATTTATGGAAGGATTCTGGCACAATCTGGGATATTGGAGGGTGGAGCTTGGAGAGAATGGACATTTCAGGGGTGGTGTCATAATGTAAAGATTTGAAAGTAGAGATACAGCCGACTGCTATGGGTCAGGATATAGTCACGGTAATTGGAAGAGGGGCCTGATGGATGGAGCCTGATGACCTGAGTGACCAGCTCAGAGAGTAGGGCTAGATGCAGGTGGAAGTGAGTCAAAATTTGGGATTCAAGGGTGGAGTCATAGGATGGATGGCTGAATTAGAGGGTGGAGCTAATACAAAACCTGATGAATTATGGGCAGTGGTGACTTAGGACTGCTGTGTCTGTGGGCCAGTGGATCTTCTCTTGCTTTTAGTTTGACCTTTAAAATAGATTCAGCCTCTGCGAGAACTTATTTACAGTTCAGACTAAAGACTGGAACAGATTTTCAGAAGCCAATGCAATGGAATCTGTTCGAACCTGAAGCTCAGCATCTTCTCAGTTCCTACTCCTGCAGGCTCCCTGTCTGTGTCAAGTTTTCCCATTTGGATCAGTACAATCCCTGCTGTTTGGCAAGCTGGCTTTATACCTTGGGGGGCAGGTGTCCGTCTCTCTTGCATCTCCCCCCCCAACCCCAGCCATGGGAGGGTGGGGTTTAGCCCCCTCGGTGGAACTCACGGGGGAATCGGGCAAGCTGGAGCAGCGGTGAGATGTTGACTCAACCCGACGAACCATGAGGGCCTCATTCAATTTTAACGAGTGCCGCGTGGCTAAAAAAGGAAACAGGAAATAGAACAATGTGCACAATTGGGGGGAGGACAGAAAGAAACACACACACACACACACACACACACACACACACACACACTGTGGGATCTGGGTGAACTGAGTAGTTTGGGAAGTTATCTTCATTGGTTTCCCTCTTCTGCCTTTTGAAGAGGTGTGTGGTGAGATGGCAGATGAAATACAAAACATTTCCCACCAAGATATAATTGCTTCCGAACCAGGAAAGCACACCCTCCAACTGTACCAGTTTAACAGAGACAGACCTAATTAATCCTCTGCCATCCCACCTTTTCAGTGGCCTTTAAAATGTCACAGCTTCTCTTCTTCCCTCCTTTGTCCTCAGCTTGCTTCAGTTGCTGCAAACTGAGGTCAAACTGCAAAAAGAGTTTGCACTCAACTCAGCAGCGGGGAGAGGAGAATTTTGTCCTTCCCTGGAAGCTCAGGCAAAAGCAAACTGTGACAGCTTCTTACCTTCGTTCATAACCTTTGCCATCTTGACTCTGCTCTAGTGTCACTTGGCCACATGCATCTTGGTTTTTACCTGTGCAATGCAGGAGGGCATGGGAGAGTGAGCCCAATCTGGCAACATGCAACAGCTAGTGCTTGAGGACTCGAACACCTACACCCTGTTCAGTTTGTACTTGAGTGGGGCTTCTTAAATGCTGTCACAAGATGGAGGCAGGAAAGCCAGTTCATGTCTATTGTTTATGCGCCTTCCAGTTACCTGTCGACTTATGGCAACCCCATGAATTTCCTTGGGTTTTCTTAGGCATGGAATACTCAGGGGTGGTTTGCCATTGCCTTCCTCAGAAAGACAGCCTGCAGCACCTGGACTTCCTTGGTGGTCCTCCATCCAAGCACTAACCAAGACTGGCCCTGCTTAGCTTTTGAGATCAGACAGGCTTGATGGCTATTCTGCTGAACACTGTTCATTAAAAATATACACACGTATATCATAGAATCATAGAGTTGGAAGAGATCCCAGGGGTCATCAAGTCCAACCCCCTGCTATACAGGAACCCACCTCAAAGCACTCCCAACAGATGGCCATCCAGCCTCTGCTTAAAAACCTCCAAAGAAGGAGGAGACTCCACCACAGTCCATTGAGGCTGCGTATTCCACTGCTGGACAGCTCTGACTGTCAGGAAGTTCTTCCTGAGGTTCAGGTGGAATCTCCTTTCCTGCAGCTTGAATCCATTGCTCCTTGTCCTAGTCTCTGGAGCAGCGGAAAACAAGCCCGTTTCCTCTTCAACATGACATCCCGTCAAATATTTAAACATGGCTATCGTGTCCCCTCTTAACCTTCTCTTCTGCAGACTAAACATCCCCAGCTCCCTAAGCCGCTCCTCATAGGGCATGGCTTCCAGATCCTTCACCATTTTGGTCGGCCTCCTCTGGATGCGCTCCAGCTTGTCGATATCCTTCTTGAATTGAGGTGCCCAGAACTGGACACAGTATTCCAAATGAGGTCTAACCAATGCAGAATAGAGTGGTATCATTACCTCCCTCAATCTAGACGCCATACTCCTGCTGATGCAACCAAAAATTGTGTTGGCCTTTTTGGCTGCCGCATCACACTGCTGACTCAAGTTCAGACTGTGGTCCACGAAGACTCCTAGATCCCTTTCACATGTACTGTTATCCAGCCACGTGTCCCCCATCCTATATTTGTGCATTCCATTTTTTTTGCCTCAGTGTAGGGCCTTACATTTCTCTCTGTTGGGCCTTTAAAAAAATGGTATTGTCTGAGTGGAGTAAGTAAAGGTCAGGGTGAAGATTTGAACAAAACTTGTATTTTCTGAGCTCAATGATAATGCCAATGTTCCTCAGAATTGAAGAAACCTTGATTTTTCCCCAAATGCACTCAATATATTGACTCCAAGGCACATCACTTTTGCCTTTGCTGAATCACAGTTTTCACTAGAAAACTGGTTCCTTCCTTCCTTGTTGTAATATGTTCAATTGGCTGGGGCAAAAATAACTTATTCCAGTGGCAAACATGAACAGGTAGGTTGGGGTAGTTTTGTATGTTTATGTGTTTGTATGTTTATGGGGGGAAATGTGTATGGCAGGGTTTGAAATCGAGAGAAATCGGTTACTACAGTTTGAGTAACAAGGAGTGGATTCACACTGTACAATCACAGCAGTTTGATGCCTCTTTAAGTGCCATGGCTCCATCCTCTGGAATCCTGGGATTTGTAGTTTGGTGGAGAGAATAGCATTCACCTGAACTACTGCATTAGAGTTTTCCAGCAGACAATTTCTGCATCCTTCAAGAAACTACAAATCCCATGGCAGTTAATGTGGGATCAAGGAGGTACAGTTGTGCAGTGTGGATATGCTCAGTGTTGGGAATGTCTGTTCTATAGGTGTAATTCTGTGGAGATTTTGCAACAAAGTGTGGCAGTGAGGGATTTCTGATGTGCAAGGGTAAAATGGACCACCTCTTGTGGCTGCTCAAAAGCCCCACACCCTCTGTAATCTGAGAACCGCAAGCATGATTATGAATTAGTAACTGTTACACCCTCTGCATATGCTCAGAAACCCTATATGAACCTGCCAGAGCCCTAAGATCCTCAGAGGAAGGCTTTCTCTCAGTCTTGCTACCATCCCAGGCTCACCTGGTGAGGACACGGGAGAGGGCCTTCTCCGTGGCTGCTTCCACCCTCTGGAAATCACTTCCTCAGGAAGCTGGGCTGGCCCCCCCCCCTTTGCTTTCCTTCACCAGCAAGCAAAAACCTTCTTATTTAACCAGGCTTTTAATATGTGAGTGTTTAATTTCCAAGATGTTTTAAAATTTTTTGTAGGTTTTTATAATTCTTTTATCTTTTTCTAATGTTCTTGATTGTTTTAAATGTTTCATTAGTGTCATTTTTTAAAACTTTTTTGGAAACCACCTCAGGTTGTACTCTGAGAGAAAGGTGACATATAAATATAATCAATCAATCATTCAATCAATTAATGTGGTAAAAAAACCCAAAAACCCAAGTTTCGCTTATGAGGCTTGGTTTCAGGAAACCTCAGCCCCCAAAACGAGTCCTAACTTAACCAGGACTGTAAAAACATCAACATGTTCTGATTTGGTGTTGGCCACAATCCATAAAGAATCTGCTGGCTCAGTTTGCAAAGATTTTGGCTTGCGTTTGCCCACAGCTTAGGAAGAGCCTGTTCTAGATCTGCTCATGATCCACAAACAGGTTCACCCATACCATTAGCCAGTGGTTGCTGGAGTCCAGCAACTGTACCTGCAGAGCCCAGTGACCATTCCTCTCTCTTGGAGAACAGAGCTTTGTATGTCATGCAGCCTCTTGCAGGTCCAGTGAGGGACACTCACCACTGTTCCTGTATGAAGCTATTGCCCTGTCAGTCCGTAACCTCCAACCGTCCCAGTTTGGCAGGGACACTGCTGATTAATCCTCTGCCACCCCACTTTTTGAGCTGATTATAAAACGTCCTGGTTTCTCTCCACTTTCCTCCCTTTTCCTCAGCTTACTTCAATGGCTGCAACCTGCAAATTTGCAAAACACAAAAGTAGTTTGTACTCAGTTAACTCAGCAGGGAGATTGGAGAGGAAGGGGTGGAATCTTGTTGTTCCCAACAGCAAACTGCTACAGCCTCTCCTGGCTTGTGTGCTCTTCACTGATAATTTTTACCATCTTGACTACACTCCGATATTGTTTGGCCACACCTATCTCACTTTTCATCCATGAAATGTTTGTGGGAGTATGTTAGTTTGGTCAGCTTCCGTAAATGGAGTAGAGTAGGCAGCCATCTTTTACTTTGCTTTAGGTGGTCAAATGTCTTGGGCTTGCATAAAGATTCTGTTTGACTCTGCCCATGCCTGGAAACCATGAAGCCCTATGAGGACTGGCTTAGGGAGCTGGGTATTATTAGCTCGGGGAAGAGAAGATTAAGAGGTGACATGATAGCTGTGTTTAAATATTTGAAGGGATGTAATGTGGAGGATAGAGCAAGCCTGTTTTCTGCTGCTCCAGAGCCTAGGACATGGAGCAACGGCTTCAAACTTCAGGGAAAGAGATTCCATCTAAAAGTTAGGAAGAATTTCCTGACAGTGAGAGCAGTTCAGTAGTGGAATACACTGCCTTGGAGTGTGGTGGAGTCTCCTTCTTTGGAGGTTTTCAAACAGAGGCTGGATGGCCACCTGTCAGGAATGCTTTGATAGTATATTCCTGCATGGCAGAAAGGGGTTGGACTGGATGGCCCTTGTGGTCTCTTCCAGCTCCAAGATTCTATGATTCTATGCGATGCTGCACTGACTAAGAGAAGAAACAGAACATCCAATGACCGCTCAGTTTAAACAGTGGAATGCACTGCCTCGAAGTGTGGTGGAGCCTCCTTCTTTGGAGATTTTTAAACCAAGGCTGGATGGCCATCTGTCATGAATGCTTTGATGGTGTCTTCCTGCATGGCAGAAGGGGATTGGACTTATTGACCCTTGTGGTCTCTTCCAACTCTGCGATTCTGTGATTCTATGATTGTTTGACTCATAAAGATTCTGTTGGTTCCACTGAAGAACCACGACTTCTTTTGTTTGTCCATAACTTGTGAAAGCGAGCATGATGTAGTGGTTTGACGTGTTGGACTACAACTCTGGAGACCAGGATTTGAATCCCTGCTCAGCCGTGGAAACCCACTTGGTGACCTTGGGCAAGTCACACCCTCTCAGCCTCAGAAGAAGGCAAAGGCAAACCCCCTCTGCCAAGAAAATTCTTTGAGACGTTTCCTTTAGGGTTGCAGTAAGTTGGAAACAACTTGAAGGCACACAGCAACAACAACCATAACTTGTGAATAATCTTTTGGCTCCACTTGTGACCCACAATGATTTCACAGTTTCTGCTCACAACTCACATAAACATCTGTTGGCGCCACCCATGACTCATGAAGATTCTGTTCTGGCTTTGCCCATTATTCGCAAAATTTCTGTTCTGAGTCCGCCTAAAGACCACGATGAGTCTGCTGGCTCCACCCATGAACCATGAAAAGTTTTTGCTTGCTATGTCTGTACCCTATAGAGACTCTTTTGGCTCCATTCATGACCCACCAAGATTCTGTTGGATCCTCCCTGAACCTCCAAAGGTCCTGTGGGCTCTGCCCACAACCACAAAAATTCTATTGGCCCCACTCATGACTCAAGGAAGTTCTGTTGGCTCTTTCTGAACCTGTACGTGTTCCATTCTCTCTCCGCCCATCACCTACAAAGATTCTGTTGACTCAGGCCATGAAGATTTTTTGTTGTTGTTGGCTATCCATGAATCTCTTCCAGCTTTGCCACAACCCCTCAGAGCCTTCCAGGCGCTCTTCTTGAACCTCGCTCCAGGTCTGGCCATGGGTCTCCATCAGCTCCAAGTTGCAAAGGCCAAGGGCCAGCGGTCTCTGAAATCAGAAGGTGGCATTTCCTAGGTTCCAAGCAAACCTTGGTGGGTTCTGGCCAAAAGTTGCAAGGGTACATCTGTGGGCCTCTCTCTCTCTCTCTCTCTCTCTTTTTTTTAAGAGGGAGGTGTTTCTCTGCCATGCCGTTTGATGTGCCTTTTCCTTGGGGTGAGCTGGGCGGCTGGAGGGGGTTAATGTTTCTTGCCAACCTCTTGCCAGGGCCTCCTCCGCCACCTCCGCCCCCCCCCCCGCACTCCCGCCTGCTCCCTTCTCACTCCCGCTCCATGTTTATTTATTTAATGAATAATTTATCCCACTCTCTGCTCAGCAATCTCCATTATCACGCCCCACTCCCCCCCTCTTCTCACCGTCGCCTGATGCAGCTGCAACACTCACCCCCCATACACACTCCTCCCTCCTTGGCCCCGTGCAATGATTTATTGAACACTGTCTGTGCACTACACTCGGAACTGTTCTGTCACAGGAAGCTACAGTTAAATATTAACCAGGCCGAGAGGAGGCAACTTGAACACCCCCCCGCCCACAAACCCCGGGGCCTTCCTCCACCGCTCCTTACAAACCTGTGGGGGTGCCCAAGTGCAGGATCCAGGCCGTCCCCCTTCCGATGCTCCCCCAAGGTAGGAACCAGCCATGGGGCATTTTGCTCCTTAACCTTGTGCATACTTGAGCAATATCAGGGGCTGGGGGAGAACCTGGAAATGAGGGTTGCAAACTAGTTGACTAGTTGAGAGTTATGGCCCAGCCAGAATTGCACCCTGTTTCGGGTTCCCAGCTCTCAGGTTCTGGCCTGTTCTCTTGGATCTGGCCTGTTTTCTTGGCAAGGGGGAGGAATCTCAGAGTGAGAGAACTGCCTTGCTAAGTACATGTGTATCTATTTGCCTGCCTTGTTAAGACTTGGTGCCTCTTATTTCATTTGTTGTTGTTCTGTGTCTTCTGTGTTTTGTTCTGTTTCAGACTTATAGCGACCCTATGGTGAAACTATCGCAGGATTTTCTGGGGCTGAGAGTGTTCGATGCACCCAAGGGTTTCCATGGCCAAGTGGTCCCCAGGGTCATCATCCAGTGCTCAGACCGATACATCACACTGGCTCTCCTCTTTCATACTTGACTATATTTCACAGATGAAAGCCAGGACGTGTGTAGCCAAGCAATGTCAAGAGTGGGGTCAAGTTGGCAAAAGTTATTAATGAGGAAGAAGGCACAAACCAGGAGAGGCGGCAGCAATTTGCCTTTGCCTGAGCCTACTGGGAAGGAAAAGATTCCAACCCCATCTTCTTTCCCTCCCACCCCAAGTTAATTGAAGATAGACTATTTTTGTTCTTTGAACTCAGTTTGCAACAAGTGATGTAACCTGGGAACGAGAGGGAAAATGGGAAGAGGAGAGAGAAACTGGGACATTTCAAAAGCAGATGAAAAAGTGGGATGACAGAGGAATGTCCCTGCCAAATTGAGACAGTTACAGGGTATGTTATTTGAATGGCATACTCTGGGCAGCTGTGGTTAATGCTTTCAGTATTGTGTATAATGACATTCCCAGAGCCCCACCAGGTGTGACATCATAAGGGATCCTCCCCAGGTCTCCTGTTTTGGTGAAATCTCAGAGCCTGAGATAGTTCTGGCCAAACAACCCCAGTCCTTCTGTCCAGGAGAAAGAAGATGCAGGAGTGGAGTGTCTCTGTTATTTTCCAGCTTCTCTTGTCATATTTATAAGCTGCTCTCCATATTTATAATCTGCTCTCCAAAGAGTGAAGGACAGGGTACTAGTAAAATCTTCACAGCAGTCCCATGGAGTAGATTTGGCCCTGAGGCCACTTCCACACTAGACTGTTATAGCGCTGTTATTTCACTTTCAACATCCCAGGGAATACTGAGGTTTGCAGTTTAGGGAAGAGCCTTTGAGCCCCCTCCTTAAACTGCAAACCCCAGGATTCGCTGGGATGTTGAAAGTTGAATAATAGCACTATAAGAGACTAGTGTGGAAATGGCCTGAGAAAGAGAGTAACCTGAGATGCTTTCATGAACTTCCCCATTTTACAGCGGGGCAAAACTGAGGCCCGAGGAAACCTAGTATGTGGGATTTGAAAGGCAGATCTTCCAGGTTTCCTTAGCTCTTTCTGACTAATTTAAGGCTGGCCCTTCTCATTTCTTTCAGGACACAACACCTTCTAAAGCACCTCCGAGCCAAGGCTGGCCACCCAGCCCATGATGCCAACTATCTAGTCCTCAGCGTGGCTGCTCTGGCTGGCCAGCTCCTTATGCCAAACTCTCCTGAGTGCTAGCAGCGTTGCACTGGTTGGCAGGCCCTCAGGCTCTTCCCCCACCTCCCATTCCCTTGCCTGGCGTTCTCCCAAAAGTTGGCACGTGGGAATGAAGCAACTTGCCACCAGCTTGGGGAAATGAGTCAGAGCAGAAAACCGACAAACAACCACCCCCTTGTGCTGAGCTGAGCCAAATCCAAGTGGCGGTGTTCAGCTCTCAGTTGGTCAGCAAGGGACGGGGGTCTGGGGGGAGAAACTGGCGTTCCCATCTCTGCGTTCTGAGAGACTGCAAAGATAGCACCACGAATGGTACCCACGTGGGCCTCAAACACAGCAAGTTGGTATGTTTTTTTTGTTTTGGTTGCCACCTATGAGTGCCACCCTTTATGTGTTTTTCTCCTCATGATAGTAAATGCATATTTTTCCCCTCGCAGGTGCCATGTTCCCCGTCTGCGTGGCGGCAAGATGGTGGTGGTCGTAACGTTTGCAGCATGTGGAGGTGTGTGCTTGTATATTTTCCCTCTGAGAGAAGGAAAAAAACACCCTCACTGTTTAAGCAGAGCTATTTCCATACATCGGCACGTACCAGAGGGATTCCTACTCCCGCGCAAGGGGTGGCACGCTGTGGCAGAAGGTGGTGGCTGGCACGCTGTGGCAGACAGAAAGCCAACACACTCGCCGTTCCCTGCCACCGAGCGTCAGCCGTGCAACCCATTCTTTCTTTCTTTCCTCCCGCCCCCATCCCCAGCTTTCCTCCCTCCTTTCTTCCCTCCCTCCCTGGCTGCCTACAACAAACTCATCCTCCGCCGCCACTCTTGTCCCTGGCACTGCCCGTTCTCGCTGTCGGCACTGGTTGTGCCGTCAACCTGCCAGGGTTCCTGACGGCTGTGCCGTGGGCGGGAGGGGAGGGGGGGCTGGTTGTGCAGGCAGCAAGCCACCATCTCCTCTCTTGTGAATGTTTTGTCCAGTCGCTGCCTGAGCAACGGTGACATCGTTCCACCATGCAATGCCAGCAAAAATGGGTTCCCAGTGGGAAAACTGGGCAAGGGGGTGGCAAATTGGTACTTCCCTATGAATTACATTTCACAGATAGACACCTGGAGGCAAGAGTGCGGCAATGTGTAGCATTGCATCCCAAGCCCCAAGGTTTCCATGCCAAGACCTGAGGGCCCCTAGCGATGACATTAAGCATTGTCCATTTACGTACAGACTACAAGTACTGACTACAAGTTGTCAAGTCAACATCGACTTACGAGACCTTGTGAATGAGAGACCTCAAAGTCGTTCTATCATCACCTGCCCTGCTCAGATCTTGCAGATTCAGGGATGTGTCAGTTTTCCTCTTTTCCTACCACTTTCTACCTTACCGTAGGCATTACTGTCTCTTCTAGTGAGTCCTGTCTTCTCATGATACGGCCAAAGTATGACAGCCTCAGTTCAGATATCTTGGCTTCCAGAGACAGTTCAAGTTTGATTTTCTCTAGGACCCATTTGTTTGTCTTTTTAGCAGTCCAAGGTATCTCTAGAACTCTTCTCCAGCACTGCATTTCAAAAGAGTTGATTTTCGTCCACTCAGCTTCTTCACTGTCCTGCTTTCAGAGCCGTACATAGAAACTGGAACTATGATGGCATGGACACCCGTAACTTTAGTATTCAATTATCTATCTTGACACTTCAGGATCTTGGCTAGTTTGTTTATAGCTGCCCGTCCAAGTCCTAGCCTTCTTCTGATATCTAGATACCTCTCCCTAACTAAACTCCAAATACCAGGCTTTTTTAGGATATTGCTATGCCAGTTAAAGCAGAATCATAGTACTCTAATGGTGGAGTGTGAAAGGGCCCTGTTTCTGTCTCTCTTTGTCTCTCAGCCTCTCTGAATTGCCTGTCCTCTGGTTCCTATGCTGCCTCAGGAGAGGAAATGAGACCTTCCTCTTTCTCCTTTGTTGAAGATCATGTATCTGTTCCCCAAATCCAAGCCAAAAGAAACTCCTCTCCCACTAGGTGAGGTATCTGTACCCCAGTATTTTTTCTTCTGCCTTCAGCTTTGCCTTACACTGCTTTGCACGGTGGCCCTCTGTTTTGAGGTCAACACAACAGCCCACGGAGAAACTTTCCCCTTTCACTATTTTCTAGTAATTACTGTTCGTTCCTTCCCGCCCGCCCACCCACCCGCCCTCCCTCCCTGCCTCGTTCCCTCCCTCGCTTCCTTCCTTCCTTCCTTCCTTCCTTCCTTCCTTCCTTCCTTCCTTCCTTCCTTCCCCTCTCTCGTTCTCTCTTGTTGACCCAAGACTTTTTGCCGCCTGAGGTAAAAACACAAAATTATTCAGAAGATGTCTGGACTTCTTGGTTAAATACCAAGTTAAATGCCGGCAATGGAACAGCATCATCTATCACACCTTGAGGGCACCAAGATAATTCAGGGATGAAGGACAGGCTGTGAGGAACACACTGTTCTGTCCTCCAGCAGAGCAAAATGGCAGAGGGGGAGAGGGTGTCTGTGTGGCTAAGAAGAACCAGCCCAAAAGCTGCTGTTTCTGTACCCTGCTATCTGCTGCCTGAGATGGTTGCCTTACCTGCTCAATGATAGAGCCCATCTCTGTGTAGACCAGATTTCTGGACGGTCTGAAGGAGTCCTCTCCACTGGAGGCAGGGATATTCACAGCTCTTGTCACCCTTCCCATCTGTAGATAAAAACACAGGTCTCCCTTAGGTTTTTTGGGTTTTTTTCCTGGGTATCCAGCTGGCTCAGACTTCACGAATGCCAGATTTTAGGCCTGAATGACTTAACTGTTTTTCTTAGAAATCCTTTTAATGATTTAATGAGTCTGAGATGTGACCTCAGTTTTGAGGGAGAGATATAATTGTCCTGTTTTTCAGATTCTTCCAGCTTTCTAGATAATAAGAAAGGTTGATGTTTCTGTGGTAATAGCCAGGGACATGTGTCTGCTTGTTTTCTCTCTCTCCATCTCTTTCTCAGATGCAAGTTTCCAACATGGCAATGTGCTATAGTGCTTAGAGTACTGGATTTAGATAAGGAAGACTCAGGCCAATGTGCTCAGCAGTGAAGTTCACTAGGGCCAGTCCTAGGCCATTTCTGCACTAGACTGTTATAGTGCTATTATTCCACTTTCAACATCCTATGGAATCCTGGGTCTAAACTGCAAACTCCAGGATTCCATAGGATGTTGAAAGTGGAATAATGGCACTATAACAGTCTAGTGCAGAAATGGCTGTAGTCTCTCACCCTATCCTGTCTCACAGGGTTGCAATGTGAACAAAGACAAGGATGTTCAAAATGGTGCCCACTACCTTATGCAGTATACGGTATGTCCACACTGCACAATTAATACTTTGATACTTCTTTAGTTGCCATGACTTCAGCCTATGGAATCCTGGGAGCTGTAGTTTGTTTGAGGGCTTAGAATTCCCTATTAGGAAGTGTCACTGAAGTGCAGCCAAGCACATCACTAAACTCCAGATCCCAAAGGATTCCACAGGACATTACCATGGCAGTTAAAAGTGGAATCAAAGTGCTATAGTTGTGTAGTGTGAAAGTGCCCTAAGACACTGTTGTGGCCCTAAGCTATGTCTAGGTTAAGAGGCCTTGTAACATTACCCCTCCCAGAAATGTAGTATGTAAGACTTGACATTTAGATGTCCCCACCTTCCAGTTTGCATTTTTTTTTAATTTAGCAGATCCTCATAATAGGAGGCCTTTAGCTGTACTCAAGTTTCTGTGTAAATACAGTGGGCCATGGGCCCTCCACATTCACTGGGGTTAGGGGCGCAGGAGCACAGCAAAAGTGGAAAAACTGCAAATATAAAAATGTGTTTGTGCGTCTGTGGGAGGGAGCCAAGGCATGGTGGGGAGAACAGGCACCCAGGGTCCAAAGCAGATTAGAGAAAGGAGGGGGAAAAGCGGGTTCGCATGGTGGCCCTATACTTTGTCTCGCTCTTTCCTTGAGTGTGTGTGTGGGGCATCAGGAGAGAGTGGTGCTGAGAAATTGGGCTGCAATCCATCCTTAGCAGGCCAGGCATCAGCTGGTAGAAGAGGAGGAAGAACAGAACTGGGTTTTCAAAGGGCTGCACGACTTGATCGGAGCCACCAAGAGGGAATGTTCCCCTGGAAAAGAAGCACCTGAGGTGGGGAGCAAGGGTTGGGGAAATTCTCAAATAATCAAATCCATGAAAGTTAACCCCACAAATGTGGAAGGTTGACTGTATGACCCTGGGTGGGGTTGCTTTGCTCCTTACCAAAACAGAGGGATCAGAGGTATCAACAGGTAGAGGGAATAGAAGAGGCCACGGCTCTGCATCAGATGCTGGATGGGAAACAAGGGCTATTACTTCAGGGGCAAGACAATGCCTCTCCCCACAGTGGAGAGCTGGAGAGATGTTGACCTGGGGACCTGTGTTTCTGCTTGCTCAGTTTGTCCCCCTGGTGCTGCTGTGCACTTTTGCCCTTCCCAGGAGGCTCAGGCAGAAGCGAACTGCCGCTGCTGCTTTTCCTGGCTTGTCTATACTTCTTCATTAGGAACTTGTATTGATGTTGCTCAGTCACACATGTACCAGTTTCTGTCTGTGAAAAGTTGGAACATGTGCAGTGCTGTCATTAAGGGGGTGCAGCCCACAGGGGTGACATCAAAATGACTACCTGACTCTTCTTTCTTCCCTTTTCCATGAGAACCCATATAGCTTCAATGTAGGACAATTGCTCCTTTTTTGCTTATGACTAAAAGAGATTCTCAGTGCTTTTGCCCAAGCAGAGCCAGGCAGGTAGAATGGGATGCCCAAAGGGTGGGTCCCCATGGCAGTAGACCAGGATCTCTGGAATTCTGGCTCCTGGATGGAAAAATTTCCATGGGGGTGATACTGTGAGTTATTGCACTGGGTGTCACCAACCCTGGTGATGCCACTGAAGGTCTGCTGAGTTGCCTAGCCCCAAAACAGCGGGCTGTTCCATGTAAAAAAGAACATGCAGCCACTGGGTGACACCAGCCCTGAAGATATGGGAGACAAATTGTCCAATTTTGCGGCCCAGCTCCAAAACAGAGGGCTGTTCCATGTAAAGTAGGACGCACAGCCACTCTAACCCAAGGAGAAGATGGAGGCCCACCAGCAGATGGAACCCGATTTAACCCTTTTGAGTACTGGCTGCAGCACATGACAGGTTAAATGGCCTTCTCCTGCCTCCTCCATCACTCGGCGCATCTCAAGCCCTGTGAGACTCTCTCCTTGCCCCCCCTCTGCCCGCACACCTTCAACACTCCCCCTTCCTCCCTCACCCCACCCTCTCCAACCATCAGCCCAGTCGTTCAGAGCTTGTTTTTTCCATGTTGCATTTTCTCCACTTCACTTCCTCAGATGAATAATTAATCGAAGCTTTTTTTGGTCTTTCAGCGTCGTTTCACCAGCCACCTCCCTCCCCACAATTCTTCTTGGCCCCCTTCCTTCTGTTCACGGACACACACACACACACACACACACACACACCCCTCCCATGTCTGTGCACTTGTCCCAGCTGTGAGGCAACTCAATAGCTTATCTTCTTCCCTCCTCCAACAGACTTCACACACACACCCCATGACACACCTTGGAAGAAAGAGACAGGCCTTCCTCAACCGGGAAACCAATGGACCACATGCGATGCTTTCTTCAGAATGCGTTTGCCTGTATGCACCTGTGCCTTCGGCCGCAGAAAGTCTCGCAGCCCTCAGAAGACTAACCTGTTTTTAATTTGGCGTAAGCTTTCCTGGTTCCCAGATTGCTTCCTTTGCCACAGGGCAGGGACTGAACCCAGTGGTCAGTTTCTGTGTATCAGGGCAACTTTTGGCCCATAGACTGAGGGTTACTATTACTCTTATCAAAAGCAGATTGTGCAGCCTGTGGGCCCTCCTGAGCACACCTTGGGGCATGGCAGAGCCAGGTTAGGGAGAGCCCAGGCCCTAAATGATGTTTACCCAAAAAGACCCCTTAGCACGTCCCCTCAAAGTGTGTATTGAGGGGTCCCCTCAAAGTGTGTATTGGTCTAACAACTATGCAAAGCTTGAAATTAAGGATGGTTTTCCCTCCTGCCCCCTTTCCTTTTTTTCCCTTCATTTTTGTCTTATTCTTCCTCTTCCTTTCTCTTTGTCTTCCTCCACTTCCACTTCATCTTCCTCTTTTTCCTCCTCATCTCCTTCCTCTTTCTCCTGGGGATCCCCCGCTAATCTGAGGTTCTCTCTCTACTTCAACCCAACTCTTTCTCCTTGCCTTCCACCTGCTCTCTCCTCCCTTTCTCCCTCTTCTTCCTCTTCTTCCACATAATCCCATGATCTCTCATAATTCCTCTCCTTCCACCTATCTCTTCCTCCTTCCTTCCTTCCTTCTCTTTCTCTCTTCTCCTCCTACTCTTCCTTCCAGATAATCTGAGGGTCTCCCTCTTCTTTTTCCATCTTCCTCCTTGCCTTGTACCTCTGCTCTCCTCTTCTTCTCCCTCCTCCTCTTCTTCCACATGATCTGAGGTTCTCTGTCTTCGTTCTGCCCTGCCTTCCTCTTCCTCTCTCCTCCTCTTCCTCCTAATCTCAGGTTCTTCCTCTCCTTTTCCCATGTCTTCCTTCTTGCCATCCTCCTTCTCGTCTCCCATCCCTTCCTCTTCTCCTGCTTCCTGAGGAAACCCACATAATCTGAGATCCCAAACTATTTTGTACTTAGTTTATCTGTGCATCCAGACCTGCAGCAGGTACTGTGGCCTGCTAGGTGTTGAACAAGTTCCTGCCATATCTTCAGGCCCACTCCTCCCAAGGTGCCTTTTTCCATTTCTGCACTAGAATGTAATAGTGCTATTATTCCACTTTCAACATCCTATGGAATCCTGGGGTTTGCAGTTTAAGGAGGGGCCTCAGAGGCCTCAAAGGCCCCTCCCTAAACTGCAAACCCCAGGATTCCATAGGCTGTTGAAAGTGGAATAATAGTGCTATAATGATCTAGTGTGGAAATGACCTGTGATATAAAGGGCCAAGGGGACTGATGCACAAGGGAGGAAAGCCAAAAGACAGAATGCTTTTGTGGGGATGTCTGTCTGATCAGGGCCAATATGGCTGCTTACCATTGTTGATCTGGAAATGGGGAAGAAAAGAACCACAGCCACCCCCTTCTACCATCCAGGTTTTCTTTTCCCAGAGCTTTACTTGAAACAAACCTAGCCAGCCATCAACTTTCACAGGTCTAACTTCTGCATATTTGATTATTCATGAGGTTGTAGTTGCTGCTTAACTAGCAATGTAGCTGTAGGTATAGGTGGTGATGGGGAGCGAAGGAGGCAGGGACGCTGGCTTGGCCTTCCTTCCCCCACTCCTCCTCCTGCTATTTAGTCCTCCTTACTGGCACCACAAGAAGTGGGCCACAAAAGGACTTAGAATCATAGAACCGTATAGTTGGAAGTTATAGTTGCCATGCAGGAATACACCATCAACATTCTTGGCAGATGGCCATCTAGCCTTTGTTTAAAAACCTCCAAAGAAAGAGACTCCAACACACTCCCAGGCAGCAATGTATTCCATTGTCGAATTGCTTTTACTGTCAGGAAGTTCTTCCTAATGTTTAGATGGAATCTCTTTTCCCGAAGTTTGAAGCCATTGTTCCATGTCCCAGACTCTGGAGCATCAGAAAACAGGCTTGCTCTGTCCTCCGTATGACATCACTTGTGCACGTGGAAGTCAATAACTCTGCTCCCCAGAAGAGGGGAGGTCATGAAAGATTTCCAAAAAGGGAGCTGTGCCTATGGAAGTCAATAACTCTGCTCTCTGGAAGTGGAGGATTCCAAGCACTGTCCAAAAAGGGACTTGTGCGTATGGATATCTTGCGCCCCAATGCCTGTATAAGTTGAGGGTCCACTGTCTTTAGTTATTTATTTCTCTATTTGGTGCCTGGATAGCCCACTTTTCCTCCAACAGGCTCAAGACAGCAGACCTGATTCTCCTCCTCTCTGCCTTTTTCACAAAGCAACCCTGCGAGGTAGGTCAGGTTGAGAGCAAAAGAGAGAGATTAGGACACGGAAAGAAAGGCCAGCTCAAGGTCAGCTTGGGAGTTTCATGCAGAATGTAGAAAGTTACTTTGTAAAAGTAATTTATTTGTTTGTTGTTAACAACATTTGAGAAGAAGCCCATTGAAAAAGTGCACTACTTTACACTGTTGAAAAGAATAACTTGTGACATTGCTTGTTATGCTGTACGTCCCTTTTTAAATTACTTTCTGATATGTTTGTGAGAGGGAAAGACATTTAGGATTGATAAGAGGAGGGCTTTAAACTTAATCAGCTCCTGTCTGTGTTTCTACAAATGCCCTTTTAAAGAAAGTTTAACAGAAAGTGTTACTCACTACACCAATAAAGTGAGGTTACACTTACACATTTTGCTACTTCAACTGTAACTTTGTTGTACCTCCTTTACCAGCAAAAATCAGTACGGCTTAGTAAGTTAGTTCCAAATTCTGGCTGCATGCCTCAATGAGGACTAGAAAAATGCTGCTCAAAGTAATGGGCTGTGGAGCAGTCCTGGTCTGCAGGCCGTCACCTGTTGGTCTGTGGGAAGTTTCCAGGAAAAGAACTGTGGTAGGCAGCAGATACAAACATGATGCTGGTCCCTTGCACTTTAGGAGGGGAAATGGATGGCCCACCACTTCAGAGAGCCAGAGAAGCACTGAACTAGAAGCTCCTTCCACACTGAACATTATAGCATACTGTTGTTGTGTGCCTTCAAGTTGTTTCTGACTTACGGCGACCATAATGAATCTATTGCAGGGTTTTCTGGGTCTGAGAGTGTGTGATGTACCCAAGGGTACCCATTTGGTTTCCATGACCAAGCAGTGAATTAAACCTTGGTCTCCAGGGTCCTTGGTCCAGTGCTCTAACCACTACATCATGCTGGCTCTCAACTGGAGCACTTTCATTCTATTTTATCTTCTGTGGCTCCATCCTACAGGATCCTGGATTTGTAGTTTGGGGAGGAACTAGAACTCCCTGACAGAGAGTTCCTTGATTTTTATTTTTTTATTAACACACTTTTAAATGATATAAAACACATATAAGGGGGAAAATACAATGACAGACAATTAACCATATTAAAAAAAAAGCTAAATTAAAGAAACTAACTTAAACTAACACACAAACAACTATCTAATCTACTGAACAACTGCTAAACCAAAGACAGCTGAAAACTTAAAGGAGAATACAACAAGTTCACATTTGACTTCCAAGTCCTCCAAGAACGGATATTGTTTATCCTTTGTTATACCTCCTCAAAGTTCCTTATCTCTATTCTGTGTTATAATGATTAGTAAGATTTTATCCTCTGTTAAAAATGTAACATAATTAGCTCTCTGCTTAATATAAAATACCTTAACATAATTTTTTTAAAAAAAGTAATATTCTACTGTAATGGAACTAACCTTACTAATTAATCAAACCCTCTTACTGCTTGTCTCCCCTGACTGTCATTAAAAACAATATAACCCTCTTCCATTTTTTTTTGTACAGACTTCCCCCACTTATTGGGCAGCTTAGGGACTGGAGCACTGTCAAAAAACAGAATTGGTTGAAAAGGGGATGCCATGCACTGTGCTGTGGGGAGCATGAAGGACTTATGGAGGCTCACATGGGACTGGCCGCACATGTGTGCTGCTTGCAAAGTCTCTTAGCTGGTTTGGCATCTTTCTCCCCGCCAGCTCACATTTCAAGCAGCGCATGCATGCGAGCAGTCCCAAGCAAACCTCTATAGGCAAAAAGAAGTTATGAAAGAATGGGACTTTCTTGGAATTAATGGAACTTGTCCTTAACTTGGAAGCACCGAAAGTAAGAGTTGTCAAATAACAGGGTGTCAAAATGGTGGGGAGGCATCTGTCCACCTCAGCCAGTTGGGCCATGCTGACTGGAGAATTCTAGGAGTCCGAGAAAGTCCTAAACTCTGAGAAACTGCAAGAGGAGAAGAGGAGGGAAAAACAGGCCAGGAGGCAAGAGGGTAGGGGTGGAGGAGGATGAGCAGGAAGAACATGGATGGATTTGATTGCTTTTTTAGCAAGGCATAGAGAGGACTAGAGGCTTGGTAGCAAAAAGACTGGCAGAGTCCTGGCGTGTTTTGCTCTTGGACCTAGTCATCTGTCTTTCTAACAGAACTCCCCTCCAGCACCAGATTTAAAAGGCATTGATTCTCCTCCTATCAGCCTTCTTCACTCTCCGGCTTTCGCAATCATACCTAGAAATCGGAAGTACGATGGCACGGACAATCCCGACTTTGGTATTCAATTATATCTCTTTACACTTGAGGATCTTATCTTTCAAGTCCTAGTCTTCTCTAGATTTCTTGACTACAGTCACCATTTTGATTTATGACTGAACCAAGGTACAGGAAATCTTTAATGTCTTTATCATCCAACTACAGTAGAGCCATTGAATCAATTGTCAAACAGGGGAGTCAATGTGTCAGTAAATCTGACTGAGGCCATTTCCGTACTAGACTATTATAGCGCTATTATTCCACTTTCAACATCCTATGGAATCCTGGGGTTTGCGGTTTAGGGAGAGGCCAACCAGCCCCTCCCTAAACCGCAAACCCCAGGATTCCATAGGATGTTGAAAGTAGAATAATAGCGCTATAACAGTCTAGTGTGGAAATGGCCTCAGTCAATGAGTCTGCTCTGGTTGGGACTAACAGGATTGAAGGCTAGCATCTGTTAGTGACTTACATGCATGTAAGTTGCACTAAATATGCTGGAGCAAATTATTCAGTGTAGCACAATAGACATATTCTGCTCACAGCCAGAGGAGTAGAGTTGTGTGTACAGCAATGTTGTGCATTGTGTTTATATGCTGCACCTTGCAGTTGCACATAGGACATTGAGATTGAATATTTCACACTGCAATTACTTGCTGTACATTGCACTTGTGTGTTGCACATTGCTCATTGGACAACAGCATCCAGTCATTGGCCTGTGTTGCACTAAACTGGTATGCTGCATGGGGGTTGCATATCTTCACATGGAGACACTTGCACTGTACTGAGGAGAAGTTGGATTGCAGGCACTGGGTGTTTGTCTGGGTGGCTTGGCTGGTGGCTTCCATGTCAGTGAGATGGTGAATCCACTCCAGCTTACTGCTTCAACTTTATGGGAGATCTCCAAGGTGCTGAATTGATTATTGTATGCCCTCTCCATTCTCTTTAGATAGCAAGGTGTATTTCTTCACAATTGCCAGATTTTGCAACAAGCCTTCTGCAACAAGCCAAAACCAAGGATGAAGCAAGCCTGTTTTCTGCTGCCCCCGAGCCTAGGACGTGGAGCAATGGCTTCAAACTTCAGGAAAAGAGATTCCATCTAAACATTAGGAAAAACTTCCTGATGGCAAGAGCAGTTTGACAGTGGAATACGCTGCCTCAGTGGGGTGTTTTGGAATCTCTTTCTTTGGAGGTTTTTAAACAGAGTCTGGATGGTCATCTGGCGGGAATGCTTTGATGCATGGAAGAATGGGGTTGGACTTGATGGCCCTTGGGGTCTCTTCCAGTTTTAAGATTCTATGATTTTGTGTTCCTGCGCCCAGAGCCTACCTAAATGGCACTGCTGCATTCATAGATACACAGACAAAGAAAGACAAACAGACACACCCCTTCATCAGGGATAGGTGCATTTGTCAGGATCGTGTGATGCTAATGAGGCTCATAGTCAAAATGAGGTGTGGGGGTTGTGTACATCCCTGCTAACAAACTCATTCCATAAGGTTGCAAGTTACCACAGGGAAGACCTGCACCCGCCCGCCACCCCTCTTGCTCAAGGAAGGAGATGGGGTGCTCCAATAAGGAGGTTGTTCATCTCAGTCAGGAAGCAAAGCACAAGAAAAACCACAATCTGAAGGCTTGGGCAAATTTATCGGCCAAAGGGTGGGAGGTGGGAAGCAGTTGTAGGGAAGTATAATGAGCTCAACTAACTTGGGAATTAAGTAGTTCACACAATGCTATATCCTGTGAAATGGGCATCCATTGTATTCATGCTGGCACTGGCGCCATCAGGGCATGACGCTGGGGCAGAAGGGAACTGGGCAGAGAAGGGGCGAGGAGGAAATGCCACACCAAGGTTGGCTTGCTCATTTTGTAATGAATCATGTAAAACAGTGGTTCTTAACCTGGGTCCATAACCCCTGGGGGTTCACGATGTCTTCACAGAAATGATATGAGCTTTTACAGTTAAAATAGAGTTGAAGGAAGGATGGAAAGACAGGCATTATTTGTATAAATTTCATTACAATATCTCAAACTGTTCAAAAGTTATGAAAACTGATAGCAAAAAAAAAAAAAAAGTCCTCAGCACTTACTACTTCTGCATGCATTGAGAACGTGCAAGTGAATGATGCTCAGTGGCAGAGAGAAAGCACCTGACATTTCTTGCTACCACATATACAGCCAGAACAGTTAAGTCTTGGTGGCCCACTGCAACAAAATATATTTAGAGGGGGTCCATGGTAAAGAGAAAGCACATCAAAAAGCATAGATCTCAAAGTTTGACTATCAAAATGAAAATCATAAGAAAAGTGGAGGTGGCTGAAAGAAAGGCATCCTTGGGTGCATTTTGGAAGAAGCCCTCCAGTGATCTCTGGAAGGCTCAAAATGTTTTTCTTTACTTCTGTAAGGCTTACTTGACCTGGTTGTTTCCTTTTGCCTGTGAATATTGTTGGTTTTGAGTAACAAGTTTGTTGAAACATGTTGAAACCGCTCCTCTTTTTTCATTGCTTTGGAACCTCTCCTATTTTTTTATTTAATTTTTTTTTTGGTGTTATTTCTGCTTTTGGTACCAAATTTTCTATTAAAGACTGCATGGTCAGAATGTACCAATTTTGTTTACTGAGCAATACCTATAATACCAAATCAGTATCACAAAGACTGTAAGATCCTGAAGTCAAAAGTTTCAAAATGGAAAGCAAAGGAAGCACTGAGCCATCATCGAATGCGGAGGTTGGCAACATTTCTACCCCCCACAACCCTCGAAGGACCCATACAGACAACCAAAAATACAAAAATATGGGGTGGGGAGAGTGCAGCAACCCTGGAAATGGCTACCTTCCACTTCTGATTTGGAAAACTCAGTTGGTGCTTTAATGTTAAACCTTGTGGACTGGAACTGCAATCTCTTTGAAATGTTAAATGCCATTCCTGGAGATGCGGCTGTCCCTTGTTGGACTAGAAAAAGGGCGGGGGGGGGGAATGCCAAGGGCCAAAAGAACAGCCTTGGCGGGGTGCTTACATGTTGTCCACCCCTTGGTCTAAATGACACAGCATGACCTTCCTCCATGGGAGGTGGTGGTTGGCGGATTCTGAGAGCTGTAGTCCAAGAAAATATCTTTTCCCAAGCTGTGGGTCTCTGTGAGAAGTGGGAAGAAGTGACAGGAAGAAATCTCTCCCACCCCATCAAAAGGGGTGAGAGAAAAGATCCACACTTTTGCTTTGGCCCAAAGGGACCACTCTGTGGTCATCTATCCACCCAACTTCCTCCTGGCCCTTTTTCTGGTCACCGTTTGAATTTTGGTCCATGGGCCCTGAGAGCAGCCAATCCAGCCTTTTACATGAGAACTAGGACAGTAAAATCTCCACTGGTAAAATTGCAATGAGCAATTTTAGAAATTTTATTCTCACTGCAAGCAAGCCTTTGAAAACTGTGCTGTTTTCAAAGGCTCTTCACAATCTTATTCTGTGCAAAACTCACTCACGGTTGTTTTGCGCAGACAGAAAATGGCAGGAGAAAGCATTTTGCGCGGGGAATATTATTATTTTCTGCACAGAATAAACCTTAATTTCCTGTGGAAAATTACCACACATGATTTTTGCATGGAGGAAATCCCAAACTGCAAAGATGCTCATCAGTCTGAGGCTCTTCCTATCAGGATTTCTCAAAACTTGAGGAACACTATTTTTGGCCATTTCGTATCCTGCCCCCCCCCCCGAAATATTCTCCCAATTCTGAATGAAAACACGCCCTTCGGTTGGCCTCCTCTCTTTCCAAATAGGAAGGAAGGGTGCGGTCATTCCAGCCCAGCTCCTCGCCACCCTGGGCCAGAGTTCACACCATGGCCTCGGGCCTTGAACAGCATTCCTGAGACGCCTGAGCCGAGGCAGGCCACAGCCTGGCAAGTCTGGGCAAAGGCCTGGGTCTTGGCTGGCACCGAATCTGAGTCTCTCTCTTTCCAGTGGGTAGACAAGGGGCTGTGTTGCTTTCCAGGCTTCCCAGCTCCCCAGTTTCAAAAGTTTCCAGGTTCAGTTTAACTGTAACATTAAAAGATGGTTCAGTGGCTGAATATAGAAAAAACTGAGACAATTTCTTTAATTTTTCTGAGAAGGTTTGACCATGTTTTTTTAGATTTAAGATTTAAATACAGAGAAAAGGTGAATTATCTGATAGCAAAGGTAAAAAAGCTAGATATTTATAGCTGAAGTATATATTTTTAATAGTGCAAAGCAGTACAAAGTGATTTAACTAGTTCTTTTCTTTTCTTACTGAGTCTATGTTTAACTTAGAAAAAGTGGATATAGGCACAGGAAGAATTGGAATTAACAAATAAAACTGGCTTTACGACTGCGAAGATAGTAAGATATTTAGGCATAAATATTTCAAAAAATAGCGTAGATTTGTTTGATAACAACTATAAAAAGGCCTGGATAGAATTAAGAGAAGAAATTAAAAGATGGCAAAAGCTAGAGTTATCACTACTGGGCAGGATCGCTGCAGTTAAGATGAACTTACTTCCAAAAATCAACTTCCTATTCCAAAATCTCCCCATAATTATGAATGAAAAACCTTTTAAAGAATGGAACCGAGAACTGAGGAAATTTATCTGGAAGGGGAAACGACCAAGAATAAAACTTAAAGTAATGGAAGACTGTAAGGAAAGAGGTGGACTGGGATTACCCAGTTTAAAATTGTACTATCATGCGAATTGCCTGGAGCGGATGACAGAATGGATAGTTCTGAGAAACTCTAGATTATTAAACCTAGAAGGGGAAGAGCTACACTTCGGATGGCATGCCTACGTGTGGTATGATAAATCACTTATAGATAAAGAATTCAGAGCCCATTATTTAAGGAAAGCCTTATTAACCGTATGGTTGAAATATAAAAGGCAATTATATCTAAAAACTCCACTCTGGGTGTCAGTCCATGAGGCCTTTTAGAAAAAGGAAATTCCTAAGACAGACTCTTGGATTACATATAAAGATATATTGACCATACATGGGGATAATATAACATTTAAATCTAAAGATGAACTTAATGCCCAGGGATGGCAGACACATTGGTTATTGTTCTTGCAATTAAGGGATAGGTTTAAAAAGGATAGAGAAGCAGCGGGATTCGAAATAAAAGAAAAAGAATTTGATAAGATTTTAAAACCTAACGAAAAGCATAAAATTGGTTTAATATATAAAATATTACTGACCTTAGAAAATGGGAGGGAAGTAGTCAAAAAGACAATGATAAAATGGGCACAAAATCTGAATGGAGTAATTACCATGGATCAATGGGAAAACTCTTGGAAAGCCACATGGGAATTAGTAAAACTGGCCAGTCTGAGAGAAAACTATTGTAAAATGTTCCACGGGTGGTATGTTACGCCTGTGCAGATTGCAAAGATGCAGGGAAATCCAAGTGATGCTTGCTGGAAATGCGGCCACAAAGGTACATTCTTTCACATGTGGTGGCAGTGTGAAGTGGCCAAAACCTTCTGGGTTGGAATACATAATAAAATGCAGGAAATACTAAAAATAAAATACTCACTATCTCCCCAAATTTACCTTCTTAATATGACAGAGGTTCTACAGGTAAATAAATCAAAAAAGAAAATAGTGCTTTATATGATCACGGCAGCCACAGTATGTTATGCAAAGGTATGGAAAGAGAGACAGCCCCCAAGGCTTGAAGACTGGTTGATAAAATTATTTGATATTGCAGAGGCAGACATTGTAATAGGGTCCTTGGAAGACAAAGGAAAAAGGAAAATTGTTGATGAATGGATCTTCCCTATTTGGGAAGATCATTGGGGTAAAAACGCGGTAACTTTTTTGGAATAGATAAGATACATTGGTTGTAACAGATATAAAGAAGTTCTTTTTTTTACTGGATCGGAAAATAAGTGTATAAAAGATAAAAATGGAGATAAGGAATATAAGGAATGTATTGTAAGGTAATGTAAGATAATGAAGGAATAGGAAGGTGTATTTGAAAAACAGAATGAGACATATAGGTTAAAAGGTTGAGTAGCTATCTAAACTTAAGATTTAGAACTAAATATAACATATAATATAATGTAATGTAATGTTGAACAATTTGAAACACTATAAATAATATTTATAATATCAATGTTATAACAAAATGTTATAATTATGTTACAGTTAAATCGATTGTCAATCTATATGCTGCTTTACCTACTATACTATTCATTATGTTACCATGTTATCTGTGAAATTTAGAAGGAATTAACAGATAAGGAAGCATGTGCTAATTGAGTTTCGGCAAAAAAGGGGGGGTACTAGAGGGTGGGGGATTAGTATTAGGTATTAGGAATGTATTGTTTTTTGTACTTAGTGTATGATGGGTTTGGGTTAATGGTTTAGTTAGTTGTGTATAGTTAGGTTATGCCTATGTTCGTATTAGTTGTAAGTGTATTATTGTAATCATTATTTGTAAGTGTATCATTGTATCATCTGTTTGTTTGTGTTTGTGCTTGCTTAATAAAATTTAATAAAAATTTTAAAAAAAGAAAAGAAAAAGTGGATATAATATTGTTAAGTTACAACCATTGGTTTAACTGCAATATTAAAAGATGGTTCAATGACTGGGATATAGAAAAAATTGGGAAAATTTTAAAAATTTTGCAAAGAAAGCTTCAGGAGATTCTTTTAGATTTAAGATTTAAATACAAATAGAAAGAAAGTAAATGATCTGATAGCAAAGGTGGAAAATCTAGGCATTTATAGCAGAAGTATATTTTTAATAGTACAAAGCAGTATAAAATTATTAACTAGTTGTTTTTGTTGTTTATTAATGAGTTGTTTTTCTTCTTAGAAGAAGAAATGGATTTAATATTGTAAATTAAAACCATCAACTGGGGGCTTGGAAATTAGAAAACTGTTGTCATCTCTAATATTGTGTTTAGTCTTAGATTAGTTTTGTAGTTTATTATAATGTGTCATTTTTGTGATATGTTTGTCTCTTGTTGTTTAATGTTTGTTTATTGTTGTAGTTTTGTGTAATAGATCAGCAGTTCTTAACCTTTTCTTTACCAGGGACTCCTGGTAAAACAAAACATCTTTTGTTGCCACAGACCCCCAAGACTTAACTCAAGATTTAAAACCCTGAAGTGCATCAAATATTGGTTTAAAGTTGTTCATCAAAGGTCTTTATTTGGAGAGGAGGGAAAAATAACTAAATGTACACACTCCTATTATAATATTCGTATTGGATGATTCTGTACAAAGTTGTCTTTCTTCCCATTTAAACTGTAAAAGCTCGTAACACTTCTTCAAGCCTTCACGGACCCCCTGTGAGGATATTAAGAACCATGGTAATAGATCCTTATGTGTTGTTTTATATATTCAAACTTTTTGTGTTCAATAAATATTATTTTAAAATGAAAAGAGTTTCAGGGGTTGGTGTGAGGCCAAGGCCTCCCTGGATAGGTGGGGCGAGGGGAAAGGAGATGGTGGGAAAGCCCAGAGGATGCTCTGCCTCTTCCACGCACACCACGGTACATTTCAAAGCAACATTTCTGCTTTCTTGTTATTAACAGGAGAGATGTGGAGGGAGGGAAGGAGAGAAAAGTGTGCCACACCCTGTTCAACTGAATGCTTTTCCTAAACCAGGCCCTCTTTAGGTGCGTCAAGCTGCAATGTACAATGTGGCCAGGGATAATGGGAGTTGCAGTCCAGCACATCCGGCCTGTTTTTCAAGGGGGGAGCTGATCTTGGAGAGAGGAAGAGGCATGAGCCTGTGGGAAGGGGCAGAGGGGGAGGTTGAGTGCCATGCAAGTGAGGATGGAAGGAAGCACTCTGCACACCCTCAGAGGCACACCTTCTTTCAACATCCCTTTGCAGGTCGCCCAGCACTTAAATCCATTCTGAGGGCTGGGCCCTCTCTCGCCTGCTTTCTCTCTCAGGATAAAACCTGCTTTCGGCTCCCTTTCGGGATGTTGGCAGGGTGGGGGTCAGAATGAAAGACAACCTCCAGCTTCCCCTTCCAGATGTTCAGCACCTGGTAGCAATTATTTCCTAAACGGAGAGTTTACTAGGCCGAGGGGGGCCTCCGAGAGCTCGCCTGGAAGCGGGCGCCCCGTTACCTCCCTTACCAGATGGCCACATCCTCGGCTGGGGTCGCTGAAGGAAAAGCCCTCTGTTTAATCTCAGAGGCACTCCCACTTGGCCGCTGACCGTATTTGCGCAGTGGTTGAGCTTTACGCCCAAAAGCAGGGTCCGGGGGTTCAGCCTGGGGGAGGCAGCTTGCCCTCTGCACCTCCTCTGAGGACCTGTCTTCCGATTCATGGACACAAATTTAACTTGTAACGCTTAATAAGAACCCTCAGGGTCTTTTGCCTTCAAAAGCGGGGAACGGCCCTCTGCTCGTGCTCAGAAACCCTTTCGCAAGAGCAACCCTGGAGAAACCACATTCTCTGTACCTTGGAGGGGGGAACGTGGCGAGGCTTCCCCCACTTTTCTCACCTCTTCGGAAGCGAAAAAGCGAGCGGGGGGAACGTTCCACCGGGGGCGGAGCCAATAGAGGCCACGCCTCCCCGTCTTGTCCCCGCCCCCTTCGGGCAGACTCCGGCGAGAGCGCACCGGGGACTCCCCCCCCGCGCCGCCAGATGGAGAGCGGGGCGCCCGGGCTAGGGCGCAGCGTGGGGAGTCCGTGGGAGATCGCGGGCGCGCGCCGAGCCGCGGGGACGCGCAAGGGGGCGGCCCCGGAGCCGGAGGCGCGCGAAGAGGGGGAGGAGGGGGGGAGGAGGAGCGGCGGTAGTGGCGGCGGCGGCGGCGGCGGCGGCGCCTTGGCTTTTCGCTTCGGATCGTCTCCCCTCCGGGTTTCCCGGCTGGATGTGTGCCTGAGCCGCCGGCCCGCCCGATCGCTCCCGAGGCGCTGCGCTGCGCTCCGGCCGGCGGGATGGCCGCGCTCGGGCTGCTGGCCCCGCTCCTCCCGCTCCTCTTCCTGCTCTGCCACGGCCCCGCCGGCAGCCTCGGCAACCGGCACGCGGTGCATTGGAACAGCTCCAACCCGCAGTGAGTACCGGCCGGAGGAGGGGAGGAGGGAGAGGCGGAGGAGCCGGGGGGTGCGTGGAGGGCAAGCGGGCGCCGGGGGGAGAGGACGGGGGCGGTCGGGCCGGGAGGGGAGGAAGGGGCGGAGGGGGCAGACGGGGCTGTGAGTTTGGATCCGGCGCTTGGGGAGCCGGGAGGAGGCTGTCGGGAGGAGGGCGGGGGGGTCAGGGCGAGGGTCGGACGGCGTCGGAGTCGGGGAAGGACGCGGGCGCGCGCGCTGCCCCAAAGAGGGGGCTTATCGTCTGGGGGCAGGGAGGGGGCGCGCTGGGCGGCGGGCGGGGGGGAGGCACGTGCGAAACGGGGATCGGGATCTGCGGAGGGACGCGCGCATCAGAATACCTGGAGATGTTAGTGGGGCCGTTTGTGTTTTTGCGCCTCTCCCTGTGTGTGTGTGTGTGTGTGTGTGTGTTGGTGTGGGGGGAGACGCCGTGTAATATGGAGGCTTCCTTCCTCTCCCCGCCTCTGCCCCCCCTGCCCACCCCGTCTGGCGGCTGTCTGGAGTGGGACCCCCGCCTCTCCTCCTCCCCCCCGCCCTCTTCCCCCCGTCTCCCTCCTTTCCGTCTCCTTCCCACCCACCTCCCTCCTTTCCTTCAGTTGCTCTGATTCAACCTCTGCCTCCCTCTTATCCCCCCCCCAACCCCTCTCTTTTTCTCTCCCCTCACCAGATCCAAGCATCGGGGCTTCCCTGGGGCTGGGGGTGGGGTCGGGGAGGGCTCTCCGCTTGGATGTATTTTTAATTTTTTTATTTTCTAGACGGAGCTCCCACTGGCCGACCGTCGGCTCCCCCCCCCGCCGCCTTTGGAAGGTTCTTTCCTTAATTATGGGGAGAAGGGATTTTAGGAAGCAGAACAGACACCCCCGGGCCCTTCCCAGGTGGCGGGGAAGCAGGGGCTGTGGATGCGTGGTGGTGGGGAGAGAGGAGAGCGTGCTGCGTGAACGTGGGCATGGGGCTGCCCTCTGCCTCCCCCTGCTTTGCAACCCGGGAATTCGGGGGGGGATGGCACACTGTTGTGGGGCTCCCCCCGACCTGTGCTGCCCACCCCACCTTCCTGGCTCTGGCAAGCCCCCCCGTGGCCCCTGCCCCATGCCTACCCACCCCCTCCCCAGACGCTCACCGCGGGCGGTGCGGCAGGCGAGACCCTAGTTGTCTTGTCTGTGTGTGTGTGTGTGTGTGTGTTGACATGACCTATTTTTTGAGCCTAGGAGTGACTCCGTATGACAGGCCAGTCTTGGCGGGGTGGGTGGGGGTGGGTGGGCTGTGAGACCGAGCACGACCAACACAACACAACACAACACACGCACACAGAGTCTCTGTGGGCGAGGGTGTGAGGTGCTGCTCCCCGTGTTGTCTCCCATCCCCGGGGTGCCCCGTGGCACGTGCCCAGGCAACTGCCAGGCCTCCGCTGGGAACCGGGCGAGGTTCTATACAACCAGCGCACTCTCGCACGGAGATCCGCACACTTTCTCTCTCACAGGCGCTGTGAAAAGGGAAAAAAAATAACGACGAGGGCCGGCTAGCTCTTGAGGAAAAGGCGAGGGGTGCTGGGGTGTTTATTGCAAATCGAACCGGGCGAGGTGCCAAGCGAGGATTTGTCTCTCTTGAACACTCATGCACAGGATCGGCGGTGGGGGGGTGGGCGGTGGGGGGCTCCGTGCGCGCACGCGTGGGGAAGGCTGTCTGGCAGACGCCTGGCGGGTCCGTCCTCTTCGAGCTGGGCATGAGAGGTGGCCCGAGGCTGGAAGCGGGCATGGGCCGGTACCCGAATGCTTGCCACTTTTCTTTCTTTCTTTTTTAAAGCAACAACAAACAAAAGGTCAACCTGTCCTCGCCTTCGCTCCTGTAAGGATCTGTAATCTGTAAGGATCTTTCTTACGCATCCTCACAGAAGGGATGGTGGTGGGGTGTGTGTAGATATGTGTGTGTGTGTGTCAAGAAAACCCAGTGACCGCCTCCCTTGACCGTGTGGGGGGTGCGGGCAGCCCGGGGTTGGCATCCACTTGGCGAGGAAAGCCGGAGGGGTTATAGATATATATTTCACCTCCTTCTTGGGGTTTTTTATTTTGGCTTCCAAAGCAGCTTGGGGGCGTGGGGAGTGGTCATAAAAGGAGGGGGAATTTTGTGCATCCCTTTGTCCCCTCCCCCATGAACCACACTGGCAGTTTTGTGGTTGGGAGGCTGCCTTTTGAAGAGCTGGCCTGCTCCTTACGCATTCGTATGTGGTCCCCTCGGAGTCCCGGCAGCCGACAACCTTGTGTGGGTGGGAGTCCAAGCGAGCGACAAAGCAGTCTGGTTTCCTCTCTCCCTGGTCCCTGGCCGCCACGGTCATCTGGAACCACTCTGTGGTGGTAGCTGTAGCCGAGGTATGGTTGCCGGCTACCTAGAAAGCATTGCCCCCCATCCCTCTCAGTCAGCCTCCCCACACCACTCATCCACAGTGGTGGCTACTGTGAGGAGGGGTTTGCTGCTGCTCTCTCTGGGGAGATGCTGGGATCAGATCCCCTCTAACAAACCAGAGAGCCCAGTCGCCTTTGTGGCAGATGGAGACCCTTGTCTGTGGCTTTGGTTTCCACAAGTGCCCCATCTAGACTTCCTCTTGAACTATAAGCTTCTGTTTGTAGGGCTAAACAAAAAAAAGAGAGAGAGAAAGAGAGGAGACTGAGCTTTGAACCATCATTACTGGTGTTATGTGGGTTTCTCTCTTTTTCTCTCTTCTCCCCCCTTTTCCTCCCTTAAATCAATGGGTTTTTTAAGTAATAATCTGCAAATTGTCATGGCCGCTGAACGATGCCACAGGGAGCCGGATCGATGCGGGGGGGGGAGTTAATGGCACCTGTGCCGCATCCCTAATGCCTTGCCACCCTCCTCGGGGGGGGGGGTGTGACATGGAGAAAAGGAAGGGACACAACGGCCAGGCCAAAGCTTGGGTGATGGTCTGAGGGGCCATCGCCCAACCCGATCCCAAAAAAGAGGTGGTGATGTGGCTTGGACAGGTTAGCTCTCCGGGCCCACGCTTGCTATGGCCTGGTTGGGCTGAGCCCGCTGTCCTCTTCCTGCTCTCTTGGCATGAGTGCCGCCTTCCATTAATGGCTTCCATTTTCCCTGGGAACTAGCCACGAAAGCTGAAGCAGGCAAGGGAAAGGAGGGAGGAGGGACTGAGTGGGAATTACTCTTCTGCCTGCACCCAAATGTGACTCCTTTCTTCCACGCGGCCTTCCCAGTCCGTCTGCCTTGGCTGTCTGTCTGTCCTTGGGCGATTGGGTCTCACGCCCTCCGTTCATCCCCCATCTCTCTCTCACTCCTCTTTTGTGTATTGAGGGAGCACTGTCTCCTTTGAGAATGTGATCTGAGGCGGAAGCCCAGGCCTCATAAATTGTGCCTCTTGAATTGGGTGCTGGCGGGCACCGCACAATGGAGGAGCGGCCGAGGCTGGACCCCTTTGGCTGGGACCACCCCACCTACCCCCTTCCTGTGGCCTGAGCTTTCTAACCTGGCTTGACTTTAGTAACGTGTTTGTGTGTGTGTGGCGGGAGGTGTGGGCCATGCAGTGCGTGCGTGCGTGTGAATGCGAGGGGAGTTGGAAGCGAAAGGTTGGTTGCTAGGGAGCTGCACAAAGGGCTCAGGTAGAAGTTGCTCTGCAGAGCCTGACCCACAATGCACTGGGCTTCCTTGGCAGTAGTTGGACAGAGCCGGCCTAGCCTGGCGAGGGCCTTGGCATGGCTGATTTCCTGGGGAGGCTCGGCATCAGCCGCCCCGCACTGAGCCATTTGTAGCCACTGCGGTTAGCTGGACAAAGCTTCGCAACCAATAGACTACTCCTCTTTTTGGGGTGCAGAGAAAACCTTTGGAGAACCCACATGTCCCCCCCCCATATATTTGGGTCCTATATGTCCCATCCCCTCCAAACATTGCCATAGGTCCGAGGCCCTTCTTTTTGTGGCGGCGGCGGTGGCGGCGGCGGTTGGTGGGGGGGCTGCCGCAGAGCTGGGTTGCCGGCGTGTCGGGGATATTTATGGCGAAGCAGTGCGGCAGAGCTGGCTTGATAGTAAGCCGGGTGGCCGTATCCTTGCGCTGGGGTTTTGGGGATAAATTACTGGTGGAATTGGTCCTTCGCTGGGTGTTAGAGAAACCATAAAACAATCCTCCAGGAGAGGTTCACCGTCCCTCCCGCACTAAGGCTGCTCTCAAGACATTTCACCCTCCCCTGGGGTTGAAAGGTGCGACTGGACCTTGGGGGCCAGGCTTATGAAAAATCCTTGGGGTGGGGTCTCGCTCTTGACACCTTTCTCCTCCGTAGACGTGACCCTTTCTGGTTTCCTTGGAAATGTAGTAGGGATTCTGCCTTCACTTCTGTGTGAAGGTTGTTGGGGTTTCTAAATCCCTGCTCCCAGATCTAGGTTTTCTCAGGGTTTGTTTGTTGTTTTGGAGTGGGGGGATAGGCATTGAATCAGGTGCATTTCAGTGAGCCCACATTGTCCTTATGGTGTTCTCCCATTCGCACCTTCAGGTGCAATTTTGATATCTGTCCTGAGGGAAAAGGTTCAGCCTGGTAAAGATGGCTGCTCCTTCTCCTTGTTCCTGTCAGTGTTTCCCTCTGGCACTGGTGGTGCTGCCACCCCGACTGGGGAGTGAGCCTTGATAGGTCGCTGGCTGTGCTGGCCTCTGGTACCAATCCTGTCCTGCTTCTGCCCTCTCTTTTGCAGGATCTGAGAGCATTTTGATTTCTGCTCTTTGTTTCTGCCTCACACCGTTCTGACTTTGGACTATCCTGATCTGAAGGATATGGACAAGTTGGAATGTGTCGTGAGGAGGGCAACCAAAATGGTAGAAGGCATAGAAACCATGAAGCCCTGTGAGGAGCAGCTTAGGGAGCTGGGTAGGTTTAGCCTGGAGAAGAGAAGGTTGAGAGGGGACATGTTTAAATGTTTGAAGGGATGTCATAGGGAGGATGGACAAGCCTGTTTTCTGTTGCTCCAGAGACTAGGACATGGAGAAATGGCTTCAAACTTGAGGAAAAGAGATTCCATCTAACCAGTAGAAAGAACTTCCTGACAGTGAGAGCAGTTCAGCAGTGGAATACACGGTTGCCTTGGAATGTGGTGGAGTCTCTGTCTTTGGAAGTTTTTAAACAGAGGTTGGACAGCCATCCGTTGGGAATGCTTTGATGGTGTCTTCCTGAATGGCTGAATGGGGTTGGACTCAGTGACCTTTGTGGTCTCTTCCAACTCTATGATTCTATGATTCTATTCCTGCCTCACACCATTCTGTCTTTGTGCCATTCATCTTTTCTTTCTACAACATGGCGGGCTGCTTGTACAATTTCCCTGTTTCTCGTCGTTGGCCACCGTAGGTCCACTTTTACTAGAAAACCATCATGTGTCCTGAGAGACAACATTTAAGCAGCTAGTTTGAAGTTCCATTTATTTTTTTTACAAAGTCTCCGTTCTTACTGGCCAGTTTTTAAAGGTGCTGTTGTCAATCAAACAGAAGGTTGAATTCCCTCTCCTCTCATCTGCCCAGTTCCTCCCCTGCCATGAGTTAGAGGTATACCTCAGTTAATGAAGTAGCTGGGCATAATTTGTTTGACAGAAAATTTGAATCATATAGAATCATAGAGTTGGAAGAGACCACAAAGACCGTCGAATTCAACCCCCTGCCATGCAGGAATACACTATTAAAGTATTCCCAAAAGATGGCCATCCAGCTTCTGTTTAAAAACCTCCAAAGAAGGAAACTCCACCACACTCCAAGGCAGCAGTATATTCCACTGTTGAACTGCTCTTACTGTCAGGAAGTTCTTCCTAATGTTTAAGGGGAATCTCTTCTCTTGACATTTGAAACCATTGCTCTGTGTCCTAGTCTCTGGCGCAGCAGAAAAGAAGCTTGCTCCATCTTCCATATGACATCCCTTCAAACATTTAAACAGCTATCACGTCGCCTCTTAACCTTCTCTTCTGCAGGCTAAACATACTTACCTCCTGAGCCACTCCTCACAGGGCTTCATAGTTTCCAGGCCTTCTACCATTTTGGTCACCCTCCTCAGGACATGTTCCAACTTAACAATATCCTTCAGATCAGGATGGTCCAAAGCCACAACAGTGTGAGACAGGAACAAAGAGCAGAAATTAAAATATCCCAGCTTGTCAATATCCTTCCTGAACTGTGGTGCCCAGAACTGGACACAGGATTCCAGGTGGGGTCTGGCCAAAGTATTTGGTGCCAGAGGTAGAAGTAATGTTAAAAGAATGGGATAAATTCCTACACTACCAAAAAAAAAGAGAGAGAGAGAGAGAGAGAGAGAGAGAGAGAGAAAAGAAAAGAAAAGAGTTCAGCATGTTTCTGCAAACTTTTTATCCACTACTTTTGAGATGCACAAAGAGGGTCAGGTAACGTTTGCGTCACTAAAGGAAAACATTCTGAGCTTTCTGCAGATTGCTTGAAGAGTCATTTCAAGTTACATCTGTGGATGGCTTTCTTTCATCAGCTTTCAGTTTTCTTATGATATCCATTTTAGCTGTCAAAATGGTAGGTCTATGTTTTTTCTTTATATCCTGGGAGTAGCAATGAGGCCAGCTTTTCTCCTTTCCTCCTTTTCTCTTTGTTCTGCAGTTCACGTATAGTCAGTAAAAGATTCTGGAGGCAGCTGTTGTTTGCTTTGCTGGTGGTAGGCAGGCACACACAGCTAAACAAAGCCATTGTGGTATACAGTTGGCCATTCCACATTTGCTAAGGGTAGGGGCACAGGACTCCCACAAAAGTGGAAAGTTTACAAACATCAAAATTTTTGTGTGTTTGTGGGAAGGAGGCCAAGGCAATGCTGGGGAGAACAGGCGCCCAGGGTCCAAACCAAGTTAGGGAAAGGAGAGGGAAAGGGAGTGGGTCATCCTCGTGGGCCTGTATTTCCTTTCTCTCTCTCCAGTCTCCTTCCCTGGGTGTGTGTGGGGCATTGAAAGAGGATTTCTGGTGCTTGAGAAATCAGGCTGCGATATGTCCCTAGCTGGCCAGCCAGAGGCTGGTGGAGGAGGAGAAGGAGGACCAGAGGTGAGTTTTTAAAGGGCTGTGTGACCTGATTAGAAAAACTCACAATAATCAAATCCATGAAAAAGTCAAAGAGGGCTGAAAAGTAATAGTTTGAGAGTTTGACTATGACCCTGGAGAACCAGGTTTGATTCCCCTCATGGCCATGAAAACCCACAGGGTAGTCTTGAGTGTATCACACACTCTCAGCCCCAGAAAATGCATTGATAGTTTCGCCTTAGGGTTGCCATGTTGGAAATGACTTGAAGGCACACGAGAATAAGAAGAATACACAGCTGTGATAGGCCAGCTGGAATAGAATCCCTTTCTCTTTTGGTTAAAGTTTTATTGCCTTGTTTACTGTAGATATGCTGCTGGAACCCAGTGCTGAAAGTCTGTTTTTCTTCAGATCTCCTTAACTGTCATCTCAGTGCTGATGCTGCTGAAAAAGACTTCTGCCTAGAGAGAGGACAGGGAAGAAAAGGGGTGGGCCATAGGTCTTTGTGTAAAGGAGCCTTACTTTTTCTCCAGGGGTTTTGATAACTGAAGTGTGCCTGTATTGTAAACTGGCAATTCTTTCAGGCTTTCATCTCTGCCCCTTTAGGGTTTTAACCTTGTTGCAAGTGTGCGTACATGTATGGTCACACTCACTTTAACCTCTCTGCAACAATTCTGTCCTGAATACTCCAGTATCTTTGGGGTCTTTATGTCTCTATTTATTTCTACCTTTCTTCTGATATGGGACCCAAGGCAGCTTACGACAAGGTTCAAACAAGAAGGAGCTTAAATACCAGGTGATGAAAAGGTTAAAACACAATTAAATAAGCAGTCCAATTAAAAAGTTAATTTAAAAAAAAATTAAAATAATTGAAATAATAAATATGATAAAAAATCTAGCATGCACACACTTATGCTGTTAAAAAAGACTCTCCCACTGCCATTTAATCATCAAATGATATTTAAACAGGTTCTTCTGCTACTCTGATGTGTGTGTGTGCATGCGCATGTGCCATAGACAAGGCTGTGCTGATGAGTTCTGGAAATGTGGAATGGTCTGGGACAGATGGAGCAGCCACTGAGAGGTGGCCTTCCTAGAGTGTCCCTGCTTCTTCTGGTTGTATCTCCTGGGCCTCAGATTCCTCCTGGATGGATCAGAAGCGTCTTTTAAATTAAGAAGCGAGGGACTTGTACTGTTAAAGGCCATTCCAATTATTATTTTTTTCAAAAGACACGCTACAAGTTTGTTTATCTGAAAGCTTCTAATCCTCATTTTTTACTCAAAGCAGAGAAGAGTATTAAAAACGCATTCGTGCATGTATCCAAGGAATACTGTGGAAGAAACCGACCTTATCTTCACAGGAGGGAGAATAATACCAGCTTAACTCCATCCTAGTACGAATGGGAGAAATCTTGCAAAAACCTTTCAGGAGCTGTTTTCAAATATTTAGAGGCCAAGCCCACCACTCAGATCTGGCACCCCCCAGCCATGTTGGGCTCCTGACCCCCCTGCCATCTGAGGGAGCTCTGCGAATGATAAGAGTTGTAATCAAAGGGGTGTTGCAGAATATTCAGAGGTCCAAGGCAGGGAAACATGACAATTCAGTTGGCCCTCCACATTTGTGGGTTTCACTTTCATGGATTATTTGCAAATTTCTCCAACCCGTTCCCCCTCCCCACCTCAAGCAGTTTTTGAGAGGAAGACCTTCCTTCTAAGTGGTTTCAGTCAGGCCACACAGTGCTTTAAAAAGTTGCCTGGTTCTCCTCCTCTTCTATCTCCATCAGCTGCTGTCTGGCCAGCTAAGGCTGGATTGCAGCACAATTTCTCAGCACCATAAACACTCTCCCAATGGTCTCCACACAGCCAAGTAAGGAGATGAGTGAAAGAGATGAAAGTAGAAGGCCTCTATTCCGACCCTCCTCTTTCCTTTCTCTGACCTGGTTTGGACCCTGGGTGCCAGCTCTCCTCACCATGCCTAGGTCACCTTCCCAAAGATGCACATACATTTTGATATTTGTGGTTTTTGCCCCACTGTTGCAGAAGTCCTGCTTCCCTAACTAGTGAATGGGGAGAACTGACTGTATTCACAGACTATTTAATTTGTGCACAGGCATTGTTGTGTGGAAAAGGAACATGCATGATATATGTGATGTGGGGGTTATAGAAGTGGCTCTTTTGGACTTGGGGTGTGGAGATCTGGATTTGACTCCCCACTCAGCCATGAAGATCAGTGGGTGACCCTCGGCCTGTCACGTTTTCTTAGCCTTGGAAGATGTGGTCTTGGTCAGCCAGGCGGAACAAACAAACCCAAGGGAAGGCTGTAACCCTCTTGCTTGCCTTGTAGGCTTCTCAGAAGCCATGGCACAGTTCAGTTATTTTTAGACTCTGGGCTTAGTGGTCTCACAGGAGAGAGATGTATAGTGGGGTTTTCTAAATTACTTCATGTCCTTTCAAAATGTGGAAAGCTGACTTTGCTGCTGTGGTTGGGGGCATCCTACTCCTTGGGCTGCTGACTGGGGCCCTGGACACCTCCCTATGCTGATGGTACCATGGATTAGGGATATCTACTTACCTGGCATAAAAAACAGGATGTTGGCATATGAGACAGACTCCACTAAGCTCAATGTGCTTGTGGTAGCAGAAGCACATATTGCTTGGAAAACATGGCTTCTTTTGCAACCGGTAACGCACAATGCCAGAAATTGACATTTTTTATGCAGAAAGTCAGTCCTTCCCTGGAAACAAGGGTGATTGATTTTGCAGAGAGAGCCTGTTTTCCCTAATCCAGGTGCCATCTTCTCTCCCTATGGGCATTCCAAAGGAAGTTGCAGAGAAGAGCTGTCCATCTTAATGTTATCCCCAGGGTTCCCATGGGACAAAGCATGACTGGGAAAAGAGGGCTTTAAAAACACATTTGTCTGAACCTATGTAGATTCCTTCTTTCTGTGTTATCAGGGTCCTGAGAACAGTGTGAGGTCTGAGGATGCTCAGTCAAATGCACCTATAAACCTCTATTTGTATAAATTTATGGAACAGAGAGGCCTTGGGTTTAACCCGTCACAGCTCCTCTTCTCTTCTTACTGTTTTTGCTGTTGTGTGCCTTCAAGTTGTTTCCCTGGCCCCTTTCCAATATAAGCCAATATAATCCCTGCATAGGTTTTACCAGTGCAAAACCAGTGTTTATTTGAGGTTTCTCTAAGGCCCTTTTCACACATGACTTGAACGCGAAATGGCTGCGGGAGCAATGTGGAATCGCAAGGACAGTTCCCCATGATGTTCTCGCAATCACGTGTCATTCCCATAGCGATTCTGCGGCAGTCGCACATTATATCATTTTCGGTTTTTTGCTGAAAATGATGCACGGTTGCGCATTCCTCCCGCGTCCCTCCCACACTTACCTCAGGAAGCGCGATGGCCGTGCTTCCTCCTCCTGGGAAGGTACCTGGCTGTGCTGTGGAAGGAAGGGGTGGAGCTATCATGCTTCCTTCCATCCAGCATGGAGCTGGTTTGGACCCTGGGTGCCTGGACCTGGAGCTGGTGTGGAGGGAGGCACGGGGGACACTCTGTGTAAGAGGCTTTTCATGTGATCCCCTCTTGCAAGAGGCTTTTCATGTGATCCCCGCGTGACACCAGCAACACCAGGAAAGGTGCAAAAAGGGTCTATGACATACGCTGTCAGCTAATATACTTCTTCTCGACCTGGAGTGGATAACATCTGGGGGCCCAGGGGCCAATTTCCCAGCTTCAAGGCCTGTTGGGATCTGTACTCACTTCCCTCTTTTTTGTTTTAAAAAAGAGAACAATCCACTTTTTCATATGTATAAGTTTAAAATGGTGGTGAATTGCACCTTGCTTAGAAGATAAACTGCTGCTCCTAGAGGCATTGAGGACAAGCGTCCTTTTTCTAGTGAGGTGAGATAGGGTCTAGGGAGGTGGTAGCGGGCCACAAAATGGCCCCGGGGAGGCCTACATGTGATCTTACTCTGATACCTGACCCTTCTCATGCCAGCAAGCAGAATTGCTAGCCAAGCAAAGTGTCTAAAATCACAGATATCTCATCATGTGCAGGCCAGCTTTGGTTGTGTGTGTGACCGTTTCTGCACTAGACTGTAATAGTGCTATTATTCCACTTTCAACATCCTATGGATTCCTGGGTTTTGCAATTTAGGGAGGGGCCTTTAAACATTTTTATCTCGTGCCACTGCCCTATGAATGGTACATTTTATCAGTGCTTGGATTATGCCAGGGAAAAAGAAGCAGAGTCCCTAGGGCCCTAAGAAGTTACCTTAAACTTAGTCATTGGACAGTCAAATCCAGCCCTGTGCATTTGGACTGGTAGCAACATCCCAGCATTTCGGACAGAGAAGGCTCTCCCCCCCACCAGCCTTGTACCCATGTCTTTCAAGATGTCAAAAATCGAACCCAAGACCTTTTGTACAAAAAACAGTCAGGCATTCTGTGCCTTGGCTGGTTCATAAATTGAAACTGAGAGTGTAGTCAAGAAATCAGAAGAAGACTAGAACTCGGAAGGGCAGCTGTGAAGGAGACAGACAAAATCCTCAAGTGAAAAGATGCATCGTGATGTCCCAGAGTCAGAATCTTCCATGTCAAAGATTCTGAGCCCAGGAATTGATTTGGAGGGCCAAAAACATCTCTATTGCTTCTGCAGAAAAATTCACTTTTGTTTGGCTGAAGCTTTCTTTGTTTCAACTATATAATTTACAGCAGGGCAGAGTTTGGATGTAACAATTTGGAAATAATGACGTTCTCCTCAAACCTGCTACTTTTTGCAATAATAAGGGTGTAACAATATTTCATTAAGAAAACACTGAAACAACCAATAATCATGTTACTTTTTCATGGTGTAACAATGGTTTCTTGTTATTCCCAAACGGTTTTGGAAAGTGGAGAGGAGAGGTCATTTTCAGAGATTTTTTGGCTGCTTTTCTATTTAAAGCTATTTTTAAAAAATTAAAAGTGAATGGAAAAGTAACATGCATGTAAAACCAACAGGTGGAACTGAAACCTGTTGGTTGTTTCCAGCTAAGTTAGACCTGCTGAATCAATTCTTGAATGGTGAGTCAATGCATAGATAAATTCCATTTTTAATGGACCTACGCTGAGTAGGACTAACAATAAGATTTAGGCCAGTGGTTCTTAAGTTTTTCTTTATTGGGGACCCCCAAGATCTAAATATTCAAATATTGATTGATTGATTAAAGGTTTCTGGAGACTACGATTCAATCCCGACTAAGATACTGCATGACCTTGGGCAAGTCACATTGTCTCAACCTCAGAGGAAGGCAAAGGCAAACCCTTTTTGAACAGAAACTTATCAAAAAGACCCTCTATCATAGGTTCACCTTAGGGTTGTCATAAGTCAGAAGTGACCTGAAGGCACACAACAACAAAATACCACTGGCAGGAGGAGGTTCTTTCTGTCTCTCTCCTTTGAAAACTGACTTAAGCAGACCTTGAGGCGAACCTATCACAGGTTTTTTTTTCAAGATTTGTTGCCTTTGACTTTCTTTGAGGCTGAGAGAATATGACTTACCTGAGGTCATCTAGTGGGTTTCCATGGCTGAGTGGGGACTCACGTGCTGGTCTCCAAAGTCATAATTTGGGCATGCACACATGCCTGCTGCTGTATCTTTTTTGTCAGGGTCTCGGCAGCAGAGGTATCTGTGCGGGTGCTGAAACTACTCCCTCGTTTGCAAGCAACAGGGCTCCACGGACCCCCAGGAGTCCATGGCCTCCAGGGCCATTTCTGCACTAGATTGTTATAGTGCTATTATTCCACTTTCAAGGCCCCTTGCTAAACTGCAAACCCCAGGATTCCATAGGATGTTGAAAGTGGAAGAATAGCACTATAGCAGTCCAGTGCAGAAATGGCCCAGGTCAAGAACCGCTGCTTTAGACCAATCTGGAGGAATCCACTGTTTAACAATTTGGAAAAAAGAAATCATTTGCCAGTCGACTGCAAACCGCCCGGCGAAGTAGCACACATAGGCCAGGCTCTAGCTTCTACCCACCCCCTGGTGAGTCTTCCATGGTGTTTACAGGAGAGATGGTAATAATATTAGGAGAGGCCTTTTCATCTCTCTTCGTGAGTGTCTATTGTGCCGAAGAGGAAGACTTTTAAGATAAGGGAGCCTTCATAACTTTCAGGCTAGAGGAAAAGGGGGATGCTAAAGGCCTTTAAGGAAGTCACCCGCTGCTGCATGTGGTGCTTGTGGGAGAATTTCTCACGGGAGGTAGCACCAGGAGAGCCAAAAGAGAATTAGATGGGAAGACAGTTGCAAAAGACAGGGATCAATCGGTCTTGCTCAGCAAGAAGTTTTTCATTGTTTTTGTGAGACGCCAAGCTCTCGCCTTCTTCAAACAGGGCTTCCACTCAAGTCTTTCTTTTCCTTTATGTACGAAAATTTTTTTTTTTATGTTCCATTTAACAGGCAGTTAAATTGTGGGTGTGCTTTTTTTTTTAAATGCAGAATAGAATTTGAAACAATAAACCTGAATAGTCAAGCCAAGGTGACATATACTTAGGAGGCTGGGTTGTGTGCCATTACTGGAAAATAATAAATGTTGCAAAGACATGTCTGGAACCACCTTTGCCAAACATCTTAAAATCAGCAGAATTCAGATTTCTTTCCTGTGGTGTTTGCATGAGCAACTGGAGTTTGGGATATTATTTTAAACAAAATAATGGAGGAAAAGTGAGAGAAGTGAGAAATTAATAATAATAGTAATAATAATAATAGTAATAACAATAATAATTCCATGTTGTTTTCTAAAACTAGTATTCAACCCTACTCTTTACACCAGGTTGTTGTTTTTTTAAATCATAATATATTTAAATCGACATCATGTAATGAGTTACTTTGGAGTTACTTTTAAAACCTTTAATTGAAAAGAAATGATGATACGGACCCAAATCTCCTGGAAATGTCTTCCAACCATTTGTTAAATGTAGCCAGCAACCATTTCTTCAAACAACAAACAAGCCATGGGGCGAATTAACTCATTACATTATTTTTTTAAACGTAACAGTGTTGAGCCTTCGTTATGTGCCTGCCTCAGTGAGACTTTATAGGCAACATGATAATTTGTAATGCGTTACATCCAAGCCTGAGGCCTAACTTTGAGCTATTCCAGCTTTGCTTCTTCAAAGGGGTCTTGCCAGGTACTTAAAAACAGAGGAAGGGGTCAGGTCCCTAGATAAAAATTTGCAGAAGCGTGCACATGCTGCTCTGTATTTCTTCTAAATTGTTCATGCAGGAATACAACCGTAGGGAGCAGCTATGGGGCAGAGGTCCTGTGGCCCCCCGGCTTAGCAATTCCCATGACTTCGGCCAGACTAGTTCAAAATGGAGGTTATAGAGCGGAAAAAAAGGCAGAAAGGGGCAATAGAAATGAGGAAAAAGCTAGAGCAAGTCCCCCTTTGAGGAAACATTATTTTGAGATCTGCTGGAGAGGTCCTTTTCACTGTCCCGCCACCTTCACAGGTCCACCTGGTGGGAACATGGGAGAGGGCCTTTTTGGTGGCTGCCCTTCCCAGGCTTTGAATGCCTGTTGGAATTAAAATGTCTTTGCTTCAGTGCCAAGTCTGATATCTCTGGGGACAGAGTTCCAATGTGTGTTTATGGCCTGTCTGATTAAAAAGTGCTGGTTATTGTTAATTGTCTAGAATTTATGGATATTTGAGTTTTAATTATGTATCTTAACTTTGTTTTAATTCTTATTTGATCATTAGTTTGTGTTTTCCTTTTGCATTCTGTGATTTTTAACTATGCTTTTTAAAAAAATTATTGTAAGTGCTTACCAGAGTGCCTACCAGAAAAAAAAAGGGATATAAATAAAGATAATAACAACAACGTTACAACCATCTTCCCCAACCTACCAACCTCCAGATATTTTGGACTGCAACTTCCAGCAGGTCTGAGCATTGCTTACACTGACTTGGGCTCATGGGACTTCTAATCCAAAATACTTGGAGGGGGATAGGTTAGGAAAAGTCTGGGTTCACAGTGTTCAGGGCCATTTAGAGAGCTGGTTAACAATCATTCAGGGTGTGGGTGGCAGGAATTAAATCCTCTCCCCTCCCATTCCGAATCTGTGTTTTCCATAGATGCGGTTAGTATCTGTGTGAGAATAGGCTGGTTTTTTGGGTCAATTGGATACAAGGCTTTCTGTGTACAGGCAGAGCCATGGTGAGTGGGTTTGTCATGCCCTGTCCCTGGCCCACTGCTATGAGCTTAGGCCACTGGAGTAAAGATTGTAGGCTTTGTGTGAAAACAAACCAGGGACCCTGTCATGCTATGCAATTATGGCACTAGGATTCCACTTTATCTGCTGTGATTCTGTCCTATGGAATCCTGGTCTTCGGAGTTTGAGAGTTCATTGGCTGAAATTCTAATAGCTTTTCTAAACAGTCAATCCAGATTTTAATAGTAGTAGTAGTAGTAGTAGTAGTAGTAGAATAATAATAATAATAATAATAATAATAATAAGAAGAAGAAGAAGCAGCAGCAGCAGCAGCAGCAGCAGCAGCAGCAGCAGCAGCAGCAATGCCCTTTTCATCAAAGAGTGGAACATCAACATATACAGTCAGGGACAAAGACAATAAACATAATACTATAGCAATACATGGAATGCAATCTCCAATGCTCCACCAGTTGCTACCCATCTCAGCGCCTTGAACACAACTCAGTGGCTTAAGATGGTGAATCAAAGAGGGAAGGTCCTCAGCCCTTTATGAAAATGGGTGAGATCTCCCTGCAGCCACAGGGCCAAAGGACTGCAGGAAAGGAGATTCCACCTGAACCTCAGGAAGAACTTCCTGATGGTCAGGGCTGTCTGGCAGTGGAATCTGCTGCCTCAATGGAGTGTGGTGGAGTCTCCTTCTTTGGAGGTTTTTAAGCAGAGGCTGGATGGCCATCTGTTGGGAGTGCTTGGACGGGTGTTCCTGCATGGCAGAAGGAAGTTGGACTCAGTGGCTCCTGTGGTCTCTTTTAATTCTATGATTCTATGATTCTAAGGACCGTTTCACAAATGCCAGGTCTTGACAGAGCTGTATGTGTTGGTGAAACAGACAGTAATCCTTTGCCTGTAGATCTTAAGTTCCTGGATGGAACATACCATAGTAGTCATGGTGCGAGATACTGAGGGAGGTTAGAAAATGCAAAGCCTTGAATACCAGAACCAAAAGTTTGAAACAGGCCCTGGCCTGAACTGATAGCCAGGGAAGGTTGCCATGGCGATTCAAGTGGAATGGTAACACTATAACTGTGTAGTGTGGGCAGACCCTGGGAGTCTCGTGGAACTTTTTGAAAGCCTTAGTGAATAGATTACAGCTGATGATTCCATGCAGTCGAGCCGGGTTCATAATATGGCTGCCACTCGAGGAACCATACATTCTGACTCAATTTCCTGTGCCGTTGTGTTTAGAGCTGTGGCCCGCCCATGGGCCAAGGGCCAGCCAGCTGGCAGCTTGGGCAAAGCAGAGATCTGGGTGTGATGCTGCTCCTTTCCCAACATCTTCTTATCTTGGCTCTTGCTGGCATTATCGTAATTATGATCATCATTAGTAAGATAGTTGCAGACGCATCATCTTAAAAATATTTGTCTAATGCTTATAATCCCAAAATCTCCAAGCCATCTACCTGCAAATGAAAAACAAAATGAATAACGTGGGAGATGCAAATGACACATGAAAGCAAACAAAGATAAAACCCAGAGAACCAAGATTTGTTATTTAGTGCTCTGGAGGCACCCAGGGGGAGGCAATGTGGTATAGTGGTTTGGACTAGGACTTTGGGAAACCAGAGTTCAGATTCCTGCTTGGCCATGGAAGCCCAGTGGGAGACCTTGACCAAGTCAGAAGAATGCAATGGCAAACCTATTCTGAATGAATCTTGGCAAGAAAACCTGGTGATAGGTCCGATCTCAGGATTGCCATACATCAGAAATTACTTGAGGGCACACAACACCCTAGAGGGGTGAAAGACATTTTAGGCCTCATCCTCTTGGAAGGGACAGTTTAGCGTCCTGCTTTCTTAGGCCCTTTTCGCACCTTACCTTTTACCGGTGCTGGGCTGCTCGGCTCGTGTACTAAGGCTTGGGAGGAAGGCTGTCGCATCCCTCCTGCTTCGGCTCCGCAGCTCCTTCCTTGTTGCGTGAACGCCCTGCCTCTTCCGTTCGCAGTGCAGCCTGGGACCTCGCAGGCTGCACTGAGGAGAGGACGCGCGACCGGCCCGGCTCCCGAGGCTTTGCACGGCAGGTGAGTGCACACGAGGCCCTGGCACGATGGGCGAGCGCACAGCATTTTTGGCTTTGAGCCGAAAATGAAAAGCTGCATGCGCGGTCCGCGTCAGGCTCTTGAGTGTTGTGTAAATGTGAGTGAGTCATGCAGACCGCTCCTCACATTTATGCGATGCTCAAGGGACCCTTTCGCTTCAAAAACGCCGTGCGAAAAGGGCCTTAGAAGATGCACACAGAGCATATCCTGCAGTGTTTCCCAGATGAAAACATTTTGCTGTCTGAAGCCAAGAACAACATGGCTACTCTGTTCCATGTACTGAAGCTGACCAGATTGACAAACCTTCAAACATTTTGTAGAGGACAACTGGGACGCATGTGTCCAAGCAAGATCAGAGTGTTGTCAAGATGGTCAAAGTTACTGCGGAGGAAGAACACACAAGTTAGGAGAGTGTCATGTACAGGATAACTCCAGTCCCAGGGCTTCAGCTTAGAAGTCTGCAAAAGCTTTATTCTTGAACTTCAGAGTAACAGCAGCACATTCTGGTCATTGCCAAGACTAAAAGCCTTTGTTGGATTTACAATGTCTTATAAGCAGTAACATTACAAATTTGCATGTGCATGGCCCCCATTTTAAAGCAACAATTTTCCCAGGCTTACTTCCCACCTGCAAGCGTCCTGACCTGACCTGCCTTTGTTCTCTCTTATCAAGGTTTGTTAGAATAACACTATTTTCTCATTCATTTCCCATCATCCCCTTCCAATCCCCTTTGCTCCAAGTGTTACATGGCATCAGACAGCAAAGGAATAACATGATATAAGAGTGCATGGTGAATTACATGGCATGATATGATATCAGACACTAAAACACTGCCTGCCATTGGAATGGCATTAAGATGGCATGGCAGGGAAGCAAAGGTGACCTGACAGAGAGGCTGCAGAAGGCTGATTTTGCCTGAGCATGTTGTGAAGAGATAGGCCATTTCTGCACTACACTCTTATAGCTCCAGCCGGCCCCTCCCGAAACTGCAAACCCCAGGATTCCATAGGATGTTGAAAGTGGAATAATCGTGCTATAAGAGCGTAGTGCGGAAATGGCCTAAGACTCTGTGCCCCTTTTCTCTCCCTTCTGGTATATAAATTGAGTGCAAATACCTTTTGCATATGGACTCTCATTGGAGCAATTGAAGTCAGCTGAGGCGGAGCAGGGAAGGAAGAGAAAGAAGCCAGGACATTTTAAAAACAGCTAGAAAAGTGGGATGGCAGGGGATTAATCAGGACTGTCCCTGAAAAACTGGGACATCAGGGAGGTGTGACAGGACTGGATGTACAGAGTGGACATTTTACAAAAGGGTGGCCTAAAGAACGGTAAACAAAATCCTACAGCTGTAAATAAAATCCCTGAGTTTCATCCACTTACCATGGATATAGGCTTAGGTTCCGCCCCCCCCCCCCAAAATAAAAAAAAGTTACAAAAATAGGACAAAAAAGGTCTCAACAAACACATTACTTTTGGTACTGGTGTACTATTTTTGCCCTGGCAAAATGACTTGAAGGCACACAACAACAACACAATTTGCCCGCCACATTTGTGGGCTTCTCTTTCATGGATCTGATTGTGGGTTTCTCCGACCGCCGCCTCCCCACCAGTTCCTTCCCAAAGAACCTTTCAACAGCTTTGATCAGGCCACTGCAGCCCATTAAAAGCCCTGCCTCTGGTGGTCCTCCTCTTCCTCCTCCTCCCCTGGCTGCTGCCTAGCCAGCTAAGGTTGGCTTGCAGACCAGTTTCTCAGCGCACAGACCTTGTCCCAAGGCTTCCCACTCGCCGAACGAAGGAGATAGATGTGAGAGAGGAAGTATGGGGCCACCCTACCAACCCACCCCCTTTCCCTGACCTGCTTTGGTCCCTGGTGCCATGCCTTGGCCCCTCCACACACACACATTTTGATATTTGTGGTTTATCTACCTTTGTAAGGGTTCTGTGCCCCTAACCCTAATGAATGTGGAAGACCAACTGTATTGGGACAAATCAATCAATCAGTCCCAGGGTGGTTTTTGAGAAGCCATGGCGCTCTGAAGCAGAAGTGATATACTGGTGATCAATAGGTAGGCCCCATTTGAGGTGGAAAGTGTTGTGGAATTCTGAGCGGCTTCAGGGAATGCCCAAAGTAAACCCTAGGAGTGTAGCAATGGGGAGGAGCAAATGAGGGTATTGCTTCCCCCACTCAAAAAGAGAATTCTGCCCCCAGTGAATTTTTACTTCAGTCCCTAAACTTCTAGCATTGCTGTTGATCATTTAGAAATACAGTTTAGGGATCCAAAGGACAGAGTACAATATAATCCTGAAAAATCTCTCTCTCAGTGGACTTCCTAAAACACGACTAATAAACGAGGCAGCCTTTTCCTGTGTTTACACTTTGGCATGTCTACAGCTGTGTGTGAAAATTCATTTTTGACTTTTAGCTCATGCGTTGACACCATGCAAGTGTGAGTAAATCTTGGGCCATTTCCGCACTAGCCTGTTATAGTGCGATGATTCCACTTTCAGCGTCCTCTGGAATCCTGGGGTTTGCAGTTTCGGGAGGGGCCGGGAGCCTTGGTTTTTGAAAGTAACATGTTTGAAGAAATGTCAAGTGAACAGTTTCTCTCCAAGTCCAACTGTAAGAATTCAAGCTGTTAAGAAAGCCTAATGCGCTGTGATTTCTCTGCAAGTTTGTGGAGAAATCACAGTGCATTAAGACTTTCTTAACAGTCCGAATCTTTACCGTCGAACATCTTGCAAAGTATACATTTACTTCCCAGTCAATGTTGTTCATCTTACGCAATCTTAATTTACTTTACGCAACTATTTTGCCTGTGGAAAATATTTGTGTCTAAATTGATTCACTTTGCTAATTAAAATGCACTAATTGGGGTCTTTTTTTTTCATTACTGAGGAAAACAATTTTTTTTCCTGCAAAAATCTCATTATAGTAATCAGTATCCAAATGCTTCTGCCTTCCCCCATTTTTTTGTCTCTGCTCCTAGTGAAGATTTCTGCATTACATACCTTGTTGGTGATGGTATGTGCCTTTAAGTAGTTTCTGACATATGGCGACCTTACACCTCTACCTCACCTCAATAAATTGGGATTCCCTTGGGGACAGGTAACTTAATGCAAGCTTTTTTAAAAAAAGTCCTCCCAGAAGAAAGTTAATAGGTATTGAAATTAATAACAATAGTAGTGGTAGTAATAATAATAGTAATATAATTTCTTACTTGCCTCTCCCCATGGTTCAAGGCAAAGAGCAACAACAGATTAATGAATAACCTACAACATCAGTTAGAACATCAGTTAAAAAGCAACAGTTAAAATGCATGATATCAATGAAAAAAAAACAACTAGGACAAATACCTATTAAAGCAATCAATACGTATTTAAAAGTAATAGTTAAAATCCACAATTTAAAGTCATCTGTGTGGGCCTGCTGGAAGAGACTGGTGTTTAAGACGGTTTTAAATCTGGACAGCATATTCAGCTGTTGAATTGTTTCCGGCAGGCCCTTCCACAGTCTAGGGGTGGCTGGAGAAAAAGTTCTCTGGGCGACCCTGGCCGGTCTAGTCTGCGCCGGTTGTGCTTTCTCGTGTAAACAGTGGAGGGAGCATTCCGAATGGTGTGCCGCCACAGAAGCTCAGACATATCTGTGATGATAAGCCCAGGTGGAGGTATTTCCCTTCAAGATCCCTCTTAGAAATGTCTCGTTCTTTCTTATCCTGTTCATTGGCACATTTCTGCATTTTTTTTTGCCACCCTCCTAAGCTAATCTGTTGATTCTGCTGCGGGGCCACGCCTAGCCGTTCTTGCACCTTGCACAAGAGTTGGATTCAGGGAGATAGCCCTTGGTGGGTGGGTGTGGCACCGTTTGTCATTGTGTTGCTAAAAGGAGAGGTGTGCCTCTTCTTCCCTGCCCTCCCCTCTCCCCGTGTGCCTCAGGCCGGGACATTACAGGAAAGGCTTCCAGGCCTCCGAAAATAGCTGGCCTTGTCTCGGGCCGTGTGTGAGGGGCAAATCTCAAGGCAGTGGCACCAGAGGAGGAAGAAGAAAAGGTCTGTTTTTTTCTCTGAGGTTGCTTTAAAGTAGGGGTGGGCCACTGCGCAGGGGCCAGTTTCCCCCCCTCCAAGTCTTAGTGGGACACCCCCCCAACACTGCTCCCAAACATCTCCATTTTCATCAGAGATCTTCTCAAAGTGTCATTTGGAAGTGAAGCCATGTCACTTGCCTTTCCCAGTAGGCTCAGTCAAAAGCACACTTGCTGCAGCCTCTTCTAGCTTGTGTGTTGTTCCCCACTGATAATGTTTGCCACCTTCACTTCATTCTGATGTTGTCCCAGTTTTCATCTGTGAAAGGTTGGAGACTGCTCTTTGCCTGCTTCTGCTCTAAATCCTGAGTGCTTGTCTTTATCCGTTCCTAACTGGTGTCTGGAATTTCTTGCTCCGTGCAAAGGTTTGGTATGTTAGTTGCTTTTGTGAAGAGTAGATGTGCCCAAAAGCCAGAACCATAGAGAAGGAAGTGGCTAGCCCCATGTGGCTTGGGCTCAGATTATTTGAAGGACAGTGTCTCCCCTTTGTGAGTCCAGTAGAACTTTAAGATCATCTGGAGAGTTTCTTCTCTCTGTCCCACCATCCTCTCAGGTGCATTTGGTGGGAACCTTCTTGGTGGCTGCTCCCAGACTTTGGAACTCCCTCTCTAGGGAGCCCAGGATGGCCTCGTCCTTGCTGTCCTTCCGATGACAGGCTGAGACATTTTTGTGCCAGCAGGCTTTTATAAATTGATTGGGCGTGGGCTCTTGGTGCCGTGCAGGTTTCTTTTATGGCTACTGTAGTTTTTAATATAATTTAATATACTTAATATACTAAGCATGGATATTTTTTAGCATGTAATGAATGCTTTAATGTTATAAATGATTTTTTAACTTTTATATTTACAGTTTTATAGGTGTTCAGATTTGTTCTGTTTCAGTGTTGTTAGCTGCTTTGAGTCCTGCTGTCAGGAAGAGGGTGGGATATAAATAAATAGATACAACACAGACTAGTCCCAAACTGCAGGGATCGTCTTATTTGTTTTATTAGTTATTTATCATATTTGTATGCCACCTTTCTCCCAGAGTAGGACCCAAGGCGGCTTCCAAAAAGGAGTTAAAAACATTAATAGAATATTTAAAAACATAATCTAAATGACAATGGACCTGATTTTGCCTCTTGGAGGAGAAGGCAAAACAAAACAAAACATAACAATAGAAACAGAAACAACCCTCCTGAGTAAAACAGAACAAAAGTGTTTTGTCTCCATAAGTTCTCCTTAGAGTCCAGCAAATGCAATGCATTCATTTCCATAAAAAGAATTGAGAAAATGAAACCAAGACCAGGGACCCTGTCTCACTACATTGTTATGGCACTATTAATTCACTTTAACTGCCATGGTTCTGTCCCATGAAATCCTGGGACTTGCAGCATAGGGAAGGGAGTTTAGAATTCTCAGCCACAGGGCTCTAGTGCCTCTCCAACTACAAATCCCAATATTCCATAGGATGCAGCCGTGGCAACTGAAGTGGACTCATAGTGCTTTAACTGTGTAGTGTGTAAGGCCAACAAGCATTGCAATGATCTGATGCCGAACATCAAGATCTTTCTCTTGCATTGTTTTTAGAAATGATTTTGGGGCAGTAAATATGTGAAGAAGAGAGCCCGTGGGGTGCAGTGGTCTGAGCATTGTGCTACGACACTGGGGACCAGGCTTCGATTCCCCGCTCAGCCATGGAAACCCACTAGGTGACCTTGGCCATGTCACACACTCAGCTCCAGAAAAAGCCCATGATAGGATTGGCATATGTTGGAAATAACTTGAAGGCACAAACAACAACAACCACCACAAAATATCTGAATACCTTCTATTCATCAGTCTAAAAGAAAATATTCCATAATCTAATTTTGGAAATGTTGCTGAGAAAACTTTACTACGAAAAAACGCTTTGGAAAAACACTCCCCCTCCATCCAGTTTTTCATTTTTTCCCCTAGGCTTTCACAACTCTTAACTCATAACAGCTATGGTTGAACAACACCTGGAGCAGAACAGTCCTCTCTACCTTCTTGCCAGATGTTGGATGCCAGAAAAAAGAGCATCCCTAGGAACCATGAATTTAAGGGCCACACCTAGCCAAGAGCAAATGATTGCTTGTGAACCACGGAACGTGCAAATTTACCTGTGGACAGTCGTGTCTTGTATGATGTGCATGAGGGTTGTGGAGGTGCAGTTACCTTCCCCCACCTCCCCTTGTCTTGCATCTGTGCAGTGAGACAGAATTACAGAATTATAGAATTGTGGAGTTGGAAGAGACCCCAAGGACCATCAAATCCAATCCCATTCTGCCAAGCAGGAACACACAATCAAAGCATTCTCAACAGATAGCCATCCAGCCTCTGTTTAGAAACCTCCAAAGAAGGAGACTCCTCCACACTCCCAGGCAGTGCATTCTACTGTCAAAACTATTCTTATCATCAGGAAGTTTTTCCTAATGTTTAGATGGAATCTCTTCTCCTGAAGCTTGAAGTCATTGCTCCATGCCCTAGTCTCTGGAGCAGCAGAAGATGGCTTTGCTCCATCCTTCCTATGATATCCCTTCAAATATTTAAACATAGCTATCATGTCACCTCTTAACCTTCTCTTCTCTAGGTTAAACCTGACCACCTCCCTAAGTTGCTCCTTGTAGGGCATGGTTTCCATGCCTTTTACCATTTTGGTTGCCCTCCAGTGGACGCATTCCAACTTGTCAATCACATTCCTGAACTGTGATGCCTAAAACTGGACACAGGATTCCAGGTGGGGTCTGATCAAAACAGAATGGAGTGGGAGAGAAGTCTATGATTTTTGCACATTCTGACACTCTCATGCCTGGATGTGCTGCCTCCCGCGTCTGTCATGATTAAACAGCCCTGATTGAAAAAGAAATAAATAAATCTTGCTGATTGGCTCAATTTCCACGCAACAGCTTTCCTGCCAGCAAAGCCTGGATCAGTTTCACGCATCAGCTTTCTTCCCTGCAAAATCCAGCTCAGTACCAGCAGAGTACTTAGCATTTAAATACCTTTAAATACCCTCTTATCTCTGATCCTTGATTGGCGATAATAGCGGAAGAAAGATACTGGTCGGCTTAGCACCTCCCAGGGGCTCCAGCCAGTTGTAAGTTAGAGGTTCCCTGAAGCTGGTATGGGCTTTCTGTAGAGGAGATGCCAGGTCCAGTCCTTGCCATCTCCAGTCCAATGGGTTGAGGAAAGTGTTCCCTCTGGGCTACATGTGGCCATGAGCTGTCCTGACCCACAGCCTGGAATCCCAAGTGTTGGTTTAAAAAAAAATATTGAGAAGAGGCATTTCTTTTGCTAAAGACAACCCCAACTCTGCAAACCTTAACCCCTCTCTGGATATCTCAGTCATGTCCAGCTATGGTTTAAGACCAACTTTGAGCAGAAAAGAGGGTGTCATGGCTGTTTTGCTCCATCCTGAATTTAAAAGCTGGGATTTTAGAGAACATTCATCAGTCTGAGTTTACCTAGGTGAATAATATCAGGAGCAGAGACCTCCTGTGGCCCTCACCTAATGTCACATCCCCTGGGGTCCCCAAAACCTCTCCATGGCTTCTCCAAAGGAGCACTGCTTTCCCGGGAGCCTTCGGAAAGTGTGATTTCCCCTTTAAAGTAAGGAGCAGCCTTGCTTTGCTGGAAAAAAATAGCAAGGTTTGTTAGAAGTGGATTTCTGGCCATTTGTGAGGCTCATTTTGAAGCTTCTCGGTATTTGAAGGGATGGAGGATGAATATTTGAGAAGAATATTTGGAATATATGGAGAATATTTGAATATGGGAGGTGGAGCAAGCCTGTTTTCTGCTGCTCCAGAGACTAGGACATGGAGCAGTGGCTTCAAACTTCAGGAAAAGAGATTCCATCTAAACATTAGGAAGAACTTCTTGACAGTAAGAGCAGATTGACGGTGGAATACGCTGCCTGGGAGTGTGGTAGAGTCTCTTTCTTTGGAGGTTTTTAAACAGAGGTTAGGTGTCCATCTGTTGGAAATGCTGTGATGGTGTGTTCCTGCCTGGCAGAATGGGGTTGGACTCAATGGCCCTTGTGGTCTCTTCCAACTCAATGATTCTGTGATTTCCAGGTGCTTGTCTGTCTGTTGCAGCCTGTAGTAAGCTCCAGGAAAGGGGAAAGTAGCCCCCTGGACCTACTGAATGTGCCCACTCTGGAATAGATTATAAATAATGGTCTGGATCATCCAAAGGTCATATTCTCTACAAGGAGAGCTTGATAAATACCAAGCCTGCTCTAGCTAGCTTTCACCTGTCCTGTTCTTTCGGGCAAAAACAGTGAAACCTCCAGCGTGATCCGCTCCCCCCAGGCCTGGGATATGACTGCTCCAACACATTCTTGAAATAATATTTATTAGTATTGCTGTTCATTTATATATCCTACTTTTTCCTCACCAATGAGACTTGAGGCAGTTTGTTGTTGTATTCCTTCAAGCCGACTCTGTCTTGTGGAACCCCATCCTAGGATTTTCTTGGGCAAATTTCTTCAGAGAGGGTTTGGTATTGGTTTCCTCTGAGGCTGAGAGAGGGTGATTTGCCCAAGGTCACCCAAGGGTTTCCTTGGCTGTGCAGGGATTCAGAACCTGGGCTCCCAGATTCCGAGTCCAGCACTCAGACCACTATTGCATTACTGGTTCAAAAATCATATACAGGAAGCCCCCATCTTCTGACTTCCGTTATCTGATGACTCATTCTTTTGATGCTCTCAAATTAAGGATAAGCTCCATTAATTTGCTGGGGGTTTGGCTCTTCTTGCCCATGGAGGCTTGTACATATACTGCTTGCAGAGAGACCTGGGGTGGGGGGAAGGTGCCAAGTCAGCTAAGAGACTTTGCAAGTGGCACACGCACACAGTCAGTCTCAGGTGAGCCTCCGTAAGTCCTTCGTGCTCCCTCCAACCCAGTACCTGGGCTCTGCTTTTCAACCAATACCGTTTTCTGAGAGCACTCTAGTCCCCGAGTTGTCAGATAAGTGAGGGAAACCTGTACTCTATTACTGGATCTAAAATTATTTTACACCTTCCAATCTGTCCTGACTTACGCCAAACCTATCCTAGGTTTTTCCCAGCAAGATTTGTTCAGAAGGGGTTTGCCATTGCCTTCCCTAAGGCTGAGAGAAAATGCTTTGCCCAAGGTCACCAAGGTGGTTTCAGTGGCCAAGCACAGCGATTTGCACCCTAGTCTCTTAGAGTTCTCATCCAAGGCTCAAACCATTGCACTGTGCTGGCTTTCAAAGGCAGCTGACAAAAAAATTTAAATACAGTTAAAATCACTTACAAAGATATACATAAAACTTATTAAAAATATCATTATAAAGCAATTAAATTATCAGTAGAAGTAAGATCAAGTTAATCTAATGGGATAAAGTCAGCAAAACAGCGTATTAGTAAAAACTCTTATAGTTAGTTCCTAAAAAGCATGTCAGAATAAAAAAGGATTTCACTTGCCCCTGGAGAGACAGCAAAGAGGAAGTCACTCTTAGCAAGTGAGTTCCAAAGCCTGCGAGCAGCCACCAAGATGAGCTCTGTACTTTATTCCCACCAAACCTGCCTGCAAAGATGGCAGATCTGAGAGAAGGTGTTTCCCCAAAGACCCTCTAACTATCCCCCCCTCCCCAAAACAGCACATAGTTTACTGTCTTGTGATGTCCGAAATGCTTAGCTATTTCCCAGATTTTCCCTCAGCATCAATTTTACGAAATGCCAGGACCAGCAGATTTTGCTGCTGGGGTGCCCCGGGGCAGGAGGCAGATTCTGTGTCAGAGGTATGTTGAATCTGTCCTGGGTTTTATTCTAGACTTTAAAGGAACTACAGTCAGCTCTCCACATGACTTTCAAGGATTTGATTATTTTTGCAAACTTCTTCAGCCCCTGTGCCTCCCCCCATATCGGATGCTCCTTTTCTGAGGGAATCTTTCCTCTCTGCAGCTCCAGTCGGACGGCACAGCCCTTAAAAAACCCTGGTCCTCCTCTTTCTCCACCGGCCATTGCCAGTCCAGCTAAGGATGGCTCGCAGCCCAAATTCTCAGCACCACACACCCTTTCCCGATGCCCCCAAGGAGGGAGATGGCTGAGAGAGAAGACCCTTTAATCTCTGACCTGGTTTGGACCCTGGGTGCCCATTCTCCCCACCATGCCTCAGCCTCCTCCTCCCACATTTTGATATTTATGATTTTTCCACTTTTGTGAGGGTCCTGCACCCCTAATGCTAGCAAATGTGGAGCGACAACTGTATAGAAGGTGCTGAACTGTTTTCCCCAAAATAGGTTGTACCCACTTCCGATATGTTCTTGAAATTTAGAAGAAAATTCAGAGCAGATTGATGGTATGAAGTACAATAACTACATCCAAGGATGGAATTGTTTTCCTTTTGATCTGGTTGTGCCCCATGGAGCTGCAGTACGAGGCGCGGGGGAGAAGAACTTCATCCTTAACAACATGCAGAGGTGTGGTAGGCAGTCCCTTTGTGGGCGAGTTCTTGTGAGCTCAGAGTTGCCGTTACATAATTTTTGCTCAAAGCTTGCAGCCCATTGCTGTGCCCCAAACACATGCAATCTGAAAGAGAATCACTTCAGACCAGAGCAAAACTCCAATCAGTATCTCGCAGCATCTTAAAGGCAGATACAATTAACTGACTGTCAAACCAATTTGGTTGGGAAGCGGGTCTACACCAAACCACTGACAACATTTGGAGACTGCTTTTAAGAGTCAAGAGGTTATCTTCTGGCATCTGCAGTTTGGAGAGGTAGGCCATTTCCACACTAGACTGTTATAGCACCATTATTCCACTTTCAACATCCTATGGAATCCTGGGGTTTGCAGTTTAGGGAGGGGCCTCAAAGGGGCCTTCGAAGCCCCTCCCTAAACTGCAAACCCCAGGATTCCGTAGGATGTTGAAAGTGGAATAATGGCGCTATAACAGTCTAGTGTGGAAATGGCCATAGTTAGAATTTTCTGCTGGACAGTACCAATCCAGGGATTCTCCATCTTCGGTCTTTTGATCAGTGGTTCTTAACCTTTTCTTTATCAGAGATCCCCTGCAAATATAATTTGTTGCCAGGGTCCCCCAAGACTTAAGATTACATTTTAAAATTTAGCTTTAAATATTCAAATATTTATTTAACTATTCAATATGTATTAATGTATAAAAGGCTTCTGGAAACTAGGATTCAAATCTGTGCTCAGCCAATCCAAGTCACATTCTCTCAGCTTCAGAGGAAGGCAAGGGGAAACCCCCTCTGAACAAATCTTGCAAAAAAAAAAAAGCAACCAACCTGTGATGGGTTCATCTTAGGGTTGCCATGAGCTGGAAGTGACTTAAAGGCACACAACAACAACAAAATGCTGTTGACAGCCAGAGGTTCTTTCTAGCCATCTTGTCTCTCCCCTTGAAAACAGACTTATGGTGACCCATAACTCATCATGGGTGAACTCATCATGGGGATTTTTTTGGCAAGATTGGTTGCCTTTGCCTTTCTCTGAGGCTGAGAGAATGTGACTAGCCCGAGGTCACCCAGTGGGTTTCATGGCTGAGTGGAGATTCAAACCCTGGTCTCTAGAGTCATAGTTTGGGCAAGCACACATGCCTGCTGCCATGTCCCTTTTGTCAGGGATGAGGCAGCTGGTGTGTGTGTGTGTGTGCCGAAATGCACAGACGCCTGCCACCATGTCTCTTGGCATCCACACCCACTGCTGTATCTCTGTTGCTGCCAGTCGTGTTTGTGTCCAACAGTTGAGCTTTGCAGACCCCCTGTGAGGGCTCTGCGGACCCCCAGGGGACCCTGGAGACCAGGTTAAGGACCACTGTTCTAGATGTTTTGGACCTGTGATGTACAAGCTAACTCCATGTTCAGAGAATAGGCTCGGAGGTTTCAGAAGTTTTATTTAGAACATTGAAGCAACAACAGCACACCATGGCAAATGCCAAGACTAAAGAACCACTGGATTTGCAGTAGCTTATAAACGGTAACATTTCAAATTAGCGTATGCTAGCATTTTATTTGACAGCTAATTAAAAGCAACTGCATTCCCAAACTCTACCATCTCCTGTTCGTTCTCTCCTTCTGCCTGATGACTGAGTGACCTTGCAGCAGTGTTTGTTCATCCTTGTCAAGGATCATTACAATAACATTCCCTGCAACCCAGCACACAGTTTCTCATCAATCCCACCATCCCCTTATAGCACAATAAAACCTATTTTAAAACATCAAACCCTAGCAACGAGAGCAAAGTCAGTTGGACAGGACCTCAGCTCCCAGAATCTAGTAGTAACTAGACTAGTACTGGGTTAGACTAGCTAGTTCTAGATTTGACTAGTAATCAAGCTGGATGGAGTTTCCAGGAGGTAGAAGTCCAAAACAACTGGAGGACCAAATTTGAGAAGTACAGTCAGCCCTCCACATTTGTGGGTTTCACTTTTGTGGATTTGATTATTCACGGATTATTTGCTGTCCCCTCTGCTGCCTCCGTAGGCCATTTTTAATAGGGACTGCGAGCCTCGAGAGACTGAGAAACTGCGAATGAGGCTTGTAAGTCCCTCTTAAAAATGGTGTGGGGCAGCAGTGAAGGTGGCGGTAAGTCCCACCAGCCCCCCACTTCTACCATGTGAAGGAACCCTGATGCCTCAAAGGAATCCATGGTAGATTGAATATGGTGATCATACCTCTTTGTGTGTTAAATATGGTTTGGGAGGGTCCAGAGTTATTCACAGTTTTTCCACTTTCACACAGGTCCTGTGTCTCTAGCCCTAGCAAATGCGGAAGGATGTCCATACTGCTTTAATCCACTCTTCACAGTGGCAGCAATTCTAGCAGAGAATTCTCAGTTTCTGAAAAAAGCTGTGTATCCGAAGATTCTGTAGGATAGAACTAGAAAGTAGTATGTATCTGCTATAATTGTGTAGTGTGACTACGTCCTAATTCACTGTAGGCTGAAAACAGGTGTGTTGAGCAAAAAATTTGGATCTATTGGTAGCGCTCTGGATGATGAGGAAGCATCACAACTCCCAGTGGTTTAAGCAGAATGAAAATAAACTCTCTTTTCTGTGGTCTTAATCTAGGCTGTTGACTCAAGAAAGCTCGGTGTGTGGGAGGGATGGAGACAGGAGCTGAGTTGTTTAGGGATGTGTGCAACAAATCCAGTCGAGTGGTGGGGGACTTTGTTCAGTGTGCTCTTTCCTCCGGCTGTCTGTCAGCAGGGTGCAAATCATTCTTGGGAACAAACGCAGGCCCTTTCCGCACCTTACCTGTTTCTGAAGCCACCACATGGGGACCCTGGGAAAGCCTCTTCTGGGAGGGAGCGTGACAGAAGTGCTCCCCTGCACGCTAGCTGCCTGTTGGACGGGAGGAAGCGCAGTGGCTCTGCCCCTCCCTTCCACGGCGCAGCCCGGCAGTTTCCTAGGCTGCACTGGGGGAGGAAGCGCAGCCATTGCGCTTCCTGCCGTTCTGCACAACAGTTAAGTGGGGGAGGGAGGCGGGAGGACTGGGCAATCGCATGTCATTGGCGGGAGAAACCCATCAATGATTTAATTTGCGTTGCGACAGGTGGCGGTGGGATCATGATGGGATTGCAACGATATCATGCAGAATTGTCATTGCAATCCCGTCACAACCCCAAGGCTGTTGCAGGTTGGGGTGATGTGTGGAAAGGGCCATATTATCCAACTGTCCCAATTTGGTGTGAGCAGTCCCAGTTAATCCTTGGTCTTCCCACTTTTTCAGTGGCTTTTAAAATGTCTCAGCTTCTCTCTCCTCCTTCCACTTTCCCCTTTTGTTTTCAGCTTACTTCAGTTGCTGCAAAGTGAATTCAAAGTGGAACAGTGGTTTGTATTTAGTTAACGGCAGGGGGAGAGGAGAGGCAGGGACACAGTCCTGCCTTTACCAGTAGGCTCAGGCAGAAGAAAACTGCTACAATATCTCTGGGCTTGTGTGTTCTTCCACAGTAATAACTTCTGCGTTTTGACTAGACTCCGACATTGCTTGGCTGCACATGTTGTGGATTACATCTGCCTGATGTTGTAGGGTATAGAATCCAATTCACAAAGCTGCTGATGTCAGGAAGAAGAATACGCCCATTTGAAAAGTGTGTCTGAAAAATTCGGAAATGGGTGCAAAGTGCTGCTTAGGTGTTTGCGGTTGTTCAAGAGAGGGAATACTTCCAAGCATAGCACACAAGTGTTTAAACGTGCACATCTGGGGGAAAGTTACACTAAAAATGGACACAGTTGCATCCCAAAAATTTGTCTTGCGAAAAGCAACCCACCAGAACCTGACTTGGACTGGATATGGAGAAGGGAAGAGGTCTGCAGATGTGGACTTTGTAGATGTACCCATGTCTGAAGGTCTGTGTGACAGAAGTCCAGTTCTGAAAAGAAACACTTGTGCTCTGCACATGCCTAGAAGCACCCAGTCCAGATAGCCAGCCATGGTTCATAGTCTTCCAGTAGAGTCTATACTGGCAGCCACGGACAAGGTTTACAAAAGCTTATCAGTCAGTTACTGTTTGTTGCTTCAACAGTCCAAGTCAATAATAAATTCAGCATCTCAGTTCAAGGAAGTATCCAGCAGTGTAGTCAGCACACAAAGTGAGGGTCAAGGTTTTCCAGGAACACAAGCCAAAGGATGCAAACAAAGAATGCATTGTTTCCACCAGTACTATCAGTTGTCTGTAACAGATTTCTCCCTACCCCATCCCTTGTATTTATTAACCAACAGCCTACCTCACCTGTTTGTCTAATTAATGAATCTTCTCTGTATAAATGCTCTGAGTCTTGTGGGCTCTCCCTTTCTCATTTATGCTGGGCTGCAGTACATAGTCACCTGTCCACCTCTGTGTGTTGTGGCTGCCGGGAAGGATACAGTCTTTGTTTCCACTTGATCCCTGGGACATGACACCTCTTCCTTCCACAACACTGTTCTGATCTGATTTTTTGCACTAGGCTCTGGTTGGGGAAATTTGGGGGTCTAATGGGAAAGTTATGTGCATTGCAGAAACCAAACATTAGTCTGTCTGTGGATTTGCTAAGGCGATTTCCAGAGTAGACTGTTATAGTGCTATTATTCCACTTTCAACATCCCACAGAATCCTGGGGTTTGCAGTTTAGGGAGGGGCCCTGCCTAAACTGCAAACCCCAGGATTCCATGCGATGTTGAAAGTGAAATAATAGCACTATAACAGACTAGTGTGGAAATGGCCTAAGACAGAGGTGTGATGGACCAATGGTAAAAGTAGAGTCTCCTGCGTTCCTGGGAGAGTGCCGTGGTTGCCGCTGTGTAAACAGTGCTATCCCGGCCTTTGTACCTGTTTAAAGAAGGATTACAGATCAGAAGGAGAAAATCCCTCATTTTAATACCAGTTCAAGGAGCCTGCCCTTTTCACAACAGGGAGGAATCAACACCAAAGGCAGAAAGGTGGGGTTCACACACACTCAGGAACACACAAATTTCGGGGGATGGCTGGCGGAGATCAGAGCAATGTGTTTTCAACTCACCGAGCTGGGGTGGCCAGCCTTAGCAAGCAGCAAAGCAAGCAACCACTGCTCTCGATCTGGATTGGCAAGGGAGTGGAGGGGGAGAAGCTTAATCCAGATTAACCCCAGGGTGGAGATTAAAAGGGCTTTTTCTGCATTCATCTTAATCCTGTTAAGGAAAGCTGCTCCCCTCTTCCCCTTGCTATTTCTTTCCGTTTTCCCCCCTTCTGTCTCAGCTAGCAATGCTGAACCAGGCAGACTTGGAAATCTTGAGCTGGGATCTGGGATTCCTAAAATTTCTAAAAAGGAGTAAATCATGCCGGTAAGATGAGTTAGGGGTCACCCAGCAGCTGTATTGCTAAAGTAGTGTGATACTGCCTCTGTGTTGTCTGGGAATGGATGTAATAATATACGTTCGGCCCCATACATTTTTGGGTTTGACTTTCATGGGGTATGACTATTTGTAAGTTTTGTCAGTGTCTGTGCTCCCCACTTCAGGCACTTCTTTCCTGGGGGAAACTTCACTCTCGGTGGCTTTGATCAGGCCATGTAGCCCTTTAAAAATCTGACTCTGGTCCTTTTCTTCATGCACCAGCTGCCACCTGGCCAGCTAAGGAGGACTCATAGCTCAATTTCTCAGCACCACAAACCCTCTCCCGATGCTACCCCACACCCAAGGAGGGAGATGGGTAAGAAAGAGGAAGTATAAGGCCACCATGCCAACCCACCACCTTTCCCTCTCCTTTCCCTGACCTGGTTTGGATCTGGTTTAGACACACACACACATTTTGATATTCACAGTTTTTTCACTTTTGCGGGACTCCTGCACCCCTAAACCTTAGCAAATGTGGATGGCTAACTGTAATCTAGTACTTGGACAGTTTTTTAAAATTTTTAGTTTTTTTTAAAAAACAAAGAGGAAACCAGATAAAAAACAACCAATGTTTCTTCCAGGATCCATCACAGTCCGTAATGTTTTTTTGCAAGCTTCAGAGTTCCACAGGACCATTTGTTGGGCAGAGTGGAAATAAGGAGCTGCAGAATTGTGGTCCTTCCATCCACAACTTGGGCAAATTGCTTTTCTAGACAATAACTCCCAGAGTTGTTCTATTGTTCTGCCCAGAGCATAGGAAGTTCCCTTTTGGGGACTGTAACTGCCAGACTCTGTTCCGTTCTGCTTAGAAAGTTACACTCATGCTGGCTGGGGATTCCAGAAGCTACAATCCAAAAAAGTAAAATTTCTAAGCTGTTTGTTGTTGTGTGCCTTGAAGTTGTTTCTGACTTACAGCGACCCTGTCATGGGCTTTTCAGGTGGCTGAGAGTATGTGATGTGCCCAGGATCACCCAATGCATTTTCATGGCTGAGCAGGGAACTGAACGCCAGTCTCCAGGGTTGTAGTTCAACATTCAAACCATTAACAGCACACTTGACTCTATTAGCCACAGTAGCTGTAAGAGTATTATCTCCCAATTTCAATCCAAATCTGGGAGGGTGTCAGATGGTGTGCATTATTGATCGGAGATGGGTTTGACTAGTAAAATATGGATTTTGCTGTGGTCTCAGTGAGAGTGTGTGCGTGTGTTTTGGCCTATGAGATACATCCTACCTGTTTGCCTTTATGTTAGTGACTCTGAAATCTACCTTGTCAGGCCTCTGAAGGATCTCTGAAAGGAGCTGGTCAGCATCCAGAAAGGAAATCTCTTGCGGGCACTCAGTGGTGGCCTGGGAACTGGAGGATTCTGGGTTAGAAAAGCACATGAGCTGAAAGTTGCCAACAGACTAGACAAGTGTTGAAGTTTTCCAAATCAGGCTGGAGACATAACTGCCAAGAAGTTTGTGAGAGTATTTACAAAATCCTACATACGTATGAGGACCTTCCATCCATCTATTGAAGCTTCAAAAGAAGGAGGGGGGAGAAAGAGGGGTCTGAGTTTTTTGCAGGGGCAGATTCCAGCGTTTAGTACCTGCTGGAGGCTTCCATGTTCATGGAGCGGAATGGATATTGATAGAACTTAGAGAAAGGATCGTAGCTTTTTATTGGTGTCCATTTTCTAAGGAGTTGGAAGTCAGGTGTGTGACCTCACTAACCTTTCTTGAGTTGTTACGGTTGCTGTAATTTGTGTAGTTAGCCAGCTAGTCGTTTGCAGTAGTTCTTTAGTCCCTTTCTGCACCTTACCCGCCTCTTGCAATGTCCCAGCATCATCGCAGAACGGGAGCGTCTCCCCAACGCTCCCCCCTGCACGCGGCTGGTAGCGGTCGGGACATGCTCCTTCCTTCCACAGTACAGCTGTCCTCTTCCCGCGCTGCACTGAAGAAGGAAGTGCTTAGGTAGTGCGTCTGCCCTTTCTGCACAGCCCCAGCCGAAGCGATCATCGTGCGAAAGGGGCCTGTTACTGTTTTTCTCCCGGTAATAGTATAACGCGTGAGCGTGACGGCTGGGGACAAAACAGGAGCGGGACCGTGACGTTGTGCAGCAGCATGCATCACGGACTGGCTTCAGCGCGTCCCCGTGGGGCCGTAGTGTGGAAGTAGCCTAAGTTGAGTCAGTAGATATGTTGGTGTGTTGTTCCCTTATATGTTGTTTTATGGCCATTAAATATGTTTTAAATAAAATTTTCTTAAAGGAAGAAGAAATTGTGGAATTTACAGTTTAGGGAGAGGTATTTAGTGTCCTCAGCCTCCCTACACTATAACCTCCAAGATTCAATAGGGTCGTAGAATCGTAGATTGGAAGAGACCGCAAAGACTGTCCAGTACAATTCCATTCTGCCATGCAAGAAGACGCCACCAAAGCATTCCTGACAGATGGTCATCTGGCCTCTATTTAAACATCTCCACAGAAGGAGACCGCCGCTCCCAGGCAGTGCATTCCACTGTGAAGCTGCTCTTACTCTCAGGAAGTTCTTCTTAATGGTTAGGTGGAATCTCTTTTCTTAAAGTTTGAAGCCATTGCTCTGTGTCTTAGTCCCTGGAGCAGCAGAAAACAGGCTTGATCCATTCTCCACATGACATCCCTTCAAATATTTTAACATAGCTATCATGTCACTTCTTAACCTTCTGTTCTCCAGACTAAACACACTCAGCTCCCTAAATCTCTCCTCATACGACTTGATGGTTTCCAGGCCTTCTACCATTTTGGTCACCCTCCTCTGGACACATTCCGTTTTGTCAATATCTTTCTTGAACTGTGGTGCCCAGAACTGGACACTAACTGTGGCAGTTAAAGTGGAATTGTGATGCTATCCTGATATCAGCATTACTTCTTTAACAGCAATAGTTCTTTAACCAAAAAGTTGGTATCAGAAGTAGATAAGACATGTAAGGAATAGGTATATGATCCTACGTGACACAGGGAGCAGTTCAGCATGTGTCAGCAACTGTTTTATTCATAATTAACAATATATGTATATGAAATGAAATTACCAGGTCATGTAAGCATTGCACAAGTTTTTTTTTAAAACAGCCTCTACTTTTCTTAAGATTTCCATTTTGGCAGCCAAACTTGTAGAGATTGTTTGTGTTTTTAAAACATATGTTATAGGTAGTTGATCTGGAAGGCTTATATGTGCTCCTTTATTTCTCTTTTGCTACTCATGCATGCCCAGTAAGGGACTCTGATGGTAGCTGCTATTTACCTTGCCTCTTTTAGCTAGGCATACGCAGGGTACAGTAGCATCAGTTGGAGGCAAATCCCATTCTTTTCTAGCATAATTTTGATTGCTTTGTTTAATACAGTCAGGCTACTGCAACCTGACACCCACAGTTTGTGTTTTTCCAGCTTCTTTCAAACCCCCATGCTGATGGTGCCAAAAAAACTTCCAGCTAGACAGAGGAGAAGGAGGAAAAGGGGAGGTAGGCATAAAAAGAGTTTTTGACCATTCTCTTTGTCAGAGGCTTTGTTAATTGAAGTGTGCCTATAATTGCAGGCCTCTGGGCTGGAACAGTTGAAGGGAGAGGTCTCCATTTTGGTGGCCATTTCCCAGAATCCCCAGCTGCTGGGGGATTGTGGGAGTTAGTGCTCCCAAAAGGAACACTCCTGAGCTCTGTCTTTTCCCTTCTGTGTTAACAGGAGGGAGACCTGCGGGCTGTTGCTGCCTCCGCTGCCGTCCTGGCGTTTCTACTTCAAGGTGGCTCTTATCAGCTCAGCTCCGCGGCGGCGGCGGCGGCGGCGACCGTCTTCAGAGGCCGTGAGCTGTTGAGTTTGAGAACCCTTCAGACACATCAGCCTCTCAGCGCTGGTAGCCTTTGTGAGGCAGCGGTGCTGCTGGTGCTCTGGGCGGGTGGGAGTGCCGCCGTGGCCTACGGCTCCGTCTCCCTCTGTTTCTGGATGGAAGCGCCTTGGAAGGGGGATTAAACATGCTCGAGATTCCCCCCACCCCAGGGCTCTGTGAATAGGGGTGGGGTGGGACCACGGATGTCGAGGAAAACCTCCGCGATTTGAGGCCGAATGTGTCTTTGGCCTACGGTTAAAAATCTGACTCTCAGGCAGGTGGGCAAATTGTGCAGCCTTCCTGGCTTGCTTTTTTTGTTTTTTGGAATGCAGCTCCCAGCAGTCCAGGCCAATGTAGCTAGTGGTGAGAAATGCAGGGAGTTGTGAGACCAGCGATTTATGGAAGCCTCACACTTTTCCCTGCCTGTGCCCTAAGGAAAACTGGATGTTGCAGCATGTTTTTATTAAAAAAAAAATAATAGAAAAGAAAGGGATATTGTCTTCTTTCATTGTGGAATAAAGGGATATTGTCTTCTTCCATGTGAAGACTAAGAGATTGGCATGTTTTCTTGTTTTGGTTTGTTTTTTGGCCACAGGGGTTTAGTTTAGGGTTGCCAGGTTGAAAACTGGAGAGAGCTCCTGTCCTTTTTAATGGTTGTCTACAGAACAAGGGTGATGTAGTGGTTTGAGCACTGGGCTACGACGCCAGAAACCCGGGTTCCATTCCCCTGCTTGGCCGTGGAAACCCACTGCATGACCTTGGGCCAGTCACATACTCTCAGCCCCTAGAAAACCCCATGATAGAGGGTTGCCATAAGTCAGAAACACCTTGAAGGCACACAGAAAATGAAGAGAGAATTTCAGCAGATGTTGCTCTTTGTGAAATCAAATAACAAGCCAGCCCTTGTTCTCTGCAACCATTAAAAGCACAGAAGCGCTTTCCAGTTTTCACTTGAGTAACCTTGGAGGGGGGAACCTCAGGCACTTCTTTTCCAGCAGAACCTTCCCTCTCGACGGCTCCGATCAGGCCACGCAGCCCTTTAAACACCCGCCTCTGGTCCTCCTCCTCCTCCTCCTCCACCGGCAGGTGCCTGAGCAGCTAAGGATGGATCACAGCCCAGCTTCTCAGCACCACAGACACTCTCCTGATGCCCTCCCTCAAACCCAAGGAAAGGGATGGGTGAGAGAGGGAAAGTATAGAGAGGAAGTATAGGGCCACCGCGCCAACCCAACCCCTTTCCCTCTCCTTTCTCTGACCTGGTTTGAACCCTGGGGGCCCATTCCCCCCGCATGCCTTGGCCCCTTTCCCACAGACACGTTTTGGTATTTGCAATTTCTCCACTTTTTTCTCCACTTTCGCAGGAGTTCTGTACTCCTAACTCCAGCCAGTGTGGAGGACTGACAGTACAGTTTAAGCACCCAAAGAAAAAGAGCAAGAAAAAGTAAGCAAGAAATGTGAGAAATGCAAATGGAACAATTCCAAGCGAACAGTTTTCACTGTGTCACTTTCTGTGATGTTAGAAGTTTGGGCACTGTAGGACAATTTTCCTTTGGGGGGGAAGAATTCTTGTTTGGCAGGGCAATGTCTCTCACACACACACCCCATAGCTACACCACTTGTTTTGGGGAAAAGTTACTGGGGAGGCAAAGACTGCTGCATCCGTGTTCTGTGAAGAGGGGGCAGCTGGTCTGAGCAGAGCTTAGAAAAGTTATTTTATGGGCTACAGCTCCCAGAATTCTCCTGCCCCTGCTACACTGGCTGAAAGATTTGGGGATCTGTCATCCAAAAATGTAACTTTCCCATCTTCCAGGTTCTAGTGAAGTAAGTCATCTTTGTTTCAGGTGCAACTGAATACCAGCTGAGTGATTTATTTTTGCTTTGCATAATTTTGTTCTGGTTTTACCCGTCAAGGAATAGGGCAGGGAGCAGTGCAGAGTGGCGAATACTCCCTCCTCTGCAAAGCCTCTGAAAATCTTATTCAGCAAATCCTCTGAGTTTTGGGGTGGGAATGTTTGCCAATGTGTCATCACAATCATAAGGACTACTAACCTGCTTTTAAAACCAGCGACGTGCAAACAGGAAACTACAAGGCTCTTGGAAGCACCAGTGCAGTGAAATGGATAAGAAACAGCCTTTGCTGTTCTCCATGGATCGCAGCAGCTCCCATACCTTTTGGGAATGCCCAAAATGGCAGCATTGCAGAGAGACTTTCTTTGGCCATGTGCAGAGTGCTTTCCATTCTGCACGGAACAAAGATTCTACTGAAAGCGTTGAGGTGTGTCAATTTAGCTTCTTGACCCAGCTAGTGGGGAGGCCCAAAGGGAGAAGGCTTAAATGAGAGGATCCAAACAGAGCTCTAGAATCTGTTTTAGAGTGTGGAAGAGTAACAGGAATATTTTCAATACTGAATAATGTGAAACAAAAGTCTGTGGTGTGCACTAGGGTTTCCAGGTGTCCCATTTTCCATAGGATGTCCTGCATTTGAGGTCATAGGTTCTCACTTTGTATTGCAGTATACAGAATGCCACAATCCTACAGATGAGAGCAAGTACCAGCTAGGGTCCCGTCAGTGTTTCTTAAGGTATGCCGTAATCAGGCCTTATGTACCAAATACCAAGCGCTTATTTCATAGAATCATACAGCTGGAAGAGCCTACAAGGTCCAACCCCATTCTGCCATACACGAATACACCATCAAAGCATTCCTAACAGATGGCCATCCAGCCTCTGCTTAAAAACCTCCAAAAAAGGAGACTCAACCACACTCCCAGGCAGTGTATTCCACTGTTGAACTGCTCTTACTGTCAGCAGGTTGTTCCTCCTAATATTTAAATGGAGTCTCTCCTGAAATTTGAAGCCATTACTCTGTATCCTAGTCTCTGGAGCAGCAGAAAACAGGCTTGCTCCATCCTCCATGGGACGTCTCTTCCAATATTTAAATAGGGTCATGGCAGGCATGGTGCTCCTTTTCTTCTTCTCCACATCGTGGGCTGATGCCAGGCAACAGAGTAAAGTTTTCGTTTTGCAATGGCTTGCCATTGTGAGATTTGCATAGGTTTGGGGTTTCTTGCAATCTTACATGTCTCTCAGCATCCCTACGGTCTGGCAAGACCTGAATTGGCCTAATACAGGCTTGTTTTGTTCGTCCCACACTGATTTACAGAAAACCGAACTACCCTATATATGGGGTCTTTAGAAGCAGGAAAGTGGTTCTCTTGCACAGGGGTGTAACTATGGGAAATGAACACATTATAAAAGAAATTCTACCCTCCACATAAAAATTCTGCCCCTCAAATGAAGTTTTCCTTCAGTTCCCCAAATTTCTAGCATTGCAGAGTGAGATGTTGGAAATCATTCATGCCTAGAGCTCTTCTATGTGCAGTGTTTGCTTTCCTTGGTTGCTTGGCCAGCCTCTTTGCTTTGGATGGCTGACTTGTACTTCTAAATCAGTGTTTCCCAAACTCCAGTCTTCCAGGCTTTTTGGACCTAGGCTCCCAGAATCACTAATCTTTGGCCAAGTCAGCTGTAACATCTGGGAACTGAAGTCCAAAAAACACCCCTGGAGGACTAGAGTTTGGGAATCCCTGTTCTAAATGTTCAGTGGCAGTTTTTACTTTGTTGCAATGCTAGAAATTTGGGGATTCAAAGAAAATGTCATGGGGAAGGGAATTCTTATGACAGACAATGAGTGCACTTTGCTCTTGGCAAAGCTTGGCCAAGTTCCTCCCCCCCCCCCCAGACTTACAGCTTGCTAAGCATCATGCACTTACATGCTCCAGCAACTCAACCTTCCTTCCAGAGGACTGTCAACTGTCAGCAAAGGTGTCAGGATGTGGGGTGTGGTGGGGATGAGTGCACCTTTTTGTTTCCCAGGTAAAGGAAGACGGCTGGGCCCTGAGGACAAGGCAGTTCCGCGAAAACTGGCCCTGACTCATGGCATCAGCCAGCTGCAACTGGGTGTCTGTGCAGAATGAGGGGAAGGAAAAAACATGCAGGGAGGAAAGTGGAAGGCGTGTTATTGGGCGTGTGTGTGTGTGTGTGTGAGAGAGAGAGAGAGAGAGAGTGAGAGAGGGAGGCTGAGAGGGATAAACAGAACAGAACTGAGGCCCGGGATGTGTTCAGAATCCCACTGCTTGGCTTCAAAAGATTTGAACCATAATAACAAAAGGAGGTGGTGAAAGCCAGTGTGGCTTAGCAGTGTGAGCACTGGACTACAGCCCCAGAGACCAGGGTTCAGTTCCCTGCTTGGCCGTGAAAACCCCCTGGGCACAACACACCATCTCAATCCCTGAAAGCCCCAGATAGGTTGCATCTTAGCGTCACTGTAAGCTGGAAACGAAGGCGCATAACAATGACAGCAACAAAAGGAGGTGCCCTTTGGAGCATGTGAGGAGCATTCTTGTGTGGGTCTAGGTACCCAGCCCTCCCATTTTTGGATAAAATGTGCAATAAACCCACATTTCTCAAGGCCAGCTGAAAAGGCAAATCGGCCTTCTTTTCAGCTTTCTAGAATATGGCTGCAAAAATGGTCGGTATTGGGTTTTGGATAGCTTTGAGAGGGTATTTGACAAATTCTTGTCAGGGTGGGGTGTGGGTATAAGAGAGGTCTCTCAAGAGCTGATAGCTCCTCTGGGTGTAGATATGGGGGGAATGAGGGTGCTACTCCTGCAAATAAGAATTCTGTCCCCCACAAACTTTTAGCATTACAGTAGCTTAAGACATCTGTTGAACATTCAGAAATACGTTTAGGTATCCAAAGAAAATAAGAAGGCAAAGATCTTGTAGGAATGGGAGCACATCAAGTAAACAGTTCTCAATGGAAATGATTTCAAATATCTCTGCAATGCTAAAAATTTGGGGACTGAATGAAAAATCCATTTTGGGGGAACCAGAAATGTTGTTTGGGGAGAGAAAAATATCCTCATTTGGCACCCCCCATAGCTGTACCCCAACGGGACTCTATACTTCATGGCACACAGGTTGGGTGTAGACGTTGGGAGGATGCAAAGACTCACAGACACATTCAGTGGCTCTGGAGGCATGCTGCCACCCCCAAGAGCTCTGAAGAAGCTGAAAATAGGATAGGGTGGCCTTCCGGGCTCTGGAATGTGTCTGCTGTAACCTGGAAGCTCTGTATGTGGAGGCACTTTATCTATAAATATGGCTGCTGGGAGGGCAATCAGGACGGAAGAGCTTTTAGCTTGGTGAGTTCCTTGTGCCTGGAGCATCAAGATTGGTTCTGTGTCCTAGGCCAAGGGAAGTCAGAGTACCACGAGTCAGCAGTGTGATGTGGCAGCTAAAAAAACCAATGTGATTCTGGGCTGCATCAATAGGAGTACAGTGTATAGGCCAGGGGAAGTGATGGTATCACTCTATTCCGCCTTGTTCAGACCCCACCTGGAGTACTGTGTCCAGTTCTGGGCAGGATATTGGCAAGCTGGAATGTGTCCAGAGGAGGGTGACCAAAATGGTAGAAGACTTGGAAACCATGAAGCCCTATGAGGAGCACCTTAAAGAGCTGGGGATATTTAGCTTGGAGAAGAGAAGGTTAAGAAATGCTATGATAGCCATATTTCAGTCTTTGATGGGACGTCATGTTGAAGATGGAGCAAGTTTGCTTTCTGCTCCTCCAGAGACTATGTCATAGAGCAATGGCTCCAAACTTCAGGAAAAGAGATTCCATCTAAACCTTAGGAAGAACTTCCTGATGGAACAGTGGAATATGCTGCTGCCTGGGAGTGTGGTGGAGTCCTCTTCTTTGGAGGTTTTTAAACAGAGGCTGGATAGGCAGGAATGCTTTGGTGGTGAATTCTTGTGTGGCAGAAGGGGGCTGGACTGGATGGCCCTTGGGGTCTCTTCCAGCTCTATGATTCTATGCTAGAAAGCAGAACCCCATTCCGTACAACAGTGTCCTTGTTTCTCACAAGAACCTATCTCTGATTGCAAGTCATTGTTCAAAGACTGCAAAGATGAAGCTGGAAGGTAGGATGGGACCTTTGAGGGGTACATGTGGCCTACAAACTAGCTGTTTTCCATCCCTGGGTGATGGGGTCCCCTGAAATGCTTGTGGGGACCAGGACATGGTGGTTCATCACCCCAGACCTAATCCAGCAAGACTGTTCCATTCTTAATGCTAGAAATGGATGCAGTTTGCAGCGTCCATGTGAAAAAGAGAAGGGTGGAAGATGGAAGTCTTGCACACCTGCTGTGCTCCTGGAAGGATGTGAGGAGAAAGGGAGAGGTGCAAGGACAATGCTTGAGCAGTAGGGAAGCTGCTGGCTCCCAGGCTGCAGAACCAACAGGTGCAGCTGGTGGGCCGGACTGCCCAGTTGGGCCATTTCTGGCCTAGGTAGGCTGCAGAAGTTCCGGCAGAGGTGAGCTGTGCTTGTTCACACCGCACAGCCCTTTAATTGAGTTGCCAACTCCAGATTGATCGCTTAATTAAAACTCAATTAAAAATCCCATTGATCTTGTTAGCCAAAGCAGGAAGGTTTAGTTGGTGCTGGGGATTTGCCGCCACAGCCGTTTTATTAGAGATCTGGGGAATGGAAAAAATATAAGCAAGAGGTTCCAATTTATTTTTTTGCCTGGCTGACAGATTTTCTATCCTCTACCCCACCTGCAATAAAAAATAAACCTACCCCAACAAAGAATTGGGTGTATTTTAAACTCAGGGATGTGCAGTTGAGATTGCCTTGGATTTCACTTACGGCATTTGCTTCTGTTCTTGAAGATTTGTTCTGGAGTTTTGATCTGATTGCTTAAGTTTTTAGCCCCTCTTCCCTCCTGGGCTTCATTTGATTCTCACCACCATGACAGCAACCCTGCAGGGTGGGCTTGGTGGACCCCCTGGCCTGCGCCCAACCAGGCAGCTTTGAACCTGGGCCTCTGTGTTCTCTCCTCCACAAAACTGGTGCCTGCCAGTTGTTTTGTACTCTAGTTCCCATCATCTTTGTCCATCAACATGACCAAGGCTCAATGATAATACAAGCTAGCAAGCACTGCTGTAGTCAGTAAATCGTCTGTTTAACAAATCTGGACCACCTTGTTCATATCTCTGGATTTTTGTGCTTTCAAATGTATGGTGTTCCCTTCTTCCCAAATTAGCACGTCTGGCCGTCCATATTCACTAAGGTTGAGGTGCAGGACCCCCACAAAAATGGAAAAATATCAAATATCAAAATATGTCTGTCTGTGGTGAGGAGACTGAGGCATGGTGGGGAGAGAGGGCACCCAGGGTCCAAACCAGGCCAGGGACTGGAGAAGGAAAGGGGGCCGGTTGGCCTGGTGGCCCTGTACTTCCTCTCTCTTGCCCATCTTCTTTCTTGGGTGTGTGGGAGAGGGTTTGTGATGCTGAGAAATCAGGCTGCAAGTTGTCCTTAGCTGGCCAGGCAGCAGCTGGTAGAAGAAGAGGAGAACCAGAGGCAGGTTTTTAAAGAGCTGCAGAGTCTGATCAGAGCCACCAAGAGGGAAGGTTCCCCTGGAAAAGAAGCACTTGAGGTAGGGAGGGCAAGAGTTAGAGAAGCTTGGAAACAATCAAATCCATGAAAGTGAAACTTGCAAATGTGGAGAGTTGACTGTATATTTTTAATTCAGCAAAACCTGTACGTATAAAACTTTGAAATAATTCCAGTGAGTAGAAACGGAAACCCATGTTTTTGAAAAAATCAGCAAAAATGCTAACCCCCAAATTGTTGGTAGCCTGTGTGTAATGCATGGCAAGTTCTAGTGAGAAAAAAACAGCCACCTTTTAATCTGATTTCTGAAACTGTGGCGCTGCTGTACCCCTAAAGGAAGGCAGAGGACTATTTTCCAAGCCTGAGGCAATTGTATAATTTTTGTGTACAAATTTGCACAGAGAGAATTAGCTGAGCGTTCCCCAGAAGCAAGTAAGGTCTGATTGTACTTTGCTTCAGTTCTCCTGGCCTCTGTCTGTAAAATGGGCACAGAATTGTCCCATCTCAGAGAGTTGCCCTTACGGTGAATAGAGGATATTTGAATTTTCTGCCTCTTTTTGTGATCCTCTGGCATAGCTGGAGAGGTTGATAGGCATCTTAGAATTCTAGTTCTCGAGAACTGAAAGTTTTGTGAATGAATGGGTCAGCGACAGCCATCCCACGAGTTGAATCTGCCCCTCCTTCTTCCTGAAACCGTTCTTGAAACAGCTGGGTAGGAGGGATGGATGAAGCTGAATGAGAGGAGGTGTCTTTTTCTGGCCTCTGCTGGCTTTCTCAGAAAATTGAAATTAATGAATCCATTAATGAGTTACAGTAAGTTGGACTTGGGCATGGCGAGCGGTCACCTGGGTAAAATTTGGATTGCCTGTAGGTGGGACCAGTGAACAAGCTGTTAATCGGGTGTCTCTTCCAGCCAGCCGACAAGCAGGCAAGGGGCAAGTTAGCGAGTTGGATTGTTTTCAGGGGAGAGAGCAGCAGTTCTTAGCCTTTACCATGGATCCCCTATAAATATATTTTGTTGCCATGGACCCCCAACAGGTAACTGAAGATTTAAAACCCTCAAGTCCATCCAACATTTATTTAAAGTGACTCCCCAAGGGTCTTAAATCTGGAGAGGAGAGAGAAATGAGTCAATGCATGCACTTGTATTACAATATTTTTATCAGAATGAATACATGTAAAATAACAACAACAACAACGGTAGTCGTCGTCGTCATCGTCTCATCTTCCTCCCTCCCTCGCTCCCTCCCTCCCTCCCTCCCTCCCTCTCTTTCTATTTTAACTTTAAAAGCTCGTAACAATTCTTCAAAGCTTTCACAGACCCACTGTGAGGACATCACAACCCCCTGGAGGTCTCCAGATTCCCTGTAGTTGGATTTGTCTGTCCAACTTGTTTATCTGCGGCCTCCTTTGACCCCCCCCCCATGGCAACAGAGGGAGAGGGAAAGCTGGACCCTTTGCTCAGCCCCATAGTAGGGCCCCCACTTCCCTCCCTCCCTCCCATTGCCCGGGTCTATACCGCTGCACGTGCTGTCGAGGAAGAAAGTGTAAAATCAATGTGCTGTTTTGCTCTCAGCCGATCGATATTTTCTCCTCTCTGCTCTCCCCCACCTTCCCTGGGCACAGAGGCAAAGCTGCAATGAAGCCGGCCGCGGCTCCTAGCCCCATGGAGGTTGGGGGCATGGCTCAGACCGCGCGGTGTGGAACAGCCGTGCCTCTCAGGTCCAACCACGTGTGAACCGGCTTGTGGCAATTCCAGCTGCTCCAACACACTTGTTGTGGCTGTTGCTTTTGCAGCTGTGTGCCTTTGACTCGTTTCTGTTCTGTGGGAAACTCAAGGTGTATCTGTCGTGGGGTTTTCTTGGCATGATTTCTTTTGATGGGGTTGTCACTGCCTTCCTCTGAGGCTGAGAGAGCATGACTTACCCAAGGTCACCCAGACATTCCATGGCCAAGCAGGGATTTGGACCCTGTTCTTTTGGAAGTCTAGTTCAGTGCTCAAACCACTATGCCACACCAGGTCACCTCATGCCCCAACAGACACACACTCTCTCAAATGCGTTCAACGTTATTGCAAGAGCAGGCCAGAAATCTTGAGAAGGGCACTGGCCAGGGGTGTACCTATGAGGAAGAGGGCAAAATGAGGGCAACGGTCTCCCAGTACGAATGCTGCCCCCCCCCATTAAATTTTCCTTTGGTCACAGAGAATGAGCCACTGAGAATTGTTCTCACCTAGAACTCTTTATATCTTGCTCTGTCCGCGTCCTCTGGTTTTAAATTGCTTATCCCCTCACGTTTTTTTGGATGCCTAAACTGTATTTCTTGATGCTCAGCTGAAGTTTTAAGTTTACAGGCCTGCCATAAATTTGGAAACTGAAATAAAACTTCTGGGGGCAGGCAAAATTCTTATTTACAGGAGCAGTGCCTTCATTCCCCTCTCCCCACAAAGCTACATCATTTGGCACTGGGCAGTGGTTTTAAGGTCAGGTCATTTTCATTCGAAATACTGTCAGCCTTCCACATTTGCGGTTTGACTTTCACAGGTTTGATTATTTGCTGGTTTCTTCAGCTCCTACCCCACCACACCTCGCCTGCCTCTTTTCCAGGGGAACCTTCCCTCTTGACAGCTCCAATCAGACCACTCAGCCCTTCAGAAACCCATCTCTGGTCTTCCTCCTCCACCACCACCCGCCACTGCCTGGCCAGCTAAGGGTGGCTTGCAGCCTGATTTCTCAGCACCACAAACCTTCTCCTGGTGCCCCCTCACATACTCAAGGAAAGAAATGGGCAAAATGGTATAGGGCCACCATACTGACCTACCCCCTTAGTCTCCCCTTTTCCTGAGTTTGCACCCTGCATGGGCTGTCTCCAAATTGCCTGAACCCTTTTCCACAGACAGGTACACACATTTTGATATTTGTGATTTTTCCAGTTTTGTGGGGGTTCTGGGCGGGGAAAGGAGAGGGAAAGGGAGTGAGTTGGTACGAGGGCTCTATACGTCCTCTCTCTTGCCCATCTCCTCCCTTGGGTGTGAGGAGGCATCGGGAGAGGGTTTGTGATGCTGAGAAATTGAACTGCAAGCCATCCTTTGCTGGCCAAGTAGTAACTGTTTATGGTGGTAGTGGAAGAGGAAGAGGACCAGAGGCCAAGCTTTAAAGGAAAAGTTGAGAACGCCTTCCACAAAATCTTGCCCTGACTGATGGGACACAGAGGAGAGCTTCTCCAGCAGACCTCAGGCAGGCACCTATAAGAAGTGGTGCTCCTTGAATTATCAAGGTCGCAAGCCATTTTAAGGCTTTAAATGTTGTTACCTTGAATTCATACCAGAAGCATATTGGCAGCCAGTGCAATTCCTTTAAAACTGGTGTTATATGTTTTTTGCATGATGTTCCAGCTGGCAGCCTAGTACCAGCTGCAGGTTTCTAGTTATCTTCAAGGGCAGCCCCATGTAAAATGCATTGCAGTGGTCTGGAGAAGTTGCCAGTGCAAGGACTATTGCAGCTAAATGCTGCAGCTGGACTGTTGGTTACAGGGAATAAGTAAACTTTCTTGCTTCTGCAGCTTCACTGGCTACCACTTCATTTCTGGGCAAAATTCAAAGTGTTGGTTATGACCTGTAAAGCCCTGTACAGCTTGTGTGCAGTCTATCGGAAAGACCATGATCTCTCTATAGGAGCCTCCCCAAGCTTGAGATCCTGAGGGGGAGGCTTTCTCTCGGTCTCACCACTGTCCCAGGCACCTTTGGTTGAGGATACATGAGAGGGCCTTCTTGGTGGCTGCTCCCAAGTGGTGGAATTCTCTCCCACATGAGGCTACACTAGTCTGTTCTGCTCTCCTTTTGCTGGTAGGGAAAAACCTTTTCATTGAGACAAGCTTTTGGTTAATAGGTAGCTGTTGCAATAGGGTCTCTTAATGGAGAGGGTACTTTCGTTTTTCTCTCATGTTTTTTTTTAAAGTGTTTTTAAAGTAGTTTGAAATTTTACTCATTTTACTGTGAACGAATTCATTTTGCTAGAATCTTGTGTCCGGTTGTGGGCACCACAGTTCAGGAGTGATATTGACAAGTGGAACATGTCCAGAGGAAGGTGACCAAAATGGTAGAAGGCCTGGAAAACCATGAAGCCCTATGAGGAGCGGCTTAGGGAGCTGGGGATGTTTAACCTGGAGAAGAGAAGGTTAAGAGGGGACATGATAGCTATGCTTACATCTTTGAAGGGATGTCATATGGAGGATGGAGCAAGCCTGTTTTCTGCTGCTCCAGAGACTAGGACACAGTGGAGCGATGGCTTCCAGTTTCGGGAGAATAGATTCCATCTGAAGATTAGGAGGAACTTCCTGATGGTAAGAGCAGTTTGACAGTGGAATATGCTGCCTGTGAGTGTGGTGGAGTCTCCTTCTTTGGAGGTTTTTAAATAGAAGTTGGATAGCTGTCTGTCGGGAATGCTTTGGTGATGTATTTCTACAACTCCCATGCATGATGTATTTCTGCATGGTAGAATGGGGTTGGCAGTCACATAGGGACGTGGGGGTGGGGTGGGCGATTCGCCCCAGGCGGCAGTGTTTCTGGGGCGTCTCGGCCCGTAGCCACGTCCCCGCACGCCCTGGCCACGCCCCTCGCACTGTAGCCCTGCCCCCCTCCCGCCCCTTCCACACACTCCAAGCTGTGCCACTGGGGGTTGGACTCAATGGCCCTTGTGGCCTCTTTCAGCAATATGATTTTATTATTTTAATTTTTACCCCCCCCCCTCCTTACCTCCTTCTCCTAGCTGTATTATTTTAATTTATAAAGTGACCTGGCTTGCATGCCATATTGAGAGAAAGGGATATGTAGAGAAAGCAAGCAAGCAAGAAAGCAAGAAGGAAAGAGCCCTTGGGGGAAAGCCCACAAGGAGGAAATAAGCACAAAAGTTCATGTTCATGCCCCCTCCCTGCCCAGCAAAAGGGGATTAGCAATAGCCTGCCTCTGAACAGGTAGGTCCTATTTCTACTGTGGCTACTCAGAAGACCTGCGAGGGAGCCAAGCAAAGGCCTCTCTAGCCCAGCGCGCTGTTCCCACAGCAGCCAGCCGGATGCCTCTGGGAAATCCAGAGGCAAGAGGTGCTTGAAATATTACCCGTCCACGTCTATTCCCCAGCAACTGGCGTTAAGAGGCATGCTGCCTCTGGCCCCAGAGGGAATAGATGTATAGCCAGCCCAACTAGTAGCCATTGATAGCCTCAGCCTCCGTGGATTTGTCTAATCCCCTTTTAAAGCCGTCTGAGTTGGCAGTCCTCTCTCCTCTGTGCGTTCGTGAAATCCTGCTGTTTTCAACTCCGCTCGGTCTGAAGAAGCCCTTCCTTTTATCTGTCCTGAATCTCCCACCATTCAGCCTCAGTGGCTGTGACCCCTTCAAGTTCTAGTATTTATGAAAGACTGAGAAAAAACTTCTCCCTTTTTTCTTCCTCCCCACCGTGCATAATTTTATATGGCTCTGTCAAATCTCCCCTCCACCCCTCCACCCCTGCTTTACTAGCACGAGTTGAAAAGCCCCTTTGCAAATCGTGCTTGGTAGATTTTACGCTGGCTTTTTGTGATTTTACGATAGATTTTACGCCCTTGCAGCCACTCTTTGTGGACAAGGGTCGTAGATCACTTTTGGCTTCGCCGTCCCTCATCGGCACAAGGAGGCTGTGTTTCCCATAGACCTCTCCTACAGAAGGATGTAGATTGAAGGGTATTAATCGTCAGGACTAAATGGAAACTGTGGGGTGTGAAGTAGTCTTTCTGTAAATTTGGAACAATCAACAGGCAAGGGCTGTTGCCCAGTGGGTATCACGTAGGAACCATGATAACTGCTTTGGGAAATATGAAGGTGTGCTAGATCAAGAAAGGGCCATTTGTGGCTTTTCTGATCTTGTTAGACTGCAACTCCCATCATGCCTGGCTAACCTAGTCAGTTGTGATGAGTGGTGGAAGTTGCAGTCCAAAACTACAATCGACCCTCCACATTTGCTAGGGTTAGGACCACAGGACCCCAGGAAAAGTGGGGAAAAAACCCACAAATATTAAAAAGTGTGTGTGTGTGTGTGTGTGTGTATCTGTGGGAAAATGGCTGGAGCTTGATTGGGAGAATGGGCACCCGGGGTCCAAACTGAGTCAGGAAAAGGAGATGGAAAGGGGATGGTTGACATGGTGGGCTATACTGTCTCGCCCGTCCTCTTTTTTGGGTGCATGTGGAGCATCCAGAGAGGGTTTCTGATGGTGAGAAATTGGTCTGTTAGCCATTCTTAGCTGGCCAGACAGCGGCTGGTGAATGAGGAGGAGGAGGAGGAGGAGGACCAGAGGTGGGTTTTTAAAGGGCACTGTGGCCTAATCAGAGCCACCAAGAGGGAAGGGTCCCCTGGACAAAGAAGCACTTGAAGTGTGTGTGTATGGGGGGGTAGGGTTTGAGAACCTTGCAAATAAATCTGTAAAAGTTAAATGTAGAGGGCTGACTGTCTTTTTCTACAGCCATTTCCACACTAGACTGTTATAGCGCTATGATTCCGCTTTCAACATCCTATGGAATCCTGGGGTTTGCAGTTAAGGGAGGGTCCTTAACTGCAAACCCCTAAACTGCAAACCCCAGGATTCCATAGGATGTTGAAAGTGGAATCATAGTGCTAAACAGTCTAGTGTGGAAATGGCCTACTTGTTGCCCCGCCCTGGGCTAGATGAAGCGTTTCATTTTGAGCTGCTAGAGCTCAGAGTTAACTAAAGTTTCCTTGCAGAGATGGGTGTCTTGAGAATTCAAGGTTTCCCAAGGCACTAGCTTGCAAGTACAAGCACTGCAGAGGTTCTTGAAGTAAAATTGTGAGTGCCGTATATAATGATTCTGTCCGCACATATTCAGACGCCCATATATTTTATATATAAATATTTGCTCAAGCCATTCAGCAAAATGGATGAGGTTTCTTTGTACCACATTTAACCTGCCTGGGGAGGTGAACAGTGTTTGGACTGGGAGCCTGATCCACTTCCCCACTGCATGCATCGACTCCAGGTCAAGGGAAGTAATTGTACCATGCTATTCTGCTTGGGTCAGACCCCACCTGAAATACTGTGTTCAGTTCTGGGCAGGGCAATTCAAGGAGAATATTGAAAAGCTGGGACTGGTCCAGAGCAAGGTGACTAAAATGGTCAGAGGCCTGGAAACCATGCTCTTGGGGACCTGGCTAGGTTTAGCCTGGAGAAGAGAAGGTTAGGCAATGACCTGATAGCCATGTTTAAATATTTAAAGGAATGACATATGGAGGATGGAGCAAGCCTCTTTTCTGCTGCTCCAGAGACTAGGACATGGAGCAATGGCTTCAATCATCAGGAAATGAGATTCCATCTAAACATTAGGAAGAACTTCCTGATAGTAAGAGCAGCTTGACAACGGAATACCACTGGGGAAGGTGGTGAAGTCTCCTTCTTTAGACGTTTTTAAGCAGAAGCTGGGCAGCTTTCTGTCAGGAATGCTTTGACAGTATATTCCTACATCGCAGAATGGGGTTGGACTGGATGGCCCTAGTGTTCTGATTCACTCTTTTAAGGCTGCATAATGTCAGGAAGCAGCTTGGGGAAGGGGCTCTCCTAGGCCTTCTGTGGACCAGCGAGGGAACCTCTGAGGGCCATATTAACCCCAGGAGGAATGGCAGAGAATCTTCTTTTCTCGCTCATGGGACTGATTTCCACTGTCTGAGATTCTGCTTAGCACTGGTGGAGCGGAAAGGCAAGTGGAAGTGAAGCTCCCACTCCATCCTTATATGAATGAGCAAGAACATTCTGGGTCACCTCCGTCTGTGGCAAGGTGATGGGATTGGCTTACGTAAGGAGTTACTGGATACCTCTTTATGCAAGCCTTTGAAAAAATACATCTGCCAGTATAACCTGTCAGTGCCATCTTGATGACCCAATAAAATTTCGATGACTGTATTTTTGTGATTTTTTTTAAAAAACGAAGTATGACACATGTGCTTCAAGCCCCCCTCCCTTTCACCACAGGAGTACCAACCAGTGCCACATCTATTTTGGCTTATATTACATATATAATCCATTTTGTCACATTTTTTTTTTTGCCTCTAGTTCATTGAGGTGGGTGCAAGGAGCAATACAGTGCTTGAAAATAATTAAAGCAGCAGGCTGAAAACGAAGGTCCGTGAGCCCGGCCGTTGCAGTCTGGAAGAGTGACTCGGTTCCTTGCTCTCTTGGCCTGTTTGGGGCACCTGGGCTCCCGGTCCAGGTGGCGTCCTTTTTGGGAGATTGTCGCCGTTGCTAGAGAGAGTAGCTGCCCGAAAGCGCCAACGCCGGGTTCAAAGACAGTGCAGCTCCTGACTTCCAGCTGTTCCTGATGTCTAATAACACAGGAGAGATTTTCCCATCATGCCCTGCTCGCAACCCTCCCCAAGGCATTTAATTGGCTGCCATCGGTATTCAACCAGACCGCATCATCGGTCTGACACGGTGTGGTTTGTGTTTGTTTTTTGGCTTGCTGCAGGGACCCTGCCTGTGCCAGCCGTGGTTTATTTTGGGCCCCACGTGCCCGTGTTCTCTCCCCCTGCCTTTCTGGTGTTGCTGTTCTCCGTGTCCTGTCACCGCCTCGCAGTATCCGTTGCCGGCGTGCCACGCCCCTCGCCACACCGGGCGGTCTGTTGCGTTGGCTGAACGAGCCATGCCAGTCCTCGGTTTAATCCGGCAGATGGACCACCGAAGCCGCCTCCTTTCCCTCCCTTCCTCCACCGCTTGCCAGGTAGCTGCGAGCGCTTGTCAGTTCCTGGGCTGTTGGGCACCGTGCCTGAGCTGCGCTCGTAGCGGTTCTGCCAGGGGAAATCCATCTGCCCGGCTCCGACAGGATGATGGAAGGTGCTGCTGCCCTCAACGCACTGTTCTAAAAACCCAGTCGTGCAGAAGCGATGTAGCTCCGCTCTGCTGTGGTGCTTAACCCTCCCTGTGCCATGGAAAAGGACAGAGGTGCAATGCCATCGGTGGCGGTGATGAGATTTCCTAGAGCCTCCCGAAGGCTAGCAGGGTTTCTCCCCTCATTTGCCTCCAAGGAGAAAATATCTAGTGCTGCTGAATGATGGGATACAGAGGCCATTTCCACACTAGACTGTTATACTGCTATTATTCCACTTTCAACATCCATGGAATGCTAGGGTTTGCAGTTTAGAGAGGAGCCTCAATGGCCCCAGGATTCCATAGGATGTTGAAAGTGGAATCATAGCAGTATAACAGTCTAGTGTGGAAATGGCCAGAGTGGTACAAAGGGGTAGAAATGGAGGGTGGAGGAATAACTTTTGGGAGTGTTCCTTCTGGATTGTGTAAACATTCTCATCTAACCCAGAGCTCAAAAAGTTACTTTCCCACGAGCTGTGTTGGCTGATGACTCTCAGGATTGCAATCCCAAACAGTAACTTTTCCAAGTTCCAGTCTAGCCTGGCTTATTTGTGATATTAGTCCAGTTGCTGCCACAAGGGAAGCGGGGGCGGAGGATACGCAGCCCAAATCTGTTGCTAGTAATTGAGGGTAGACCTCCTCTGCATGCGGAAGCTCCATTCTTAGCTGTCATGGTTCATAGGGATGTGTAGATCTGACTCCCACAGCATAATTTAATGGTTAAAGTGTTGGATGAGGATGCTTTCTTGTGACCTCACTGGGTTGTTCTGAAGATAAAGATGGGGAGGAGGAGGACCATGCCATGAGTTCCTTGGAGGAAAGACAGGTTATAAATGTAATAAGTAGATACCTATTCTTTATTAGAATTTCCCAGCTGAATGAGGCCAAACGTACCTTCTATGTCTACACAAGCATTCTCTTCCCACAGAGTCACAACATATGCCTCTAGGAAGCCTGGAAACAAAATGATTTTTGCGTCTTTTTGTGAGGAAGGAAGTTTTCTCTTAGAATTCAAAATACTCCTCTGAGTGCATGCAGACTGTGTTTCTCCCCAGCAACCCAGTGAGGCAGACCAGTGCAAGCTTTCACTCTCCTCTTACCAATGCAGGAAAGGAGGTGGTTGACCCAAAAAAGAGACCATTGTGGATTCTTTGGGGTACGTCCTCAGCTTATGCTTTTGGCCTTTCCTTTTACCTGGGCCCATTCACACTGCCCAGTCATAGTGCTATGATTCTGCTTCAACTGCCACGGCAGAATCTTGTGGAATGCTGGGGTTTGTAGTTTGGTGAGGCACTGGAGTTCTCAGGTTGTGAATTTGAAATGCCTCTCCCTATACTACAAATCCCAGGATCCCAAGGAAAGGAACTATGTCCATTAAAGAAGGAACCATAACGCTGTAGTTGGATAGCGCGCGGTGGTCCCCTTCTCTGTGTCCTGGCAGACTGTGCGAGGACGGTTCCGGGCCCTGAGCCAAAATGAAGCCCTGCCATCTCTCTTTCTCCCTCTCCTCTTTTCCTCCCTTCTCTGGCCCTGCTGCTGCTGCTGCAGAGTTAGGGGTGGGATCCTGTGACGTGTGGGGAATGAGAGCCAAAGCGGCTCAAGTGAATTATGGCAGGAAGAGATGTCCTTTTTTTTGTGCAACATCCAGGCAGCCGGGCAGAGCGGCACGTTCGACTCGCCCAGGCAGGAGCTGCTCGGGGCCTGGGGTTTGGGTTAGTGCGTCTTAGCGGCTCTTCTTGGAGTCTCTTGGGTTTGTTTAGAGAGAGAATGTGGTCACCAGCACATGGAAGGGCACCTTGTGCCGAGAGGATAGCGCCCACGTGGTCAAAGTGAGGAGACTTCTCGATGTGTAGGGACGATGACATCCTCTCCGATTGTCCCCTGCCAGCCTCTCTGCCCAAGCCCTCAGACCCTCTTGTTCCTTTTGAGCAACATTTACAGTGGCTGGGGGGCGGGGGGCTTTTCCTAGCATCAAGATACTGCTTGAAGTTTTAATATTGTTTTAGTAATTAATGTTTTAATTAATTATTAAAACATTTAATTAATTACATTAATTAATAATTAATGTTTTAATATGCAGTGAGCCCTCCACTTTTGCCAGGGGTTAGGGGTACAAGATCCCCTGTAAATGTGGAAAAATGCAAATGAAAATCAAAATCATGAACACTACTGTTTTAAAAAACTGAGAACATTTTTCTAGGAATTTCTAGGTCCTCCAGAGTGATTCTATGGTCCGTGTCCAGCAGATGTGGGCCACAGAGTCACGCTGGAGGACCTAGCAACACATAGGCCCTTTCCGCACGGTATTTGCCATGCGAAAGGGCGCCTGGAGTGTCGCCCGATTGTGAGGAGCAATCTGCGTGAGGCACTCACAATCACGTGACACCCCAGGGGCCGGCAGGCACCAATCGCGCACCTTTTCATTTTTAGCTGGAAACCGAAAATGGTGCGTGATCTTGCATTGCTCCCGGGCCCTGCGCGCACTTACCTGGCATGCTGAGCCTCCAGAGGCACGCCGGTCGCGCTTCCTGCCCCAGCGCAGCCTGGAAACTCCCAGGCTGCGCTGCGGAAGGAAGAGGCGGGGCTCTCACGCAAGCAGGCGGCTCGTGCGGAGCTGAAGCAGCGGGGACGCGAGAGCCGCTTGCCAGAGGCTGCTCGCGCGATCCCCACGCCCCAGTGCCAGAGGAAAGGTGCGGAAAGGGCTCTAGAGAAGCAACCTCTCTAGGAATTTCTAGGTCATCCAGTGCAACTCTATGGTCCATATCTGGCAGAAAAAGACCACAGAATTGTGCTTGAGGACCTAGAGATTCTTAGAGAGAACATTTTTTTTTATAGGAGGGGCAAATAAAGAATTTTTTTAACTAAATAAAATAGCCAGTGAATAATCAAATCCAGGAGTGCGGAATACGCGAAAGTGGAGGGACCGCTGTATTGTGAAGTGGGTGGGTCTTGAACGGCTGATTGAGACATGTTAGATTTGCAAAAAGCCTGTTCCTTGTGTTGCTATGCTTTGGTTGCTATGATGTCTGTTTAACCGCCTGCATTTTGAATTCATTTTGTTATTTGCTGGCTAATGGACTTCAGTGTGTGGCGACCCTCTGTGAAAGAGGGACCTCCCAAGAGCCCTGATCCTCAGCTGTCCTGCTTAGGTCTCTGGGCTATGGCTTCCTTGGTTGAGGCTACCCACCTGTAATGCAGTCTTCCTCTGTTCCTACTGCCTCTCATTTTATCAAGCATTATTGTCTCGTCTGATGAGTCATGTCCTCTCACCACATGTCCAGACTGGGATAGCCTCAGTCTAGCTAGTTTGGCTTGTGATGAGAATTCAGATCTGATTTGCTCCTGGACCCATTCATTTGCCTTTTTGGCAATCCGTGGTATCTGCATAACTCTCCCCCAGCACCCCATTTTGAATGAGCTGATTTTCTTTCCTGTCCAATTTCTGCACTGTCCAGTTTTTATGCCCATAAACAGAAATGAGAGATACTATCATAGAATCAGAGAGCTGGAAGAGACCCCAAGGGCCATCGAGTCCAACTCCATTCTGCCGTGCAGGAATACACCAGCCAAGGACCCCCGACAGATGGCCATCCAGCCTCTGTTTAAAAACCTCGAAAGAAGGAGACTCCACCACACTCCCAGACAGCAGCACATTCCACTGTTGAACTGCTCTTAGTGTCAGGAAGTTCTTCTCAATATTTAGTGGGAATCTCTTTTCCTGAAGCTTGAAGGTATTACTCTGTGTCCCGATGATGCTACTGACTTTGGTATCTACTGATATATCTTACATTGAGGATCTTATCTGGTATCTTCCTAGCTGCCTTTTCAAGTCTTCTGATTTCTTGACTGCCGCCTCCATTTTGATTAGTAACTGAGCCTAGGTATACAGAGAGACAGCATAGTGTAGTGGTTTGAGCCTTAAGATGATGACTCTGAAGACCAGGAGTCCCCTCTCAGCCGTGGAGACCCAGTGGGTGATGCTGCCTCGGAAGAAGGCAAAGTCAACCCCCCTCTGTACAAATCTTGCCAGGAAAACTCATGATCGGTTTGCCTTTGGGTTGCCATAGGTCCGGAATGACTTGAAGGCACACAACAACTACTAGGTGTAAAAAAACTTTTAACTGTTTTAGTGTCTTCATTACTTGCTTTAAAGTTAGTTTTCTTTTCCTAATCTTTAGCCGCAACCCTGCTTTTGCACTTCCTTGCATTTTTCATCAATAGGCATTCCAGGGCTGTTTCTGCACTCAACTGTTATAGTGCTATTTATTCCACTATAACAGTCGAGAGTGGGAATGGCCCAAGTCTTTGCTATTTCCTGCTAGTAGTATGGTGTCAGCTGTTGTTGTTGTTTGCATTCAAGTCTTACAGCAACCCTAAGGTGACCCTATCACAGGGTTTTCTGGGGCTGAGAGGATGTGAGGCACCAAAGTGGGCTTCCGTGGCCGAGCAGGTGAACCCTGGTCTCCAAAGTTATAATCTAGTTTCCAGTCTGTTTTCAAACAAACATTTTAACTTCAAGGCTGGCCTTTTGCAATACACTGTACATTGGGCTGTCTCTGTACTGAGTTCAGAAACTTTAATTGGTTCAAAACCAGATTGGTTACTGGTACATCTAGGAGTGAGCATGTCACACCAATATTAAGTCACTCCACCTGCTGCTGATTAGTTTCTGGGCAAAGTACAAAGTGTTGGTTATTACCTTTAAAGCCCTACATAATCTGGGTCCAAGTTACCTATAGGATCGCCTCCTCCTGTATAATCTGCCTCACACACTCAGGTCCTCTGGGAGACATTTGCTTCAACTGGCCAAGACTGGACTGGCAACAGTCACCCAGAAGACTTTTTCTTCAGCCGCCCCTAGACTGTGGAAGCACCTGCCGGAAGAGATTCAACAGCTGAATACGCTGTCCAAATTTAAAACAGCGTTAAAGAACAGTCTTTTCCGGCAGACCTATCCTGATGATTTTAAGTTGTGGATTTTAAATTTTAAGAATTTTAAAAACGGAATTGACTATTTTTAGGTATTTGTTTTATTTGTTTTCTTAAGATGATGTTATGCAGTTTAACTATTGTTTTTATTTGATGTTCTGTTTTTAACTGATATACGTTATATGGTAATCTGTTGTTGTCTCCCACCTTGATTCATGGGGAGAGGCGGGTAAGAAATAGTAGTAGTAGTAATAGTAATAGTAGTAGCAGCAGCAGCAGCAGCAGTAATAATAATAATAATAATAATAATAATAATAATAATACGTAAAGAAGAAGTAGTAGTAGTAGTAGTAGTAGTAGTAGTAGAAGAATAACTTGCCCAGAAACTGACTGGCAGCCACTAGAGTGATGTAGGTATAATATGATCACTTGTAAACACACCAGTAACCAATTTGCCATGTTTTGCACTAATTGAAGTTTATAAACTTGATACAGAGGTAGCCCAATGTTTTAAAATTTATACAAGGAGCGGGGAGCATATGACCTTTGAGGTGTTTTTGGACTGTAGCACCCATCAGTCCCTAGTCAGCATAAATGATGTTGAGGATGATGAGCGTGGCAGTCCAGCAACCTCTATGAGGCCACATATTCACCATTCTTGATTTTTAGAATATTGCCAGATAAGCTACAACATATAAAATGGACCATAGTATATGTGGAAAGGATTTAGGAGTCTTAGCAGACCACAGACTGAACATGAATCAGCAGTGTGATGCAGCAGTTAAAAAAGCCAATGCGATTCTGGCCTGCATCAGTAGGAATACAGGGTCTGGTTCAAGGGAAGTGATAGTATCCCTCTATTCTGCTTTAGTCAGACCCCACCTGGAATCCTGTGTCCAGTTCCGGGCACCACAGTTCAGGAAGGATATTGACAAGCTGGAAGGTTTCCAAAGGAGGGCAACGAAAATGGTAGAAGGCCTGGAAACCATGGAGTCTTATGAGGAGCAGCTTAGGGAGCTGGGTATGTTTAGCCTGGAGAAGAGATGGTTAAGAGCGACATGATAGCTAGATTTAAATATTTGAAGGGATGTCATAGGAGGATGGAACAAGCCTCTTTTCTGCTGCACCGGAGACTATGGAGCAATGGCTTCAAGCTTCAAGAAAAAGAGATTCCATCTAAAAATTAATAAGGGCTTCCTGATGGTAAGAGCAGTTTGACAGTGGAATGTGCTGCTGCCTGGGAATATGGTGGAGTCTCTTTCTTTTGAGGTTTTTAAACAGAGGCTGGATGGCCATCTGCTGGAAAAGCTTTGAGGGTGCATTCCTGCATGGCAGAGGGGGTTTGGACTGGATGGCCCTTGAAGTCTCCTTCCAGCTCTAGGATTCTATAATTCTAGGATTCTATGAGATGCTGCACGAACTAAGAGAAGAAATAGAACATCCAGTGAAGTCTCAGTTTAAAAAGAGGCAGGCTTTTAGTCCATATTGATACCAGCTGTGGGGGCAGTACCAGGGGTAGGTGTGGGACACTGCCAGCTCCAAAGGGAATCTAATCACATTCTCATTCCCTACAACTAGCAGGAACAGTTTTACAGAAAATTATGCCAATTTATAATTTGTGTCAATTGATTCATTTGCGTAAATCAAACAGGTTGCATTTGGCTTACTGAGACATGCCTTGGCTTCATAAGCGATTAACACACACACATACATCAAACTATTTTTAACTTCTTGAAATGCACTGATATATCAGATCTCCTTAAATTGTCTGAAAATGTAGCTGGCCTGATCGTGCTTGGGAAAGTAAGTTAATATTTTGGCTGGAAAAGGGGGCAACGTGGGCAGGGAGCAGTATTCACCGCTCTGGGTGGACAAGACCTTGTTTTTCTTAGTTTAAAGATCCATCTTGAGCACATAGAACAGCATATCCCAAGATAAAAAGTGACCAAAATCAGTGACTCTCTTTCTCTTTCCCCCTCCTATCTCTTCTTCCTTCCTCAGAGTTTTCAAAAATATCCTTTGGGACTTTCAAGCTGGAAGGTGGTAGATTGAGAGCTTTATCTGTTATCTTCAGGTCTTTAAAAGATCCAGGCCATTTCCGCACTAGACTGTTATAGTGCTATTATTCCACTTTCAACATCCTATGGAATTCTGGCATTTGTAGTTTGCTGAGACCAAAGAGCTCTCTGGCTGAGAATTCTAAAGGCCCCTCCCTAAACTGCAAACCCCAGGATTCCACAGGATGCTGAAAGTGGAATAATAGCACTATAACAGCCTAAATAGTGTGGAAATGTTGGTTCAGCCACAGAGTTGGATTGTTGGCTGTTTTGGAAAACACTCTCCCCACTGCCATCTGAGTCTAATGTCTCTCAGTCTGTTCTAACCCACTTCTCAGGACTTTTGTGAATTGTAAATGAGGAGAAATAACATTTGCAACTCAACTCTATGTGCTATGAACACAAGACGTAGAAAGGCTAACATAAATGAAATGCAGTAACTTATGGAGTTGCAGATAAGGGAAGGGAATCACCACTGGATTCGTAGCTTCATTTCAAGCTGGCAGTAATTCAGGCTCTCAGTTTCCTGAGTCCATTGTGAAGTGTTGAGAGTGCCATGGAGCATGGGCAGAGTTCTTTTAAACTGCCTTGCCCAGTCATGGTAGAGTCGCCAGCATCTGTGGAACAGGCACACCCTGACACAGGGTTTAAGCTGGCTTCTGTTGGCTCTGGGCATATGCAGGCTTCATTATTTTGTTCCTATCCTGATTTTCTTCTGGTATGGGAACTGAGGAGGCTTGAAACAAATTAAAACAAAGTAGAGCTAAAACCATTTTTGATACATAAAATGGTTTTAAAAACCAGTAAATAAACAATTCTATTAAAAACATTAAACAGTTTTAAAAAGACATTAAAACATATTAATATAGTTATTTTTTAAGAGGTAAAAACATAGTAATAGTACCACTTTATTCTGCTTTTGTCACACTTCACCTGGAATCCTGCGTCCAGTTTTGGGCACCACAGTTCAGGAAGATTGACAAGCTGAAATGTGTCCGGAGGAGGGTGACCAAAATGGTAGAAAACCATGCCTTATCAGAGCAGCTTAGGGAGCTGGGCATGTTTACTCTGGAGGTTAAGAGGTGACATGATAGCTAGATTTAGATATTTGAAGGGATGTCATATGGAAGATGGAGCAAGCCTATTTTCTGCTGCTCCAGAGACTAGGACATGGGGCAATGGCTTCAAATTTCAGGAAAAGAGTTTCCCCCTAAACATTAGGAAGATCTTCCTGATGGTAATAGCAGTTGGACAGTGGAATACGCTGCCTCAGAGTGTGGTGGAGTCTCCTTCTTTGAAGGTTTTTAAATAGAGGCTGGATGGCTATCTGTTGGGAGTGCTTTGATGGTGTATTCCTGCATGGCAGAATGGGGTTGGACTCGATGGCCCTTGTAGTCTCTTCCAGCTCTACGATTCTATAACAGAGCTCTTCTGTCACAGTAAGTGAAGAGCCAAACTGCTGTCTAAATGCAAAGAACTTTGCCCGCTGAGGGAAGAGGAACAAACAGGGAACAGGCAAGCCTTCTATGCGAGGGAATTCCACTACTTGGGAGCAACCACCCAGAGAGCTCACTTCTCCTCAAACACACCACTGATGGTGCCAGGACAGAGAGAAAGGCTTCTCCTGAAGATTTTAAAAGTTGGTCAAGCTCGCAGAGTGAAACACAACCCACTCCTACACAATATAGAGTACTATGAGCCCACTTTACCTGCCGCTTTCTGTCCTGTACAATCCTGGGATTGGCAGACGAGGGAGGGGTATTTACTATTCTCATCCAGAGAGCCCTGTGTCTCCACAAACCCTGAACCCTAGGATTCCTTTGAGTATTAAGTGGAATAATAGCACTACAATTCTGTTGTGTGGATGGGCCTGTGGTTTTTCAGATTATCTGAATACTTCCTTACAGTCTCTCACCTTCCCACATAGCCATGTCTCCCACACATCCGAGAATTTGGAGGAGAGGATGATGGACACGATTCTCGAGCCAGGTGGAGTGTTCTTCTTCCAGGTAGATGGTTAATCCCCCCCTCTCAGATCACTCCTAACTTGGGCCCTTTCCACATGTGGAGGGGGAAACGGGGGAAGACGCGCCGAAACGGAGCTTACCGGCAGCCGGGTAAGTCCGTCGCCGTGCGGAGCAGCGCGAACTCGCTGCTCCGCGCTCCTCCGGCGTCCGAAATGGCGGCTTCCGGCTGGCGGAGGCTCTCCACCAACCGGAGAAGCTCGCCAGCCAGAAGCCCGCCCCCGGCAGATCTGCAGGCACGCACTAGTGCGCGCCTGCAAATCTGCGCCGGAGCGCGGTGCCGGAGCTGCACGGGGCTGCGCGCTTCGTGCTTCTTAAAAACCTCTGAAAAGAGCTTTTTAAAAAACACGCAGCGCCGCCAGTTCCGGTCGCTTTGGAGCGGATTGAGGTGCGGAACTACGAAAAGTAGTCCACCCCAATCCACTCCACGGTGCAGACGACCTCCGTGGGAGGTCGCTCTGAACCGTTTTAATACCCCGGTGTGGAAAGGGCCTTGGTTTCCAATCAGCACTCCAATCAGCAATCTCTTCTTCCCTGGAGTAAACAGCTTCATCTTCTCAAACCCTTTCAGTTGATTGCTGAGCCTGTTTACCAGGTTGCCTGTGGCTCTAATAGGCCCCACAGCAAGAGCCAGCCCCAGAGGGTGTCCTCTACCCCCAGCTCTCTCTCCCTTAGGAGTTGTAGCAAGAGAACAGAGCCGGCCTCCGCGCGTGTTGTTTTGTGTAAAAGTAGAATATCGGTGATTAGCTTGTATCAACTGACTTCTGGGAAGGTGTCTCACAACAAGACTCCTGCCCTTTGGACAACCTCCCCGAAGACAGATGTTCAAAGGCAGGGCAGTGTCTTTTATGGAGGGAAGCTGCCCCTGTTGAAATCCTGTGTATTTCTCTTGCGAAAGGCACAGGAACGTGCTGGGGGGTGGGAGGTGAGGATTGGAGAAGGATCTGTTGAACTTCTTTTGGCATCTTCCTTGCAAAAGGCTAGTTGTAGTCAGTGCTGCATCTGTTGAATTTCTGCCTGCTGGTTCTTGGCAAAAGACACAGGAAACCTACTAGGGGTCAGGAACAGGGGAAGCAATGGTTGGAGCTCACTGTAAGGATGCTTGAGAATCATATCAAGAGTGTTTTTCCACATCAGGCAACATGTGCAATCCACATCAGGCCTACCCAGCATAGACAGTCAGGGAGGATACTGGGATGTGCAGTTCATCTCTGCTGGGAGGAATAGCTGATTCCCACCTGTACATGCAGTCATCCCAACTTCTGCCCCTGTCTTTCCCATCTCCAGGTAGACTGGGAAAAGTTCCCCATCTGAAATTCTGGAAAGCCACTTCTAGTCAGTACAGGTGGACCTCAGTTATCAAAGCCTCTGAAAGTGACCCTCCTTTTTGCAAAGTTTCTTTATGTCTGCCCAGTTCCCTTCCTTCTTCAAACTCTGTTCAGCTGGAATTTTTTTAGCAGCATCAGCATTGGGAGACAGTGACGGAGGGCTAGAAAACTGCAGACTTTCCCACACCCATAATAACAAATACAATAAAGCTTGAGCTGGGAAAGCATAGTATTTTGCTTCAGCCAGTTCTAGCTGGGTGTGCCTTCCTGCAGAGGGCAAGGTGAACAACAGCTGCCTCCAGAATCCCTTACTGGGGCTGCGTGAACAGAAAAACAGAGAGAAAAGGGAAGAACAGATAAGCTTGACTCAACAGCTACCTTCAGCGTGTTAAGAAAATCCATATGTTTATAAGTTTGGCCACCAAAATGGAAATCGTGAGAAAATGGAGACTTATGAAAGAGGGCGTGGAATTATATTTGGAAGAAGCTTTCATGTGGTCTTTAAAAGATTCAGAATGTTTTTCTTTTCTGCAAGGATTACCTGATCTGGCTGTTTCATTTCAAATGCATATACATTTGGCCCTCCTATGAGGTTCTTCAACCCCTGCCTCCCACACTTCAGGTGCTTCTTTTCTTCCCTCTCAGCAGATCCAATCAGGCCCCACAGCTCTTTGAAAACCCACCTCTGGTTCTCCTCTTCCTCCTCTGCTACCAGCTGCTGCCTGGCCAGCCCAGGCGCACATTGACTTCCTTAACTGAGGTATCCCCATATAGACAGGATTGAGCTGGAGAGACTGAGTCAGTATCAGGCAGCTTCCAATTATCCTCCATAATTAGCTGTTCAGTGAGAACCATGAGGTCTAGAAACTTAGCTGACCTTCAGCTGAAGGCAAACAGCCCAGAGGCAAAGCACGTGCTTTGCATTCCGATGGTCCCAGGTGCAAATCCCAGCATTTCAGCAGGTAGGGTTGGGAAAGACTCTCTGTCTGAAACCTTAGAGAATCAAGTACCGGTTCTGCCAGACGGACCCAATGAACTGCCTCGGTGCGAACGCAGCATCCTCTGTTCCTCTGACTAATTCAGGCAAGCAGGGACCTGTTGGCAAGCTAAATACCTGGGATTATTCCTAGGCATGCATTGAGAACAGGTAGGAAGCTTGGGTACGGTTTGTTCCTGAAATTGGGAGCGGCCTTGGGCTGCCTGATTGGAATTTTGCAGGGTTGGGCACAGCAGGGAGGATTCTGAGCAAGGAAGATCGTCCGGATTAACAAGAGGCCTGCTGTGCCTCAACGATGCTGTGAACACAACTCTGCCTCCGCTCGCCTTCATTCCGTTGTGATCTTTGTGGTGTGCTGTCCACTGAGTCTGTTCCCCTTTGGGCCGGTTGTCTGGAGAATCTGCAGGGTTTATCTTGGCTCAGGTCTATCTTTGTCTCGAAGTGACGGTAGTGCCTCTGAACACAGACAGCAAGACAGAGCAAAGTGCAGCCTGTGTGTTTCATGTGGCTTCTGGGCCAATTTTGTGGCCCCTGCCTCATTTGGAGACCCATGACTCCCACCACATTGGTGCTGAAACAGTTTTGCTCATATCTCTGTTAACAAAGCTTCTGACAAAGAAGCTGTCTTTTACAGTCTTTTTACTCCCTGTAACCCTTTGTTTCTTCCTTGTCCTCTGCCTAGCTGGAAGCTTTTTTAGCAGTATCAACATTGGGAGGATGGTGAAGGCAGGCTGGAGAAACACATATATTTTGGTGTTGGGTTGCACCAGAATATCTGCAGTAAGCAATACAATAAAAACCTGGGCTGTAAAAGAGAAAGATTCTGCTCTAGTGCCTTTTCCTATATTGTTCTGGGCTGTTGGCCTCCTGCTAGTGGATGATGGTTCTTCTGCTGGTGGATGACTGGCTCATCATCTGACCTAAAGCGGCTTGCAACAGTAGGACTATGGCTGTGTTGCCTGAGTGTCTTGTCCAGACAGCTGACAAGCTGAAGGTGATGGGTAGTGTAATCTCATCCATCTGGTAGGGGGTCCTGTGGTGTGGCAACCTGTGGTGTATTGTGGTTGTTGTTGAGCAGCATTTTCTCAGCCACATGTTTTTAAAAGTCCGGTCCCAGGCGATTTCCGCACTAGACTGTTAAAGTCTCAAAGGCCCCTTGCTAAACTGCAAACTCTAGGATTCCATAGGATGTCGAAAGTGGAATAATAGCACTAATAATAGCACAATAACAGTCTAGTGCGGAAATGGCCCCAGATCTGGAAGGGTGAGCTCAATTAATGAAATCAATGCGTTCCAGGGTTTTTGTTACTTCTTTAACAGAAAATTTGGTACCAGAGGTAGGAATTGGGAGAGGTTCTGACATCACAGAAAAGAAAATCAGTTTGACATTTTTCAGATGCTATTGAGCACAAAAGCCTTCCTACTGCCAGATTTAAAAGGGTGTGCACATGGACTCTTTTCTATTCTCTAATTTTTTAAGAAACCGCTTGCATTTTAAAGCGCAAGTCAAATCACAGGCTTCTGTAAGGACTTGGAAAGGCAGGCTTAGAGAGGCTGGGGAGAATACAAGTAAATATACATTCATTTTACCACTGCAGAACCCTGCTCTTCACTTGAAGTACCAATGTGGAGAAATAATACTTTAGGGCCTTTCCCCTGTGAGGCTTGTGCAGCTGGGACTGGAAGCATGGGTGCAGAACAGTCTCGTTCTCTGGCTCTTTCCCTAAGAGACTGCTATGGAGATGGGGGAGGCAGCAATAAGCGAGAGGAAAGGAAGAGGAGCTTGGATGGAATCATAGGATCACAGAGCTGGAAGAGACCCCAAGGGCCATCGAGGCCAACCCCATTCTGCCATGCAGGAAGACATTATCAAAGCATTCCCAACAGATAGTCAATCAGGCTCCGTTTAAAAAACTCCAGAGAAGGAGACTCCATCACACTCATTGAGGCAGCATGTTCCACTATCAAACAGCTCCTACCATCAGGAAGTTCTTCCTCATGTTTAGATAGAATCTCTTTTCCTAAAGTTTGAAACCGTTGCTCCATGTCCTACTCTCTGGAGCAGCAGAAAACAAGCTTGCTCCATCCTCCCTACGACATCCCTTCAAATGTTTAAACATAGCTATCGTGTCGCCTCTTGACTTTCTCTTCTGCAGGCTAAACATACCCAGATCCCTAAGCCACTCCTTAGAGGGCATGGTTTCCAGGTCTTCTCCCATTTTGATCACCCCCCTCCCCCAGACACATTCCAACTTATAAATATCCTTTATGAATTGTTGTGCCCAGAGCTGGACACAGCATTCCAAGTGGGGTTTGATCAAAGTTGAGAGTGGTACCGTCACTTCCCTTGGCCTAGACACTGTACTCCTATTGATGCAGCCAGAATAGCATTTGCTTTTTTAGCTGCTGTATCACACTGCTGACTCATGTTCAGCTTGTGATCTACTATGACTCCTAGGTCCTTTTCACATGTACAGTGGTCAAGCCAGGTGTCACCCGCCTTATATCCATGCACTTCATTTTTTCTGTACACTTCTTCCTCTTGAAATTTATTTTGTTAGTTTTGGCCCAGCTTTCTAATCTGTTAAGATCATTTTGAATTCTGCTCTTGTCCTCTGGGGTGTTAGCTACCCCTCCTAATTTGGTCTTGTCTGGAAATTTGATATGAATGCCTCCCATTCCCTCGTCCAAATCATTAATAAAGATGTTGAGTAGCATTCTAGCACTTTAAACAGCAGAAAATCCCTGTCCTTCTGTCCCTTGGAGTTTGAAAAATATTTTTAAATACATTTTTTAATAATATGAAACTACGTATATGGGAAAAATACAATAACGCTTCAGACAAAACTGGACTAGACAATTAGACTAACAATTGCTAAACTAAAAAGGAAATACAACACACACAGAAATTTGATTTCCTGCTCCTCAAAGAAGGGCTAATGCTTACCCTTTGTTATACTTCCTCTACATTCTATTATCTATGTTTATAAGAATTAATAAAATCTAAGCACTGTTAAAAATACAGCGTAGTGATCTCTCTACTAAAATAAAATATCTTGATACTAATGTCCTACCGTTTTGTGCCTGATCTTATAAGTTAATCAAAACCTCTACTTGTCTCCCCCAAGTTGATATTAAAAACTGTCTGACTTTATCATAGAATCATAGAGTTGGAAGCTACCACAAGGGCCGTCAAGTCTAACCCCATTCCGCCACCCAGGAATACACCATCAAAGCATTCCGGACAGATTCCCAACCATCTCCCACTGTTTTTTGTATTCAGTAATTGAACATCTTTCAATGACATCGCCAGTTTATCCATCTCCACCACGTCCAGTAATTTCGTCCTTCAGTCTTCTTGAGATGGAACGGCAGGATTTTTCCACTTCTGGGCATACAGTGTTCTCACCACCATGATCATATATTGCCTGCCTTCTGTCCCTTGGATTCTGCAAAGTTAATGTTTACCTGGAGAAGTACCCAGCTTTGCTCATGACAGAAACCCCGAGTCTTGCTGCTGCATCACGACATGTTTTTGTTTTGCTCTTTCTCATTCAGCAGTCTTTTTCCTCTGCTCACTCTCCTCCCTTCCCTTTGTCGTCAGGGCAGTACCATCATCTCTCTCTCCTTCACCAAAGAATCCTGGGGCCCTGCAGAAAGAAATATTAGACGGAGCTGCCTAGAGGTCCCTGGAGAAGTGAATCTACCAGCCTGGCCTGTAGCTTTGTAGCCACAGTAGTAAAGGGAAGGTTGGCAAAGTCTGCCACCTACTGGTTGAAGGTGGTGCTGTAGACTCCGGACAGTTATTAAAGCAACAGTCTTGTGGGACAAGAAAGATTACTATTTTATTCTTATTGTTATTCAAATATTTATCTATCTTTCTATTGATAGATAGATAGGTAGAGATATTGCCCTTTCTGTACACTACACTTCACAGAATAAAACAATGAAAGATAGTCAGCCTGCCAAAAGTGTACAGTCTCAAAATAAAAGATGGAGGGAAGGATAAATACAGATAGAAATCCAGTGCAATTGTAAAACAAGCAATCCAGATTGATTGCACCAAGGTCACACAATGTTTGTTCATGGCTCAGTGGCTATTTCAGCCCGAGTATCTCCCAAAGTCCCAGTCCAGTGCTCTAACCACTGCACCAAACTGCTTCCACAGATGTTGTAGAGAGATGTTTTGCCCGCCCCCTCCCAATCCTGCTAACTCCATCACAGCGCAGCCTCTGTTCTGGAATAATACAGAGATGCTGGAGAGACAGGTTGTCCATCACTTTGGCAAGATTTGTGATTACAATATGTGCATGTCGTTCTCGTACAGATTGTGTGAGAAATTGGAGGAGAAGGTGACAGACCAGCGGGAGGGTTGCAAAAATGTGTATGTGTCTCTGTGTGTGTGTGTCTGTTTGTGTGTAAATTTGCCTGTGGCCTCAACCCCTCCAGACTAGGGATGCAGTCTTTGCTAAATTAGTTCTCAAAGGAAGCAATGAGTAATCTTCGCCATTTTCTTCCTGCTGCTAGAAAATCGTTGAGCCCTATGCAATTTTTGAAGACTGTTTTCAGGTTGGGACTTGTTCTATGCAAAATGTGTGCATTGGTATTTTTATGGAGAAAACAGTCACTTCTGTGCAGGACACAGTGTTTTGTGTGAATAGCGTTCACATCAAATGCTGTTTTCTGTACAAAAAAAAATGTGTGTGAAATCTGACCTCAACTATGGCGTATTCTGTTAAGGAAACAATATTATCTGCACTGAAAATAATATTTCTGCTGTTTCCTGCATGCGTACACCCACACCAAAATAAGAATTTTTCTTAGACTAAGTCCTGAACTGTTTAGATACTTGTCATTTAAAAATTCTTCCCATCAGGGTTTTCCAGTGCTCGGGAAACAAGTTTTTCTTCCATTTTTCAAATTGTTTTTGAATATTCTTTTCATCCCTCCTCCGGACTGCCTGGGTTGCCCTTTTTTATGTCCAAAAATTAAGGGTGAGCTGACTCTTCTGGAAGTCTTCAGGAGTAACACTTCAGCTTATAAATAACTTTGCCAGTGGTGGAGACGCTGTGTACTATTTAACATCAAAAATACTGATTTTTCAGATACAAGAAACCTCACCTTTTGACGCCCCATTGTCTGAAGACTTGCTCTTTTGACACTTCCAAATTAAGGACAAGTTCCATTAATTTGGTGGGGGTTCACTCTTTCGTGAGTTTTTCTTGCCTAAGGAGGCTTAACTGGGATCCTTTGCATGCTGATGCTGCTTGCACAGTGAGATGGGATGGAGGCGCTCAGCCAGCTGAGAGACTTTGCAAGCAGTGCGCACAGCAGTCCGTCCCGAGTGAGCCTCCATAAGTCCTTCATGCTCCCTACAGGACAGTTCATGACTTCTGCTTTTCGGCCAATTCCATTTTCCAACAGTGCCCCAGTCGCTAAAACTATCAGAGAAGCGAGGGAAGCCTGCAGAGACATGGATTTCTGGCCACTTCTCATTCTGGGTTTGTTTTTGAGTTTTTTGTTTGTTTGTTTGTTTGTTTGCTTACTTTTGGGGGCAAACCCTGGAGTTTCTGGAGCAGCAGCTCTTAACCTGTGGACCGTGGACCCCTGGAGGGGTGTAATGTCTTCAAAGGGGGTCAGCAAAGGCTTGAAGAAATGTTATGAGTTTAACAGTTAAAATAGAATGAATGCAAGGAAGGAAGGAAGGTAGGCGGGCAGGCAGGCAGGAAGGGTGGGCAGGCGGGCGGACAGGGGGGCAGGCAGGCAGTTGGACAGACAGACAGATGATCGTACGTTGATCTTAAAGAGCAGGAGTCTTTTACTGATGATAGACATCATTTGTGCGAAGTTTTATTAAAATATCTCAACCCATTTAAAAGGTATGAAAACAACTGACCAAATTGGGAGGGGTTGCTAATATGCCAGAGGACAGGATCAAAATTCACAATGACCTTGACAGATTGGAGACCTGGGCCAAAGCCAACAAAATGAATTTCAACAGAGACAAATGTAAGGCTCTACGCTTAGGCAGAAAAAATGGAATGCACAATTATAGGATGGGAGACACGTGGCTGGATAACAGTATGTGTGAAAGGGATCTAGGAGTCTTGATAGATCACAAGTTGAACATGAGTCAGCAATGTGATGCAGCAGCCAAGAAAGCCAATGCGATTCTTGGTTGCATCAATAGGAGTATGGTGTCTAGACTGAAGGAGGTAACCACTCTATTCTGCTTTGGTTAGACCTCATTTGGAATCCTGTGTCCAGTTCTGGGCACCTCAGTTCAAGAAGGATATCGACAAGCTGAAGCGTGTCCAGAGGAGGGCGACCAAAATGGTGAAGGGTCTGGAAGCCATGCCCTATGAGGAGCAGCTTAGGGAGCTGGGTATGTTTAGTCTGCAGAAGAGAAGGTTAAGAGGGGACATGATAGCCATGTTTCAATATTTGAAGGGATGTCATGTTGAGGAGGGAGCAGGCTTGTTTTCTGCCGCTCCAGAGACTAGGACAAGGAGCAATGGATTCAAGCTGCAGGGAAGGAGATTCCACCTGATCCTCAGGAAGAACTTCCTGACGGTCAGAGCTGTCTGTCAGTGGAAGATGCTGCCTCAATGGAGTGTGGTGGAGCTGATGTGTGGTGAAGTGTGGTGGGCTCTCCTTCTTTGGAGGTTTTTAAGCAGAGGCTGGATAGCCATCTGTTGGGAATGCTTTGATGGGTGTTCCTGCATAGCAGGGGGTTAGACTCGGTGGCCCCTGGGATCTCTTCCAATTCTATGATGCTATGATTCAATGAACTGTTTGATAGGAAAAAACATTCAAAGGTAGACGGCTCCTTGACTTGGAGTTCCACTGCAACTGTCTTTTGGCCTCTTCTCTCCCCAGTTCACCAAATTCTTCATCAGCATTCATTTTAGATCGGCGTTGGGTAGCTGACCATGGAGAGAGATATAACTTTAAATCGCCAGCCTCCAACCTTCAGAGGTGCTCCTGCCTCATCTTTGTTCAGTAAGATTCTTTTAAATTACTGGTGACTTTGTGCCATGCTAGGAAAAGACATGGCAAATCACGGCACTCGCTGGCTGCCGTGGTTTGCTGAGTCTCTTGCTAGCACGGCACAGAAGCTGCCGTTAATTAATCAGAAGCTCACGGGGGAGGGGGTGTCAGTGGCGCGACGTGTCGGCATTGTAAGAATTATCAAAGCCCAGTTCCCAATCGGGCAGGATTAGGCGCTGCCGGGGCCTCGCCCCCCCGAGTAGATCAGATACTCTCCTGGGGGGAACCTCTTATGGCATTAGTGGGTAACAGGATTAGCTGCCGGGGCGATGAAGGAGACGCCGGGGGCTTGCAGGACTGCTTGCTGCTCTCCGTGGAGCGCCCAGCTCGGGTTGTGCCATGCTGAGAACCAGCTTAACATCTTGGAGCAGGGAAACACAGCGGGGGCAACCATGTAACAGCAGTGGGAAATTAAAGAAAGATGCCATTGCCACATGGGCACAAAGACACATGGGAATCAGAGTCTTTAAATATGTATTGTGTCTCTGGCAGTGCCACCAGTAGGCAAACGTTTGTGGAAAATATGTTTGTTTGTGCCCAATCTGGCCTGCTGGGGAAAGGGTCTCCTAGATCCAGGGGTGGTAGGAAATGCATCTCCATTGAGATATTGTTGGACCGCAACTTGCATCTTTCCTAGCTGGCGTAGCCTAGCAGCTAGGGGTGATGGGAAGGGTAGTCCAGGAGCACCTGAGAGGCCAAATGTTTCTCCTCCCCAGCCTAGCCAAGTATTCTGTGTCCAGGCTGAATGGCCAGGGGCCACTAGGCCTGCCAAGATGAGTGTGAAGACAATGAGTGCTTACATCTCTCAGTATGTGCTATGCAGAGGTACACTGCTCCTGGACATGAGGGTTCTCTTTTATGTCATTGGGACTAGGGGCCATTGAATATACTTCTCATTCTCTGGGATTTAGGGATGGAGGGGGAATCCTAAAAAGTGATTCAAATATAAGATACTTGGGGAGTAGAACTGTCTTATTCTGGGCAGACAGTGACTGAGGTTGGGCTAGGTGGTCTCCTATTTCCTCCCAGCTTTGTGAGTCCCCCCTTGTTAGTTGTCTTCACCCAGGAATTTGAAGAACATCCCCCTCCCTGGTTTCCTTAAACTAGGGTTGGGGAACTTATGAACCCCTCCAGATGTGCTCAGACTACATCTCCCATCAGCCCCAGGCAGCATCACCTATGGTGGGGGCGAGGGGAGTTTTTGTCCGGCAGCATCTGCGATGCTGTGTGTTCCCCAGCTCTGGTTTAGAAACGAGTGGAAAAAATGCTCTTTGGATTGTGGTACAGCCAGGCTGGGTGAAGAGAAGTGTGCCCGGGACTCCGTAATTGGTATCTGGGTCGTTCCACTTCAAGAAGGCAGGTGGTCCCCCGTATCCTGTGGGATGTACCCCTTTCAGTTCTAGCAGCAGTAGCAAAGAGAAGAGGAGGAGGAGGAGCACTGCTCCTGAACATGGGGCTTCTCTTTTATGTTGTCACAACTAGAAGCCATCCATTATACTTTTCCTTCTCTGTGATGTTCGGGGATATACAGTGGTGGAGCTTGGAGTGGGGGGGGGGAGGGGGCGGGGCCAAGGTGCATGGGACATGGCCATGATGCATGGGGGCGTGGCCGCGGTGCATGGGGGCGTGGGCATGGCATGTGTGGGCGTGGCCACAGCACACAGGGGCGTGGCTACGAGCTGGGACGCCCCAAAACATTGCCGCCTGGGGTGAACCACCCCCAGCCCCCTGGCCCTATGCGACTGGGGATATAATTGGTCCTTAAAAATATATTTATGGAGGGAGATGTGGAAATGTCTTGTTCTGTACAGTAATGACAACAACGTCATACATAGAAAGCTAGCTTTTTGAGGTGGAAATGAAACCCAACCCCTTCTCGCCATGACCTCTCAACTGGCAGGGAATGGGTTTTATGAGAGAGAGCACTTAGTCAGTACTGGGCCCACGAGTGACTAGTGGTGGCTGTAGAGGGTGGGTGAAGACTACAGCTGTAATTATTGGGGGAGCAAAATTAGGACATTGCCCCTCGATAAGAATTCTGCCCCTCCAAAAGAAATGTTCACTTAGTCCTCAAATTTCTAGCATTGTGGCAATTTAAAACTTTGGTTCAGCATTCAGAAGTAGAGTTCAGACGTGCAAAGAAAAGGGCCAGGGAAAGTTTCCAGGGGAATACAAACACAGCAAATACAGTAAACCCCCCGCCCTTTCGACGCCCTGTTATCTGATGACCCACTCTTTTGCTGCTTCCAAATTAAGCATTAATTCCATGAATTCGCTCTTCCATCAGTTCTTCGTGCCTATGGAGACTTGCTTGGGATCTCTTGCGCATGGTCCCAAGTCTTGCCTATGGAAAGAGTGGATCCTCTGGTCAAATTCATGAAACTTGTCTGTACGGCAAGCATTGAAACAGCTTGCTTCCGTCAGTTCTTCTAGCCTGTGGAGGGTCGCATGGGACCGCACATGCGCTGCTTGCAAAGTGAGCTCAGAGGGGGAAAACAGTGCCAAGCCAGCTGAGAGACTTTAAAACCAGCACGTGGCTGGTCCCAAGCAAGCCCCTCTAAGCCCTTCATGTTCCCTCCAGTAGATGGGTTCCGCTTTTCAAACATTTCCATTTTCTCACAGTGCTTCGGTTCCTAACCTGTCAGATAAGCAGGGGATGCTTGCAGAAGAGTTCTAGGGAGTACAGTTTTCAAGGCCTCACTCTCTGTCAAGCTAGAAATTTGGAGACTGGAGGGTGTTTACCAATGGCTCCTCTTCATCCTGGAAAAAAGTGACTAGTGAGGTTCAACAGGGCCCTCTCCTGGGTCCAGTGCTATTCAACATCTTTATCAATGACTTGGATGAGGGAATAGAGGGCATGCTCATCAAATCTGCAGATGACACCAAGTTAGGAGGGATAGCTAACACCCCAGAGGACAGGATCAGAATTCAAATGGCCTTGATAGATTAGAGAACTGGGCCAAAACTAACAAAATGAATTTTAACAGAGGAAAAATGTAAGGTATTACACTTAGGAAGAAAGAATGAAATGAACAGATATAGGACGGGTGATACCTGGCTTGAAAACAGCATGTGTGAAAGGGATCTAGGAGTCTTAGTGGACCACAAGCTGAGCATGAGTCAGCAATGTGATGTGACAGCCAAGAAAGCCAATGCGATTCTTGGTTGCATCGATAGGAGTATGGTGTTGACATCAAGGGAAGTACTAATACCACTTTATTCTGCTGTGGTTAGACCTCACTTGGAATACTGTGTCCACTTCTGGGCACCACAATTCAGGAAAGATACTGACAAGCTGGAATGTGTGCAGAGGAGAGTGACCAAAATGGTGAAGGGTCTGGAAGCCATGCCAGGTGCGGAAAGCCTTAGAGAGCTGCGTATGTTTAGCCTGACAGAATGAAGGTTAAGGGGGGGCATGATAGCCATATTTAAATATTTGCAGCTTGTTTTCGGCTGCTCCAGAGACTAGGACACGGAGCAATGGATTCAAACTACAGGAAAAGAGGTTCCACCTGAACCTCAGGAAGAACTTCCTGACAGTCAGAGCTGTCCGGCAGTGGAATCTGCTGCCTCAATGGACTGTGGTGGAGTCTCCTCCTTCTTTGGAGGTTTTTAAGCAGAGGCTGGATGGCCATCTGTCGGGAGTGCTTTGAGGGTTTGTTCCTGCATGGCAGGGGGTTGGACTTGGTTGCCATTGTGGTCTCCTCCAACTCTGTGTTTCTATGATTCTGTGAGATTTCATTGAGGGAGGCAGAATTCTTATTTTTAAGGGGGGGGGAGTGCTCATTGTGCCCCCCCCCCATAGCCGCTATGCAAAGAGTTGCAGGATAACCTCATTTTCAGCTCAACTTGATCCCTGTTTTTCTGCCACTGCTGTTCCAGGACAGTTGCCTGCATTTGCTTGTTAGCATGGTTGCCTTAATTGCTCTGTGTGTGGTAATTAGTCTCTTTTGGTACTGTGGTATTGTTTGTTTTTTTTTTCCTTTTCTTTTCATTTTCCTGGGTGGCGGCAGTCTGTACCGGAGGGAGTGGTTGGCAGTGAGATCTCCCTCGAGTATCACCCCAGAGGCAAAAACCCCGCTTGGCCTGTTGCAGCTGGGCATTTAGGAACCGGTGGGGGCAGTGCTGGTGACGGAGGGTGAGCAGGATGGCTGTGGCACTCATTTTCTCTGGCGTGACCTCCAGGGATATGGCAAAAGCATTGGATTTAGCCAAAGACTGCCACTGTGCCTGTTCTCTCTGGAGAAGGGGACTGTGAGCTGTTATTCCAGGATCTTCCACTTCTCAGCACAGTGCTTGGACGTTGGACCTCCAAACCCAGGACAAAATGCACTCATGAGCAGAGGATTAAGTAAGGATGAGGACTATTTCATAAAACGACTATTAAAAGCCACACAAGCTGTCATTGCACATGGGTGGAAGAAAAAGATGGAACCTTAGTAAATGGAAATATTACATATCAGAATATATGATGTTTGATTATTTATTGGAAAAAAAGAAGGATTTATATGCGGCAATTGAAGGAGGAATCTTGGTTTAGTAATAGGAGAATACTGATTGAGAATGTAAAAGAGAAAGGGCGGTTTGAGGATATAAATAAGAAAATTAAAGTGATACTCCACGTAAAGAGCAAAGGAGAGTTATAATAAATAATTAGACCATTCCCTGGGAGGAGGAGGGAGAAGATATGCAAAAAATATAAAAAATAAAAAAAAAGGAAATATGTGAGGATTTACAGCTAATGAAAAGATGATGATTTACAGCTAAATTAAATAATTGATTATACTATGAAATATATTAAATATATTAGTGGATAAATTAATATTGTTGTAATAGTTATAACAGTTGTTAATAGAGGAATAAAATATTAAAAAATGAAGACAGCTTGAGAAAATGGCTTGCTTTGATTTCCAAAGTCTAGTATAGACTGGGTTTTTTCAATGTTTTTGTTCCGTGATTTAAAAAAAAAAATTACAAGTGAGACCCATGACAAGCTGGAGCAGGTTCAGGGAAGGGAATAAGGATGATAAGAGGTACGGAGAACAAAACATACGAGGAAAGGTGGAAGGAGATGGGCACTCTCCACTTAGTGAAGAGAAGATTTGGAAGGGTGACGTGGTTGCCCTCTTCACATGTCAAGGGCCATTTCCATACTGGATTGTTATAGTGCTATTATTCCACTTTCAACATCCTATGGAATCCTGGGGTTTGCAGTTTAGGGAGGGGCCTTCAAACACCAGGATTCCATAGGATGTTGAAAGTGGAATAATAGCACTATAACAGTCTAGTGCGGGAATGGCGAAGGACTGTCACAGAGAAGAGTCTGCAGGCTTGTTCTCTGCTTCCCCAGAGGGTAGGACCAGCTCTGATGGTTTGAAGTTACAGGAGAGTACATTTTAATTGAAGATTAGAAACTAAGGTGAACTTCTTGGCAGTAATCGCAGTTTTGCAATGGAACCAGTTGCCTAAAGAGCAGGTGGCATCTCCACCTCTGGATGTTTTCAAAAAGAGTTTGGACTTCTACTTGGTGGGGATGGTTTAGCTGGAGGTCCTTCATTGTGCAAGGGTTGGCCATGAAGCCTCTTCCAACTCTGTAATTCTATGACTTTTCTATTCTGTGTGACAAAATGTCACATAGCCTGTTGACATCTCCTAGCCAGGAATGCTCTTGTTTGAGATGTTGACCAGCTGGGCTGTCTCCTAGGACAGGTCTTCCTAGGTCATATAATATAGGGGTAGGGGGGCCGGCAGTTCTTTTGCTTTCTAGCATGCAAGGGACCGGTGTCATATTTTTTGTGCCCATGGGCTACAATAATTTCTTTTCTCTCAGAAACTCTCAGGGCAATGGCTCAGGAGCTGGGGATCACTACTTTTGAGTAGCACTGTTCCAAAATATTACATTTCTTTCCCTTTTCCCAGTCACTGACTGCCAACATCCCACAGTTGCCATGTTGAGTGCTCATTTGGACTCAATGACCCTTGTGGTCTCTTCCAGCTCTATGATTTCATGTTTGGGGTTGTTGTTGTCGTGTGCCTTCAAACGTAAGCCAGTGTGCAAATAGATTTTCCTTTATCCTGGTTCCTCCTCTGTTTTCTTCCCCACCCCATCCTGTTCAGTTTGAAATTGTAAGTGCCTTGCAAGCGAGGGCCTGTTTGTGTGGTTGTCAGTGCGTTTGCTTGTGCCATCCTATGAAATTCCATTTAGAATGTCCTGCTCTAGCACAGTATTGTTACTTTTGCAGAGATATCTTCTTAGAGCGAGAAGGTGGCTTTTGCCTGCTTTGGGATGGGCAGCCCCCTATGCAAGTTTTCTTCCCTCACCCTCATTCCACAACGCTGTTTATTTCTCTCTCTTCCACAATTATTGTTGTTATGTACCCTCAAGTCCTTTCTGGCTTACAGTGGCCCCAAGATGACAATTATCACCAGGGGTTTTTTTAAAGAAAGATTTGTTCAGAGGGAGTTTGCCATTGCCTGCTTCTGAGGCTGAGAGAGTGTGATCCAGTGAGTTTCCAGGGCCAAGCAGGGATTTGAACCCTGGTCTCCCAAGGCTGTAGTCCATCACTCAAAGTTCTACAACACACTGACTCTTCTCTTCTGCAATCCCCACTTCAACCCTTTGTGGGTCCCCCTCTTTCCTTCTGTAAAAAGTCAGCCCTCCACTTTTGTGGGTGTGCAGGACTCCTCTGAAAGTGACAAAAAATGAATGAAAATAAAAATAATGAATGCTATTTTTTTAAACCTGCAAATACTTTTCTAGGAATCTCTAGGTCCTCCAGGACGATTCTGTGGTCAACTTCTGATGGAGATTTGCCATAGAATCATGCTGGAGGACCTAGCAATGCCTAATGAAGTGTTCTCTCTAGGAATCTCTAGATCCTTCATCATGACTCTACGGTCCACTTAAGTGGACCCTAGAGTTGTGCTGGAGGACCTAAAGATTACTACAGAGAACATACTGCAGTAGGAAAGATCTTAATGAATAAATTAAATAACTAATAAAATTACCGGTGAACAACCAAATCCACAAATTCTGAATCCGCACAAGTGGAGGACCAACTGCAATTTCAGGGTCACCCTCAAATTGCAAAACTCAGCATTATGTTTTCTCTAAATCGTTCACCCCCACATACACACTTAAAAAAAAACTTGTAAGAGTTTGAGACAATTTATGCTCAGGTTCAGAAACAGTTTTGCTTTTATATTGCAATTCTATGGTACAGTGGGACCTCGGTGTCTACTCAGGTTTGGTTCTAGGATCCCCTGTGGATACCAAAATTCATGGATACTCAAGTCCCATTATGCACAATCTTGCAGTAAAATTATGTCCCTTATATAAAATGGCACAATCAAAGTCTGCTTTTTGGATTTTTTAAAAAAATATTTTCAAACTGTGGTTGGTTGAATCTATGGATACGGAGGACCAACTGTATCTCACTTCAGGAACCGAAGTGTGCAGGAACAAAATTTATAAACAAAAAACAAATAAATAAATGCTTTCTTAGCATCCCAATTTTGAAGTCCCTGATCAGAACCACTTTGCTCAACCAGAGATCTCAGGATCTAGCCTGGGATTGTTCTCCAAAGAGACAAAAGCCAATTAATCTGCGGTCACTGGGTTTTCCTATCTGCAAAGAAATGAATTTCCTTTTGTCCCATCCCATTGCAAAATGTACACATGTACACAAATATACATACATACATTGGAGCAGAATTCTCTGTGTGTATGTGTTGTGTAGATGGACACAATTTTCCACAAATAGGGAAAAAGAGAGGCTCTATTTGGATTTTATTTTTGCATTATGTGTCAAACTGACCAGTCTGGATTAACTGTGTCCAGTTCTGGGCACCACAGTTTAGGAAGGATATTGACTAGCTGGATGTGTCCAGAGGAGGGCAACCAAATTGGTAGGAGGACTGGAAACTATGAAGCGCTGTAAAGAGAGGCGTAGGGATCTGGGTATGTTTAGCCGGGAGAAGAGAAGGTTAAGAGGTGACGTGATAGCTATGTTTAAATATTTGAAGGGCTGTCATAGGGAGGATGGAGCAAGCCTGTTTTCTGCTGCTCCAGAGAGTAGGACATGGAGCAATGGCTTCCAACTTCAGGAAAAGAGATTCCATCAAAACATTAGGGAGAGCTTCCTAGTGGTAAGAGCAGTTCAACAGTGGAATACGCTGCTGCCTGGGAGTGTGTTGGAGTCTCCTTTTTTGGAAGTTTTTAAACAGAGGCTGGATGGCCATTTGTTGGGAATGCTTTGATGGTGTATTACTGCATGACAGAAGGGGGTTAGACTCGATGGCCCTTGTGGTTTCTTCCAGCTCTATGATTCTGTGATCTCATTTTGGATTTAAAAAAAACAATGCTCAGGTTACTATGTTATGTGGTGCAAACATCAGCTTGATGGTTTTGTGGGCAGTACCTGGAGGAAAAACCCAAACTGACATTGAACTGGACTTTATTATTTCTTTATTTCAGTGGTTCCCTTTCTATTCCATCTTTCCTCCAGTGACCTCAAGACACTGTACATGGCTCTTCCCCTCTCCATTGCACCCTCGTAACAACCCTGCAAGGTTGGCACAGAGAGAGAGAGAGGAGAGAGAGAGAGAGAGAGAGAATAATGGCCTATGGTCACTGTTGAACTTCGTGGCTTAAAGGCGATAAGATTTCCTAAGCATTGGTCTAACACTAAATACAGTTTCTCACTCCCTCAGTCTAGTGGGCATGCAATAAGCGTGTGCCCAGTCCATGAGTGTATCCATTCGGATTACTGCAAGGCGCTGTGTGTGGGGCTGCCTTTGGAGACTGTTCGGAAACAGCTGGTCCAAAGAGGTACAGCCAGATTGTTAGCGGGGATTGGTCACAGGATGCATACAACTCCTGTGTTGCAACAGATCTGTTGGCTGTCTGTCTGTTTCTGGGCACAATTCAAAGTGCCAGCTGTGATTTTATAAAATCCTATTTGACTCAAGTCCAGGTTATCTGAAAGAATTCATTCTTCCAGAGAAGCCTGCCTGTGTTTTGAGATCTCCAGAGGAGGTACTTCTTCATCCCTCCGTCCTCCCTGGCGCATCTGGTGGGAGCACAGGAGAGGGCCTTCTTGGTGGCTGCTCCCAGGCTCTGGGGCTAGACTGGTGTCCTCCTTGCTGTAGGCAGGCAAAGACCTTTTTTTTTTCCTTTCTTGTGAGCATTCTTAATAATGCTTTTGAATTTTCATGCTTTTTAAATTGCTTTTAATTCCACGGATACTCTAATTATATTCTAACTTTTGTATGAGGTGAACTTTTCTCTGTATCTATTTGCAAGCCTGAGTTCCAAGGGCAGGAAAAATTACATACAGTTGACCCTCCAGTTTGCTAGGGTTAGGGGCACAGGACCAGCACAAAAGTAGAAAAATCGCAGATATCAAAATGTGTGTGTGTGTGTCTGTGGGAAGGAGGCTGAGGCATGATGGGGAGAGTGGGCAGCCAGGGTCCAAACCAGGGAAAGGGGGTGGGTTGGCATGGTGGCCCTGTACTTCTTTGCTCTCGCCCATCTCCTTCCTTGGGTGTATGTAGAGGGCATCGGAGAGGGGTTGTGGTGCTGAGAAAGCGAGCTGTGAGATACCCTTAGCTGGATGGATGGTGGAAAAGGAGGAGGAGGGCCAGTTTTTAAAGGGCTGCATGGCCTGATCAGAGCTGCCAAGAGGGAAGCTTGCCCTGGAAAAGAAGCACGTGGCAGGGACAGGGATCGAAGAAGCTCGCAGATAAATCAAACACACAAAAGTCAAGTCTGCGAATGAGAAGGACTGACTATGAATAATAAAAATAAACCTTCAGGTGGCAGAATGGCTTTCATGCACCTCTTTTCTCTGTGCCCCCCAAACCTTCACTGGTGTAGGATTGGGGAAGGCTCTTTGGCCTGTCCGCAGCAGGAGGAAAAGCGGGGGGACAGCAGTATCGGCTGGGGGTTTCCACGTCAGTAAGGGGAATGAACCGCTCTGGGTTTCCGTACGAACATTTAAGGAGCCATCAGAGGTGCCGAGTCTCTTTGGGGGCTGGGTTTCAGTACCTTGGATAGCTCCTTTAAAATGCAGATTAAAGCACAGGAAGAACTTCCAGATGGCGAGAGCAGTTCAAGGGTGGAATATACCGCCGTGGAGTGTGGCGGAGTCTCCTCCTTTGGTGGTTTTTAAACAGAGGCTGGATGGCCATCTGCCAGGGGTGGTTTGATGGTGTCTTCCTGCACGGCAGGATGGGGTTGGACTGGATGGCCCTTGGGGTCTCTTCCGACTCTTCACCACCTGCCACTGTAAGAAAACCTCAGTTCCTTTGACGCTGGGTACTAAACTACAGGAGCCATCCATCTGGAGCCGTGGTCTGAGGGTTAGGCTAGGATGCCAGGACACCCAGGTTCAAATCCCTGCTCAGCCATGGAAACCCACTGAGTGATCTTGGCCAAGTCGCACTCTTTCAGCCTCAGAGGCCACGGCAACCTCCTCTGAATAAGTGTCTGCCAAGAGAACCCCCGTGCTAGGGTTGCCGTAAGTGTGTAAGGACAACAAATACAGGCAGAATGAAGGGCTCCCCTGTACCCCAGCCACCCCAAAATCAAAAGGAAGTTGCTTTGCAAATAAAGACAAAAAAAATGAATAAATCACAGTGCATATGCAACCATGGCTACCTAACACCCGCATCCATGGCCAATTCATGTTCTGTGCCCCCCAATTTGCTATGAGCTAAAGAAGAGGGCAAAGGATGAAAGGTGAAGAATGAGCGAGGAGGCGGAACGGAGGGGTCGAGCAGGCGAAGGGACCGTCAGGCGCTAAAGGGCTGCTGGAGTCTTCAGCGCTCGACTTCGGCAGGTCCCATCCGTTCCAGGCGCTCTGGAGACGACTGTTGCTGTCCAGACCGATCTCGTGCACTGTCAATCAGCGCTGGCCCAGACGCCCGATGGCGTTAGGCTCAACGCTGTCATTTCTACACAGGCAACCTGCCACGGCTGGGAGTCGGATGCTTCTGATTCCACGGGGCCTGACTTGGGGATTATTATTATTTTTTCATGAATTAGAGAGCATGTAAACTCCTTGCTTTCCCGAAATTGCAGATGAAACAGCCATCCTTTGTCCAGCCGCTGGAAATCCTCACTTTTGATTTTGCCAGCTGGGGAATGCTGGGAGCCATAGTCCAACAACATTCAGATGGCTGTATGCCTGATTGGCTCCCTGTGTCTCAATCCAGCGGGTAGACACATTGGGCCAAAACTGCAAACTAAATAGCCATTTCATTCTTGGCTCTTCCGATGCTTCAAGATTCAGCAGTGGGGAATTGAATGGCATGTGGTCCCCAAGTCTATTTTACCAGCCCCTGAGCACTACAGTTTTACCCTTTCCTGGCAAGGGTGAATTGTTTCTTCACAGAAGTCACCTTTTAAATAAGCAGCAGGGTCCGTCTGCACTGTTTTAGGATGAGTAAGTATACCTCAGTTCACAAAGTCCTTGGCTATTTCTGCACTACACTGCTTTAGCACTATTATTCCACTTTCAACATCTTATGGAATCCTGGGGTTTGCAGTTTAGGGAGGGGCCTTAGGCCATAGGATGTTGAAAGTGGAATAATAGCGCTCTTGCGTGTAGTGTGGAAATGGCCCTTGTGTCAGTGGTTGGGAAGATGGGAGTTGTAGTCCAAATCATGTGAAAGGAGCTCAGCCGGGGTGGATTCTGACTGTGTAAGATCATCCTCTTCCTTCCATCTTTACAAAACCCTGTGAGAAGGATAGGCTGAGAGAGAATGCAGCTGATTTATGGAAACTCACTGAGTTTCTGAGCTGAGCAAAAAATGCAACCAGGAAGCCTGAGGTACTCTCTCTCAAGGCAACTTAATTTCTGTCCCTCCTTCCCCCAAAGAGACAGGATTCTCAAACTTGCATAAATTATGCAGATAGAGCATTTTACGTAACTTCTACTTTGTATAATTTTAACTGTGCTTTTTGCCTGCTGTAGGAGAGACTGAACTCCACCCACAACTACGGGCAATCTTGATCAGCCATCTGCTTGGCTTCTGAGATTTCACCAGATGGTGTCCCATCACTTCCAAAGCCTCTCTTTAAAACCTTAAGGACTAGAAACACGGAAGGTGTGGCAAAACATAATAATTTTTTAAAAAGCCACCATGAAATCTAATTGTCTCAGTGAAAGTCTGTACCGAGAGCCGTGGTCTCGGGTCTCAAGGAGTCAAAGTATCAATTCAGCCATGACTTTGGGGTGCTTTCAATAATAATGGAAGGGCTTTGAATCTGGCTATGAGGTACAATCCCTGTAGGAAGGTCTGCTGCTCATTCCCCATTGAAAAGAATGGATGTTTTATTTCGGTTTTGAGGCAGAAGGAACAGCCGGAGGATGGAGAGGTATTTGGATGTATTGTGTCCTGCGGCCTCTCCTGGTCGTCCCGTGGTACTACATCCTGATGTAGCACAAATCAGGGCTGTTAACTGGGTTGAAAACTGGAACCCCCAATTTCTTGCCACAAAGGGGGCAGGCTGGAAGTATGGCTGAAGTAATACATTCCCCCCGCCACCATTTACATACTCAGGTACTGAGGGGGAGATGTTGTTGTCGTCGTTTGCCTTGAAATCACTTCTGACTTATGGTGATCCTAAGGCAAACCTAGCACAGGGTTTTCTGGGGCTGAGAGTATGTGACATGCCCAAGGTCACCCAGTGAGTTGCCATATCTGAGCAGGGAATCGAGCAGTAGTCCGAGTGGTAGTCCCATGCTCAAAACACTACACCACGATTAGAATGCTACAAACTTCTTTTGCGTGGCAGAAAACATAGGCTTCACACACCCTATAAAAACTATATTAAAAAGCCAATAAAAACCAGTTATTGGTGACCAGGCGCAAAGAGGTTTTCTCTCATTAAGTTACAATCGTAATTCAGTTGTGTCTTAGTTATTGCAAAACAAGATAAGTTTCCATGAACTATTTATTCATAATAAATAACTTTCAAGGGCTGATACATTGTCCATTACCTGAACTTATTTAAAAACAAAGTCCAGGCCTTCAGTTTTATTAGCAATCTCTCTCTCTGCCCGCACCTTGCTCTCAATGTGAGACCCAAAATGGCTCAGACCGCTACGCCATGCTATACCAGTGTCATTGCCACAGCATTTTTTATGTTACAATTTATTTATCTTTTACCCCACTTTTCTTTTGGCATGGGACCCAAAGTGCTTTGTTGCTTATTGTGGCCTTTGAGTTGTTTCTGACATATGGCAACCCTTAGGTGGACCTATAACTGGCTTTTCGTGTTGAGATTTGTTCAGAGGGGGGTTGCCATTGTCTTCTCCTGAAGCTGAGAGAGTATGACTAAGAGCACCCAATGGGTTTCCATGGCTGGGCGGGGATCACAACCCCAATCTCCAGAGTCATAGTCCAATGCTCAAACCACTACACTGTGCTGACTCTCCAAAGCAACTTTGGCCATTTCCGCACTAGCCTGTTATAGCGCTACGATTCCACTTTCAACATCCTATGGAATCCTGGGGTTTGCAGTTTCGGGAGGGGCTGGCTGGCCCCTCCCGAAACTACAAACCCCAGGATTCCATAGGATGTTGAAAGTGGAATCGTAGCGATTTAACAGGCTAGTGCGGAAATGGCCTTTGTTGTCGTTCACCGCCATCATGTTGATCTTGACTTATGGCCACCCTGTGGATAAGAGACATCCAGGCTTCCTCAGCTGCTTTGCTTAGGCCTGGTAGTTTCAGGGATGTGTCTTCCTCGACTATGCGTTTGCAATGCCACCTTCCCGGTGGCGGAGCTTGGAGTGTGTGGAGGGGGGCGGGGGGCAGGGCTACAGCGCAGGGGCGGGGCTACTGTGCCTGGGGGAATGGCCAGGGCCTGCGGGGGCGGGGCTATGGGCCGGGATGCCCCCAAAACATTGCCGCCCAGGGTGGACTGCCCCCATCGCTCCCCCGTCCCTATGTGACCAGGCCTTCCTCTTTTCCTGCGGCCTTCCACCTTCCGAAGCATTATCGCCTTTTCTAGTGAGTCATCTCTTCTCGTGATGTGGCCAAAGTACAACAGCCTCAGTTTAGTCATCTTGGCTTCCAGGGGGAGTTCAGGCTTGCAACCATTTAAAACAAAGGCCATTTCCTCACTATACTGTTCTAGTGCTATTATTCCACTTTCGACATCCTTTGGAATCCTGGGGTTTGCAGTTTAGGGAGGGGCCTTTGGAATTCCCAGCCAGGGAGCTCTTTGGCCTCAGGAAACTGCAAACCCCAGAATCCCACAGGAGATTCAAAGTGGAATAATAGCGCTAGAACAGTGTAGTGCGGAAATGTCCAAAGTTCACCTAAAAATCTTGTTTTACAAAACTTAACAACCAATTAAACAAAACAAGTATTGTTAAAACAGCTTAGAGAGCACACGGGAAAACGTGATTTAAGAGATAAAAGCACAGCACACCTCTTTCAGATGTTCTTCTGCCATGGGAAGGGTCAAAAATCGAAGGTCTACCTAAATAGAAAGGCCTTTGCAGACAGGACAGAGAGTGGAGAGGGGCCCGTCCTAACCCCCTGTGGGAGTTCCTGAGAAGGCCCTCCCCGTGTCCTCTCCAGATTGGCCTGGGATGAGGGTAGAAGTACTGGGCTGCATCAATAGGAGTCTAGCGTCTAGGCCAAGGGAAGAGATGGTCCCACTCTATTCTACTTTGGTCGGACCCTACCCTGAATCCTGTGTCCAGTTCTGGGCACCACAGTTCAGGAAGGATATTGACAAGCTGGAAGGTTTCCAGAGGAGAGTGACCAAAATGGTAGAAGGCCTGGAAACTATGAAGCCCTATAAGGAGGGTCTTAGGGAGCTGGGTACGCTTAGCCTGGAGAAGAGAAATCAAGATACAACCTGATAGCTGTGGTTAAATATTTGAAGGGGTTTCATATGGAGAATGGAGCAAGCCTGTTTTATGTTGTTCCAGAGGCTAGGACACAGAGCAACAGCTTCAAACTTGAGGAAAAGGGATTCCATCTAAACATTGGGAAGAACTTCCTGATGGCAAGACCTGCGCTGCCTGGGAGTGTGGTAGAGTCTCCTTCTTTGCAGGTTTTTAAACAAAGGCTGGGTGGCCATCTATTGGGAATGCTTTGATGGTGTCTTCGTCTTCCTTCATGGCAGAATGGGTCTTGACTCAATGGCCCTTGAGGTCTCTTCCAGCTCTATGATTCTATGATCTCAAAGCAGTTTCTGATAGGGCTTTCTGACTGGGGATGATGGTTGTCGTACTCCAACCCCCACCCCAGGAGCCTGCCTAAAAACCCTCCTGTGTATGTTCTATGAGGGCAGCCCACCCTCGTAATTTGTTATTCTTAGGGGCAAACACTTAACACTTGAAGGTGCTTGTTTGCTTTCAATGTTCTCTTAATAGTTTCTTTGCCTGTTCAGAAAATGTACCCCCTCCAGCTCCCAGGCAGCACTTTGAAGCGTGATACTTCTAGACCGCCAATGAAAATTAATTCGGTAATATTAGCACATGAAAGGAAGATTTACAAAATTAATTTGGTGTGCTTAATTGTTGCTTAAAAAGCCCATTAATTGTTGCATTGCTGAACGAGAAGAATGTCATGCAGCGTGGCTAAAAAGGGTCCCAATCCCTCCTCCATTTCTCCATCTGGAAAGCAATGAATGAATGAAAAGAGCGTGAATGAGTAACCGTTACCTTAAAAAAAAACCCTGAAGGATTAAAAGAGTAAAAATTTGAATTCAAGGTTGGGAAACATAATTAAATTGGGCAACAAGTGAACTTTCAGTGGGTTATTTCTAAGCTCCGCTGTCCACATTGTTGGGTCTCTGTTCTGATTTCCCCCTTTTTTATTCTTCCCTCCTAGTTTGCGGCGGGAGGGCTACACCGTCCAGGTAAATGTGAACGACTACCTGGACATCTACTGTCCACACTACAACGCCTCGGTGCCAGAGGGGCGCATGGAGCAGTACATCCTCTACATGGTGAACCACGAGGGCTACCGGACGTGCAACATCAGCCAAGGGTTCAAGCGCTGGGAGTGCAACCGCCCCCACGCCCCCCACAGCCCCATCAAGTTCTCGGAAAAGTTCCAGCGGTACAGCGCCTTCTCGCTGGGCTACGAGTTCCACGCTGGCCACGAATATTACTACATATGTAAGTTGAACCCTGGGCAGCATTGTAGCGGAGTTGGGACTGGCGGGGTTGAAGCCCCAGGAATTAGCGGAGATGGTGAATTAGCAGAGATGGTGATCTCATCTGCCAGTCTCATCAACCCATAGCTGCCATTTCTTCTGAGCTTAGCTGCAAATCTCGTATATTGTACAGTCAGGCCTCCACTTTAGCAGGTTCAGCATTTGTGGACTGGATTATTTGTGGGTTATTTTATTTTTCTAGTTACTTCTTGCATTTTATTTATTTGTTTTGTTTATTTAAAAAATTCTTATTGTATTTGCCCCTTGCAATAGAAAAAATTCTTATTGTATTTATACCTGCCACGGAAGAATATATTCTCTCTAGGAATCTCTAGGTCCTCCAGTGTGATTCTGTGGTCCGCTTCTGCATTGGAGGACCTAAAGATTTCAAGAAAAACCACTTCTCTATTACTGTATATCAGAGCTTTCCAAACTTTTCATGTTGGTGACACACTTTTTTAAACATGCCTTATTTCACGACACAGTAATTCAGTTTTACTAGCAAACCAGAGGTTAAACTAACCCCTGATAAGAGATACAGACACATACATAATTTGTAATAACAAAATGTATGTGGACACAACGTATCTCATGAAAACCTTTCATATTTTTTTAAAAATATATAATTTATAAATAATAACATATATTTCCAAGATTGTAGGTGGCACACTTACACACTTCAGATGACACACTAACGTGTTGCAGCACACCATTTGGAAAGCCCTGCTGTATATATATACATGAGTATATATAAATCTAAAAATTTTAGTTAAAAAATTGGTCCCAAAAGCCTGGGTCAAACTATGCATGAGTCAGTATAAGTATTGTTCCTTAATTCTTATAAAAAAAAAAGAACCATCCTCTTCCCTGAGTAGAGTAGCAACATGGGAGAGCTTAGTCCATTTCCGGAGAACCTAAAAGGAGCACGAACCCCCTGTACTCTCTCTGCTGTGGCATGGCTCTTGGCCTTTTTGTGCGCCTGTGTGGCAAAATGGTGCTTCACGTCAAAGGAGCACCAAGAGAGTAGAGGACGTCAGTTATTCTTTTAGGCTTTCCTGGGACAGACCAAGCTCTTGCCTTTCACCACTCTACTCAGAGGATGTGATGGCTCCTTTTTTTTGATAAGAGTTAATATGGTACCTTAACTTTTATCAGAAAGAGGAACCATCTCCTTCTCTGAGTAGAGTGGCAAAAGGACTTTTTGAACTCCTGGGTGGGAAAATGGAGGTGGTGGTGGAGGTGGCCGGGGGCAACCGGCCCCCTGAGGCAACACTGGCGCTTCCCTTCTTCACAGAATGACCCTCAACTTATCCAGGGGTCACATCAAAATCCATAATTTTGCCCCCAAACCCGCCCTCAACTTATATATAAGGCTGGCCTGAGTATATTTGGCGACCACTGTACCACCTGTTCCTCTAAAATTAAAGAGAGGAAGCATGGTGTAGTGATTTGAGTGTTTGGCTAGGATTCTGAAAGGCCAGGGTTTGAATCCCCACTCAGCTGTGGGAGCTCCTGGATGAGCTTGGGTAAGCCACACTCTCTCAGCCTGAGCGGAAGGCAAAGGCAGCTCCCCCCCGAAGAAATCATGCTGAGAAAGACCCATGACAGGGTTGCTTTGGGGTTGCTATGAGTTGGAAGTGACTAGAAGGCACACGGCAACATCAAGAATATATAGGGAAGAGGTTTTTTTGAGGAGCAGGGGGTGGCTGGTGGCTTCCATGTCAGTGGGGGTACCGAATCTACTCCAGGGTTTAGTCAAAACTTTAAAGGCCCTCTCCAAACTTGGCTAGTGCCTTTAAAAGTTTAGATTAAGACCCAAAGCAGACTCACCGCTCCACTGCCATGAGAGGACCCCTTTTATATCACAGCACCCCACCAAAGAGCTCCAGGTAGCACACACCATCCTTTCCCCATCTCCTGGCTTTGTAATCCTCACAGCAACCTTGCCAGGTAGGTTAAGCTGGCAGGTGCTGACAGGCACCAGAACTTTGTGGCTGAGTGGAGCAGATTCCTAACCCAGGATTGGGGAAGGTGTGGACAAGCGGATGCTGTTGGACTTCAGCTCCCTCCTCTAGCCAGTGTAGCCAGTGGGGAAGCATGAGGATGGGTAATGCAGTCCATCAAAGTCTAGGAAGCCACAGTTTCCCCATCTCTGCTCTAACTACTATGCAAACTGGTTCTCAGCAATAGGTCTGAGAGTCTATTTTTTTGTGTGTCTGACTAGAAATATTGAGCAGCCATAGTTCAGTGGTAGAGTATCAACTCTGAGCACAGAAGGTTTTGGGTTCAATTCCTGACATCTCAGCTGGAAGAGCTCTTGAGTGGGAAGGGTAGAGATGATGGAAAGAGCACAGGCAGAGAACCTGAAGGAGCCTCCTGGACAGCAGTGTGCCCAACGGACTCCCCGAAGGCCACTTCTTATGACTAGGGACCTGAATTTGAGGCTGGAGAAATTCCAGATATTGTTGGACTACAGCTCCCATCTTGGCCCTTTGCCACTGTCTTCCAGAGCTTAGTCGTTACTTTTTGGACTTCAATGCCCAGAATCCCGATGGCCAGAAAAATAGCTTTTGCAACGTTACCAACAGTTAACCCTTGCTCCCCTTTCCTTCACTGCATCCTGGCCATCCTTTGGGTGGAATTTGTCCTTTTAAACAAATCATTTATTTGTGTGTTTGTTGTTTTCCCAACCTCTGTTTCCTCCTACGAGCTCATGTTAGCTCATGTCAGGCGGTTCTTCCCACCCAACCCATTTTTACCTTCATAACAACCCCTTGAGGTTGTCAGGTTGAAAGAAACCATGTCCACCCCAAGGTCACCCGGTTAGATCTCATGGTGGTGTGGGAACCTGAACCCGATTTCCCAAATCCTTGTCCAGCGCTTTAACCCCTTCACTATGCTGGGCTTTCCCCTCCTTCTCCATCCAGTTACTGGGTGGTGATTCCCAGCTGAGCGAAGTGGGTTTGTGTGGCTCTGACCCACCAGGGGGCACCCCTGGCTAAGCTCTGCCTGTGGTGTTGTTTGAAGGCCAAACTGCACTCTTGTGGTATCACCAGGTCCAAGCCTTCCTGGGACGATCCACTTCACAAGGAATCTAGAGGTGGATTTTTGGAGAGGGACAACTGGCTTGCACCACCAATCAGGAAAACCCCAATTCTAGTTGAGGTTGTTCCTTGGATGTGCAACCGACTTGTACACAGGGCATTGTTAAGGGGTACGGACCACATTGGGTGACACTATCAGAGGGGGGTAACACCAAAATGACTGCCTGTCCCTTCTTTCTTGCCCATCCAGGAGAGTCCAAACAGCTTCATGTAGGACGACCACCCGCATTTTTCTTTTGACTGGACCAGATTCCGAGTGCCTTTGTGCATGCAGAACCAGGCGGGTAGACTGGGACTCCCAGACAGTGGTTCCCCATGGCAGTAGACTGGAACCCCTGGAATTCCACTTCCTGGACCAAAAATTTCCATGGGGTTAACCCCATGAATTATCTTATTGGGTCTCATCAACCCTAGTGATGCAACTGCCTGCGCACAAGGCAGCATGGCCTTCGTTGGTTGTGGCCCCAATGCTCTGCAGTCTTGTTTGCTTCTCTCCCTCTTAAGTACCGTTCCATGAAACCGTGGCACCTCATAAATCCCCCCTATTTGTTATTCTAATCCCTTGTTCCTTATCCTTGTGTTTCTAACATTGACTTGTGTCGTTTTGGACAGCATGGTTGTCTTGCTGAAATATTTATTGGTAAGACAATGCCAAGACCTGCTACATCAATCTAGCAAAATCAATTCTGTAAGATCAATTGAGGGTTATATTTATTTCTTGCCTGTCCTCCAAGGAGTTTAAGGAGACATGGTGGGTTTTCTCTGCCTTACTTCCCCGTTTTATCTTTACAACCACCTTGTGGAGTAGGTTGAAGCTGAAATCCCAGATCAGTCAGAGAGCTTCAGGGTTGACTTGGAGGTCTGAACCCCAGTTTCTCTTGTCCTAAGCCTATATTCTCTAACCACTATATTACATCGTGTTTTTGGAGCTACCAAAAGCTATTTTTCTTTGCAAAAACAACTACCAGGAACTCACATTTCTAGTATGCTATTTCCATTCTTCTCTCCCTCCACCCCACCCTGCCCAGATCTTGTTTCTTCAACCAGCAAATGTTGCTGGAACATGTCTGAGTCGCCCCATAATGAGTACAACCAGATCCGACAATGAGATTAAGCGTTTTACTAAAGATTACGCTCCCCGCCGGCGTGTGTATTGGAAAGAGAAAGAAAAGGAGCCATGTTGATCAATTTGCTAATGCTTCTGACTTCAGAAGTCAGTGCAAGAGAGGCTCTTGTGAAAGAAATGGATCCAAGAGGAGGAGCGGCTGGAGGGATGAGTCAGTGGGAGGGAAGGATTGCTGGTGATTCAGGCAATGATCTGTAGGGAAAAACTGGCTTGTGGCAAGTCAGAAAGGCCACCTTGATTTCCATCTACATCGGAGAGCGTATGCAGATTTTTCAAACATCCACCACTACTGTTGCTATCATCCTCGTTGTTGTTGTTGTTCACAGTCTGGGGCCATTTCCGCACTAGATTGTTATAGTGCTATTATTCTGCTTTCAACATCCTATGGAATCCTGGGGCTTGCAGTTTAGGGAGGGGCCTCAGATGTGCTTGTGAGGGTGGTGGGAGAGAGAGAGAGAAGGGCCTCTACCAAGAGAGTTCCAGAACCCAGGGATATGTGCATCCCTCTAAATGCTCTTGGACTGCAACTCCCATTGATCTGGATCAGCATAGCCAATGATGAGGGGTTGGTGGAAGTTTTAGTCCCACATGTTGGGGAGTAGCACGTTGCCCTTTCCTTGGTGCTGATTGTCTCATGCCATACACCTGCCACAAAGCTTAGTTCCTTTCATAGAGGGGATGAGAGTTCCCAAATTTCCCACCCCAGCTGGGATGATTACTGGGAGTGGCAGTCACAGAACTTTTCCAAGCACTGACTGACACAAAATGAAATAGGATGCTAACTGGGAATGATGGGAGCTGTTGTCCCATGCATTAGAATAGTACATTAGGATTCCATGAGAACGTGGAAAGCTGCCTTAGACTGAGTCAGACTGTTCATCCATTTGGCTTCGTGTCCTCAACTCTTTGTCAGCAGTGGCTTGCCAGGCAAGATTCTTCATTAGCCATGCCTCAAGATCCCTGGTGTTACCCTGTGGTATTAGAGGTGACACAGTGGTGCATGATTGCATCTTTTTGGACTGAATTTCTGCCACACTCAATTTGTCTCTGGATCTAATGGCACCTCCCCTTCCTGGACCCTGTAATACCAGAAACCATGGATACACCCCTAAAGGTTTCCCCTCCTTGGCTTCTGAAACCTGGCATGATTGGTATGTGTAGGATGGCATGGCAGTAGTTCAGTTGGAGAAAGATGTCCTTGTGAGGGTGGTGAGAAAGACAGAAGGGCCACAGAGAGGGGAGGATGTCATATGGAGGATGGAGCAAGCCTGTTTTCTACTGCTGCAGAGGCTAGGATACAGTGCAATGGCTTCAAACTTCAAGAAAAAGGATTCCATCTAAACATTAATTTCCTGACAAAAAGAGAAGTTTGACAGTGGATTACACTGCTGCCTGGGTGTGTGGTGGAGTCTCCTTCTTTGGAGGTTTTTCTACAGAGGCTGGATGGCCATCTGTTGGGAGTGCTTTGTTGGTGTATTTCTGCATGGCAGAATGGGGTTGGACTCGATGGTCCTTGTGGTCTCTTCCAACTCTATGATTCTAAGGCCAGTCTGCTCTGAACACTACCAGCTTTTGCAAGGTCCGTTGGGTGAACTTAACACAGGGTTTTTCTTGGCAAGATTTGTTTAGAGGAGATTTGCCTTTGCCTTTCTCTGAGGCTGAGAGTGTGTGGCTTGCCCAAGGTCACCCAGTGAGTTTTCACAGCTGAGTCAGGGATTCAAACCCTGGACTCCAGAGTTGTAGTCTAACACTCAAACTACTATGCCATGCTGGTTTTCTCTGGACATTTCACCAGATCCTTTGAACTAGATATGCTGGATGGAGGCTGAACTTGGGACCTTTCTCTATGCAAAACAGGGGATGGGGGCTCTGCCAGCAAGCCATGACTCCTCCTCTCTCGGCTCTTCTCACAGTCCTACCTGCTCAATCTTTTTCTCCATTCTCTCTGTTTCAGCAACTCCAACGCACAACCACCGTCGGGCTTGCCTCCGAATGAAGGTGTTTGTCTGCTGTGCCTCCCGTAAGTGCTCTTCTCTTCCCCTTGACCGCTTCCCTTGGTGTACACTTCCACCCAGTGCACACAAGACCACATCCTTGCCCGCACCATGTCCTGGGAATCCTCAGCATATCAGTTGCACACACGCCCCATACTTGCACACAATTTTTCTTCCTTTTTTTATTGGCTTACGCCTGTCAGAAGAACTCTCGCAGTCAAAAGAGGTCCTGGCTAGCTACTTTGTACAGTCCTGTGTCTCTTGCTCCCCCTTAACTGAGGATTTTCATTGCTTGTTTTTATATTCTCCCTTTTTTTCAAAAAAGCAAGCCACTAGTCCTCATGGGCAGAGCTGGGAAATACCATGTTAGTAGTAACCGTATTAGCTGTAATGCCTTCCTTTTGTCTGAAAATGGGCATGTGGGACTTTTGGGTCACTTAGAAAATGAACTTCTTCTTCTGGGAGTCAAAAAAATTTTTTTTAAAGCATATCAGACATCATTCCCACAAAAGTATAACACTCTGTGCTTTTAGCCTTCAGTAGCTGATCAGTTGCCAAAATTGTGTCCTGAATGAAAAAAGTCTTTGCCCATTGTCGGAAGGAACACAGAGCAATTTGAGGTCAATGTTTTTTTCATTTTTGTTTTTTAAGTGAGAGAAATTGGGCCACCAAAACAGTTCGCGTGCTGTGAGCCATGCCTCAGACAAGTATCTTTGCAGGGTGGGCAAGATAGGATTACCAGGAGATCAAAGCTTCGCAGCACCACCTTCCGTGGTCATGTTTGCAACACCAGCCTTGAGCTTCCCAGAAATGGTCCCAACCCACAGCCGTTTGGCTGCGCACTGCCTTGTCATGTCTACTCACATTCACGCCCTAGAATGTTCCGAGAAATGGTGTGCCTTCTTGCTGTGTTCTTGTCAGCTCTTTGTGCATACTCTAGCACACTCCTCAGTGTGGATGCACACACATGCTCGCCTATTTGGCACAGGCGCTGTGGCACGCTTGCCGTTTGTTCCCAGGATGGGGACCTTCTCCACTACCAGGGCCTGCCCACAGGGCACGCCCCATAATCTAGTCTGTGGTACCCACAGATGGATATGTTTGCTGCTGCTTCTTATTATACCTGTAGATGTCTCTGCTTTTGCAACTCTCACGACCCCTCCTTGCACCTGCCCTCCTTCTCCTCCACCCCACGGCTGCCCCCTCCGTGTTATGTTGTCTGTCATGTGAAGCCAACAACCGTTGACCTTCCGTGATCTCTTCTTCTCCTCGGGCATAGGATTTAAAGGGAAGGGGAAGGACACTAGATTTTTGTGGGGAGGGGGATGAAAGTGATGGTGGGGAGGTGGGGTGGAGCATGGTTTCTTGCCCTGTCCCCGGGCATAACCCTCTCCCCCCCCAGGGCATAACCCTCTCCCCCGTCTCCCGCCCACAGCGTCGCACTCGGGGGAGAAAGCAGTTCCGACCCTCCCGCAGTACACTATAGGGCCAGAAGTGAAGATCGAGGACTTGGGTGAGTGAGACCCACAGTGCCCTCGGCTGGGGTGGGGGCGGCGGGGGGTGTTTCCTGAAGCTTAGCGTCCCCCTCCTGCTTGACGGAGGAGGCTGAGGCCTTCTCCGGAATTCTGAGGTTAAAAAGGAAAGCCAAAAGGAAACCATTTTAGGTGCCCTGGCAGTTGCCCCTTTCTCTCCGGATAGCCGTAATCCCTTGCTGTCCGCCCCCCTGCTTGGCAGGGCCCGAGGAAGGGACGGCGTTTTGGAGCAAGAGGCGCTAACTGGGGGAAGAGGGCGCCCACCCCACCGTGCTAGACTCTGATCTCCCGCCCTCCCCATCTCTCTCTCTCTCTCCTCATTTTCCTCCCTCTTGCAGATAATTTTAACCCTGAGATGCCCAAACTGGAGAAGAGCATCAGCGGGACCAGTCCCAAGCGGGAACACTTGCCCCTAGCCGTGGCCGCCGCCCTCTTCCTCATGACGCTCTTGGCCTCCTAGCCGTGCAGGGCGCCGTGGGAGGGGGGGCTGAGCCACGACATCCACCCGCCTGCCCCTCGTGGGGTCCGCGTGTCCTCCCTCGGACCTCCCTTGGCATTTGCGGCGAAAGGACAAGAACAAAAGAAGCCCAAGAGCAACATGTATTTAAAAACAAGATACCAAACCTGAAACTCCAAGAGGGAGGCGGACTGAGGCACGCTGGTGGAGCGAGGGAGAAACGACTTGACGGTGAAAGGGGAATCGTTGAACTTTTCAGGCTGGTGCCGTGCCCCCCGCCTCCTCCACCCATACCCCCAGCTAAGGAGGACATCGCCACTGCTTCTGTGTTCCTCTCTCGCTCTCTTTCACCTTTCTTGTCTGCCGCCAGGGAGGGAGAGTTTTGGATGAGATGCTCCTCTCACCTCACACCCCATTCTGTGTGGACTTTAGCAGGTGGGGTGGGTTTGGTGCCCCAGAGAGGAGGAAAAAAAGGTGTTTTCATCATCCTACCCGTGCCTGGCAATGCTCCGTCTCTCTGCCACAGCAATAGGCCACCTGCCCGCCTCTTCCGGTGCCCAGCTGCAAAGGTCCAGAGGAGCCAGCTGCCCGCGAGAACTGAAGGTGCCGCCGGCCCAGACGCTGCATCTTCTCCTGCAAGCTGGCATAAGCAGACATAAGCAAAGTTGTGAGGGAGACGCATACCTTGCTTTGGAAGGGGTACCCCGATCCCCGAAGGGTCCGTGCCCCAAACTGGGAGGGGATAGGGGCCTACGCTGTCCCTCCGGTGGCTCCCACATTAGTAAGGAGGGGATGTGGTACCCTTGGCCCTAAGCATGGGCTACCCTGTACATATCTTGATGTGTTCTGTACAGAGAGAAGCTCTATTATTCCGTGTCTATAGATTATATGAAACTGTTCTTGTAGTGGTGGGCTCGGAGCGGGCGCCGGCCTGCTTTGTCAAGCCAGAGGTGAATTTCTTTCTTTCTTTCTTTCTTTCTTTCTTTCTTTCTTTCTTTCTTTCTTTCTTTCTCTCTTTCTTTTTTGGGGCGTTTCCCCCCCTTTGTCTTCTGTGAAGACCAGACCTATGCAAGACGCACGGACACTTTTTTTTTTTCTCTTCCCAGGTTGAGGGTTGGGTTGGGGGGCGTGCAAAAAAGAATTACATGAACCCAACATGGACAAAAACAAGCAAAGGACCGTTGGGGGTCAGGGGTGGGTCGGGGGCTGTTTCTCCTTGTGATTTTTTTTTTCTTCTTCCCCAAGAGCTTTGGCTGACGATTTTCATATACTTGCTCTTAGTCTATTAAAAACAAAAATGAAATAAAAGGTGGATTTAAAAAACCCACAGATATACAGTCAGGTTTTCCATCTATCTTTTCCTTTGCTCTGTTGTGGATTTGTCAGTCTGGCAATTTTGGTTTTGTCAATTATTTGTAGGACGGGACAGGAGAAAACCGTCGCTTTGCTTTATTCTAGGAGAGGGCAACTTTGGAGAGCTGGGGCGGGGAAGCAATGTTTAGTTCCCAGCACCCACTGTAGGCTCCAGAAGGCCCTAAAATACACACCAAAAAAGTAACAGCAACTCGTTTCTGGATTTGTTTTTGTTTCAGCTGGGAGCAGGATTGATGTCGTTGTGTCCCATTGGTGAGGAAAAGCATCACTCCTGGAAGGTGCAAAAACTTGCTTGTCCCCTATATCCATGAGAGATACGTTCCTAGACTGAACGCAAATGTGCCAAATGCTATATTTTTACCCCCAGGCTGGGCAAGGCGGTGAGGGAGGGAGGCAGCTGTACCATTTGACTGCTCCTTCTTTCTGCCTTTCTTCCCAGCAAGGTGTGGGGAGCAGCCCCTTCCCTGGGAGCCAAAGCCAGTGGGAGGCCTTGCTGTGCAGAGCTGTGTGTCTCTCTCGGCCAAGGAAGGTGCATCCGTCTCCTTCCCTCGGTGGAGAGAGATATGGATCGCGGTTATGGAGGATCTGCTGTATTTTTCCTGCCAAAGTGGTCACAAGGTACAAAAAAGGGACTTACATACAGATCATATCACGGCCCTGTATTTTAACCACCTCCTGCTTCATTCCAGTGTCTTTGCATCCTGATTTTCACCTATTTTTAGTGTTTTGTTACATTTCTGTGCTGACTGTTTTTTTTAAATCAACTCAGAGATGCTTACCAAAATTGCTCCTTGCCAGTTTTCTGTTCGTTACGTCGATCCTAAAAGGTAGGTCGCAACAGGGAGGAGTAAGGTTTTGCGGCTCACTGGAGACTTCAACCTGCCTTGTCCCCAGTCCAACTGCCAGCACCATGAAAGCAAATTCTGAATTTAGGTTGGGAACAGCCAAAACTCCGATTTTTTTTAAAAAAATGAACCCTCAAAAATGACAAAATGGCACTTGAACTGTATATGAAAGTGAGCTGGAAGCCTCCAGTGCAACTTTATTGTCAACTTGACCATAGAATTGGGCTGGAGGACATGGAGATTCCTAAAGTAATATTTTCTCTAGGAATCTCTATGTCTTCCAGCATGGCTCTGTGGTCCACTTCCGATGGAAGCAGATCATAGAATCACAGTGGAGAACCTAGAGATTCCAAGAGAAAACATATTAATCAAATCCACAAATGATCAAATCTGTGAAAGCGAAACCAGCGAATGTGGAGGGCTGGCTGTAACTGTATAGTGTGAAAGAGCCTAGGAGTTCGGGGAAAAGACGTTGTTACCACCATCTGTCTCAAGGATAGGCAGTTGTGGAGGGGATGGGAACAATGCCTCCCCCAAGGGATGTCTTTATTTATCGTATAAATGAAGACCCACAGCAGTTATAGTGGAATCATAGTTTGTAGTATGACAGGGCCCCAGGTTTCCTTGCGTTTTGTGATGTCTGAAAACAAACTCATCTTGACATACAAACAGTAAATGGAAGGAGAACCCATGCGGAATTTGGCATCAGGCCTTAACAATGTGAAACTATTTTTGGACTGTAGCTCCCAGAATCCTATAGCCAGTAAGGCCAGTAGTCTTGTAAGCTGGGGGATTCTGGGAATCGTAGCCCCTCTAAGAATTTTTTTTCTTTTAGCTTAGGCCTCAAATTAGGCCCAAACTTTAACTGCAAAATGTTTCATGACCCTGCATTTATCTTAGGGCCTTTCCGCACTACACTGTTATAGTGCTATTATTCTACTTTCGACATCCTGTGGAATTCTGGGGTTTGTAGTTTACTGAGGCTGAGAAGTCTAAAAGCCCCTCCTTAAAACTGCAAACCCCAGGATTCCATAGGACGTTGAAAGTGGAATAATAGCACTATTAACAGTGTAGTGTGGAAAGGCCCTTAGACCAATGCCAGAACCACTAATACACCAGACCTGCCTACTCACCCCAGCTAGGGGTTGCACCAAGGCACTTAAAAATAAATTGTCATGGGGGAGCATTCACACTACACACAGTTATAGCGCTATGATTCCACATCAACTGCCATGGCTGCATCCTGTGGAATCCTGGAGTTTGTAGTTTGGGGAAACATGGTGCTCACAGACTGAAACTTCTACAGTTCTCCACGTTCGCTAGCGTTAGGGGCACAGGACCCCCATGAAAGTGGAAAAGACATGAATAACTCTAGACCCTCCCAAACCATATTTAACACACCAAAGTCTGATCACCATATTCAACCCACCATGGATTCCTTTGAGGCATCAGGGTTCCTTCACAAGGCAGAAATGGGGGGCCGGTGGGGCTTGCGGCCACCTCCACGGCTGCCCCACACCTTTTTTAGTAGGGACTTACAAGCCTTGTTCGCAGTTTCTCGGTCTCACGAGGCTTGCAGTCCCTACTAAAAATGGCATAGGGAGGCAGCAGAGGTGACAGCAAATAATCTGTGGATAATCAAATCCGCAAAAATGAAATCCGCAAATGTGGAGGGCTGACTGTAAATGCTTCTCCTTAACTGCGTATCCTAGAATTGCATGGGGTATTGCCATGGCAGTTAAAATGGAACGAAGCTCTATAACTGCATCGTGTAAATAGGCCACGAGTGTCTATTCTATCGAAAAGGTTCATGAGTGGAAGCTTCCTCATTATATATAATCCTGACATTCAGATTGGGGAGGAAGTCTTTTTTAAAAAGAGTCAATACAGAGCAGCAAATACATTTACAGACATCGATATCCCACCACTTTTATTATCCTGCCCACCAGTAGAAAATAATGTGAATTAAAAAAGAAGGAAAATCACTAGAAGTCTTATCGAAGCTTAGATAACATGTAGGTTAAAGACACAACTGATGCGAGGTTGCAAAAAGTAACTATATTGGAAGATAAATTTTTTCCTTGGTTCGCAGTAATTTCCAGAAGGTGTTGAAACAAGATTGGGAATCATGGTTCAAGGATTAAATTGTATTTTGTCTCCACTGAGGATGCTGTCACACTGTACTGTTCCAGAACTATTGTTCCACTTTAAATACCATGGCAACATCATATGGAATCCTGAGGTTTGCCGTTTAAGGAAGGGGCATTTAGAATTCTCAGCCAGAGAACTCGTAGGCCTCTCACTAAACTACAAAGCCCAGAATTCCACAGGATGTTGCCATGGCGGTTAAACTGGAATAAGAGCGCTATGGCAGTGCCTTTCTGCCTCGTAAATTAAATACCAAAGTCCTTCCTAAGTTACAAGATCTTTGCCTTCCCGCAGAAAGAGAGGGGGCCAATGGAATCTCCCATGGAAGTGAATCGCACAGCTTGGGAGCAGCCACCAAGAAGGCCTTCTCCTGCGTCCTCACCCAACGGGGCCATGAGGGTGATGGGACCACGACAAAGCCTTCTTCTGAAGTTCTTAAAATTCAGGCCAACTTGTCTAGGGAGATACAGTCTGATAGTCTGGATCTGAGGCCATTTGTGCACTAGACTATTATAGTGTTATTATTCCACTTTCAGCATCCTATGGAATCCTTTGAGGGCCCCCCTAAACTGCAAACCCCAGGATTCCATAGGATGTTGAACGTGGAATAATAGCACTATAACAGTCTACTGCGGAAACGGTCCAAGCTATGTAGGGCTTTAAAGGTCACAACCAGTGCACCGAGTTCTGTCCAGAAATGGACCAGTAACTTGATTGTCTATGGCACAGAAATTTCAGTGGCATAGGCCACACAGGCCCGTGACAGGCCAGGCCCATGTTGTCTGGACCTGCTGTGGACTTTTGGTTTGAACGTAACACACTCAGACATAGTATTAAGCAGCCATGAAGCCAAGGAAAACCTCATGGCTGTGACCTCTAGTCCCAGCTGAAAATACGGGCTTCCCCCTTGAACTGAGCTAGATAACAGCCTGCCTCGCATCCACAGCTAGACCAGGGCCTCCTCACGCCTTCGTCCACCCACCTTTCCTGGCAGATGAATCACAGTCTGCATCTGTGAAGGATGTCCAGGCAGCCTGGAAGAGCCTGGAAATTCTTCGTGGGGGCTACAACTGAGTCACCAGATTTGCGTCACCGTTGCACTCCTTGCTCGAGTGCGAGGGAATCAAAGCAACAACTCGGCAGCCCACGGCAGGTGCGTCATTTTGGGGGCAAATGGCCACTTCCAGTCAATGTAAACGTAGTAACCCCTCCGTCCCACTTCTGCACGCGATGACCTTGTAAGGCAGGCCGGTATTAGAGCTTCTCTGAAAGAGAGCTGCAACAAAATGTTGCAGCGAATCCAGACCTGGATTAGGATACAGCAAGTCCATAAACTACTGTGAGTTTAAGAGGAAAGCCATCTCTAGGTGTTCCTTGCCTAAGAAAACCTTATGAAATTCATGGGGTTGCCATAAGTCAACAGGTGACTTGAAGACACACACACACACACACACAAAGCATATTATTTTACTGTCATGAATTGTAATTTTATATCTTACTGCCAGCATTATTGGGGGCCATTATGGTTTGAGCATCAGACTATTCTTGGGACCAGGGTTCAAATCCCTGTTCAGCCATGGAAACCCAGCGGGTGAACTTGGGCAACTCATATTCTCTCAGCCTTCGGGGAAGGCAAAAATAACCCCTCTTAACAAATATTGCTAGGAAAAGCCCGTGATAGGGTCACCTTAGGATTGCCATAAGTCAGAAACAAGGTGCACAACAATAACAACAGCCTGTATTATGACTACTGGCATTCACAGGCCTCTGTAACTTGAGGCTTATTTTTATTCTGAATTTCCAGGAGTGTGGCTACAGTGGGGAGATTCTGTCCTTCCGTGTAGTCTTACTTCGCTTCTCAAATTTCTAGCATTGCGAGTGAGACATGGGAAATTGTGCGCATCTAGAACTCTTGGTTTTGTTGTGTTCCCTTGGTCCCCTTGTCTGCCCCTTTGCTTTGGATGCCTAAACTGTAATTCAGGGCTTTCCAAACTGTGTGCTGTGACACGTTAGTTCATCAGCCGCAGTGCGTAGGTGTGCCGTGCGAATGTAACAGGTGGAGGGGCTGCCTCTTTTGCCGCTGCGGCAGACCAGGCCCAGGTGAAGGAGCTGCATCTGCCGCCGCCACCCCGAGTCACTGAAGACCCTGGTGAGACTGGCAGCTGCGGGCCCGGTCTGGGTGGAGGGGCTACATCTCCCCCTGCCACCGCCCCACACCAAGGAAGACTCCAGCGAGGGCGGCGGGCCAGGTTCGAGTGGAGGGGCTGCCTCCACTTACTGAATTATACTTAGTGAATTGCTGTGTTGCGAAGTGATGCATGTCTAAAAAGTGTGTCACCAACATGAACAGTTTGGAAAGCTCTGCTGTAATTCTAAACTGTGGCTGTTGTGTGTCTTCAAGTCACTTCTGAATTATGGCGACCCTAAGGCAAACCTACCGTGGTGTTTTCTGGGTGCTGAGAGTATGTGATACACCCAAGGTCATCCAGTGGGTTTCTGTGGCCAAGTGGTGAATCAAACCCTGGTCTCCAGGATCATAGCCCAATGTTCAATCCACTACAGCATGCTGGCTCTCAAAAGGAGCTTAGATGGCAGTGCTAAACTTGTTATTTTGTGCTTTCAAGTCATTTTCGATGTATGGCAACTGTAAGGCAAACCTATGTTGGGGTTTTCTGGGGGCTTGTGACGCGCCCAAGATTACCCAGTGGGTTTCCGTGGCCAAACAGGCAATTGAACCTTAGTTTCTAGAGTCATGGTTCAACACTCAAACCACTGCACCACGCTGGTTCTTATGTTTCTAAATGTCCAGCTGAAGTATTAGGTTCCCACAATGCTGCAACATTGGGAATGGGAGGAAAATTTCATAGGGAGAGAATTCTTATGGGGGGGGGGGCAATGCCATAGCTACACTGTTCTAGATCTAGCCCACAGTGAGTCCTTATCTGCCTGGAAGCCCAGGTTTCAGCAGTAGCCAGGGGTGCATTTGCACAGTTAAGACGTGTGCGCCAGCTGCTCCTGTTCCTTGAGACGTCCGATCTGGACACAGTGACCCATGCTTTGGTTACATCCTGGTTGGATTACTGTAATGTGCTCTACGTGGGGATACCTTTGAAGAGTGTTTGGAAACTTTGATTCGTCCAAATTGCTGCAGTCAGATTGTTAACTGGGACTAACTACAGAAAGCACACAACCTCCCTCTTGCAACAGCGCCACTGACGGCTAGTCTGTTTCTGGGAACAATTCAAAGTGCTTGCGATGACCTTTAAAGCCCTAAAGGGCTCAGTCCATAGAATCATAGAAATAGAGAGTTGGAAGAGACCACAATGGCCTTCGAGTCCAACCCCCTGCCATGCAAGAACAAATACTCAAAGCACCCCCAGCAAATGGCCATCCCGCCTCTGCTTAAAGACTTTCAAAGAAGGTGACTTTACCACACTCGAAGGCAGCATATTCCACTACTGAACAGCTCTGACCATCAGAAAGCTCTTCCTGATGTTTAGGTGAAATCTCAAAGGTCCAGGTCCAGGTTATTTCAAGGACTGTATTCTTCCTTATGAACCAACCTGGGCTTTGAGATCTGCTGGAAAGACTCTTCTCTTTTGTCCCATCATCTTCACAGGGGCATTTGGTGGGAACCCGGGAGGGGGCCTTCTCGGTGCTGTCCGAGGTTTCATCAGGCTAGACTCCCCCTGCCGCCCGACCTACTGCCTTCTGGGTGCATTGCACTACAGCTCGCATGAGCCACCAGCCACTTGAGAGGTTATGGGAGGTGGAGTCCCACACACTTGGATATAACCAGGAGGAAGGGTTGCTGTTATAAGCTGTAGTGAGTTCATGTTGGGCAGTGTTTCACAAACTCTGGTCTTCCAGGTGTTTTTGACTTCAGCTCCCAGAATTCCTGATCATTGGCCAAGGCAGCTGGGAATTCTGGGAACTGAAGTCCAAAACATGCGGAGGAGTAGAGTTTGGGAATCCCCTCGTTCACCCAGTCCAGTTCTCTGAATTTCTTTTACAACTGACATTTAACCTTCCCACCCACCATTATTCTTTCTTTTCCTTCCTTTATACATCACTTTGCGGCCGGAAAGACTCTTGGAGCTGTTTACATATCAATCCATATCGCCTTTCTGTTGAAAAAAGGCACGACACGAAAGGAAAAGAAATAGGAAGGGAGGAGGAAAAAAAATTACATTCACGGCCACTGAGCATGCTCAGCCTTCTTTGCTTTTTCAGGACATGTTATGCGTGTGCATGCATGCTACTTACCTTTCATCGTATTTTTAACACTTCTTCAGCACTTCTGCAAACCTCGGGGATTCCCCTGAACGTGTTGAGACTTCCCGCTCTTGTTCTTCAGTGGCACCCAATTGGCTCCAGTCTTGTCGACGCTCACCTGCCGAATTGGCTGGTAGAGCATCGTGGTTGGTGGCCTGGGCCAGGACTAAAAAATGAGTAAGAACAATACTGATAAGAAACAATGGTGACACAGCCTCCCAAGATACAATGCCCCGCTGCTCTTTCCCCTGTTTTACCTCTGGATCTCCATTTAAGGGAATAAGAAGAGTCTTGTTGGAGCTGACCGAAGGCTCGGATGCCAGGCAAGGGGAGGGGCAGGCACAAGGTTCAGAGTGGCTTGTTTGAACTACAAAGCCCATCATCCTTCGGCCAGCAAAATGTACCGTTCTCCGCTAAGAACTCGAAAGAGCTCCCTGTGCTCACCGCAGGCCCACAATACTCCAGCCAGAACCCTCTGTTCTTAAGAGAATAATGACAATAGTAATATAACAATGAAATTGTGATACGTTATGTAAAGAAGCTTGCATACTATATAATAGGTTGAGGTATACATTGTATCAAAATATAACGAACGCCCTGCTTATCTGATGGGTTAGGGATCAGAGCATTGTCTGAAAGTGGAATCTGTTGGAAAGCAGAACCCAGGCTTTCCCCAGTTTGTCTCCTCCTGCCTTCTTCCCGTAGAGAACGTGAAGGAATCACGGAGGCTTGCTTGCCACCACACGCGTGCACGGTCCCAAGTGAACCTCTGCAATTCCCTCACGTTCCCTACAAGAAGGAGAAGAACTGGCGAAACAGCAACACGTATTTGTAAATTTACAACAGTCAAAAGAGCTGACTGTCAAAAAATGAGTCGCTGAAGAGCAGAGGGTGCTGATATTGGCCATTTCCGCACTACACTTTTATAGCGCGATTATTCCACTTTCAACATCCTATGGAATCCTGGGGTTTGCAGTTTCGGGAGGGGCAACGTTCCACAGGATGTTGAAAGTCGAATAATCGCGCTATAAGAGTGTAGTGTGGAAATGGCCACTGTTTATAGGAAGCCCCACCTTTTTCACTGCCCGTTATCTGACAACTTGTTCTTTTGACGTTTCCAAATTAAGGACAGGTTCCAATAATCTGAAGGGGGCTCTGCTCTCACATCCGTTCTTCTTTGCCTGTAGAGCTTGCTTGGGATGGCTCACGCAGGCTGAGAGACTTTGCAAGCAGCATGTGTGCAGTCAGCCCCACGTGAGCCTCCGTAGGTCCTTCGCGCTCCCTTCAGTTCAGTACACAAGTTCCACTTTTCAACCAATTCCGATTTTTGGTAGTGGTCCGTTCCCAAAGCTGTCGGATAAGTGGAGGACTCCTGTAATCATCTAATATGTAAAAGTCAAAGTTTGTTCGTCTGTGTCAGGCGAAGACCTCATATGATTGGCTGCCTAAGAAGAGTCTATGGAATCCTAGGGTTGCAGTTTAGAGAGGAGTCTTTAGAATTCTCACCCGGAGAGCTCTGGGGCCTCAGTCAACTGTGTCTGTCTTGAATAGGCCAGTTGCTATGAAGATGAGGCCTAGGAGCAAGGAGGAGGGCAGTGTATTCCCTCAGGAACTCAACCTCTGTATATTGATAACTCTGAATACAGATTGGTTTGGGGAATATAGGGAAAAGTTACAGTTACTGGAGAAGACAGTTTGGGGAATTAGAGACACAAAATCTCAAATCTTTCTAACAAGTATTACCTATGAGAAAATAAAATCCTGGACAACGCCGGGTATATATGCTAGCAATTATATAAGCTTAGTAATTGAGGAGGGTGGTGGTGAATAAAAGTAAATTCAGGGCTGTCAGTGCACACAATGCTGCAATGTACATATTCATATATGATAACATACTATCAGTTTCACACTCTACCAGGTGTAAGCAACGGGGGTTTTGGACCATCCGAGATCTGGAATCTATCCAAGAATGCCCAGGAGTCTAGGAATCAGTGAGGTAGCTGCTGGATAAAGCGGCTCATTCCAAGGAGTGTTATCCTTTTTTTGGAACTGCACTGTTTTGATCATAATTATAGCAATTTCCTTCTGATGTTTTGTCAGTCTGTTTGGAATTGCTCTCTGTGCACCTCTGAATGCTGGAACTGCCATGATTTTCTTTCACCAGAAGCTGTGAATCTTCACTTGTAGGTTTCAATACAGACGATGAGCCTTCCTTTCCTCCAGTGAGTTCAAGATGATGTTCGTGCTTCTTTGCTTCGTCAGCTAATTGTTGCAACACTAACCCTGTGAGGTAGCTCAGTCCAAGAGTTAGGGAGCGGGGACTGGCCCAAGCTCATCCAGTGAGTTTTCATAGTATGGTGGGGACTTGATTCTGGATCCCAGGACGGAACGTTTATAACCCCTACTGCACCACCAGGTAACTACTATTACAACATCATCAGTATACCTGTTAACTTTAGAATTCAGTTGGGCAAAGTTGCAGCCCTCCAGGGATTTCAGGGCTGCAGCTCCCATCAGCCTCGCTCACCCGGGCTGAAAGGGAGTGCTCAGAGCTGTAGTCCAGCAATGCCCAGAGGGCAGCGCTTTCCACATCCCTCATTTAGAAAATGAGGAAACAAAACCAGTCCTTGTCTCAAGGAGCTTGCAGTGCAAAAGTCGACATAACAAACAGCTGAGGAAAGGGAAGGAAAGGGGAGAAGAAGAGTAGGCATTTATTTCGGGATTTCCGTGCTGGCGCTCCCTGACACCTGGCTTGACCACAGTACATGCGAAAAGGATCTTGGAGTCCTAGTAGACCACAAACTGAACGTGAGCCAGCAGCGTGATGTGGTAGCTAAAAAGCCAACGCCATTCTGGGCTGCATCATTGGGGGAGTTGTGTCTAGGCCAAGGGAAGCGATAGTACCACTCTATTCCGCTTTGGACAAACCTCACCTGGAATCCTGTGTCCACTTCTGTGCACCACAGTTCAGGGAGGATATTAATAAGCTGGAAGGTTTCCAGAGGAGGGCAACCAAAATAGTAGAAGGCCTGGAAACCATGAAGCTCTGTGAGAAACAGCTTAGGGAGCTGGGTATGTTTAGCCCAGAGAAGAGAAGGTTAAGAGGCCACATGATAGCTATTTGAAGGGACGCCATGTGGAGGATGGAACAAGCCTGTTTCCTGCTGCTCTAGAGACTAGGACACGGAGCAATGGCTTCAAATGTCAGAAAAAGAGATCCCATCTAAACATTAGCAAGAACCTCCTGCATTTGATAGTGGAATATACTGTCTGGATTGGTGGCCTCTCCTTTTTTGGAGGTTTTTAAACAGAGGCTGGATGGCCATCTATTGGGGATGTTTTATTCCTGCATGGCAGGAGGTTGGACTCAATGGCCATTGTGGTCTCTTACAGCTCTTCAATTCTATGATTCTATGAATTCACCTCCAAAGGATAACTTCCCTGTTTAAATCCTTAGCGCCTCTACTCTGCCACTTTCTTTCTCCTCCCTCCCTCCTTCCTTTGCAGCTCCTCCAGCAACAATGCTGGATTTTATACAAAGAAAGCTGCCAAGCCAGAGCCTGCCTTGGTAGAGAAAAAGCTGGCAAACCTGCCGGACGGGTCTCACTTAGGCAGCCGAGGGGGAAGCAATGGGTGTGCAGGTGCCTTCTCAGTTCCAAAACATTGGAAGCAAAGGAGGCAGGCTGTTAAAAGAAAAGGCAGAGACAGCCCCAAATCCTCACCTGCCTATCCCACCCCTCCTTCCCAAATCCATGTAGTACAACAGGGATGGGGAAACCCCAAGCTCTGGCACGGGTCAAAATCTGTGCCAGCTACCCTCCGAGGCCTTCGGGTGCGGCTCCTTCCAAGCTGAGGTAAAGCACTCGGCTCTGCAGTGGTGCTACCACAGTTGGCCCTCCACATTTGCTAGGGTTGGGGCACAGGGCTCTCGCAAAACTGGGAAAATTGCAAATATCCAAATGTATCTATGTCTCTCTGCGAAGGAGGTTGAGGCATAGTAGGGAGGACAAACACCCAGGGTCCAAAACAGATCAGGGAAAGGGGGTTGGGTTGGCATGATGGTGCTATACTTCCACTCCCTCTCACCCATCTCCTTCCTTGGGTGTTTGGGGGAATCAGAAGAAGATTTGTGGTGCAGAGAAATTGGCCTCCGCACTGTGCTTAGTGCAATTAAGCAGGAAGAGGAGGAGCAGAGGTGGGTTTTTAAAGGGCTGCATAGCCTGGTTGGAGCTTTTGAGAGGGAAGGTTCCCCCCAAAAAGAAGCACCTAATGGGGGTGCAACTCACAAATTATCAAATCCATAAAAGTCAAATCCCCAAATGTGAAGGGTTGACTGTACAAATGATTTTGTGAGGAAGAAAGGAAAAGAAGCGTGGTAGGGTCTCTTACCCAGAGAGTCTACAGCCTGTATCTGATGCTCAAGGTGGAAGAAATGAAGTCAAGAATTGTGAGAACAGAGAAATCTTTGGGAGAGGGGAGTTAAGTTGAAAGCCAGTGTATTGTAGTGGTTTGAGTGTTGGACTACGACCCTGGAGACCAGAGTTCGATTCCTCACTCAGGTGCATCGCATACTCTCAGCCCCAGAAAATCGCATATGACACATTCACCTTAGGGTTGTCGTAAGTTGGAAACAACTCAAAGGCACACAATAGCAACAACAGTTAAGCTGAGAGATTCAGAAAGGACCTCAGCCAATGCAGTTTTGAGGAACCAAAAGAGATGCCTGTGAAATAGTCATAACAAGAGAGTTTCACTCTTGTTTGTTTGCCTGTTCTATTAATCATTTTTCTATTTTGCCTTTCCTCCCACGATATCAAGGAGACCTGCATAGCTCTCCTTAGTTTATCTTCAGAACAACCATGTGATGTGGGTTAGGCTAAGAAATAGTCCGTGTCTGGTGCTCAAGGCCACTCAATATGATTTCAGGGCTCAGTGGAGATTTGAACCTGAGTCTCCCAAATCTGAATCCACTACTTTGACCACTACACAACACAGCCCTGAAAGGCAGGTTTCAAATATAGCTGAAGGTCTCTCTCTCTCCTGATCTGCTAAGGTTCTTTGCTCAAAGTCCCTGTTCTCTCTCTCTCACACACACACACACACACGCACTTTGTACCCTCCTCGATAAAACACTCTGTCCATGCCCAGAGGTACCTGTTGCTAATAAGGTCTGAGTGCACTATTCAAAACACTTGTAGAGAGAAAGCAATCATGTCTAAACTCTTGTTAGGTCACCATGCCCTTTGCCCAGCCATCTGCCCGCACAACAACCTCTATGCCAGCCACCTCATGCGGGCACTGCCCTTACGCTAGATAAGCTGTAAGTCAGTCAGTCACGAGACTCTCTCCCTACTCGTCCCTCTACACGCACCATGACTTCAACATAAACATATTTTTTTACTATTCTTTCACGATACGTTGAGTACGTGACTCTCCGCAAGACGCTCACCTCTGCCCTGGTGGTCATGCGGACAAAGGTAACTGGCAAGGAGGGAGTTTGCCAGGGCATTGAGATCACTACTGGGAGGGCTTGGCATTCATGCCCAGCTGGCACCGTTCCCACCGTAGGCTTTCTGCCTGCCACACAAGCTGCCAGGTGGCTCGACGGGGCCATAAACGCAGAGATGGCCCTCACAAGAGGTGGGTAGAATTACCTCATAGTTCAGAACTCAGAGAAGTTGCGGCTTCAAATTTCACCTCCATTCCAACAAATCACAATACCATTTTAAACAGAATACCTCAGCAATCTTCTCATCACTCTACGATAGTTTATAAGGGTGTTGTGTAAGACAGCGGAAGGGGACTTTTGGCCCACAGGCGTAATGTGGCTCTCAGAATTTCGGGAGGAGGTTGACCTCTTCACAAAAGCTCCTTCCCTCTTTGAAGCAGACATAGAGCAGTAAATGTTAAAGTTGTTGTTGTTGTTGTGTGCCTTCGAGTCATTTCCAATTTGTGGCAACTTTAAGGCTAACCTATCTCAGGGCTCTCCGTGGCTGAGAGTGTGTGATACACTCAAGATCATCCTGTGGGTTTCCATGGCTGAGTGGAGAATCGAACCTTGATTTCCAGGGTTCTGGTCCAACACTCAAACCACTACATCACACTGACTCTCTAAATTTTAAAGTATAGAACCTCATAATGACAGTCCTTATAGCAGCACTTCCAAAGACAGTCCAAAAATGCAAGGAATTGTCTTGGTCTCCATCCCTGAAAGCAATTTCTAGCAATTTTAATCTCCGGCACGAACAAGTCTTTTGAAAAGCTAATGGGTCTTGCTTACGCGAGACCAGACCACCTCAAAATACTTTCAACCTTAGTAGGAATAGGTAACAGCAATACAACGTTGCTCTGAAAATCCATTCCTCTTCTGGCCAGGGTGGAGTGGAGGTTCAATTAAACTCAGAGGGGACAGGGGGGATCCAAGCAGTTGGGGGAGCAAGTAATGTCATAATCCTTTCTGATCAGAAACTCTTGGTGCTTTGACTCAGCAAGCCCTGGCTCCACTACACCACTGTCCTTTATTGTTGTTGTGTGCCTTCAAATTGTTTCCAGCTTATGGCAATCCTAAGGTGAACCTACCATGATTTTTTTTCCTAGGGCTGAGAGTATGTGACAGTGCCCAGTGTCACCCAGTGGGTTTCCATGGCCAAATGGAGATTTGAACCTTGGTCTTCAATGCTCAAATCACGACACCACACTGGCTTTCTAACATTGTCCTTAGTGGAAGAATATTCCAACACATGTCGCTAGTCCTCATTGTTGAGGTCCCTGATTGGAGATAAGAGCAGGATTTTTCTCCTCTTCTTCTCTCCTTCCTGTTTCTAGTCAGGGATAACAGAACTGTAAGGTTTCCCAAAGGATTGGTTAAGATTTGCTTTGAACACGATGGACAACATACAGATCCCTCCTTCTGTGGATACTTCCAGGAGAGAAAATACACATACCAGTTCCCAGTCTGGTGTATTTTTTCTGGAGATGTGTTGGGCACAAGACAAGGCTAGATCTCCTATCATGAGGCGGAACGAGTTAGCTGTCTCAGATAGCAGAGGCAGGAAGTCAGCCAGATGCCTCCATGGTCCTCATCCACTCCACAATGGACCCAGCATCTCCAAAACATGCCTGGTGCCCTACAGTGTGGCAGTGGAGGACTCATTTATCATTTTGCCACTGTTTAAGGGAGACTCTCCTCCCAAATCACTCAGCCTCTGTAAATGGAATAGAGGGGGCACCTTCCTGGCTTTTGCCTCAGCAGCAAAATATCTTGGGACCGCTTTGGGTGGTGGTCCCAGTAGCGTATCTAGGCTCAACAGCACCTCGGGCAAGCGTGGGAGTTGCACCTCTAGGTGCTGCCACCACTGCCCCTCCTGCACCAGGGGACCCAGAAGGACCCTGGTAGGGGCGGGGGGGCAGCAGGGGGCAGCGGCAGGGGGCAGGGGCAGGTGGGAGGGCTGCTGCTGCTGTGCTGTCACCCCTGCACTGGGCCGGGAAGGACCCCGGTGGCAGCGAGGGAGGCAGAGGTGGGCCAGGCCTGGACAGGAAGGTGGGGTGGTTCATTTTTTTTGTGCCCCCTGGCACTGGCGCCCAGGACACGCGCCTCAGTTGTCCCACCCTAAATGCACCTCTGGGTGGTCCCAACCTCTTGGCCTTTCTGGTTGTGGTGGTAATATGATTGTTGTTGTTAAATATCATCTTCATTTTTATCCTGACTTTCCCCCCAACTGGTAGCCCTTTCTGCTCGCAGGGACAGATATTTGTACCATCTCTCCGATAACTGCCCACGGAACATGAGAATGCACTGTTGCAAGTCCTGTTTTCTTTCAAATAACTTTTTTTAAAAAAATTGCTTAGGTAACAAATATTAACCTAAGATAACATCAGCATAACATATTGGTTATGAACAGCCCAAAATAGATCGGTGATGGTTAGCAGGATGTGGAAAGGCAATTTCTTAACACCGTTGACCAATAGACCGAACAAGGATACATGTAGAAATAACAGGTCAACAATGGGAACCGTTCTAATTTTCCACCATTGATCTTCAACGGATCCAGACTTCTTAATAAATCATCATTCCAGACCAGCCACGAGTGTTGCTTGCATGATTCCTTTCTCAACAAAGGAAGAAATTAAAAAGTGTAATATCATCATCATCATCATCATCATCATCATCACTACTACTACTACTACTACTATTATTATTATTATTATTATTATTACTATTATTTTGAAACACTTAAAATATGGCCTATTTTCAAATGCTGTTAAGGGCTGAGGAATGGGAGATAGGTCTGACACCATCCCGGCAGCCCAACCTACCAGGAACCCCTCCTGTGCAGTGCGCATGGGGAAATGAATGCGGACATCACAGGGCATAGTGGCAAGAGGGAGGATTCCCTGCTCAGTCATGGAAACCCATTAGGTTCTTTGGAATCCTCATCGTTTTTTTTTAAAGGAGGGGTGCACAAAACCACATCCGCATAAGTAGAAAGTTAGTGCACAAAGCCAGACTAGATCCTTTCTCCTGATGAGCTAGCCTTCTCCTTTCCAAGAGGGTTCTTCCCCCCCCCCATAGGATATTACTGGAAACAATTGATTCTCCAATCCTAAGTACACCAAGAAAGCCAGCATGGTATAGTGGTTTGAGCATTGAACTACAACTGGGGGTTGATTCCATGCTTAGCCATGGAAGCCCGCTGGGTGACCTTGGGCATGTCACACACTCTCAGCCTCCAGAAAAACTCTGGGATATGTTCACCTTAGAGTTGCCATAAGTTGGAAACAATTTGAAGGCACACAACAACAACATCATATTATTAGCTCCCTAAATACCCTAAAAGCACCAGGTCCTTTCTGATCTTGAAAGCTAAGCATGATCAGCTGTGGTTAGTACTTGGACTTGAAGGCACACAGCAACAACATAAAAGCCCTTAAAATGAATTGAACAAGCATCCCTGATCAACTGAGTAACGTAAAGCCCTAAAAGCATTTTTAATGTTGAATATTTCAGCAAAAGGACTGAACTACCTAGAAAGTTGCAATCCTTTCTCACTGTCACCCAAGGAGGGGACGCCTCTTTTACGATGGCACAATGTTTCTGTGTGACACACAGAAACACAATCTCAAAACAACATCTTGGCTTCACCGCCTCTTTCCAAAGGATTATTTTAGTCATATGCAAATGTAAAAAGATAAAATATGTTTGCACAATTGGCCACAATTATTTTCGCCAGCTGATGGCTGTAGCGGTGAAGAAAGAGCTCTGAGTGAAGTTGAAGGTTCTTAATGAGGACTAGAGTCATGAACCTGACAAGACAGAAAGGAGGTGTAGGGACGCTCATAACTTCGAGACACGCTGCTAAGCCATAAGGAAGCCAGACTGTCTGGGCCTGGATATCTATTCAAGATAGATATCATTTGTCTGTCTGCCTATGTAAACTGCTGAGTGAGAGACCAAATACATCACGTATATACTGTCACCAGGATTTAATTTGCAACTGAGAATGTGTTTTGGTTGCACTTTCTTGGTGAAGTTTATACAGTCAGCCTTCTACATTTGCTAGGGTTAGGGGCTCGGGACCCCTGCGAAAGTGGGAAAATTGCAAATATCAAAAAGTGTGCGTGGAAAGGGAGCTGAGACAGGGTAGATAGAGTAAGCAGGTGTGCAAACAAGGTCAAACAAGGTCAGGGAAAGGAGAGGGGAAGGGGCTGGGTTGGCATGGTGGCCCTATACTTTCTCTCTCTCTTATCCATCCCCTTCCTTGGGTGTGGGGTGGCGTCAGGAGAGGGTTTGTGGTGCTGAGAAATCGGGCTGCAATCCGCCCTTAGCTGGCCAGGCAGCAGCTGGGGGTGGAGGAAGAGGACCAGAGGCAGGTTTCCAAAGGTCTGTGTGGCCTGATTGGAGCTGCAAAGAGAGAAGGTTCCACCAGAAAAGAGGCACTTGTGCTGGTGGTGGAGCAGGGGTTGGACCAGAGCTTTCCAAAATGTTCATGTTGGTGACACACTTTTCAGACATGCATCATTTCATGACACAGTAATTCAGTTTACTAGCAAATCGGAGGTTAAGCTAACCCCTTATAGGCGATACAGACACATACATAAATTGTAATAACAAAATGTATGGGGGGCACAACGTATCTTGTGAAAACTTTTCATATATTCTTAAACATATACGATTTATAAATAATAACATACATTTCCAAGAGTGTAGGTGACACACCTACACACTTCAGGTGACACACTTCACGTGTCACGGCACACCATTTGGAAAGCCCTGGGCTGGAGAAACTCACAAATACTCAAATCCATGAAAGTTAAACCCACAAATGCGGTGGGCTGATCATACACAGAACCAGGACTCCTCCTGAACACAACTTTAATTCAGGGGGATAAAATCTCAGACCCTGTGCCCTAGTTGTGCCCTCTGGGGGTCCCATCAGCTCCCTTTGTTACTTCAGATAGCCTTTCCCCTTTCCCCACAAAGGCTTCATCCAATGGCTCTGGACAGTCTCCATACCCTCTGACTGTCCAGATTTCCTGATTTGACAGGGACAGCCCCAAACAAACTTCAATTGCCACACTTTCCCCAGATCCTTCTTAAATGTTCCAGTTTCTCTCTCCTTTTCCCACCTTCCCAGTAGGCTCAGGCAAAAGGAAACTGCTGCAATCTCTTCCAGCTGGTCTGTTCTTCCTCATTCATAACTTTTGCCGTAATGACCACACTCTGATATTGCTTGGCCACATGTGTCCCACATCCTATAAAAAGTGGAAAGATGTGAGTTTCCCAGGTTTTCTATGGATTTTATTTCCTCTCCAAAAGCTGAAATGCCTCTCCTAAGGTTTTGTTACCAGCAGTGAGAACTGTAGGTAAAATACGCCGGCCCCACAAGACCCTAGAGACCAGAATTCGATTCCCCGCTTGGCTGAAGAAACCCACTGGGTGTCCTTGGGTGCATCATGCACTCTTGGCTGCAGCATACCCCATGATAGGTTCTCCTTAGTTGTTACCTTAAGTTGGAAACAACTCAAAAATACACAACAGCAATGGTTTTTTTTCTGAATGAGTGTGGCCTAGTGGTTTGAGCATTGCACTATGTCCGTGGTGGATTCAATTCCTCACTCAGCCATGGAAACCCACTAGGTCACTTTGAGGGTGTCACACACTCTCAGCCCCAGAAAACCATACGATAGGTTTGCTTTAGGGTTACCATAAATCGGAAACAACTCGAAGACACACAACAACAACTACAACCCACCCACTGCTGGACTATGACCCCTGAGAACCTCTCTGTGGTTGAATTTGGTGGATGAGCTGAAAAAAAGGTATTCCCCCGACACACACATTCTGGCTTGAATTGGTAGACACTTTGCACATGCCTCAACGTCCCATTTACCTTCATGTGTTCCTGAGCAGGAATAAAGGTCTCCTGCAGAAATTTAGGTAGAGTTATGAAAAAAATACAAGATTGGGGGGGCTTGTGCATACAGCCCCTTCTCATACATTCCCACCCTCTGGGTTATTGTTCTCTCTCCCTGTACGTTTCTGCCTGCTACAGACAAAGGTTTCTGGGAAGCCAGGCTAATGTGCCGCTCACCCCCTCCCCTTCTGCCTGTTTTCCTTCGTACATGTGGGACGTGGAGAAAAAGATCGAGAGCTGCAATCCCAGCCATAAAACTTGTTATCACCTGCTTTTATAGAAGGTCACAGTGTGAAGAACAAGGAGAGCTGCCACACAGACACTTAGGTTCTTTCCGTTGCTTGGAGAAGGAAAGGGAGTCCTTGAAGCCTAGTAGGTGGAGGGTGATAGTGGGACAAACATGGAAAAGGTTGCATGGGATGGGGGGGCTTTCCGCACTATACTGTTATAGTGCTATTATTCCAGTTTCAACATTGTATGGAATCCTGGGGTTTGCAGGCGACCCTCCTGTGTGGAATGGAAGTGTGGAAATGGCCGGAGAGACAAAGACAGAGAGAGAGCAGGAAAGAAGAGTTCATGGTGAACTTGGGAGTGGAGTGCAAGTCCTAATGAGCAGGGATGAGGATGAGCAACGTAAGATTGGTTACTGGTACATTTAGGAGTGAGCATACCATACCAATGTTAAAGTCACTCCACTGGCTGCCAATTAGTTTCCAGGGAAAGCACAAAGCCTGCATGGTTTGGGTCCAGGGTTGCATCCTCCCATATAATCTGCGCTGCACACTCAGGTCCTCTGGAGGACATTTATTTCAATCAGCCAGGACTAGACTGGCAACGGTCACCCTGAAGACATTTTCTTCAGCCACCCTTAGGCTGTGGAATGACCTGCTGGAAGAGATTCGGCAGCTGAATGCACTGTCCAAATTTAAAACGGCATTAAAGACCAGTCTCTTCTGGCAGGCAGGCCTATCCCGATGATTTTAAATTATGAATTTTAACTATGAATTTGAAATATGTATTGACTGTTTTAATTAGGTATTTGTATTATTTGTTCTTTTAAACTGATATTGTGCATTTTAACTGTTGCTTTTTAATTGACGTTCTGCTTTTAACTGATATATGTTATGTGTTAATCTATGGTCGATTCACAGGGAGAGGTAGAATAATAATAATGGTAATGGTTTGGAAGTTTTGAAGCAGAGGCCAGATGGCCATTTGCTGGGGGCGCTTTGAGCGTGTGTTGGTGCATGGCAGAACGAAGTTGGACTCGATTTCCCTTCTGGTATATTCCAGCTCTATGATTCTATGATAATAGGTATCCCATCACTTGCCATCTGGAGAGCTAGGCCCTTTCAGCATCACCCTCCCAACCCAACATGGGGATGAGAGAAGGACTTCTGCAATGATGCTTCTGCATGATGTCGCCATGGTCCCTTCCACCCGTCCCCAGGTGGTACAATCATGGATTAAATCATTGACGGGTTTTCCCCACCAATGACCCACAATCGCACCGCCATGCAGACTTACCTGTCCTGCAGAAGCCCGGGAAGCACAATGGCTGTGCTTCCTTCCCCAGCACAGTCTGGGAAGGTACCCTGCTGTGCTGTGGAAGAAAGAGGCGTGACCTTTGCACTTCCTTTACTACGCAGCCGGCCAGTGCGGAGGGGAATGTTCCCACAGTGCTCCCCTCCTGGCAGAGCCGATGCCGGGATCCCCACCAGAGGACTCTGTGGAAAGTCAGAGTGCGGAAAGGGCCCTAGAGTCTGGGCCGCTGGTGGCTTTCAGCTGTTTTGGGGCTGCAGTTCGCCACACCTCTCACAGTTGGCTAGGCTGGCTAAGGCTGATGAGAGTTTCAGGCCCAAAATATCTGGAGGACCACAGATGGCCCCCTGTATCTGGTTTATGACGTCAGGAACCTGGGACCTTTTGCAGAAGACACAACCTCTGCTCCTGGGCTGTCTCTCTCTCTTCCTCTCTCTCTCTGCCTTTGCCCCAAATGGCCACTCTTGCTTTCCGAAGCTGGCGAGAGAAATTTCTTTGCTAAGGTAGCTTCTCCCTGGTACGTCGCCAAGGGGGAATCAGCTTACCAAGGCCTGCTGTCTGGCGCGTTAGGCAGGAGTGCCGCCAACTCTCCCTTGTTCGCTCTCTCTTGCTGCCTGTTCCGTGTCGGGCATGCAACATTACCCACAATCAATGCATCATTATGCGATAAACAAGAGCAAAGTTGTTTTGCAGACGCGTCAAGGAGTTATCGCTTTCTTTCTCTCTCTCTCCCCTCCCTGCTGCAGCTGTTTAAACGAAAATGGATCGGTGTTCGAGGCCGACACACGGCTGCCGTGTTAGCAAGGAAGGGGGTTGACAGACAGCCATGTTGAGCCACCCTGGGGAACCTACCGACGTCCGTCTTTTATCGGTCAGATCGACAGATACAAGAGAGCAAGGTGGTGGAGGCTGGAGAAAGGAGTGGAGTGCTTTTGAATCATTTGGGATCCTCTCAATTTGAAAAAGGAGAGAGATGCACAAATCCAGATTCCTGCAAGCAGAAAGCTAAAGCACAAAGCCAGACTCGAAGCTTTCTCTTGATGAGCTAGCTTTCTTCTTATTAGGAGGGTTTTCATTTTCCTCCATATGAGATTACTGGAAACAATGGATTCCCCAACCCTACATTCACCAAGAGAGCCACTGTAATACAGTGGTTTGAGCACTGGACTGTGGCCCTGAAGACCTTCTCTTTCCTGCTCAGCTATGGAAATCCACTGGGTGACCTTGGCCATATCACACACTCCCAGCCCCAGAAACAACTGGAAAGCACACATGACCACCACCAACAAGGTACTCCAGGTTGTTCAAGCAATTCCAGAGGATATCTAACATTTTTGAAGGTTCTGTGGAGGAGAAATTGGTTTTGTACGCCTTTAAGTAGTTTCCAACTTGTGGTGACCATATCCCAGGATTTTCTGGGAGCTGAGAGTGTGTGGCCACCTGGTGCTAACTGTATGAACATAGTAGTACACTAGAGAGGCCTTGGGTCTGCTCTCCAGGGCTCTTAGGTTGCTCAAACCATTTCTCTTTTTAAAATCAATTCTTTTTTTTTTTTTTTTTTTGATTCAGTTATTTCAATTAATGTTGATGGTGTAGCTTGCTCCAGCTTGGAGACTAAGGCCATTTCCTCACTAGCCTGTTATAGTGCTCTTATTCCACATTCAACATCCTATGGAATCCTGGGGTTTGCAGTTTAGGGAGGGGCCCTCCCTAAACTGCAAACCCCAGGATTCCATAGGATGTTGAAAGTAGTATAATAGCGCTATAACAGTCTACCATGGAAATGGCCATAATGCTCTTATTCCACTTTCAACATCCTATGGAATCCTGGGGTTTGCAGTTTAGGGAGGGGCAAACCCCAGGAATCCATAGGATGTTGAAAGTGGAATAATAGCACTATAACAGTATAGTGTGGAAAATCTCCTATCAGTCTCAACCATTATTACCAACAACCAGGAATGATAGAGGTTGTGGTCCAAAACATCTCGAGGGAACCAGGTTAGGGAAAGCTATGCGACAGCGTGATGAGAGAGCCAGGGTGGTGGTGTGGTTTGAACACTGGGTTAGGGCACAGAGAAACCAGGGTTCAAATCTCTGCTTGGCCACTGGATGGCCTTGGGTGAGTCACACTCTCTCATCCTCAGAGGAAAGCAAAGTCAATCCCCTCTGAACAACTTCTGTCAAGAAAACCCAATGATAGGGTCACTATAAGTCGGACATGACTCAAAGGCACACAAAAGCAACAATGAAGCATCTGCATCAGGGCATGTTAACTTGGGGTCCTCCTAATGTTTTTGGACTGCAACTCCCATCAGCCCTAGCCAGAATAGTCAGCATTGAGGGATGATAGACATTGCAGTTTAACTTCTGGAGGGCCATGCATGCCCCACTCCTGATCTACCCACCCAGTGGTAGTGGAGGGGTACAGGTGGAAAACCCAGACAAAGCCACCAAGCGTGTACCCCATTCACCCACAGATTGACACTGGGGCTCCCTAGAGCAGCAGCATGACAAGGACAGCATTTGGCTGCAGCAACGGCTGGGTGCAAATTCCATAGCTTTGCCAGCTCAGGATTTGAGCTTGGTTTGCTACTTCCCATGTAACAATGATAATTTTTTTTCCCAAAAAACCCCCCATGAAATTAAAAACACATGACTTTGAAAATCCTACAGTCACCCCACTCTCAAGCAAACACAGTTACCTCTGGCTGCTTCAAGGCTTGGGAAAGTGACTAGCACAGCTGGGGGATTCTGGGTGTTGCAGTCCTAAAACAGTCACTTTCCCAGGCTCTGCCCTCTTTTCAAACTAACCTTTGGTTGCAGATAAAAGGCAGAACACAACATGAATTTTTGTCTGAATAGAAATGGTTGCTGGTTGTTTTTCCCAAAAGACTGAAGAAGATCTGATGACAACAGGTTTATATGAGAAGTGTAAAAGTAGATTTAGAAGATGTACTCTGTTGTTTTAAAAAAATTTTTTAAAGATAGATGATTATTATCTCTTGATGATTGATCATTAGTATAATCTAGAATAAGTTCAACAGGGATTTATGAACTTGAAAAATTAAGTAAGTAAATAACTAAATTGGTCAGTGATTAGCAACAATTAATAATTATAGAATAAAAATGAATGACTCAATAGTTCTGAACTGTTTGCAACAAGGGTGGGAAACAATTTTTAGTTGTGTTTTGTTAGTTTTTGTTGTAGCTATGTGTAGGTTAGGATGTTCGTTGATGTTTGTACGGTTGTATTTTCTGTCATTTTCTACGTTTGGTTTGTATCATGTTTTTTCCTTTTTTTTCCTTAATAAAAGAAAAAGAAAAAAATAACTTTTGCTGATTTGCCGGGGCCACGGTAAACTCAGCTTCCCATCGCGCTCTGTTTTTATGATTGTGAGCCAGCAACAAAATAACCATGTCTGGGTCCTTTGCCTTTTGTTTGGGAAATGCAGCCAGTGCCCACAGTCTCTGAATAGGGACAGGAAAAAAAATACAGCCTTGCGGCTTTTGGTGGCTGCTGTTCCTTGTCATTGTTGCTGTGTCGTCGTTGTTTTCCGAGCAATGGTACAGTGCAACAGTACCGGGCCTGCCGAGAAAACCCGACACCCTGGCAGTGTGGGCTGGGTCGCTTGCTATCACTGAGTGGCCTTGATGCGTTAAGGCAATGGCTCCCTGTGCAAAGCAAGGAAGGTTTAGCACTTGCAACATTCCCCCTGGGTTGTTTGTTCTTGGATTAAGGGAGAAGAGATGAAAAGGAAGGTATAAAGAAAGAGAAGTGGGGGAAGGAAAGGAGGACAAGGGGGAAAGGACTGGGGTTCATTCCCCAGAGTTCAAAGTTTTTGAATTCTGAATATACTTTTCAGAGACTTTCAGTTCGTGGTTGGAGGAGCGGGCTCAAAGGGCAATGCACAGTTCTTGAGGCATTTTAAGGCAACCAAATCTTAGCACACCGACAAATCTAATAACTTCTGAACCATTTATGTATAGCCATCCTTTCTCATTGATGATTTTCCCTTCGCTAGTCAGTCAGTCAGTCAGTCAGTCAGTCAGTCTTTTTCTCTGGGGGAGGGGGGGGCCTTCCTTCCTTCCTTCCTTCCTTCCTTCCTTCCTTCCTTCCTTCCTTCCTTCCTTCCTTTTTTTCTTTCTTTTCTTCTTTGCCTCCACTGACAATGTTGGAATTGTATTCTTCTTGGGGCGGAGATTCTACCTTCCCAGCCACACTGTTTTCTAGGGTATCTGGCTGTGTCCACCGTTCACAATTACAGTCAGCCCTCCACAGCAGATACTGTGGAATCACAGAGCCGGAAGAGACCACAAGGGCCATCCAGTCCAACTCTGTTCTGCCGTGCAGGAATATACAATCAAAGCATTCCTGACAGACGGCCATCCAGCCTCTGCTTAAAAACATCCAAAGAAGGGGGCTCCGCCACACTCCAAGGCAGCAGTGTATTCGGCTGTCATACTGCTCTTACCATCAGGAAGTTCCTCCTAATGTTTAGGTGGAATCTCTTTTCTAAGTTTGAAGCAATTGCTCCATATCTTAGTCTCTGGAGCAACAGAAAACAGGCTTGTTCCATCCTCCATATGACATCCCTTAAAATACTTAAACATGGCTATAATGTTCCTCTTAACCTTCTCTTCTCCATGCTAAACATCCCCACCTCCCTAAGCTGCTCCTCATGGTTTCCAGCCCTTCTACCATTTTGGTCACCCTCCTCTGGACACATTCCAGCTTTTCAGCATCCTTCCTGAATCGTGGTGCCCAGAAATGGACACAGGATTCCAAGTGGGGTCTGACCAAAACAGAATAGAGTGGTACTATAATTTCCCTTGACCTAGACACTATACCGTTATTGATACAGCCCAGAATCATTGTCTTTTTAGCTGCTGCATTGCACTTATAACTCATGTTCAGTATCCGCACATTCAACCAGCCACAGCTTGAAAATATTCCTATATCCAAATAGCAAATTTTGATTTTGCCATTTTCTACAGGGAATGCCATTTTACCACATCATTGTACATGATAGGACTTGAGCATCCACAAATTTTGGTATCCATGGGAACATCCTGGAACCAAACACTGGAGGATTCCAAGGGTCCAACTGTATAGAAGCTTGATCCCACTTTAACTGCCATGGCTGCATCTTTTGGCATCCTAGATTTTGTAGCTCGGGGAGGGACTTCTCGGCCAGAGAGTTCTAATGCTATACTTCAGAGGAGTAGAGCCATCTGGCAGACAGCTGAAAATTCTTCACCAAACGACAGATCCCAAGATTTCGTCGGATGAATCAATAGTCAATGGGATCAAACAGCTATAACTGTCTGGACTTAGGGAAGCACTTTCTTTCATGTTACACCATTATAGCATAATGATTCCTCCTAACTGCCATGGTTACATCCTACGGAATCCCTGGTTTTGGAAGGGAGAATTTGAATTCTGTGCTAGAGTGCCTCAACGGAGCACAGGATTCCATAGGATGCAGGCATGGCATGTTGGGACCAATGTGTTATAATGGCATAATACAAAAGACACTAAAGGCTGATGTTATTGCTATAAAGCTCACAGTCTCTGGGGTGGGAGTCGTATGTTAGGAGGGCCTCCAGCTTTAGGGTCTGTGGCGTCTACACAACTTGGAACTCTGCTAGGATGAGCTGGTAGAAATGACAAAAACTACACAAAACGATGGCCAAGTCAAGCCTCTGCGTTGCTATGTTTTGCTTTTCGTTGTGTGGCTGTTTGACTTGTCCCTTGTGCAACACATTTACTGTGGCTTGTCCATGAGGTCAGTGCATGCCTGTGCACGCCTGTTTGTCTTGTGATATTTTTTCCCTCATCAAGCAACATGAAAATATTTGTCCTTTATGCTCAAGTGTCTCTGCAGCCAAGAATTAAATTGTGGGGTCTGTGCGTTCTCTCTTTCATGGCATGTGACCAGGGACTGATGTGGGGCAGCGACATGCATCTACCAGTCTCTCTACTTTCCTTTTTGTATTTTTTTTCACAGCCTTTCAGACAGCTGTTGTTCATTGCACGTCTCATAGTTAGGATTGCCAGATCTCAGAAAAGAGGCCTGAATCTGGTTAAATATAATTGCAGGATTCAAATATAGTTGGCACGCCACATTTGCAGGTTTCACCTTCAAGAATTTGATTATTTGCAAGTTTCTCGAACCCTTGCAGTTCTCAAATGCTTTTTTTTTCCAGGAGAAAACACATATTGTTAGTTTTCAATATAAGGTGCTGAGACATGTCGAACCACTCCTTTTTTTTTGCGGTGGAGAAAACTTGTGGCTGTTGTTGTTGTTGTTTTGTGTGCCTTCGAGTTGTTTCTGACTTATGATGAACCTAAGGCAGATCTAACACGGGGTTTTCTGGGGTGCCGTACTCTTTCCATATTATTTCTGCTTCTTGTACCAAATTTACTATGGAAGAAGCATGCCCAGGTAGACCTTTGGAACTAAAAACCTGGTGTTCAATAAGTTTTAAAAATTAAATAAGCTACCATATTAAAATACTATTACTTTAACACAGCATAAGCACATTTAAAAACATAAAAATGATAAAAGTTCATATGATTGTTGTTGAAGTGGCATATCTAGCATAAACAGTGCCTTGGACAAGTGTGGAAGTTGTGCCCCTACCTTCTTAGCCTCTCCCCCCCCCCATACAGGTATGGCCTTTTTGTGGCCCCCTGGCATTGGCGCCCAGGATATGTACCCTGCTTGCTCCACCTGAGATACGCTTCTGTGTTGTTGTATGCCTTCAAGATGCTATTCAACATCTTTATCAATGACTTGGATGAGGGAGTGGAGGGCATGCTGATCAAATTTGGAGATGATACCAAACTGGGAGGTGTCGCTAATACACCAGAGAATAGGATCACAATTCAAAATGACCTTGACAGGTTGGAGAGCTGGGCCAAAGCTAACAAAATGAATTTCAATAGAGAGAAATGTAGGGTCTTGCACTTGGGCAGAAAAAATGAAAGTCACAAATATAGGATGGGGGATGTATGGCTGGATAGCAGTACCTGTGAAAAGGATCTAGGAATCTTGGTAGATCACAAGCTGAACATGAGTCAGCAGTGTGACGTGGCAGCCAAGAAAGCCAATGCGATTCCTGGTTGCATCAATAGGAGTATGGTGTCTAGATCGAGGGAGGTAATGGTACCACTCTATTCTGCGCTGGTTAGGCCTCATTTGGAATCCTGTGTCCAGTTCTGGGCACCTCAATTCAAGAAGGATGTCGACAAGCTGGAACGTGTCCAGAGGAGGGTGACCAAAATGGTGAAGGGTCTGGAAGCCATGCCCTATGAAGAGTGGCTTATGGAGCTGGGTATGTTTAGTCTGCAGAAGAGAAGGTTAAGAGGCGACATGATAGCCATGTTTCAATATTGGAAGGGATGTCATGTTGAGGAGGGAGCAGGCTTGTTCTGTACTGCTCCAGAGACTAGGACAAGGAGCATTGGATTCAAGCTGCAGGAAAGGAGATTCCACTTGAACCTCAGGAAGAACTTCCTGATGGTCAGAGCTGTCCGGCAGTGGAAGATGCTGCCTGGGAGTGTGGTGGAGTCTCCTTCTTTGGAGGTTTTTAAGCAGAGGCTGGATGGCCATCTGTCGGGAGTGCTTTGATGGGTGTTCCTGCATAGCAGGGCGTTGGACTCGATGGCCCCTGGGGTCTCTTCCAACTCTATGCTTCTATGATTCTATGATTCTAAGTCATTTCTGACTTATGGTGACCCTGTCATGGGGTTTTCTGGGGCTGAGAGTCTGTGATGTGCCCACGGTCACCCAGTGGATTTCCATGGCTGAGCAGGGAATCGAACCCTGTTCTCCAGAGTTGTGGTCCAAAGCTGCAACAACAACACCACTCTGGCCTTCAAAAGTACACATCAGACCTGATTAAAAGATCTGTCTGGACAACCAGTCAATCACCAAATGCCTGTTTAAATAAGAATGTCTCTCCCTGCTAGTAAAAGGAGAGCAGGGAGAAGTCTGTACTAGCTTTCTCAGGGAGAAAGTTCCAAAGCCTGGGAGCAGCCACCAAGAAGGTCTTCTCCTGTATCCTCATCAGATAGGCCTGTGACAATGATGGGACCAAGAGGAAGCCCTTCTCTGCGAAAAGCTGGATGGGTTGATTCATCACGCTTCCTTCTTGGCATGCTTCCTTCCGCTTGCATGTTCTCATGCAATGCCTTAGCCACAAAAGAAGGTGTTTTGTGGTGATTGTTGCTGCTATCTTCCAGGTGCAAAGAAGCCCAAGGTTTGTGCATGAGAAGGAGATACGGGAAGAGAAGGCACTCAGATGCAATCCAGTTTTGCTAGTGTTAACTTGCAATCTGTTCATCCAGCAGGGCCATTAAGGAGACGCTGGAACTGTGGGTAGTATTACCCTGCTTTTGCAGAACTCTCTCTCTCTGTATGTGGTTGTTTGTAGTTGTTTATATACTCTAGAGACAGGAGTGATTTGTGTCCTGCACAAGCTACAAGAGGTGGGTGAATACCTATGTGGGTGTGAATGATGCCACTCCCCAGATTCCTCTTTGAAAGATGATCTCGAGCCTTTGGGATTTGACACAGATAAGGTTACCAGATCTCAGGACCTGGCTGCAAGGGGTGGGAGGTACTGGCCATTCCTGAGGCCAACAGAAGGAATCTCAGGGTGAGAACAATCTCTTGAAAATACAGTCAGCCCTCTATAATTCGCTAGGGTTAGGGGCACAGGACCAGCACAAAAGTGGAAAAAAATCACAGATATTAGAATATGAATGTGTGTGGGAAGGGGGCTGAGGCATAGTGGGGAGAGTGAGCACCCAGACTCCAAGCCAGGGCAGGGAAAGGAGAGGGAAAGGGGCTGCCCCTATGCTTCCTCTCTTTATCTCCTTCTTTGGGTGTGTGGGGGGTATGAGGATAGGGTTTGGGGTGCTGAGAAACTGGGCTATGAGCCATCTTTAGCTGGGCAGGCAATGGCTGGTAGAAGAGGAACAGCTCTGTGGCCTGATCAGAGCTGCCGAGAAGGAACGTTCCCCTGGAAAAGAAGTCCCTGAGGTGAGGAGGCAGGGGCTGGAGAAACTCATAAATAATCAGATCTGTGAAAGTCAAACCTGCTGATGTGTAGAGCTGGCTGTAAGTGTCTGTGCTACTGTTGTTGTGTGCCTTCCAGTCATTTCCAACTTCCAGCAGCCCTAAGGCAAACCTATCACAGGGTTTTCTGGGGCTGAGAGTGTGTGACATGCCCAAGGTGGGTTTCCATGGCTGAGTGGGGAATGGAACCACGGTCTCTCAAGTTGAAGTTCAATGCTCAGAACACTACACCATGCTGGCTCTCATGTTTGTGTCCAGATATTCCTGTGTTGTTGGCTCTGCTATTTACTTTGAAAGGGCAGCTCCAGGAGGTCTGCCTAGCCCACCTCTCTTTATTCCTCTTTATTCCATCTTCATGTCTTAAAATTTGGGCTCTGAAATCTAAGGGCTTGGGTGGCAGCTGCCATGCCACTAACCCTAAGCACAGAGCTCAACAAAGCTCTGGACTACATTTCCCCAATTATCCAAGCCAGCTATGCTGGGAATTATAATCCAAAAACAGAGCCCCAAATCTTAGTTTCCTCCATAACCTTCCCCCCAAAGCCAGGGCTGTAGTTTGGGAGGTGGCAAAATAAGGGCATCAACCCCTCTCCATGAAATTTTCCTTCTGTCCCCAAATTTTTAGCAGAGCAGAAAGCAAGAATTTTGAAAATCATTCACTTCTGGTACGCTTTTGTCTGCTGTGTTCACATTTCCTAGGTCTCTTTGCCTGAACCTTTTCTCTGGATTCCTCCACTGTGTTTCCAAAAGCCAGACTCAAGTTTTCAGCTATCGCAGTGTGAGAAATTTGGAGAATGAAGGAAAATTTCATGGGGCCACCAAAACTTTTATAGGGGTGGCAACACCGTTATTAGCCTCCAGCCCCATAACTACCCTCCTGATATGGAGGGCCCCGTGATTTCCATGGTGGCCCATGGATACGGGGGTCCTTTGACCCACTCCCTGCCCCACCCTCCCCTCTCCATCAGTTTTGCCGTGTGCTGTCAAGCTGTCCTTGCAGTGTTTATACTTCTCGTTATCCCATCTATAGCGATGGGGCTTGGGAGTGTTGCTCCACGCTAGCCCTTGTTTTGCAGATTTTTATCTCGGATGAATTGACATCAGCTGAGAAGCCAAACAGGAGGCATGTCTGAAAGCCAATGGGCGGAAGTGTCTCCTCTTTTTTCCCAGAGTTCATTTTGGCAACTCAAACAACCTGCAGAACAGGGATGGGGCATATGCAGAGGACTGCGTGGCCCTCCAAACGTGGTTGGACTGTGACTCCCATCACTAGTGGGCTCTGTTGGCTGAAGATGCTGGAGTTACAAATGACAACATCTGGACTTGATATACCAATACAGTCGGCTCTCCACATTTGTGGGTTTCGCTTTTGTGGGTTTGATTATTCACAGATTATTTGCTGTCACCTCTGCTGCCTCCCTATGCCATTTTTAATAGGGACTGCAAGCCTCGCGAGACTGCGAGACTGCAAACGAGGCTTGTAAGTCCCTCTTAAAAATCGTGTCAGCCCCCCCACTTCTGCTTTGGGAAGGAACCTTGATGCCTCAAAGGAATCCACGGTGGGTTGGATATGCTGATCATACTTTTTTGTGTGTTAAATATGGTTTGGGAGGCCCTAGTGTTATTCACAGTTTTTCCACTTTCATGGGAGTCCTGTGCCCCTAACCCTAGCCAAGGTGGAGGGATGACTGTATACCACTTTGAAGACAAAGCTAAAAGCACTTGCTGCCTACCTGGACTGCTGAGGGTAGGGTAAAGCCCACTTGGCATCACTTTTCTGCTTTTGTCAAGCAGAAAAGCATGGAAAAACCACAACTCCCTCATTTCCTCCCCTTCCCGAGATCAGCCTGACACCTTTGTGTATTGTTGTGGGTTATTTGTTCTCTGGAAATATTTCTAACCTGCCCCATATCAGCAGATCTCACAGGGCAGTGCAATCAATGACCTCACTTTAAAACAATCACAAGCCATCGATGACATCGCTTCAAAACAATGGAAAGCCATCTCAAACAAATTAGTGGCTCAAACCAGAACTTGCTTACCAGTGTATGGACTGCAAGTCCCAGAAGTCTCCAGTGGCCAGGCTGTCTAGGGGATTCTGGGAGTTTGGGCCAGAAAAGGAACAATGTCACGCTTTGACTGGAAAAAAAAGAGATACATCAAAACTCAAGTTATATCACCAAAATCTTGCCTGGGTTTAACAGCTAAGTTTTAACTCAGTGCAGAAGTGAGGGCAATGTGGATGCCAGGATTATATCACGCGCCCTTTGCAAGCGTAAGTGGGTTTCATGTCTTTGTGTGTTCTGTTCTGCATGCAAGGAAGATACTGCGGGCATTTCTCAGTTAACAGAATCTATTGCGATTTCCGCACTATACCATTATAATGCTATTATTCCACTTTCAACATCCTATGGAATCCTGGGGTTTGCAGTTTGGGGAAGGGCCTTTGAGTTTAGGGAGGCCTCTCCCTAAACTGCAAACCCCAGGATTCCATAAGACATTGAAAGTGGAATAATAGCACTGTAACAGTCTAATGCGGAAATGGCCTATGACAAAGAAACTCCTTCCACAAAGACCAGGGTTCGATTCCCTGCTTGGCCATGGAAATCTATTGGGTGATCTTGCGCTCATCACATACTCTCAGCCCCAGAAAACCCTGGGATAGGGTTGCCTTAGGGTCACCATAAGCTGGAAACAACTTGAGGGTGCACAACTGCCTTCTGCTGAAGCATTGTTCCATTTAGCTTTGCACTGTGTACACCAGAAAGGTGGGGGAACTACCTTAAAAGAGTTTGGACTTCAACTCCCAGAAGCCCCAGCTGACTTGGCATGGCTAGTGTTCAAGAGTTCTGGGAGTTCAAGTTCAAATACCCCGAGGGCCACAGGAGTGCTTCTGGTCTCCACTAAGGATGAGAATCATGCAACCCTCCAGATATTATTGGACTGCAACCCCCCAGCATTCCTCACAATTGGCTATGCTGACAAAGACTGGTGGGTGTTGCAGTCCAACAATATCCGGAAGGCTGTACTACCCTGCCCACCTACACCTAAAGCTTAGGCAGAGACATCTCTGGCCCGCCAAATGCCTCAGAACCATTTGGAATACTGTGTCCAGTTCTGGGCACCTCAATTCGAGAAGGGTATCAACAAGCTGGAGCGTGTCCAGAGGAGGACGACCAAAATGGTGGAGGGTCTGGAAGCCATGAAGCCCCATGAAGAGCGGCTTAGGGAGCTGGGGACGTTTAGTCTGCAGATGAGAAGGTAAAGAGGGGACATGATAACCATGTTTAAATATCTGAAGGGATGTAATGTCAAGGAGGGATCGGGTTTGTTTTCCTTTGCTCCGGAGACCAGGAGAAGGAGCAATGGATTCAAGCTGCAGGAGAGGAGATTCCACCTGAAGCTCAGGAAGAACTTCCTGACGATCACAACTGTCTGGCAGTGGGACACGCTGCCTGGGAGTGTGGTGGAGTCTCCTTCCTTGGAGGTTTTTAAGCAGAGGCTGGATGGCCATCTGTCGGGAGTGCTTTGATGGGTGTTCTTGCATGGCAGGGGCTGGACTGGATGGGCCCCGGGGTCTCTTCCAACTCTATGATTCTATGATTCTATAACCCTCCCATGGGCAAGCTAAAACTTTTGCAATCCAGCAAGATTTTGAAAACAGATGTTTTTTGTTTTCTTTTCTTTTTAAGAAAAGGAGGGTGTCATATTGTTCTTACTGCTTTAACTATACCATTCTTTTAAACACGTTTAGCTCTATATTTGAAATGGTTTTAAACATTGTTGGTAGTTTAATTCCATTAGATCTGTTGTTCCAACTACATTGTATTTTAATTTGAATGCCGCTCTACAAAAGAAAATAGAATACACAACAATACAACACAAATAAAAAACAAACAATGTCCAACAATACTACAAATATCAGATTAACCTACAACTAACTAAAGGAAAACTACAAACAACTAAAAATTAGTTCTCACCCTTGTTGCTAACAGCATATATTAATTAAAGAGTTACAACTAACTGTACAGCTAACTACAACTAAAATCCTTAAATTTATACTCAAATTAGTACTTGTTGCCAATCATTCTTATCATCCTAATTATGTACCTACAAAGTTATTTTATTATATTTAAAATAAACCCCGTATGCTGCTTTGAATCCCAATTTTGAGCAAAAGGCAACAATAACAAAACAAAACAATAACAGCAAGAATAGCAAAAGTTCTGGCTGCCCCTGGTGTTTATAGCTGGATCACTGTTAAGTCCAAAGTATGCAAAAATTCCGCCGGCCTTCCCCCCCCCAGTACTACAATTCCCACAAAGGGGTATTATGGGAGTTCTAGTCCAAATAATAGGAAACTTCTTCCCCAGTTTTGTTTGTGGTGTTCTGGCTCTCGCTGGAAACCCAAGACCCTGTGTGTGTGTGTGTGTGTGTCCTACTTGGGAGCAAAGGGTTCCAAGTAACATCGTTAGGGTCAGCTAGTTACCGCTGGGAAAGGAGTGCTGCGGAAAGCGACACCCCAAAAGCACCGTTAACGAGCAAGAACAAAGTTGCTTTATCGGTGGACGCGAGGCATTTTAATGGGAGGTTTTCAAGCCCCTCCACATTCTTTTCTCAATCCTAAACCCTCCTCACCAAAAATAACAAGCGGGGGGGGGGAGTGTCTGTCTATCAGAAGGAAAATTGCACCCTAAAAACACTCTTAACAGGAATAAAGTTGTTTCTTTGAGGGGAAGGGAGCAGGTAGCCTTTCCCAGTTACTTTTAAGAGGCCTTTTAATGAGAAGTTTTCACGTTTTCCCTCACATTCTCTTCATCAATCCTAAGGTTAGTTTGTTGTGTGCCTTCGAGTCGTTTCGGACCTAATGGTGACCCTATCCGGGGGTTTTCTGGCGGCTGAGAGAATGGGTCACCCACTGGGTTTCCTTGGCCGAGTGAGGAATCGAACCCTGGTTCCGCCAGGGTCGAAGTCCAACGATCAAACGCAGGCCGTTTCCACACTACCTATCTGAAGGGATGTCAAGTTGAAGATGAAGCAAGCTTTTTTTCTGCTGCTCCAGAGAGTAGGATACGGAGCAATGGCTTCAAATTTTGGGAAAAGAGATTCCATCTAAACGTAAAGAAGAACTTTTGGCAGTGGAATAAGCTGCCCTGGGAGTGTGGTGGGGTCTCCTTCTTTGGAAGTTTTCAAGAGAGACTGGGTGGCTGTTTGCTGGGGGTGCTTTGAGTGTGTGTTCCTACATGGCAGGGGGTTGGACTCAATGGCCGTTGTAGTCTCTTCCAACTCTATGATTCTATGACTCTAGGGCCATTTCTTCACTACACTGTTATAGTGCTATTATTCCACTTTCAACCTTCCATGGAATCCTGGGGTTTTGAGTTTAGGGAGGGGCCTTTAGGATTCTCACTCAGAGAGCTCTTTGGCTGTAGGAAACTCCAAACCCCAGAATCGCACAGCATATGCAAAGTGGAATAACGGCACTATAACAGCGTCGTGCAGAAATGGCCCCACTGCGCTGGAAGAAAGCAATGAGCCGGAGGGGAGCAATGAGTTCATGCAAACGTGTTGCTTTCTCGTTTCCATTCAACATCTTTCTATTCAACATCTTCATCAATGAGCGGAGGGCATGCTGATCAAATTTGCAGATGGTACCAAATTGGGAGGGGTTGCTAATACCCCAGAGGACAGGATCACAATTCAAAATGACCTTGACAGGTTGGAGAGCTGGGCCAAAGCTAACAAAATGAATTTCAACAGAGAGCTTCAACAGAGGCAGTAAGCTCCTGCACTTAGGCAGAAAAAAATGGAATGCACAAACATAGGATGGAGGACACGTGGCTGGATAGCAGTACGTGTGAAAGGGATCTAGGAGTCTCGGTAGATCACAAGCTGAACATGAGTCAGCAGTGTGACACGGCAGCCAAGAAAGCCAACGTGATTCTTGGTTGCATCAATGAGAGTATGGTGTCTAGATCGAGGGAGGTAATGGTACCACTCTATTCTGCACTGGCTAGGCCTCATTTGGAATCCTGTGTCCAGTTCTGGGCACCTCAATTCAAGAAGAATGTCCACAAGCTGGAATGTGTCCAGAGGAGGGCAACCAAAATGGTGAAGGGTCTGGAAGCCATGTCCTATGAAGAGTGGCTTATGGAGCTGGGTATGTGTAGTCTGCAGAAGAGAAGGTTAAGAGGGATATGATAGCCATGTTTAAATATTAGAAGAGATGTCACGTCAAGGAGGGAGCGGGCTTGTTTTCCGCTGCTCCAGAGACTAGGACAAGGAGCAATGGATTCAAGCTGCAGGAAAGGAGATTCCACTTGAACCTCAGGAAGAACTTCTTGACGGTCAGAGCTGTCCGGCAGTGGAAGATGCTGCCTCAGTGGAGTGTGGTGGAATCTCCTCCTTCTTTGGAGGTTTTTAAGCAGAGGCTGGACGGCCATCTGTGGCGAGTGCTTTGATGGATGTTCCTGCATGGCAGAGGGCTGGACTGGACGGCCCCCGGGGTCTCTTCCAGCTCTGTGATTCTGCCTCCGCCCGTCCAATCGGCGCGCCCGGCTGCTCCGCCTCCCTCCCGCCCCCGGGCCTCCCTCCCCGGCCGGCCCAGGCAGGGGGCGGCGGCCTCCCGCGGGCGCTACTTAAAGCCTCCTTTCGTGCGCGCCGCCCAGCCAGCCAGCGAGAGAGAGGGCGAGCGAACCTGGTCGGGCGAGGCGGAGCGTACCACTGAGAACCGGGGGGAGAAGAGGGGTGGCGCTCCTGCCGGTCCGCGCCGTCGAGGAGGAGCTGCCGCCGCGGCCGCTGGCGCGCTTGGAGGGAAAGAAAACCCGCGCGCCCCCCTCGCCGCTCCCTCCAGCCCCCATGGAGCTGCTGCTGGTCTTGTGGGCCCTCCTGGTGGGACTCTGGTGCCGTCTGTGCGGGGCGTCCGGAGAGAGGCACACCGTCTTTTGGAACGGCACCAATCCCAAGTGAGCCGGGGACCCGGCTGGGGGGAGTTCGGTTGCTGGAGTTGTGCGGGGGGGTGGGGAGGAGAAGCGAGGAAAAGTGGCCTTTCCGTCGGGGCTGCGCGGGGAGCCCGAGGTCGGAGAGCCCTTTGTCGTCCTGCTTGCGCGCGCGCGCGCACGCACACAACACAACGCACAAGCCAGGCTTCTCCGCTCACAGCTCTTACCCCCACCCGCGGAACGGGACGGGGAAACTTTAGGGGACCCGGCTGCCTTCCAAGGAGACGCCCCCCATAGATAAAGGGGGCAGGGTCTCGCCTTCTTCGAGGATGGGGGGAGTGTAGGTGAATCTGGCTTCTCTTCCCGTAAAGTTACAAAGCACCCAACTTTGGCCTGTCTCCCAAACTTTGGACGCCCTTCCCAGCGAAAGATCCATCACGTCTCACATGGGGGGTGGGTTTGGGGGGGTGGAGCCCGAGGCATCTCGGATGCAATGCAGCTGGGCACGATGGAGTTTTCTGTGGGAGCCCTTGTTTGAAATGGCAGTCAGCTTGCCTTCTAAAAAAAATACTTGAATATTTATCCCCACATTTTTAAAAACTTTTATATAGAAAATTGAACCAACGGTGTATAAAGAAAAGCCCCAAATGGGGACACCCCTATCAGTATAGTTTCGGCTAGTTGCAAGAGGGACGAGCATTGTGCTGTGTCAGGAAAGTTACGTGTTTTGGGGAAATCTTGGCTGTTCGCTCCCGCCCCGTGGCACATCTGTGGGGTTAAGGGTGGAAGTTTGTTTTAATCTGAGGCTCTGGGGCTTGGTGGTTTTATGTGGTCACCTCACCCCCCTTTAGATTTTTGTGTGTTTTTACTTCAAAATGTGGTCTGTCTTAAGATTTTTATTTTGCTGTGCTTTTGGGGAAGAGGGGATGGGACCGCCGCTTGTTTTTCTTGATTGGGACTTCTGGACATCCAGCCCGCAGTCCAAACTTTAGAGTGCTGCTGAGTAGGAAGGAAACCGAATTTATGTGCATCTCTCACAAACACATAGTCACACACACACACTGGACTTTGGCTCACTCAGAACATCCCACGTTGATCATGATCCAAACTAAAGATGAGGCGAAATGCGGAAAAGCTAGGGAAAGTTTAACTTTGGGGGAGTACAGTTCTCCACATGGCTGTGCTGATTGGCAGGATACTGGGAATGGTAGTCTCGAAAAAAAACAAAACAAATTTATTCTGTTCTGGCAGCCTACGGTTCATGGAAAGCTCTACATACTTCCAAGATCTGGACTTTTCCTTTTTGCACTCGCTCGCTTACTTACCCCTCTCTCACACACATGCACACACACACACGCGCACGTATGCACTACATGTTTCACTTCTGCCTTTTGCCCCCTGGTTCAGGGTTCACCCAAGATGGCTTATCCCCTCCATGATCTACCATCCTCTACTTGGCACGTTGTCTGTCCCCAGGGCCACAAATAGGGGGTCTGCTGTTTCTCTGGAGAGGCAAGTTTGTTTGTTTGGAAGAAGGGCAAGGGCAGGGCCGGCCCGGTCATGAGGCAGGGGGGGCAGCTGCCTTAGATGGAAAAGCGGCAGTGACAAAATCTCAGAGTATTGGACTGAGCTGTGTTGCTCTCCTCTGTTTTTGAAGACCTTACCCCATGTCCAGAGCTTCGGGAAGATCTGAGTTGGCTTCTGTACATGGGGAAGGAGGTGTCACCATCTTGTTCTGTTGCTTCAGGCAGTCAAATGTCTTGAGACAGCACTTCAGGGCTGGCAAAAAACGAGAGGAACTGGCAGGTGTCTCCTAGTGCACCCTGACATGTTACAGTTTTGGCCCCAATATCCATGAATGCCTGTTTCTGTGAAAGATGATTTTCTTTTCTGTCCATTTAGCCTCCCTGTAAGGAGGTGCCATCAACTCATCAACCTCAGGCAGCATTACTTCTTGGGACAGTCACAAGAAAGGGGAAAAATTTTCTATTCCTTCCTTGTGTCCGTAGCAGGCGGGACGCCACGGCCAAGAAGCTGGGACTTTTTGTAAACACGCCGTAGGCCTTAGCTTGGCACTCTGCCTCCAACGTGCCAAGGGCGTCAATCAGGAAGTGGCGGCCTTCTGGGAAAAAGGGGGCAATGCCAACAAAGGCAACCCGTTCCCCTGCCAATCTCCCCCTTTCCGCTAAGGTGGGCATTGATGGTATGGCGTAAGAAGACAATGGCACTGCTGTGACTCACGAGTCTTGTTTGCAGCCAGTCGGAAAAACGGGCGTCCTGTTATTAATGAGTTATGTAATGCCAGCAACACACACATGGACAGAAAGCAAGGGGAAAGACAGGTTCCCTGCCCCCAGGAGCTTACAATTTTTTCTTTGTGGGAGACAGAAGGCTTCCATTTTGCATCATGGGGGGGGATGAAGACATGGCTGGCTTTTATTTGGATTGACACCTCTTCTGCTCTATAGTTCAAGGGAGCTTACCGCCTCCCCCGTTCAGTGCCCCCCTGCTCTGTTGGACTACAGAGCTGGGGATGCTGGGGACTGTAGTTAAACATAGGGCAACTGTTTGGGGAAGGAGGTTTAGGATCTCTTTGCGTGTAGAACTACAACAAGACCAAAGAGGGGCACAGCTTGGAAAAGCTCCTTTTATGGATGGCAGCTCCCAGAATTCCCCAGTTAGCGTGGGCTGGAGAATTCTGGGCTTTGCAGTCAAAAAACCACAAACCCAGAACTTTCTGGTAGCTGAGAGTATCCAAACCATCACAATCGAGGCACATCTTGGGATGCAAACTGCATATGTATGTTTAAAGGATTTTAACACTTCTGTGGGTCAGGCTAAAATTCAACAGTTTCTTTCTAGATATGGGGAAAACTGCACGTTTTTGTTGAGTGTTTGGAACTGGTGTTAGATATTTAAAAGTAGAGCAGGCCAAAAAAATCTTGTGGCTCCTTAAAGAGCGGAGTACATGCCCATGCTGTTAAAAGTCTCCTGTGGTACGTGAGCACAGGGAGGTGGGTTGGCAGCCCCCATCGCCCTTGGCAGATGCGCTGGGGCCTTGAATCGGACCGGGGACTGAGGGGTTAATCCCATTAGGAGATTGTTTTCGAGCTGAAAGGCAAGGTGTGTGGCGGGAGGGGGGATGAGGGAGGTGGGACCTGGGTCTCCTTTGTTCATTCAGTTGTGTAAGAGGAGCCCCCGGACAGCTGTGTCCTGTTGTGGAAACCTCAAGGCCAGAACTCCAGCCGACCTTTTCCAGGTGGCCTCCCCGCCCCCTCTGCTGGGGACGTGCCCGTCCTCCTGGCCTTGGGATCAGCCCCGCACTCAGGGCCAGCGGGGGCCGCTGTCCTATTCGCCACAATCTGTTGCTTTTAATTCCTGCAGAAGACCAAAATTTCTTTTTAAAAAAAGGTGATCCTCAGAGGCCCAGTTTATGGTTTTATGGCCCTTCTGAGGTCACTGAACTACAGCTCCCATCATGCCTGACCACTTGGCGTGCTTATGGAGGTCAGAGTCCCAGGACATCTGAAAGGCCATCAGTTTCCTCTCCCTATTGTACAGGGAACTCCACATGGAGGACCAGCCTATCAGTACCAGTTGCAAAAATAATAGAGTCTCCATGTTTAGAGGCAATGTAGCTTTGAATACTAGTTGTTGGAAGGAAAACAGTGAGCCTCCTGTGCGTTAGGTGACTTCTTGAAAACCATCTTGTTGGCTACTATGGGGAATCAGATGCTGGTCAAGACAGACCCTAGGACTGATCCAGAAAGTGTCTTTTTGATCTCTGTAGAAATGGAGCCTCCATGGTTAGGGGCAGTATAGCTCCAAATACTGGTTTCTTGACAGAGGGGAACAAAAAACGTGGAGGGGCCATTTCCAGATGGAGCCTCCGTGTTCAAGGGCCGTGTACCTCCACACATTATGCGCAGTTGAATGCAGAGGAACGCTAGTACCTTGGTGGTCATCTCAGGCTCTTCCCAGAGACATCAGTCTGGCCTCTGTGAGAAGCAAGGTGCTGGACTGAGATGGGACTTTTGAAAGAGATTAGAAAATTTGACTATGAATCCCAGAATTCCTCATCTTGCACGGTTGGGAAGGGGTCTGGGAGTTATAGTCCAAAAGAGTACCTTTTCCAGGTTCTACCTTCTTGCTTTCACCCAACAGGGTTCTTCTTAGATGCCTTCTCCAGTCTGTGGAAGATTTCACTCTAGTTGCCAAGCACTGAGGGTGAATTGCACTCTGTGCCTGCTCAGAGGTTTCCTTGTCTTTTCTTAACCAGATCTTCCTCACTGAGCCTTGGCACTAAAAACAGATGAAAGTGAGGCATAAGAATGACATGGCATGATGTGCAGAGCTTTGGAGTTAGGAATACAGTACCAATTTCCAAACTGTCCCCCCCCGACCTTGGAAAAGATGCTGGCTAGGATGACTGGAGGATGTTGGGAACTGTATTCCCCAAAGTAACTTTTCCAAGATCTTTCTCCAAATACGAGCCACCTTCTCTCTTCCTCAGTGTTTTAAATCTGGGCAGAAGGGAACTGGGAAGCTGGCGCTGCCAGGGGGGCAGAGTTCACAAGCGACGTGGGCATCAGGTGGCAAATCTTGGCAAGACTGCAGCTGGGGGGGGGGCACAGCCAGCCGGCCAGCTCTTCCTTTCCCAGGGTCAGCTTCCCGACTGGCCCCAGGGCCTCTTCCTTCCCGCCAGCCACTGGCCAGTAGCCAGGGGAAGGCGCCAGGGCCACGCAGGGCAGGAAATCTCTCTCTCTTTTCTTTTACAAACATGTTGTTGAGGTTTTTCACTTTTTTTGTTGTTGGAGAAAAAAAGGTTTTGTTTTTCTCTACCAGGAAAAGAGCTGTCTTGGGGACGGACTCCAGGCCTGCCCTTAAGAAAGAGCTGAACCACATGCCAACGTCACAGGACTTGGGTGGGTTAATGCCTCTCTTTTACCCTGGAGGGGGAGTCAGGTGGCAGTTGCTGCGGCGAGCAAGCTGTAAGGCAGCAGGATGTGTGGCTAGTGGTGGCCATATCTGGCAAGTGAACCTGAGAGAGTTATGTTTCGCCTCAGTGTGGCCCAAAGCTTAGCTACAGTCCCTGTTTTGGACTCCAAATCCCACAGTGCCCCCTGGTAGCACAGCTGGTGGTGCTGAAGTCCAAACGAGAAACCTTGCCACACTCTGGTACAGCAGCTTTTTCCTCAACATGGGAGTTGTGGTCCAAAAGAATAACTTGACCAAGATTTGGTACAGCAGCCTCCTCCAAAGTGGCACGCACACATGCACATACACTAGGTCTGTTTGCGTAAAAGCTCCCATCGCTCTAAGGCACCAGCAGTGTCCTTTCCCTTTTTGCTGTGAATGATGGGAGTTGTAGTTCAAATGCACCTGGAGAATGCCAGGGTGGAGCCAGGAGTCATAAAGTAATTTTCCCAAGGGCAAAACCTCTGAGCTTCAACTTCTTCTTCCATTTCAATCAAAACAGAAGTACTTTTTTTGGAGGGGCGCAAGGTTTTCTGCTTTTGTGGATTTGGTGTCATTTCATTGACCTGTGGTTTCCTTCCAAATGCGGCTTTATTGGGAGATGGGTAGAGTCTGTTTTATGGGCCGGTTTGGGGTGCCTGACTTTCCCCCCACTCTTGAACCAAGTGTTGAAAGCTGAAACACTGGAATTTGGTGCTGGTTGGGGATTTCTGTACCAGTGGGCCAGTGAATCACTGGATTTTAGTCCAAATTTTTTGGGAGCTAGCCAAAGTGCTGAACCTTGGCTAACTTCCTTTAAAGTTTGGACTAAAAGCCAAAGTGGATTTGCTGCCACTGTCACCCCCAGCACGAGAGCTGCTGCACCTTTCCTTGGTTTTGTTGTTGCTGTGTGGCTTCAAGTCATTTCTGCGTTACGGTGACCCTAAGGTGAACCTATCACAGGATTTGCTGGGGCTGAGAGAGTGTGATGCACCCACAGAGTGGGTTTCCATGGTGGAGCGGGGATTCGAATCCTGGTCTCAAGGGTTGTAGTCCAGTGCTCAAACAATTAGACCACGTTGGCTCTCTTTTCCTTGACTAGTTTCAGACTTTTTTGCAACTGCGTCCCCCCAAAAAATGTGGGAGTTGGGCCTGTCTTAAAAACTTGCCTCTCTGCCTCCCTTTTTTGCCTTTGAGCAGATTATGTTGCTTTTAAGCTCAACCAGGTGCGTACGGATTCTGTGCTCTTGCTCTGGGAGGGGGTCGACCTTTGATGGAGGGTGAGAAGCCTGGGTGGTACAGTGCCCAGGGGCAAGGGGAGAGACGCCCCCTCCCGCCTCCTGCCATGCAAAGACTTGCACAAACACCACCTGGAGTGCTGGTATCTTTGCTGCTGAGGCTGCGATAAGATGGTTTACGGCCTCCTGCCAGAGACCTGCCAGCCTCCCTTGGGGTGGCAAAACCGGTTTGTGTGTTGGGAATCCTCATTCCCAAACCTCCCTTGGCTCAGGGAGGAGCCGTTCCTCAGCTGGTTTGGCTAAATCTGTAATAACCTCGCCCTGCCTTGGTGCTGGGAATGGAAGCCAGTCGGGGAACCTTGAGTGCCCACTCTGGAGATAGAAAGTGAGTGCGTATGTTTGCAGATATTGTTCCCACCAATGTGCATGGCCAACTTTAGCAGCAATGGTGAGGGATGAGAAATCATAGACTATTAGAGCCGGAAGAGACCCTGAGGGCCACCAAGCCAGCAGTGTGATGCGGCAGCCAAGAAAGCCAATGTGATTCTTGGTTGCATCAATAGGAGTGTGGTGTCTAGACCAAAGAATCTGCATTGGTTAGACCTAATTTAGAATACAGTGTCCAGTTCTGGGCACCTCAATTCAACAAGGATTTCGATAAGCTGGAACATGTCCAGAGGAGAGTGACCAAAATGCTGAAGTTTCTGGAAACCATGAAGCCCTCTGAGGAGCGCTCGGCGTAGGGAGCTGGGGATATTTAGTTTGCAGAAGACAAGGTTAAGAGGGGACATGATAGCCATGTTTAAATATTTGAAAGGGTGTCATGTTGAGGAGGGAGTGGGCTTGTTTTCTGCTGCTCCCGAGACTAGGACAAGGAGCAATGGACTCAAGCTGCAGGAAAGGAGATTCCACCTGAACCTCAGGGAGAACTTCCTGATGGTCAGAGCTGTCCAGCAGTGGAGTATGCTGCCTGGGAGTGTGGTGGAGTCTCCTTTGGAGTTTTTTAAGCAGAGGCTGGATGGCCATCTGTTGGGAATGCTTTGATGGGGTTCCTGCATGGCAACTTCCAACTCTATGATTCTATAACCCCCTGCCATGCAGGAATACGAAGACAAAGCATTCCCAACAGATGGCCATCCAGCCTCTGTTTAAAAACCTCCACCACATTCCAAGGCAGGGCATTCCACTGTCGAACTGCTCTTACATCGAGAAGTTCTTCCTAATGTTGAGGTGGAATCTCTTTTTGTGAAGTTTGAAGCCATTGCTCCATGTCCTAGGCTCTGGAGCAGCAAAAAACAGGCTTGCTCCATCTTTCATATCCCTTCAAATATTTAAGCGTGGCTATCATGTTACCTCTTAACCTTCTTTCCTCCAGGCTAAACATCCCCAGCTCCCTAAGCCACTCCTCAAAGGGCTTCATGGTTTCTAGCTGGAAGGGATAAGGATAGCCAATGCAGGCCTCCAGATTCTTGCATGGAATCAGACTCCATAGCACAGACATTTGCTATCATTTGACAACAAAGGTGGTCAGCTTATGGCATCCTTGTGAATGAGAGATGTCCAACAATCCCTGTCATCCACAGCCCTGTCTTTCAGACTCAGGCTTGTGGCTTCCTTTAATGGGTCAATCCGTGTGTAATGTGGTCTCTCTCTTTTCTTTCTGCTTCACACTTTACTGAGCATTATCGTGTTTTCCAATGAGTCATGTCGTCTCATGACATGTCCAAAGTACCCCAGGTTAGTCATTTTTGGCTGGTAGGAGGAAAGTTCAGGCTTGAGTTGTTCCAGGACTCATTCATTTGTCTTTTTAGCACCGCATTTCAAATGAATTGATTTTCTTCCTGTCAGCTTTTGTGCCTGTTGAGCTTTCACAGCCATACATGGGCTAAACCCCATTGTTAGTTCCAGTGAGAACAAACCCGCTGAATCAATGAGACTAAGTCAAGAAATACGCAAGTTCCGTTGATTTAGTGGGTCTGCTCTGGTTGGAACAAGTAGTTAGATTTAGGCCTCTCTGTGTTGCTTTGCTCAAAAGCTGGTCCAGTGGTATTTAAGGGGGATGTTTTTTAACCATTGTCCTGAAATTGTGCTGGTCCTTAGTGTGGATCCTTCTCCTCTTTCCCAGCTGTAGAGATAGTGTTGCTAAGAGACTGGCCAAGAAGTTCTGGGTGCAAATGTCCCATTTTGCTGTGAGTTTAGTAAGTGACCTCTGGAATGCTGCTTGTCTCTTGGCCTCAGTCCTTCCACCTGTGATATGGGGGTAATGCTACCAACTGCTTCCATACTGTATTGCGCAGACTTGGAAACAGGGCAGCCCCCTCAGATGCTGTTGGACTGCAGCTCCCAGCATTTTTCACTATTCACAAAGGGACTTGCAGTTCAAAAAGATTTGGTGAGCCATGCCATTCCCAGACTGGGTGGAATGCCTTCCCCCTTACAGTGTTGATCAGTTCCCCCTCCCACTGCTGAGTTAACAAGGCTGTGAAGACCCATTCTTTCAAATTGTGCTTTTAAGCCATCTTGATGTCTCTTCAGTATTGTGAAGGCTTTAATGGCATGGGTGTGGCGGTGATTGTAATGGTCTTAATGCTTAATTTGTTTTTAATCTGTTTTGTTCTGAATGAGCCCACCATGGTAGAGTTGGAAGAGACTGCTTAGGACCATCTGAGTCCAAGATAATAAAAATTTTAAAAAAATTGTATTTGTTTCTTAACTGGCACATTAATTTTTAGTGGGAAGGTGGGATGAAAATGTAATCCGCCATGCAAATGGGCTTGTGTCCTACCCTGCAGTCATAATTTCCTAAGAGTGATAGAGCTACCATGGTGTAGTGGGTTGAGCCTTGGACTACAGACCCTGGAATTCAGTTTGTAGCAATCCAAATGAGCTGAAGACAAAGAGAGGAGGAGAGAGAAACCGGGACATTTTAAAAGCACCTAAGAAACTGGGACAGTAATTTACCTGAGGCTGTCTCTGTCAGACTGAAACGTGCAAATATCCATAACGTACTCCTAAGACAAATAAATGCGGAAGTAGTCCATCAAAGAGCCAGTGTTGTGGTTTGAAGGTTGGACTATGGACCCTGGAGACCAGAGTTCGATTCCCCACTCGGCCATGGAAACCCACTAGGTGACCTTGGGCAAGTCACACACTCTCAGCCCCAGAAAACCCTGCGAGAGGTTTGCATTAGATTTGAAGACACACAATGATGACAACAGCAATTTAGAATTGTGGATCTGGAAGTGCTCCGTATTCACTGGTGCCGAGTACTCATGACCGTGGCACTATTGCTATTATCATAAACTGCCCCTAAATTCCTGGGAGCTGCCCCATATGATGGAGGTCTGTGTTGTGGTGGAGTGGGGCATTTCAGAGTGATGCAGCCAGCCCTTTCTCGCCCCCAAGCCACGTGTAGTGGCTTAGGGGTGAGAGGGGCTGGCCGCGTCATTCTGAAATGCCCCACCACCATGCCACAGACCTCTGTTGAATGGAGCAGCTCTGCGGACTTTAAGGTGGAATTTGGGATCAATTCCTTAGCTACAATTTTAATTGCCATCAAGTCCACTGGACACATTAATAGGGCCTTGTCTGTGGTAGCACCCAACTTATGGAACTCCTTGCCAAAGGAAGCTAAGCTGGTACCACCCATTTTGAGTTTCTGGGGCCAAGGGCAGCTAAAACATATCTTGTTCTGCATGGCCATTGATGCCTGAGACAGCTCTGTTTTCATTGTTTCCTCTGAAATGATTTTAAAAATAAAAATTTAAAAATTAAATTAAAAAAAATAAAACCTAAGGATTGTTTTTAGTCTTTTTAGAAACAGTTTTTATAAATAAAAATAAAAATAAGGACTGCTTTTTTTTAGTCTTTTTTAAAAATGTTTTTAAAGAGGATTTGAATGTGTTTTGAACCTTTAAAAAAATCTGTACTGTTTTAAGTACAGTCAGCCCTCCACATTTGCAAGTTTCACTTTTGTGGGTTTGATGATTCACGGATTTTTTGCTGTCCCCTCTGCTGCCTCTCTGTGCCATTTTTTATAGGGACTGCAAGCCTCAAGAGACTGAGAAACTGCAAATGAGGCTTGTATGTCCCTATTAAAAATGGTAGGGGGCAGCTTGGGAAGGAACCCTGATGCCTCAAAGGAATCCACGGTGGGTTGAATATGGTGATCAGACTCCTTTGTGTGTTAAATATGGTTTGGGAGGGCCTAGAGTTATTCACAGTTTTTCCACTTTCACACGGGTCCTGTGTCCCTAACCCTAGTGAATGTGGAGGGATGACTGTACTTTTATTTTTGTGCATTGCTTTGGGAGCTTTGGAGGTTGGAAGGTGTTTCTTGTTATTAACTGCTGTGAAGCCAGGGATTCCAGAGGATGTTGAACGTGGAATCATCGCGCTATAACTGGGTAGTGCAGAAATGGCCATAGTTAGGAACGCACTGTAAGATCTTGTCCGCTAATAATTACTTGGAGAATGGGTGTGCGATTTCTCGACAACTGGACGTTTCTGCTTGTTCCCATGCTGACAGTGCTTGAATGCTGATGGTCCTTCTCTCTCCCATCTGGTCCAGGTTTCAGAAGGGTAACTACGCTGTGGAGGTGCGCCTCAATGATTACTTGGACATCATCTGCCCGCACTACGAGGACAGCAGCATCCCAGCACATACCATGGAGCGGTACACGTTATACCTTGTGGAGCGGGAGGAGTACGAGACCTGCAAGCCCCATTCGAAGGACCAGATCCGTTGGGAGTGCAACCGGCCGGATGCCTTGCACGGCCCCGAGCGCTTCTCGGAGAAGTTCCAACGCTTCACGCCCTTCACCCTTGGCAAGGAATTTCGGGAGGGTCACGAGTATTACTATATCTGTAAGTCTCCTTTGAACAAACCCTGTCCTTTTAGGTCTTTGTTGTCTCGGTGCTATCTTGTTCCCTTTCGCTCTGCACAATTATAGCACATTGATTCCCTTTTAACTGTCATGTAGAATTGTGGGATTTGCAGTGTAGGGAGAGGCATTGAGAATTCTCAGCCAGAGAGCTCTGGTGCCTCAGCAAACTATAAATTCCAGATTTCCATAGGATGCAGTCATGTCAGTTAAAGCAGAAAGTTAAGTGTTGTGATTGTGTCATATGAACAACCCCTTTGTCACTGTTTGAGCCAGGGTGGGCAACCACTGAGGGTTGGAGGGGCTACATGTGCCACTTTGGGGGAAATTTTGGGGGGAAAATGTTATTTTTGGCCTATGACAGACCTTTGGACCTTTAAATGGCCCATCGCAGCCTCAAAAAAAATCTCATAGACCACTGGCTATTTTTAAGTTGATCTTTTTTACTTTGCTGGGGGAGGTGTTGGAAGAGGGTTGGGCAGGAACACCATTCCCTGGTTTAAACCCATTTTATGGGTGTGGGATAAAGCAGACTGAGAGCAACTAGGGCAGAGCTACCCAACAAAACATTCATGGCAGAATGAAGTTGGACTCAATGGACCTTGCAGTCTCTTCCAACTCTATGATTCTATTAAAGCTTGGGGAGACTGGAGTCGAAATCCCAGTCCTCAACTGTTTCTGGCTAATGTATGCCCATGTTCAGTATTGATAACGATACATAAAAATAATATTGACAGTGTTATTGAGAATACTGATAACAAGCCCTGGTTATGGGCATTCAAGGGCAAAGTTACAGGAAGGATCCATGATGTTTTTCCCCGCAATGTTACTATTTTTAGTTCAGAAGGAATACGAACGTAGGAGGCAGCCTTATGTTGAGTCAGACCATTCACCCATCTAGTCCAGGGTTTCAGGCGGGATATTTCCTAGTTCTCTAAGAGATGCCTGATCAGGAGCATCTTAGGTAGTTTATTCAAGCCTGGAATTACTTACTTAATTAATGAATTGGATTTATATCCCAACCTTCTCCCAGGATGGGAGAAGAATGTAGAGCAGATTCACAGATACCCTCAGCAGCCCATGCCAGTGGTGTTCCTTGGTGGCTTCCAATCCAAGTTTAAGTCGGGACTAACGCCTACTTACCTTATTAAGTCAGAAAAAATTGGTAGATTCAGGGTGGAATGGTCGTTTCTGGAGGATGGCCTGTTAATTCCTCCCCTTTTGAGCTATCTAAGCTGTCAGCTGTTCCTGCACCTTGTGGCAGTGAGTTCTGTGGCTAATTCTGCATCCTTCAGTTCTAAAAATTAGAATCCTAATTAAAAAACAGTTGTTTTTTTTAATTCTCATTTTAGAACCTCAGATGCCTAGAACCTAGTAAGTACCTCTTGGCCTTTCATACTACACAATTATAACACTATGATTTCTACTTTAACTGCCATGGCTGCATCCTGTGGAATCTGGGATTTGTAGTTTGGGGAGGTATTAGCGTTCTCTGGCTTTGAATGCTCAGTACCCCTTCTTAATTCCACAGGATGATGCCACGGCCATCTCAGTGGAAGCGCATGCTGGAATTGCGTGGTGCGAATGGCACTGCATTGGCTGCCCTGTCCTTCTCTCGAGAGTCTAACCAAATCCTTCCCTTGCTTTTCTTTCCCCTTCTCTCAGCAAAACCAATCCACCACCATGGAGACAGCTGCCTCAAATTGAGGGTGATGGTGGCCGGAAAAAATGGTGAGTTGTTCTACTTGACTGTCCTTTTGGCCTGCTCAGATATCCCCGGGTTTTGGTGCTGATGGGAAAGGCAAGGCATCCCTTTAGCACTGCACACTGAGAAATACCTGCGTGTGGCCCTCAGGAGAAGGGAACCTGTGTCTATCTCACTGGCCTTGTGGTGGGCTTTGGAGCTGCGTTGCATAGGGTAATGATAAAATATGGATAGATAATGGAAAGATGAATTTAATAGTAGTAGTATGAAAGGAGAGCCATGCCAACCAATATAACAGTAAGGAATCAAAGTAGTCCAAACAGGCTAAAAACACATTAAGCAACCTAACAAGTTCAGTCAGGTTTTAAAAGGTTAAAATGGTCTAAAACTGTGTACATATATGTTTTGGAAGAAATCAATCAGAGAAAAAATCAATCATCCATATTTTAAGTCTTTGTTTACCCCCAAAGGTAATGCCTTACAGACAGTGGCATTATTGGCAACAGGTTACTTCTAGACTCTTGAGTTTTTGGTTACAGGCAGCACCCCCAACCTTTGCTTTTTGTAGAGCCTTCCAAAGGTTAAATGTACAGATTTTTAAAGTGAAAGGCGCAGTTGCCCAAGGGGTTAAAAAGGGGCTTTGCTGTGCTTCTACCGTTTCCAACTTAAGGTGACCCTAAGGTGAACTTGAGACCCAGCATGGTGTAGCAGTTTGAGCATTGGATTGTGACCCTGGAGACAGGTTCGATTTCCTACTCAGCATGGGAACCCATTGGGTGACCTTGGATGCATCACACACTCTCAGCCCCAGAAGACGCTGTGATAGATTCTCCTTAGGGTTAACATAAACCAGAAACAACTTAAAAGCACACAACAACAAGAGGAAGAAAAGTGTATTCAGAACACACAACAGCTGTGTGCCTCCCTTTCCCCTTAGAAACACCACTAGTCATAACAAGGTTCAGCTCATTACAGCTTTCAAAATGCTTTTTCGCCTGCATGTATTAATTTATATGTACATACATACATAAACTTATCTCCTGGCCTTCTGGTGTTTATGTACGACTCAGGGCAGCTAACGGCAGTTATGAGCATTAAAATATAATCAAATTTTAAAAATCTAATTTGAAAAACCAATTAGTTATATGTTTTGGAGTGTGTGAGAGAGGGAGAGAACGAGAAACATATATACGTATTAAACTCAGGAAGGATTATCTCATCAATCCCTCAGTTCAGGAGTGGAGAAAGTGTGGCTTGTGACGGGTTGCATTACTTACAGCAGTGGCATATTTGGGTGGGGATAATGGGGGGGGCATTAAATTGAGGCAATTCGCCCCATGGACAGGGATCTGAATTGGGTTGGGGAGCAGTGAGCCCACAGTTGGGGTTTGCTGCATGGTGTGCTTTGAGGGTTTGAGGTTTACTGTGTGTTTCTGTTCTTCCAGCTCGGACGCTACCTGGTCACAGCCCCACCCAGAACGGGAAACTTCAGTCAGGTAGGTCCAAAAGAGAACACCTGGAAAGGGTGTGTCAGTTGGAAAGGCAGGGGAGTGTGGGTTGCAGAACATGGAAATATGGTTGGCCCTCCACATTTGCTAGGATTAGGGTGGAACCCCTGCAAAAGTAGAAAAATAGCAAATAGCAGAATGTGAATGTTTGTCTATGGGAAGGGTGGGCAAGGCATGGTGGCGAGAGTGAGCACCCAGGGTCCAACCCAGGTCAGGAAAAGGTGGTGGGTTGGCATGGTGGCTGTATACTTCCTCTCTCACCCCCTCCTTCCTTGAGTGTTGTCGAGCATCAGGAGAGGGTTTGTGGTGCTGAGAAATTGGGCTGCAATCTGTCCTTAGCTGGCCAGGCAGCAGCTGGTGGAGGAGGAGGAGGACCAGAGGCGGGTTTTGAAATGGCTGCATGGCCAGATTGGAGTTGCCAAGAAGGAAGGTCCCCCCAGAAAAGAAGCATCTGAGGTGGGGGTCAGGGGTTAGAGAAACTCACAGATAATCAAATCCATGAAAGTCATATCTAAAGTGTTAAAACAGAATGGAGGTATCTATAACAAAGAGGCGAGTAATTACACTTTGAAAGTAATGCTGCCTTATGGAGAAAGGGATTAACAAGTGCAGCGGGCCCTCTGGTATCCACTAGGGTTTGGTTCCAGAGCCCCGCTGGATACCAAAATTTGTGAATGCTCAAGTCCCATTATGTACAATGGTGTAGTAAAATGGCATCCCTTATATAGAATGGCAAAATCAAAATTTGCTTTTCCTTCCTTCCTTCCTTCCTTTAATTGGAATATTTTCAAGCCGTAGCTAGTTGAATCCATAGATACAGAATCCACAGATATGGAGGGCCGACCGTAACAGTCTCAGTTACTTTCTCCCATTACTTTTCAAGCACATCTTCAGAGAGAGTTTGGAAGAATTTTAGAAGTTTTATGCCATTGTGTCATGAACACTGAGATTTTTCTAAAAAATGAAAACAATAAAAGCTAGTTTTTAGTTTTTAAAAGTTAGTTTTTTTAAAAAAATGCAGCTCTTAATAACAGTGATACGAAGTAACAGGAACAAGTTCCTTGTAAAACATCACTTTCCAAAGTAGTTCACTAAAGAAAGGAAGTCAGTGGGTTGAATCAGGCGTGTAACCGGTTTGATCTGTTCTGTTGGAAACAAATTAATTGCGTGTCTCCTCCTCTGCTGATTAAGTCCTCTGCTTAACTCTCTTTTTTTGTATGCTTTTTTCTCTCTCCCAGATGACCCCGATGCCCCCATGCTCCGCAGCGTGGGGCAGAATTCAGCCCCCCGGCCCTGCAGCCCGTTTACTTTTGTCGGACTCCTTTTACCGCTGCTGATGCCCCCGGGACCCTGAACGGGGGACCAGACGTCAGCTTAAGCCACGAGGACTGAGCCGCTAGCGGGGGGGAGAGGATGTTGCTCGCCAGCCCCGGGTGAGGGAAGCGAGCTGATAGGTGCTCGTAACCTCTCTCTCAGAAGCTGCGGACGGGTCAGGATTGGTCAGCTGAGTTCCAAGACCAGATTGCCGGCGGCCGCTCTCCTGCGCCGTGACGAATACAGCCGGGCACGGCCCCGACGAGGCCCTGCGCACTTTGGAGCAGTGGGGAGGTTGGCCTTGTTGGGCGCAGGACCTCCACGTGGACTAGAGGGGAGAGGATTCTGCTTCCCTCCCTGGCAAGCGATGGTGTGTGCTGGATGGACACGGGGCGTGGCACTGAGCATCCTGCGGGCCAGAGATTCTTGGAAGGCCACGCCGTGCCGCGCCACGCCACGTCGATGGAACTTGTAGACACTACGCTGTGCTTTGTGCCATTTGTAATATTGGAACTGGCAGCTACATTGGACTGTATACGGTGTGGATAATTTATCGGACAATAAACAGGCAGGGCCTGGATTTGGGGGAAGCCCCCCATCTTGTTTCTTCATGTATGTCTCCCCTCCCCCCCCCCGGCTAAAAGACCAAGGAACTCCATTTTGTATCCTAAAAGAGCAAACTTGGGAGCCAGTTTGTTTCAAATTTGACCTCAAAAGCACGCAGGATTCATCTCACTCCATTTTGGACCCAGCTCTCTCCACCAATTTTTTTTCCAAAGGCCTCCAGAAAAGCAGGGCCTGACGGCATGCTGCTTACCCCCATCGCCACCCTCTGTTCAGAGACAGGCTACTTCTGAACGTGGAGGATCACCGCAGATAGCTAAGATCGTCTGACTTCCAATCAGAATTCTGTTCCAGTTCAGAAGCCTTCCAGAGTCGAGTCTGGAACCTCCTTTGAATTCTTCTTTCCTCCAATCCACTTGTCTGAATCCAGCCTTCTTCTCTGGATGCTGGCGAGCGCGCCTTCCTAACCTGACCTTCCATGAGCCTCAGGAACTGGAAATTTCAGGGTGAAGGAACATTGTCTGAGGAGGACAACAGAAATTCCGTGTGCAGTCTGGCAGTTGACAATGTTACTTCACGTGGCCACAGTGTCAATTAATGAAAAGGGGTTTTTTTGATATGGGGTGGGGGGGATAATTTTCTGGAAAGGTTTTATCTGCTGGATATTTTTATATACAGAATAAATAACTCAAAATGAATTTGTTGTGTTAGCATCTGTGTCTCACAACAGGAGTCTGGGCGGAGATGGAAGGGGCGGAGTCTCAACTTTGAAGAGAGGTGCTTGTCACAGAGAGGGGTGGAGCCTGGATGGGTAGGCGGGGCCTAGTAGCAGAAGACAACACCTCGTAGGTTGGGCGAGAGCCCAGCTGGCCAAAAATTCTTTCCAACTCCCAACATTCCAAGGGTTACTCCAGATAGAACTAAAACCTAGGAGTCACTCCAGATCAACGGACAGAGCTTTATTTTTATGGTGTAGTGGTCTGAGCGTTGGACTGCGACCCAGGAGACCAGGGTTCGATTCTCTGCTCAGCCACGGAAAGCCACTGGGTAGCCTTGGGCATGTCACACACTCTCAGCCCCAGAAAACCTCATGACAGGTTTGCCTTAGGGCTGCCATAAGTTGGAAACAACTTGAAGGCAAACAACAAGGCTCGCTCTGCCTTCGTTTCATAACAGAATAACACAGAAACATTGTATTTTCAAAATCAAGTCAGCACTCTCCCTGCCAACCTGCTTCTTATGCCACCCTTTCTGATGTCACAAGATTGCCCAAAGGCTTACACATGCTGGTTGGTCTGATGAAACTATTATACAAATAGAGAAAAGGGATTTTTTCCCCCCCAGAGGCTGGAGTTACTTTTAAGGAGTAATTAATTCATTGCATAATTTGCAATAAGACCCCTAAACTCATTATTGTTAACATTAAGTAGTAGTAACAAGTTAGGTAACGCATTATTTTTTGTGACTTTTCCATTCTTTTTTGGAGTCTGGAAAAAAGTCCAGCTGAGAAGTTAAAAAAAAAAAGAGTCCAAAAGACTTAAACTTTGAAACAAATCCCCTCCAAAGGCAACCCAATACAATTTTGCCCTCCTAAAAGTGACAAGGGAAATCAAACAAATGTTAATCATTCCACGGAATAAAAATAAGAACTTCACCAATCTTTTGTGTTATTTTGTAAAAGGAAAGTACAGTAGTAGAAGTTGTTATTATTGTTAAATAAAATATTTCTTCTGCACTATATTGTGGGCTCCAAGTGAAACCAATCTAACAGTAAAGAACCAAAATAATCAGAATAGGCTAGAAAGACATTAAACAATTTAACAAGTTCAGTCAGGTTAAAGAAAAGTTGTTATTCGGTGCCTTTAAGTCATTTTGGCAACCCTAAGGTGAGCCTGTCACAGGGTTTTTTGGGGCTGAGAGTGTGTGGCATGCCCAAGGCCACTCAGTGGGTTTCCATGGCTGATCAGAGAATCGAACCCTGGTCTCCAGGGCGGTAGTCCAGCACTCAAAATCCCTACATCATGCTGGCACATACATGTTTTAGAAGAAATCAATTGGGCTCCAAAGGCATTAAGAAAAAGTAATATTTTCAGTCCTTGCAACCCCCAGAGGTAATACCTTGAAGACCATGGTGCAATTTGCAACTGGTTACTTCTAGGCTCTTGAGTTTTTCGTTATGGGCTACCTTTACTTTTTGTAGAGTTGTCCAAAGGTTAAACATACAGATTTTTAAAGCAAAAGGCCCAATTACCCAAGGGTTTAAAAAGGTTTTTGTTTTGTTCCTCTTAAATTGTTTCCAACTTAAGGTCACACCAGGGTGAACCTGAGAGCCAGCATGGTGTAGCAGTTTGAGCATTGGATTACAACTCTGGAGGCGGGGATTCAATTCCCTGCTCAACCATGGAAACCCACTGGGTGACCTTGGGTATATCACAGACTCTCAGCCCCCCAGAAAACCCCGTGAGAGGATTCCCTTTGGATCCCCATAAGTCAGAAATGACTTGAAGGCACACAACAACAGGGTTTTCTTGGCAAGATGTGCTCAGAGGGGGTTTGCCTTTGCCTTCCTCTGAGGCTGAGAGCTTGTAACTTGCCCAAGGTCACGCAGTAGATTTCCATGGCCAAGCAAGAATTCGAACCCTGGTTGTATCCATCACTCGTGACCACTACACCAAAGTAGGAGGTATCGCAGGGAGTCCAAAGGGTTTAGTGCCAGGCAGCCCATTCTGGGAAGGCTGTTCTCTAAATGGGATGGTGTTTACTCAAGTTTCAGTGTAGGGAAAGGTGAAGATTTAGGACGATGTGCCAACAGCTTTATGGACAAAGTATGTGTGGAGGAGGGATTTTAAGGAAGAAAACGATGGTGTCATGTAGGTGTTCCTAGAAAGAAATGTAGACATCGGTTCTCTGTTGTTTACAGTGGAGGGAAATTTCCAGCAATGTGTAAATCCTCTTTGGCTTGTCGAGACTGACATGTTTTCCGTAGATGATTTGTCGGTGGGGCTTAACCGAGGGAGACATGGAAGCAATTTGTTGGACTGTACAGACTTGCCTGTGTTTTGTTCTGGCGGTTCGGTCGGAGACGAGGAAAGTGACCCAGCCAAGATGAGAGGGAGTTTACTCAGCGAAAGAACCACAGTGGCTGCTTTTTGTGGTCTGCGTCAAAAGACGGGTTCTTTTTTTCCTCGGGGTCATGGTTTTCTTGTCTGTTTCTGTGTTTTGCCTTTGTTCGTTGCAATTGTTCCTCGCCTGTATCTCCGGAGCCCCAGGGAGTGGCTGGTTTTGTGGGCCAGAGCGGATGGGAAGATGGGTGACCTCTGATCACATCCCATCACATTTTAGAACAGCATTTTTTGGTCTGAAAGAAGATTAAAGGAGTGAGGCTGTGATGTTGGAGAGCAGTAGTAGCTTGGAGGGTGAAAGGAGTGTTAAAATGGCATGGGAGGATAATTTAGCACATCTTCAAATACGCTTTAAAGCTGGGAGGGGACTTACGGCAGACGATGTGATTGCTTCTGGCCATTTCCGCACTAGACTCTTATAGCGCATTATTCCACTTTCAACATCCTATGGAACTGCAAACCCTAGGATTCCATAGGATGTTAGAATAATAACACTATAACAGTCTGGTTCAGAAATGGCCTCTGTTTCTGCCCAGCAAGGCCTAATAGTACGTCATGAAGCTTGTTAGCAGCAAGTAATGCATAGACAGAGGGGGCCCCTTTCCTGCTACCCAATTTATAGTGCTATGTTTCCATGACTACCATGGTAACAACCTGTGGAATCCTGGGGTTTGTAGTTTGGGGAGGCACTGGAGCTCTCTGGCTGAGAATTCTAAATACATCTCCCTGAACTGCAAATCCCAGGGTTCCACAGGACGTTGTTATGCCCGTTAAAGTGGGATTACAGTGCTGTAATGGTGTAGTGTGAAAGTTCCTGCTGGCTTCCGTATAGATGCAAATGCAGACTGGGCATTCATGCCTCCAACATTTCATAGAATTGTAGGTCAAGCTCCTCCTCTTATACAGGTATAACAAAGAATCTCACCATTTCTATCATCAGCCAGCAGCATCCAATATATAAGGCAGTTTCCTATTTTTAATTGTTAAAATAACCCTTTGCTTCTTGGTTCTTTGGGTCTTAGGTAATCTCTGAATGCTGTGAGTTCACAGTGGATTTCTTTGCAATGATTCTGAAAATAGCTCAATGTCCCTGTTGGCACCGAGAAGTCTCATCCATGATGACCAGAGCTTTTGTGGAGTACAGTTGGTGTGCTCAGACACCCGAAGTGTACCCTACAGCTGGGTGCAGAGTGGGTGTGCAAACTACAAGCAGCGAGGCCAGGGAGAAAGGAAATTCAAAACCTACAGACCATGACAATTCAATTAAAGATTAAGATGGTGCAAAATAAGCAGCCCCAGCCCCAGTAATAGCTGTAGCTCAAAAACACATTTTGCGTAACAGATAAGAAGTGAAAGGATGAGTGAGATGGAATGAAAGCTTGATCATTTGACCTGACTGCAAGATGTCGGCTAAATAAGGCTGGCAGGATTGTTAGGTGGGATAGACATTCAGGGGAAGGGAGTTCTACAGATGTGGGGTTGTTGCTGAGAAGACCCTTCTCTTCACATCTCCTGCTAAGGGGCATGATAGCAGGGCTCCAGCAGCAACCGTTTTAAAATCATGGAAAGTCTGGAAGTTTCCTCAGGCAGGAGATGCTGGGAGGCAGCAACCACATTTAAATATCTGAAGGGATGTCAAGTTGAAGATGGAGCAAGCTTGTTTTCTGCTACTCCAGAGACTAGGACACAGAGCAATGGCTTCAAATTTCAGGAAAAGAGATTCCACCTAAACATAACGAAGAACTTCCTGGTAGTAAGAGTCATTTAGTAGTGGAACATGCTGCCTGGGAGTGTGGTGGAGTCCCTTTCTTTGGAAGTTTTTAAAGAGAGGCTGGATGGCCATTTGCTGGGGGTGCCTTGAGTGTATGTTCCTACACGGCAGGGGAGTTGGACTCAATGGCTCTGTTGGTCTTTTCCAACTCTATGATTCTATGACTTTAGGGCCATTTTATCACTACACTGTTATAGTGCTATTATTCCACTTCAACATCCTGGGATATGCAGTTTAGGGAGGGGCCTTTAGAATTCTCGGCCAGAGAGCTCTTTGGCCTCAGTAAACTCAAACCCCAGAATTCCACAGGAAGTTGAAAGTAGAATAATAGCACTAAAACAGTGTAGTGCGGAAATGGCCTGGGTGTTGCAGAAGACAGCTGTGTGTGCCACATGGGTTTCACTGTACCCTCTACCCCACTGTCCTCAGGTATGGCAGAGACTAATAATAATAATAACAATAATAATTTTCATTTGTATCCTGCCCTTCTCTCAAAATTGATACTCAAGGCAGCTACAACATATGTAAAAGTAATACAGATTGAAACTATACAAATTCTTCACTAAACTTTTTTTTTTAAAAGTTAATGAACTTTTAAAAACTTTTAAAAAATTAAAGAATTGATAACATTAAAAACATTAATATTTGTTAAAAGACCACATACAAATGTTACCCTGATTTCTGGGGTCCCAAGAGGGACGCCTAAATGTGCTCTCAATTATATAAGTTGGGGAAATTAGCCAAGAGCACAGCCTAGCAATACGAGAGGCAGGGTAACGCAGCGAGATCTTGAACCCTATGTTTACGGGGTCAGGCCGAGTCAAGGAGCACGCAGAAGTTGAAGCAATAAATGATGTTTTATTACAAACACAAGCAAAACAGTGTATGCGGCACACTCACACAGATAACTAAAGAAATAAAAGTTGGAGTGGGATAGAGGGATTTTTAGAGGAGTTGGTTTGGGTAATACTTCACCTGTCCTGAAGCCCGGTTGGAAGCGGAGAAGCTGGGGAGCGTGGATCTCAGCACGTGGGGCTGAGGGGAAGGCTTGCCGGACAAAGCGACAGCAAGGCGGGACGGAAGCCCAGAGCGATCCAAGGAAGCGCTCAAAGTCAGGGGGTTTTATGAGGAGAATTGTGACTGCAGGCTAGTTCGGACTTGGGGAAAACAATGGATTTGGGGCTGGAGACAAAGCCTCCGAAAGGTCAGAATTTGAATGATTGAGTTATAGCCAAATTGTCAATAGGATAGCCGGTATGCAAACGCAGAGTGCTTGAGCGTTGTGTAGCTTGATCGTCAAGCTGCCAGCGCGGGGCAGAGGATCTTTTGAAAGTTGCGTGCATACTTAATGAAGGTACTTGCCTTTGAGGTCTCCTGAAGCTGCGAGTTGGCTATTTCTGGCCTACCTGTATTGTGTTGGAATATTACGGCGATTATCGGCCGAGCCTGCGTGTGTGCTTGTCCGGGGGCCTCGCAAGCACGTGGAGGGGAATGGGTATATGAGGCCGAATTATTGATATCAAGAGATATCTTTATATCCCACAAGCTCGGGCTAGCAACAGCAGTAACACAAACCTTAAAAGCAGTACCATAGAGCATTCAAAGGCTACTTCATTTAGTTTCCAAAAGCCTGACGGCATGAAACATCGACTGGCTGATGGAAGGAAAGCAAGAAGTGCCATTTTAGCCTCTCTAGGGAGGAGGTTCTAAAGTCTGGAAGCAGCCACCAAGAAGGCCCTCTCCCTCCCTCCCACCAAACAAGCCTGAGAGGTGGTGGGAAAGAGAGAAGGGCCTCTCCAGACGATCTTAGAGCCCTAATAGGCTCATAAAGGGAGGTGTGTATGTATGTGTGTGCGCATTCAAGTTGTCGGTTGACATGTAGTGACTCCGTGAATTTCGTAGGGCTTTCTTAGGGAAAGAGTACTCCAAGGTGGTTTTGCCAGTTCCTTCCTCTGAAATATAGCCTACAGCATCTGGGATTCATTGGTGGTCTCCCATCCAAGTACTAACCAGGGCCGACTCTGTTTAGCTTCCAAGATCAGACAGGATCTGGTGCCTTTAGGGTATTCTGTCCTGTACTAGCCTGGAGCAAAACCGTGTGTGGTCCATCATCGTTGTTATTATGCAGTGCCGGCCATGTATATGACAGTTCACAGAATAAAGAAATAAAAAAAGACAGCCCTGCTAACGGTATACGACATATTTCTTTAAAGGAACAGGGGAAGGAAGGAGGAATATAAAACCAATGTAATAGAATTCAAATGAGAAGGCAGCCTGTTGCCTGTACTGGAAAAAAGATTCAGCTTCAAGCTGTTAGGTGGAAAAGGAAAGGGCACCATTTTATTCTTCTTTTCAGGCAGCAAAATGTATTTTAAGTGTAGCTGGCCCTGATGTTAAAATTCTCCTCCACCTCGCCTTGACTGAGCTCTCCGAATTCCAAACATGGATAGTGAGAAAAAATGTGGAAAGCGGCCCCTTTGCCTTGTTCCATTTCTGGCTACAGCCACAGCATCTGATTTCACTCCTCGGCTTACCCCCTCTCTCCCCAGCCCTCTAAATTTGAGCTCTGTGACCTTCTCTGCCTTGCCCTTGGGGCCTCTTTTGATTAGTTTATTAATTAACTGGCATTACGAAGGAAGGAAAATTGCACTGGGGGTGGGATGGGAGGTGAGGAGAGGACAGAACAAGCAGAAGGCTGGTGGTTTGGAAGAGAGGAAGCCACGGCCAGCGAAAAGGGCCGAGGCTCAGTTTGTTCGGAAGAGAGGCAGCCCTGAAAGCATAAAAGGAGGTCAAAAAGAGCGATCAGATGTTTTTTCATTTGGGCTAAATCTGAGAGTCCTAAATTTCAACCCGTTTTGGGCAGTTGTAACCCACAGCATTTGTTTCACAGCTGAGAAAGTTCCTCTTAAAAGGAATAGGTTACAGACATCCGGCCAAAAAAGGTAATTTACTTGTCATTGTAGTTTTTGGGAAAATGACTCTTTGCTTCTCCTTACTCAAAAGTAACTAAAGTGGTCACAATTTAGTTACTTTAGAAAATACTGTTGTTGTGTGCCTTCAAGTTGTTTCCAACTCAGGGCGAACCTAAGACGAACGTATCATGGGGTTTTCTGGGGCTGAGAGTATGTGACTTGCCCAACATCACCCAGTGGTTTTCCATGGCCAAGTGGGGAATCAAACCCTGGTATCCAAAGCCCCAGTCCAATGCTCAAAGCACTACACCACGATTAGAACGCTACAAACTGTTGTCGCATGGTAGAAAACATAGGCCTCAACACCCTCTAAAAAGTGTATTAAAAATCCAGTGAAAACCGGTTTTTGATGGCCTGGCACAAAGAGGTTATCTCTCATTAAGTTACAATTGTAATTCAGTTGTGTCTCAGTTATTGCAAAATAAGATCAAGTTTCCATTAAGTAAATAACTTTCAAGGTCTGATACATTGCCCATTAGCTGAATTTATTTAAAAACAAACTCCAAGCTTTCAGTTTTATCAGAAACCTTTCTCTCTCTCCCTCTCCCCGCTTTCTCCCAATATAGATCTAAAATGGGTTACAAACTTAACAACAAAATAACTGAAAGAATGCCATACTCTTTAGCTCTCTTGATTTGGCAGTGATGGTCCTGATTAATCCCACTTTTTCAGTGGCTTTTAAAATGTCCCAGTTTTTCTCTCTTCTTCCCACTTTCCCCTGCTGTCCACAGCTTACTTCATTTGCTGCAAACTGAGGCCATTTCTGCACTACACTGTTATAGTGCTATTATTCCACTTTCAACATCCTGTGGAATTCTGGGGTTTGTAGTTTACTGAGTCCAAAGAGCTCTCTGGCTCAATGTTCTAAATGCCCCTCCCTAAACTGCAAACCCCAGGATTCCACAGGATGGTGAAAGTGGAATAATAGCACTGTTAACAGTGTAAGGTGGAAATGGCCTGAATCCAAAATGCAAGAGCAGTGGGGAGAAAGGGGAGGAGGGGGCTGAATCTTCTCCCTTCCCAGTTAACTCAGGCAAAAGCAAACTGCCACAGCCTCTCCTACCTCTCCTTCCTTAAAAATTTTTGCCTTCCGATGTTGCTTGACCACACCTGTCCTCGTTTTCATCTGTGAAATGCTGGAGTATGGTGCAAAAAAACTTAAAAGCATTGAACAAACAATCCAATTAAAACACTAATTTAAAAGCAGGTTCAATACTTACTACACATTAAAAAGCACAGCGGTGATCATTCCTCTGTCCCAGACAAAGACTGGAAGCTTTACAGCTCTCAGAAGCTCTTTTCTGCTGGTGAAAAGAGAGCAGAGTTGGAGAGAAAGCAATATCCCATATAAATTACATTTTTTATCCACATAGCTTTTCAGCAAAGGGGGGAAAAGCAGAGTAAAGTGGTGATCTGTTATCTGCTGTAATATATTATCATGCTTGAACCGAATCTTTTGTTTCCATTTGCCAAGGTTTTTCAAACAGTGCATGGTGTGGAAAAATAGATAACAAGAATTTTTTCTTTCCTTTTCTGTCATATTAAAGCTTGAGGTTATCCAAGGAAACAAAATGATAGTGGAATTCAGGAAAACTGAAAAAGAAGCCCCTCTTCACACTGCCCATGCTTAAACTGTGGAACTCTCCATCACAAGGTGTAAAGGCACTATTATAGAAGGATAGATCTGTAGAACTGGAAGATACCACAGGGGCCATCCAGTCCAACCCCTTCTGCCATGAGGAAGACACCACTGAAGCATTCCCAACAGACAGCCATCAAGCCTCTGCTTGAAAACCTCCAAAGAAAGAGACTCCACTACACTCCGAGGCAGCATATTCCACTGTCAAACTCTCCTTACCATCAGGAAGTTCTTCCTAATGTTTAGGTGGAATCTCTTTTCCTGAAGTTAGAAGCCATCGCTCCACTGTATCCTAGTCTCTGGAGCAGCAGAAAACAGGCTTGCTCCATCCTCCATATGACATTCCTTAAAATATTTAAACATAATTAGCATGCCGCTTCTTAACTTTCTCTTCTTTTTTATTGATTTAGAATGGATGACTGTAAAAGGAGATTAGACATGTTTAGAGAATAGCATTCTATTTTTACTTGTGTGTAGCGGTTTAAGTATTGGACAACAATCCTGGAGATCAGGGCTCGATTCCCTTCTTGGCCATGGAAACCCACTGGGTGACCTTGGGTGTGTCACACACTCTCAGCCCCAGAAAATCCCACGATAGGTTTGCTTTAGGGTCATCAGAAGTCAGAAACGACTAGAAAGCACACAAGAACAACAATAATTAGCAAATTGCTGAGCTGCCTTTTAGCCCTCCTGAACCTAATACACTTGTCTCTCCTCATTCATGGGGGTCCCACTGCAGGACTCCCCCAAAAGTGGGAAAACTGCAAATATCCATAGGTCTTCCAAACCATATTTAACACACACACACACACACACACACACACACACAGTACAATCCACAGATTCAAATGTACATTACATAATACATTTGATTCCACGGTAGGGATCACACTGGCTGCCCAGTTCTGCCTTTGAGGCAATGGGGCTTCTTCACAAGGCAGAAGTGGCTAGCTGGCAGGGCTTGCCTCTGTTTCCACTGCTGCCCCGTGCCATTTTAGAAAGAGACTTAACAAGCCTCGCCTTGTGTTTGCAGTCCCTCACAGTCTCTCTCTCAGGCCACTTCCGCACTACACCATTATAGTGCTATTGTTCCACTGTCAACATCCAATGGAATCCTGTGGTTTGCAGTTCAGGGAGGGGCCTTTTGAATTCTCAGCCCGAGAGCTCTTTGTCCTCAGTAAACGACAGACCCCAGAATTCCACAGGATGTTAAAAGTGGAGTAATGGCACTATAACAGTGTAGTGTGGAAATGGCCCCAGTCTTGCAGAGAGAGTGTGAACACGAGGCGAGACTTATATAAATCCCTATTAAAAATGGCATAGGGCAGCAGCAGAGGCAATGGCAAATAATCTCTGAATAATCAAATCCACAAACATTAAACCTGCAGATGAGGGGGACAATTGTAATGCAAATATAAAATCAGCATTCTTAAAAAAAATAAAAAACATCCATAACGACCCTCTCTGAAAGGAACAGTCCAAGAACCATCAGCGTGACAATTCATGAAATGTGGACTGAAATGTAAGGCCATTTCCGCACTAGCCTGTTACAGCGCGATGATTCCACTTTCAACATCCTCTGGAATCCTTATGAAATGCCCTTTTAAAGGTATGGGAGAAGAATAAGCATTTTTTCTGCCCAAAATACCATCATGGGTCTCACCGATGGAAGCACTTTTGATTAAAGGTCTGAGAAGACAGAGTAGTTGGCTAACTTACAAAGACATACTGAAACAATGTGGAAAAGAAATTCAAATGAAAGATCAAAGACAACTAAAAGAAGAAGGATTTGATATACAATGGTTTCCCTTTATGCAGTTAAAAGAAAGATTTAAAAAGGATGTACGAGGAGAAGGGTTGGACTTAAGACAAAATGATTTAGAAGAATTGATGTTAAAAGGTGATAAAAAGTTACTTTCAAGATTGTATAAAAAATTGTTATCCTTCAAACTAGAGGAAGAGACGGTTAAAGATTGTATGACTAAATGGGCGAGAGATCTTAATCACAATATTCTTTTAGAAGAATGGGAAAATGTTTGGAAAACTAATATGTTATATACCAGATCCTATACTTTACGAGAAAATGTGCTGAAAATGGTATACCGTTGGTATCTAACGCCCAGCAAATTAGTGAAAGTGAACAAGAATATGAACGATCAGTGCTGGAAATGTAAAGAACAAGCGGGATCCTTCTACCATATGTGGGGGGGATGTGACAGAGCAAAGAGATTCTGGTACGCCATACGAGCTAATATGCAAAAAATTTTGAAAAGGAAAATTGATTTAGTCTCAGAATTTTTTTTACTGGGAATCTTTGGTGCAGAAAGCTCAGTAGATTTTTGTACTAAAAGATTAGCATGGCATTTAATTGTGGCGGCCAGACTCGTTTATGCTAAACATTGGAAATCAACTTACACCCCGACTATGGAAGATTGGATGGAGAAAACCATTGAAATAGCACAAATGGATAAATTGACTTACAGATTAGATAATGAAATGAATAGTAAGTTTTATAAGGTGTGGGAACCCTTAACAGAATTTTTGGAAAATAAGGGTATTCTAACTAAGGGTTTCAAATCATGAAGATAAGGAGAAAAGTGATTATTGTTGTAATAATGAGACAAGTTCTAGACATAAATGTGGTGAGAGGTAGAAGTATGAGAAGAGATGCAGATGCAATAGGTTCCTGGTTTTTGAAAGAAAAGAAATGCTGAAATAGATAATAGTGTAAGACGGACAAAAATTGTAAATAGAGTTGAAAATAATGAATGGGAAAATGAATAATAGATTCTATTCTTTAAGACATACAGAGGTGTTAAATAATAGATATAAGGTTGTATCTCAGGAAAGGGGGAAGTGCCCTATGTTTGTGAGAATGTTAGTAAGATGTGTTGGTTGTTATATGTATGTATTGTTTATTTTGTGTATTAGTATTTGTTTATTGTGTAATAATTATGTAACGATACGAATGTGATCTTAGGTGGGACTGTTTTGTTTTTTCATTTTTGTTTTTTATAAAAATAATAATAAAAAAATCCTCTGGAATCCTGGGGTTTGCAGTTTCGGGAGGGGCCTGGCGGCCCCTCCCGAAACTGCAAACCCCAGGATTCCAGAGGGTGTTGAAAGTGGAATCATCGCGCTATAACAGGCTAGCGCAGAAATGGCCTAAGAAGGGTTCTGTTCTAACAGATAAAATCATGTGAAGCCAGCTGGATCACAGAGCGGAAGCCAGTCTACATCTACAGAGCTGTCTCTTCCAATTAATATCCACCGTAACAATGTCTGTCAGTTATGGGCCTTAAGAGTGGGGCTTTCCCAGAGTGCGGCATTAGTCAGACTGAGCTTTCTCCTCCGGCAGCAGATGTTTGGAAGTGGCAGCGAGAGGAGACAGCTGTGCAGCATGTGCCTTGCCCTGTGCCCTCATGGGTAGTGTGCTATCTTTGGGTGTGGTAGAAGATGCTCTCCCATTGTGGGGGCTAAAGACATATATAGGTGACCCTCCACATTCACTAGGGTTAGGGGCTCTGGATCCCTGCAAAAGGGGGGAAATATCACAAATATCAAAATGTGTGTCTGTGGTTAAAGGGCCAAGGCATGGTGGCCATATACTTCCTCTCTCTTGTCCATCTTCTTCCTTGGCCAATAAGGTTTATTTATAACTCCCTTTTCACCCAAGGGCGAAACATCAACATATACAGTCAGGGACAAAGACAATAAACATAACACTGTAGCAACAGGCGGAATGAAATTTGCAGTGCCCCACAATAGCTACCCATCTCAGCTCCTTATACCCAACTCAGTGGCTTAAGATGGTGAATCCAAGAGGAAAGTCTTCAGCCTTTTATGAAAACAAGTGAGCTCCTGCTCCAGCCAGAGGTCCAAAGGTAGACCGTTCCATAAACGCGGAGCCAGATCTTGGAAGGCATCAGTGGAACAAAGAGTAATCCTTTGCCAGGAGATCTTAAATTCCAGGATGGAGCATACCACACTAGCAGACCTGCAAGGTACTAGGGGAGGTTAGAATGCAAGGTCTTGAATACCAGAACCCAAACTTTGAAACTGGCCCTGGATTGGTAGCCAGTGAAAGGATTTACAGGGAAAAGAACCAGGTGACTATTTGAGGAGATTTAAAACAACCTGGCTGGCATTTTTCTGAATTAAAATCAGAGGAAAAAGGCAGCAGGAAGGCAAATCTGCCAGTAAGCTGAGGTTATCTCATCCAGGCATGAGATAACCGAGCCGTGGACAAGTGGATGGGCAATCTCAATGGCCAGGAACCTTCGGATCTTGCAGATGTTCAAAAGATGGAAATTACATGTCTTCGTTGTTACCCCAATAAAGAGTGTTGGGGGACACTGGGAGAGGGTTTGTGGCAATGAGAAATCAGGCTGCGATCCATCCTTAGCTGACCAGGCAGTGGCTGCAAAAGGAGGAGGAGGACCAGAGGTGGGTTTTTAAAGGGCTGCACGGCCTGATCAGAGCTGCCCAGAGGGAAAGTCCTCCCGGGAAAGAAATGCCGGACAGGGGTTGACAAAACTCACAAAGAATCTGATTTGTGAAGACCAAATCCACAAATACGGAGGGTCGATCGTATTTAAGCACCAGTCCAGTTAGCTTTCGTATACAGAACGGGGAAAATGGCTTATGTTCTTTGCTATGGCAACAAAACCTCTTGAGCCAACCCTGGCATTTAGGCAGTGCTATCACTGAATGGGCAAGCTCATATTTGTGCAAACGGCCCTTGGGATAGTTAGAACCTCTGTGTTTAGAAGCAGACTGCGTCTGCGTGCCAGTTGCCAAGGGAGGGGGCCACCCTCCAATGTCTTTTGGCTACCTTGTGACATTCTGGTCAGGCTGCAAAGCTAATTGAATTGTTGGCTGATCTGCGAGAGCTTTTGTAATTTCTTACATGTTCCTAATGTTCTTAAATTTGTTCTTAAATAATGTTCTTAAATGTTCTTCTGTAATTTAATGTACTTAAATTTGCTGAACACTGTGCTCTTGATTCCCAACCCTGACCAGCTTTTTCAATAGAAAAAAAATGGATTTTTTTTAACCTCTCCCCTTCATTCTTTATGGGTGTCTCTTGTTCCCTTTTAGCTACATTCTTTCAAGCCTCCATGTTCTTCTGCTATTTCCTCCACTCCCCATCTCTGCGGAAAGTGAACTGGAGAACAAAGTATCACTCGCCATGTGCAGAGTGCAATCTCCCCCTGCCTCAAGGAACTTCCAGGTAGAGGCCAAACTCATACAAATAAAGGAGAAGGGCTATTCAGATCTGAAGGCAGACTAAGAAGATCTATTGTAAAGGGTCTATTGTAAAGGATCTATTGTAAATCTAAGACTATTTCACCTAATGAGATGCTCACCAGATGGTCTGGACTACAACTCCCACCATCCCCAGTCCCCATGGCTGTGTGCTAGCTGGGGGATGGTGGACACTGTGATCAAAATGACAATAATGAAACCCTCACTCTCAAAGCTGGAAATTCCCTTTTTCTAATCTGAACTCAAAAGTCTTGGGATGCCCACTCCCTCGAAGCAAGAGAGAGGCACAAGTAAGCTAAATAGGTTAAGAGCCTTCGCTCATCCTGTGTTTCTTCACACCTAGGTAAGAGAAAGGAGCTCCCTCCTTGATTTGCAATTGTTAAATTACATTCCTTGTTTAAGGTAACAGATTTACAGAAGTAAGCGAACACCTAAGTTTCTGTCAGCTGAATTTCACATGCTATCTGAAAATGATAAAACAGATTGGGACAGTTTGGAAATGCTGACAGAGACCAGACAGAGAGGATATGCTCTGGAGTAAGTATTATTTTCTGAATGTCTACATGAGGAAACCCACTTGTTGAGTATATGCAAGGTGGCCGCTGAGAAATGTGTTTTGTCTCACGTATGCTAAGTTTACCTGAGTGAGCTGTTCCATTTCACGGTGCCTATAGTTAGTTCAACAAAGTTTCTCTCACTCTGTTAAAGAAGCGGTGCCAAGGAAGACATCTCCTTCATGAACTGAGGAATACCTGTAAATAGTTATTATAAAAATGTGAATGATGGTGTTGCCAGGTTTGGAGTACTGCATCCAGGATTTAAAGGTCCAGACCTGAGACTCTTCTTTTCCTCTGTTAAAATCTATAAAGTCCTCCCTCAGCTGCATTTTTTTCCTTCTGAAGAGGAAGAAGAGGAGGAATAAGTAGAAGGAGAAGAAGAGGAGGCAAAGTCTGGAGCCTTCCCTTGCACAGAAAGTGTTGCTCTGGATGTTTTTCCAGCTGCTGAGCTGGGACTCCCACAGGACGCTGGCTCTGAGCCACTAGACTCCCGGCACCGGTCTAACTGGCAAGCTGATTATACAGTAGCCTCTCCACCGCATAAATATTACCTAGCTGAGTTTGAGTGAGGCTGTGTTTGTGTTCGTGTTCACGTTCAGCTGATGCTCAGATCTGAGATTCTCCTCCCCCCCATTCAAAAAGGACATCCTTGGTCCTATAGGATTCGGCAGGGTAGGGGAAGAGACAAGAGAAGAGGACACAGTCCTTCCAAAGTGGACGGAAAGGGAAACGTCTTTCCTGACTGTTTGTTTCTAAGAGGCCAAACACTGAGTGAGATTGTTTTCAGATTGAGGGCCTTGGCATGACAGTCCGCTAAGTCTGGTGAAGGTACTCGGAGACCTTCATCTTTTAAATACAGGGACCCCTCCTCTTCTGCAGAGGTTCAAGGTGCAGAACTCTCCCAAAAGTGGGAAAACCTCAAATTACTCCCCCCACAATCCCCCTCCCACTCCCCACACCTGAGCAAAAGGCAAGGGAATGCGGGTGGGTGGGGAGACATCAACCGTGTGATGACCGAAAAAGCCAATGCGATTCTGGGCTGTCTCAAGAGGAGTGTGGTGTCAAGATCGAGGGAGGTAATAATACCACTCTATTCAGCTTTGGTTAGACCTCATCTGGAATACTCTGTCCAGTTCTGGGCACCATAGTTCAGGGAGGACAGTGACAAGTTGGAACATGTCCAGAGGAGGGCAACCAAAACGGTGAAGGGTCTGGAAGCCATGAAGCCCTATGAGGAGCGGCTTAGGGAGCTGTGGATGTTTAGCCTGACAAAAAGAAAGTGAAGAGAAGATATGATGGCCGTGTTTAAATATTTGAAGGGATGTCATGTTGAAGATGGAGCAAGCTTGTTTTCTGCTGCTCCAGAAACTAGGACATGGAGCAATGGATTCATATTACAGGAAAAGAGATTCTGCCTAAACATCAGGAAAAACTTCTTGACTGTCAGAGCCATTTTGACAGTGGAATATGCTATTTTGGAGTGTGGTGGAGTCTTCTTCTTTAAGCAGAGGCTGGATGGCCATTTGCTGGGGCTGCTTTGAGTGGTTGTTCCTGCATGGCAGGGGGTTGGACTCAATGGCCATTGTCATCTCTTCCAACTCTATGTTTCTATGATTCTATGACATGTGCCTCCCCCCATTCTCTTATCTTTTGTCTGGGCACTCCTTCCTTCCTTCTTCGTACCTGGGCAAAATGCAAGGGAATGGGAAGAGGAAAATTGGGGGGAGGCATTGGCACATCTTGTGAATAATCCAATTCATGATGGTCAAACCTGCAAATGTGGAGGGAGGACTGTAGGTTGGACCCCCCCCCCATTTAACATAGGCATAGGCAACCCACAAATTGCACATAGGCCCATAGGGCCATATCACATCATAAACAAACATTTTCCAAACCAGAAGGGGTCTTCCAGTCACTAAAGGTATACAGTAGGCCCGTGTATAACGTGAGGGATGTATAATGTGCATAATATGATTTTTGTGTATAATGTGGAATCTTTTGTTCCTTATCAGAAATGAATGAGGAAGGCATTGTGGCCACTGAAAACCATCAGTATTGACCTTTTGACATATCAGAAGACAAAAGTTCACCAATTTCTTCAATTTCAGTAGCAAGACCACTTCACCAGAATGAGGTAGGAGCACCCAGGAGCACCAGATACAGCAAAAACAGTACATGTGAAGCAGGAGTCTTGGTGGAGCACAAGCTGAACATGAGCCAACAATGTGATGCGGTAACCAAGAAAGCCAACGTGATTCTTGGTTCCAGCAATAGGAGTATGGTGTCTAGACTGAGGGAGGTAGTGAGTAATAGGTAAATCTATTCTGCACTGGTTAGGCCGCATTTGGAACACTGTGGAATCCTGTGTCCAGTTCTGGGCACCTCAATTCAAGAAGGATATCGACAAGCTGGAGAGTGTCCAGAGGAGGGCAGCCAAAATGGTGAAGGGTCTGGAAGCCAAGAAGCCTTATGAGGAACGGCTTAAGGAGCTGGGGATGTTTAGTCTGCAGAAGAGAGGGTTAAGAGGAGACACGATAGCTATGTTTAAATATCTGAAGGGACGTCATGTCGAGGAAGGATCGGGCTTGTTTTCTGCTGCTCAAGACACTAAGACAAGGAGCAATGGATTCAAGCTGCAGGAAAGGAGATTCCATCTGAACCTCAGGAAGAACTTCCTGACGGACATTGCTGTCTGGTAGTGGAACATGCTGCCTTGGAGTGTGGTGGAGTCTCCTTCTTTGGAGGTTTTTAAGCAGAGGCTGGATGGTCATCTGTTGGGAGTGCTTTGAGGTGGGTTCCTGCATGACAGAATGGGGTTGGACTGGATGGCCCCTGGAGTCTCTTTCAACTCTATGGTTCTATGAAAAAGAACTTCCAGCATGAGAGATCAGCAGCTAGATATCACGAGCAGAGCAAGTAGAACTGGGAGCCAGTGTATAATTGAATCTGCATAAAACAAACTCTCCTGAAATGCGGGGCTACAGTATTTCAGTTAGCAAGGTCGATGTGTTATGAGAATTACTTGTTTAATGGAGTATTTGGTACCAAAGACAGAAATAACATGGGAAGAACAGAGAGAGATAACCTGCACCACAAAATGGTTCAACATGTTCCAGCAAATGTTCTCTTCTAAACTAACAATAAACATACATGCAATGTCCATGAAACAGCATTCTTTTGTTCCGTAGATTCTACAAGCAGGTTCAACAACATATGATTAATTCATTGTTGGCAAACCTACCAGGTTGACAGGCCCGATTTCATGTCAAATTCCTTTCAGAAGATAAGAGTCCCAGTGCAACCTTGGCCATTGCCAAGTTTTTGTCTGAGTTGGACAGGACTAGAGAACAGTTAACGTCTGTGTTAAGGGAGCAAATGTTAGGGAAAAAAGTTCTGCCTGTATGACCCACTGGTTCTTTGTGCTTTTAATTTATCTGACATGTTGTTTATTTGAACTTGTGGAGTCTATGAACCGTAATAAAGAACTACATGTGTGTAATGAAACCGCCAGGTCTGATAAGCCTTGCATCATTAAGGAAAAACATTTCAAACTTTCTCGAGACTACTTGAAAGTTTCTTCCAAGTGCATCCAAGGATGACTTTCTCTCCAACCCCACAACAGCCTTCATTCTTTGTGATTTCCATTTTGATGGCCAGACTTATAGATGAATTCTTCTTTAGCATGCTCGAGACAGCCTACTTCTGGAGAAAATAAAGTTAAGAGGTGACATGATAGCTGTGTTTAAATATTTGAAGGGATGTCATATGGAGGATGGAGCAAGCCTGTTTTCTGCTGCTCTAGAGACTAGGACATGGAGCAATGGACTCAAGCTACTAGAAAAAAAGATTCCATCTAAACATTAGGAAGAAATTACTGATATAAGAGCAGTTTGACAGTGGAATACACTGCCTGGTAATGTGGTAGAGTCTCCTTCTTTGGAGGTTTTTAAACAGAGTCTGGATGGCCATCCATTGGAAATGCTTTTATGATGTCTTTCTGCATGGCAGAATGGGGTTGGACTCAATGGCTCTTGGGGTCTCTTCCAACTCTACGATTGTGTGATTCTATGGTGAATTGGGTGTATGTACTCTCCTCTTTTTTCTCTGTTCTGCTGTTCACACATACTAATTCTGGAAGCAGCTGCTGTTTTATCTTGCCTTCTTGTTGACGGGCGCACACGGCTGCAGTAGGATTTGCTAGAGCCAAAACCCCAGTTCAGACTTTCATTGCATCATATACAGATATGCTCTTGCAACCTGACATGGCAAGCCTGTATTTCTTCAGCCTCCCAAAGCCAATGTGGCAGAAAATTTCCAGATAGACAATCTTCCTCATTAACAACTTCTGCCATCTTGACTACTCATTGGGTAGTTTGCTTTTGTTTGTTTTGTTTTGTTTGTTAGTTTGGCTACACAAGTTTTTTATCAGTTTAATATTGGAGAATATGCATGAAGTGGAACCTGATGCATGCACTTGGAACCAAAGCATTTCTGGTTTGTTTTGCAGTTTGGAAATAAAAGGCGCTTGCTGTTATTCCATACCAAAATCCCCTCCAGGTTACTCCAAGCTTGCTTCATTTCAGCATTCTAATTGTGTGTTTTTTTGTTGTGGCAGGCGGGGTGGCTGAGTCATTCTGTTGCTGCTGTTGTTAAAACAATTGGGAGTCAGAATTCCGTGCTGATATAGGCCACCAGTCTAGCAGCAGATCACAGCGGGAAGACTCCTTCAGCCCCAAGATTCAAGTTTGGAGAAGTCTGTGGGGGCCCACATTCCGGGATGGGCAGGGCCAAAAGCAATTACAGCTCTTTCTGCCAGGAACTAAGCTTTAGGAGAGCCACACTGAGCTTTTAGAAAGACACATGTCTGCACAAAAAGTAGGAAGCTGCCATAGGACTGTATAGTGAGGAAGGGGGAACCTCAGATTTTGGATTTGGCCTGCAAGAGGAATAGCTTTGGCTTTATAAGCTCAAATTTAGCTCAATCTTCTGCCCAAAACAATGAAAAGCTGGTACAGAATGGAGGGATTGAAAACAAGATGGAATTCTTACTGGGAGAGCCAACATGGTATATTGGTTTGAGTTTGGATTATGACCCTGGGAAATCAGAGAACCCTTCATGCTCCACAGTTATAGCACTATGATTCAACTTGAATGGCCATGCCTGCATCCAGTGGAATCTTGCAATTTGTAGTTTGGCGAGGTACTAGAGCTCTCTGGCTGTGGTGTACAGGATAGCTTCATGTTCAAGGAATCAGGCTTAGAGGTTTCAAAAGCTTTATTCAGGAGCATCGAAGAAAAGAGCTGCACACTTTGGCAACTGCCAAGACTACAGACTACAATACTAGGCAAGGGACTACAGTACTAGGCAAGGGCAAAACCCAGTCTGAATAAATCTTGCCAAGGCTTCAGAACTGTATAAGCCATTGCATTTCAAAATGAGTGCACACTGCTGTCCCATTTGCTGATAATGTAAATCAACACTTTTCCCAAGCTCACCACCCCCCCTTTCCATATTCTCACCCAACCTGCCAATAGCATAACCTTGCAGCCACATCTGTTTGTTCTGATCACAGATCATTACTCAAACATTCCCAGGTTCTCAGCTTTCCATTCATCATCTCATCCCATCCTTCCCTCTTCTACAGCAGAACATCCAAGTGCTAATATATGGCACAGGGAATGCAGCCAACCTGACACTGGCTGAGAATCCAAAATGCCCCTTTCTAAACTGCAAACCCCAGGATTCCACAGGATGGAGCCAGGGAAGTTAAAATTGAATCATAGTATTATAACTTGAAGCAGTGATGTATTTAAATCTTTTATTCCGAGTCTCAAATCAACTCTCAAGTCTCCACCTTCAAGTCTCAAGTCAAGTCTCAAGTCTGGAAGCCAACTTTATACCCCAACCAAAATTCCAGATAGAGTCGATTATCTATTGGATAGAGTGAAATAAATTCAGTTTTAACAATTTAAGCAGAGTCGGCTCTCCACATTTGCAATTTTACCATCTGTAGCTTCAGAAGAGGGGAATAGGATCCTATCTTACTCCCCATTACTGAAGATTCAAAAGATTTAGTAGGAAGGATCCTTCCTCCTCAAACCTGTTGCCTAACACATTTGCTGTTTCCCTCTGAGAAATGCACCTACACTGTGGAGGCGAGTCTTGTCTTTTGCTCTAGGAAACATTTTAGAAGCTTCTCTCATATGCAGCGGGGACAGGCTGCTGCGCAGACCTCAAGCCTGCCTCAAGCCCATTGCCTAACCCGTTTGCTGTTCCTCTCTGAGAAACGCACCCACACTTTGGGTTTGAGACAGATTGACAGATTGAGACAGGCAAAAAGAGATGGAGGCGTTGTTCAAAGTTGTAAGGTTTCTGGATGAATGTCTTATGTGACTGAACCAAGGGCAGCAAGTCAGTCACTAAAAATTTACAAGTCTCAAGCCGAATCGAGTCGAGTCAGTGCATCATCTATGGCCGAGTCGAGTCTGAGTCGGGTCAGTGAAGTGACTTAAGTCCGACTTGAATCCGAGTTTATCAACTCGAGTCTACATCACTGACTTGAAGTGTGAAAAGGCTCCAGGTTTCAAGCATGGAAGACCACTGGGAAAGTCATCTTCTCTCAACCTAAGAGAAAGGGAAGGGCAAAACCCAGTCTGAATAAATCTTGCCAAGCAAATTCTATGCTAGGGTTGCCATAAGTCGGAGTTGACTTGGAGGAACGTAAGAACAAAAACAAAGAATTCCGTCGGTTAGTTGCAAGCGGTGTTGACCCACTGAATCAACGGCTGAAAGGTGGGCCTACAACACAAAGGTTAATATCTCTGATTCAGTGGGCCTACTCCAGTCAAGACTAACAACAGGATTTCGGCCAATGATCTTACAAATGGGGGAAGGTTTTTAAATGTGTCACTCTCTTTAGTTGACATACTTTTATGCTGAAGAGCAGAGAATTCGTTCATTCATTCATTCATTCTGTCTCATGGTAACATGTATTATCTGAAAAAAAAATGGCAAGCCAGACCTGCTGTTGAATTTAGGCATCTTCCTGCATATCTATGTGTCAGGATGCGTGGCTCAAGTCATAAGTATGTTGGGTGTGTATTAGTATATGTAATAGAATAGCTTTACTAGATTAAACAGGGCTATAGTTTGCTAAGCACCACAGTATATCAATTGCCAATTGCTGTTTGCAACCATGCATCCAGTTGGGTTTTCTAAAGTACCCCAAAACACCAAGTGAGTAATTGCTGCATTGTTTGATGTCACTTTGTAGCCAGGCAAGGAGGAAGATCAGAAGGGGGAATGCAAAGTAGCAGGAAGGTGTTATGGGAACAGGCAATGCCAAGACAAGGGGATAAGACATTATTCTTGTTCCCAGGATGAAAGATATGTAGATAATGAAGTGTCTGGGAAAGTGCCTGTACTGATGGGGTGATGGGATATTTATGACTTTCACCTATCATTGCTATGCATGCCTAAATTTGTACGACAAGGTATAAAATCTGTAATCATCCAACATGCGGTAGTCTCAGCAACTTCTCAGAAAAGTTGCTGTGTCCTCTGCTCCAAATAAACCCTTCTGTTCAAATTCTGAGTGAAGTTTGTGAGTTCAAGTTAGCCAGGACATGATGTTGTGTTGATTCCAAGCCCCTCTGACGCAAGGTTCTGACCCAATGGTGCCACTGACCAAAAACAATCAGGAGTTTTTGGAAGTACCTTCCCTTGAAAGCATCTGAGGCTTTCTGACTGCTGTGGTGTGACAGAAGTTTTAGAAAATAAAGAAGGAATGGCTCGAGTGGGTTCTCTTGGCTCTTCTTGAAAGACTAGAATGCCGACTCATCTGCTCAGATTGATTGGCAGGAGAGGCAAGGCTGGGAAAACGCTTCTCTGCACAGTTCATCGTTGCCTTATGGAATGTGTTGCCACAAGGTGCGGCCATGGAAACTGGCTCAGATAGCTCTAGAAGAGGATTAGATACATTTATGTAGGAGGAGAGTGGGACCTAAGGCGGCTCACAGCGTGAATTAAAACAAGGCACATGAATTAAATCCCAACATTAAAAAAAAAGTGAAAATACAATTAAATTAATTTGCATAATGTATTTGTTTTAAACATTTTTATTCAAATGATATAAACTAATTTCATTAAAATCATGTAAAATCATTTGAAAACATGACAAGAACAGCAGAACTGCAGTACTCTTGCCCATTAAAGACATTTCCACATAGCCGCTCACCAAATGCCTGTCCAAACGGAAAGGTCTTTACGGTACCTGCTGGTAGAAGGAGAGCAGGGAGGGGGCCAGGTGAGTCTCCCATGGCACAGAGTTCCACAACCTGGGCAGAGACACCAAAAAGGTCCTCTCCCATATCCTCACTAAACCTACCCGTGATGGTGGTGGGAGAGAAATCCCTCCCCCAAGAGTCTTAAAATCAGGACAGGCTCGTAGAAGGAGATACATAAAACCACATAAGGCTTTACCCGTAAAAAGCAGCACTTTGAATTGTACGTAGAAACAAACCACTACCCAGTGATGCTATTCCAACAAGGGAGTTACATGTTCCCTGTAATATAAAATGTGTTCCTTGTAATGAGGGTGTGTATGCATGTAATATTAATAAATATATTGTTGCTCTTTATTATTATGCCCTTGTTTTAGATAACCAAGGACAGTGGCTACTGCTGTTGTCCTTTCCAGTGCCAGGCAAAGGATGGTATTTGCCTTATTCCCTAAGAATTTTCCAAAGAATTTGCTTTCTTCAAGACCATTTCTCTACACCTCTGAATGCACCCTTTTTTGTGATGCACATTATTATAACTCTGAAAGGTTTTTGACGCCTCAGCCCAGCTGTCCAAAAACACTAAATTATTCAGACCTTCAAAATTCATTAGCACACCGGTAAGATTGTGAAAGTCTGTGCTGAAGCAAGTGAGAAGCTGGTAGTTGGGGAGACAGACAAAGATGTGTGAGGTAGAAAGGGGGTACGATGGGTAGAAGTTTATAACACCAGGAAAAATAGAAAGAAAGGAATTATTTTTCTTTTTTTACCCTACCACAACTTGGTAAGAGGGAGAATGGCATAAGATCAAATGAATGCCAAGGAGTTTTAGGAGGAGAGAAGGAAAATGGCACCCAAAAGGGGTATGATAGTTACTCAAGAGGGAGTGCAAGAAATTATTTGGACATTAATGGGGAAGTGGGAAGAGGGAGGGAAACTTAGGGAAAGGGAGGGGGTGACAGAAGAGTAGGGGGCAGAGGTTGAAGAAACTTGCAAATAATCAAAATTTGTGAAAGTCAAATCTGACAATGCGGAGGGCTGACTGTATATGATTACAAAACTTCATTTTATTCTTTTTACCTTAACAGAACATGACACTTTTCTATGACAAAATGGTGCTTATTATTCTCCAGGAAATTTGTTTCATATCTGGGAAGCAGGAGCAAACTCAGCATATTCCTGTAGTCATGGCAGTGCTATGATTTCAGTGTTTAAAATACAGAATAACAACACATATTTAGCAACTTCCTTTAAAAAAAATCAGTTGGCAAAGAGCAGGCAATCCAACTGTATCCGGAGGGTCACAGGTTGTCTGCTTCAGCTTAAAATTACCTCGCTGCATCATTGTTATGACCAGAGCTTGGAAAAATTATTTACTGAAAGCTAGAATTCCCAGAATCCTTCAGACTTATGTTTCCAAGCTCCAGTTGCCTTGGTAAATCCTACAAGGCAGGGGCACAAGATGGATAAGAATAAAGATCAATCCAGTGTATTATCCGGTTTCCCGCAAAGACCCCCAACCAGATACTCGTGTGAAACTTGCAAGCAGTGAACAGCTTCAATAGTTCTCTCCTTTCATTTTACCCTTATGCCTTAAGAGTATCAGATCCCATCAGATAGGCATCAGATCCCATCTGATTTTAGCAGCTAAGCAGGGTCATCCATAGTTAATACTTGGATGGGAGACTGACAACCAATAGCATAGAGCTATATTTCAGAGGAAGCAACTGGCAAAACCATCTCTGAGTATTCCTTGCCTAAGAAAACTCATGAGGTTGCCATAAATCAACAGGAGACTTAAAGGCTCTGCAAATATTTGGTTTTCCCCAACCTTGATGTTTTAATTTTTCTTAACTTTTACTAGGAAAAATAAAACAACATTGTAAGGCTCTCGGTTACGTGTCATGATGTTCTAACATTAAGGGCAATAAGGAATAAGGAGATTTAAGAAAGAGAAATAATTACTCATAAATTTCAATAAAAGCAGACCAAACATCTCAACATAAGTTCAATCTCTCCGACCCTGATATGACTTCCTGTGGATGGTGGTACCATTACAGCTATGCAAAGAGGGCACTCAGGGAACTGGAACTGAACAATGCCAATGGATACCAGGTGATGTAGACTGTATTTCAGAGAAAGGAAGTGGCAAAAACCGGCTCTTTGAGTATTCCTGGCCTAAGAAAACCCCATGAAATTCAGGGTTGCCATAAATTCTGCTATTCTGGTCAGACCTCATCTGGAACCATGTGTCCAGTTGTGGGCATCTGATTTCAAGAAGGATATCGACAAGCTGGAAGGTGTCCAGAGGAGGGCGACCAAAATGTTGGAGGGTCTGGAAGCCATGAAGCCCCATGAAGAGCGGCTTAGGGAGCTGGGGATGTTTAGTTTGCAGAAGAGAAGGTTAAGAGGGGACACGACAGCCATGTTTAAATATCTGAAGGGATGTCGTGTCAAGGAGGGATCGGGCTTGTTTTCCGCTGCTCCAGAGACTAGGACAAGGAGCAATGGATTCAAGCTGCAGGAAAGGAGATTCCACCTGAACCTCAGGAAGAACTTCCTGATGGTCAGAGCTGTCTGGCAGTGGAATCTGCTGCCTCCATGGAGTGTGGTGGAGTCTCCTTCTTTGGAGATTTTTAAGCAGAGGCTGGATGGCCGTCTGTTGGAAGTGCTTTGATGTGGATTCCTGCATGGCAGAAGGGGATTGGACTGGATGGCCCCTGGGGTCTCTTCCAACTCTAGGATTCTCTGATTCTATGAAATTGACAGGTGACTGGAAGACACCTGCATGCACACTCACTCACACACACATACACACAGCCAAGATCCAGAGCTAAACTACTACTACTTGTGGAGGCTCCTTTCTCAACTGTACTAGCACATCAGAAACAACTTTCCCAGACCAGTGGATGATCAGACTAATGAAAACTTCGTGAGAGTCATATAATATATTATTACAGCAATGAGAACCCTCTAGGCATAGAAATAGAAAGATCCTCTACACCATCCCAAGCTGACCGGATATTGAAACTGGTGAATGTGGTGGAGATGGACAAGTTGACAAGTTTAAGGAGAGAAAGTTCTTTGCAGGAATTTCAGAAACAATAGGAAAAGGTTACAATGCTCTTAAGAAGAGTTGGCGGTAGACATGCAACAATAGGATTTGAACGAGAAATTGTTATTGCAGAATGTTACTCTTCGTTAGACTATGCTTAATATAATTTGGGAATCATCTATGGTATAATATATAGAAATGTGGGATAACTATGTAATCATGATACAGATGAATATTTTTGATTGTTTTTGCTGTTGTTTTGTGCTTCAAGTCATTTGACTTACGGCAATGGGGTTTTCATAGAGTTTTCTGGGGCTGAGAGTGTGTGACCCACCCAAGGTCACCCAGTGGTTTCTAAGGCTGAATGGGGAATTGAAATGGTTTTAATACAAATATTAAAAGAAGCAGCCTTCCTGGCTCAAGCTGAACCCAGTATCATTTAACCCCGCAGCAAAAGGAAAAAGAAGGAGACGATAGGGTCGCTGTGCAGAGAAGATGGTCAATTACTAACAGGGGGAAGAGAAAAGGCAGAACTACTTAACACCTTCTTTGCCCCAGTTTTTTCCCAGAAGGATACAAGCACTCAACCTGGTGGTTGGGGAGCAGGGGAGGAAGCAGGGGAAATGCGGCACATAATAGGTAGAGAGGTGGTACAGGAATACCTGGCCACACTGGATGAATTCAAGTCTCCAGGGCCAGACGAATTGCATCCTAGGATATTAAAAGAACTGGCAGAGGTCATTTCGGAACCGCTTGCTATAATCTTTGAGAGATCTTGGAGGACAGGAGAAGTTCCAGCAGACTGGAGGAGGGCAAATGTTGTCCCCATCTTCAAGCAGGGAAAAAAAGGACTCAAATAATTATCGCCCAGTCAGCCTGACGTCAGTACCCGGAAAGATCCTGGAGCAGATCATTAAGCAGTCAGTTTCTAATCACTTAGAAAGCAACGCGGTAATCACGAGAAGTCAACATGGATTTCTCAAAAATAAGTCATGCCAGACTAATCTTATCTCTTTCTATGATAGAGTTACTAGCTTGATAGATGAAGAGAATGCTGTGGATGTAGCGTATCTCAATTTCAGTAAGGCCTTTGACAAAGTTCCCCATGACATTCTTGCAAAGAAGCTAGTAAAATGTGGGCTGGACAGAGCTACTGTCAGGTGGATCTGTAACTGGTTGGCTGACCGTTCCCAAAGGATGATCACCAATGGCTGCTTTCCATCCTGGAGAGAAGTGACTAGCGGGGTGCCACAGGGTTGTGTCCTGGGCCCAGTGCTGTTCAATATCTTCATCAACGACTTGGATGAAGGAATAGAGGGCATGCTCATCAAATTTGCAGATGACACCAAATTGGGAGGGGTTGCTAATACGCCAGAGGACAGGATCAAAATTCAAAATGACCTGGTCAAATTGGAGAGCTGGGCCAAGGCTAACAAAATGAAATTCAACAGAGAGAAGTGTAAGGTCCTACACTTAGGTAGAAAAAATGGAATGCAGAAATATAGGATGGGGGACACGTGGCTGGATGGCAGTACGTGTGAAAGGGATCTAGGAGTCCTAATAGACCACAAGCTGAACATGAGTCAGCAGTGTGATGCGGCAGCCAAGGAAGCCAATGCAATTCTCGGCTGCATCAATAGGAGTACGGTGTCTAGATCGAGGGAGGTACTGGTACCACTCTACTCTGCTTTGGTTAGACCTCATCTTGAATACTGTGTCCAGTTCTGGGCACCCCAATTCAAGAAGGACATGGTCAGGGTGGAGCAGGTCCAGAGGAGGGCGACCAAAATAGTGAGGGGCCTGGAAGCCAAGCCCTATGAGGATAGACTTAGAGAGCTGGGTATGTTTAGTCTGCAGAAGAGAAGGTTAAGAGGGGACATGATAGCCATGTTTAAATATTTGAAGGGATGCCATGTAGAGGAGGGAGAGGGCTTGTTTTCTGCCGCTCCAGAGACCAGGACAAGGAGCAATGGATTCAAGCTGCAGGAAAGGAGATTCCAGCTGAACCTCAGGAAGAACTTCCTGACGGTCAGGGCTGTCCGGCAGTGGAATGTGCTGCCTCGGAGTGTGGTGGAGTCTCCTTCTTTGGAGGTTTTTAAGCAGAGGCTGGATGGTCATCTGTCGGGAGTGCTTTGAGGGTGTTCCTGCATGGCAGGGGGTTGGACTGGATGGCCCGTGTGGTCTCTTCCAACTCTACATTTCTGTGATTCTGTGATTCTATAACCCAGTATCCTTTCCAGGATGCTTTGGATGCTTTGATCCTGTAATATGTGACATCAGTTTATGAAGTAGCAGTTGCAAAATATTCATAGTGCTAATATATTGCTAGTGCTAATATGTATCTGCTTCCAATTGAGACTAGTAACAATGCATATGGTTGTAGCATTTAAAATATCAATAGGGTCTGAATGAGCAATTGCTCTGTGTTCAATGTCATCTTGCAGTGGCCATTTGGAAGGGAAGATCAGAAGTGGGAAAAACAGTGAAAGAACTAGAAAGTGTTACGGGAACCCTTAAGATGCGACTCGTTCTTCCTCCCATGATGAAAAGTATATAAATAATTTTAAGTCTGGGAAGGGGCTGGAGCTGGTGGGGTGACTTGATAAGTTAGATTTTAACCAATCTTTGGCCATTTCTGCGCTAGGCTGCTGAAAGTGGAATAAGAGCACTATGACAGGCTACTGTGGAAATGGCCTTTGATATACACATCAAAATTAATACAGAAAGCTATAAAACTTGTAACCAACTCTGATACTGTAATCTCAGCAACATTTTGGTAACGCTGCGGTGTGTCTTGCTTTTCCGAAATAAATACTTCTGTTTTGAAACTCTGCACAAAGTTCATCAGAGCAAGTTAGCCAGATTACAACAATCCTTCCTCCACGTGTGGATAGCCAGATAATTCCCTCTACTTCCAGTAAAAAAGACACAAAGAATGCAATATGGCTTTCCCCTTGGTGTCCTTCCCCAGCACTTGGTATCACAGCAATTAACCTTGAAGAGGAGCGGGAATGAAATGCTTGCGGGAGACACGCCTACAATGATAATATTAATCTATGCATGATTGTGAGTTGTGGTAGAGAAAGTGAGTGGGAATAGTATTTCCCTTACCTCATCCACCAAGTACCAGGGTGGAACGCCTCTTCCTAAGGCGAGGCTGCAGGCCTGAATCACAGAGACTCAGAGAGCAGAACTGGCACTTTGCTGGCATGTTTATTATGCTTCTTGGAACAAACAATTCTCTCTCCTTCTCACTGTACGTGTGGGTGTGCATATGTGGACATGAAATGTGGGTAACATGGGACCCATAGGCCTCCTGTACAGTCTTCAAGTGCAAGCTGTAACTCAGTCAACAGAGGCCATTTCCGCACTAGACTGTTATAGCGCTATTATTCCTATTCAACATCTTATGGAATCCTGGGGTTTGCAGTTTAGGGAGAGGCTTTTAGAAAATTTGGTACCAGAGGCAGAAACGGCATGAGAAGAACAATTATAGGTTCCTACACTACAGAAAAGAAGAGCAGTTCAACACCTTTTAGCAAATTTTTATCAAAAACTAACCATATGCACACAGGAAATGAAATAACCATGTCCAGAAAGCCTTAGACAAATAAACAAAAAAGGTGTGGACCTTCTTGGTGATTTCCAAAATGCATCTAGGAATAAGATTCTTTTTTTCTTTCCTTTTACCGTATTCTACTTTTCTTCTGATTTCCATTTCAGTGGGCAAAATGCTTCTTTAACATGCTGGGATGGAAGGAGCTGTTGAGGAAGGCTTATCTGCTTCCTCTCCGTTTTGCACGTCATAGTCAGGGATTCTGAAGGCAGCTGCTGTTTACCTCACCTGTCGTAGGCAGACATATATAGACAGACATATACAGTATTACTGATTAGAGTTGAATCCTGTTCTTTCCCAGATCAAGCTTTATTAGAGTGGTTTTTAACCTTTTTTTAAAACAAATATATACTTATTTTTTTGCCGGGGACCTCCAAGACTTAATTCAAGATTTAACTATTCAAATCGAGATTTAAATATTCAAATATTTACTTAAATGTTCAAATATTTATTTATTTATTTGGAGACTAGGATTCAAATCCCCGCTCAGACACTGGGTGACCTTGGGCAAGTCATATTTTCTCAGCCTCAGAGGACAGGAAAAGCAAAGCCCCTCTGAACAAATCTTGGGGGGGCGGGGGGGGGAGAAAAAAGAAACCTGGGATTGCTTCACTTTAGAGCTGCTACAAATCAGAAGTGACCTGAAGGTACACAACGACAAGGTGCTGCTGACAGAAGGAGGCTCTTTCTAGCCGTCATGTCTCTCCCCTTTGGAAACTGACTTATGGTGAAACATAGGCGAACCTATCATGGGGGTTTTCTTGGCAAGATTTGATGCCTTTGCCTTTCTCTGAGGCTGAGAGAATGTGATTTGCCTGAGGTCAGCCAGAGGGTTTCCATGGCTGAGTGGAGATTCAGACCCTGGTTTCCAGAGTCTTAGCTTACAAACAAGGGAGCAGTTTCAGCACACCCCCACACACACGCCTTGCTGCTACATCCCTATTGCTGCTGTTGTGCAGACCCCCCCCAGGTCCCCAGACCCAGTAATGCAGATTCCCCACTTCTGAAAAATCTTCCTGCCTCAGGAAGGGGGAATAAGGATTCTATTCCCCACTTCCAAAGCTGAAGGTGACAAAATTGCAAATGTGGAGGGCTGACTCTGCTTAAATTGTTAAAACTGACTTTATTCAACTCTGTCCAGAAATTCTGGAATACAGATTGGGGTATAAAGTTGGCTTCCAGACTTGAGACTTGACTTGAAAGTATCTTCAAGGACTCGAGACTTGACTTGGAGTAAAAGACATCACTGCCCAGACCCCATGTTAAGAGCCATTGAGTTCATGTGTTATTTACTATAGGCACACTTCTGCAACCTGTATACTGTAAGACAGCTTTCCCGGCCTTCCTTCCGTGTCTTCTTAATGCCAACACTGCTTTAAAAAAAAAACAACCCAAACACTTCCAGCTAGAAAGAGGATGAGGAAGAAAGAGGCTTGAGCCATAAAAGACTTTATAAAAGGAAGCTTCTTTGCTTTATTAACCGAGGTATGCCTTTGTTCTCTTGTTGCCTGTGCATTTCGTATTTGGGTTGGAAAGAGGCTTTTTATTTTTTTAACTGAATAAGGAAGAAACTGGAAAAGAGAAATATGCCCATTCAAGTCCAGGGCTTTGAGCCTCTTTGAGCCTCTTCAAAGTCTAGAAGCTTATTCAACCATCTTAAACAGAGGTTGGATGGCCATCTGTTGGGAATGCTTTGAAGGTATATTCTCGCATGGCAGGGAGTTGGACTGGATGGCCCATGTAGTCACTTCCAGCTCTACGATTCTATGATCTTCACGTTGAATTGGAGTTCCCACTTCTTTTCTTTCCCCTGAAAAACTCCTAATCTGTAACAGCTCCATGGAAGGCAGGCAAAATTTGGTCCCCTCCTTTCTGTGCTACAAAGAGACGTGACTGCTGAATTTACCTGGCCCAAATGGTAAAGAATTGTTCCAGTTTGCTTTGGAAGAACTGACCAACATTTGCTGACGTCCTCATAGTCAGGATGGAAAGAATGTGATGATGAAAAATACCCCATACAGGAGGAAGCAAAATTGAAATTAATTATCCCTAATTAAGATGATGGATTCCCCTGGGCCAAAGGTGAGATCTGGCCAAAGATGAAATTTTGAACACAGAAAAAGAGAGATGTAAAGCTTCAGTCCTTCCATTGCTGCAGACAAAAATCAGTTATCACAACAATTTTCTCCCTGCTTCCTGAAAATACTGAGCATTTTACACTGTGTTGTTGTTGTTGTGTGTTTTCATACACTATTGGCTATTATTTACTGTTCAGCACATCCTTTGGGGGCATTAGTCTTTACAGAAATATACATCTTGGGGCAGAAAACAGCTGTTTTGTGCAGGAAGGAGTGATTTTAACACGGAAACCATGTTTTCTGCACAAAAAGCTTTATTTCCTGCATAAAGGTCCTGTTTTCTGTGCAGCAAATGTATATTCGGGGGTTGGGGAGGTATATTTCTGCACAAATTTCCCTGAAAGTAGCCCTGGATGGAGCAGAATCTTGGGTCTATCAATTCTATATTTGACCAGATTTCTTTACCGCCAGAACATAGTTTTTTTTTTAAACCTGCTGTTCAAATATTGACGAATATGCTCTCGAACAGTACAAAAGAGTGAGGAGCGCAGCAAGCAAGTGAAGGGGTGGAAAATAAGCACGCTCGCACAAAGTTGTATACAGCAGGGCGGGCACTGCCTCTTTAAAATACACCCCAGGAAGTTTCTTTTCCACCAAATATATAATTAGCTTGTGGCACTTAAGGGCCAGTCGGGTTATTTAGAGGGTAAAATCATACGGAGTGTGTTTGTGTTTTTAAGTGGAAAAGGAAGATAGGCGGAGAAAGGGGTCAAGGGGTGAGGTAACGAGCCGCAGGGTCTGATAGTATTCCTGATTTGCTGTCAGCAAGCAACTGATGAATCAAAAGAGGTATTTTAGCTGTTTTTCCAACGTAGGTTTTTGTTGTTTTTTTTTGAAGCCAGGCAATGAACTCAATTTTGTCCAACCTAGTGCTCTTTAGATCTTTTATACAGTAGGCAGGGAAAATGGGAGGAGGAAAATAGGGGCAAGGCATGGGCATGCCTTGCAAATAATCAAATTGTAAAGGTCAAACCCACAAATGTGGGAGGAGGACTGTAGGTTTGACATACAACCCCTTTAACATAGGGGTAGGCAGAGTGTGGCCCACAAATTGCACACAGCCCCCTAGGGCCATGTAACATCACAAATAAACATTTTTCCAAACCTGAAGGGGACTTGCAGCCACTATAGGCATACAGTAGCCCAGTGTATAATGCAAGGGATCTGTTCTGGCATCCAGTGCAGTATGCAGTTTTTGTGTACAATGCGGAACCCTTTGTTTTACCCAAAATGAATAAGGTGTCATGACCCATCCTAGGATCCAGACAGGACCCTTCCCAACAGCCACTACACAGAGACACGAGAGGGACAATACGAAAAGGGGGAGCCCAGGAGTCTCGGAGTGTTTATATAGTAAAGACTCATTAATGAGGCAAACAGCTGGAAGAGGCTCTCAGCCTATACACCAGGCTCTCAGCCTATACATATGCGGCAGCCAAGAAAGCCAACATGATTCTTGGTTGCATCAATAGAAGTATGATGTCTAAATCAAGGGAAGTAATAGTGCCACTCTATTCTGCTTTGGTTAGACCTCATCTGGAATCCTGTGTCTAGTTCTGGGCACCTCATCTCAAGAAGGATATCGACAAGCTGAGGGGAGTGACCAAAATGATGAAGGGTCTGGACGCCATGCCCTATGAGGAGCGGATTAAGGAGCTGGATATGTTTAGTGTGCAGAAGGGAAAGTTCAGAGCGAACATGATAGTCATATTTAAATATTTGAAGGGATGTCATGTCAAGGAGGGAGCGGCCTTGTTTTCCACTGCTCCAGAGACTAGGATGAGAAGCAATCGATTCTAACTGCAGGGAAAGAGATTCCACCTGAACCTCAGGAAGAACTGCCTGATGGTCAGAGCTGTCCAGCAGTGGATAATGCTTTCTCAGTGGAGTGTAGTGGAGTCTCCTTCTTTGGAGGTTTTTAAGCAGAGGCTGGATGGCCATCCATCAGGAGTGCTTTGATGTGGGTTCCTGCATGGCAGAATGGGCTTGGACTGGATGGCCCCTGGGGTCTCTTCCAACTCTAGGATTCTATGATTCTATAAGAGAGACCATAATGGGGGGAAGCTGCTGCAGTCAACCATTCCTGTCAGTGGAAGAAACTTGGCTTATATTTAGATTCCTTGCTCGTGCTCCCAGAAACCTGTACCTTTTCCTTGAGTACGGACTTCGCTGCTGGACTGTCGCTCTGGATTTACTGTTGACTTGCACTGCAAAATAATGATGGCAAATGGTTAACAAACTGTTCCAAACTTTGCTCATGGACGCTGACAAAAATAATTAGAGAGCTGTAAGAATTGGCTAGCTGCTGGCACAGGACATGAGGAGGGCACTGTGGCTGCCGAAAACTGTACCCAACAGCACCAGATACCGTGAGCAGCACTCCGCGACCAGCACGAAGCAGCAGCACCCAGGAGTGGCAGCTACCACGAGAAGAGGTAACTCCAGTAAGATACCGCAAGCAGTTCATGCAGAGCTGGGAGCTAGCGTAGAACTGAAACCATGTAAAACGAACTTGCATTAAATGCAGGCCTACTTTACTACAAACTCCATCAATCTAGCTAATTGGCTAGGAATTATGTGAGTTGTTTTAAGATCGCAACTGCTCAGTTATCCTGCCCCCCCGCTTGCCCTCTTCTGCGGCCAAACTCTTTGGCCAAAATAAGGGACAGGAATTGTGTGGCTGTCAAAAGTGTAACTCAGACCTTCTAACCTTTCGCAGATGAAAACTGGGCCACATGTAGCCAAGCAACATCAGAGTGTGGTCGAGGTGGAAAAAGTTATTAAGGAGGAAGGACACACCAGCTAGGAGGGGCTGCCACAGTTTGCTTTTACCTAAGCCGACTGGGAAGGACAAGATTCTACTCTCCCCTTTCTCTGCTAAATTAATTGATGGCAAACTATTTTTGCACTCCCTTTGCAGCAATTGATGCAAGCAGAGGGCAGAGGAGGAAAGTTTAAGGAGGAACCAGAAACTAGCACATTTTAAAAGCAGCTGAACAAGTGGGGACAACCAAGGATTAAAAACAGGACTCTCTCTCCCAAATTGGGACAGTTGCATGCTGTAACTCCCAGCATCCTCCACCATCAGCTCTGTGGCCTGCGATTGATCGGAGTTGCAGCCCAACAACATCTGGAAGGCTGCACAATTCCTACCCTCTGGCCTAAATCCAACTCTAAATCCTAGGTAAACCAGATCCATTGAGTCACTGAATCTTCCACAAGTATTCACTTCCCAAGTGATTCAGTGGATCTACTCTAGGGCCATTTCTGCACTAGACTGTTATAGTGCTATGATTCCATTTTCAACATCCTATGGAATCCCTAGACTGCAACCCCCAGGATTCCATAGGATGTTGAAAGTGGAAAGTGGCACCATAACAGTCTAGTGCAGACTGATTCTAACTGAGATCAGCTGCTGGATCTGAGCCACCGTGATAGGGAGGGGCAGTTCAATCTCTCCTTCTCTTGCGGGGGGGTGTTATGATACTGGGAGAAAGGGAGGCTTCCCTTTATTTCTAAGCTGTTTTCCTAGAACCTGTCAAAGAAAGGACTGGTATTGGTCTTGACACATGCTATTTCCATGTGTGAAATGTAGAGCAACCTGTTTACGCTGCCCTTTTCCCAGTACCATGGCCCTGATCCAAGTCTCATATGTACATTCGAAACTGCACTCCTAAATTCATTTGCCAAAGAATAAGTGCTGCTGAACTCAATGAGGTTTATATCTACCTCTGCATGCACAGGATCATGATCTTTTAGGGTGGATGCGAGTCCCACCTTACAGCTAAAACTCTTGGAAGTGTTGTTGGATCAAAGCAAGATTTAAAGAAAAAGAAGTCTGAGGATGAATTTATCCTGTCTGCTACATCCCTAAGAGCCATCACGGTGTAGTGGGTTGCAGTACAGTCATCCCTCCACCTTCGCTAGGGTTAGGGGCACAGGACCCCTGTGAAAGTGGAAAAACCATAAACAACTCTAGGCCCTCCCAAACCATATTTAACACACACACAAAGTCTGATCATCACCATATTCAACCCACCGTGGATTCATTTGAGGCATCACGGCTTCTCTACTGCTACTGCTGCCCCGCATCATTTTTAACAGGGACTTACAAGCCTTGTTCGCAGTTTCACAGTCTCATGAGACTCGCAGTCCCTATTAAAATGGCACAGGAAAGCAGCAGAGGTGACAGCAAATAATCCATGAATAATAAAATCTGCAAAAGTGAAATCTGCAAATGTGGGGGGCGAACTATACTTTGAATTCAGCAGTTTGAGTAAACTGAAGACAAAGGGAGAAGGAGAGAGAAACTGGGACATTTTAAAAGCACCTAAGAAAGTGGAAGGGCAGAAGATTAGCTGGGACTGTCCCTGGCAAACTGAAACATGCAAATGCCCATAACGTACTCCCAAGACAAAGAAATGTGGAAGTAATCCATCAAAGACCCAGGAGATGTAGTGGTTTGGGTGCTGCCCTACAACCATAGAGACCAGGGTTCAATTCCCCACCCACCCACGAACACCCACTGGGTCACCGTGAGCGTGTCACACACTTTTAGCCCCAGAAAACCCAACGATAGCTTTGCCTTAGGGTTGCCGTAAGTCAAAAACGACTGATGAAGATGCCACTGGTAGTGTCTGCCATGGCTCAATATTAATAACGTGAGCCCTGCACTTTCGCAGGAGTTAGTCACGCCAGATCCCAAGGAAAGTGGAAGAAAATGCAAACAAAACATATTTTTTCTGTGGTGAGGGCAAATAGAGGCAATTTCTGCACTAGACTGTTCTAGTGCTATTATTCCACTTTCAACATCCTATGGAATCCTGGGGTTTGCAGTTTCAGGAGGGGCCTTTGAGTTTAGGGGGGCCTCTGTCTAAATTGCAAACCCCAGGATTCCATAAGGTGTTAGAAGTGGAATAAGAGCACTACAACAGTAGTGTGGAAATGGCCAGAGTAAGAATTTTTTAAAAAATAAATAAATAAAATGAAATAACTCAAGAATAATCAAACCTGCAAGTGTGGAACCTGCAAAAGTGAAAGGTCCTCAGTATTATTGTTTTTGTTCTCATACTTGTCCACTCTACACGGTTCTCCTCTCCTTGCTGCTCCCCAGAGCAACCCTATAAGGTAGGTTTTTGAGAAGCAGTGGCAGTGGCGAAGCTTGGAGTGTGTGGAAGGGGGGCGTGCGGTGTGGCCACAGCACATGGGGCGTGGCCACTATGCACAAGGGCATGGCCGTGGTGCATGGGGGCATGGCCAGGGCACAGAGGGCATGGCTACAGGCCTGGACACCCCAAAAACATTGCCGCCTGGGACAAACCATCTCCCCCGCCCCCACATCCCTACGCGACTGAGCAGTGGGAGCACATAGTCACGTGTGAAATTCTGTGGCTAAACAGAGATTTGAAACTAGGCCTCTCTGTTCCAAGTCCAGCACTTTAAACCTTATTCTATTCAAGTACTGGTTCTCTCCAATCTGTTGTAACTATATAAAGTTGTATGAACTTTCAAGCATAGTGGGGAGAAAAAAAAAGAGCAACAATTAACGAGTCTGATTTGTCTTATTGGAATGCAAATTAAAGTAATTTGCATAATCAGAGCAATTTGCATGATTTGCAAATTAGGTGTCTGGATTCAAGGAAATGGAATACAGCAAAATCATTGGAGGGCTGCACCCCCTGCTGTGCCCCTATGCTTGAAACTTTTTTTTGCTTAAAACTTCCCCTCTGATTTGTGTTTATGCCCCAGTACCTCAATGCTTATGTGGGGTACCAATAGCACCAGGTTTTGTGGGGGACTCTGGCCTGTATTGGGCCTATGAAGTAAACGGAAGTGACTTCTATTTTACTTCCTCGTTAAAGAAAGGCTCTCTAGGAATTAAAGCACTGTTGGGGGGAGGGCACAGGGTGAAATTTATTGTTTTAATGGGAGGCCTTCAGGGTCTCAAAAATAGCCTAGGGATGTTAACTTGCCCATCTCCTGATACATAAAATTAAAAGAGAGCAGGGACCTGGAGGTTGACACCCGGCCCAACACCACTCAGAGTTAATTTGCATTAGGTATTTTTTTTTATACAGGAAGATATCAAGAACATTTGTAATATTCATCCAGACACTGCAGCATTTGTGATCCATACAGTCCGCTCATGTGTGTTTTACAAGCTGGTGTTACGAAAGAGGAAGCCCTCCAGTCAACTGGTTTTTAGGTTAAATATTTGTTGTACCTTGAAGGCTATTTGAGGCGGCAAGTTCCTGTGATCCGTTTATGTGAAGTCTTTGATTCTGTTTTAGCAGCACCTGCTAAGGTGCACCTGCAAGCGTATAGGGTTACCTGGGGTCCATTCACACTACATAATTACATAGGCTGTTTCTGCACTAGACTGTTTTAGTGCTATTATTCCACTTTCAACACCCTACAGAATCCTGGGGTTTGCGGTTTAGGAAGGGGCCTCAAAGGCAAACCCCAGGATTCCATAGGATGTTGAAAGTGGAATAATAGCATTAGAGCAGGCTAGTGCAGAAATGGATGAAGTTTGGCATTACTCCCAGTAGGGGACCTGAGACAGCTCACAGTGTAACTCTATGGATATCATATTTTAACACTGGAAGATTTGGGAAATGACTGGGGAAGAAGAGAATGCAAGCAACATTTTCCCTCCCTTCATCCTTAGGCCCCAGCCTACAAAGAACTGGAGTTGCGCCATTTATAATCTGGCCCTGACAGCCACTATACATGGAATAGCTGTGATCTACATTGGTGGGAGGTCTACCCGCAACCTCAGTTCTTCAAAGTAGGGGTGTGTGTGCACATAAACACTGAGTGATTTAGACACCCACACCCACTAAAAGAGAAGGACTGGATTGATTGATCTGTCAATAGATCACCCATTGACCCCACAGGTCACATTTCACTGTCCAGAGGTGAATGATGAAACAACAAAACATTCTTTAATCAGACAACCGTTGGAGGAAAGAGAGAAGAAGAAAAGAAAAGCTTGTGCCGTGATGAAGCCGTTAGTCTTTTCAGGCACCATGACGAGATTCAAAGCCATTCTTACAAGACAGTCAGAAACTGGGAGTAAATGAGATGGCGGGCCAATTCATGTTCCCTGCCCTCCCTCTGTTAATTGCCCTGGTTTCTGATTACTTTTCTGCCAAGCATCTCCTAATGAGCAACGTTCCAAGAAGACAGGATGCCAGACTGGAACCGTCAGAGAAAGAGTGGCCCACCCTGGAAGTGACTTGGCAGTGCAGCTCTGCGTCACCGGGACTCGGAGGCATGATGTTCCACGCCCAGCCCTATAGTTTTAGGCTCAGGCAGGTCACTTTCCCCATCTGTCTCTGTGCCTCGGTTTCTCACCTGTAAAACAAGGGGGCTTTCCGCACTACACTGTTACAGTGCTATTATTCCACTTTCAACATCCTATGAAATCCTGGGGTTTGCCTTTGAGGCCCCTCCCTAAACCGCAAAGGTACATTTGCAGTGGGATTTGCAGTTTCGGGAGGGACAAGAGGCAAACCCCAGGATTCCATAGGATGTTGAAAGTGGAATAATAGCACTATAACGGTGTAGTGTGGAAATGGCCAAGGACAGCCAACATACCTGAGCATGAAATGCACTGAGCTCTCATCCAAAAGTTGTGAGATCGAACCCTAGAAGGCTCATGACAATAACTAGGTGGATGTGTGTCACTCACTTCCAATTTCTGACTGCGCACACACGCCCACAGTTACACAAACATCTCTTCCTCCTTTATCAGCTTCTTTGCAGGCTGGGACTCAAGGCAAATTTAGAAAGGCTGAAACGGGCCTAGCTTTAAAATTAATATTGTATCAAAATTAAAAATGTAATTACACTCAGCCGTACACATTCGCAGATATTACTTGCACGGATTTGCCTGAAAATCTAGAAGCTCCGCAAAAGCGGAAAAATCACAAATATGAAAATGTGCGTGTGTGACTCTGTGGGAAGAGGGCCGAGGCATGGTGGGGACAGTGGGCACCCAGGGTCCAAACCAGGTCAGAGAAAGGAGAGGGGGTGGGTTGGCAGTTTAGCCTTTGAGGCCCCTCCCTAAACTGCAAACCCCAATATTCCATAGGATGTTGAAAGTGGAAGAAAGCATTATAACAGTATAGTGCAGAAATGGCCTTAGTTCCAAGTGGACATAGCTATAAAGGTGCTTACCCTCTATATCCAAAATTCAGAGGGGAGCCATCTGTCTGTTTATAACCCAGATAGTGAAAAGGAAGATACAAGTAGTTTGCAGTAACCCCAAAGTATCTGTTGCAAAGGTATAAACATACTTATTTTGTACTTTTGAAGAAATAACCTACCCCTAAACACAGGGAAATAACTAGGGAGGCAGAATTCCCAAAGCATACGGTGTCCAGTGTTCGTCTAGTCACAAAGGAATAATGACTATATTGGAGGAGGGACTGAGCAGGGGATGGAACAGCACAGAGTCCTGGAAAAGGGCTCAGGCTGCCGGCTGGCATCCTGATCAGTGGACAACAAACTGCAACATTTTGTTGCAGATCATGCTTCTAAAATGAGTGCCATTTTTAAAATGTTACTATGTGTCATCTTGGAATTTTATGGCCAAAAAAAGGATAGCGGATATTTATATGTATTCATCTTCTGCAACAATTTACAATATTCCGCTGTTTGCAGAATGACTTAACAAAGATTTCAAGTTACATAATAATGCTCATCGGAGTAAATTAGTCCTGTAAGTCATCCTTGGGAACGCACAGGTCTTATTTTGCCAATGGCTCATAAAGGATATCTAATTGTGAACACCGGGACCACATCTTTGTCTTTCTCAACTCTTTGGTACAGTTCAATAATCCTGACATTTCTGTACATGAATATAATTTATATTCCCACTCTGCTATCAAATGGAGTCGATTGCAATCCCTGGTGCCTATTGCAGCTTATCCCAGTAGCTGTGGTTGAAATGGGTTCTTGATGATTATTTGGTATATCTTTCATAAAAGCTAACAGAAACATCAATGGCTCTAAAGGTAGTTTTGCAGCCCTGGGATTTCTTCAAGGATACAGTTCCAATCCACAATTCATTTGCAACTAGGTACATCCAACACTGATGGGAATAATTCTCTGCTCCTAAGCAGACGTGGATGAAGGTGCCATGTTGTTTTGTTTTCAAGTCATTTCTGACTTATGATAACCCTAAGGCAAACCTATCATGAGGTTTGCCTGAAAATCATCCAAATCAATCCATGGGAGTTTTTTTAGCTGAAGGAGTTTGTGGTAAATAAATGGGGTAATATCAGCCAATGTAGTGTTTTGGCACCGGATTACGGCTCTGGCGAGAAGGGTCCGATTTCCTGCTCCGCCACGGCAACCCACTGGGTGACCCTGGATGCATCACACACTCTCAGCCCCAGAAAACTCCATGATAGGTTCGCCTTAGGGTCACCATAAGTCAGAAATGTATTGAAGGCACACAGCAACAACAAGCACAGAAGTACTATTTCTTGCTCAGAAAAGGCTGTTTTCTGCACATTAAGTGAAGTAACTGGAGGTTGTGCAAAAATCACGTGGTTGTTTTGCGCAGAAAACAGCCAGAAATGACCTGAAGCCACACAACAACAAAACAGAGCGATTATTTTATACATATAAAAGTAGTTCAAACTTTATATAATTAAAATAATAGACAGATGATTATTAGGGCATGGATATATCAACAGAATTTTGAGGAAGTACGATGAGCTTTTATCAGTTCCTGTTATCTAAGGGGTGGGAAGTCAAGCCTGTGACCTATTTATCCCTTCTGAATTGTTTTAGTTGTTATAGTTAGGGTGTTAGTTTAGTTAGTTTGTTGTTTAGATTGTCTTGGTGTGCTTTGTTTCTTATTATGTTGTTTCATATTAGATAAATGTGTTTAATAACAAAAAATACTATATTTTCACAGGAAAAAAACCCAGGATTATTTGGCCTCTCTTTCCATCTATATAAGAGAAGCTTTCCTCCTCTCATATATGCCAGCCCTGTAAAGGGACATGTTTTATGGCCCTCAAAGACCATTTCTGCCCTACACTCTTATAGTGCTACTAGCGTGCTACCTGTCGTTGCCCGGGACTTTATTTTCTCATAGGTAATAGTTGTTAGAAAGATTTAAGATTCTGTGTCCGTAATTCCCCCGACTGTCTTGTCCAGTACCTCTAACTTTCCCCCATATTCTTCAACCCAATCTGTATTCAGTGTTATTAACATACAGAGGTTGGGTTCCTGAGGGAATACACTGCCCTCCTCCTTGCTGCTAGGCCTCATCTCCATAGTAACTGGCCATGCCCAAGAGCTCCCTGGGTGGGAATTCTAAAAGCCCCCCCCAACTGAAAACCCCAGGATTCCATAGAATCGTCTTATGCAGCCAATCATATGAAGTCTTCGCCTGACACAGCCAATCACGTAAGGTCTTTGCCTGACACAGACAAATTTTGACTTTTATGTATCAGACTAGCATATATACCCGGTGTTGCCTGGGATTTTGTTTTCTCATAGGTAATTCTTGTTAGAAATACCTTAGGAATTACCTTACCTTGCCTTTGGAAATAGATGCAGTTGAAATACACAGATTTGAGATCCTGTGTCTTTAATTCCCCAAATTGTCTTGTCCAGTGGCTGTCTGTAAGTTTTCCCACACTCCCCAATCCAATCTATATTCAGCGTTATTAACATACAGTTTGGGTTCATAAGGGAATACACTGTCCTCCTTTTTGCTGCAAGGTCTCGTCTCCATAGCAACTGGCCTGAACCCTCTGGCTAATTCTAAAGGCCCCTCCCTGAACTGCCAACCCCATGGTTCCATAGAGTCTTCACAGCCAGCCAATCATATGAGGCCTTCTTGTCTCACACAGCCAATGGTATGAGGTCTGCCTGACACAGACAAACAAACTCACTCACAAACTGACTTTTATAAAGTAGATTATTCCACTTTCAACATCTTATGGACTCCTGGGATTTGCAGTTTAGGGAGGGGCCTTTAGAATTCCCAGCCAGAGAGCTCTTGGGCCTCAGTAAATTACAAACCGCAGAATTCTATAGGATGTGGAAAGTGGAATATTAGCGGTAGAACAGTGTAGCGCAGAAGCGGCCAAAGAAGGAAGATTATTACAGTAACACTCCCCCGTTGGCCAGACCAGGGCTCGATCCCCCGCTTGGCCCCAGAAACCCCCAGGGTGACCCTGGGCGGGTCACACGCTCTCAGCCCCAGAACACCAGGGGACAGGGTCGCCTTAGGGCCGCCGTAAGTTGGAAACGACTTGAGGAGGCACAACAAAAGCAGCAAGGAACCACCGGGCACCCCTGCGCCCGCCAGCCTTAAAGCCCCGCCTCAGGTATTACTTCCAGGGCCCCCGCAGGCTTGATCCGCGGGAGCTCGCCGAGGACTGCGCCCGCCCTGCCCCTCTGCCCTGCAGCTCTCCCTCGGTCTGTGCCCCAAAGCCTTGGCAGGAGAGCAGCATTACCCCCCGCCCCGAATCTCTCCCAACGGCCTGTATTTTTAAAAAATTTAATTTCCTGGAGGCAGGGCCACGCCTTCCAGCTTGCCCTTCTGCACTACATCTCGGCTCAGTATCGTTGCCCCCCAACACTGCCCCACCTCCATATTTCTGGGGGATTTCCTGGAAGGAGAAGGAAGGCAGGCCGGGGAGGGGGGCGGACCGTGCCGCCCCATCGCTCTCTTTCCCCGTCTGCCCCCGAGGCCCCTGGCACGGCCCCCTTGCCCGCCGGCCCCTCCCTAAACTGCAAACCCCAGGACTGCATAGGAAGTTGAAAGTGGAATCACCGCGCTACAAGAGCGTGGTGCGGAACCGCCCTCCCCGCCCGCCTGCGTGTCGCTCCGGGTCAGAGGCGCGGCGGGCGGGGCGGGAGGCGGGGCGCCGGGGCGGCTACGCCGAGAGGCCCCCGATCCCGAGGAGGAGGAGGAGGAGGAGGAGCCGCGGGCGCCGAGGCGGGCCGGGGGAACCGGCGGCGGCGGCCGGATCTTCGCCGCCCGGGAAGCCCGCCGGGACGCAGCCGCGATGTGGGCGGCCGCGGGGCTGCAGCTCCTCTCGTGGGCCTGCCTGGTTTGCACGCTGGGCATGTTCGGGACCGGCCTGTGAGCGCACGCCGGGGGGGGGGGGAGACGGGCGCGCGCGCGCGTGTGTTGGGGGGCGGGATGTCGGCGGGCGAGGGGGCCGGGCCAGGGGCCCTGGGGGCAGGCGGGGAAAGAGCCGTGGGGCGGCAAGCTCTGTCCCCCTCCCCAGCCTGCCTTCCTTCTCTTTGCAGGAAATCCCCCAGAAATACGGAGGTGGGCAATGTTGGGGGGCAGTGATTTCTGTTAGGGGGCAATGATTTTTCTCATACCAGGGTTTTGGGCTGAGATATAGTGCGGAGGGGCGAGATGGAAGGCGTAGCCCTATAGCCCTGCCTCCAGGAAATGACATTTTTAAAAAATATAGGCTGTTGGGGGAGCTTTGGGGTGAGGGGCGAATAATTCTCTCACGCCAGGGCTTTGGGGCACAGATCGAGGGAGAGATATAGGGCGGACGGGCAGGGTGGGCAGTCCTTCCTGTCTCTGCTTCCAGGAAATCGGGCAAAAAATACATGGCAAGGCATTGGTCACACTTGGCGGAGGCTCCCCATAACAAAGAACGCCCCGTGTGCCACCGCACCTGTTTCCTTGATGGGGCACTGAGTGCCTGTGGTTGTGGGGCAGAAGCCATGGGTCTCGGAAGTCGCACTTGACAAGAACGCAACAGTCCGTGGGGCGGAACAAAAGCAGGGGTCTGCGGGGCTGAGCCCCACAGCTTGGCAGAATTGCTCAAGTGATGACGTGGGGGGCAAGATTGGTCTGGGTTGCTTTCGGTTTCTGCCCCATAACAAGCAATCCTGCCTCACAGCAAGATATTCCGCGTGCCGCCACGTTTCTGTATGTTATGCCATGGGTTGTTACTGCCATGGGTTGCAGACAAAACCATCCTGTGGCCATACATGTATATACTGTCAGAAGCGATGGGGCGCAGCTCTGTGCTTTGGGGCACAAAATATATATCTACAGGGTAGCAGGGCCCAAGTCTATGATTGAAGCAAGAGAGGAGACAGAGGGCTGGAAGTGGGGGTGATCATGAAGAATGGGGATCATTTTTGTGAAGCTGACCAGGGGAGGTGGGTACAGTTGGTAAGGGCACATAGGTATGGGTCAGAGAGCTGGTGGCTCTGTAGAAGGTCAGACTTAGCAACTTAAGGAAAAAGTGGCAAGTTTTACTCAATTTAGATGTTTTGTCGTGAGAAGAATTAAAAACAAAAACATAGATCCCCCCCCCAGAATCCGTTACCCCATATGGCCAGTGGCTGGGGGATTCTGGGAGTTGTAGTCCCCAAAATAATGTTCCCACGCCCTCAAAACAAACAAGGCAAAAAGCCAACGTGATTCTGGGCTGCATCAAAAAGAGGACAGAGCCTAGGTCAACGGAAGTGATGATCCCACTCTCTTCTGCTTTGGTCAGACCCCACCTGGAATCCTGTGTCCAGTTCTGGGCACCGCAGTTCAAGCAGGATATTGTCAAGCTGGAACGTGTCCAGAGGAGGGCAACCAAAATGGCAGAAGGCCTGGAAACCATGAAGCCTTACGAGGAGAGGCTTAGGGAGCTGGGGATGTTTAGCCTGGAGAAGAGAAGCTTTAAGAGGCGACATAATAGCTACGTTTAAATATTTGAAGAGATGTTATATGGAGGATGGAGCAAGGCTGTTTTCTGCTGCTCCAGAGACTAGGACTTGGAGCAGTGGCTTCAAGCTTCAGGAAAAGAGATTCCATCTAAACTTTAGTAAGAATTTCCTGACTTGTAAGAGCAGTTTGAATGTGGAATATACTGCCTCAGTAGAATGTGGTGGAGTCTCCTTCCCTGGAGGTTTTTAAACAGAGGCTGGTTGGCCATCTGTCGGGAACGCTTTGATGGTGTATTCCTGCATGGCAGAACGGGGCTGGACTCACTGGCCCTTGTAGTCTCTTCCAACTCTACAGTTCAATGATTCTAAGTGGTGAAGAACAACAGTTGTGGGGCATAACTGAGCTGAACTGCTTGGAGAGCAAGTTTGTCATAGAAAGCGTGCTGTGTGGCACAGGGCATGGTGCTGAGGTAGAGAAGGCAACTGTTGAGGAAATGATGAATGTGACCTAGGTATGCAGAGTTGCAGGAAGTGTGGTGGAAGCTTGGTGCTGTGACCTTTAGCATTAAATGAATCCCTGACATCAAGGATGTTGTTGCAACAGCAATTTTGAGCTGTCTTCTGGAATAGATCAGGGAGGCCTGTCTGGACGACCATGAAGTGTCTAATTTGTCCTTTCTTTTCTTGCACCCAGGTCTGACCTGAAGCAAATGTCTGTGACCAGAAGCGTGGAAAACATCCAGTTTTTGCCATTTCTCACAACTGATGTCAAGTATGCCAGTGACTTCTTCCAAAGGGTTTGGCATAAGGGCAACATCTCATTTTAAACAAGAATTGCATTCCTCTGAGGCATAGTTCCCCCATTTTAAAGGATCGGAGAAATGCTGTCAACATGATTGCATGTGCAGAAAAACAGTTCCTCCTTCAAAGGCCTCAAAAATAATCTCAGGTCTACGCAGTCTGTGCGGAGCATGATTCTCACCCCTGGCATTTATGTGCCTAATAGTGTATTAGGGGATGCCTTTGCTGCATTCCTTTTTCTTTCTGGTGGGTGAGCAGGCACAAACACAGAAAATTACGCTTTAAATAGTTAGAACCATGACTACCAAACCTTGAGCAAGAGTGTACAAGAAACTCTGCTTAACAATAATAATTGTGCCCCTAATTCTGCAACCTGGATAAAATACAGTTGGCCCTCCAAGTTCTAGGGGCACAAGACCCTTGCAAAAGTGGTAAAATCACAAATATCAAAGTGTGTGTGTGTGTCTGTGGGAAGGGGGCTGAGGCATGGCAGGGGGAATGGGCAGCCAGAGTCCAAACCAAGTCAGGGAAAGGAGAGGAAAAGGGGGTGAGCTGGCTCAGTGCCTCTATACTTCCTCCCTCTCACCCATCTCCTTCCTTGGGTGTGGGGAGGTATTGGGAGAGGATTTGTGGTGCTGAGAACTTGAGGTGGGATACGTCCTTACCTGGTTAGGCGGCGGCTAGTGGAGGAGGAGGAAGAGGAAGAAGACCAGAGGCGGGTTTCTAAAGGTTTGTGTGACCTTATTGGAGCCACCAAGAGGGAAGGTTCCCCCAGAAAAGCACTTAAGGTAGGAGAGCAGGGGTTGGAGAAACTTGCAAATAATCAAATCCATGGAAGTTAAACCTGCAAATGTGGTGGGCCGACTGTATATGCCTTTAGTCTATTTAAATTATGTTTACTGTTTAAAATCGGCTGAATTGATTTTATTGTATGCTGCCGTGGGACTGTATGATGCAGGGTACGATATAAATGTAGAAATAAATGAATAATTAAATAAGGAATAACTGTTGGTTCTGACTCTCTATTGTAATCTTTTCTGTTTTTCCCTCTTTCCTTCAGTAATCTGAGTTGGCTGAGCTACGGGTTCCTGAAGGGCGACTGGACCCTAATTGTTGTCAACGCGGTTGGGGCAGCGCTTCAGTCTCTCTATATCCTTGTCTATTTCTACTTCAGCACAGAGAAGGTGGGTGGGTGGGGAATGTGGCCAAAGCTGTTTAATCTGCAAAAAAGCCCAATTAATCCCACATCCTGTTTCCTACAGTGGCTGTCCGGGTGCCTTCTGGACAGACTTTGGAAAAAGGCCAGGATGGTTGGGGGATTGTGGGAACTGTAGTCCAGAACAGTAACTTTTTCTAACACTATGTGCCAGGAAATCAGGGATGGGTAGGGCTAAGGCAATAGCCCTTCTTCACTGTTTTGCCTCATTTTTAGGTAGATGGCTTCCGAAAATGGAGGTTTCATTGCACTGCCAAACATTAGTAAATCCATTTCTTGCCTTTTTAAAGGCATCTAAATTAGCAACCAACACTGTACCTGGTGATGATGAGTTTCATATGCTAATAGTGCAGTGATCCATCCTCAATCAACTATCTATCACTGGCACTGGATGGCCCCAATTTCTTGTATTATATGTTAGGGAAATGGTCTCTTTCCCCACTTTTTCTGCTTGCTATATAATTTTACATACCTCTGCAGTCAGGCTTCCAACCTTCCAAGTTCTCTCTCCCCCAAATAAAAATCCCCTTAAACATTGTAACTTCTGTAAATGAATTGCTTCAAACCACTTGTGTTGTGCCTTTCTGCTCTTTGAACAATTCTGTGCCCTCCTCGTGGAGTTGGGTTAAGCAGAATTGTCCACCGCCTTTAAATTTGGCAGTGCCAAATTTATTTATTTTGGATTGGGGGACCTTTGGCCCTCCAGATATTTTGAACTAGAAGTGTTACAGCCCTTTACCATTGGCCAGGCTGGATGAGAATGATGGGAGCTCCTGTTTGCAAGTACCTAGATGATGGTGCAGTGATTAGTAGCAGCCAGCATGGGTTTGCTGAGAACAAATCTTGCTGATCTAGTCTTACATTTTTTTTTAATCAGGTCATTGGTTTAGTAGATGGTGGGAATGCTGTAGATATCATTTATCTGGATTTCAGCAAAACATTTGATAAAGCAAAATGTCCCCCATGATATTTTGATTAACTAGCTCATTAAATCTGGTATAGATAGAAACACTGTCAGATGGAGCCATAATTGGTAGGAAAATCATGTTCAAAGAGTCATCATCAGTGGCTGTGCTTCAAACTGGAGGGAGGTCTGAAGCGGAGTGCTGCAGGGTTTTGTCCTGGGACTGACATATATATATTATCAACAACTTAGAGGGTGAATTGGAAGGAATACTGATCAGGTTTGCAGATGACACCAAACTGGGAGGGTTGGCTAGCACACTGGAAGACAGGAACAGAATTCAAAAGGACCTTGATAAACTAGAAAAATGAGCTGGGACCTGTAGAATGCAATTCACAGAGACAAATGCAGAATTCTACATTTAAGCCACAGAAACCCAGTGCACACTTACAGGATGGGAAATACTTGGCTGAGCAGCAGTACATGTGAAAATGACCTTGGGATGATTGTTGATTGTAAATTGAACATGACCCAGCCATGTGATGCTGCAGCAAAGAAGACAAATAATATCTTAGCCTGCATTAATAGAATTGTAGTTTCTCAGACAAGGGAAGTAATAGTCCCATTATATTCTGTGCTAGTCAGTCTCATCTGCAGTACTGCATTCAGTTCTGGGCATCTCATTTTAGGAAGGACAGAGACAAATTGGAGCAGGTTCAGAGAAGGGCAACAAGGATGATAAGAGGTTCGGAGAACAAGATGTATGAGGAAATGTTGAAGGAGCTGGGCATATTCAGCCTGGTAAAGAGAACACTGAGGGGTGACGTGATTGCATTCTTTAAATATCTAAAGGACTGTCACAGAGAAGAGTGGGCAGGCTAGTTCTCTGCTGCCCCAGAGGGCTGGACCAGGTCTAACAATTTTAAGTCACAGGAGGGTAGATTTTAATTGAACATTAGAAGGAACTTCTTGACAATAACTGGTTCAGCAGTGGAATTAATTGCCTAGAGAGGTGGTGAGGTCTCCTTCTCTGGACGTCTTTCAGAAAGAAGCTTGACAGATGGGGATGCTCTAGCTGGATTTCCTATGTTGAGCAGGGGATTGGAGTCTATGGTGTATTGGGCCCCTTCCAATTCTGTGGTACTATGAAAACATCTGGTTGGGCAATGCCTCACCCACCCTTGATTGGTATAAAGATATTACAGTGCCAAAGGGCCAGTGGGCTGTAACGGTTTGTGCATTGGGCCATGACTCTGGAGACTAGGTCCGAATCCTCACTCAGTGATGGAAACCCACTAGGTGACTTTGGGCAATTCACACTCTCTCAGCCTCAGAGGATGGAAAAGGCAACCTTCCTCTGACCAAATTCTGCCAAGAAAACTCAATGGTAGGTTCGCCTTAGGGTCGCCATAAGTTTGAAACGACCTTCCACAACAACAAATTATGATGTTGCTTTCTTTCCAATACTTCTCCTCAATAAATGCTTTCAGGGGTCCTTTTTCCTACTACAGTTACTATGCACTTGTTACATCAGTATGCTAATCCTGTTAAAACATCTACTAGATTGTAGATCTCGCTTTTTTCTCCTTCCCCGTGGCCTTCTGGGGCATTTTGAGTTGTGAAGGGAGGCTTACTGCTGCGTTTCCAAGAGGGGCTAGTTTTCCACAAAGTGATTTCCTTGTTGTGTGACACCTGCCACACTTGCTTATGTGGCACAGTCCCAGGGATCCTGGGCAATGTGCTTTTTAATGAGCAGCTTGTGGGCACACTGGGTCCTGTGTTTCAGAGGCTGTTGACTCAAAAGGGTTGGTGCCTTGAATCAACAACAGACCAGCTCTCCAGTAGGTGATAAATCTTCCAGGATTACAGCCCTGCCCTCTGGCTCACTATCTCTGGGTCATTCCTCGGCCACTGCAGGGTGGTAGCAGAGAGGTTTGGAAGTTCTGGGCACACATGCTTAGAAAATCAACAGTCAGCAACAGCCCAAGGCATCGCATTGCTTGTATTTTTAATAATTTTGCATGTATAATGTTGCATGCACACATACAATAAAGAGCCAGATTGGTGGTGTCCTTTTGAGCGTTGGACTACAACCCTAGAGGCCAGGGTTTGATTCAGCCATGGAAACCCAGTGGGTGACCGTGGGTGTGTCACACACTCTCAGCCCCAGAAAACTGCATGGTAGAGTTGTCCTAAGTCGGAAATGACTTGAAGGCACACAACAACAAAAATATGTAGCATGTTATGTGCATTCCTGCTTTTTGGCATACTGTGAATCAAAAGTTCCTTTTCTTGAGATGAATGAGAGAAAAATCAAGAACTTCACTCCCTTGTTTTTGATTTGGTGGATGCGTTCAGACGTGCCACTAAGTTATGGTTTAGCCTTGCAGGAATAAGCCATACCTTCTTCTGCGCTTTTGTGCTCCTTTTCCTCTTGTCCTTCTCCAGCCCAGCTGTGATGAGAATACTAGACCCCTCTACCTCTGTTTAAGAGCAACCACAGTTTGGCACTTTGTCTAAAGCCCTAAATTGTGATTGCTCTTAACTAGGGTCAGAGGAAACAAGCCACCTTTGTAAACTTTGATTTGACATTTGTTGCTTCCCTCTAGCCATAGCTAGGTAGGTCTGGTTAGGGAAACCATTTGCAGAAAACACTCTGGAGTTTGGTAGTGGAGGAAGTGTCTAGGTATAAAGGGGAGGCCACTTCTGCCCCGGTCCTGTTCATTATGGTTTGGTTCTATCTTCACTTTTGCCATCTCTGTTTGCTTCTGTTTTCACACACCCCTCCCCATTAAACCTCCTGGTTTTTGCAAAGGTAATACAAATAACAATAAGTGTCATCAGTTCCAAATAGCCATCTCTCTTTCTTTGTCCTCATCTAGGGTGCTGTGTTGTTGAAAACCATGGTCTTATTGGCGGCACTCCTGGTCGGCTACTGTTACTTCAGTCTCCTGATTCCAGATGTTTCCATGCGACTGAACCGCCTGGGGCTGTTTTGTAGTCTTTTTACCATCACCATGTACCTCTCACCATTGTCTGACTTGGTAATTCATGTGCTTAGTTATTTATAACATTATCTTACCTGCCTGCTTTTTCAAAGTGCTGATTGAAATTGCATTTCTCCTTGGCCTGTGGTTTGTCTCCTGCAGTTACACTTTTGCATGTGTGTTTCAAAGCAGACCACAGAAGCCCTACCCAAAAGCTGTTTAGATTAGAACAGGAGCACACACTCCAGTTGTTTTGGGAAACAACTCTCATCAAACCCAGCCAGTATAGTCAGTAGTCAGGGATGATGGGAACCGTAGTTCCTCGACATCTGGAAGGCACCAGGTTGCCTGTCTTGAGACTGGAAGCTTAACATGGAGCCAGCATAGTGTAATGTTGTACTAGGACTCTGATCACTTGTGGAAACTCATGCATGACCCTAAGGAAAATCACATTCTCTCAACCATAGAGGAAGGCAATGGCAAATCTCTTCTAAGAAAACTTGCCAAGAAAAACATAGAATAGGCTTGGCATTAAGTCGGAGTCTGTTTGAATGCATATAACAAAAAAGAAACTTCATACAGTTGGCCTTCCACATTTGCTAGGCTTAGGGGTACAGGACATCTGCCAAAGTAGAAAAACTGCAAAGATCAAAATGTGTGTGTGTCTGTGAGAAGAGGCTGAGGTATGGTGGGAAGAGCAGGCACCCAGGGTCCAAACCACGTCAGGGAAAGGGGGTGGGTTGGCATAGCGGCCTTATACTTCCTCTCACCCATCTCCTTCCTTCCCTGTATGTGGGGTGCATCGGGAGAGGGTTTGTGGTGCTGAGAAATCAGGCTGCAATCTGTCCTTAGCTGGCCAGGCAGCAGCTGTGGGTGGAGGAGGAGGAGGACCAGAGGCAGGTCTTTCAAGGGCTGGGCAGCCTGATCAGAGCTGCTGAGAGGGAAGGTTCGCCTGGAAAAGAAGCACTTGAGGTGGGGTGTGTGTGCAGGGGTTGGAGAAACTCACCAGTAATCAGATCCATGGAAGTGAAACCTGCAAATGTGGACGGCTGACTTAAATCTTCATTGATCCTATCTATTTGTTTAACTTTATTGCAAAGATGGGGAATCTTTGGCCCTCCAGATATTTTGAGACCTCAGGTTCCAGAAGCCCGAGTCACTACGGGATTGTGGAAACTGTAGTCCGAAACATCTGGGAGGGCTAGCAGTTTCCGGCTGCTGCTTTACCAGCACAGCATTAACTTGAAGCAAGGACATGAATAATTGATTTATTATATATATTTATTCCACTTCAGACAATTCTTGGCTCACGCCTATGGAAAAAAAGAGAGATAGGCCTTATCTTCAGGCTCTCAGGGCTGAAAAGTAACGGCTCAAAGTGAAAGGGTATGAGGTGAATGGTAAAACAGAGTGGGCAATGGATGGGAGAATTTTTCCTTCCCATACCTCCCCCGTGGGTAGCAGTGGCATGTTGATGTATGCAGAAGTGGCATTACATAACTTCCAGTTTCAAACTGGAACTGGCTGATTTTTCAGCAAGTTTTCTGCTGCTGGGAGGGAAGACCACCAAGTTTTGCAGCAGTTTTGACCCGTTTTGTTTTGCTTTGGAGATGAAAAATCACCCTAATTTTTTTAAATAACATTTTTGGTGTGGGGGCTTTGGGGGACTGTAGAGGGGCTTCAGGGGCCACACTTTGACCACTGCTGGGGCAAAGGAAGGAGGTCAAAATCTTCAGGGCCAGAACAAGGAGGAAATGGTCAAGTGAGTGTTGAAACTGAATTTGAGCCACTCTGGGATCCCCTTGCCAATGTAATAGTTGGCAGCGTGCACACAGGAAGGTTACTGTTGTGTACTCCAACTCCCATCATCCCATGACCAGCATGGGATGCTGGTTGGGTGCTTTGGGGAACTGTAGTCTCAAAAGAAAAATCTTTGTACATCACTTCAGGAGTCCCCATGGGCCGATAGGTGAGAGAGAAATGCTTTATATAAACTCTTATTTAAATTAAGGGTGAACAACTTCAGAGGTAGGCCTGGCACGCCCTTCAGCCCCAACCAGCATCATCAATGGTTGCGGAAGATGTGATTGTCGTCCAGCAACTAGGAGAGAGTTAATCTTCCTTCCCTGTAGCTTAAACAGGGATCGGTGGCTTGTGCTTCTGTGGACGTGAGATGCTGCAGGAATGTTCTACTCCCTTATTTTTGGGCTATAGGCTGTTGGAACTGCATGTTCTTTCTGGCAGGGAGTGGGCTGTGAGCTTTCTTTGTGCCTTTTCCTTCTCTAGCCCAAGCATAGGCCCAGGTTGGCCTTCCCCTCTTCGACTCGGCAAGAGGGTCTGAAATCTCAGCAAGGCCCAGAAGCATGGCTCACGGCTTGAACCAGATATAAAATGGGAGCCCAGGAATAGAGCCAGATACACATCGGCAGCTCAGAGCGGAGCAAGATATACAGCTGACCCTCCACGTTTGTGGGTTTCCCTTTCACGTACTTGATTGTTTGGGAGTTTCTCCAACACCTGCCCCCCACCTCAAATGCTTCTTTTTGGGGGGAACCTTCCCTCTTGGTAGCTCCAATTGGACAGTGCAGCCCTTTAAAAACACGCTTCTGGTCCTCCTCCTCCACCAGCCACGGCCTGGCCAAATAAGGATGGCTCACAGCCTGATTTGTCAGCACCACAAACCCTCTCCTGATGTCCCCCACACACACCCAAGGAAGGAGATGGGTGAGAGAGAGGAAGTATAGGGCCACCATGTCAACCTACCCCCGTTCTGTCTTTCCCTGACTTGGCTTGGATCCTGGCTGCCCACTGTCCTCACCGTGCCTTGGGCACCCATAGACACTCACACACACATTTTGATATTCGCAGTTTTTCCGCTTTTGCGGCAGCCTGTGCCCCTAAGCCTAGTGAACGTGGAGGCAATTTTGAGGCAGAATCAGACACAAAATGGCAACTCAAGGGCAGAGCCAGATGCAAAAGGGAAGCTGGGAGGGTGGAACCTGTCAGTTCCTGCACCCTTGAACTAGATACCGGAACGACCAGGGTGCACAAGTATGAATATACTTTTTTTGAGTTACTACAGACGAAGCATTTTAAACAGACCAACTTGGCAGTGGGAAGGTGGAGAATTCACAATTCTACCTCCCACTCCCAAGTTAGTCCGTAACATCTGGTGGAACCCACTTTTCCCATGGCTGTGCTAAAACATCTCCAGCCACACTAGAATGTTTGTTTTGAAAGACAGACTGTGCAATTGTTAATATTCTTTTTAAATACATAAAAGAGCAAATTTACGATACAATAAGTGATTGCACACATGTGGCCTTCTAGAGGCTGTTGGACTGTGGTTCCCATAAGCCCTTGTGTGCTGGCTAGGGCTGATGGGAAATCCAGTCCAAACAGCGTTTGAAGAGCTACACACTGCTCACCTTTGGTATGTTCCTGTCTAGTGTAGTTGTGTTTGGTTTCTTGGCTTCTCTTCCTCCTCCTTTGTTGCATAACTCTCTCCTGGCTGGCCCCAGTCCGATCCACACCTTGAAAACACCTCTGTAGCTAGGCTGTGCAAAACTTTTGGCTTGTTCCAGCTCATATGTCTGCACTATGTGCCTTTTCCTGTTTAGAGACAAATAAGGTTCCGGAAGCGAGGACTGCTAGGTAACAACTTGGCAAAGCAGTCTTTGTGTTCTTACAATGAAAGGGAAATGATTTTGTTTGTTCCGAAGGAGAGAGAGAGAGAGAGAGTGAACATTTATCATTTTGAGAACAGACTGAATTAAAGAGCTCAGGTAGTTAAAAGAACATATTGGCCTGTTAAGTATATAATGCTCATGCCTGGTCTGGCATTAATGAGGACCAGCAACATGCAGCCAGCTTTCTCTTTTCCCTCCACCCTTCCTCCATGATTGCTGTGGGGAGGAGATCTGAAGTTTAGGAACATTAGAAGCCCTGCTGGATCAGTCTAGAAACCTCAAGTCCAGCGTGCTGCTCTCATAGTGTCAGCCATATGCCCCAACAGGAAGTTCACAAGCCAGCTATGATTTAAGTAATACTTCAGTGCATAGCTATGATGATTAGTGGCCATTTTAAGCATTTGTTGTTATGCGCCTTCGTGCTGACTCTGACCTTATGGCAGCCCTCTTGCAGAGTTTCGCGGGCAAGATTTTTTCAGCAGAGGTTTGCCATTGCTTTCCTTGGAAGTGAAGAGATTGTGACTTGCCCAGAGTCACCAAGGCTGAGTCAGAATCCAGACCTTGGTCCTAATGTAGCCTTCAGACCACTACACCAGGCTGGCTGTCCCAAAGGTGGAGGGCTGACTGTACTTGCAACTTATTTTTTATAGGTAAAGAGGACTAGAATAACATAAAGAGCATTACTCTTGCCCCTTTTGCTTCTAATTTTAATCATTGTTGTCTGAACTCTGAACTACAGTTAATGCAACCAGGTTTATTGTCTGCTAATTGAGACAAGTGTTTGTCCTCTTGTACTCTGTAACAGTGTTGTGTAAACGAATGCTACTGTGTGATCAACATTACCAATTAAACAGGACTAACTTTTTCATCAGCACACCTAACAACAGAGTTAGGAAGGTTACTATCTGATGTATAACTCGCTCACTCTCTTTCTCTTTTTTCTCACACATACACACACATTACAGCAGGCACCCAGGGTCCAAACCAGGTCAGGGAAAGCAGAGGGAAAAGGGGCGGGGAGTGGGCTAGGATCAATATGGTGGCCACATACCTCCTCTCTCTTGCCCATCTTCCTCCTTGGGTATGTGGGAGGCCTCAGGAGAAGATTTTTGGTGCTGAGAAATCAGGGTGTGAGCCGTCCTTAGCTGACCAGGCAGCAGCTGGTGGAGAAGAAAGAAGACCATAGATGGGTTTTTAAAGGGCTACATGGCTGATCAGAGCCATTGAGAGGGAAGGTTCCCCTGGAAAAGAAGTGCCTAATGTGGGGGTGCAAGGGTTGAAGCAACTTGCAAATAATCAAATCTGTCAAAGTCAAACCTGCAAATGTGGAGGGTTGACTGTACTTGCGACTTTTTTAATAGGTGAAGAGGACTAGAATAACATAAAACTAGAAAAATTCTACAGCAAATGCCTCTACTTACAGGAAGCCCCTACCTTTTGACTCCCTGTTATCTGACAACTCACTCTGTTGATGCTTCCAAATTAAGGACAAGCTCCATTAATTTGACAGGGATTCTGCTCTTTCATCAGTTCTTCTTGCCTACAGAAGCTTGCTTGGAACCGCTCACACACGCGAGCTGTTTGCAAAGTGACTTGAGAGGGTGAAAAAGGAGCCAAGCCATCTGAGAAACTTTGCAAGCAGCACATGCATGCAGTCGGTGCCAAGTAGGCCTCTGTTAAGTCCTTCATGCTCCCTATAGGACAGTACATGGAGCCCACTTTTCAACCAATTCCACTTTCTGACAGTGCTCTCGTCCCCAACCTGTCAGATCACTTAGAAAGCAACGTGGTAATCACGAGAAGTCAACATGGATTTCTCAAAAATAAGTCATGCCAGACTAATCTTATCTCTTTTTATGATAGAGTTACTAGCTTGATAGATGAAGGGAATGCTGTGGACGTAGCGTATCTTGATTTCAGTAAGGCCTTTGACAAAGTTCCCCATGACATTCTTGCAAAGAAGCTAGTAAAATGCGGGCTGGACAGGGCTACTGTTAGTTGGATTTGTTATTGGTTGACCGACCGAACCCAAAGGGTGATCACGAATGGCTGCTTTTCATCCTGGAGAGAAGTGACTAGCGGGGTGCCACAGGGTTGTGTCCTGGGCCCAGTGCTGTTCAATATCTTCATCAATGACTTGGATGAAGGAATAGAGGGCATGCTCATCAAATTTGCAGATGACACCAAATTGGGAGGGGTTGCTAATACGCCAGAGGACAGGATCAAAATTCAAAATGACCTGGATAGATTGGAGAGCTGGGCCAAAGCTAACAAAATGAAATTCAACAGAGAGAAGTGTAAGGTCCTGCACTTAGGTAGAAAAAATGGAATACAGAAATATAGGATGGAGGACACGTGGCTGGATAGCAATACGTGTGAAAGGGATCTGGGAGTCTTAATAGACCACAAGCTGAACATGAGTCAGCAGTGTGATGCGGCAGCCAAGAAAGCCAATGCAATTCTCGGCTGCATCAATAGGAGTATGGTGTCTAGATCGAGGGAGGTACTGGTACCACTCTACTCTGCTTTGGTTAGACCTCATCTTGAATCCTGTGTCCAGTTCTGGGCACCCCAATTCAAGAAGGACATGGTGAGGCTGGAGCAGGTCCAGAGGAGGGCGACCAAAATGGTGAGAGGCCTGGAAGATATGCCCTATGAGGATAGACTTAGAGAGCTGGGTATGTTTAGTCTGCAGAAGAGAAGGTTAAGAGGGGACATGATAGCCATGTTTAAATATTTGAAGGGATGCCATGTAGAGGAGGGAGAGGACTTGTTTTCTGCTGCTCCAGAGACCAGGACAAGGAGCAATGGATTCAAGCTGCAGGAAAGGAGATTCCACCTGAACCTCAGGAAGAACTTGCTGACGATCAGAGCTGCCCGGCAGTGGAATATGCTGCCTCGGAGTGTAGTGGAGTCTCCTTCTTTGGAGGTTTTTAAGCAGAGGCTGGATGGCCATCTGTCAGGAGTGCTTTGAGGGTGTTCCTGCATGGCAGGGGGTTGGACTCGATGGCCCCTGTGGTCTCTTCCAACTCTACATTTCTATGATTCTATGATTCTATGATAAGTGGGGAAAACCTGCGCCTCTCTTTTTTAAATAGGTGTAGAGGACTAGAATAACATAAAACTTGAAAAACGCTACAGAAAATGCCTCTGTTATTCAAAATAGTCACTCGAACAGGCTGTTACATGCCATCCAGCCACCCAGCTCCCCTAACCCTTCACTCCGTCTGAAACGTAATGTTGTTAATAGCTTCTCTGCGGAGCAAACCAAAACAAACATGGAAACGTGCCCTTTCCTGAGTCAGACATTTGGTCCGTCAAGCCCAGTATTGTCAACAGCTCTTCAAATCTTGAGGCAAGATTCTTTTGTGGCTCTGCCTGAAGATCCCTGGTCTTCTTTCCTGGTTTTAACTGCGCCTGACCCTGCTTAGATTGATCTGTGAGAGGTTGGTTAGACATACCTTCAGCCCTCCACAATTCGTGGATGCTCCTGTCCCATTATGTACAACGGTGTAGTAAAAAAAGTGTCCTTTGTCCAAAATGGAAATGTCAGAGTTTGCTTTTTGGACATGTAGTCAGCCCACCACATTTGCAGGTTTTCCTTTTATGGATTTGATTATCTGCGAGTTTATCCAACCCTTGCCCCACCTCAGGTTCTTCTTTTCCGGGGCAACCTTCCCTCCTGGCCGCTCCAATCAGGCCACGTAGCCCTTTTAACAAACTGCCTCTGGTCCTCCTCCTTTTCCATCAGCCACTACTGGCTAGCTAAGGATGGCTCACAGCCCAATTTTCAGTGCCACAAACTCTCTCCCGATGCGCCCCACACCCAAGGAAGGAGATGGGTGAGAGAGGGGAAATACTGGGCCACCATGCTGACCCCATCCCCATTCCCTCTCCTTTCTCTGATCTGGTTTGGACCCTGGATACCTGCTCTCCCCACCATGCTTTATCCCCCTTCCCACAGACACCACATTTTGATATCTGCAATTTTCCCACTTTTGCAATCATCTTGCACCCCTAACCCTAGGCAAATATGGAGGCTCAGCTGTATCTCTGTTACTGGTAGCTGGTTACTTTGATACTGTTTGTGATACTTGTCCTGATTCTGTGGCACAAGATTTGGGGAGAGTCAGCAGTGTGCGATTTGAATTTCTCCCAAACCCTCATGGGATTTTTTTTTTTAACCCCTTCACAGGCCAAGATTGTGAAGAGCCGGTCAACACGATGCCTCTCCTTCCCTCTGACCGTGACGACATTCCTGGCTTCGGCCTGCTGGACCCTGTATGGCCTGCTCCTTCAGGACCTTTACATCGCGGTGAGCCCTGGCCTGCTAAATGCCTGCGTGTGCACGGGGATGCTTAATGAGCGACTGTGCCTGCTTCCCACCCTTGACCTCTGACAAATCACATGCCATTGATTTTAATTAATTAAATGGAGTGGCCAATAAACCACCCCAGGACAAAGAGAGGGATGGAAATGGGGGAGGATGGAGGGCGGGTTGCAGTTGGCACAGAATTTAATTATAGATTTTTTTTTCTCTTCTGTCCCACAACTCGTGTCCTCCTCCACTGACTGTCTCCTCTTTGTCCTTCACCCCGTTTTGCCCTGTGCCCTCATCTCTCTCTCTCCCTCCTGCCAGATCCCCAACGTGCCAGGCATTGTGACCAGCCTTGTGCGCTTCTGGCTTTTCTGGCGTTTCCCTCCAGACCATGACAGACTGTACAGACCTCTGCAGGCCTGAGGAGCAGAACCTTGACTGATGACAAAGCTGCCGCCCAAAGAAGGGAAAGAACTCCCAAAACTCGCTGGTGTCCCCCACACCTCTGCAGAGCGCACAGCGACCTCTGAATGGCCTGACAGTCATCCAGACTCCACAAGTGCCTTGTTGATGAGCAGTTCCTCCACCTCAGGCTGCTGGAGGGCAGGAGACGGAAAGGAGGCCTCCAGGGTGAGGCCCCAACGCCCCTCTTGCCTCCTGTCGGGGCACACAGGGCACAAGTGGACGACAACAGGGGAATATGAAACAGGCAAAAATCACGAAAAAGTAATGGTGGGGAAGCTCCTAAAGCAAGACCTCATCTTTTATCCTTAAGCATAGCTTGGGAAAGGACTTTTCTGAGGACAAAAAAAATTCTCAGGGTGCAGGAGGACTTCCCTGTCCATCCCTCCTACCCCACCCCACCCCCAATTCCTGAGCCCTGTTTGGAAGACTTTTTTCACTGAGCCGTCCTGTGTCCTCTCTGGGTGCCATTTTCTGCCACCAAGCCTGTGGGGTTGCATCGCTGCGTTACTGAGCACTGTTGTACAAGCTCTGTTGCCTTCCCCTCTGGCTACCTTGCCTTTGCCAGCCTGGCCCCTCCATGTGTGGTAAAGTACATCCATTATCCTCAGCAGCCTGGCCATAGGGATGATGGGAGTTGTAGCCCAACATGTCCTGTGGGTGCCAGTGGGTTGGAAAAAGCCCTACTGTTCTCCTCCCTCCTTCCCCAGACAGTTGGTCCAGTCTGTGGAGGCGACCGGAAAACCAAACAATTGGGGAAACCTAGTGCTGACATTCCACTTGTGGGAGACAGTTCTTTCCCCACATACAGTTGATCTCCTTTCTCAGCATGATTGTTTTAAAAGTGCCTTGTAGAAAAAAAAAAGAAGGACTGTTTCTGGAAAGATGCGGGTAGCTCATTTCCTCTTTGTGTGAAGACAGTTTCCCAGCCCACAAAATCTCTTCCAGTCAAACCTGAGGTTTCCGTAAGCCAGCTGGGAGTGCAGGAAATGTTGCCTTTTTAAGCAGGCAAGTGGGCCTGGAGACAAAAGATGCAGCAAAGAAGCGTTCAGAGCTCCAGCCTGTGAGTCACAGCTTTTTTCCAGGGACTTCGTTCCATCCTCCTCCCCAATGCCTGTTTTTCTGTCCTTTTCCCACTGCCATAATCAGACTGTGTTCAATTCTTGCTAAAGCATCCTCAGCCTTAGGTTTGTGTATTTCCTGCATGAGTTGGTTGTGAGAGACCTTTCCTCGACTAGCTGCTGCCGCTGCCCACGTGACATTCTTCCCTGGCTCGGTCCTGCCTTGCTGCAACCTGCCACAACCCTCTTCTGGTTATCTAAGCTGCTGTCAGCATCTGCAATCTCCCAGCTTCATCTGTTGCTACTGCCTCTTTGTAACTTTTTTGGTGTGCGTTATTTTCTACAATCCCACCACCAGCTGCCAAAGATAACAACCCTGGCTGGCATCCTGTTAGGTTTGTGACCTTGTATTCACATTTATGATTGTGATCCCATTACCATGATGCCAAATGCCCCCCAAATGCACCTTGAAATCCAGGCAGCCATGCCAAGGGATGCAGTGAGTGCTGATGAGTCGGATATTTAAGGATGAGAGGTCCAGCCCCGTCCCCCATGCAAACTGCAGTGGGATGAGGAATTGCAGTAGGACCCCTGCTTCTGCTTGTTGTGCCACGGCTCACTCTTGGCAGGGAGCAGGACATGTGCCAGTGACACGGAATTCCCATCCCTCTGCATACCTGCACGGATTTTAACGTGAGATTGGGAGACAGCATCACAGTGACATTGTAGCTACGCATCCAGTGCAGATCCTGAGCCTCTGGTGGTACTTTTGCTGCCATCACAGACATTGATGTGCCTGACTTTACCACCAACCTAAGAATTGCACAGTGGCCCAAGAGGGGTGTGTGTAATACAAAATAAGTTATTAAACAGGTTTATCAAACAGTTCAAGATTACTTAGGCCCCCTTTAACACTGCACAGTTAGAAAACACTGGTTCAGTGGCCATGGCTGTGTCCAGTGGAATCCTGGGATTTATAGTTTGGGGGGAGCACTAGAGCTTTCAGGCAGATAATTCCCTCCTAAAACTACAAATCCCAGGATTCCACAGTGCTATAATTCTGTAGAATGAAAGGGTTTTTAGGCCAGCGTGCTGTCAGGAACATGGTGCAATTTGCGCTGTGCACATGGAGGTTTTTTTGTTTGTTTTTTGGCCAGTGTGGAATGGTTGTATCGAGCTGATGGAGGTATAAACAGACTCGTACACGTGGAACCATTCCACGTGCAGTTAACTTGTTGAAGTACACAGAGTGGCATGGGATTAAGCATTGTCTCTGCACATTACGATTGCACAGTGGGTTGCCATGTCCACAGGTACACACACATTGCACTATGTTAGTACTATTCACTTAGGGGTTGTGTGACGTAACTCTGCCAGCAAACAGTTACGCTACGTTGAAGCAACGTAGGGTTTTGGTTTTAGCATGCTGATGCTTACAATTACAATATGGTCATCCCTCATGGGGGTTGGGGCCCAGGAACCCTGGAAAAGTGGAAAACCTCGAATATCAACAGTTGTGTGTTTCTGTGGGAAGAGGGCTGAGGCTTGGTGGGGAGAGCAAGTCCAAACCACATCAGAGACAGGAGAGGGAGAAGGGATGGGTTGGTGGGCCTGTATTTCCTGTCTCTCACTCATATCCTTCCTTGGGTGTGGGGGGCCTTGTGGGAGGGTTTGTGGTGCTAAGAAATCGGTGCAGACCATCCTCAACAACCCAGGCATCAGCTGGTGGAGAAGGACCAGAGGCAGGTTTTTAAAGGGCTGCATGGTGAGACCGGAGGAAAGGTTCCCCTGGAAAAGAAGCCCTTGGGGTTGGAGGGAGGCACGGGTTGGAAAAACCTGCAAAATAATCAAATTTGTGAAAGTTAAATCCACAAATGCAGAGGGCTGATTGTGCAGTGTTCTAGCTTGTTACAGTTAGTTATTCCAAATAGCCTGTCACAATCATTCTGTTCTCTACTCAACTATACCCCCAGCTCAAATTCATAACTGATAAATTCACTGCCATGACTAAAAATACTCTGACTAAACCTAAGAGTTCTGCCATCTCTGCTTTACTTAGTGGTTTCATGCACAAAATGTTTTACAAGTCTCAGCCAATTATGTACCTTCACCGCACCGTGCTTTCACCCTCTCCCAACAAACTGCTTATCTTATTCTAAGATACCCTTACCTATACCTTGCAGACGAATACACACCGACCTATACAAACAACCCATAATGTGCTACTGTTTTATTCAGATTATAAACTCAATAATATTTACATAACTGCACAACACGCCTCCCCACCTTCCTGTTTTCCAAGAAGCATATCAAGCATTTAGAAGGAAAAAAAACCTTTTCACACTACACAGTTCTAGTGCTACATCTCACTTTCAGTGCCATTGAAACATCCTATGGAATTTTGGGATTTGCAGTCTTGGGAAGAGCATGCAGAATAGTGCCTCCCCAAACTACCAATCCCAGGATTCCATGGGATGCAGATTGTGTCATGTGAAAGGAACCCAGTTGGGGAAGGTTACTCTAAGGTGACAGTGGGCATGAAATTGGGTGGGCAGCCGTATTTACTGACCAGAAGTGAGTTGTTAAAAGTGATTTCTTGCCATTTTGGAGTGGGATGGGGGACAATGTTTAGAGGCAAATCTCCATCTTGTAGGGGGCTTTTCAGCTTAAGAAAAGCATTTCTTAATGCCTTAACGTGTCCAGAGGAAGGCGGCCAAAGTGGTAAAGGGTCTGGAAGCCATGCCTTATGAGGAGAGGCTTAGGGAGCTGGGTATGTTTAGCCTGACAAAAAGAAGGTTAAGAGGAGACATGAGAGCCATGTTTAAATATTTGAAGGGATGTCATGTTGAAGATGGAGCAAGCTTGTTTTCTGCTGCTCCAGAAACTAGGACACGGAGCAATGGATTCAAACTACGAGAAAAGAGATTTCACCTAACGTCTGGAAGAACTTCCTAGCAGAGCCGTTCAACAGTTGAATACGCTGCCTCTGAGTCTCCTTCTTTGGAGGTTTTCAAGCAGAAGCTGGATGGCCATTTGTCGAGGCCCTTTGAGTGTTTGTTCCTGCATGGCAGGAGGTTGGGCTTGATAGCTATTGTGGTCTCTTCCAACTCTTATGTTTCTGTGATTTTTTTCAGATCATTTAAAAAAAACTTGGAGGAGGTCTGGGGGAGTTGAAGGGCCACCTGCTCCCTTGGTCTATACATGGGGCCGTGGGCCGCATGCTTCTTACCTGTGCTCTGAGGAAATGCCACACCTTTCTGTTCTAGACGCCACTGATCTCCGGAAATGGTTCATTAGTTCTATGTGCTAATTACCTAGTGGCTCAGTTTGCCACACCAACTGTATAAGTGTTAATTAAATAGGTATATATCTAAAAGAAATTCCTGGGTTTTGGAACAAGAGCAACCCGGCACAGCCGCCCAGGAGGGCAGGGCCCAAATTACGGCAGCGGCTTGGTAGAGACACGCGGCGGGCTGTTCACTGTGCCGACAACTTCAAGGGGTGCTCCCTCCAAAGAGACAAATGCAGCCTTGGATCATCACCACTTATTTTTCTAAAAAATTGAATTTGAAACAAGGAATGTATCAAGCAGTTTACAAGCTACTGGGTCACACAGAAGTCTTTCCAGACTGGATATCAAAAAGAAAGCATCACAGAGTTAAAAGGGGCCCCACAGGCCACTGTGTTGTCATGCAAATCTTACAAACAACCTCCATTTTACTCTGTTCTATAATCCCGTCAGGCTGACTCTTAGTTTCCTGAATCTTCTCTTTTTTGTCCTTGTGGAAAAAAAGGACTTCATTCTTCTCCAGGTTGAGTTTTATTCTTCTTGAGCATGAATTTTGAGAAAGAAGTCCTAAGAATGTTAGAGCCCCGCCGGTTTGGACCAAGCTGTCCAGTGGGCCTAATACCCTGTTTCTAACAGTGGTGAGTTGGATGTTTCTACCAAATATTAAAACGAAGAGTGTGTGACATCTCTATGGACTGGGCCTTGGGAGATCCAGGTTCAAGTTCCCACTGTGAGTTCCTCCTTCACTCTGCCCTACCTCATAAGGCTGTTGTGAGGAGGTCTATGCCACCTTGTGCACATTAGTGGAGGAAACATGAACTGCAAATTAAACTAATTAAATGAGTAAAGGAAGACAAGGTCTTCCCCTGCAGTGTCTCCCTAGCCCTGAACAGTCAGGGGTAAACTGCTACTGAACATGGAGGCTCATTTAGCTCAGTTTATCACTGTTGTCCTGCTATTCCAATATTAATTAGCCATACTGCCTTCCTAATAAAGCTAAATCTGAACAGAGTCAAAAACAAAAACAGGAATCAGGCCCTTGGACCATCAGATATTTAAAAGAGAAATAGCAAGGTAAAACTAAAAACAGCAACAACAAACTGAGGCCATTTCCGCACTGGACTGTTACAGTGCTATCATTCCACTTTCAACATCCTATGGAATCCTGAGGTTTGCAGTTTAGGGAGGGGCCTTTGAGGTTGTTGTTGATGATGCCCCTGCCTAAACTACAAACATCCTCAGATGTTGAGGTCCCTCCCTAAACTACAAATCCCAGGATTCCATAGGATGCTGAAAGTGGAATAATAGCACTATAACAGTCTAGTGCAGAAATGGCCTGAAACTTGGATCATGTACTAAAGTCTTCCTGAAACACAAAGATCAAGACTACCAGTTAAATCATTGCAATACAGTTTGGCTCCTAGGTGCACTTAACAATCATTTTCAACCCTGTCATAAGATGTTGGGACTTCAGTTCCCAGAAGCCTCAGTCAGCATAGCTAATAGGGATTCTGGGAGTTAGAAGTCCAACAGTATCTGGAGCCTCCCTGGTTGACAATCACTGAGTTGGGAGTACTTTAAACCTGCTTATTAAATATTTTGCTCAGCTTGTCTTGGATCTACCCCTAAATCAGGGGAGGGTGGGATTTGGCCTTTGAGCTGCTTGGGATTTCAGCTCCCACCAAGCCTAGCCAACAGAATTAGTGGAGATAGATGATGGGAGTGGTAGTCCAAAATATCACTTGGCAGACCACAAACAAAGGGTTAGATGCATGGCTGACCAGCTGATTTTTGGACCACAGGTTCCATCATCCATCACATTTATCACATTATCTTGTCAAATTTCATATGGTTAACAGTTTGTGTAAATTAATTTTGTCATATGTGAAGAGGAACTGTTATTTCTGTTCTTCTGCCTATCAGTTTGTGTGAGGCCTAAGTGTGCAACTGTCAACTGAAACACAAAACATATTATCCAATCTGGTCTCTTTTTGGTCTGCCTTGGGGTGGTAGCGTAGATCTCAAAAGATGGACTGTCTCTCGGTACCCCTCGAATATCAACATCTGTCCCATAATCTCAGGGGGAAGCAGTCTTTTATTTCCGATCCAGGGATGAGCAAATCCCAGCCGGAAATTTTTCCACAGCTACCCCACCCTGCCCTCAGGGCACATGGGAACCAATTTGTGTACATCCTTGTCAGATATCAGGCCTGGAATGTCTGACATGTCAAGACACCATCCTGAAGTGTGAAGCCAAAACAAAGTGGGATATTCTTCTGAGCATGTACGGAGTACTTTTCCTCTTAACTCCGGCTAGACCTGCTTGAGTCCCAGACCAGCAAGTTTGGGCATAATTTTGTCACGACATAATTTTAACACTGCTTTACACTTCCCAAGTTTAATGTGAATACCATTGGCTGTTCAATAATCTTTATATCCCAGGCCAGAATCCTTTTCATGATTTAAGCTAACACAACAGAGGGTTAGTCCACTTTCTGGATATTGTACCAGTCTTGCTTCTGCAACTCAAGTGGACTTACAAACTCCCTTTATGATCCACCAGTGTTGCATAGGATCCAATCCTGCCCAATCCCCTATCAATTGTTACCTGACCAAATACCTACTTATTCCTCAGTGTTCACTGCCTGTGCACTTTGATTAGAACTTCCATTCTCCCTTACCCCACAAAATTCACACCAGTCTCACCTCTTATCTTATTCATGACCCAGAGGCCCTCAGAGGCCAATTTTCCACAGCAGACATCTCAACCAAATGAACGGCATTACCTAAGGGGTGGAGACAGCTTTTGCTGTCCGAAAACGTGGTGCACTTGAAAACAAACATTTAAACTTGTCTGCAACCCCTTGCCTCAGGGGAAAAGAACAGATTGGTAATTGTAGGAGTCAAAAGTGTTGCAATCTGCAAGAGTTGTGTGGGGCTGAGAAACGGCTGTGTGTATATATGAGAATTCACGCAACAGGCAAGGGATGCAAAAGTTCAACTTTTTTGGAAATTTCCACTGCTTTCTTTTTTTCAGAATAAAGCAAGAAGCTGCTACTTTCTCCCAAAGTAACTGTATGCATGTTTACTACAAAGCAAATCTCACTAACCATGCATCAAGTTAAGCCAGTATGGATAACTTAGGGACAGTTTGGTGCTTTATTTTTCATCCCCCAGACTCATGATAGGCTATACCAATCCATCCTGCCAACAGTTGAAGTAACCAGAAGTCCACCTCTGATTAAACCATGGTTTAAGTTACCCATGGTTTGATGTCATGGCCACAAACTATCCCAAAGATGAGCAGGCAAACCAGTTTGTTATTCTCATTTCAGGCCTGTCACTCACCTCTTTTTATCAGACTGGGAAACTGAGGAAACAAGTCATGGATGAGCCACAGTCACAAGTCCAGATGTCACAACATGCCATGGTTTAAGCAACCTAGAGTTCATAAACCAACCGTAAGCTATGGCTTCCAACTGTGGCTTACTAACAAAACCATAGTTTGTTTTGTGTTATCACAGGAAGCCAGATTCCAACAAGCCACAACTTGGTTTACCACTGCATGCGAATCTGGTTGTTGTATTCAGTAGGGCAGAATTCTTAGGAAAAATCACTGACAGAATTGCAAATTCCACCTGCTCTCTGCTGTCCATACATCTGTTAGATTTTCTACAAAAGTACTTATTTAGTATCTACGCCAGCAAAGATTCTCTGAATCTTTTTGCAGTGGCTGGAAGGAATCCGTTTCTTACACTGCTCAGCACCCAGTCCAACAGCAGGCCTGATCAGAACTTCAGACCATGACAGGCAAGATCGTCCCGGGCCTCCCGAATCTGTGCCTGCAGCTCCAGCGAGGCCTCCTCGCAGTCATTAAAGGTGGCCACACGGTATCCAACAACGCCCAGCGAGTAGCAGCCAAACACCACCAGCAAGTAGGTAGGCAGTGGCCAAAGGACTTGGTACCAGGGCGGAGGCAATGGACTGACTCCCAAAAGATCCAGTGTAAGAGTTGCCCAGACAGCACCAAGGAGACCCAGGGTCCAGAGCCACTGCAGGAGTTTCGTCATTGTGGTGTCAGCAAGTCAAGCCTACAAAAGATAACAAAGTAAGTGACAGATGCCACAGATGACTGCCAAATTGAACAACTGGTCTAGACTCTAGCCCAGTGGAGGCATTATTAGAAGGCCTGGAAACCATGACGCCCTACGAGGAACAGCTTAGGGAGCTGAGGATGTTTAGCCTGGAGAAGAGAAGGTTAAGAGACAACATGATAGCCATGTTTAAAGATTTGAAGGGATGTCACATGGAGAATGGAGCAAACCTGCTTTCTGCTGCCCAGGAGTAGAATATGGAGCAATGACTTCAAACTTCCAGGAAAGAAATTCCATCTAAAAATGAGGAAGAGCTTCCTGATGGCAAGACCAGTTTGACAGTGGAATATGCTGCCTAGGACTGTGGTGAAGTCTTTGGAGGTTTTTAAAGAGAGGCTGGATGGCCATCTGTTAGTAATGCTTTGACGGTGTATTCCTTCATGACACAATGGGGTTGGACTCAGTGGCTCTTGGGGTCTCTTCCAACTCTTATGATTCTATTCCGTGCTCATAACACCCGGATCTCATCTGATTTCAGAAGCTAAGCAGTGTCAGGCCTGGTTGGTACTTGGAGAGATCACAAGGTAGTACCAGAGATTTCTACACAGGGCTGAGAAAGTATCCTCCCCAAAGCCCTAGAAAATCATTGCTGATAATTAAAGTTGACAGTACTGGGGTACATGGTAAACTCAATATAAGGCTGCTTTCTATATTCCTAGTCTTTCTGTATTCTGAATGGGAGCTGCTCTTTTATAGCTCAGAAAGAATCATTTCTTAGAACAACACACCAATGTTTTCTAGTGGTCAAGCTGGCTATGATCTGCTAAAGTAATTTTTTCAACTATGAGCTGTCTACAGTTCTTTTTACACCCCCAGCCCCTCTCTTCTTCCTTGTCCTTTGTCTAGCTGTAAGATTTCTTTTTCAGCAACATTATCATTGGGAGGATGGTGAAAGGGATTGGAAAAACAGACTTTTAGTGCTGAATTGCCACAATGTGTCTGCAATAAACAATGCAATAAAGTCCAAGTTGGGAAAGAATGGTCTTCTACTTTAGCAGATTCTACTGTACTGTGCCTGCCTACAACAGGTCAGATCAAAAGCAGCTGCCTCCAGAATCCATTACTGAGCTTATGTGAACAGCAAAACTGAGAGAAAAGGGGAAAGCACATAAGCCTGATTCCTCATCTACCCCTGGCATGTTAGGAAAATCTACAGATCTGTAAGTTTGGCCACCAAGATGGAAATCAGAAAAGTGGAGACTGTTGGAAGAATAAGTAATCTCTGGATGTATTTTGGAAGAAACTCTGACTCTAGGTCTAGAGACCTAGAAGGTTCATACCAGTTTTATTTACTACTGGCTCTGTAGTTTCATTTCACTTGTACATATTGTTAGTTTTAGATAATAAGTTTGCCAAAATATGTTCAACTGGTCTTTTTTTTCTGTGTGTGTGGTATAAGAACCTATCTCTATTCTTTCCTCTTAATTACTTTCTACAGTACCAAATTTTCTGTTAAAGTGGTAATGCCCAGGAACCCATTTACTTCATTCACTCAGATATTTGAACTCAAGATTATCTGCATGCCATGCAACCTCTCCTGCCCCTCTTCACAAAGTGACATACGAAACAGTATCAAGACGTAGTGGAGTCAGGGCTCCCAGGCACAGAGAACCGGGACTTTTTGACAGTGACCTTTTCTTTCCTGCCTTCCCCCAGCTTCTCTGTGGAGGAACAGATTTTGTCAGCAATACAGCTGGCTCTCCACAATTGCGGATTAAGTATTCGCAGATTTGATTGTTCACGGATTGTGTCACTGGGAGGAAATAAAACTGGCAGGGTGGCAGGCTCGGGTGTGCACGTGTTCCCTCACTCACTCACACGGGCAGGAGGAGAAGGAATGGGAGGATGGAGGGTGTGTGTGTTCATTTGTTCACTCAGGTGGGCGGGATGGGGGAAGAGGATGGGATGGGATGTGTGTGTTCACCTGCACATGCAGGGGAGAGGGGATGCGGATGAGATGGGTGTCCCCTTTCTCCCTTCTCCTGTTCCCCCATCCTATTGCCTACCCCCACTCCTACCTGCATGAGAGTATAAGTGAATAAGTGAGGGAATGTGTGCTTGCCCAGGCCCAGCCACCCCACCAGTACAGGTACTTTTTATACGTATTAAATATGGTTAGAAGGGTTATGACGTTCATGCTTTTTCCACTTCTGCAGGGGTCCTGCATCCCCAACCCATGAAAGTGGAACGCTGACTGTAATATAGTGTTGTGAACCATCTCAGTCGGGAAAGCAAAGTATTTTGGTGCAGCATGGTACTGAAAAGGAACTTAAGACCTGCTCCTGACATGGGAAGAAAACAGTGAGATCTCGTGCTTGCTGCTATGGAGCTGCAGTCTACAAAAGCTTATGCCAAACAAACCATTTTAATTTACCTGCTATGTCTTGGGCACACACTGTCTTTTCACAAGGTTTTCAATCCACAAGGCTTCCTCTGTCTTCCAGACTCTCACAGAATGGGCTGGTTGCTGTCAATGGTGAAGCACAGCTGGTGAATTTCTGCCTGTTACTTCAAAATCTCTAATAGCATACAAGACTACTGCCTCCCGCCTTTCCACAGTGGAGGAAGCTAGGTATGGTCTGAACATCACACATTCTCCTGTAGTTCACCCTTCTCTAATCTGGCAGCTCCTCTAGATGAGCTGGACTACAACTTCCAACAATGACGCCAAACACAGCTTTTAGGGATGACAGAAGTGCCAATCTGACATACCTAGACAAGGCATCAGATTGGGGAGCAACCAAGGACATTAGATCAAGTCTAAGAAGTGTGTGTGTTTCAACTCTATTTATGTTGTATTTCGCTACTCCTTTCCTCAAAAAATTTTGAGCAAATACGAAAATGCTGCTTTTCTATGCCAAGAGAGTCACTATTGTGGACATTCGTCTGAAAGGCTCTGGAAGGAGAGTGGAGGACAAGTCAGAAATCATACCACTCACCTTCCTGCACAACCCAGGTACTTATTTTTTAAAAAATAACTGTAACAATAAGATTTTCTCACCATACAACTTTTACAAATACAAATGTTACCATGTGATTTTTTCCCCCACCATGCCTTTAAAAAACGCCCAGCTTTAGCACAATCTCTCCCCATTCTGCAGTACCTTCAAATGCATTTGGAATAGCGAGATTCCCTCCCCTCACTCCAACTTTTTTAGTTGCACGAGTGAGAGCATTTTCCCACTATGCGTTTTTAAATGAAACTTGTTACAGCATCATGTTCCTTCACCCTTCAAAGCCAATTGCAACAGGCTTTCTCCTCCTGATGCCATTTTAAAATTAAAACTCTAATAACAAGTCCCCCCACAAAGTCATTTTGAAAAACTGCAGCTGAAATAACACGAATTCCCTCCTCTCTGTGCACCGGGACGATTCTCCTCCAGATGCAATCTTTAAAAACGCAAATAGAATAGATGACTTCCCCCCTCCCCAATAACTCTTCCCAACTTTCTGTCCTGGTTCCACATTTTTTCCTGTGCCCGCTTTCCAAAGAAATTCCTTGGCATCAGATCGGCTACAGCAGCAAAGCCAACAACCCACCTTGAGAAATTCCTCCTTGGCCCCCAACGACCACAGCACCGTTCATAGAGTAAAGGAGAGTCGCGGTGACATGACGTCACCACCCGTCTTTCCAATCACCGCCTCCCCTACGCTGCGGGCGTCGCGGTGCACCCTGGGTGTGGTAGTTTTTCCCTCACTGCCGCCTACATACTATGGCAATTTCCGTACGAGACTGTTATAGTGCTATTAGTCCGCTTTCAACATCCTATGGAATCCTGGGGTTTGCCTTAAGCCTCTCCCTAAACTGCAAACCCCAGGATTCCATAGGATGTTGACAGCGGACTAATAGCACTATAACAGTCTAGTGCAGAAATGGCGTAAGTGTTGCTTGACCAAATACCTGTAGATTCAGTGGGCAGGTTCTTTAGGATTCTTGAGATTAATAATGGGGTTTAGGTAAAAAGATCCAGAGTGGTGTCATGATTTGAATGTTGGACTACAACCTTGGAGACTGGGGTTCAATTCTTTGCTCAGCTGTGGAAACCCAGTGGGTGACCTTGGGTGTGTCACACAATCTCAGCCCCAGAAAACCCTGTGATATTTTCACCTTAGCATTGCCATACATCGGAAACAACCTGAAGGCACAAAACAACAACGAGCCAATACACTACCCTAAAATTAGCTCCTTTCTTCCTTTTCTCCTAGCTTTGCGATTTCAAGAATGTGACTCAGTGTGAACCACCCCCTTCCAAAGGCCCTTTGCCTCCCCTCACCCTATGGGTATCCGCAAGGGGGAATCTCCTCATTAGCACTGAGGAAAAGGCTTCAGCTGATGATATCCGCAAACCAAGCTGCTGCTTTAAATGCACAGGTGTGGAAATGGCCTTCGACGGTTACCATTTATTTATATAGCGCCATTAACTACGTGGCGCTTTACAAGTGAAACAAACCTTCCACATCCACGCACACAGACTTCGTAGGGCTCAATAAGGTCCTTGGTGTCCCTTTTCCACATCTTAGTCACCTGGTAAGGGTGGAAGAAATATGACAAGGGATCACTGCATGTGCAGAGTGTCAACCAGTCACTGTGTGTCTGGGGATTCAAGGCAAGAAGAAATAATAATAATAATAATAATAATAATAATAATGATGATGATGATGATGATGATGATGATGAAGAAGAAGAAGAAGAAGAAGAAGAAGAAGAAGAAGAAGAAGAAGAAGAAGAAGAAGAAGAAGAAGGTGGTGGTGGTGGTGGTGGTGGTGGTGGTGATGATGATGATGATGATTTACCTGTCTCTCCTGAAGGTTCGAGGTGAGGTTCAACAGAGGTTAAAATACAATTAAAAACACACTATCATTAAAATACACTAAAACATACTAAAAACATAAAACCGTTCAAATACAAATATAATTAAAAATACGTCATACCTGAAAATAGACTGGGTAGGCCTGGTTCTGGGGTTCAGTTTTTCAGACCCTGCAGGCAACCGTGTGCCTCTTCTCCTTTTCAGAAATTTCAGCAAACGTTTAACATGGATTCCAGCCACAGCTTCCTTACACCAAGAGTCTGAATTGTTTATTGAATTGTATGTCTTATGTATAATGTATAATGTTATGTATTATACGTATGTATAATGTTAGCAGTAAAAGAGTACAGACCAAGTGGACTGTGTTTCCCATCTTTGTCCCTGGTCTACTCTGCAGGGCTGTTAGGAGATTCAGTGCCCTGGACAGTTTAATTTGCAGAGCGTATTGTCTGCTTAAATGTCTAAGCTAAAGAAACTCTCTCTTTGTTTTTTATATTTGCTTAGCTAAAGCCCTCAATTTTAAATTCTAGCCAGCTTCAAAAGTTCCTGTCGTTAGCCCTTGTCCTACTGAAAATTATGCTGACATTACTTGGCAAATTCCTAGGTTCTCGGCCTGGGTTCCCGGCTCTCACTGTAACAATATTTCTTACACCTCACTGCTGAGCGAATGCATGTATTCATGCAGGGTTTATTGTTCATTGTTAATCAGAAGTTACTGTATTGTTAACCATGTATCAGGATTCCAGTCCTGGGAAAGCGAATATTTTTAATATTCTCGCACATGCACTGTACGATTTATGAGATCCCTGTCACCCCAAAGCTATTTAATCCTTCCCTTCTTTCAATAAAGTCTTCTTCCCTCGGCTCACGTAAGAGCTAGTTTGGACTGCTTTCTCGCTGAGGGAGGGGAGTCCCTTTGGCCAAAGCCGGGGATCTTTCCAGGCTGATTCAGAGCTCACTCACAATCACATAGACTACCCAAGGCAGTCCGTGCAGACCTAATATTTTAGGTTTGGCTCTAGGTATTTTTTAGTTTTTTTTCCCTAACAGTTTCTAACAGTTTTCAGGGTTGGTGCTCTCGCTGTCTTTCTGGGTTGTTCCCAACAGTTCTCAGGGCTGGTGCCCTGATCATTTTCTAGGTTGTCACCCAGTCTTCAGAGTTGGTGCCCTGGCAGCGTGAAGGGTTGGTGCCCTAACATTTTCTCCAGAGTTTACTGCCAACATATAACATATCCTCTGACTGTTCCGATTTGACAGGGACAATCCTGATCAATCCTCTTCTGTCCCACTTTTCCAGCTGCTTTTAAAACCCCCAATTTCCCTCTCCTACCCCTACTTCCCCCCTTTGTTTACTTCAGTTGCTGCAAACCGTCTGCTGTAGTTTGCACTCAGTTAACTGAGCAAGGGAAAGAGGAGGTACAGGAGTATAGTGTCTAGCTCAAGGGAGGTGATGGTATCACCTTAGACTGTTTTGGTCAGACTCCACTTGGCATCCTGTGTCCAGTTCTGGGCACAACAATTCAAGAAGGATACTGAACAAGCTGAAAGGTGTCCAGAAGAGGGCCACCAAAATGGTGGAAGGCCTGAAAACCGTGAAGCCCTATGAGAAGCAGTTTGCGGAGCTGGGGAGGTTTAGTCTGGAGAAGAGAAGGTTAAGAGGGGACATGATAGCCATGTTTAAATATTTGAAGGGATGTCATAGGGAGGATGGAGCAAGCTTCTTTTCTGCTGCTCCAGAGACTAGGACATGGAACAATGGCTTCAAACTTCAGGGAAAGTGATTCCATCTAAACATTAGGAAGAACTCCCTGGCCATTTCTGCACTAGCCTGTTATAGCACTATGATTCCACTTTCAACATCCTATGGAATCCTGGGGTCTGCAATTTTAGGAGGGGCCCCTCGGCCCCTCCTGAAACTGCAAACTCCAGGATGTCATACGATGTTGAAAGTGGAATCATAGCGCTATAACAGGCTAGTGCTGAAATGGCCCCTGACAGTAAGAATGCTTCAGCCATGTAATGCACTGCCTGGGAGTGTTGTAGAATCTCCTTCTTTGAAGGTTTTTAATCAGAGACTGGATGGCCATTTGTCAGGAATGCTTTGCACGGCAGAATGGGGTTGGACTCAATGTTCCTTGTGGTCTCTTCCAGCTCTAGGATTCTATGAGAAGAGAGACAGAATCTTGCCCTTCCCAGTAGGCTCAGGCAGAAGCAAACTTCTGCAGCCTCTCCTAGCTTGTCTATTCTTCCTCCTTAATAACTTTTGCCCTCCCAATCACATTGGGATGTTGCTTGTGCATGTGCGTCTAGTTTTTTCCATGAAATGTTGTGCACTGTGTGCTAGTCCTCCACCATCTAGGTGAAGCGGGTGGCAACCTGGAGTCACTTCCAGTGGTGGTATCCCATTAATCAATTTTTTTCTCAAAGGGAGATTTGACTGGTGCTCAAAGGGTTATCGCTTTGGTGCCAGGCAGAGAAGACATTTTTGAAAAGAACAAAATAAAACAATTTTTTTTGCCAAGCATTTTGACAAGTGGTGTATTTTCTTCATTTTGTAATTTGTTTTTCTCTACTCTTGGCTTGTATGTTGTTTTCATTTCCAGCTTTGCCAACCAGTCTGTAAACAGAGGCTGGAAGGTGCTTTACCTCAGTGATACACAAAGTCCTCATCTTTCAATGCCCCCTTATCTGACAACTCGCTCTTTTGATGCTGCCAAGTTAAGGACAAATTCCATTAATTTGACGGGGGTTCCACTCTTTCATCATTCTTTTTGCCTATGGAGGCTTGCTTGGAACCGCTTCCAGGCATGTCCTGCTTGCAAAGTGAACTGAGAGGGAGAAAAAAGGAGCTAAGCCAGCTGAGAGTGTATATAATACCAATTTAGATGTATCAGGGACTATAATGGGATAATGGGATCCTTTTTACAATTATGATCTTTTGATGATTGATCATTAGTATAAATTAAATTAAGTATATAAATAACTAAAAGGACAAGTGACTAGCTACAATTGATAATTATGGGATAAAATGAATGATTTGATAGTTAGGTATAAGTGGTTAAATAATATGAACTGTTTGCAACAAGGGCAGGAACCAATTTTTGATTACGTTTTGTTAATTTTTGTTTTAGATATGTGTAGGTTGGGATGTTTGCTGATGTTTGTATGAACGTATTTTTTGTTGTTCTATATGTTTGGTTTGTGTTGGTTTTTTTCTTTTTTTTACTTAATTAAAAAAAAAGAATTACAACAACGTTAAAAGACAGAATTAAAACTCAAAACATTCATAACTTACGCAAAGTTAACAGCCAGTGCCTTTTATCAGATGGGCCATAGTTACGTATTGAAAGCCTGTCAGAATAAAAATGTCTTTGCTTGACTGTGGAAAGAAAGTAGGGAAGGTGCCAGTCTGACTTGTGAAAGGGGTGCTGAAAGCTATCATCCCAAAATGCAACTTTTCTGAGCTCTGGCTGTCATTTTTGATTCACTCTGTCTGTCTATATTCATATATTCACCCATCCATCCATCCATCCATCCATCCATCCATTCCTTCTGTCTTCTATCTTAAGGTTTCAAGGCAGGGTAAAATAAAATAATTTAAATTTTGAAATATTCAAGTAGTAAAATATAATTTATATTCTACGGCCATATCAAGCTCTCCAGATTGGCCTCTCCCACCTCTGGAGTGCCAGATATTGCCATCCTGGTGTTGTGCCATTGCAGGAACTTCTTTCACAGATCTGAGGGTTTGATGCAGCCTGGCATTGGTTTCAATCTGTGTCCCTTCCGATTCCCTCCACCTTTCTTTGTGAAGCTAAAGCAAGGGCTGGAGTTGTGCGCTGGGAACCGGCCACTCCGACGTTCCCACTGGCCCGCCAGCCAGCTCGTGACACACAGCGTGGACTCTGTGCCAAGAGCCCTGAAAAGTTGCGTGGTGCTTTTCCTTATCACATCAGAAATAGGGGGAAATTAGGTTCAGTGCCCAGTTGGGCAAAGATCCATGTGTCGTGGGCTCCAAAGAGCCAGCAAATCGCCTGCAGCTGTGTACGGGCACTACCCAGAGAAGGATATTTCAGCAGGCTGAAGCCTTACCAGCCATCCCCTCACACAGGCCCAAACACAACCTTACACCCCTCTTTCCCACTAGCAATGCCTGATTCCGGTAATCACAGCCATAAAGGAAACAGTGAGGTTTGTCTTTTCTGTGGCAGCACCTTGGAAGGACGGAGGCGGCTTTGGGCAGGAAGCATCTGTTTTCCTCCGTGTCCGGCCCAGGCCTGGGAGAAAGGTGATGGCCAAAGCCAGAGCCTGATGTGGCTTGTGATTTGGGGATGGGGTGGGATTGTGGGAAGGCTGATAAATCGCTGGGTGGCGCTGACCCATGGCTGTGCCCTTGTGTAGCATCATCAGTATGGGCCAGCTTCATTATAATAACTCTGGCTGACTATGAAGACAAAACGCTTTAGTTGCAGGAGCTATTGAGTGTTGAAGCAGGCTGACTGGAACAGGGTGAAAACAAAAATTAGAACGGAGAGATATTATCTTTATTAGTTCCGTTAAAGTCTTACAAAAGCAGCTTGAACTTTTGAGTTGTCTGGAGGTTTTCCTCTAGCATTTCAGTGCAGAAATTAAGGGGTGTGGAGGAAACAAAAAGATATGATAGGCTCTCCGTTGGTGAACATATTTAAGCAAAAGCTGGACATCTATCTGCCAGGGATACTGTGCCTGCATCGTGCACTGCAGATCTTTAATTTCCACACTATGCAATTACAGCATTATGATTCCACTTTAACTGCCATGGCCACCTTGTGGAATGCTGGGGTTTGTAATTTGGTGAGGTCCTAAAAAAAAAACAGCATAGAGTAGTGGTTTTAGCGTTGAACTACAACCCTGGAGATCAGGGTTTGTTTCTGCACTCAGCCATGGAAACCCACTGGGTGAACCTAGGTGTGTCACACACCTTCAGCCCCAGAAAACCACCACCACATTTGAGGAAGGAGATTCCATCTACAGATTAGGAAAAACGTCCTGATGGCAAGAACAGTTTGACCGTGGAATATACTGCTGCCATGGAGCGTGGTGGATTATCCTTCTGTGGAAGTTTAAACAGAGGCTGGATGTTCTTCTGTCAGGAGTGCTTTGATGGTGTATGCCCCCCATAGCAGAAGGTTGGAATGGATGGCCCCTGTGGTCTCTTCCAACTCTATGATTCTACTGTAAGAATTGTTCAACACTGGAACAAATTGCCTCGAAAGTTGGTGAACCTTCTCCTTTGGAGGTTTGCCATTGCTTTTCTCTGAGACTGAGAAAGAGTGACTTGCCCAAGGTTGTCCGGTGGGTTTCCATGGCTAAGCAGGAATTCGGACCCCAGTCTCTAGGATCCTTAGTCCAGCTTCCCAACCGCTACACCACACTGGCTCACAGAGTGCATTACAGGCGACTATTTGGGAGGTAAAGTGGAGGTGCCTATCCTCTGCATGCAGAAGGTCCCAGGTTCCACCCTTCAAATCACAGGGTAAGGATTTCAAATGTAAACGCCTTGAGCAGACCGCCACCAAGAGCCTTGGAGAACGGCTGCCTGCCAGTGGGGTCAATATTAGGCTGCTTCAGCTTTGCTTCTGGGCATGCACAGATTGCCTTTCTGCTGCCCATGAGATCAGCTGCTTCACGTACAACCCTCCCACCATCCTTCTTTGGTGCCTCTGCCTCCCACTTTGCAAATTTTGGGTACCTTTTTAGCTCCTCTCAGGCACACAGAGCTGTAATCTGCCTTTCCTCCCCTGCAGGCATCCGTCTAGGAATGCTAGCTGTCTCTTGAGATACATACAGACTCCTGAAGGAGGGAAAGTTTATCAAAAGCTGCTGAAGCCAGCAAACCTGGCGAGGGCCTCCCAGCTAAAGATGGTGTCTCCTTCTAAGGAAGGTGCCCTTCCCCCGCCGCCACCCACAGGGTGATCACCGGATCCTGTTCCTTTGATGATTTCAATTCCCCAGCGCTTAAGTAGGGCTGGGCCAAATTTGCTGTCCTTCCCCATGGTCACAATGCAATAAGGTGAAACCTCCCAGGATTCTTTTCAGCCACTTTCCTCAACCAGGTGCTGAGGGTGTTGGACTACATCTCCCATCATCCCGATCCTGAATGGTCATCCTTTCAGTGCAGTCTTCCTCAGAGCCGCCACCCTCCAGAAGGGTTTGGACTGCGCAACTCCTGGCCGTGCCCCCAAATTTTCTTCCATAAATATTGGTGTGAATTATATTCTGTTAAACATGTATACTGTTAAATATATAATATATTCTGTTAAATATATATTCATGGTTTGCTGTTGCACGGAGTTTGCTGCCAGATTTGTCAGTGGCCGGCAATTTTTTTTCAAAGAAGGAGGCAGATTCAGGGAGCAGGGAGCAGGCAATAATCTCTAGCACTTTGATGATTAAACAGAAACTTCCTCTCCAGTAACAGTCTACTCTGAACTTGATGCACTTGATAAAACAGTGGAGAATGGCCTTTTGCTCCCCACTCCCCTTTTGCAGGGGGTTCTTTGAAACATTTGAACCAAGTGCTATCAGCAAAGGAATCTTAGCAAGGTGAAGATTTTGCTTGATCTGACCGGGTCATTCTTGCTCTCTTACCTAAGAAGAGAGCGCCTTGATTAAAAGCAGTCTATCTTGGAGCTCCAGACCATGGTGGCAAGCAGGGGAGATGGAACAAGACCTTCTTCCCCTGTTGGTGAATCTTCCAAGTGGATCTTGGTCTCATTTGGCAAGCAAATGCTTAAAGCTGTCATTAAACCATTGATGACCTCCACATACAGGAGCTGTAGGCAGTCAGCCCTCCACATTTGCAGATTTGACTTTCACGGATTTTATTTTTTGCGAGTTTCTCCAACCCCTGCCCCCCATTTAAAGTGCTTCTTTCCTACAGGTACCCTCCCTCTTGGCTGCTTTGATCAAAGCATGCAGTCCAATTTCTCAGCACCACAGACCCCCTCTCCATGCCTCCCCACTCCCAAAGAAGGAGAGGGGTAAGAGAAAGAAAGCATAGGGCCACCATGCCAACCCACCCCCTTTCTCTCGCCTTTCCCTGACCTGGTTTGGATCCTGGGTGCCCATTCTCCCCACCATGCCTTGGCCCGCTTCCCACAGATTTTGATATTTGAGATTTTTCCACTTTTGCGGGGGTCCTGTGCCCTTAACCCTAGCAAACGTGGAGGGCTGACCGTACCTATTAACTACTTAATTGCAGAATACAGTGTTTTGCCCTTATCCTGGATTCTGGAGGTATCTGTCTGTCCATTCCCAGAAACAGGATTTTGGACTAGATTTCTGGGGGTGATCCAATAATGCAGTACTAACATGCTTAATATACGGATCTCAACCCGCCAAGTCCAGTACCCTTCAGATGTCTTGGATTACAAATCCAGCCATCCCACAGACAGTATCCATTTCAGGTTCCTCTAGCCTGGGTCCTATCTAGGATTGCTGGAAAGTGTGTGTATGTGAGAAGGAGCTGGGAAAAATTCCTTTCCGACCACAGCTCCCAGAATCCCCAAGTCCAAAAGTTCAGTCACCCCTGAGCTTTCTCCCGATTGGTCACAAAGCCAGCTGGGGGGGTGGTGCTTCTGGGTTGTGTCATCCAAAAAGGGAACTTCCCTAGCTCTGACAAATTGGGAGACAGGTTAGCAGTGACGGCTCTTGCCAGCTTGGAGGATTCTGGGATTTGTAGCCCAAAGAAAAGAAGGACTTTTCCCAGCTCTGGTGCTTTAACGACAAAAAGTTTAGCAGTGATTCATGTATTTTTGTCTTTACCTGTGATGAGGGGATCAGTTTGTTGTTTTTGAAGGCAGAGTTGGGAATGGCCGGCTGTGAAAGTCAGGGGTTCTGGGGTGAGGGTAGGGGGCCAAAAATTAAATGAATCCATCAAACCTTCCTCCAAGCTCAACAATGCTGTAATCACTAAAAGTCAACATGGATTTCTCAGAAATAAGTCGTACCAGACTAATCTTATCTCTTTTTACGACAGTGTTACGAGCTTGATAGATGAAGGGAATGCTGTGGACGTAGCGTATCTCGATTTCAGTAAAGCCTTTGACAAAGTTCCCCATGACATTCTTGCAAAGAAGCTAGTAAAATGCGGGCTGGACAGGGCTACTGTCAGGTGGATTTGTAATTGGTTGACTGGCTGAACCCAAAGGGTGATCACCAATGGCTGCTTTTCATCCTGGAGAGAAGTGACTGGTGGGGTGCCACAGGGTTCTGTCCTCAGCCCAGGGCTGTTCAACATCTTCATCAGTGACTTGGATGAAGGAGTAGAGGGCATGCTGATCAAGTCTGCAGATGACACCAACCTGGGAGGGGTTGCTAATACCCCAGAGGACAGGGTCAAAACTCAAAACGACCTTAACAGATTGGAGGGCTGGGCCAAAGCTAACAAAATGAATTTCAATAGAGAGAAATGTAACGTCCTACACTTAGGCAGAAAAAATGGAATGTGCAAATATAGGATGGGGGACATGTAGCTGGATAACAGTACGTGTGAAAGGGATCTAGGCGTCTTGGTGGACCACAAGCTGAACGTGAGTCAGCAGTGTGATGCGGCAGCCAAGAAAGCCAATGCAATTGTTGGTTGCGTCAATAGGAGTATGGTGTCTAGATCAAGGGAGGTAATAGTACCACTCTATTCTGCTTTGGTTAGACCTCATCTGGAATCCTGTGTCTAGTTCTGGGCACCTCAATTCAAGAATGATATTGACAAGCTGGAGCATGTCCAGAGGAGGGTGACCAAGATGGTGGAGGGTCTGGAAGCTATACCCTATGAAGAGCGGCTTAGGGAGCTGGGTCTGTTTAGTCTGCAGAAGAGAAGGTTAAGAGGGGACATGATAGCCACATTTAAATATTTGAAGAGATGTCGAGGAGGGAGTGGGCTTGTTTTCCGCTGCTCCAGAGACTAGGACAAGGAGCAATGGACTCAAGCTGCAGGAAAGGAGATTCCAGCTGAACATCAGGAAGAACTTCCTGACGGTCAGAGCTGTCCGGTAGTGGAATACGCAGCCTCAATGGAGGATGGTGGAGTCTCCTTCTTTGGAGGTTTTTAAGCAGAGTCTGGATGGCCATCTGTTGGGAATGCTTTGATGTGGGTTCCTGCATGGCAGAGGGTTGGACTAGGTGGCCCCTGTGGTCTCTTCCAACTCTACAGTTCTATGATTTTATGATTCAGCCACTTAATTCAGCATTTCCCAAGACATTGTTTGAATTCTTCAAACTAGATTTGTGGGTCCTTGGGATCCTGACCTGTTCCTGCATAGCAGGGGGTTGGACTGGATGGCCCCTGGGGTCTCTTCCAATTCTATGATTCTATCATTCATCCACAAGGGTACAGTCATTTTCTCTGAGTTTTTAGGACGTCACTGTTCCACCAGCCTTACACACACACTGACCTTTACCCATGCCACGGAGACACAATTTGAGTTGGATGACAAGCAACCTACAGGCTGGGGCACTCCTGAGGTGGGCTGCAGGTGAAGCCTCGTTTACAGGGCCCCTAAATTAGGCACTGGAGGCTGAATCAGCAACCCATTCAGATCAAACCGGACCAGGTTGGAAGGGCAGCTCAGATCATGGAATTTGAGCCTCAGATGGGGTCTTAAAGGTCATCCCCAACAGAGAGCTGTGCTTGTTACTGCTATGTGCCTTCATGTCAACTTATGGCAGCCCACCTAGGGATTTCTTAGCAAGATTTGCTCAGAGGTGCTTTGCTGCTGCCTTCTGCTTGGGCTGAGCCAGTGTGATTGTCTGTAGTCTCCACAGGCAAGTTTTGATGGGGAAAGCAAGAGATCTTTCTGTTCTTACACTGTAAGGAATTCTACATTGTTTGGCTAAATCTGGTGGGGAAAACAAGAAGGTTCTAAGAACTTTCCTATTAGTCACTGAAGAAGCTAGTAAAATGTGGGCTAGGCAATGCCACGGTTACAATCGATTTGTGAGTGGTTGACCAACTGAATCCAAAGAGTGCTCCCCAATGACTGCTTTTCACCTTGGAGAGAAATGACTAGTGGGGTGCCACAGGGTCCTGTCCTGGGCCCAGGGCTATTCAGCATCTTTATCAATCATTTGGATAAGGGAATAGAGGACATTCTTACCAGATTTGCAGATGAAATTACGAGGGGTAGCTAACAGCCCAGAGGAAAGGATCAGAATTCAAAATGATCTTAACAAATTAGAAAGTTGGACCAAAACTAGCAAAATGATTTCATCAAGGAGAAGGCTCTTCCAACTCTATGATTCTATGAAGTATAAGGTGATTTTTTTTCCAGTCCCTACCTTTCTAGCAGTGTAGTCGCTTAAAAGTTCAGTCCAGCAGTCCAGAAATACAGTTGAGCCATTCAAAGAAAAGGGCTGGGCCAAGTTAAACAAGGGAATACAGACAGCAAATTGTTGTAAATGACTTTCAGTGTCTCACTTTCTGCACTGTTAGAAATTTGGAGGAATAAAGGGCTATTTCATTAGGAAGGCAGAATCTTTTTCAGGGTGGCAATCCCTGCATTTTGCCCTCCCTCCCGTAGCTGCACTCAGATTCCTCAAAATGTGTGTTTCCTTTAAAAAAAATCTTTGTTTTGCTTTGTTTCAGGGGATGCTGCTGTTGGATCAGAGGGTGTCATGGGACAGGTTGAAGGTGCCATACCTCTGTGTCTGTTTGTGTGGTTTTAAATGCTAACCCAGCACATTACGCACTTGAAATTCCAAAACCATGATACTGTGCTAATGAGGACTAGCACCTTCGCTTTTAAAATTATTTTTAGACCTAACAGAGATTCCCAGCATACCCACCAAAGAGCAACTCAGATGACAAAGAAGTCTGGCACGGCCTGGTGGCCTCAGCAACAGCTCACACTGGAGATGCTGAATAGGCATGTCGCTCCCACCCTGCAAAACATGCGCACAGCCAGGAGTTAACATCTCAGCTCCCGAGGCTTGGGTGCGGCTCTCCCACCTGCTCCATCTGTCGGCAACGTGGCCAGTGCCAGGAACGATGCCAACAGCTGTGGTATGGCGGGTGCCTTTGTTCTCTTGCCAAAAGAAGCTGTGGGCATGCTTTGTCTTTCGGAGGGAGCTGGCAAAGAAGACGGGCTAAGAGGCCTTGGGAAAATCTCATAAGTCCGTCATGAAGGGAATGCTTTTATCATGGAAGGGCCCACGTTCACTCTTTAGCATTTCCAGTTCAAAAGGAAGTACCTTTGCTAGGATAAGGGACACAGGACACAAAAGGGGGGTTTGGGCTTGATGGTTTGAAATCACCTTTTTGGATCAGTTGTTGGGAAATCAAGGAGGGGTGAGTTTAACGTAATCCCCCTCCTGCAGGTATTTGCAAAAGACAGGGAAGGGGAGTGTTACAGTTGGCCCTCCATATTCGCTAGGGTTGGGGGTGCAGGACCCCAGGTAAAGTGGAAAAACTGCAAATATTAAAATGTGTGTATGTGTCTGTGGGAAAGGGGGTCGAGGCATGCTGGAGAGAGTGGGCACTTAGGGTCCAAACCAGTTCAGAGAAAGAAGAGGGAAAAGGGTTGGTTGGCCTGGTGGCCCTATACTTTTTCTCTGTCACCCAGTTCCTTCCTTGGATGTATTTGGGGCATCGGATGAGGGTTTGTGGTGCTGAGAAATCAGGCTGTGAGCCATCCTTAGCTGGGCAGGCAGTGGCTGGTGATGGTGATGGAGGAGGAGAAGCAGAGGCGTTTTTTTTAAAGGATTGCTAGCTTGATTGGAGCCACAGAGAGGGAAGGTTCCTTTGCAAAAGAAGTGCTTGATGTGTTGTGGGGGGCAGGGATTGGAGAATCTCACAAACAATCAAATCCATGAATGTTAACTTGCAATGTGGAGGGCCAAATAGAATGTGAGATACATCACAGGAAAGGGAATAATGGCATCCATATCATTAAATACCCAAGTCAAGATCATCCATGCCACAGTATTTCCAGTTTCTGTGTAAGCTGGACAGTGAAGAACGTCGACAAGAAGAGAACAAACAGTGAGCCTGGATGGAGGTGAATGGGGCTTAGACTGTCCCTCCCATCTCCCCCTACAAATGCAGTCGTTTTCCTTCCATCCATCAGTGTGTGCATACAAACTCATGGTAAAAGAGGAGGGTAAATCAGGACGGGAAAAGTGCACTCACATACAGCTCCCAAGACTGATTTGAGCTCAGTCTCCCTATCTCTCCCCATGCAGTCTTCCCCTGTAAATTATACTTCCCTCCCTCCAGCAGATTAATTGATCCTATAGCACATATTTACTTAGACACAAATCCCGCTGTGTTGCCGAGTAAGTGCTGAAAGCATCTTAATATTAACTAACTGGAGTTTGGAAATAGCACGTGCAGGGGAAAAATTGTTAACATTCTGAGCTCTGCATGTAACCTGGCAAGTTGCGTTTTGTCAAGCTGTCTAGCAGTTGGTCTAACTCAGCATTTTCTCCTCCGCTGACTGGCACCGGCTCTCACAAGGGTGTTTCCCCTGTTATTTCTCAGAGATGCCAGGGTTGGAACTCAGGGCCTTAGCATGCAAAGTCGGCATTTCTCCAGCTGAGCCGTAGTTCTTAACTCAGCTGGCCGGAGATGGGACAGGTTCATTCTACAGTTGGCTCTCCACATTTACGATATTTGCAAGTTTCTCCAATCCCTGTCCCCCTGATCTCAGGCACTTCTTTTCTCCTTCCCTCTCAGCAGTTCCAACCAGGCTTTGCAGCCCTTGAAAAACCCACCTCTGGTCCTTCTCCTCCTCCACCAGCAGCCACTGCCTGGTCAGCTAAGGATGGATTGCAGCCCAATTTCTCAGCACCACAAATCCTCTCCAGCTGACTCCCACATCTAAAGAAAGAGCTGGGAGAAAGAGAGGAAATATAGGGCCGCCACCCTTTCCCTCCCTTTTCCCTGTCTGGTTTGGGCCCTGGGTGCCACCACGCCTTGGCCCCCTTTCAACAGAAATGCACGCATACTTTTGATATTTGCAATTTTTCCACTTTTGTGGCGGTCCTGCATCCCTAACTCTCCAAATGTGGAGAGCTGACTGTTTTCAGTAAGGAACCTTTTCACTGCCTCTTTCTCTAGCTAGTCTTGCAAAGGTGTCTGCATGAGTTACTGGCCCTCAAACTTTCAGATCTTCAGGCATGCCCACACATGCTCGTGTGTCAGTCTTTTATGGCGCAGATCAAGTGTGAAAGTGAATCAGCACCACCTCTCTGCTAGGTTACCTACACACAAACACATACATCTGTCTGGTCACCTGAAGCCAAAGCGTCCTCTCCCCCAGGCGAGTCGGGCAAGTGGCTCTTTCAAAACTCTCTCTCCAACTCCTTTGGAGAATAAGAGAATTTTCAGCTTCATCTGAAACAGCGAGTAAATGTATTTTCGGCGCTCAGGCCTGCTCTGACTCGCTTGGTTTTCCTTGGATTTTCCTGGTGCCGCGGGTCTAAACAAACATAGCCGCTGCGTCTCTTCTGCTCGGAGGTGGTGTGGGGAGGGTGGCACAACTGGTTTTCTGTGGAATGCCCCCACTGATCTCCCCCATTGTGCTCGTCAGACAGTAATTGTTGTGGATCATGTCAACACTATGCCAACCTCTTTTCTGTGTGGCAAGGAAGTGTTTGTTTTTGTGGTAAAGCTTTAAAAAAAAGCCACATTCCCAGCTCCCCTTCCACTGCAAAACAAGGGGAGAGGATGTGGTGGCTGCCCCCCCCCCGACAAATGTTGTTCTATATGTTTTCCCCGAGGGAATTCCTCTTGAATTCAGTGGGGCTTACTCATGGGAAACTGTGTGAACAGTACGTTAGACTTTGGCCTCTTTCCGCCATGCTCTTGCTTCCGCTGCTCTTGCGCTTCACAGCTCTCTTACGGCCCCGAAGGCTGGAGTGGTTTGGTCTACCCCAGGGGTTCTTAACCTTTTCTTTACCAGGGGCCCCCTGTAAATATAATTTTTTTGCTGAGGCCCCCTGACTTGATTCGAGATTTAAATGTTTCAAGTTAGATTTAAATATTCAAATATTTATTTAAATTTTCAAATATTTATTTATTTACTTACTAGTGTATATACCTGCCATTGCCTGGGATTTTATTTTCTCATAGATAATACTTGTTAGAAAAATTTGAGATCCTGTGTATCTAATTCTCCAAACTGTCCTGTCCAGTACCATATTTCCTAATCCAATCTGTATTCAGAGTTATTAACATACGGAGGTTGGGTTCCTGAGGGAATACACTGCCCTCCTCCTTGCTGCTAGGCCTCATCTCCAGAGCAACTGGCCCATTTGAGACAGACACAGTTGACTAACGCCCAAGAGCAATCTGGCTGAGAATTCTAAAGGCCCCTCCCTAAACTGCAAACCCAGGATTCCATAGACTTTTCTCAGGCAGCCAATCATATGAAGCCTTCGCCTGACACAGCCAATCATATGAGGTCTTCGCCTGACACAGACAAACAAACCTTGACTTGTATATATTAGATTAAAGTTTCTAGAGACTAGGATTCAAATCCCTGGTCACACACTGGGTGACTCTGGGCAAGTCACACTCTCTCACCCTCAGAGGAAGGCAAAGGTAAACCCTCTCTGAACAAATCTTGAAAAAAAACCCACCCTTCACATTAGGGTTGCTATAATTCAGAAGTGACTTGAAGGCACACAACAATAAAGTGCCATCGACAGTAGGAGGTTCTTTCTGCCATCATAGAATCATAGAAATGTAGAGTTGGAAGAGACCACGCGGGCCATCCAGTCCAACCCCCGCCATGCAGGAACACCCTCAAAGCACTCCCGACAGATGGCCGTCCAGCCTCTGCTTAAAAACCTCCAAGGAAGGAGACTCCACCACACTCCGAGGCAGCAGATTCCACTGCCGGACAGCCCTGACCGTCAGGAAGTTCTTCCTGTGGTTCAGGTGGAATCTCCTTTCCTGCAGCTTGAATCCATTGCTCCTTGTCCTGGTCTCTGGAGCGGCAGAAAACAAGCCCTCTCCCTCCTCTACATGGCATCCCTTCAAATATTTAAACATGGCTATCATGTCCCCTCTTAACCTTCTCTTCTGCAGACTGAACATACCCAGCTCTCTAAGTCTATCCTCATAGGGCATGTCTTCCAGGCCTCTCACCATTTTGGTCGCCCTCCTCTGGACCTGCTCCAGCTTGACCATGTCCTTCTTGAATTGGGGTGACCAGAACTGGACACAGCATTCAAGATGAGGTCTAACCAAAGCAGAGTAGAGTGGTACCAGTACCTCCCTCGATGTAGACACCATACTCCTATTGATGCAGCCGAGAATTGCATTGGCTTTCTTGGCTGCCGCATCACACTGCTGACTTATGTTCAGTTTGTGGTCTATTAAGACTCCTAGATCCCTTTCACACGTACTGCTATCCAGCCACGTGTCCCCCATCCTATATTTCTGCATTCCATTTTTTCTACCTAAGTGTAGGACCTTACACTTCTCCCTGTTGAATTTCATTTTGTTAGCCTTGGCCCAGCTCTCCAATCTGTCCAGGTCATTTTGAATTTTGATCCTGTCCTCTGGCGTATTAGCAACCCCTCCCAATTTGGTGTCAACTGCAAATTTGATGAGCATGCCCTCTATTCCTTCATGTCTCTATTCTTTGAATATTCTTTGAAAATTGCTGTATGGCAACACTAAGGCAAACTTATCACGGGGGTTTTCTTGGAAAGATTGGCTGCCTTTCCCTTTCTCTGAGGCTGAGAGAATGTGACTCGCCTGAGATCACCCAGTGGGCTTCCACAGCTGAGTGGAGATTCAAACCCCGGTCTCCAGAGTCATAGTTTGGGTTTGTACACACATCTGCCACCGTGTCCCTTTCGCAAGGGACGCAGCAGTGGGGGAACGTGCGCACACACCCAAACTGCTCCCTCGTTTGCAAATGAAGAAGCAACTTCGGCACCCGCAACCCCCGCCTCCGCCACTGTCACGTCCCTGTTGCTGCTGCCGTTGGTGCCCAGCAGCACGGCTTCGCAGACCCCCAAGGGCCCCAGGACCTCAGGTTAAGAACCAGCGGGCTTACCCCAACTCCCAAGAAACACCTCACCACCAGAGTAATAAACTCCGGGCTCAACCACGGTGACCCCCAAGGCAGGCCATGAAGAGTAACTCATCACTGATGTCTTCCAGACCTGTGAGACATAACGCTGAGTTAAGACAACAACAATACACAGCAGCAGCCAGCTGTGGTGTGAGTCAGTGGTGGTGTCTGGAAGCTGAGGAAAGGGGGAATCCGGGACAGCGACTGGGAGCCTGGAGAAAACACACCCGCTGGCAAATGGGAGGAAACGGCCCTCACAGCTTTGGGCTACAGAAACTCATGATGGGCTGTCTGGCCAAAGAGCCCCACTCTCAGGGTGTCTTAGGTTATTGGCAACCCTTTGGCCATTTCCACACAACATTGTTATAGTGCTATTAGTCCACTTTCAACATCCTATGGAATCCCTGGGTTTGCAGTTTGGGGAAGGGCCTTTAGAGTTCTCAGTCAGAGAGCTCTTTGGCCTCAGTAAACTACAAATCCCAGAATTCCACAGGAGGTTGAAAGTGGAATAACAGCACTAGAACAGTGGAGTGCAGAAATGGCCTTTACAGGTGAACAGACAGGTTGAATAAGGCAATTGTCACCATCAGCACGGTACGCATTTCATTTTCCTTTGACCTATCACATGCCCTCCAACTGTCCCCAGTGGCAGAGACAGTCCCAGTTAATCCTCGGTTATACCATTTCTTCAGCTACTTTAAAATGTCCCAGTTTCTTTCTCCTCCCATGACTCTCCTCCTTTGTCCTCAGCTTATTTCAGCTGCTGCAAATTGAGTTCAAAGTGCAAAAGTAGTTTGTTGCTGTTATTGTGTGCCTTCAAGTAATTTCCAACTTATGGCAACCCTAAGGTGAACCTATTACAGGAATTTTCGGGGGGCTGAGAGTATATGACACACGTAAGGTCACCTAGTAGCTCTCAGTCTTTGGGGTCCCAGTTCTCAAAAGAGACTGCAGTACACAGAGTTTGTAAAATTTCCTCCTTTGTACTACAGCTCCCCTTTTGCCCTTGCATTGAATTTCAAACTGCAACCTGCCAGTGTCAGGGAACCTGTTCTTTTGCATGGTAGATTGGGTTCTGCCAGCAGATCTCTGGGGAAAGCACAGATTTCCAATGTACATGTCATTTTAACAGAGAGAAATGTAAGGTCCTACACCTAGGCAGAAAAAATGAAATGCACAAACACAGGGTGAGAGACACCCGGCTGGACAACAGTACGTGTGAAAGGGATCTAGGAGTCTTAGTAGACCACAAGCTGAATGTGAATCAGCAGCGCGATGTGGCATCCCAGGAAGCCAACATGATTCTTGGTTGCATCAATAGGAGTATGGTGTCTAGTCAAGGGAAGTGATGGTACCACTCTGTTCTGCCTTGGCCAGACCTCATCTGGAATCCTGTGTCCAGTTCTGGGCACCACATTTCAAGAACGATATTGACAAGCTGGAACGTGTCCAGAGGAGGGCGACCAAAATGGTGAAGGGTCTGGAAGCCATGAAACCCTGTGAGGAGCAACTTAGGGAGCTGGGTATGTTTAGTCTACAGAAGAGAAGGTTAAGAGGGGACATGATGGCCATGTTTAAATATTTGAAGAGATGTCATGTCGAGGAGGGAGCAGGCTTGTTTGCTGCTGCTCCAGAGATTAGGGCAAGGAGCAATGAATTCAAGCTGCAGGAAAGGAGAGTCCACCTAAAGCTCAGGAGGAACTTCCTGATGGTCAGAGCTGTTCAGTAGTGGAATACGCTGCCTGAGAGTGTGGTGGAGTCCCGTTCTTTGGAGGTTTTTAAGCAGAGGCTGGATGGCCATCTGTTGGGAGTGCTTTGACGGGGTTCCTGCATGGCAGGAGGTTGGACTGGATGGCCCCTGGGGTCTCTTCCAACTCTATGATTCTATGTTTCTATGATTTCTGACTTATGGCAACACTAATATGCACGTACCATAGGGTGGTCTGGGGCTGAGAGTGTGTGATGTGCCCAAGGTCCCCCAGTGGGTTTCAAAGGCTGACTGGAGAATCCAACCTTAGTGTCGAATGCTAAAACCACTACAGCGTGCAGTTCATAAACTCCCTGAAGGTCCCCAGCGCCTACACCCACTTCAGTTGTTCACTTGTGAACTATCCTCTAACTAGGGACAGAAGGGAGATTTGTACTATCAAACGTGGGGATGGAAAAAAAAGTGGGTAGACATTATATTCCTTGGTTTCTTCCTCCCTGTCTCACAATACCATGGCTCAGGGTCACCAAATCGATCTGATGGGCCACAGGGGGAAGATAAAGCCTTTCTTCGCACAATGCATCGCTACGCGGTAGAATCTGGTCACAAAGTGTGGGATTAGAAACAGGCATATAGGGCTTTGGGAAGGGACTGGGCAGATTAAGAGTCTCAAAACCTCACATTCTTTGGCCTTTCCTCCCAGGGACGTTGCTCCCAACACCTTGATGACACCATCTCAGTTTCTTTCTCTCCATACCTTGTTCGAGATGGGAAGACTCGGAGATCACAGTCTGGATTTGCAGATAGACTGCTCCATCTCTTCCACAGACTCAGCTGTCCAACATCACACATCTCTAACCTACGACACTGAACTGTTAAAGCTCTATTATTTCACTTTAACTTTTGCAGCAACATTCTATGGAATCCTGGGACTTGCAGTTCAGGGAGGGGCATTTAGATTTCTCAGCCAGAGAGCTCTTGCCCCTTACTAAACTACAAGTTCCAGAATTCCACAGAATGTTGCTCGGACAGTTAAAGTGGAATCATAGCGCTATAACAGTGTAGTGTGATAGGGAGCTAAATTTCACCTCCTCCATCATCCCTATTTGAGAGCTGAATATATGTATTTTATTACAAGTAGAAGTATGCTGCTTCCCAAGGATGAGAAATACTGTCGATTAATCCTAACTAGAGTAGACCTGAGAGTCAGAATGGTTTAGTGGTTTGAGCCTTGGACTACGCCCCTGGAGACCAGGGTTCGATTCGTCCTTCAACCGTGGAAGCCTACTGGGTGATCTCGGGTGCATCGCACACTCTCAGCCCCAGAAAACCCTGGGATAGGGTCACCTTAGGGAGGCCAGATTTGTGTCTCTGCCACTAGATCCCCTCTGCCTTTTGGCACTCCTGTCCAGAGCTGAGCCAGGGCGGGTAGGAAAGCCTTTGCTTCTGCTGCTTCTCACCCAGAAAAGCACCTCCTCCCACCCTTGGTGAGGAAAATGGGCTCCGTTTTCAACGCCAACAGAAAATAAGCTGATAAACCCAGCCAGGCCAGGCGATCAGGCTTCAGTTACAAAACAAACAGAGCGCTGCACAGCTTTCCGCTGGAAGGGATTCAGCTCTGCAGAGCAGGGGCCAAGTTTTCCCTCTCGCTGTTGCTAAATTCTCTTCTCTCCCACTCCCCACCACGCTCAGACTGGCCAGTGTTTTCCTCCCCTTGAGGCTGGTGCAGGAGTGGGGGAAAAAATACCTTGCCTTGGAGGGCCATATTAACCTTTGACCTCACCTGGGGCAGGTCTGGAACTGGGTGGGGGAGGCAAGGCTATTCTCGGCCAAGCCAGGCCTGCTCTCCTCCCCTCCCCTAATTCAAGGGGATTTTTTTTTTTTTAAACTCAGGGCCGTTTCTGCACTAGACTGTTATACAAAGGGTGATGCCTGGCTTGCCCAAAGGACGTGTGAAAGGGATCTAGAAGTCTTAATAGACCTCCAGCTGAACCTGAATCAACAGGCTGATGGAGAAGCTGCATCAATAGGACTATAATGTCTCGGTTGAGGGAAGTGATAGCACCGCTCTATTCCGCTTTGGTCAGACTTCACTTGGAGCCCGGCATTCAATTCTGGGCACCACAGTTCAAGAAGGATGTTGAGAAGCTACAGTGTGCCCAGAGGAGGGCAACCAAAATGGTAAAAAGCCCGGAAACCATGAAGCCCTGTGAACAGCGGCTTAGGGAGCCTGGGGTTGTTTAGCCTGGAGAAGTGAAGATTGAGAGGTGAGATGATAGCCGTGGTTAAATATTTGAAAAGATGTCATATGGAGGATGGAGCAAGCCTGTTTTCTGCTGCACCAGAGACTAGGACACAGAGCAATGGCTTCAAACTTCTGGAAAAGCGATTCCATCCACACATTAGGAAGAACCTCCTGAAGGTAAGAGCAGTTACATAGAAGAATACTTCGCCTCAGAGTGTGGTGAAGTCTTCTATTTGGAAAGTGTTTAAACAAAGGCTGGATGGCCATCTTTGTGTATTCCTGCATAGCAGAATGGGATTGGACTGGGTGGCCCCTGTGGTCTCTTCCAGCAAGATGATTCTATGATCCCTCTGTCACACACACTACTCAGGTTAAACGACTTCACTTGTGAAGATTAAAAAAAGGATGAGGTAGGGAGCCCTGTATTTTTTTTTTTTTGAGCCCTGAGTTTTTTGGAAGAAAAAAGAAAAAATACTGGTAAAGAATTCTCCTACCTGTTATTACTAGGGCAGTCACTCCAGTTCAAACTGTATCTTTAATCAGCAAGTTGATTTATAGGCCTCTTGCAAAACTGGTATGTTCCCCCCCCCTTCCTTTAAAAATTATTGCATTAGAGACAACCTTCCCCCGCTCCCATTACTCTTCAAGTACCTTTTGTAAAGATAACAGAAATTTCATTCTTCCTTGAGGTGCCTGAAAACTCAGGACTCTCTCCCAGGCCTGTAGCACCCCCTGCTGGACGCTGTCTGTTCCTACAGGTTTAGACATAACAGGATTTGAGATGCAAGCGATGGGCAAATTACTGCTATTTCTTTAGGATGAAGCCCTTCAGCAGATCACCACCAATCATAGCCAGGCAAAAAGAAAGAACAGATTTTTTTCCCCCCTGTGGGGTGGCCCAGGCAGTGAACTGATCCTGGTTCAGGTTGCCCCACTAACCATTTCTTCTTTTGTTGTTCTGAGTTGCCACCAAGTTGACTTCGACTTGCAGCAGCCCTATGAAAGAGGGACTTTCAGTACTTCCCATCATCCACAGCCCTGCTTCAATCTCACAAATGCAGGGCTGTTTCTTCTGAGTTTATCCATCTGTAAAGCAGTTGGCATGATGTAGCCGTTTGAGAGTGGGACCTATGGCCCTGGAGATCAGGGTTCGAGTCCCTGCTCAGCCACTGGGTGACCTTGGAAGCATCACATACTCTCAGCTGCAGAAAAAAAATCCATTGATAAGATCACCATAAGTCCGAAATGATTTGAAGGCCATAACAAAGTGGTCTTCCTTTCTTTCCCCTACTGCCTCCCTGCTTTCCTAAGCATTATCGTAGAATCATAGAATCATATTTTCAATGAGTCACGCCATCTCCCAATATGGCCAAGTACGATTGCCTTGCTTTGGACACTCCGGCTTCTAGGAAGAGTTCAGGCTTTTGGTTTAGGACCGATTTATTGTTTATTTCTTTCTGTTAACCACCTAGGTTACCAGGCGTATATAAAAGAAGCGTAACTGTGTTATTACTTGCTGACAAGTCAATTTTGACTCATGACGACCCTGTAAATGAGCCACCCTCTCCTCAACTGTCCTGCTCAGGTCTTGCAGATTCAAGGATGTATCTCCCTTAATTGAGTCTATGCATCTGTTAATGCAATCTTCGTCTTCTCCTACTGCCTTCTACCTTACCAATCATTATTGTCTTCTCTAGTGAATCATATCTTCTCATGACGTGGCCAAAGTACGACAGCCTCAGTTTAATTGTCTTGGCTTCTAGGGAGTGTTCAGGCTTGATTTGCTCTAGGACCCACTCCTTGGTCTTTTTAGCAGTCCAGGGTATCCGCAGAACTCTCCTCCAGCACCACATTTTAAATAAGTTGATTTTCTTCCTATCACCTTTCTTCACTGTCCAGCTTTCACAACCATAAACAGAAATCAAAAATAGGATGGCATGGACAATCCTAACTTTAGTAGTCAGTACTATATCTTTACACTTCAGGATCTTGTCTAGTTCCTTCATAGCTGCCCTTCCAAGTCTTAGCCTTCTTCTGATTTCTTGACTGCAGTCTCCACTCTGATTAATGACTGAGCCAAACTATGGAAAATCTTGAATTATTTCAATGTGTACTGCTCAGTTATCCTCTCTATACTCCAGATCTTCCATCTTGACCCCCCCCCCCCACTGCTTGGACATTATCTTCCTCATGTTGGTTTTCTAATCCAGGGACCCTTGCATGTTACAGTTATAGCATTATGATTCCATTTTAATTTCCATGGTTCCCTCCTGTGGAATTCTGGGATGTGTGCAGCTCTGGGAGGGTTGTTTAGACGTCTCAGCCAGAAAGCTCCAGAGACCTGACCAATGTACAAATCTCAGAATTCCAGTTGAAGTGGAATCATAATGATGCAATTGTGTAGTGTGAATGTACAGGCAGCACCATCCCCCCCCCCGTTAAAAAAATAAATTGTCCCCAAATAATATTCATGTTTTAGGTCCGGGAGAATCTTTCCTCACAGAAATTGGCTTGGAAGTTGACTTCTACAGTGGACCCTCCACTTTTGCAGGTTCAGCATTCCTGGAGTTGATTATTCATGGGTCATTTTATTTATGGAAAAAAAATATTACCTTATTGGCCACTGCTAGAGGAAAAAAAAGTTCTCTCTAGGCATCTATAGATCCTCCAGTGAGATTCTATGGTCTGCCAAAAGTGGAGCTGTGCTGGAGGACCTAGAGATTCCTAGAGAGAACACTCCTCTAGCCATTGATAGGTCCTCCAGAATGAATATATGGTCCACTTCCAACAGAAGCTGATCACAGAATCACACTAGAGGACGTAGAGATTCCTGAAGAAGTACTCTCAGGTAATAAATAATTAGTGTTTATGATATATATTTTTATTCGCATTTTCCCCACTTTTTGCAGGGTCTTGCTCCCCTAACCCCCACAAAACTGGAGGGCTCACTGTATCGTCCATTCAAACCCTCTAGGGTGTGTGTGGAAGTATTTGAACATAAATAAAATTACAAATTCTTTTTTTATGGGGTGTGGCACGGGTGTTGCTCTCCAAGGTCTTGAGGGGGGATGTAATATCGACCTGTAATCCTCAATAGTTATCCCCTCCCCAATTATAGATTGTAAACCTTGTTGGTCAGGGAACTTCCCTCTTATTCTCTGTAAAGTTCTGTTGTTTCCTCCTTCTTGTTAAATTTGCCGTAATTCTTTAAAACATAATAAAATAGAGTCCCACCTCTAAAGATGGCTCTGTATAAATAAATTTTTTTGTTAAAAAATGTTTTATTGGATATTTGGAACTTGCTGAGATGGAATCGTCCTTCTTTTTCCCCATCACACCTCCCCCTAATCCTGCCATTCCTCCCACAAGGAGGTTCTTTGGCATCAATTTCTTTTTCGGCTCTTGCTGACAGCCTTGGCGGGCACAGGGACCGGTGTTGCCGACTGGTAGAGAGTGGAAGAGATCTTGTTGATGTAATACAGAGCGATCATGGAGAAGATGAAACTGAAGAAACAAATGCCAAAGGAGTTTGTTAGTTTGCAATAGCAAAACAGGCACACACTAGTGGCATCTTAAGAACTTCAACCTGTGCTGGGCACACTCAGTGGGCTGTACCATTCAATTTCCAGCTTTTACAAGGGAAGCCACATTACACAGTTGTGGTAGCCATTTTGGATTACCAGAAGTGGCTTCCAGAACTGGGGCCATTTTTCTTTTTTTTAAACTAGTTAGGGCATGAAAGCTTTTAAGACTGCATTTTAAAGTATCCTGGACTGGGATTTTTGGCCAAAAACTAGAAGAGAGGGCTAATTTGGGGGCTACAGAGGGCTAATTTGCCGTTAAGATTCCAAAATGGCAGTGACAGCAGCACCCTTCCTCTCCCTGACCTCTCGTCATTTCTCTACTTGTTCATGCACTGGGGGCTGTGAAGAGCAACAGCGGGCTACTGCCACCTACAGAGATAGGGCCAAATTTGGCCACAAGTTCCCAATCCTCAGGACTACAGGGTGAGCTCGAAATGTGTCCCGATTTCTCACTAAATAGAATATCATAGGCACAATGCCTATATATGTTAGCTGTGGTACTGTCAGCCAAAGGCCTGTTTGCTTCTGGAATGTGCTAGCCCAGTGGTTCCCAACCTCTGGTCCTCCTGTTGTTTTTGGACTTCCGTTCCCAGAGGCCCCAGTCAGACTGGCCAATGGTAAGGCATTCTGGGAGCACAAGCCCACAACAATTGCAGGACTAAAGGTTGGCAGCCACTGTTCTACTCCATTGCTACTCAAAGCAGTGGTCCCTGGACTCATCCCAGTCCCCGAGCCATTACTAAACCCTGGCATACTTACAAGAAAGAAAGATAAGATTTGTACCCAAAGGACACAATTTTAATGCTGGCCGCTGGGATAGTGGAAACAGTAACTGCTGGTCCCTCACATCAGACAGTGAGAGGCAATGCCATAGATTCCTTCTCTAGATTTGCAAGCAAGCAAACCTGTTTCTGTCTCTTCCTTTCTGTAACAGAAATACCTAGAGCTGCTCTTGCCTTGGTCCTGGATTGTTTTGAAGGATGTTGGGACAAACAGCCCGTCCTCCCCACCCCATCCGTTCCTCCCCCACCCCCTCATGTCTGATGTCCCTGTTCCTTACCAGGTGGTGACACAGACCCGATGAATCAATCCTGACGCAAACAAAGCCAACAATAGGCAGGAGATAACTGTTGGGGAAAACGAAGGGGTTTACGTGGGGATAATGATCCGTCTGCCAAACCCTCAAATTCAAACCACCCGTCGGCTCGTCTGGACAAGGCAGTTTTACACCCCCTCTCCCCTGTCTTGTACTTGTTTGACTCACTTTCTGGGAAGATCTTGGCTTGGAATCCTTTGCCAAAAATCAGGTTTTCAAGGTTGTTGAAAGCCTGGAAGGATTTTGTTAAGGAAAAAAAAACCTCCTGACATATCAGGAACTATGAGAATGCCAGTCACCCTGCCAATTCCTTATACGTCACTCAGAGATTGGGAAGGTTATGGCTTTGGACTGCAACTCCCATAACTCTGCCAGATGGATTCTGGGAGCTGTTGTCCCCAATAATAGCAACCCAGAGTTCTGATTTACATCTCCACCACTCAGATCCTCACATATCAGGGAATGATGCTCTTTCTTAAATAGTAAATCACCCTGTATAGGCATACCTCAATTAACAAAAACTTCTGACCAAGAAGCTCCTTTTTATGAAGCCTTATGTTTGGCCAGCCCCCCTTTTCTTCCTTGTCGTCTTTCCAGCTGGAAGTGTTTTCTGCAGCATTGGCATTGGGAGGATGGTGAAGGAGGGCTGGCCACACACAAGACTTCTGGTGTCTGCAGTAAACAATTCAATAAAAGTTTGAGCCGGGAAAAGAACGAGATCTAACTCTAGCCAATCTTACCATAGCCTTGCCTACAAGAGGCAAGGTAAACAGTAGCTGCTGTAGAGTCCCTTATTATGTGTGAACTGCAGAAAGGAAAACATTTAGACCTACCTCACCGGCTCTCACAAGCATGGATGTCAGGATGCATGGCTTCTACCATAAGGTTCCTACTGAATGTGTATTAAATTGGTGGCCTAGCTAGCTTAGGCATTGGTAGGGTCAGCTAGAGTGCTAAAAAGTATCAAATGCCAATTGTTGACTGCAAATATGTATCTGCTTGAAGCTTGTTTGGTGTATTCCAATGTATTGAAGGGTTAATTGCTTTGTTGCTCATTGCTACAATGTATTCGGGAGAGAGGGAGAAGATTAGAGCAGTGGAAAAAGAAAGTACTAAAAGGTGTTGTGAGAACTGGAAATGCTCAGAGATAAGGAGGCAGGAAACATGTACCAGCCTCAGGGATGAAAGATAGGTAAACCACTGTGAGTCTGGGAAACATCTAGAATAGTGGTGTGATGTGAGATTTATGATCCTCTCCAATCACAGCTGTACACACCCAACTTGCGTGGAAAGGTATAAAACCTGTACCATGTCTGACTTAGTTTCAGCAACTTTGGACAAAGTGTGCTGTGTTGCTTGCTTTGCTACAAATAAACACTGCTGTTTAACTCAGAGTGAAGTTTGTGGCGTGAAAGTTATCCAGGGCATGACAGTGTTAAAAAGCACAGCTCTGTAACTTTAGTTGCCAAAACAGAAGTAATAAAAAAGTCCAAGAAAAAGTCATTATTTGGAAACATTTTGGAAACAGCCTTCCAGTGGTTTCTATAAGGTTCAAAGTGTTTTTGTTTCCTTATACAAGGCTCCCCGGCCCAGTTTCATTTATATGTGTATATTGTCAGTTTTGTATGAAAAGTTTGCTAAAACACGTAGAACTGCTCTTTTTTGTTTCTATGACATCTGGCTCAAGTCCAGGTTATTTGAAGAACCGTATTCTCTCTTATGAACCAGGCTGGGCTTTGAGATCTGCTGGAGAGGCCCTTCTCTCCATCCCAACACCATCACAGGGGCATCTGGTGGGACCATGGGAGAGGGGCTTCTCAGTGGCTGCCCCCAGGCTCTGGAACTCGCTTCCCAGAGAAGCCAGATTGGCACCCACCCTAATATCTTTCTGTAATCAGGTAAAGATGTTTTTATTCAAACGGGTATTCAATGTGCAATTATATGTGACTTGATAGAATGTGTTGGATATTGTGTTGCTGATGAATGTTTGAGAGCTTAGAGAACACTTAGCTGATAAGTGATATAGAAACACACATGCTATTGCTAAGTTTTTAGTTATGTATTTGAACATTGTTTTAATTATTTTTGATGGTTCAGTAATGTATTGTGTATTCTATGGGTTTTAACTATGTCTATTTAATTGTTACAAGCCGCTTTTAGTCCCAACCTGGGAAAAAAGCAGGGTATAAATAAAGATGATACCTCTCTCAATAATAATAATAACAACAGCAACAAAACAACAACAGCCATCTTTTGGGAATGCTTTGATGGTGTGTTCCTGCATGGCAGGGAGTTGGACTTGATGGCCCTTGTGGTCTCTTCCAACTCTATGGTTCCAAATATCCTTTCCATATTATTGCTGCCTCTGGTACCAAATCTTTTGTTAAAGAAGTCATGCTGAGATACATATTGATTTCTTTCACTATGATGTACCTGTATTTGTAAAGCCTTAAGGCTGGACCTGTTGATGCCACAAAACCAGGTGGCAGAACAGGGAATGAAGACCACAGTTGAATGGGACCATATTTTTTAAATACCTTGCTGTATTTAGAAAATCCCTCAAACTCCATGAAAACAGATAATTAGCAGAACAGGAAAACAAATGCTCCATAACATGATAGATTTCAGCTTACATCAAAACAAGGACAGGAAGCCATTCCCAAATACAGTATAATAGTTTTATTAGGACTATCTGGACTACCTAATACAGAGAACAGAGTAGAAAAGTGTGGCCCTCTAGACGTTTTGGATTATAACACCTATCATCCCTTACCACTGGCCATGCTGACTGAGGCTTCTGGGATTTGGCCCAAAACATCTGGGATTTGGCCCAAAAGGTACCTCATTAGTGACTTGAAAAAGTTGAAAAAACAAAACAAGCTTTCAAGTTTTGCAGGATATTTCTTTAGTATGAATCCAAAGTTCAAGAATGTTAAAATTTGTTCCCTAATTTCTGAGGTTTTAATTGGTCCTAATAAAGCATCCTCCCCCACCCCTGATGCTTTTCCCGATTTGACAACTGGAGGTATCAAATTAGAGAAGATTATAATAAAGACACTGTCTGAATGCTATTTGTGTACAGTTTAAATTTTTTAAATTTAATGATGCAGTAAAAATGGTAAATTTTACATTTGCAACATAAAATGGTATGATTTGTTCTAGCAGTTTCATAACTCTACCACTTCATTTGCAGACCTTCGAATGGAAAAATGATTCTGAGGAAGGAGGCCTTCTTAAACATGAGGCCTCTTTGGACATTCCACACTACACTATTATAGTGCTATTATTCCACTTTCAGCATCATGTGGAATTCTGAGGTTTATCGTTTACTGAGGCCAAACAGCTCTTTGGCTGAGAATTCTCAGTGCCCCGCTCCCAACTGCAAACCCCTGGATTCCACAGGCTGTTGAAAGTGAAATAATGGTACTATAACAGTGTAATGTGGAAATGGCCTTTGACTTTATTCACAAGACACCAAAACCCATGGTATAGTTTGTTGAAATCTGGCCTCCCCCACCCCTTGCTGACCAACTGCAATTTGTCAGACATAAACTACACAGAGAACTCATGGCTTGTTGCTGGTTTATGAACTCCAGCATATTTTAAATCATGGCTTGTAAAGACACCAAGATCTGTAACTATGTTTGTCCCCGGTTTGGTTTTCCCTAGCTACCCACACTGAAACATCAGCTAACACAAATAAATAAACCAGAAATAGGAAAAAAAATAAACTATGGTTTGATTGTCTGGCATGGAATTTGTGGCTGAAGCAACAGATCATGGTTGACAAAAAACTATGGTTTATCACAACAAGGAAATGAATCCATGACCCACACAAGGCGATATCTAGGATCAGCTGACACCAAAAGGAGACAACCTGAGCACTTATTCTGTTCTGATAGCCCCAGCCTCACTGGGTAAAAAAAAGGATACTGTTAGGGAGAAGATGAAGAGGCCGGAGCCAAGAAGCCCTCCTTGGATGGTCAGCCATTCACTGGAGGCAAGTTGGCGGCTGTACATTTGCATTCCGGTGAAAAGCAAGAGGGAGAGGAGCGATGAGAGCACCAATGACATTCCTGTTCCGACAGCTGCGAGGAGACAAGGAAGAGATTACAGGAAGGGCCAGGGAAGCACTGAGTGAACCAACATGACAAAATGATGGGCAATGTGGAAACAGCATTAACAGCTGGTCCCAAAGCTACAGGGTGTGTGTGGATTGCAGTTCATCACCAGGAGCACGTTCTTCACGGTAAGAGCCACTGTATGGTGGAACCCATTACCCGGGCTACCTGCGGGCCTCTGGGTGTGGTTGCACTCCAGCTCCTGCCAGACCTAACCAATACGGTCAATGATGGGGGACAATGGGAGTTGCACTCAACAGTATCTGATCTATGAGGCTTGTGGCAGGCTCCCCTGCCCTGGAGGCCTCCAAGGAGAGACTGGTTGGTCACCCACCAAGAACGGTCCCAGTTCCAAATTCCACACACTGACTTGGAAATGGCAAAACAAGCCCCCACCAGTTTTATTATTCTATGACTTCGAAGGTCCATACCCAAGGGCAGTGTGGCCAATGCAGTGCCCTCTAGGATTTTTCTCTTCATTTTTTAGACAACAGTTCCCCTAACTCCCAACAACTGGCTATGCCGGCTGGGGCTTGTGGGACTTGTAGTCCCCAAACACCGGGTGATCACCCACTTCCCAACCCTTTATCTTGAGGAACACTGCATTTGCTTTGCTCTGGTCCTGTGTGTTCCTTCAAGATCCATGATGCCCATGATAATACTCCATCACCCATGATCCACCTTCAATAGGATAGTAAAAAATTGTGGCTCAGACAAGAATGTCTAAAAAAAACCCCCCTAAAGACCCACTGTATCAATGTAGCACAGTGCCTGTTCCCCCTTTTCTCCCTACAGGGTCACATTTACCCATAATACCCCATTACCCATAATGCCCCATTACCCATAATGCCCCATTACCCATAATGCCCCATGAGTATGCTGTAGACAAAATTTATGGTTGAAAAGCCCCTCTTTGGCAAATGATAAAGTGATTCCTCCCCAATTTCACATTTCCCATAATTCCTTGGTTAATGCACACAGATTTACCCCCCACCCGCTTCTTCCGCAGTGACACTTACCCATAATGCACCGCGGGGCGCCCCCTAATCCGTCCACTCTCAAGCGTCCCCCCTTTCCTTTGAACCACACTGCCTCTCCCGTCGCGCATGCGCCTCTCTCATCCCAGGAAGGAGGCAGCTTCCCCACTACGCAGGCGCCGAACTGCCCCCGGCTCCGAGGCGAGACGTGTAATTTTTTCGCGCGTGCGTAGACGAATGGTCGAGGGGGCGTGAATTCGCGAGTTTCGGCATGCGCATTAGCGGACGTCGCTCGGTGGCTCCGAAGCAACGCTACTTTGCGCTTGTTTCCTCCGGCTCGCCGCTAGAGGGAGCACTGCACCTCATTTCCCCCCAAGAGAAGAGCGCGAACAAAGGACCGAAGGTAGACGAGTAGGGTGGTCTGTTGGATGGTCGTAGGTTCGAGTCCCGCCTCCCCCCCCCCGGGCAATTTGGATGGCTGAAGAAATAGGAACATATTACAGCAAAGTGGTGATTCAGTTTAAAATAAATAAGCCTGCCTGCTGTGGCTATTTAACAATTGCACCCTTGGTTTGCAGTCCCAGAATGATGGCACTAACTTCATTCACCGCAGAAAGGGAAACGCCCTCTGCGGGGGTCCTGAGAAGCTCTTAATACTTCCCATAATCCAAGGCCACACAGCTTGGGGGGAAGGCAAGCTGAGGCCCTTTCAGACACCCGCCCGAGTGCCAACCACACCCTTGGGCTGCATTGTCCCTGTGCCGACCGCAGGACCCGCGCGGCAGAAACCTCCCTGCCGCCTCCTGCGACCGCGCGCGTTTTTCTTCCTCCGCTTTTGTTGCTCCGCTGCTGCATAAACCACGCTCATCCACGCCCCGCACCAGCCACCCCCCCGCCTGAAGACTGGGGAGGGGGGAGAAGACGGGCGCGTTGGGCTGAGCCTTCCCCAACGAGCATGCGCACTGCCGGGCTCCGCGCTCCGTCCCCCCAGCGCTGCTCCCCGACGGCGCTGCTCTCGGCTGCCGGGGAGCGGGGCGATCGCCGCCGAGGTCGCGGGCGGCGGAAGCGGGAGGGCGCCGAGGAGCCCCGAGCGCCCCCTCCCCGCACCCGTCTCCCCGGAGGCTCGGCGTGGGGGGAGTCATGGCCGAGGGCGAGGACCTCCACTCCTTCACCTCGATCATGGATGCCCTCGTCCGGATTAGCGTGAGCATCGGGGCGGCGGTGGGCGTGAGGCGCAGGGAGGAAAAAGCGGGGTGCAGGGAAAGGCCGTTCGGACTGAGTGCTTGCGTGCATGCCGCCGGGGAGGAAGGCTGAGAAATGGGGGGGCGGCATTTTTCCCCAGCTAGGATGGCTATGCTATTGTCTCAGTCCGTCGGCATTATTCATATTGCGGGGGGGGATTCCTTCAAATGCCCCCCCGTAAGCTGGGTGTTGCCCCTCCTTGCCCTCTGGGCACTTCGCCTAGGCACACATTTTTAAAGCCTTCTTCCCCCCCCTCCTCCTCCTCCCCATTCCCTTGGACGCGCTCTTCCTCCTCCTCCTCCTCCTCCTCCTCCTCCAGGGCTAAGCAAGGATGCTGTGAGCATCCGAGCACATCCCTCCGTCGCCATGGCAACCTCCTCCGGGGCGGCATGCCAGACTGCCGGTCCAGCCTCTCGCTCCCTCTCTGTGCCGGGGCTTTCCGGGCTGGGCTGGCTTTCTTTCTTGCTCCCTTCCTCTCCTTTTTCCTTGCTCCTTCCCGCCCTCCCCTCCCTTCTCCCTCCCTCCCTCCCATTGTGTGGTCCTCAGCCAAATCTCCCCCCACCGCTTGCTTCCTCCCTGCCCCCCCCCTTTGCCTGAACCATGGTGTCCAGGCAGACCATGAGCAGCAAGGTGAAATCTCCCCTGGGAGGTTATGGGATGTCTCCCTTTGCCCATGGCCAGTCTTCGGGGACTGGGGCCAGCCTCTCCAGGGGGAAACCTTGGGCCAGGACGGCGGCCAGAGGGCTGGACGGATGGCTTTTTGGCAAAAGACCAGAGATGGCGACCAGCGTAAGACTTGGCTCTCCTTTCTCTCTCTGTGGATGATGGTGGTGGGTTTTGCCTTCTTCCCTTGCCTGGCGAGCTTGTGCTGCAGTGGGCGGGCGGGCGGGCGGGCGGGCGGGCGTGGGGTGTCTCCCCAGGGCACCCACCTTGGAGGGCAAATGCCCTTGAATGGGACGTGGCAAGGGACTGGGAAGGCAGCCAGAAACTGCTTTATGACTGGAAGGCGGGGTGTCTCTCTCTCTCTCTCTCTCCCTCTCTGTATATCTCTCTGTGCCCAGCGGTAGGGAAAGAAATTGGTCACGTTCTGCTTTGCTATTTGCTGATAATTTTTTTTTTTTTTGGTTCCTAGACAGCTTTGCTGGAGGGCATTTCTGGACAGACAGAGGCCTCTTGTGTCCAATCTGACCCAGACATGCTGAGGAGGGGGAGCGGAAATAGCACAAACGGGGTGGGACAAGGGCAGAGAAGCCGGGGTGGGGTGGAGGGGGAGAGACTCGTTTTTAAGAAGAGTTGTGCTGGCTGGAAATGCTGGGGGTTGTAATCCAGCCCATCCAGAAGACACTAGCTTGGGAAGGGCTATTCTTGAGCTTTTGGAAATTTCTTCCCACCCCAGCAGTAAGGTTCATAGCTGTAGCGCCCACACGCCCATTTAATGCAAGAATCAACTGTAAAGGAAGATAAAAGGGTGTTGGCGGGTTTTAGGAATCCTTTTTTTTTTTAAAGGGTCTGTCTAGTCTAGTCTAGCATCTTTCTTTCCTCTTAACACAGCCTGAAAAGATCCTAAAGAGACAAGGCAAAGGAATTTGGGGCTTTCGTGGTATATTTGGAGGGAGACTAACCCTGGACAAAGAGGTTTCACTGTAGTCTTTTTCAGTGGATTGCTGTTGGTAGTCTTATCTTTTCCCTCTGAATCTGCATAATTTTAAAAAAGATATTTTAAGCAAGGGTTGTCACTACATTTTACAAGAGAACTGCTCATCCCATTGTGGGTGGTTCCATTTCTGTCAAGTTCAAGTGAGGCTGAAATTTTTAAAAATCTCTTCCCACATCATTGATAAATACATGTGCCCCTATCACAATTCTTCCCACGTTTCCAAATGTTAATTCATTTTATCTAAGCTGTAGCAAGCCCTGATATCTTTAAGCCCAACTCTTCCCCAAGCTAGCCCTCTTTGGTTGTGTTTGATTGCAACTCCCATCACCCCCAAACACCACGGGAGGAGGCCTTAATCCTTTCCTTCCACAACAGTTGCTCCAACTGCTTGCACATTCTAAAGCCAGGTTCTCTGCATGTTTTCTTTTTCCAGAAAGTAAATTCTTCTGTGTCCTGTTGTGTGTACTCATGAGTGAGCATACATAGGACTACAGGTATTGTTGCTACAATTAGTACTTCTCCTACCTCCACACATTCCCCACTGTGCCGGTTCCTTTTCTCCCACGCAGAAATAAATAATCCTACCTCCCCCAAATTTTAAATACAGGCCTTACATTTTAAAATAAATGCAAAGACCCACATCTATCTTCAAGCCGTCTCTTCTGGTTTGAAATGGACTAGATGCTTGTGGTTACTGAGAGGAAAGGGAGAATACTTTGCACATGGTCAGGAGACTCCTCTCTGCTCTTGCTGTGTTGTTAATTTGCATTCCTTAGAGGTTGAGCTGTAGGAGTAAAAAAAAAAAAAGGTCTCCCATGGTTTGGCTCATTGGGGTGCCTTTGCACAAATTAACTCCTTTTGTGGCAAAACAGCCTGCAAGGCAGCGGTAAAGGGGCTTTGGAAGTATAATTCAGCATGGTATGAAAATGGAGGCAGGAGAAAAGAACTCTTAAATCAGGGGTGGGCAGAAGGTGGATCAATATTTACTGAGATATTGCAGACTGGTTAGTGGTAGAATTCCCATGAGTCTTTGATTCTTAGGGCCTTTCTTCCCTACACTGTTATGGTGCTATTGTTCCACTTTTAACATCCTGTGGAATTCTGGGACTTGTAGTTTACTGAGGCCAAAGAGTTTTCTGGCTGAGAAGTCTAAAGGCCCCTCCTTAAACTGCAAACCCCAGGATTCTACAGAAAGGTGAAAGTGGAGTAATAGCACTATAATAGAGTAGGGCAGAAAAACCCTTACTGTTTAACAAAACAAAACAAAAAGTTTGCAACTTAACTGTTGCTCCCACAATCTTCTAGCCAGCATATGGAAGTTTTGGGGGTTATAATAAAAAAGTAACTTTTCCAAGCAGTGCAAGAAACAATAAAAACACCTATGTGATGAGACCACATGCCCATAATAACTATAAAGGTGACTTTTAAAAATCCAAAATACATATTGTAGTGATTCCTTTCTTAGGCCAGCTGGAAGATGCAAAATTCATTTGTGTGAATTTTCAAAGCCCACTGGCTTCTTCATCAGGGAAAGATGGTATAATAGGTCATGCAGGGAAGAAAGGTTATGTTGTTTAGAATCAGAGGTCTTGCTTGCTTCAAATGTTCAGAGGGGATACTGCAGATAATGCTTTGAGCGTTGGCCTACAACCTCGGAGACCAAGGTTCGATTCCCTCCCTGGCATGGAAACTCACTGGGTAACCTTGGATGTGTCACACACTCTCAGCCCCCAGAAAATCCTGTGGTAGGGTCGCCACGAACATGAAGGCACAAAACAACAGCACAGAGAGAAAGTTCAGGCTCTGCCTCCCCCCCTCTTGGGAACAAAGGGAGTAAAAGAAGTCACTAAAACACCCTTTCTCCATTGGCCTCCTCTGAGGCCTGGATTTGTTCTGGTTGTGTGTCAGAGTCTTTAGCTATCCATCATCGTGCTGCTTTAAAAATGTCCCAGTTCCTCTGTCTTCTTTCCGCTTTCCCCCATCATCCCTGGTTTTACATAGAATCATAGAGTTGGAAGAGATCTTTCAGGCCATTTCCGCACTACACTCTTATAGCACGATTATTCCACTTTCAACATCCCGTGGAATCCTGGTGTTTGCAGTTTAGGGAGGGGCCGGCTGGATAATCAAATCCATGAAAGTTAAACCTGCAAATCTGGAGCACCAACTGTAGTTCTGCAAACCTTGGGATTTCCCTGAATGTGTAGATACTGCCCCCTTGTGGCCAGATGGTGCTATTTCACCTAGCAAAAGCAGTGGCCTTCTTCCCCTGAAAAATGGTCTGTGTGTGTGTGTGTGTGTGTGTGTACAACTGCAATTCTCAATTCTAAAAAAGCCAGTGTGATTCTAGACTGCATCAATAGGTTTATAGTGCGTAGGTCATGGGACGTAATAGTACCCCTCTCTTCAGCTTTGTTCAGACCTCTCCTGGAATTCTGTGTCCAGTTCTGGGTACTGTGTTCAGGAAGGATATTGACAAACTGGAACGGGTTCGTAGGAGGGCAACCAAAATGGTAGAAGCCCTGGAACCCATGGAGCCCTATGAGGAGCAGCTTAGTGAGCTGAGTATGTTTAACCTAGAGACAAGAAGATTAAGGTGGTACGTGATAGCAATGTTTAAATATTTGAAGGGATGTCATATAGAGGAGGGAACAAACCTGTTTTCTGCTGTTCCAGAGACTAGGACATGGTACAGTGGCTTCAAACAAGGAAAAAAGATTCCATCTAAACATTAGAAAGAACTTCCTGACTGCCCTGTTTTGGAAGTCAGCCACAGTTCCCAACCCTTAAACAGAGTCTATAGCAGCAGCCACAGTCAAGGTTTACAGAAACACATCAGTCGTTTACTGTTCCTGTTTCAGCAGTCCAGGACAGCAGTAAATTCAGAGTGTCAGTTCAAGGGAGTATCCAGCACATAAAGCAAGAGGCAAGGTTTTTCAGGACCACAAGCCAAGGATCAAAAGAAGAACCTGTTGCTTCCACCCAAACTGGCAATTATCTGCAACAGAATTCTCCTTGCCCTGGCTCTGGTATTTATTGGCCAGCAGCCTCCCCCAGCTGATTTCCTGATCAATGAGACTTCCCTATATAAGTGCTCTGAGCCCTGGGGGCTCTTCCTTTCTTGTCCGTGCTGGGCTGCAGTAAGTATTGTCCTGTTCGTGTCTGTGTGTTCTGACTTTTGGGGAGGATCTTGTCTGTGTTTGCACCTGGGACTGGCGCATGACATGGACGGTAAGAGCAGTTTGGTGGCGGAATACACTGCTACCTTGTGGTGGAGTCTCCTCCTTTGGAGGTTTTTAATCAGAGGCTGGATGGCCATCTGTCAGGAATGCTTTGATGGTGTCTTCCTGCATGGCAGAAGGGGGTTGGACTGGATGGCCCTTGGGGTCTCTTCCAGCTCTATGATTCTAAATAATTTATCTAGGAGGGAGGCTAAAAAAGGCAGTGCTCTGGTGGGTTTGGCATCACAGAAGGAGGCTTGGCAGCCAAACTTTGCCCACCCCATTATAAGTGAAAGTCAATGACTAATAGGGTTGGCAGCCTGAAAGCCACAGAGAGCATGTATACCTTTAATGGTTGCATAGAAGAGAGAAACTCAACAGGCTTTGCTGCTAAAATTCCCTGTTCTAGTCCTTAAAGGTATCAGAGCCCGCTCTAGTTTTCACTCAGGTACGACTAAGGCCATTTCCACACTAGACTGTTACGGTGCTATTGTTCCACTTTCAACATCCTGTGGTATCCTGGGATTTACAGTGTAGGGAGGGGCCTTTAGAATTCTCAGCCAGAGAGCTCTTTGGCCTCAGGAAACTGCAGACCCCAGAATTCCACACGATATGTTGAAAGCGGAATAATAGCACTATAACGGTGTAGTGTGGAAATGGCCTAAGTTTTCTTTTGGGGGAAATGGCATGCCTTGTTCATTGATTTCCAGTTTGAAGAGCTGTGTTCCTGGGGAGTGCTAGCATTTTCTGCAGCACAGCTGAGAAACCATCAGTCAAAAGGTGAAAAAAAGAAAAGAAAAAAATACCTTGCTGAGTCCAAATGCTTTCTTCCTTGGTTGCTTGGAGGTTCCTGTTGCTCACCCCTGGTGACTACGCAGTTGGCTGTTTGTGAGCTTGTGGTACTGAATCTGTTGAGTTTGGAATCATGCTTTGTTTTAATGTAATACATTCCTGTTTATTAGTGTTGTGTTTGAGAAATCATTTTTTGTATTATTGTTCAGAAACTTTTTGTGTTGCTTGCTTGATCCTGATTTCTTTTTATTACTTAAAAAAATTGATAAGCTATAAAAGAAGTCTGAAAAAAATTCTGTCAAAATGGCTAAAAAAAATCTTTAAAGTAACATCGAAAGGTAACAAAAAACCTGCCAGTATATCCAGGTATATCCACCTTGTGCATTAGGCACAGTGCCAGGGCCTTTGAAAATTTTAGGGCCTGTGAAAACAGGATTTTAAGGCCCATGCAAACATCCCTAACAGTACATCAAGGTGAGGCAGGGAGTTGAATACAAGCGCGTGTAAGGCCTATGAAAACCTTAATGCAGTCCAAAGTTATAGGAGTTTGAGGCTACTTTAACTGCCATAGCTTCACCCTGTGGAGTTCTGGGATTTGTAGTTTGCTAGTCCATCTTCTGAACTAGCAATCCCAGAATTCCATAGAATGAAATCATGACAGTTTAAAGTGGCATCAAACTACAGCAACTGTAAAGTGTGGATACATTCTGTGAGTAATTTCTCCTGTGAAGTAACTTTGTTCCTGCTTTTGTTGGTTTTGAAATGTGACTTTGTTTTCCCCTTTTACTTAAAAAGAGAATTTGTTACCAGCTTACTGAAAAAAAAATAGCTCTGTGGTTTGTGAGCTAGTTATTTATAAACTCTGTGAATTCTTGTGCTAAAACCAAACTCATAAAAAAACCAAAAACATTACTAGCTGGCATTTAAGATATATATATATATATTTTAAACAACTAACTTGTGTTACTTTTGTATCTACGAAAGAAGGGAAAATCCCCTCTTCTGCAGACAGTACAGGAAAGCAGGATATTAGAAATTGGCTTTCTACCATGCCAGCTGGTGGAGAAGGGCTGCAGAGATCTCTTTCTCCTTCTGTCCGAAGGTTTACTCTCCTGCATGGAATTTCTGCTCATGTGTGGTGAACAGGTGAATTCTTAAATGTAAGGTTGCTTCAAATTTTTTTTAAAAAAATGAAAGAAAAACCTACAAATAGATACAGTTAGGAACTTGTAGTCTCACAGGAGACCCAGGTGACGTGGTAGAGAGTGGTGGAGAAAGAAGTAAGCAGTGGATAACAAATCTGTTAAATGTTTGTAAATTTAATTTTTAATAAGGGGTGTGAATTGTGCGTTCCTTGAGCTGGGCCTGGAAGGGATTCTCTGAATGCTTCCCAAACTGTCTAGTTCATTATTTAAAGAACCAGCTAAAAAAAGGAGGAATTGTCAGTGGAAAAATAAATTTTAGGGTGGCACAAGTTAGAATCCTTAACATTGTTTTGGAGGCCCACTCACCAAATAGCAGAAAATCACCGCCTGAATCATTCGGAAGTGGCTTTCAGTTCCCAGAACAGCACGTTCAGTTACCCCAGATGGCGGCAGTGCAGGCTGTGTGGGGTCAGGAAGAGCCAAAAACGGTCCTTTGGCAGTCTGAACAAGCCCACCCTGGTTTTGAGTTGAATGTTCTGAGAGGTGTGGATGTGCAGAACAAGCTGATATTAGTACCAGAACAAGCTGATATTAACACTGGAATCAGCGATAGAACAAGCCGTGGTTAGCACTAGAACAAGCTGCAATTAGCACTAGAACTAGTGCAGCAACAAGAACATATTGACACTGGAGCAAGTTCCTCTTAATGCTGACATTAGCACTAGAATAAGCCACCATGTTCATCAGAACAAACTGCTATTTGCACAAGAACAAGCCCCTCATTTTTTTAAAAAAATCTTTTCTCTCCCTTCTTTCTTGGTCTTCCAGACCAGCATGAAGAACATGGAGCGAGAGCTGCTTTGCCCGGTGTGCAAGGAGATGTACAAGCAGCCCCTGGTGCTGCCCTGCATGCATAACGTGTGCCACATCTGTGCCACCGAGGTCTTGCTGCAACAGGGCTATGTGTGCCCAGATCCCACCTCCGAACCCACCTCGCCAGCCTCCACACCGGCCACCCGGAGCCCCCGGCTGGGGCGCCGGATTGTGCCCAAACCAGAGCGCCTGGATCGGCTTCTCAAATCAGGTGGGTCCTTGGAAGCAGGGAGGATATTTGTCTGGGCTTTGTTGTCTGGATGGAATGCAGAATGATGGGGGCTGTGGGAACACGTTATTTTTTTTTTCTACAGTCATCCCTAGGGTGTTCCTGCATGGCAGGGTGTTGGACTGGATGGCCCGTGTGGTCTCTTCCAACTCTACATTTCTATGATTCTAAGTCATTTCTGACTTATGGCAACCCTAAGACAAACCTATCGTGGGGTTCTTTGGGGCTGAGAGTGTGCGATGCACTCAAGGTCACCCAGTAGGTTTCTGTGACTGAGTGGGGGGATCAAACCTTGGTCTCTGAAGACTTGATCAAATCATTAACCCTGATAGTTTGAAGGCACCCAACATGTGACCATTACAACCGGGTTGACAAAATATTGATTGAGATGACAGAAAGTGCATCCTCCTTTTGAGATGCGTTGGAACTCACAGGTTGGTGGAAAACCAGACATACTGATGACCCTTTAAAACTAACAGCTAAGAGTTTTTCAAATCTGTACTTCTCGGAATAACAGTATGGGTGTTTTTATCCACCATAGCTGCAAGTGAGCAAAAATTAGATCCTTGAAAGTTGGTGTATACACTAAGGAAATCTTGCGGGGAAGGGGTGTACATCTTGGAATTACTATTTTTTTAAAATTAAAATGGGGTTAAATTTTAGTTCATTAAAATGCCTCCGTAACCAGCAGTGCCATCTTGAGTTGCCGTAGTCAACCATCCACATTCATGGGTTTGACTTTCTCAGATTTGATTATTTGTAAGTTTCTCCAGCCCCTGTTCCTTCCCTCCTCCCATTTCAAGTGCTTCTTTCCCAGGGGAACCTTCCCTCAGCAGCTCTCGTCAGGCCATTCAACCCTTTAAAAACCTGCCTCTAGTCCTCCTCCTCCTCCTCCTCTTCCTCCTCAGCTGCAGCCTGGCCAGCTAAAGATGGCTCACAACCCCATTTCTCAACACCACAAACCCTCTCCTGATATTCCCCTCACATCCAAGAAAGGAGCGGGGTGAGAGACAGGAAGTTTAGGGCCACCATGCGAACCTGTTCCCTCTCCCTTTCTTCTTCCTGTGACCCAGTTGGTACCTGTAGGTGCCTCTTCTCCCCACCATGCCTTGATCCTCTTCCTGCCCACACACACACATGTGCGTTTTTCCACTTCTGTGGGGGTTCCTGCACCCCTAACCCCAGCACATGCAGAAACAGAAGGCTGGCAGCAGCCTTGGGAGATAGATTTCTTTACAGAGCCTTCAGGGAGAACCGCACACTGCTTCCTTCTGCTTGGTTTACAGCCCTCCATATGATTCGGAGAAAACAGAGGGAGAGAGTTCCTGGGATGTGGGGGTGGAAGTTGGGAACAAAGTGTAGAGAAGGCTGAGTGAGCGCTAGAGGGAGAACAAGAAACCAGTAAAAAAGGAAGAGCAGAAAGCAGGGAGAAAAAGAACAGAGGGAGAGGAGAAAGATTATGGGGAGGGGGGATTAACAGCTACCTACTTAAGGTCAAGGTGGTCTTTGGCTAGCGTGGGGGTCGACAGCACTTTCCAGGTGTTGTTTGGCTGCAACTCTCGTCTTTGCCGATGGCACAGCGTGCTGGAGATGCAGTCCAACAACATCTGGAGGACTGCAGTTGCGACTGTCAATAGACGTCTTTTTCCGTGACATGAAGTATCAGCCGAGCTTGTGTCCTCACCAGGTTTCGGCACATACCCTGGGCGGAAACGAGGCGGCATTGTGCACCCCCAGAACGTGCTCTTCCCGTGCCCGTCGTGCCAGCGGGACGTGGACCTGGGTGAGCGGGGCTTGGGCAGCCTCTTTCGGAACCTGACGCTGGAGCGCGTGGTGGAGCGTTACCGCCACACCATCAACGTCAGCGCGGCCATCATGTGCCAGTTCTGCAAGCCCCCGCAGCTGGAGGCCACCAAGGGCTGCACCGAGTGCAAATCCAGTTTCTGCAATGAATGCTTCAAGCTCTACCACCCTTGGGGCACCCAGAAGGCGCAGCATGAGCCCACCCCTCCCACGCTCACCTTCCGGCCCAAGGTAAAAGTCTTTCTCTCCTGGCCCCTCCGCCAGAATCAGACCCATGCAGAAGTTGGGGGTCATTTCAGGGAGAGGAAAGGCACCAGCTCCCCCTGGTTGCCACCATCGTTTTCTTTCCCACACATTCAAATAGGCCTTTTACCGCTCTGCTCAGAGAAGGGGAGGGTTCTTCTTTTCGATAAAAGTTAAGGTACAGTATTAACTCTTAGCAACAAAGGAATCATCCCCTTCTTTGAGTAGAGTGGCAGAAGGTGAGAGCTTAGTCTGTCCTGGGAGAATCTAAAAGAAACACTGACTCCCTCTGCTCTTTGGGCGCTCCTTTGAGGAGAAGCCCCAAAGAGCCTCCAGTGCCATTTTTCAACCCAGGCTTTAAAAAATGCCAGAAGCAGTGCCATGGCAGAGAGAGTAGAGAGGGTCAGTGCTTCTTTTAGGTTCTCCCTGGATGGACTTTCACCACTCTACTCTACTCTAGCCTTTCGCCACTCTATTCAGAGAAGGGGATGGTTCTTTTTTTGGGGGGGGGGGAATAGGAAATACTTATCTTGACCCATGGATAAGTTGACCCAGGTTTTTGAGGTCAATTTTTTTAACTAAGATTTCTAGACTTCTGCATGAATATGTGCAGTAACTCTCCTTTTGCTATTTTATCCTACCTGGGGCTGCCTTTGGAAACTGTTTGGAAACTTCAGTGGGTTCAAAACGGGACAGCCAGAATGCTGATTGGGATTAGGGAGATCACACAACTCCCTTGTTAAAACAGCTTCGCTGGCTACCTGTTCATTTCCGGGCACAATTCAACGTGCTGGTCACATAAAGCCCTATACAGCTTAGGTCCAGACTATTTGAAAGACCGTATCTCCCTATATGAACCCGCCAGATCCGCAGGGGAAGGCTTTCTCTCTGTCCCGCTTCCATCCCAGGCTCGCCTGGTGAGAACAGGGGAAAGAGTCTTCTCAGGGGTGCACCCTGTGGAACTCTCTTCCACAGGAGGCCAGGCTGGCTCCCTCCAGGCTTCCCTTTCCCCAGCAGGCAGAAACATTTCTTCCCAAGCAGGCTTTTAATGTATGAGCAGGGGAGCTTTTTATTTATCAAGATGTTTTCAGATTTTTTTTGTGGGTTTTTATAGTTTTGTATTTCTAAAAATGCTTTTAATTATTTTAAATGTTTGTTAATGTTTTTAGAAGCTGCCTTGGGTCCCACTCTGGGAGAAAAGGTGGCGTATAAATATAATAAAATAAATAATCCTCACTACACAACTGTATGAGGTAAGTTAGGCTCTTGAGAGCTTGGTTGCCTGCTGAGCTTCACAGCATGGGTGGTGATTTGAAACCAGGTTTCCTGAGTCCTAATAGGGCAAGATAACCATTGCTCCAGGTGTGCAAAATGTGTCCCCAAGAAGTCCTTGGACTTCTGGCCTTTTCTGGTTTAATTTGATTTTGTTTTTCTGCAGTCCAGGAAGTCCCTGCAGGGTTCCCAGAGCAGAAAGTGGTCTTTTTATCCCACTTCTACCACCAAATATGGGAACCTCTGCTTGTCCCCCACTTTTAGGGCACCATCTGTGGGTACCTTCTCGACGGCCTCATGGTTCCTGTGTGAGATTTTATTCTTACAACAGCACCACTGGGCACCACCATTGCTGCCAGAACAAACAGTGTTTCTGAACTCAGCCAATATTGTAGTGTTCCCAGTGTATAAGACAAAAATAATTTGTTAAACCAGAAATTTCAACAATATAGTTGAAGATTACTTAGCATGGTTAAATCCTAATTGACTTTACTGACTCCTTCTCTGTGTTAATTCTGGCTGAACCTAAATAACTGTCCTAAGCAAGTCCCTGACTGACTGATTCTGAACTTTGACAGACTCATATTTCCCCTTCAGGTGTCCATAAAGCCCCTGTGGATTCTAGAGCAACTATTTCCCTCCTAAACCCACCATGCGTGCTCATCTTTGCATTCATTGCATTGGTTTTCCAAGCAATTTTCTGTGTTAGGCTAGAATTCAGCTGCTAGAGAAAAGGAAACTAGAACAAGGTCCCAGAACAGGAAAGGAATGGAAGAGTGGAGACCCACTGACCCCATGAGCGTATCTTCTGTTCCATGACAGCTACAAATATCCCGCCTCTCAGCAAGCAGAAAGCTTGATTGTAGAGCTGAGTTCTGGCGTGGCTGGTGGTCATTCTCTACCTGCTGCCTCTCTTGCCCTTTTGCAGGGTCTGACATGCCCAGAGCACCGAGAAGAAGTGACGCATTACTGCAAGACCTGCCAGCGCTTGGTCTGCCAGCTGTGCCGCGTTCGCCGTACCCACACGGGCCACAAGATCACGCCCGTGCTCAGCGCCTACCAGGCCCTCAAGGTGAGATGTTTTCAGGGTTGCCTGTCCTCTTTTTGCTTTCCCCCTACATTTCAGGAAACAAAAACTCACTATATTTATATACTGCTTCTTGTACATTGGAAGGAAATTGATGCCTTGTATTTAGCTATTAATTATTCATATTTTCAATGAACTCAGCAATCTACTGAATTATTTCCTTCTTGTGTAGTTTAACTATACCAGTTGCGTTAGTATAATTGATTGAGAAGAAAGAAAGATAAAAGGGAGGAAGCAAAAACTCAGGAAGCAGGGAATAGAGTGGAGCCCGGTCCGGACTTATTGTTCGGCTGTTGTTCGTTTCCTCTGGCAGCAAATTCTGGGAGGCAGCCACAAAGTGTTAGAGGAGGGAACTCTGTGCCATATGACCTGTGCCCAGGAGTGTAGCTACTGGGGGCAAAAATGAGGGCATAGTCTTCTCCAAATGAGAATTCTACCTCCAGAAAATGAAATTTTCCTTCAGTCCCAAATTTCTTGCATTGCAATAATGTAAAATCTCAGATGGGCACTTAGAAATAAGAGTTTACATGTCCAAATACAAGTAGATATATCTCAGATGCAAATAAATGTACCTTTACTTGCTCTTCGTTCAATATGATACATACCATCCTATACCAGTGATGGCTGTCTGTACTCTACATTGGACAAATAGGGCAGTCTCTATGCAAGAGGATTAATGGACATACATCTAATATTAGAAATGGCAATACACAAAAAAACAGTTGCACAACATTTCAACCTTCTTGGACATATGTAAGAGATTTACAGTTTGTCGTCCTTGCACAAGGAAATTTCAGTGGAAGACTAGAAAGAGCAACTGCTAGACTGAATTACAGTTGGCTCTCCACTTCCATCAGTTCAGCATTTGTAGATTTGATTAGTCATGGGTTATTTTATTTAAAAGAAATCTTGCTTTATTTGCCCCGCCATAGGAAAGAATGTTCTCTCTAGAAATCTCTAGGTCCTCCATGCAATTCTATGGTCCCCTTCTGCCAGAAGTGGACCACAGAGGCGTACTTGAGATTCCTAGAGAGGACACTTCTCTCTGTGTTGCTAAGTCTGCAGGGTGACTCTATGACCCACTTCCACTACCTACCTAATGAAATAAAATGATAAAATAGAAAGCACAAGCTATAGTAGAGATAAGAAATAACCAACATCCCTAACCCACTAGAAATATTTAAAAACATGGTTCCAAATTTTCCTCATGTAGATTGTCAGACCTTAATGAAAGAAAAACTCCTCTAAATCAGATATAATTTTTGAAAATTCCCACTGCTACTTTACGTAGTATACTAATAACTGAATCCTGCAGTCAATACCACATTGTCTTTTTCTTTTTTTTTTTTAAAAAAAAGATCAACAGGTCCTACTCTTCCACAAAAGCTTGAATGGTTTGTTCCCTCATCAGTGTTGTTAATTTATCCATCTCTGCTAAGTCCAATAGCTTTAACTAATCATTCTTCTTTTGTTAGGATCTCTATACTCTTCTATTTCTGAGCATATAGTATTCTTGCAGCAGTTTTTATATATTGCAAAATTATGTCATACTTTTTTTCTGATGGTTCTTCAGTCAGTCCGAACAGATACATTTCTGTTAACTTCTGGACATTTACCTTAAAAAAAATTGTTTTTTCAGCATGAGATGGATTTTGTTTCTGAATTTTTTGGCCTTATCGCATGTCTACCACATATGGTAAAAAAATTCCCACAAGCTGTTCACATTTCCCAACATTTATTTGAGAGAGCTTTATGCATTATGGCCAGTTTCTCTGGGGTCAAATACCATTAATACGTCATCTTTTAAAAATTCTGCTTTGAGTCATAAAACGATGTAAATTTAAGCCCCTCTCACCACGTTTTCTCCCATTGTTCCAACATTGTATTATGACCTGCATTCTGTGCTCATTTTACTGTAAATTCCTTCACCACTTCCTCTTCCATTTCTAGCTTTAGGAAAATTTGTACATTTTCCTAATGGTGTCCCATCTTCTAAACACAGCTGCTTCTCAAAATCTGTTACAGTTAATTCAAAATCACTTGTAATGGCCATGCTATAGAAAGGGTCAATTTGGGATCTGACCAAAGGGTGATGGGGTGGGGGGACTGGCCCTGAGACCCTTTAGCTGGTGGGAGGTGAGGAGAACTGAAGGCTTCTGGGATGAAGAAGGAGGAGAGACCGTGTGGTGTAAGGTTGTAGTCCATGCTAGACCAAGGAAGGGAATCTCAGGAAAGGGTTATAAGGAGGCCAGGAACATCTAGTCAGATGTGTTAAGTTTTCAGTTTTTTTGAAAGGAATTGAAGGACTGGTGAAGGCAAACTAGGGAATAATCTTTCTTTTCTTTCTGCCTGTGCCTTTGGGTCTCATTCTTACAGCGAAAAGGGAGGTATGCAGTGTTCTAAGCTAGTCAAGTTGCTTTTGATGTATCTTCTGTTAATTCTTAGTGCACTGTTTCCCTAATTTTGTTTTCATTATTAAAGTACTGCACTTACAACAAGCCTGCTTTGTTCGTTAAGGGAGAATAGTCACATATCTCCATGGCAAGGTCTGGTCATGCATCACACATCTCCATGGCAAGGTCTACCACTTGTAAAATACTACTTTTTCCTTTCTTCCAAAAACGTAAGGGTGAAGGGGAGTGTGTTGCACTCTTTACATTATCCAGAACCCAAGGAAGGAAAAGGAGATTGGTGGCAGCACTACAACTTCTGCTGCACTGGAGAGAAGTGGGCAAGTCTGGGTAAAACCCAGTCATGCACCAGCCTCTCTTTTTGTGTTTTGTTTTGTCAGTCTATCTTATATTTTTCAGTAATGGTCTATATGAGAACCGTCGAAAACTGAACCCTTCAGCTGTCAATTTTTCAGTCGGTTAAATCCTATATCTATCTGGTTCGATTTCCAATAGTCAACCAATTTTCTTTTATCGTTATCTCTTTCCTATAAAAAGCTTCTTGAGAAGATACCCACAAGGGGTTTTTTGGGCACAGTTTGATCTATATCTGTTCTGTATGAGCAACCAGATCCTCCTTACGTGTTGCTTGTTAAAAATTGCATTCACTTTAATTTTGTCATACCACGCATAAACATGCCATCCAAATCTCAGTTCATGCCCCTCTTTGTCCAGTAATCTTTGATTTGTCAACAGGATCCATTCTCTAAATCAGACTGTGCAATATATGGAGAAATACAGTTTCAGATCTGGCAATCCTAATCTACTTCTCTGTTTGGAGTTCTGTAAAATTTTATATTTTACTTTGTGCTTCTTTCCTTATCATACAATCTTCAGTGAGGCTTTATGTAGGGTATTATAGGTTCAGCCTGCATCCAGTTTCAGCTTGAAATGGTGCGTAGGGCATTACAGGTCATGAGCTGAAAATGGAAACAGTCTGGAAGCTGGTGAAGCCAATGCAACAGGGGTGTTAAGGAAACACATTTCTTGTTCAGTAATCCCTCCACATTCACTAGGGTTAGGGACACAGCACCCCTGTGAAAGTGGAAAATCTATGAATAACCATGTTTAACACACAGATAAGTCTGATCATCATATTCAACCCACTGTAGATTCCTTTGAGGCTTCAGGGTTCCTTCATAAGGCAGAAGTGGGGGGCTGGTGGGGCTTCCTGCCACCTCCACTGCTGCCCCACACCACTTTTAACAGGGGCTTATGAGCCTCGTTCACAGTTTGTCAGTCTCAGGAAGCTTGCAGGCCCTATTAAAAATGACACAGGGAGCTGGCAGAGGTGACAGCAAATAATCTGTGAATAGTCAAATCCTCAAAAGCGAAACCTGCAGGAGGGCTGACTGTACTCCCTCTTCCTCCCTTTCCCAGGACAAGTTGACGAAAAGCTTGGCATATATTCTGAGCAATCAAGATACAGTTCAGGCTCAAATTAGTGAGCTGGAAGAGACGCTGCGACTCACTGAGGTAAGAACATGTTTGCTGCTGCTTCTTATCATTTTAGAGTTGAAAGTCAGTGATGGCTTCCCTTATCAGTGGAGAAGTTAGTCTTCTTTAAAGGAGATACCCAAAATGCTGAAAATATTTGGGAATAAGGCTCATGTCCTTTGGATTAAAATCTGAAGCAGATATACCACCACACAGACACATACAGTGCCAGCTGATGTGGGTTGAAGCCAGTCAGAAAGGCCAACAGAAATTTCCCTGCTTACCTAACAAGTTAGGGACTGGAGCACTGTCAGAAAACTAAATTGGTTGAAAACCGGGACCCATGGGCTGTGCTGTAGGGAGCATGGAGGACTTGTGGAGGCTCACTTGTTACCTATTGTGTGTGTGATGCTTACAAAGTCTCTCAACCATCTTGGTACCTTTTTTGTCCTCTCAGCTTGCTTTGCAAGCAATGTCCGTGTGCCAGCAGCAAGTCCCAAGCGAGGTTCTGTAGGCAAAAACTGATAAAAGAGTAGAATCCCTGTTGAATTAATGGAACTTGTCCTTAATTTGGAAGTGTTGAAAGAGTGAGTTGCCAGATGATGGGGTGTTCAAGGGCTGTGGCTTCCTGTACTTGAAAATTGTTGAGAGAACCCTGAGGCCCACCTAGACCTCATCTGCCTTCACCCAGTAGTAGAGATCAAACCTCTCTGGACCCTGCAGTAGGGACAGCAGCTCTCCATTAATGTTCCTTTTCTCTGCTCCTATCCTATTGCAGGCAAATGGCACACAAGCCAAAGAGGAGGTGGCGCGGTTGATGCGCGGCTTGAGCACTCTGCTGGAAGAGAAGCAGGCCTCCCTCCTCAATGCCATCGAGGAATGCTGGCAAGACCGCGTCTCGAACCTGCGTGCCCAGCTGCATGAGCACCGGGCCATGATGGAGAACTCGGGCATGGTGGGTTATACTCAGGAGGTGCTGAAGGAGACGGACCAGCCCTGCTTTGTACAGGCAGCCAAGCAGCTGCACAACAGGTATTGATCACACATTTACCCATTGCCTGGCTCAGTGGGTAACTGCAAAATGAACGGAGGAATTAGGAAGTAACAAAGCCCTCTTGAAGTGCAATAGAACACAGGTGGGTCACATACATCTGCCTTGCCCATAGGTCATGAGAAGGAAGTGGAGGAGGGTTTGCTGATATACACCGGAATTCAGTCATGCAGCAGGGACTCAGGTGGGCTTTGGGGAGGAGCTCTAGAAAAAGGAAAGGGAAGGTCTGTTCCCTTTTCTTTTTGGATAGAAACTGCAACACATGTCTAACGAACATTGAAACATAGGGTATAAGAGAATGTAATGGTATAAACAAAATAAAAATGATATGACAGACAGTACAAAACCCAACTGTAAAGAATGTCAAAATTATATTCTATGCAACAAACAGCAAAAATCAATCGATTGATCAAGACCCTCCACTTTTGCAGAAGTTAGAGAAGCAAGACCCCTGTGAAAGTGGAAAAACCAGCTATAAATAAAAATCGCGGTCGCTATCAGTTTTTTTCTCCAAGAGTACAGCGGAAGTAGAATCACTCTGAAGGACCTAGAAACGTCTAGAGAAATGTTATTAGGTTCAAAAAAAGTGTAATTTTAATTTTTATTCACATTTTTCCATTTTCACAAGGATCTTGCATCCCTAAACCCCATGAAAGTGAGAACTCACTGTACTTTTATGTTTTCAAGTGGTGGATTTTTGAAGGCTAGTGACTGCTGAAAGTGTGGTTTGAAGAATACATACTCCCTTTGATAACAGGAAAGGATGGAATCTTTTCCTAAAAATAAACAGAAGTTTTTCCATTACACTTCCAAACTAAAGAACAGAGACCCTTTTCTCTGTTAATGCAGCTTATACATGTATATGAATTAACAACTCAGTATCAAGGAAAGAAATCAGAATGATCAAAACCAGTAAAAACTGTAGCAAACATTTTGTTGAGTACCTGTATTAAAAAAAGTATCCTTTTTCTAGAATGGTACTTGCTACGCATTGTTTTTATGATTTGCCTACTGAAAGCCATCAGCCACCAACGGCCCTGAGCAGTACATGAAGCAAGCGTGCCCAGCCCTTCTAATCTCCATGGAATCATTCAGAAAAGCAATGTAATGCATATCCCAATATAAGCAAGTCATAGAATCATAGAATTGGAAGAGACCCCAGGGGCCATCTAGTCCAACCCCATTCAGCCATGCAGGAACACCCATCAAAGCACTCCTGACAGATGGCCATCCAGCCTCTGCTTAAAAACCTCCAAAGAAGGAGACTCCACCATACTCCATTGAGGCAGCATATTCCACTGCCAGACAGCTCTGACCATCAGGAAGTTCTTCCTGAGGTTCAGGTGGAATCTCCTTTCTTGCAGCTTGAATCTGTTGCTCCTTGTCCTAGTCTCTGGAGCAGCAGAAAACAAGTCTGCTCCCTCCTCCAGAGGACATCTCTTCAAATATTTAAACATGGCTATCATGTTCCCTCTTAACCTTCTCTTCTGCATAGGGCCTCATGGCTTCCAGACCCTTCACCGTTTTGGTTGCGCTCCTCTGTCGAGATCCTTCTTGAAATGAGGTGCTCAGAACTGGACACAGTATTCCAGATGAGGTCTAACCAAAGCAGAGTAGAGTGATACTATTACCTTCCTTGATCTAGACACCGTACTCTTATTGATGCAACCATGTGTTTATAATGCAATGTATATTAGGTGATGGGCGCTAGATCTGTGTCCAAGAGCCACTCTTCTTTTTGTCTGGCCCCTTCTTTCTATCTTTTTTCTCTCCAACCCCTTCACTCCTCCCCCGTCTCATGCTGCTGTTAGGATCATCAGGGCGATGGACTCACTGCAAGCTTTCCGTCCAGCGGCCAGCTCCTCCTTCAGCCACTTCCAGGTGGATGTGAGCCGAGAGCTAAAACTGTTGACAGACCTGACATTCATCAAAGGTACGTAAGAAATCCATGTTGGTCTGGGATGAGAGGAAGGGTGTAGCAAGGCCGGGGGAATTGAGTGCGTTTCTTTCCCCAAATAAACATTCTGCCCTTGCTGCAAGAAATTTTCTCCCGTTCCCCAGATACCTAGCCTTGCTTAGAAAGAGGCATTGAATTATCCCAGTCACAGAACTTCTCTGTTTGCTTTGTTGGCATACCCTTGGTCCCTTTGCTTGCCTCTTTTCTTTGGACGTCTAAGGGGGTGTTTCAAAATGCTCAGCTGAAATTTTAAGATATGACCGTGCTAGAAATGTGAGAACCGAAGGAAAATTTCATTTGACGGAGGGAAGAATTCTTATTTGGGGAAGCAATGCCTTCATTTTACCCCCATACCAATAGCTCTGCCTCTGATGGGTGGGACTTTTGTATGATAGGCAGAAATGACTTAGAGCAGAGCTTTGGAAAGTTCCTTTTTTGGACTGTCATCCCCAGAATCCCTGGCCAGCCTGGGTGGCTGGAGGATTCTAGGACTGACAGTCCAAAAAAAGGACCTTTCCCAAATTCTTGATAGGGCACCATCTCCACTTAAACCATCCTTGGCTGCCGCATTTCTGCTGGTGGAATGGGTGCAGTTCCTGGAAGAAGGCTTTCGTTTCTCTCTTCTTCCCATTTTGTACCACCTGCTTTCCAAACAAAACTGTTGCCTTGGCTGGATAACACATGGTGCCCAGCCAGTGCCTAGCTGCATTCTGGGGGGGTTGTTTTTAAATGCCAACAGAGGCATGCCCTTTGTAAAGGCTGTGCGGCCAGCCTCCCCCTTACCTGACAGCCCACAACCCGGGGGCGCCTTGACTAGAAGTGCCCCCTTAGTCAAGTGTCGTGAGCTTGTCTGGGCACTTGTTGTGTTTGCGTGGCACGGCACTTGTTCAGGATTCAATGGACCACAGCCCTAGACACCGGGCACGCTGAGTAAGTATGGGTTGGCCAGGTTGGGCTGCTTTTCTCTTTATTCCTTTTCTACCCATACTCCTTCGCATTTACGCCCCATCCCAGGGGAGGTGGAAGGGAGGGTGTACTTTTTTTCAGGGTGGGCCTTCATATCGCCGAGTATCTTTTGACCACCCCGCGGGAATTCTTTGCCCGTTCAGCTCCATCTTTCCCCTGTCACTGCAACTCCTGCATCCCATGATCCACAGCCAACCTGATATTCTAGGTGCAGTGGCCCCCCCGAAAACCGCCCCCAGAGGCCCACATCCTGCTCCATGCCTGGCTGTTGATCCATCTGCTTTACCTCTCTTTATTTATAGGCTGAGGCTGCTGCTGAGTCATCATCGAAGTTTAAAAAAATGAGGCAAGTCATCTCCCAACCAGCCGATTCCTCCACCCAACCCCTTTTCCTGGCTCTCCTCCTCTCTTTCTCTGCTCTTTCTCTGCCCCCATTGGCCATCCTTGTGCCTCTGCCCCACACTCTGCGCCTGCACCCCGTCCACCCCATTCTCTCTGTGTCATTTCTGGCTCCCTGGGCTGTGTGGCCGGGCCATGCGTGTGGGAAAAGACCGCAAAGGGGCAGGGCCTTGGTCTTCTGCCCTTCACCTTTCGGCACTTGTGTTGCACTGAATCCTGATGGTGAAGGCTACAATCTCTAGTTGTTCAAATAAGGTTTCTAGTCCTCATGGTGGCAGAAAAGAAATATAGTGCGCCCTCTGTGTATGCGGCGGTTTCATTCCAGGAACCCCTGTGTAAAACAATACAAAACGTCAGGTCCTGTTATAGTCAACACATGTGACGTATGTGCGCCTGTGACATCCATCGATTCTAATGGGACACAACGCTTTGCATTGCCCTACGTAGTTTGGGTCCAAGTTACCTGCAGGATCGCTTCCGCCCACACAATCCACCTCGTACACTCAGGTCTTCTGGGGGCCATGTAGTTACCAGCCAGGACTAGACTGGCAACGGTCACCCAGAGGGCATTTTCGTTGGCTGCCCCTAGATGGTGGAATGACCTACCAAAAGAGATTCAACAGCAAAATACACTGAATTTTAAAAAAATAGTAAAGACCTATCTCTTCCAGCAGGCCTACCCAATCAATTTTTAACTATGAATTTTAAACTGATGTTTTTTAAATGGTTTTATGTGTTTTTAGTTGTATTTTAATCTATAATGTGTTTTTAGTTGTATTTTAATTTATGTTGTATCCTGCTTTGGGCAGAGGTGAATAAGATTGATGATGATGATGGTGATTTGCACAACCTCACATTTGAGCATTCAGAGGTCAAGAGGAGGGCCCATTGTAATAGTTTCAGGATCTCCTAAAAGCTTGGGGCAGTGAGTGTAAAGTGAAGAGTTTCAGACGACTTGTGTCCTTCACCTTGCTCTCCCATTCTCCCTACCATGCAGCTTCCTGCATCTCTTTTAAATTTCCCTTTAATGCCCTGGTTTCTCCTAGATATCCTGACTCCCATGAAACTTGGGAGTTGTCCAGCCTCTTCAACTATTTCTGTCTTGTGTGACCTGGGCTGGCCCAGTTGTAGAGGCAAAAACTGGACACTCAGATTTGTTACAGAATTCCAGCCCAGAAGGCAAGGGCAGGGAACAGCAGTGTGGGTTTTCCAGAAAGGCAGAAAAGTTTCTAGATAATTTTCCAGAAAACCTCCAGTGCTCTAAATGTTACCTGTTTTTGCATGTTTGGTTTAAATATTATATTCAGACAGATTCAAAACGTTTAGTGGAAATTATTTTATTAAACTATTTGTAATAATGTAGATATAAACATATGCTTCCTTTATAACTTTATTTATATCTTTATATCTAACAAAAATGACCTGAAAGAGTGCCAAATATTTTTAGGACACATACGTAAAGAGAGCTATATATCTTAAACCAAGAATTTAATTTTCTTCTGCTAATCTCTAACTGTACTACCATCAACTTCACTCACACACTCCCTATGTTACTTCAGTTCCACTTCGAGTTGAGAAAAAAAAAACCTGATTCAGTAAAGTAGTTGAAATTTTCATTTCACGGTATGCGAATCTGTGAGCACAGGCAAGTTACCATGTTTTGACATGCCTCCTTGTACATGTGACTGAGAAGCAAGAGGCTTTAGGAAATAGCAATGAGCTTATCAGTGTGTTCATTTGTTAGTCTGTTCCTCTGAGTAGTAGGGTTGGTCAATACTTGTCTCTTTAAAAGAATTACTAGAGCTTCATATCCTATATTTAGTCGATCTGACACAAGTGATTGCGGTACAAAAGCCCAGTCAGCTATGGATAAACTGGGTGGGGTGATTTTCCACCGAAAATAATAATATCAGAAAATTTTCTGGAATAGGGTAATCTTTGTAAATATCAGAGTGAGAAGGAGAGGTGCCTGTAATTGTGTTGGGAAGATTCACTTTTTGTGTTCCAAAGGATACGACAACAGTGGGGTAGTGGAACCAGGGCTCATGGGGTTGAAACACTTCATCAATTTTGAGTAGCAGGAACTCTGACTTCTGCTATCCTGGCACTCTTTCTTATGAAATCTGTAAGATTCAACAGCAACCAGTAACATGTTGGTGTTTTTAGTAAACTTTCCAAGTTCTCCGTATTTAAAACTGGAATGTTGAAAGTATGACTACAAAGAAGAGAGAATGAGAATGGGAAAAGGGTGTGTGTGTGTGTGTGAGAGAGAGAGAGAGAGAGAGAGAGAGTACATAGGATATGAGCATGGGCTGGGGTGTACGAGGGAGGGAAGGAATATTTAATTATTTGTTTCTGGGTCAAAAAATGGACTTCTGAAGGGCCTGGAAGCCCTGTCAAGAATAATAGAGCAGTGGGTCATTCATGTGGTTTTCTGCTGAGATTCAAGCAGATTTTGCAAATGAATTATTCTGCAGAGGGGGAAAAGTCATGTCTTTTTAGTACAAAAACCTTGTTTTCTGGGTAGGAAATGGGTTTCTTGAGCAGAAGACTCTGGAATTAATGACTGGAAATGGAATTAAAATGGAGTTAGTAGCAATAACAAGCCAGATAAACCAGATAAGACTATGGCTGCTGAAAGTCCTAGATCCGAGGAGTAGAAACACGTGGCCCTCCAGATGTTGTTGAATTGCAAACCGCCATCATCGCGTGCACCTGTGGTGGCTGGGACAGATAGATGTTGCAAGCCAATGCCATCTGAAGGACAGTACATATCCCACCTCTGCTCTAGATTGAACGGGAAACCCTTGGAGCCTTTCCTGTTCCGCTTTCCAAAGGTGGCCCTGTACTTTCTTTCTCTTGCCCGTCTCCTTCCTTGGATGTGGGGAGGCATCAGGAGAGGGTTTGTGGTACTGAGAAGTTGGGCTGGCCAGGGAGCGGCTGGTGGAGGAGGAAGAGGACCAGAGTTGGTTTTTTAAGGGGCTGCGTGGCCTGATCAGAGTTATAGAGAGGGAGGGTTGTTCCAGAAAAGGAGCCCCTGAGGTGGGGAGCAGGGGGTGGACAAGCTAATAATCGAATCTGTGAAAGTTCAACCTGCAAACGTAGACAGCCGAGTGTAAAAGGCAATCCTCTTTTTGTCTTTGTGTGTTCTTTTTATAGGATGGTACCTGAGTGATACTTGCATGCATCATTTACGTTAAGCAGTGTCTGTGTGTAATTTTGCAAGGCCATGCAGGCATGTGACATTTTATCACAGAGCTTTGCGTTTCTGAATTGTGTTATTTTGTCCACGTGTATACATAGCCAACATATTGATTATAGCACAGAAAAGGAATCAACTGCAGTTATGATCCTAGACATACATTCCTTGGAGTAAGCCTCGGTGAACACAGTGGGACTTACCTCTGAGTCAGCGCACAGAGGTGTGCAGGGCTGTGGTTAAGGGAGGGTTGGACAACCCATGGCCCGCCAGTTGTTCTTTGGACTCCAGTTCCCATCAGCCCCATTCAACATAACCAGTGGTTAGGGATAACAGGATTAGCCATCTCATGACATCTTATCGTAGAATCATAGAGTTGGAAGCGACCACAGGGGCCATCGAGTCCAACCCCCTGCTATCTTGAGGGCCATGTGTTTGCCAGGGCCAGATGGCTGATTCCTCTTTTTCATAATTCGCTGCAACATTTCACTTGGGTGAGCTGTCACATGGAGCCTCCAATCCTGTGTTCATCCCCTTTCCTTTAGTACCACAGTCTGTCCCCTCCAGCCTGATGCCATTCCTCCTTCCAGCTTCTTCCTACTTGGCTTCCATGAATGCTTCTTCTCTCTCTCACTTCCTTTCTCTCACTCCTTCCTTCTGTCTCCCTTTCTTCTTTCCCTTCCCACTCCCCGACTCGCACTCAGAGCCTCTCTCTTGCTCCCCTGGAGTCTCTCAGCAGCTCGCCCCCGTCTACCTGACTCTGTCTTCTCCCCCCCTCTCCCGCCGTTCTCCTTCCGGGCCTGAGCGCCGCTCTCTTTTTTGCCTTTTGGAACCCCTAGCCTGTAGCTGGTTGTCTGTCGGTCAGTCCAAAGCACCAAGCGCCTGCCTGCACGGGCCGTCTTACATTCTGCGTCTCTCCCCCGCCCTTCCCTTGCTTTCTCTCTCCCTTCTGCGCAGCGCCGGAAGCCCCCGTGATCGACACGCAGCGCACCTACGCCTACGACCAGATCTTCCTCTGCTGGCGCCTGCCGCAGCACTCCCCCCCGGCCTGGCACTACACGGTGGAGTTCCGGCGGGCAGAGCCCAAGGGCAAGGCGCTGAAGCTGTGGCAGCGGCGGGAGGAGGTGCGCGGCACCAGTGCTGTCGTGGAGTACCTGGACACTGACTGCGTCTATGTGTTGCGCGTCCGGGGATGCAACAAAGCTGGCTTTGGAGACTACAGCGAGGACATCTACCTGCACACGCCCCCCGCACCTGGTAATCCCTGGGTTTTTTTTGAAAAATTAAAGAAGGAAGCAGAAACTGAGGAGCAGCCAATGAAAACTTGTTAGAACCACTTCACTGGCTGTTCATTTCTGGGCACAATTCAAAGTGCTGGATGTGACCTGTAACGCCCTATACAGCTTAGGTGCAGACTGTTTGAAAGACCGTATCTCCCTATGTGAACCTGCTAGAGCTTTAAGATCGACCGGGGAAGGCTTTCTCTCAGGCCTGCTGCCATCCCAGGCTCATCTGGTGAGGACAGGGGAGAAGAGGGCCTTCTCAGTGGCTGCTCCCACCCTCTGGAACTCTGGCCATTTCTGCACTACACTGTTATAGCGCTCTTATTCCACTTTCAACACTCTATGGGATCTTGGGCTTTGCAGTTTAGGGAGGGGCATTTGGAATTCTCAGGCAGGGAGCTCTTTGGCCTCAGTAAACTACAAATCCCAGAACTCCCCAGGATGTTGAAAGCGGAAGAGTAGCCCTATAACAGTGTAGTGCAGAAATGTCCTAGAGTTTAGATAAAGTACTACAAAGGCTATTTCCGCTGTAAGTACGGCTTACATTTGTGCCCCAATGAAGGAATTACAGCCAGCCCTCCACATTCAGTAGGGTAAGGGATGCAGGATCTCTGCAAAAAGCGAAAAATCACAAATATGAAAATGTGTGTGTGCGCACATCTGTGGAAAGACAGCTGAGGCATGGTGGGGAGAATGAGCATCCGGGATCCAAACCAGGGAAAGGAGAGGGAAGAGGGCCGGGTTGGCATGGTGGCCCCATAGTTCCTCTCTCTTGCCCATCTCCTTCCTTGGGTAGGGGGCCATCTGGAGTGGGTTTGTGGTGCTGAGAAAAATCAGGCTGTGATCCATCCTTAGCTGGCCAGGCAGTGACTGCTGGCAGAGGAGGACCGGAGGTGGGTTTTTAAAGGGCTGCACAGCCTGATCAGAACTGCTGAGAGGGAAGTTTTCCCCCGAAATAAGCACTTGAGGTGGGGGGTGGGTGGGCAGGGGATGGAGATACTCAGAAATAAATCTGTGAAATTCAAACCTGCAAATGTGGAGGGCTGACTATATATACTTTCCTGAAATATGGTATAAATTTTAATATTTTTATATTCACAGTTTAATAGATATGAAATTATATTTAAATAACATTTAAATTTTTATTTTTACTTATCCAGTATATTTGTGCATCTCTCTATGTTTATATTTTGATAAATACAGGAACATTAGGAATTTTGTTTCTTTCACTGATTTAAAAAAAAATTTCCAGTGCTTTCCTTGTCTTTGTTTTTCCTTCTTCTTGAGAGGAAGAGTCAAGTGATTGGCGAGGACAAGGGCAGTTTTGAGGGCAAGAAGCTTGCTGTAGGTATAGAAGCAGGAAGATTTGGAGAATTTCCTGATTCTCATTTTTTTCCTTGTATCGCCTCTTTCTGCCTCTGAACTCCCAAGTGTTGAACTTTTTCCTGGACAACCGGTGGGGCTTCAACCGGGAACGCCTAGCCATCAGCAAGGACCAGCGGGCGGTGCGCAGCGTCCCGGGGCTGCCCATGCTCTTTGCCGCCGAGCGCCTGATGACCAGCTGCCACCTGTCAATTGACCTCGTTATTGGAGATGTGGCGGTCACCCAGGGGCGGAGCTACTGGGCCTGCTGCGTGGACCCCAGCTCTTACCTGGTCAAGGTGGGCGTGGGCTTGGAGAGCAAGCTGCAAGAATGGTTCCAAGTGCCCCAGGATGTGGTGAGCCCCAGGTGAGCAGCTGCACAGAGGATAGTTGGGAGGGAACCACAGCTTGGAATGATTCCTTTTTTTGAACCTCAGGACCCAGAATTCCCAGCCAAATGGGGATTCTGGGGACTATAGTCCATTCTTTAACAATGCCACCATGGATTGGGTCAGTGTTGGTTGACCTCATTAGGCGTGCCAAGCCCATAGTTTGGCTGAGATTCTATATGGCAGTATGTAGTGTAATACTCATGCATGCAGAACTGTTTTACATCTGTCCTCTCAACACTCCCTGGATTCTTCTCTCCCTCTAAGGCCACAGCAGTGGCAGTTGGGATGGATGGAGGGCCCTTTTATCTGCTGCTCTGATCAGGCCATGTAGCCCTTTAAAAGCCCGCCTCTGAAATGGAAATCTATGGAATATAAGAAATTTAGAAATTAAAATAGTTTGAGAATATAAATAAAAGGAGCAACAAATTTAAAACAGTAAAAAGTCATGAATCTAAGTTAAGTATATTTTCTTATCTTAGAGCTGTTTGCAACAAGGGTAGGAGCCATTTTTAATTAGATACAGTTTTTGTTGTTGTTGTTGTTTAGTTTAGTATAATTTGATTATCAGTTCAGTTTAAGTACGGTATATATGTATACAATTTTTTTTTGTATATTTAGTGTAATTGTATATGTAGGTTGACTTGTTGTTTGTCTTTATTATATATTTGTTTGTTTGTTTGTTTGTGTTTTGTTTTAGGTATGTAAAACTTCTAATTTAAAAAAAAACGCCCACCTCTGGTCCCCTTCCTCCTCTGCCAGCGTCTTCCTGGCCTGCACCCTGGTTTCTCAGCATCACAAACCCTCTCCCAATTCTTCCCCCACATCCAAGGAAGGAAGGGGTGGGAGAGAGGAAGTGTAGGGCCACCATGCCAACCCAACGTCTTCCCCTCTCCTTTCCCTGACCTGGTTTGGACCCTGTGTGACCACTGTCCCCACCATGTCTTGGCTTCCTTTCCACAGACACACACATGCACATTTTGAAATTTGTGGTTTTTCCACTTTTGTGGGGTTCCTGTGCCCCTAACCCTAGCAAATGTGGAGGGCCGACTGTATATCCTGACGGAAGCTAACTCCTAACACACACGTCTTATCCTCTCTCTCCCTCATATTCTCACTAATTAACCCTGACTCTAACTCTTTTCTATCTCTGACCTGGACCAACTCCTCTAACTACTCCACTTCCTAACCACCTCCCCACTAACTAATTTTAAGAGACACAATTCTCACTGCAATGCACACCTGCCTTTTCAAAACCCCCTCAGCCAGTCACGACTCACTCCCGACGTTCCGTTCTCTCACCTGACAGATCTTAACCTTGTAACATTTAGTGTACAGTGCATGCATAACTATACTTTCTTGTCTGTTGTGTGCCGTCAAGTCATTTCTGACTTATGGTGATCCTAAGGCAACCCTATCATGGGGTATTCTGGGGCTGAGAGTGTGTGACACATCCAGTGAGTTTCCATGGCTGAGTAGGAAATCGAACTCTGGTCTTCAGGGTCATAGGCCAGTGCTCAAACCACCACACCACACTGGCAGAAAAAATGGAATGCATAGATATAGGATGGGAGACACATGGCTGGATAACAGTACGTGTGAAAGGGATCTAGGAGTCTTGGTGGACCACAAGCTAAACATGAGTCAGCAGCGTGATGTGGTAGCCAAGAAAGCCAACGCGATTGTGTCTAGATCGAGGGAGGTAATGGTGCCACTCTGTTCTGCTTTGGTTAGACCGTGTCTGGAATCCTGTGTCCACTTCTGGGCACCTCAATTCAAGAAGGAGATTGACATGCTGGAATGTGCTCAGAGGAGGGTGACCAAAATGGTGAAGGGCCTGGAAGCCATGCCCTATGAGGAACGGCTTAGGGAGCTGGGTGTGTTTAGTCTGCAGAAGAGAAGGTTCAGAGGGTACATGATAGCCACGTTTAAATATTTTGAAAGGATGTCATGTTGAGGAGGGACGGGCTTGTTTTTCGCTGCTCCAGAGATTAGGACAAGGAGTAATGGATTCGAGCTGCAGGAAAAGAGATTCCACCTGAACCTCAGGAAGAATTTTCTGACGGTCAGAGCTGTCCAGCAGTGGAATCTGCTGCCTCAGTGGGGTGTGGCGGAGTCTCCTTCTTTTGAGGGTTTTAAGCAGAGGCTGGATGGACATCTGTCGGGAGTGCTTTGATGTGGGTTCCTGCATGGCAGAAGGGGGTTGGACTGGATGGCCCCTGGGGTCTCCTCCAACTCTATGATTCCTCATTCCTCTTCCCCTTGTATTCGTGGTTCAGGTACGACCCTGACAGTGGCCATGACAGTGGAGCCGAGGACACCACCCTGGATACATCACCCCCCTTCGCCTTCCTGACCATCGGCATGGGCAAGATCCTTCTCTCCCACGGCGTGGCGCTCACCTCCCGCGACCCCGGCAACTGTACTGTTCCGCTCCCTCCCCGCGTGGGCATCTGCCTGGACTACGAGCGCGGCAAGGTGACGTTCTTTGATGCCGTCTCCTTCCGCAGCCTCTGGGAGTGCGGCATCGACTGCTCGGGCCCCATCTGCCCTGCCTTTTGCTTCATCGGGGGCGGCGCCCTGCACCTCCAAGAGCTGGTGGCCAATCGCCAGGAGCGAAAGGTCACCATTGGTGGATTCTCCAAGCTGGACTGAGCTCATTGCCCCTTTTTCGGTCAGGTCTTTTGTTATCTCGTGTGAGACGCAAGCTGAGCGACGGCAGCCTCCTGGGGCCTGAAGGGTTAACAAAACAGCGCACGGAACGGCTTCTCTTCCCACCCTTGAAAAAAGAACATGGCTTTGAGGGTATTGTGAAGAAATTTGGTGGTGTTGGGGGAGGCGGAAAAAGCACAGGAGGCTGCCTAGGGCCTGTAAAATGGCCGCCTATCCACTGCAGGGAGGCTTTGACATTGCCCCCTGGTGGACTGATGGACCTTCCAGCAGAATGATATTCTATGTTTTGAACAAGGGGCAGGGGCCACAACCACAGTTCTGTTTAGGCCCTGCCGTGTAGAAAAGTTGTTGAAATGTGGGGAGAGTGGATGCCATGCTGCCCCTCCCCATAGGTGCCCCATGTGGAGGTGGTCGTTGTTCTGTGCCATAACCCCTCCTATCTTCCTCTCCTTCCCCGCCCCATAGATCCTCCCATTCTGTCCTGCGCTTGTGCCTCGGTGCGGGCAGGACGATGGGAGGTTTGCTCCTTTTTCCCAGTTGGAGCAGGGATATTGGTCTGTTGAAAAGGGGTGGGTGTTTGTTTCGATGCATGAGTAATTTTGGGATGTTTTTAATGGCTTGCCCCCTTCCTCCCCTTCCTTTTAAAAACGTGTGTAATTCTATCTCTACTCTCTTCCTCCCTATTGCCCTTCCATAATTCCCCACCCCTCATGTGGGGCAGTTGGTAGTCTCCATACCTCTCCTGTGGTCCAAGTTTTGAATGGAATTTAATGACCTCCATTTCCTATCTCTTCTAGCTCCCTGCTGGCCCTTTTCCAGAAGAACATCCAAGCGGGATTGACAAGGGATGCCTTTGCCAAATGTTAACATTTAAAAATGACTGGGTGGGAGGGGATGGGTGGTGGGCTGTGGGTGGTGGGTGGCTAAAACCATGGCAGTCACACTTCTTTCCCCCAGCAGGTTTCGATTTTGTAGCGTAGGTACACCTGCTTCCTTTGAGGTCCCCTCAGTGCCCATTAAACAAATGGTGAATTGCAACCTGCTCTCTTGTCCAGTCGTTAGGGGAGAAAAATCAATACATTTCCCCCTTTAAGGATGCATGTGGATCAGCGGTCAATGGACATAGGTATGGAATTGGGAAACTGCAGTGTGCAATGTGCAAAGGCAATCCCTAGAGGCAGTATGCATTCACAACCTCCTCTGTGTACTTCAGGCTGCTGCCACATTTGCACTGATCCCATGTATGCATCTCTGCATATGCCGTCAGCTGGATACAGCTATTACATGTGGGGCAAAAAAATTGCTCCCTGTGCACAGTGCAACTTACACCTGCATATGTCATGAGCCTTGTTTGTTAAGGCCTTCTTCCAAATTACATCAAGTCAACACCTGGTTTGAAAACAGTATGTGTGAAAGGGAGCTAGGAGTCTTAGTGGACCACAAGCTGAACATGAGTTAACGGTGTGACGTAGCAGCTAAAAAAAGCCAATGCGATTCTGGGCTACATTAACAGGAGTATAGTATCCAGATCAAGGGAAGTAATAATACCACTTTATTCTGCTATGGTTAGACCTCACCTGGAATACTGTGTCCAGTTCTGGGCACCACAATTCAGGAAGGATATTGACAAGCTGGAGCGTGTCCAAAGGAGGTCGACCAAAATGGTGAAGGGTCTGGAAGCCATGCCCTATGAAGAGAGGCTGAGGGAGTTAGGTATGTGTAGCCTGACAAAAAGAAGGTTAAGAGGAGACATGATAGCTATGTTTAAATATTTGAAGGGATGCAATGTTGAAGATGGAGCAAGCTTGTTTTCTGCTGCTCCAGAAACTAGGACATAGAGCAATGGATTCAAACTGCAGGAAAAGAGATTTCACCTAAATCTGTTGCTGTTTGACAGTGGAATCTGCTGCCTCAATGGAGTGTGGTGGAGTCACCTTCTTTGGAGGTTTTTAAGCAGAGGCTGGATGGCCATTTGTTGGGGGTGCTTTGAGAGTTTGTTCATACACGTCAGGGGGTTGGACTTGGCCATTGTGGTCTCTTCCAACTCTGATTCTATGAACAGCCTAAACCCAGCTACAGTAGACCCCATGAAACAATGGGATTGATGGAGTCTAGGTGGGACTAGAAACTGAGTTTAGGCCAAAGGGTTCTAGTTTGGACATACTATGGAAAGACATGACTTATATCATGTATTGGATAACGCACACTCCACGAAGTTCACTCTGAGGTAGGTAATAATTGTATTTGTATAGATATGGGCAGCACTGCACACTTCCATGGAAGTTGCTAAGACTAAAGCATACATGGAGCTTACACCTTTTAATATGTGAACATTCTAAAATGTAAGTGCTCAAAGCCATGATCAGTGAGGGCCATAAATCTGTGCATCATACCACATCCCAGACCTGTGTCTGTTTCTCACTTCTTGCCATCCTTGACCTGTTGGACCCAGGCACATATTTCCCACTCCTTATCTTACAGACACCAAGTTCTCGAAACACTGAGCCTCTTCAGGCTACACTTTCATTTTTGCCTGTACCTGTTCTTTCCCCCTTCTCACAGGGTGCACTGTAGCAATAGGCAAGAAAGCAATTGGAGGAACTAGACAAGACCCTGAAGTGTTGAGATATGTCTGAATATTAAAGTCAGGATTGTCTGTGCCATCATATTTGCCATTTTTGTGTATGGTTGTGAAAGTTGGATAGTGGAAAAAAAGCCAACAGGAAGAAATTCCACTCACTTGAAAGATACTGGGGAAGAGTTCTACAGATGCCGCGGACTGCTGAAAAGACAGATGATTTGGTCCTAGAGGAAGTCAAACCTGAACTCTCCGTAGAAGCCAAGATGACTAAATTGATGCTGTTGTACTTTGTCCACATCATGAGAAGACATGACCTGCTTGAAAAGACAAGAATGCCCAGTAAAGTGGAAGGCAGCAGGAAAGAGGAAGACCACATTTACAGATGGATAGACTCAATCAAGGAAGACGCCTCCCTGAATCTGCAAGACCTGAACAGGGAGGCTGAGGATAGGGTGACTTGGACGTCTCTCATCCACAGAGTATCCCTAGGTTGAAGTTGACTTGATGGCAAGTAACAACAATAATTACATCAATGTATGAGTCACTCCTCCAGGCTATCATCCACGCAGATGGCCATCCCAGCAGTAGCCAGTAGTGGGCACTGCAGCATTACCAATGGATTGCAATAGAAGCTTGTTGAAGGCTCCTCCAAACAAGAGGTTCCTGGAGGTGTGGTATTTGTTGTTGTAATTCTCAGGATTTAAAAAATACAGTCAGTGCTCTACATTTGTCAGTTTCACTTTCATAGATTGGATTATCTGTGAGGTTCTTCAACCCCGGCCCCCCACCATAGGCACTTCTTTTCCAGGGGAACCTTCCCTCTTGGCAGCTTGAAATAGGTTGCATAGCCCTTTAAAAATCTGCCTCTGGTGGTCCTCCTCCACCAGCTGCGGCCTGGGCAGCTGGCAGCTTGATTTCTCAGCGCCAAAACCCTCTCCTGATGCCCACCACCACACTCAAGAAAGGTGGGCAAAGGAGAGGAAGTGTAGGGCCAGCATGCCCACCCCCTTTCCCTGCCCTAGTTTGGACCCTGGCTGCCCACTCTGCCCACAATGCCTTGGCCCACTTCCCATGGACACACACACTGATATTTGCGATATTTTCACTTTTGTGGGGGTCCTGCCCCACTAACCCTAGTGAATGTGGATGGCTGACTATAATAATTTTGTTAGGAATCAGAAAGAAGAAAAGCTGCCCTTCAAACTACAGGACTGCTTCAGCAAACCATGCCGTGCTTTTTAAAAACCCTTGATGCAGATTGATACAAACAGCACCCCCCGGATAACACGGGGCCCCCATATCCACGGTGGGGGTGATATGTTCCCAGGCGTGAGGTGGATGGTGAGGAATGCGGATAATACCAAGCCCTGTATTTGAATCCCCAGGCCAGGTGAGGCAACAACAGAGGGAGGAAGCTCTACCGCCCTGCTCCTCCTGCCTTCCTGGCAGGGCTTGGCGAGCAGCCCCCTCCTTGGGAATCCCGTCCAGCAGGAGCCACGTGCCTCTTCTCTTGGTCGAGGCAAGATCATCTGTCTCCTTCCTCAGCCATGACTGGTATGTGGCTTTGAGGAGCCAGGCTTCCCACGCCTCTCTCAGCCAAGGAAGGACTGTCCCGTCTTCTTCCTTGGTGGGGAGAAGCACGGCGAAGCACCCCTCTTGGCCAGGGATGGAGGAAGACTCCCGTCTCGGCCAAGAGAGGAACGTGGGGCCCGGCTGTGCAGAAGAAGGATCCTGGCCAACAGCGCTCACGGCCCCGGAGGGGATCATGGATAACTGAAACCGTGGATGCTGGTCTCGCGGATTTCAGGACCTCCTGTATTGTGAGGACTCACATGTTTAGACCAACCCAGAAGAGCCCTGAGAGGGTTTCGTTATTCAGCCGTGCCCCTTTTCATCCGCTCGTATCTGATAAGCCTGGGTGTGGGCAGCTGTAAGCTCAGAGTCGTAAAATATATACATTCTCATTTTCCCCAACAGGAGGAAGCTTTGGGGAGAAGGCATTGTTTTACAGATTTGCTCTTGTAAAGAGAGGACAGAGGGATGAAAATGTAATGACTTTCTTGTTTACACTAACTCTTTACAGATGCATTAAATGGGCAGAGGAAGGAGGAAGCAGCTGCCTGTGGAGACAATACTAGGCTTTAATGCAAAACCAGTCTCCCAGACCCCACCTGCTGACAGCAGCTGTGTGGTATAGCGGTCAGAAGGATGAACTAGGACTTGGGAAGTTTACATGCTAGATCTGACTGAGCCGCCCATGACACTCACCGGGTGGCATTCAGGCTGTGGTTATTTCACTCAACCTGACCTGCCTCACAGGGTCGTTATGAAGGCAAAGAGAGGGCAGGGAGCCATGCAAGAAACCGTGAGGTCTTTGGAGGAAGGCTGAGATACACATGTTACTCTAACACAGCCTTAGAGGAGCCATCTTCCCCTTGGTGCCTTCCCCATGCGTTGGGCTACGACTCCCATAGTCCCCAGGAAGCATTTTCATCTTCCTTCCATGGCCCCCTGCCAAACACCAAGACACCTGGACCCTCCACTGGTGGGACTGTGACTCTGCAAACGATTTCTTCCTGGCCATGTAGAACAGGTATACGAAATGTTTCATCCCAGCTCCCCACTGAGTCAGTGGTGGGCCCGGCAGGTATTCATTTCCACCGTCAGTGGTGAGTTGAGCTCAATTTCAATAGCTGTTGGTCAGGTTCTCCTGGGAAGGACTAAGATTTCACCTTGTACCACTCTACTCAGAGAAGGAGATGGTTCCCTTTTTGGTAAGAGTTAATACTGTACCATATTTTTATATATATATATGACTGAGGCCTAAGAGCTCTCCAGCTGAGAATTCTAAAAGCCCCTCCCTAAACTGCAAACATGCACACATTTTGTGTGTGTGTGTGTGTGTGTGTGTGTGTGTGTGTGTTCATCTAATATACAAAAATCAAAGTTTATGTCATGTGAAGACCTCATGTGATTTGCTGTGTCAGGTGAGGACCTCATGTGACTGGCTACCTGAGAAGATGCTATGGAATCCTGGGGTTTGCAGTTGAGGGAGGGGCCTTTAGAATTCTCAGCTGGAGAGCTCTTGGGCCTCAGTCAACTCTGTCTATCTGGAATAGGTCGATTGCTATGGAGATGAGGCCTAGCAGCAAGGAGGAGGGCAGTGCATTCCCTCAGGAACCCAACCTCTCTACATTATTCACTCTGAATACAGATTGGATTGGGGAATAGGGGGAAAAGTTACAGGTACTGGACAAGACAGTTTGGGGAATTGGAGACAGGATCTCAAATCATTTTAACAAGTATTACCTGTGAGAAAACAAAATCCCAGGCAATGCCAGGTATATATACTAGTATATATATGTGTATGTATGTGGCAAAAGACCTTTTTGAATGGCTAGGCAGGAAAATGGCAGCTTCCTGGGGCAGCTGGCCCCCTGAGGCAGGGCTGGTAGTTTCCCCTCTCTGTGGAATGACCCTTGACCTATCTGTGGGTCATATCAAAACCCGTAATTTCCACCCTAAAACCTGCCCTCAGCTTATACATGAGTATATACAATATTCATACCAGTACGGAGGGACAAAACAGTCAAGGAATTTAGTCTGTGCCGTGGGGGGGGGGGCTGTCTCTTGAGCAGCTGGCGATACAGAAAGCTAGAGAAAAGGGTGGCTGGTCTTCACCGGAGGGCCCCAGCCCTACAATGGGAACTGTGAAGTGGTGGGCATGGTGTTCCAACAAAGGGGCCCTTCGACCTAGGATGAGGAGCTGCCGCTAGATTCTTATCTCCATGTCGTTCAAATTCCTAAGGCGGGTTGCCCAGCAGTTTGCGTCAGTGCCCTTCGCTGACTTTGTGTCCCAGAACTGGTGTTTTCGGTATACACAATTGTGCTTCCTCTCTCCAAAAATTGTGCAACCAGAGTTGAACTCAAGCAGCAGCCCTTGGCTTGTGCACACCCTGCCTGCCCTCTATTAAGCTGGATCCAGTTGAACAGGAAGGAGAAAAGGAAGAAAACAGAGAGAAACTTAGAGAATATATCAGGAAGTGGTGCTGATAAATGTAATTTCAAAGCACCAAAGCAGCCAGGTTCAGTTCCCAAGCCTGATCCGGTGTCAGTGCTTCAGGATTGGTCGTAGCTAGTTGCCACCAGCCATGAATGCTGCCAAGAAATGAGAGTCTTCAAAAGCACCAGCATTTCAGGAACAAAGATCAGGGCCATTTCTGCACTAGACTGTAATAGTGCTATTATTCCACTTTCAATATTTGATGGAATCCTGGGGTTTGCAGTTTAGAGAGGGTCCTTTGGGGCCCCTCCCGAAACTGCAAACCCCAGGATTCCATAGGATGTTGAAAGTGGAATCATAACACTATAACAGTCTAGTGTGGAAATGGCCCAGGCCATGTGTGATGGCAAAAGTTATAAATGAGGAAACCAGGAGAGGCTTCAGCAGTTTGCTTTTGTCTGAGCCAACTGGGAAGGGCAACATTATGCCCCTTCCTCTCCTTCCTTTCTCACACTGAGTTAACTGAGTACAAACTGCTTGAACTTGGTTTGCTCCAACTGAAGGGTGCTGAGGATGGAGGACGAGAGAGAAACTGGGCATTTTAAAAGCAGCGGAAAAAGTGCAATAACAGAGGATTATGGGGACTGCCCATGCCAGGTTAGCTGGAGCGTATGGCTGAGGCCCATAGGTGGAAATTTTGTAGAATGAAGGTGGACCAGCACAGTTAAATGAAAAGTATATTTATTTATCTGTGTAAATACATTACTAAATCTAGTGGGCAATCAACAAATATGTGAACGGCGAGCGGAGCCTAATGTGCTCACTTGCCAGTACTCCATTTCCAAATCCTGGGAGGACTAGCGCTCCCCTCAGCCATTAGTCATGCAGCCCAGGGCTGATGGGAGTTAATAGTCTTAATCTTCCAGAGGGCACCTAACCCAAGTTCCCTTGCTCTACCAACTTCTTGTTTCTCAAAGAATATCCCCACACAAATGGTAGATGGGGTTGGGCATGATGCAGCAGGGATGTAAGTCCGTGACGATTTCAACCTCGCATGCAGAGGCGAATAATTACTGTTATTTTCTCCCTACACTGGAGAAAACAAATCTCTCTTAGAATCACAGAATCACAGAGTTGGAGGCGGTCTCACGGGCCATTGGGTCCAACCTTCTGCTCATTGCAGGAAATCCAGCTTGAGCATCCCCAGAAGGTAGCTGTCTAGCCCTCTTTTTGAAGATGTTCACAGAAGGAGACCCCTACCCACCACCTCTTTCCCAAACTGCTCTCACTGTCAAGTAGTTCCTTCTAATGTTCAATCAAAATCTCCCTCCTGTAACTTAAAACTATTAGACCTGGTCCTACCCTATGGGACAGCCTGCCCCCTCCTCTCTGTGACAACCCTTGGGAAATTTAAAGACTGCAGTCCTGTCACTCCTCAATCTTCTCTTCACCAGGCGGAACGTGCCCAGCTCCCTCAACCTTTCTTCATATATTTTGTTCTCCATATCTCTTATCATCCCGGTTACCATTCTCTGAACTTGCTCCAACTTATCTATTGTTGTGTTGTTGTGTGCTTTCCAGTCGTTTCTGATTTATGGTGACCCTAAGGTGATCCTATCATGAGGTTTTCTGGGGCTGAGAGTGTGTGGTGTGTCAAAGGTCAGCCAGTAGGATTCCATAACAGAGTGGGAAATCAAACCCTGGTCTCCAGGGTCATAGCCCAACGCTCAGAGCACTATCTGTCTATGGACCAGAAAGTTGGACCAAAACTAACAAAATAAATTTCAACAGGGGGAAGTGTAAGATACTACACTTGGGCAGAAAAAAAGTGAAATGCACAGATGTAAGATGGATGACACCTGGGTTGACCACAGTACGTGGGGAAAGCATCTAGGAGTGTTAGTAGACTACATGCTGAACATGAGTCAGCAGTGTGATGTGGCAGCTAAAAAAGCCAATACAATTCCTGGCTACATCAATAGGAGCGTAGTGTCTAGGTCAAGGGAAGTGACAGTGTCACTCTGTGCAGCTTTGGTCAGACCCCATCTGAAATCCCGTGTCCACTTCTGGGCACCATAGTTCAGGAAGGATATTGACAAGCTGGAACGTGTCCAGAGAAGGGTGATCAAAATGGTAGAAGGCCTGGAAACCATGTCTATAATTCCTATTCTTTCTAAAATAAGGTGTCAAGAACTGAACACAGTACTCCAGACACTGACTAGTGCAATGGGGCTATTACTTCCCTTGCCTGGGAAACTACGGTTCTATTAATGCAGGCTCAAATATTATTTGTCTCCTTTGCTGCAGCATCACATTCCTGCATCATGTTCAGTTTATGATCAACAATAATCCCAAGGTCACTCTCACATGTACTGTAGATAAGCCAAGCATCCCACATCCTATGTGCTTTTGTGAATTTTGCATTTCTCTCTGTTGAATTTGATGATTTTCAGCTCAATTTTTTAGTGTATCAAGATCTTTTTGAATTGTGTTCCTATCTTCCAATGTCTTAGCTCCCCCTCCCAGTTTTATATCATCTGCAAATTTGATAAAAATTTCCATTATCTCAGGCACTAATAAAAATATTGAAACTTGTTGGTCCCAAAATAGTACCATCTACTAAACACATGACTAAAAAAAAGATATAAAGTTAGTTTGGCAGCACTTGTTCTTGACAAGTCCATGCTGGTTCTTACTAATCATTGCATTGTCATCTAGGGACTTGCAAACTGTCCCCTGTATAATCCCTTCTATTATTTTTCTTGATATTGAGGTATTGAGGCTGAGTGGTCTGTAGTTCTCTGCAGTATATTCCCAGTATTCAAATATCCCAAAGCATTGAGGAAGAATTACTGTTTTCTTCTCAGAAAACTGATTTTCTATGCAAAAAAACATGTTTTGATTCAAAACCTCCCCACACTGTTTTCTCCACACAATACTACTTCTGCAATATTTTGGGATATTTGCATATCAGGAGAAAACTACACCAAGGCCTCATCGCTTATTTTTCTCAAGAAAGTTTCCCAGTTGTTAGCAAACCCATATTTTTTTGATTTGGAAAGGAATAGTTATGACTATTCCATCCATTCCTATCAGACAAGTAACTCCCTTGTTTCTATTGAAAAGCTGGAATGTGTCCAGTGGAGAGTCGCCAAAATGGTAGAAGACTTGGAAACCGTGAAGCCTTTTGATGAGTCACTCAGGGAGCTGGGTATGTTTAGCCTGGAGAAGAGAAGGTTAAGTAATGACGTGAGACCTAACTATTTGAATGGATAACATATGGAGGATGGAGCAAGCCTATTTTCTGTTGCTCCAGAGACTAGGACATGGAGCAATGACTTGCAATTTCAAGAAAAGAGATTCCAGCTAAACATTAGGAAAAACAGGCAGTAGCAGAATATGCTGCTGCCTGGGAGTGTGGTGGAGTCTCCTTCTTTGGGGGTTTTTAAACAGAGGCTGGATGGCCATCCGTCAGGAATGCTTTGATGGTGTATTCCTGCATGGCAGAAGGGGGTTGGACTCTTGTGCTCTCTTTCAACTCTATGATTCTATCATTTTATGATTCCCCACTCAAGCCTGTCGTCTCACCAGGAGTAGTCAGACTTTCTCTGCATGGGGAACTATTTTTAGCTATATGCCTTTCCAGCTTATTCTGTCTCCCAGCTCTGTTCCGTATCACACAGAACACTCACTGAAGTCCCATTTATCAAGCATTTAATGTTCCATCCTGCTCCTGTTCTGCTGTTCCCTCTTAGGCTGCTATATTTCACCACTGGTCCCGCAGCTGTGCTCATAGCACCAGGCATCTATTTTTTTTTAAATTTTTAAAAATAAATTTTATTAAACATACGATTATTACAAATCACAATTAACAATACATAACAATACGAGGCATCTAGAAACTGAACATTCCCGCTGCCTCCGGTTCCCCTCCTTGCCTTGCCTGGTAAGCTTTTCCAGTGATATTTCTGCCTGTGCCTTGCATTGCATATTTGAAAGGCAGAGAAGCAGGGCTCGAATATGAGAGGTGGCAACCTGACTGACAACAATTTGGGATTAGTAGGGTTGCCAGGTTCCCAAACTTGCCCTGCTCCTGTGCCAGTAACAACAATAAAGCTTACTGGTTCATAGTCTCGGACTCATCTCCATACAATTGAGGAAAAATGGCATTTGCTGGATTTCAATCGCTCAGCTGATGGGGATGGGTGGGCGAGGTGAAGCCCAATGGCTTCCTGCGGCCTTCTGAGTTGGATTTTGTGGCTCTCCAGATTCCCAAGACTTCCCATCTTCTGCCTCCCATGTGAATTCCTGCTCCTGAAAGTGTCCAAGTGCACTACACAGTTACAGTATTATGATTCTGCTTCAGCTGCTGTGGCTGCCATCTTACAGAATCGTGGGATTTGGGCTCTTTTGCGATACTAGAACCCTCTGGTTAAGAATTCTAAATACTCCTCTCTAAACTGCAAGTCCCAGAATTCCATAGGACGTTGCTATGGCAGCTAAAGTGGAATTAGTGATTGCCATCTAGGGCTCTATCACACTACCCTGTTGTAGCGCTATTATTCCACTTACAGAATCCTGGGATTTGCAGATTAGGGAGCAACAGTAAGAATTCTCAGCCAGAGAGCCCTTGGGCCCCACTAAACTACAAAACCCAGAATTCCACAGGATTTTGCCCTGGCAGCTAAAGTGGAATAATAGCACTACAACAGTGTGGTCTGATAGGGCTTGTAGTAGTGTGAAAGGACCTCAGGAATGGCAACTTGTTTTTTAAATACAACTCCAGCCCCAGCTGTGCTATTTAACCTTGAAGAGAACAAAAAGAATGATTAAACTGCAATTGAGGCCCCTCCCTAAAATGCAAACCCCAGGATTTCATAGGATGTTGAAAGTGGAATAAGAGCACTATAACAAGCTAGCACAGAAATAGCCTCAATCACACCCTTGCCGTATTAGCACTCTAATAGTGGAATTTACATACTTTGTTCATCCACAATAAGGCTTCATTTCAGATTTCGATACCTCACCCCTCGCTTCTGTGATTGGTTCTTGTAGCTGTAATTGCCTTGTGACGCCATGATGCTACGACATCATGGCACTACAAGGGAAGAAAGCACTAAGAGATATCTGCACCCGAACTGATTACCAAATTGTTGCATGAAAGAGGGTCATGAATGGATTATTTCCACTGCAAAAAAGAAACTCACATTCAATGGCTCTGCCATGCAATGCAATGTGATAGCAACAGCTGGAGAGCAACGGCGTTGCAAAATAAGGCTGAGGCAAAAGCAGGACTAATGGATTGCGATGATGGTATAATGCCATGGTGTGATAAGGGCTCTAAGTAAACATTCCAGTTGCTGCCCTGCTGGGCAAACCTCAAAGGCCCTGGGGTATTCCAAGGGTGCCTCAGCTGACTACAGCTGCTGGAACTGGGCCACAAGAACAACAAGAGAAAGGAGGTTTTAGAAGAGAGAATCCAGCTGGGCTCCCTGTAGCGCAACAGCCAAACAGCTTTTGATAGTCTTTCTCCTCTTGGAATGGATCTTTCTCTCTCTCTTTTTCTAGTCCCTTTGAATGACAGCGGCTAGCTCTTAAGTTATCTATTTTTCAGGAGTCAATTGTGTATTGCGTCATGAAGAAGCCCTTTCTCTCCTCCGTCCTTGACTCTCCTGCCAAGCAATTAAAAACCTCAGAGGTTTGCCAAGGAGGAACATAAAGAGAAAACCAAGATGGCAACCCTATTGTGTAGCATTATTTACACACTACAGAGTACACACACACACACAGGGTACACATAGCTTCCCACAGCCCAACCGTTCCCCCATTGACTCAAAAGAGATGTTTGTTTTTCTTGTTACTGTGGGTAACCCTGGAATGGGACCAAGTTATTTTTCCTGGATCTCTCTCTCTCTCTCTCTCTCTCAATCCATGCTGGGCCCTTTTCTCCTAGCCTCATGTCTCCCCACCCTTACCTGGACAGACATTTTTTGTTGTCACTGTGGAATGCTTGTTTTTTTTTTAAAGGCAAAGCAAAATGAGATTGGAGCTAGTTGTCTATGAACTCCCAAGCATAGGGGTAGCCTACCCTAGAACTTAAGAAACTTAGGAAAACCAGTTAGTTAGACCCCAACCAGCAGGCTAGTTGCTTTTGAATGTCCAAGCATAGTGGCAGTCTACCTCAATCAGTTAGTTAGACACCAGCCCATATGACTACAGCGATTCTGGGTACTGTAGTCCAAAAAAAAAAGGTCACCTTTCCAAGGCCATTTCCGCACTAGACTGTTATAGTGCTATTATTCCACTTGCAACATCCTATGGAATCCTGGGGTTTGCAGTTTCAGAAGGGGCCAGGTGGCCCCTCCCGAAACTGCAAACCCCAGTGTTATTACCGTTTGCTAGCCCGACCTTGGGGGGTGTTAGATATCATTTTGATATCAATAATTCGGCCTTGTTTTACCACCCTATGCCAAGTGTTTGTGAGGCCCCTGGACGAGCACAGAACTAGGCACGGCCACTGGTTGCTGAACATTCCATTCTCCACCCAGACAGGCCAGAAATAGCCAGATCGCAGCTTTAGGAGACCTCAAAGGCAAACACTATATTATGTATGCAAAGAACTCCCTGCCCCAAGCAGGCGACGTGACAAGCTGGATACTTAACTGTCAAGTACTCTGCGGTTGCATACTGGCTATCCCATTGTCGATTCGGACCTAACTCAATCATGCTAAATTCTGACCTTTCGGAGGCTTTGTCTCCAGCCCCAAACTCATTGTTCTTCCCCAAGTGCAGACTAGCCTACGGTCATATTTTCCCTATAAAAACCCCTGGTTTTGAGAGCTTCCTCGGATTGCTCCGAACTTCCATCCAGCCTTGCTGCCGCTTTATCCGGCGAGCTTTCCCCTCAGTCTCACATACTGAGATTGCGCACCTACGAACTTCTGCAGTGATCTACCCGGGCTTCAGGACAGGTGACACCCAAACCAACAACCTGCTCTTAAAATTCCCTCTATCCCACTCCAACCTTTATTTTTCTATAGTTATCTGTGTGAGTGTGCTGCATACACTGTTTGTCTGTATTTAATAAAAATCACAATTATTCTTGAACTCCGGTGTGCTTCTTGGCTTGGCCTGACCCCGTAGACATTGGGCAAAAGATTCCGCTGCGTTGCCCTGCCTCTCGCATTGCTAACTTGTGCTCTTGCTAATTTCCCCACCTTTTGATTTTGAGAGCGCACATTGGTGTCCCTCACGGGACCCCCAGTAAACAGGGTAACACCAGGATTCCATAGGATGTTGCAAGTGGAATAATAGCGCTATAACAGTCTAGTGCCGAAATGGCCCAAGCTCTGGTCTAATCCTAGTGCTGGTTGGGGGAATCAAAAAGGAGCGGGGGACTGTATGGCTTCTTACATTGTTTTGAGAAAAGCTTCTGGCTCCCTTTGCTGGAAACAGGACACGGGTTTATGGAACTTTGCTTTGCCCCAGTAACGTTCTTGTTACATTGTTAGCTCTGCTCTGTCAGTATGGCCCTTTCCAGGCTGAATGCAGGCAGTTTGTTATGTTTGCACACCAACCATGCCTTTTGAAACACATTCAAAACATCTTCTTCCAAGTCAAAACAAAACATAAAAAATGTTTTGTTAGGCACAGTTAGTGGAAAACAGACTGGAGGCTGCCTGAATAGTCCTTTGTCTTGCAGTGCCTAGGATGATGTGATGAATTTTTTTATCAGTACAAATTACAGGAAGCCCCCACCTTTTGACACCCCATTATCTGACAACTTGCTCTTTTGATGCTTCCAAATTAAGGATGAGTTCCATCTATTTGATAGATGTTCTTCCTATGGAGGCTCACTTGGAACCACGGGCATGCTGTTTCTGCTTGCAAAGCCAGCTGAGAGGGAGAATAAAGTACTAAGCCAACTGAGAGACTTTGCAAGCATGACATGCACAGTCAGTCTCAAGTGAGCCTCCGTAAGTCCTTCATGCTCCCTGCAGTACAGTACATGGGTTCTGCTTTTCAACCAATGTTGTTTTCTGACTGTGCTCTGGTCCCTAACCTGTCAGATAAGTGGGGGAAGCCTGTAACAGTTTGGACTTAAGAGGCTATCCCTTGGCAGCTGGGAGAAATTTCTGCTTTTCTGAATATGATACTTATCAAGATGAAGGAGGTGGGATCCTTAACTCCCAAACCCACGTTTAAAAGCAAAATGAGCAAACTGAACCAAAATACCAGAAGCCCATTCACGCTACACAATTATACCAATATGATTCTACTTGAACTGCCATGGCAATATCCTACAACAGAGCTTTCCAAACTTTTCATATTGGTGACACACTTTTTAGACATGCATTGTTTTGCAACACAGTAATTCAGTTTTACTAGCAAACCAGAGGTTAAACTAACCCCTTACAAGAATTTTGGGCACGTATATAAATTGTAATAACGAAATGTATGGGAACACGACATATCTCATGAAAACCTTTCACTTATATTTTTAAAAATATATGATTTATTTATATCATACATTTCCAAGGCTCAGGTGGGAGGGCTCATTCTTGGTCCAGGGAGGTGACACACCTACACCGTTCAGGCGACACACTAATGTGTTGCGACACACCATTTGGAAAGCCCTGTCCTACAATATTCTGGGATTTGCTGTTCAGGGAGGGGTATTTAGGATTCTCAGCCAAAGAGCTCAAGTCTCGCACCAAACTGCTAGCTCCATTCTGAAGAATATTGCCACAGCAATTCAAGTGGAACCATAACACTATAATTATGTAGTGTGAAAGAGCCCATCTCCCATTAGCAGTATATACATAATACGGTTGGTCTTCCGCATCTGTGGGTTCCATGTTTGTAGGTTGTTTGCTGCTGCCTCTGCTGCCATCTTATGCCATTTTTTAATATGGACTTATAAGCTTTGCCTCACATTTGCAGTCTCTCCGCAAGTCTCATGAGACTGAGAGAAATGGTGAGAGACTCGGAACACGAGGCTTGTAAATCAGTATTAAAAATGAGCAGCAGAAGAAGCTGCAGAAACCCCTCCAGCTGCCCACTCCTGCCTTGCAAAAGCACCCTGCTTCCTTGAAGGCAGAATTGGGTGACTGGTGTGCTCCCCTTAACAGATTCAAATGTATCACACTATTTTTGGTGTGTTATATACGGTTTGGTGGGCCAAATGGTATTCATGATTTTCATGGGAGTCTTCCTCCGGAAACCCCACAAATGAGGAGTGACGACCGTACATGTTATTTGAAGTGCTAGCTGAACTGTACTGTGATGCATCTTTACCAAATACCTCCACAGTGTTTCATAGGGCCTCTTGTTTTCCCATCCTCTCACCTTTTTGATGACAAGAATCTTACCAGGAGTATCTCCAAGAGTCCTTTCTCATTTTCCAGACCTTTTCTCACCCCTGGGAAACTTCAGTGGCATTGCTTTCACCCTCCCCAGTTTTTTTTCTCTTCCGAGGCCCTTTTTGCATGGTATTTGCCATGCGAAAGGGCCCCTGGATCATTGCGTGACTGCGAGGAGCAGTCCACATGATGCACTCGCAATCGTGCAACGCTCCAGCGGCTGGCAGGCACTGATCACGCACTATTTCATTTTCAGCTTTGAGCCAAAAATGGTGTGCGATAGCGCATCGCTCCGGGGCCTCGCGTGCATTTGCTGTGCATGCGGAGCTCCGGAGCCACGGTGCTTGTACTTCCTGCCCCAGAGCAGCCTGGGAAAATCCAAGGCTGCACTGCGGAAGGAAGAGGAGGAGCTCTCACGCTACCTGCTCGCGAGCAGGCAGCTCCTGCGGAGCTGAAGCAACGGGGACGGGAGAGCCTCTCGCAAGAGGCTGCTCACGAGATCCCCGCACCCTAGCTCTGCAAAAAGGTGAGTTGCGGAAAGGGCCTGACTCAGGAATCTCCTTCAGAGAGTGCTCTCCTTTGAGGTTTTTGAGGGTCCTGCCAGAGCCCTAAGATCTGCAGGGGAAGACTTTCTCTCGATCCTGCTACCATCCCAGGCTTGCCTGGTGAAAGACTTCTCAGTGCCTGCTCCCAACCACTGGAACTCCCTTCCTCAGGAAGCCAGGCTGGGCCCCTCCTTGCTCTCCTTTCACTGGCAGGCAAAAACATTCTTCTTTAAGCAGGCTTTTAATACAAAAACAGATAGGCTTTTAATTTATCAAGATTTTTTAAAAATTTTTGTAAACTTTTTATAATTTTATATGTTTTTAAATGTTTTAAGTGTTTTAAATGTTTTAGTAATGTGTTTAACTTTTTTTTTGGAAGCCACCTTGGATCCCACCCTGGGAGAAAGGAAGAATATAAATATAAGAAATTAGTGTATATATCCAGCATTGCCCGGGGTTTTATTTTCTCATAGGTAATACTTGTTAGAAATACCTTAGGAATTACTTTACCTTACCTTAGGAATTATATGCAATTGAAATACACATGGATTTGAGATCCCGTGTCTCTAATTCCCCAAACTGTACGTGTAACTTTCCCATGTATTCCCAGTCCAATCTGTATTCAGAGTTGTTCACATCCAGAGGTTCGGTTCCTCTACCCTCTTCCTCCTTGCTGCTAGGCCTTGTCTCCATAGCAGCTGGCCAGGCCCAAGAGAATTCTAAGCCTGAGAATTCTAAAGGCCCCTCCCTAAACCTCAAATCCCAGAATTCCATAGATTCTTCACAGCCAGCCAATCATATGAGGTCTTCTTTGCCTGACGCAGACAAACTCACAAACTTTGACTTTTATATATTAGATAATAATAATAACAATAAAAAATCAAAAATAAATTTTAAAAATGTTATTTCTCAGGGAGCTATGGCAGGCGCTCTTGTTTCCCTGCCCCACTCCTGGAAAGTCACCCTTCATTTGGAATTTTGTTTTCATTATTTATTTGTTTGTTTGTATCCGGCTTTTTTCCTCAGAAGGACTCAAAGTGGCTTACAGGACTTTTAAAAATGAAAACGTAGTTTAAAAAAATAATCACACACAAAAGTTAAAACGCAGATTAAACAATCAACTAGCAATTAAAACAGAGTTAAAATACATGTTTAAAAACTTTTGGCCCCTGTCACTTGTCATCCAAGTCACAAGTCATACTTTGAGATGTTTAGCATGACTTCCTGATGAGTTACTGCTGCCCAGAGGCACACAGCAACATAAACACAGACAGATTTTTTAAAATTTTTGCTGCTCTTGTAGATATAACACCCAGCATTTTAGCTATTCATTCCTAGCCAGAAATACTATTTCATTATATTATTAGGTATATTTTGCCTGTGGTTTGCTACTGGGCCAGTTTGTTTTTGTTAAATGCCATTTTTAAAAAAGTTTCCTCAGTTTTTATGTTTATTGTAGTTTTGGATTTGTGGTTGAGGACATTTCCTTCTGTAGCCTTGGGCCCTTTCCCGCTACACAATTAGTTGACCCTTTGTACCCAGGGGTTCTGTATCTGCAGAATCAACCAACCCATAACTCGAAAACATTTTCCAAAAAGCACATCTTGATTTTACTGCACATCATGCACTAAGCTGACATGTAGGCATACTCTGCCCATAGCCTCTCACCACTTCACATATCCCCAGGTTCTCTCAATACCCATTTGAGTTGTTTGCCATTTTATGTAAGGCACACCATTTTACTATAACATTGTATATAATGGGACTTGAGCATCCATGGATTTTGGCATCCACAGAGGGTCCTGGAGCCAAACCCCAGCAAATACAGATGGCTGTTTACTATCTCCAGGATTAATATTGTGTACTTCTTCATTCCAGTTTTCAAAGAAGTAGCCACATTAGTCTCTTGCAGCATTAAAAGAAGGAAGGGTGGCAGAGAAAGAAAGGAAAGTGGCAGCGCCTTTAAGAGCAACGGGTTTTTATTTTAGCAGGAGCATGCAGTACACTGGAACGTGTCCAGAGGAGGGCGACCAAAATGGTGGAGGGTCTGGAAACCATGCCGTACGAGGAGCGTCTGAGGGAGCTGGGTATGTTTAGCCTGCAGAAGAGAAGGTTAAGAGGGGACATGATAGCCTTGTTTAAATATTTGAAAGGATACCATATTGATGAGAGAACAGGCTTGTTTTCCACTGCTCCAGAGACTAGGACAAGGAGCAATGGATTCAAACTACAGGAAAAGAGATTCCACCTAAACCTCAGGAAGAACTTCCTGACAGTCAGAGCTATTTAGTAGTGAAATCTACTGCCTCAATGGAGTCTCCTTCTGTGGTGGGGTCAGTCTAGATGACCTCTAGGTATGGGAAAAACAGTTATTTCTTTCTGAGTTTGTAAAGAACTGTGGGAATGCAATGGAACCTTGAGAGCTTGAAATGTTGGCAGCTCGCCTCTGATTGGCAAGCTCGTTTCTGCTAGACCTTGATACATTAAGAATTGCAACATTAGAGAATGGTCTATTGTGCCGGTAGGAACCTTTGTATGTATCTGTTTCCTTTCTTGAACATGTGATGACTGTACTGGAGAATGTATAAATTGCTGTGAATATGAAGAGGAGGGGCTCGGTTTTCTTTTGGGAGATATCCCAACCAAGGCTTGCCGGCAAAATAAAATCTTTTTTCCTAATCGAAAGGGTCTTATCTCTGGTCGCTGCATCATTTGGGGGCTCGTCCGGGATATGGGGCCTTTTGCCCTCTTGAGCGGCCACCGCCCCCGGGTCTCTTTGCCCCACCGATTGGGGACCTTGGGCGCCCCCGATGTTTAATCGGACGGTCCTCCTCGTGGGGGTGTTGAACCAGGGGAACGGTTTTGCCAGCCAGGAACCCAGGAACGGTTTGGAAAATTGATACAGACACGGCCATAGGTAAGTGTGTTAGTGCCTCCCCCTAAAGTGTGGGACACTGGGGAGAAGAGGGGCCTGATCAACCCCTTTCAGCTTTGCCCTAGTACCCCACTGCTGTTGTGAGTGAAGCCGCAGAGCTTTTGGTTAATTTTGGTTGTGGTATTGGAAGTGGGAGCTTTTGGTTAATTTTGGTCGTGGTATTGGAGGTGGGAGGTTGTGTGTTGGTGTGAATGCGTGCAAGGACGGTCGTGTGACACCGCAGTTTCCAAGTCATACCGTTGAGTTTCCGGATGCTTGGGTCGGCGTGATTGAGTGTAGTCTCTCCCCCTTTGTGTCGATCCGTGGGACCCCTTACCCACGGGTCAACTCCCCTTTTCCTTCTGTGTGTTTGTCCACTTGGGGAGGAAATGGGAGGGAGCAGCAGCCAACAGACACTGCTTCAATCAGACTCTGCTTCGATGTGTGTAGGAAAAACCCCAAGAAAGGGTTAACTAGAAACGCACTTTTCAGCAGTTTCTCGCCTGGTTTGAGGTAACAGACAAACACTGCTTTAATGCTTCGATGTATGTAGGAACAAAAAAAAAATTCCAAGGTTTGCGTGTAAGCAAAGTGGCATTTCACCTAGTTTCTGGTTTCTTTCTTTTTTTCTGTTCCTCTCCTGTGCTCAGAGCCGCCTTATCCCCCCCCTTGCAGCCCCTCCTCCTCCTCAGGCTCTAAGATTCAGATTTAACCCTTGAAGGACCAACTCCCTAGCATTCAGTTCAATATTCAATAGGGGCTGATGTTGGAGAAAAACTGGAGACAGTTCTACCCAGAAAAAAAAAAGTAAAGATGAAAATTGCTGTTTTCAGTGGACTAGCAAGCCCATTTAAGCCACGAGGCTTGGCTATAACAGGAATTAAGTCAGTATGTTAATGAGAAAACAAACCTTTTGACCAGAAAAAAAAAAAGGAGGAGGCTTGATCTTGAATAAGGGAGACATGCCTAAGGAACTGGAAAAGTTATAATGGACGTCTGGATGGTGCAAGAAGCAGCCCTTCAAAGAGCCCTTCAAAGGCATTGAAAAGGCACATCAGAGGAAGCATTAAATTATTAAAGAGCAGAAAATGCAAGATTAGGATCTTCCTACCTGGACACACGCATGTCTCCTCGAAAGCAAGTTTGATTTACTTGGCACATGTGCCTCCAAGTAAACCCCTCCCTGCTGGAGGGAGAAATAGGGGGGGAAAAAATCAAGTAAAACCTGAAAAATTCATTTTAGTATAGAGGGAGCAACTCATTTCAGCCTTCCTTGGCTGTCCTGCTGCCCCTAAGAGTAAAGGGGATCATGGCTTCTGGCAGCCCGCTCCCGCCTCCCTGTTCTGCCTGCCTCCACCCATTTCTCTGCTTGGGAGGGTGCATTTTATAAGAAGAACATGGATAACCCGAAGAAACAGCCCTTAAAGGATTCTGGTCAGTTCATACTGAGTAGAGAAGAGAAGAGAAGGTGCCTCTGCCCCCCCCCTTATGTGTATATTGTGCAACATCTGGAAAAAGGGTGAATCAGAGATACCCCATTCTGAGAAGCAGCCAGCAGCAGGAGCAGCGGAGACTACCAGAGACAGCGGTAGGAGCAGCAGACGAGATGGGGCTATAGATGGGTGAGGCAAAGGGGGGACAGGCAGCAGGGTTCCCCCCTTTTGATGACAGCAAGCTGCTCGAAACCCCGCAAAGCCACGGGCCCCAACATGAGGGAGCTGCTAACCAAGACGGCAGAGACAAGTGTGGCAGAGAAGAAGCAAGAAGGAAGAAAGCAATGTGTGGAAAGGAAATGCCCATAAATCGTGTTTTTCCAATCAGAGCCTGTGAGAGAGAACAGTCATTAACAATTGGAATGAGAACGAAACTACTTTTCCTGAAAATAGTAACAGTGTGTGATTCAAGATTTTCAAGCTTCTGTCCTGCAAGTGTCTGATTCAGCATATGATGAACAGGTGGCTGCACAGATGCCAACTGTACATTATGAATTCCCCAGTGGTTACAACTGTGACTTTGGTGCTGAGCGGCTAAAAAAAAAATTCCTGAAGGCTTGTTTGACCCTTCCAATGTAAAGGGTTTATCTGGCAACACAATGCTTGGTGTGAGCCACGTGGTCACAACGAGTGTTGGAATGTGTGATATAGACATCAGGCCAGGTATCTATGGTAGTGTGATTGTAGCAGGAGGCAATACGCTACTGCAGAGCTTCACGGACAGGCTGAATAGAGAACTCTCCCAGAAAACCCCTCCAAACATGCGACTGAAGCTGATAGCAAACAACACAACAGTGGAACGAAGGTTTAGTTCCTGGATTGGAGGTTCCATTTTGGCTTCTCTGGGTACCTTCCAGCAGATGTGGATTTCCAAGCAAGAGTATGAAGAAGGAGGCGAAAGCAAAGCGGCTGGGAGGAAAGGAGAAGCGAGCCAGGGCGACTAGCCACAGGAAAGGCTGGCAAGGCAGCGCTGGAGATCCAGCTGCAAAGACCCCACCAATGAGCCCCGTGTGGAGGTCTCTGGTCTCCAAGAAGAGGCAGCCAGAGTCCAGGAGCTGGTAGGGGAAAGAGGGAGCCGGAGGAATTGCGCTTGAAGAATGACTCTAGCAGCGAAGAGCTGAGAGACCTGCAAAGACAGACTGTCAGCAAGCTGAAAGGGGAGCTGGCTTCTGTGAAGGCACTGAAGGAGAGAGAAGCAGAGCTGAGAGGATAGGTTCAGCGGAATCTGACTGTATTGGCTTTGCAAACCAAGGTGTCTGTGGCCAGCTGTCAAGTGAAGACTGAGGAAAAGGTTTTGTCCCTTATCCCATAGATAGAGAAGGGCAAGGGCTTGGAGCTGTGACATCCTGGAAGGAGAAGTTGGCAGCAAGAGCATGGAGAACAAAGGGAAAGGCAGAGTCCTAGATGCAAAGCAGTCCAAATTGCAAAGGGCCCCCCCACCAGTTCCCGATAGAACGGCAATTGGTAAGGCTCTCTGGCCCAGCCCCAGCAGGCTAAGGAGGTGATAGAGCACCTCTGAGCTGGGAGGAAGAGGTGATAGAGCACCTCTGAGAGGCGATAGAGTGCCTCTCCAGGTTGAAGTGGAACTGCGGCTGAAGGACTCTCTGACTGAGAAGGTGAGGGAAAAGGAGTGGCTGAGCTGAAGGCTGTGGGACAGCCAGGAGACCAACGCCAGCCCCAAAAGCCCACACCATATAGGCTCAAACAACAGACCTGCATTTGTCCACAAGATCATCAAAGATTGAACCACTGCTCTAGGAATCGTGGAAAGGATGAAACAAAATCCTGAAGACACAGTAGTTCAATGTGTATGGCCCAGACAACAGCCCTGGCTATGTCTTTGGACTGGATGCCAACACAGGGCAAGTGGCACGATACCACCTTCCTAGCCCTTTTTTACAGAGACTTCTCACTCTTATTCCATGTGCAGCCCACAACAGAGAAACCAGGAGTGTTTTTGTTCTTCCCATAGCCCCATTATGATAAGGCATAGGATAAGGTGCACACCTCACAGAACCATAAGGTTGTCCCCTTTTTAGCCAAAGTATGAAGCCATTTGGGGAGGATTAAGGAGAGACAGAAAGGAATTGGGAAATAAAACTCTACAGGAGGAGGTTAGTGCATTAGGAAAAGTTATGAGTAAAATAAGGAAGTATATGTTGGAATAGTGACTCCCCTTTCTACAGACACAGGCACACCCCTTCCAACCAGGAGATATGGTTGAAGGATTGGGGGCCACTTGGTCATGGGTGGAGGAGACCCTATCAGGTAGTAGTGACAACTCCCACTGTAGTGAAGGTAGCAGGACTGAAACCTTGGATACATTACACTAGGGTAAAAAGGGCATTTACTGATTGGACTGTAATCTCATCACAAGAAAACCTTCTGCAACAGAAATTGTCCAGACGAAAAGGGGGGAGAGAAGATTCAGACTAGACTCTGCTGTGGTCATACCAGGGAATTGGCCACTCTACGCACAGTCAAATCTGCAACAGGTGAATGAAAAATCTAGGCTAGCCCCTACTGCTATCACACGTCTGGAAGCTGGTAGCTCTACGTACGGTCAGACCTAGCAACTGCAGAGGAAGAAGATTGGGACTGGGCCCTGTCATAGTCACTCCGGAGGCTGACTATTCTACGCACGGCCAGATCCCCTATGGAGGATGATGGTGAGCAATGAGTGTTAGTGAAATAGTAACAACAGTAGTGTGTATACTCTTTGGAATTTTAGCTCTGGTGTATTTTCTGTACATGTATAGAAGGTACTGGTGTGGGATAAGTAGGTTTGGACCTCTGTTTGGCTCCGAGGATGAAGTGGATAATGGTGATAGGAGTGTGGGGCATGATGTGTGGAATGATTGAGGCCAACTGGTTTAAGCAACACGCCGCACATATGTTTCAACAACGTGGACCCAATGTCACTCTGATTTATGAACATCCGCAGACTGTGGCAGAATTTGGTTTTATGCCCTCCCTCATTAATAAATTTATTAATTTATGCCCTCCCTCTTAATAAAGTGGTTGTAGGAGCCCTGCAGTCAACATTAAAGGGAAATCCCAATATGTTTGCAAGAGTTGATACGGGCCCTTCAGCAAGAAATTGAAGAGCTCAATCAGTTATTGTTACAACATCTGATGGCCTTGGATCACCTATTAGCTAGTAAAGGGGGGCTGGTCCTCCTTAAATAAGTTCCAGGAAGAAACCAGATTTCATAATGGTAAATGGATATATGGTCTACCTCCAGGGATGAGTTGGTTGTGTGGAAACTGGGGAGGGAAAGTATTTCCCTAGGTGTGAAACAGCACCTGTGCCTTTGAGAGTTTGGCCACTGTGGGTATCACCTTTCACCCAGTGCACCAACCAATGCAGGCATGGGATAGGTAGTTTGGCTGGACAAGAATGAAAAAGGTTATGATGAAAGCTATGGGTATGATCCTGACAACACGAATCTGAGAGGTTGGGAGTCATCATGTTCCCCATGGTGGGAGTTGTTTTTAATGTAAGGCAGATGCGTGTAGGCTGTCAGCCCAGCATGAAATAGCTTTAGACTATCTCCTCAGCCGTGACATGAGGAAGGTTTGGGTGTATGGCTATTATGTAAAAGAATCTGGATGTGGAAAAAAAAAGAAAAAGAAAAAATGCATTCTGAAGTATTCAATATTAGAAAGTCATTCTTGTAGTCTGCAAACACGTGAACATGATTATCTGGCTCCCTAATTAAGCATGGGTACAGGCACTGCTTGTGGAATTGCTTTGTGCATAAATAATGGCCTTCTTAAATCTGCCTGTTAGTATGCTGCTTGTTAAAGTATTTTCAACCTGTAATGAATGAAATAATGGATGATAAAGACTGCTGTATATGCTCTGATGGCACATACTGAATAATTATGCTTGAATTGCAAAAGAATTCAGCATAAAAGGGGGGAAATGTGGTGGGGTCAGTCTAGATGACCTCTAGGTATGGGAAAAACAGTTATTTCTTTCTGAGTTTGTAAAGAACTGTGGGAATGCAATGGAACCTTGAGAGCTTGAAATGTTGGCAGCTCGCCTCTGATTGGCAAGCTCGTTTCTGCTAGACCTTGATACATTAAGAATTGCAACATTAGAGAATGGTCTATTGTGCCGGTAGGAACCTTTGTATGTATCTGTTTCCTTTCTTGAACATGTGATGACTGTACTGGAGAATGTATAAATCGCTGTGAATATGAAGAGGAGGGGCTCGGTTTCTTTTGGGAGATACCCCAACCGAGGCTTGCCGGAAAAATAAAATCTTTTTTCCTAACCGAAAGGGTCTTATCTCTGGTCGCTGCTTCAACAGCATTTAGGTTTCCCAAAAAAACAGCCATGGAGGATTGACAGATTGATACGTGAGTGGCAGATCAGCAGATGGGTATGATTTTTGAAAGGCGAGATGATCACAGAGGGCAAGGGAAGGCTGAAAAAGCTCTGTGCCTTTTCCAAAATTTTGCCAACTTTTGTATCTTTGCTCTGTTTCCCATTGGATGGAAAGATTGTTGGAACTAACTGTTGCTATAACTTAGGGCATTTCCGCACTAGACTGTTAACAGTGCTATTATTCCACTTTCAATATCCTATGGAATCCTGGGGTTTGCAGTTTAGAGAGGCACCCCAAACGCCAGGATTCCATAGGACGTTGAAAGTGGAATAATAGCATTGTAATAGTCTAGTGCGGAAATGGCCTTAGACTTATGGGTGACCCCATGAGAGACCTTGAAGTCACCTTGTCCTCAGCCTCACTCCTCAAGTCTGGTAGATTCAGGGCTATGTCTTCCTTGACTGAGTTTATCCATCTGTAACGAGGTCTTCCTCTTTTCCTACCGCCTTCTATCTTACCAAGCATTCTTGGATTTTCTAGTGAATTGTGTGTTCTCATGATACGGCTGAAGTACAGCAGCCTCAAGGATGGCAGACACTTATTCCAAGTTCAGGTGAGCATTTATTTTTTCAAAAACAGAGAGATGTTTCCAGGCAGCTATTAGAGATTATTTCCTGACCAGTCACTCCCACTGGTGACTTCCCAACCATCCCTGTTTATTACTCAGCCATCCACATAATAAAAGTAAAGGTTGGTCAGAAGTTCAGAACCTTTATGACTGTTTTTTTATTTTAGCATGAGTTTTCATGGATATGAAACCACTTCTTCAGATGCAGTCCAGAGTGAATCATAGAATCATAGAGTTGGATAAGACCACAAGGGCCACTGAGGCCAACCCCATTCTGCCATGCAAGAACACACATTCAAAGCACCCCCAACAGATGGCCATCCAGCCTCTGCTTAAAAACCTCCAAAGAAGTGAAGCAGCGACCAGAGATAAGACCCTTTCGATTAGGAAAAAAGATTTTATTTTGCCGGCAAGCCTCGGTTGGGATATCTCCCAAAAGAAAACCGAGCCCCTCCTCTTCATATTCACAGCAATTTATACATTCTCCAGTACAGTCATCACATGTTCAAGAAAGGAAACAGATACATACAAAGGTTCCCACCGGCACAATAGACCATTCTCTAATGTTGCAATTCTTAATGTATCAAGGTCTAGCAGAAACGAGCTTGCCAATCAGAGGCGAGCTGCCAACATTTCAAGCTCTCAAGGTTCCATTGCATTCCCACAGTTCTTTACAAACTCAGAAAGAAATAACTGTTTTTCCCATACCTAGAGGTCATCTAGACTGACCCCACCACATTTCCCCCCTTTTATGCTGAATTCTTTTGCAATTCAAGCATAATTATTCAGTATGTGCCATCAGAGCATATACAGCAGTCTTTATCATCCATTATTTCATTCATTACAGGTTGAAAATACTTTAACAAGCAGCATACTAACAGGCAGATTTAAGAAGGCCATTATTTATGCACAAAGCAATTCCACAAGCAGTGCCTGTACCCATGCTTAATTAGGGAGCCAGATAATCATGTTCACGTGTTTGCAGACTACAAGAATGACTTTCTAATATTGAATACTTCAGAATGCATTTTTTCTTTTTCTTTTTTTTTCCACATCCAGATTCTTTTACATAATAGCCATACACCCAAACCTTCCTCATGTCACGGCTGAGGAGATAGTCTAAAGCTATTTCATGCTGGGCTGACAGCCTACACGCATCTGCCTTACATTAAAAACAACTCCCACCATGGGGAACATGATGACTCCCAACCTCTCAGATTCGTGTTGTCAGGATCATACCCATAGCTTTCATCATAACCTTTTTCATTCTTGTCCAGCCAAACTACCTATCCCACGCCTGCATTGGTTGGTGCACTGGGTGAAAGGTGATACCCACAGTGGCCAAACTCTCAAAGGCACAGGTGCTGTTTCACACCTAGGGAAATACTTTCCCTCCCCAGTTTCCACACAACCAACTCATCCCTGGAGGTAGACCATATATCCATTTACCATTATGAAATCTGGTTTCTTCCTGGAACTTATTTAAGGAGGACCAGCCCCTCTTTACTAGCTAATAGGTGATCCAAGGCCATCAGATGTTGTAACAATAACTGATTGAGCTCTTCAATTTCTTGCTGAAGGGCCCGTATCAACTCTTGCAAACATATTGGGATTTCCCTTTAATGTTGACTGCAGGGCTCCTACAACCACTTTATTAATGAGGGAGGGCATAAATTAATAAATTTATTAATGAGGGAGGGCATAAAACCAAATTCTGCCACAGTCTGCGGATGTTCATAAATCAGAGTGACGTTGGGTCCACGTTGTTGAAACATATGTGCGGCGTGTTGCTTAAACCAGTTGGCCTCAATCATTCCACACATCATGCCCCACACTCCTATCACCATTATCCACTTCATCCTCGGAGCCAAACAGAGGTCCAAACCTACTTATCCCACACCAGTACCTTCTATACATGTACAGAAAATACACCAGAGCTAAAATTCCAAAGAGTATACACACTACTGTTGTTACTATTTCACTAACACTCATTGCTCACCATCATCCTCCATAGGGGATCTGGCCGTGCGTAGAATAGTCAGCCTCCGGAGTGACTATGACAGGGCCCAGTCCCAATCTTCTTCCTCTGCAGTTGCTAGGTCTGACCGTACGTAGAGCTACCAGCTTCCAGACGTGTGATAGCAGTAGGGGCTAGCCTAGATTTTTCATTCACCTGTTGCAGATTTGACTGTGCGTAGAGTGGCCAATTCCCTGGTATGACCACAGCAGAGTCTAGTCTGAATCTTCTCTCCCCCCTTTTCGTCTGGACAATTTCTGTTGCAGAAGGTTTTCTTGTGATGAGATTACAGTCCAATCAGTAAATGCCCTTTTTACCCTAGTGTAATGTATCCAAGGTTTCAGTCCTGCTACCTTCACTACAGTGGGAGTTGTCACTACTACCTGATAGGGTCTCCTCCACCCATGACCAAGTGGCCCCCAATCCTTCAACCATATCTCCTGGTTGGAAGGGGTGTGCCTGTGTCTGTAGAAAGGGGAGTCACTATTCCAACATATACTTCCTTATTTTACTCATAACTTTTCCTAATGCACTAACCTCCTCCTGTAGAGTTTTATTTCCCAATTCCTTTCTGTCTCTCCTTAATCCTCCCCAAATGGCTTCATACTTTGGCTAAAAAGGGGACAACCTTATGGTTCTGTGAGGTGTGCACCTTATCCTATGCCTTATCATAATGGGGCTATGGGAAGAACAAAAACACTCCTGGTTTCTCTGTTGTGGGCTGCACATGGAATAAGAGTGAGAAGTCTCTGTAAAAAAGGGCTAGGAAGGTGGTATCGTGCCACTTGCCCTGTGTTGGCATCCAGTCCAAAGACATAGCCAGGGCTGTTGTCTGGGCCATACACATTGAACTACTGTGTCTTCAGGATTTTGTTTCATCCTTTCCACGATTCCTAGAGCAGTGGTTCAATCTTTGATGATCTTGTGGACAAATGCAGGTCTGTTGTTTGAGCCTATATGGTGTGGGCTTTTGGGGCTGGCGTTGGTCTCCTGGCTGTCCCACAGCCTTCAGCTCAGCCACTCCTTTTCCCTCACCTTCTCAGTCAGAGAGTCCTTCAGCCGCAGTTCCACTTCAACCTGGAGAGGCACTCTATCGCCTCTCAGAGGTGCTCTATCACCTCTTCCTCCCAGCTCAGAGGTGCTCTATCACCTCCTTAGCCTGCTGGGGCTGGGCCAGAGAGCCTTACCAATTGCCGTTCTATCGGGAACTGGTGGGGGGGCCCTTTGCAATTTGGACTGCTTTGCATCTAGGACTCTGCCTTTCCCTTTGTTCTCCATGCTCTTGCTGCCAACTTCTCCTTCCAGGATGTCACAGCTCCAAGCCCTTGCCCTTCTCTATCTATGGGATAAGGGACAAAACCTTTTCCTCAGTCTTCACTTGACAGCTGGCCACAGACACCTTGGTTTGCAAAGCCAATACAGTCAGATTCCGCTGAACCTATCCTCTCAGCTCTGCTTCTCTCTCCTTCAGTGCCTTCACAGAAGCCAGCTCCCCTTTCAGCTTGCTGACAGTCTGTCTTTGCAGGTCTCTCAGCTCTTCGCTGCTAGAGTCATTCTTCAAGCGCAATTCCTCCGGCTCCCTCTTTCCCCTACCAGCTCCTGGACTCTGGCTGCCTCTTCTTGGAGACCAGAGACCTCCACACGGGGCTCATTGGTGGGGTCTTTGCAGCTGGATCTCCAGCGCTGCCTTGCCAGCCTTTCCTGTGGCTAGTCGCCCTGGCTCGCTTCTCCTTTCCTCCCAGCCGCTTTGCTTTCGCCTCCTTCTTCATACTCTTGCTTGGAAATCCACATCTGCTGGAAGGTACCCAGAGAAGCCAAAATGGAACCTCCAATCCAGGAACTAAACCTTCGTTCCACTGTTGTGTTGTTTGCTATCAGCTTCAGTCGCATGTTTGGAGGGGTTTTCTGGGAGAGTTCTCTATTCAGCCTGTCCGTGAAGCTCTGCAGTAGCGTATTGCCTCCTGCTACAATCACACTACCATAGATACCTGGCCTGATGTCTATATCACACATTCCAACACTCGTTGTGACCACGTGGCTCACACCAAGCATTGTGTTGCCAGATAAACCCTTTACATTGGAAGGGTCAAACAAGCCTTCAGGAATTTTTTTTTTAGCCGCTCAGCACCAAAGTCACAGTTGTAACCACTGGGGAATTCATAATGTACAGTTGGCATCTGTGCAGCCACCTGTTCATCATATGCTGAATCAGACACTTGCAGGACAGAAGCTTGAAAATCTTGAATCACACACTGTTACTATTTTCAGGAAAAGTAGTTTCGTTCTCATTCCAATTGTTAATGACTGTTCTCTCTCACAGGCTCTGATTGGAAAAACACGATTTATGGGCATTTCCTTTCCACACATTGCTTTCTTCCTTCTTGCTTCTTCTCTGCCACACTTGTCTCTGCCGTCTTGGTTAGCAGCTCCCTCATGTTGGGGCCCGTGGCTTTGCGGGGTTTCGAGCAGCTTGCTGTCATCAAAAGGGGGGAACCCTGCTGCCTGTCCCCCCTTTGCCTCACCCATCTATAGCCCCATCTCGTCTGCTGCTCCTACCGCTGTCTCTGGTAGTCTCCGCTGCTCCTGCTGCTGGCTGCTTCTCAGAATGGGGTATCTCTGATTCACCCTTTTTCCAGATGTTGCACAATATACACATAAGGGGGGGGGCAGAGGCACCTTCTCTTCTCTTCTCTACTCAGTATGAACTGACCAGAATCCTTTAAGGGCTGTTTCTTCGGGTTATCCATGTTCTTCTTATAAAATGCACCCTCCCAAGCAGAGAAATGGGTGGAGGCAGGCAGAACAGGGAGGCGGGAGCGGGCTGCCAGAAGCCATGATCCCCTTTACTCTTAGGGGCAGCAGGACAGCCAAGGAAGGCTGAAATGAGTTGCTCCCTCTATACTAAAATGAATTTTTCAGGTTTTACTTGATTTTTTCCCCCCCTATTTCTCCCTCCAGCAGGGAGGGGTTTACTTGGAGGCACATGTGCCAAGTAAATCAAACTTGCTTTCGAGGAGACATGCGTGTGTCCAGGTAGGAAGATCCTAATCTTGCATTTTCTGCTCTTTAATAATTTAATGCTTCCTCTGATGTGCCTTTTCAATGCCTTTGAAGGGCTCTTTGAAGGGCTGCTTCTTGCACCATCCAGACGTCCATTATAACTTTTCCAGTTCCTTAGGCATGTCTCCCTTATTCAAGATCAAGCCTCCTCCTTTTTTTTTTTCTGGTCAAAAGGTTTGTTTTCTCATTAACATACTGACTTAATTCCTGTTATAGCCAAGCCTCGTGGCTTAAATGGGCTTGCTAGTCCACTGAAAACAGCAATTTTCATCTTTACTTTTTTTTTTCTGGGTAGAACTGTCTCCAGTTTTTCTCCAACATCAGCCCCTATTGAATATTGAACTGAATGCTAGGGAGTTGGTCCTTCAAGGGTTAAATCTGAATCTTAGAGCCTGAGGAGGAGGAGGGGCTGCAAGGGGGGGGATAAGGCGGCTCTGAGCACAGGAGAGGAACAGAAAAAAAGAAAGAAACCAGAAACTAGGTGAAATGCCACTTTGCTTACACGCAAACCTTGGAATTTTTTTTTTGTTCCTACATACATCGAAGCATTAAAGCAGTGTTTGTCTGTTACCTCAAACCAGGCGAGAAACTGCTGAAAAGTGCGTCTCTAGTTAACCCTTTCTTGGGGTTTTTCCTACATACATCGAAGCAGAGTCTGATTGAAGCAGTGTCTGTTGGCTGCTGCTCCCTCCCATTTCCTCCCCAAGTGGACAAACACACAGAAGGAAAAGGGGAGTTGACCCGTGGGTAAGGGGTCCCACGGATCGACACAAAGGGGGAGAGACTACACTCAATCACGCCGACCCAAGCATCCGGAAACTCAACGGTATGACTTGGAAACTGCGGCGTCACACGACCGTCCTTGCACGCATTCACACCAACACACAACCTCCCACCTCTAATACCACAACCAAAATTAACCAAAAGCTCCCACTTCCAATACCACAACCAAAATTAACCAAAAGCTCTGCGGCTTCACCCACAACAGCAGTGGGGTACTAGGGCAAAGCTGAAAGGGGTTGATCAGGCCCCTCTTCTCCCCAGTGTCCCACACTTTAGGGGGAGGCACTAACACACTTACCTATGGCCGTGTCTGTATCAATTTTCCAAACCGTTCCTGGGTTCCTGGCTGGCAAAACCGTTCCCCTGGTTCAACACCCCCATGAGGAGGACTGTCCGATTAAACATCGGGGGCGCCCAAGGTCCCCAATCAGTGGGGCAAAGAGACCTGGGGGCGGTGGCCGCTCAAGAGGGCAAAAGGCCCCATATCCCGGACAAGCCCCCAAATGAAGCAGCGACCAGAGATAAGACCCTTTCGGTTAGGAAAAAAGATTTTATTTTGCCGGCAAGCCTCGGTTGGGATATCTCCCAAAAGAAACCGAGCCCCTCCTCTTCATATTCACAGCAATTTATACATTCTCCAGTACAGTCATCACGTGTTCAAGAAAGGAAACAGATACATACAAAGGTTCCTACCGGCACAATAGACCATTCTCTAATGTTGCAATTCTTAATGTATCAAGGTCTAGCAGAAACGAGCTTGCCAATCAGAGGCGAGCTGCCAACATTTCAAGCTCTCAAGGTTCCATTGCATTCCCACAGTACTTTACAAACTCAGAAAGAAATAACTGTTTTTCCCATACCTAGAGGTCATCTAGACTGACCCCACCACACTGTCTGGAGGAAGGTGATGCTGAGGAGAGAGGGCCGGGGCCTGGCTAGGGAGGTTCTGTGGCCTGTGAATGGCCCACATTCGCTCCACATAGAGCCACAAAATGCCTGTCCCCCACATTCTGTCTAAGTAGACTTAGCTGGAACTGGGGAGAAAGCAGCCCAGGTTGGGGGCATCAAGACAAGGATGACTAGATCGATTTAATTTTCTCTCTGGTTCTTTTGTATCCATTCTTAGATTTGCTTTGTCTTAAACTTTGAGAATTTTGCCAATTTAAATTGGCCTTGTCCAGAATGTTGATTTTTTTTAAAAAAAAATTTTGCATGAAAATTCATGCAGATTTCCTTTTTCAAAGACATGCATTTTGGTGTGCAATTTCCACATTATTATTGTTATTATTTTTTGACAAGCAATTTAGCAAGCAACCATTTTTCTGCATTCTTGTTTGCGCATTTTTGATCAAGGTGCCCCTTTTATATGACATTTCTCCAGCACTGAAGAACTCCCATGGTAGAATTTAGAGAAGAACCTTGGAAATTTCAGAGGAGGTCTGAGTTTTGGTTCACATATTGGTGCGAAAATGCAAAAGGAAGTCAATTTGCCTTAAACTGAGAAGTAAAAGAAATTTTCTCACACGCCCAACTGAGGCTGCTCTCTCTGGAACAAATTTCTGCTCTATTGGTCCTCACTTATATTCTGTTCCTGGAAGAAATATTACTTACAAAATATTATATCTTAAGTATTCATTGCTGTGTCATCTGAAGGAAGGTAACTTGGGGCTAGACCTCCCTTTGTCCTTTTACTGCTGAAGGAAGTATGAGCCAATAAAAACAGAGAAGCCTGTCTTGGGTAAATAATGAAATTTTGAAGACTACCTAGGCATAACTTCCCAGAAGCCTGCCACCCTTGCTTATCACACCCTAAACGACATGTTCTATTTCTGTGCCATGCCCCCCCCCCCCCCGTTTTGCTTGCCCAACCCAGGCTACACCCATCACTCTGTGTGTTTGACAGCCTCCTTGCCTGGATACCCCCAGTTGAGTTTTGGTTCTCACGTGGATCTTGAGGCATTTCTTGTTTTCTGCTCCTATCTTCCAGCTATGCTACCAGACATGGGCATGAAGTACCAGTTGAGAGTCATCACTAATTCCTGGTTCCCTGCACTGGTATGCACGTTGGCGAGAAAGCAATTCTCTCTCTATATCTCCAGGGAGTGGCAAAAGGAGGGCATTCGGCCTCCCCAGGTAAAATTCTGCCCCCAAGAAATGTTCCTTCATTTCTCAAAACTCTAGCCTTGCAGAAAGTGAGATGTTGAGACATCATCGACACCGGGAACACTTCTATTTGTTTTGTTCACATTCCATGGGTGGCTTTTGGCTGCTCCTTTCTTTGATGCCTAAACTGTACTGCCAAATGCTCAACTGAACTTTTAAGTCTCTGCAAAGCTAGAAATTTGCAGGGCTGGAGGAAAATGTCATTGGGCGCAGAATTCTTATTTGAGGGGATGTCCTAATTTTGCCCCTACCAGAGCTATGCCCCTGCATATCTCCATGATTTCTGTTACCATGTTTACTGGGGGTCCCGGGAGGGACACCAAAATGTGCTCAACAATAGGTGGGGAAGATTAGCTCTGAGCACTGCTTTAGCATTACGAGAGGCAAGGTAACTTAGCAGGATCTTGTAACCCAGTGTCTACGGGGTCAGGCCAAGTCAAGAAGCAGACCGGTTTGAAAATAATGAATGATCTTTATTAAATACAGGCACACAGTGTAAGCAACACACGCACACAGATAACTAAGTAAAATAAAGGTGTGAGTAAGATAGTGGGATTTTCAGAGGGATAGTTGGTTCGGGCGATACGAAACCTGTCCTGAAGTCCGGAAGAAAATGGAGAGCGAAGCTGGGGTTCAATGTATCTCAGCACGTGGAGCTGAGGGGAAGCTCGCCAAGCGAAGCGGCAGCAAGGCGGTCTGGAACTCGGGAGCGATCCAAGGAAGCGCTCAAAATCAGGTGTTTTTATAAGGAGAATTGTGACCGCAGGCTAGGTCGGACTTTGGGAAAACAATAGATTTGGGGCTGGAGACAAAGCCTCCGAAAGGTCAGAATTTGAATGATTGAATTAGAGCCGAATTTATCAATAGAGTAGCTGGTATGCAAACGCGGAGTTCTTGGGCGTGGTATAGCTCGATCATCAAACTGCCAGCGCGGGGCAGAGGATCTTTTGAGAGTTGCGTGCCTACCTAATGGAGGTACTTGCCTTGAGGTCTCCTAAAGCGGCGAGTCGGCTGTTTCTGGTCTGCCTGTATTGTTTTGGAATATTACGGCGATTATCGGCCGAGCCTGTATGCGTGGAAGGGATATGTGAAGCCGAATTAGTGATATCAAACGATATCTTTTATATCCCCAAAGCTCGGGCTAGCCAGGGCAGTAACATTTCCCAGGGCCATGTTTTTAATATTTAGTTGATTTACAAGGTATCATGTTATGAGCTTCGTCCTATCCACCATTCCTCACTTGCCACATGCTCTTATTGATTTTATAGACTAGAACCATAGAGCTGGAAGAGACCACAAGGGCCATCAAGTCCAACCCTGTTCTGCCATGCAGGAAAACGCAATCAAAGCACTCCCAACAGAAGGTCATCCAACCACTGTTTAAAAACCTCCAAAGGAGGAGACTCCACCACACTCCCAGGCCGCATATTCCTTTGTGAAACTGCTCTTACCACCAGTAAATTCTTCCTAATCATTAGGTGGACTCTCTTCCCCTGAAGTTTGAAGCCATTGCTCCATGTCTTGGTCTCTGGAGCAGCAGAAAACAAGCTTGCCTCATCTTCCATGAGAAATCCTTTCAAATATTTAAACATAGCTGTCATGTCACCTCTTAACCTTCTCTTCTCCAGGCTAAACATACTTAGCTTCCTGAGCCCTTAGCTTCATAGGGCTTCATGGTTTCCAGGCCTTTTGCCATTTTGATTTCCCTCCTATGGAGACATTCTAGTTTGGCAATATCCTTCTTGAACTGTGGTTCCCAGAACAAGACACAGTTCTCCAAGTGAAGTCTGACTAAAGCAGAATAGAGTGGTACTACTATTTCCCTTGGCCTAGACGTTATACTGCTATTGATGCAGCCTAGAATCACATTGGGGTTTTTAGCTGCTGCATCAGACTGTTAATTCATGTTCAGCTTATGGTCTGCTAAGACTCCCAGATCCCTTTCATGTGTATTGTGGTCAAGCCAACTCTCACTCATCCTATATCTGTGTATTTCATTTTTGTCTGCCCAAGTGTAGCACCTTACACTTCTCCCTGTTGAAATTAATTTGGTTAGTTTTGGCCCAGCTCTCTAACCCGTTAAGGTCATTTTGAATTCTGATCCTGTCCTCGAGGGTGTTAGTTACCTCTCCTGATTCGGTGCCATCTGCAAAATTTGGTAGGCCTGCCCTCTATCCCATCCTCCAAATCATCGATGAAGGTGTTGAACAGCACTGCATCCAGGACAGAATCCTGTGGCACCCTGCTAGTCACTTCTCTCCAGGATGAAGAAGAGCCATTGGTGAGCACCTTTTGGGAGATAACAAATTACAAATCCACCTCACAATAGCATTGTCTATCCCAGATTTTGTTAGCTTGTTTGCGAAAATATCTTGGGTGACCTTGTTAAAGGCCTTACTGAAATCCAGATATGCTACATCCACAGCCTTCCCTTTATCTACCAAGGTTGCGACTCTGTTCAAAAAAGAGATAGGGATTAGTCTGGCACAACTTGTCTTTGAGAAACCCCTTTAAACTTTTAGTGATCTTGGCATTCCTTTCTAAGTGCTTACAGTGTTTAATGATCTGCTCTGGAATCTTTCCTTGTATTGATATCAGGCTGACTGGGAGGTAATTGTTCGGGTCCTACCCCCCCCCCTTTTTGGAGATGGAGACAGCATTTGCCCTCCTCCAGTCTGCTGGGATTTCTCCTTGAGGAATTCTCAAAGATTATGGCCAGTGATTCTGAGATTAAGTCTGACAAAAATCAGTCTCAAAGACTGGATGACCTCACAGGGTTGTTGTGAGGTAAAACAGAGAGCTCATTGCAACCCTGAGCTCATTGGAAGGAAAGGCGGGATAAAATGGCAAGTAATAAATAAGATAAACATTGCAGAGCTTTCCAGACTTTTCATGTTGGTGACACACTTTTTAGACGTGCATCTTTCACGACACAGTAATTCAGTTTTACTCGCAAACTGGAGGTTAAACTAACCCCTGATAAGAGATACAGACACGTACGTCAATTGTAATAACAAAATATCTCATGAAACATGTCTCACAACATATCTCATGAAAACCTTTCATATATTGTTAAAAATATATGATTTAGAAATAATAACGTACATTTCCAAGATTGTAGGCGACACGCTTACACACGTCAGGTGACACACTAGCGTGTTGCTGCACACCATTTGGAAAGCGCTGATTTACAGGGTGTCTGATTGTCCAGACCTCAGGTATGTCACTTGTTGTTGTGCCTTCAAGTCTTTTCTGACTTTTGGGGACCCTAAAGTGAACCTCTCATGGGTTTTTCTGGAACTGAAAGTGGGTGTCATGCCAAGGTCGCCCAGTGGTTTCCATAGCCTAGCAGGGAATCAGACCCTGGTCTCCGGGGTTGTAGCACGATGCTCAAAGCACTACGCATGCCGGCTCTCCTATGTCACTTACCAGGAAAAATAGGGATATTCCTGAATATGTGCAGATGGCCTTTCATATACTGCTGAAGAACGCCACTGAATCTTTCTGTATGTGGAGAAAAGAATTTCTAGACATGTCCAAATCTAGTACTTTATTTATTTATTTACTTACTTATTTACTTAATAAGCAACTGTGTCACTTACCAATCGCTTATTAAGTAAAGTAATGGATTGAGACATATCTAGAAATCCTTTTCCCAGGTACAGAGAAATTCCATCGCATTCTTCAGTAGTCTATGAAAGGCCGTCTGCATACGCTCAGGGACACCTTCGTATTTGCAAGGGTCAAGATCTGAACTCTCACAGGAATTTTAGGATTGAGCCACTGATCCAGAATTGTTTCTCAGCTCTGTCCCACTCAAACCCTCAGCTGTCCGGGTCAAGAAGGAGAAAGTGTGGACATGAGGGGATGTGGCAGATCAGCTACTGTTTGAACCCAGCTCATCCACTCTCTTTATGCACAAAAGGTCCATTCAAAGCCAGCCTTATTTCATCCTTCTTTCCTCCTCACCTTTATTTTTCTTTCCCTCTTCTCTCACAACATCTGCCACTTACCCAGCCAATTCAAATATTAAGTTTCATTTCCTCATTTTTCTTGGCTTTTATTGTTTGCCCGTCCGACGCTGAAGGAGTCTGCCCGGAATGGTTATGGAAATAAAAGTACTCCCATCATTTCAGGAGAGGGCCTGGACACGTTCAAAATTTCATAGTGTTTTTTTTTTTTTTTTTTAAAGCAGGACATCTTGACAGCATTGGGATGGAATCAAGGCCTGGGCCATTTCTGCACTAGGCTGTTATAATGCTATTATTCTACTTCCAACACCCTATGGAATCCTGGGGTTTGCAGTTTAGAGAGGGGCATCAAAGTGGGAAATAGGATCCTTCTTATTCCCCATTATTGAAGCTTCAAGAGCTTTAGAAGGAAGGATCCTTCCTCCTCAAGACTAACACATTTTCTGTTCCCCTCTGAGCTACGCGCCCTGCACTCATGTCTTGCCTTCTGCTTTTAGGAAAAGTTTTAGAAAGCTCCAGCAGGGACAGGCTGCTGAGCGGACCTCAACCCTACCTCAAGCCTGTTGCCTAACCTATTTTCTGTTGTCTCTAAGAAATGTGCTCACACTTTGGGCTTGAGACAGATTGTCATGTGACCAGTAGGTTGTAAGGTTTCTGGACGAATGTATTAAGTTACTAAACCAAGGACAGCAAGTCAGTAACTAAAAATATGCAAGTCTTGAGTCGACTCAGTGTGTAATTTTTGCCGAGTCAAGTCCGAGGCTAGATCACTGCACATCTCTCTGCCTTTTCTCTTTCCCTCCCCAAATCATAAGCCAGCTGTGGGCAAGGGCTAGACAAAGTCTGTTTAGAGCAAAAACAAAAACAACTTTTTGAACTGATAACTCCAAGAATTCCCCAGCTCAAGTTCTGGCCTGAGCATGGAATAATTACTTTTGAGGCATACAACCTCTGGAATATTCCAGCTGTTGGCCATTCCGGCTGGGGAATTCTGGATGTTATTGTCACACTACACTTTTATAGTGCTATTATTCTGTTACAACTGTAATGGAAACATTCTGTGGAATTCTGGGGTTTTTAGCTTATGGAGGCCCATGAGCTGTCTGGCTGAGAATTCTAAATTTATCTCCTTAAACTGCAAATCCCAGGATTCCATAGGATGTTGCCATGGCAGCTATAGTGGAATAATGTGTAGTGTGATAGAAAACTATTTTACCAAGCTCTGCCTGCAGCTCTCTAAAGGTTGTCGCACTACAGTGGCCACCAGCCGCTAGCCAGCAAAGCCAATGGATGATGGGAGGTGCAGTACAATGACACCTTGAGGGCTACAAAATGCCCTGTTTCGCTTTACCACCTTGGCATAGAGAGAGAAAGGTGATCCAATTAAATTTCTGCTTGTCCTGTGTTCTACACATAGAGGCTTTTGTCAATGTTTATTTTTTTTAATTGTTGTTTTATGAATTGCAAAAGGGGATTGTTTTGTCTCTTCCTCTCTGGATTCTGACCAAATTTTAAGGAGTTTAACCCAATGGCCTGTAACAGATCTATTTATGAGCTCCTGTATGAATCTGATTTGGAGTCAGTCCACTAATGATGCTAATGCTAATGTTGCTTGTATAAATAGAAGACTTCAGGGTTTAAAGGTAATTCATCGTTTGCTTTCGGCACGGTACATTAGATTTTCTTTAAGGGCGCTAAAGAGTTGGCAGCTGATCTGACAACCTGGGTCTGGCTATTCATTTTCTGTGCATCCTATGACTCTTAACAACTGCATGACAGACATAAGCTCAACTGATCCAGCAATTTTTTTCCCCTTCATTTGTGATTTGGTTTAGTGACAGTAAAATCTGCCATCTCAAAAAGGTCATCTTTCCTTTCCTTTTTGAAAAAACAACACCTAACTTTCTAGTTTGGTTGCTGTCACTGTTCTCATGTTTATATTCATATCTCACCTCTTTCTTAGCCTGAGGATTCAAGGCAAGCTTACAAAAAGTTTAAAAAGATAAAGATAAAAGCTCACATCACTAAATCAGACAAAGGTTAAAATATAATCAAACAATCAATAGAACAGAAAGCAATGGAAAAGCATACCCATTAAAAAAGTAGGAATACAGGCAATACAGCACGTTTTTAAGAGAAAAAAAAGTGAGGGGGATCTTTGTCTGCCACCAGTACGACAGAGGCGAGTGCACTGGTTTAGCTTCTCTAGGAAAAGAATTTCAAAACCTAGGAGCAGCCACCAAGAAGGCCTCTCCCATGTTCCCCCCATGTGCCTTTCTGAGAATGATGGGATAAAGAGAAGGGCATCTTGAACATCTCAAAATCTCCAAAATCATATGGCTGCGAAGATAGCTTTGGAAAACATGTAGGCAAGTCTGGCCATAGACAGAGATTTTGAATTTCATTTCTTGGTAGATGGAGACCCTTTTATTTCCTTTGCGGGTGAGTTGAATAAATTGGAAAAAGTAGGCAATCCGATGCAAATATGCTAGATTTGAATACACTGGTTGTGGAATTCAGTTTTTCTTTGGGTCTTGTTTTTTGTGTGAAAGGAGCAAAGATGCAGGGGGGAGCAAAGTATCTGCAACTCTTTTTTATGAATGATTGTGACGTTCTTGGCACGCCAACTGCGACCTAAGTGTCAGGCTAGATCTTCCTTGGCAGACTAGGCTGTTTTGTTGAGATGCGTGTGTGTGGGGGAATTAAAAGGGCTGCAGGACAGACAGTAGGTTCCCTGTATCTATGGGGGTTACCTTGCCAGAATTACTGTGGATAATGAAAAATGTGGCTAATGAAACATTATGGTGTAGGTATTGAGATGAGTATGTAGCTTGGAAAGGAGGCCCTGAAACTTGACAGAACTTTATAATCAAAGACCCTTTCCACAACTTATCTCTTCTTGGAGCCATCGTGTTGGGATCCAGAGAAAGCCTCTCCCAGGAGGGGAGCACTTCTGTTGCCTGCTGGACAGTGGCGGAGCTTGGAGTGTGTGGAGGGGTGGGAGGGAGGGGCGGGGCTATGGCACGAGGGGCGGGGCCACTGTGTGGGGGGGCATGGCTGCGGTGCGTGGAGGCATGGCTGCGGTGTTTGGGGGCTTGGCCAGGGCGCGCAGGGGTGTGGCTATGGGCCAGGATGCCCCAGAAACATTGCCGTCCAGGGCGAATTGCCCCTCTGCCCCCATGTCCTTACTTGATAGCTGCTGGATGAGAGGAAGCATGATGGCGTCGCCTCTCCCATCCACAGTGCAGCCCGGCAGTTTCCCAGGCTGTGCTGGGGAAGGAAGCACAGCTGTTGCACTTCCTGCCGTTCTGCATGACAGCTAAGTGTGGGGGGGAGGTGGGAGGACTGCATAATTGCATGTCATTGACGGGAGAAACCCATCAATGATTTAACCCATGATTGTGAAGAGATGGCCGTGGGATCATCGCGGGATTGCGATGATCCCGCGATGACGTCATGCAGAACCGTCGTCGCTATCCCATGGCAATCCTGTGGCCATTGCGGGTTGGGGATGGCGTGCGAAAAGGGCCTAAGAGAAAAAGCCTTTGCGCCTATTATTGTCATCATTCACCCCTTGGAGGACTCAGATCAGGAGGAGACAGATTGCCAGGAGGCTGCAGCTTTGTTGGAATCTGAGGAGATGGGGGCTGAGAAAGATTCTGTTCCCTGGCAAAACACGGCAGAGGCTTCAGATGCTGAAGATGACCCCCTCCCACCATCCTTCATTGAGAGACGGAGGGGAAAATGCTGAGTCCAGAGCCATTTAAGTAAGATACACTGACCCAATCAACACCGATGAGACACATGTTGTCCTTGAAGGAACTGCTCATAAATATTGCAGCAATTGCCTTCCAGTCTTAGTGCTGACAACTGTCTTATCTGCTTTCCTAGCAGTACAGTTCGTGTTTTGCCTTGACCTTGGACTGACTATGTTTTGGACTATTCTGTGTACTCTTAGCAGGCTCATGTACTTGGACTTCTGACCTAGCAATGCAACTTTTGGACACGATAAAGACCTCCCTTGGGCTTCTCCCTACATCTTGTCCTGGACTTGACTGAGTACTCGACTGCTTCTACACACCAACCTGCTGCTGTGGGCACCTGCTGAATGGTATTCAGGACAATTAGTTGCAGTTGAAAGCCAGTTCATAACTGACAAAAACATAAAAATTAACAACAAAAAAATGGGAACAAAATGTTTTCAGACTGCACTTGAGCATGGATAAGTGAAACTGTGGATACTGTTCATGTGGATACGAGGGACGTACTGCGTTTTGGATCGCAAGAACAATTCACAGGCGATTGCCATCCGTGTACAGTCATATCATTTTTATGGATGTGCTTCTCTGACAAAAGACCACTTGCTTCCTTTGAAATTGCAAAAAGAAGTATGCAAATATTGCCCCAGATGGACACTGGATCCCTGGCCAAAGTGCTAGTTTTCTGGCCACATTGCTGAGCCCTCCTGTTCAGGGTACTAGCCAGCCAGCCAGCCAGCCAGCCAGCCAGCCAGCCAGCCATGCCTTTTCCCAGAATGCTCCATTCCATCCTCCTTAAGGAGTATACTGACGGGAGGGGACAAATGAGGACACTGCACCCCAGTGAGAATTTTGCTCCCTTCCTGAATTTCCTCCTCAGTCCCCTAATTTCTGAAACTGCAGGGAAAGGGTTCACAGTGCTGAGAAACTGGGCTGTGATCCAGGCCAGGCCACGGCTGGTGGACAAAGAAGAGGACCAGAGGCAGGTTTCTAAAGGGCTGTGTGGCCTGTTCGGAGCCACCAAGAGAAAAAATTCCCCCAGAAAAGGAGCTCTTGGGATGGAGAGGGGGCAGGCCTTGGGGAAACTCATCTACTAATACATAAAAGTCAAAGTTTGTCTGTTTGTTTGCGTCAAGCAGGCAAAGACCTCACAGGATTGGCTGTGTGGGGCAGGAAGACCTCATATGATTGGCTGGCTGTGAAGATTCTATGGAATCCTGGGGTTGGCAGTTCAGGGAGGGGCCTTTAGAATTCTCAGCCAGAGAGCTGTTGGGCCTGGCGGGTTGCTATGGAGATGAGGCCTAGCAGCAAGGAGGAGGGCAGTGTATTCCCTCAGGAACCCAACCTCTCTATGTTAATAACTCTGAATACAGATTGAATTGGGTAATATGGGGAAAAGTTACAGGTACTGGACAAGACAGATTGGGGAATTAGAGACACAGGATCTCAAATCTTTCTAACAAGTATTACCTATGAGAAAATAAAATCCCAGGCAATGCCGGGTATATATGCTGGTAAAGAGTAAAATCCATGAAAGTTAAACTTGCAGATGAGGAGGGCAGACTGTATGAGTGAGATGGCACTTTCACTGATAAAAGCATACATCCAGGACACATGTGTCCAAGCAACATCAGAATGTGATCAAGATGGCAAAACTTATTTATGATGAAGAACAGGCTAGGAATGGCTACAGCAGCTTGCTTTTGCCTGAGTCTACTGGAAAGGGCAAGATTCTTCCTCTTTTCCTCTTCTCTCCTGTTGTAATTGCGTACACACTCCTTTTGCACTTTTGAACTCAGTTCGCAGCAACTTAAGTAAGTTGAGAACAAAGGGAGAAAGTGGGTAGAGGAGAGAGAAACTGGGACATCTTAAAAGCAACTGGAAAAGTGGGATGGCAGAGGATTCATTGGGATGGTCCCTGCCAAATTGGAACAGTTGGAGATTACGAGGTTCTCAAAAACTGAAAGCAATAACTAATACAGAGCCTTTCAAAGCTGTATGGTTGGCAGAGGTTCAACAGGTGATGTTTTCCCTAGAGTGGATGCAATTGCATGGATTTTCAAGGGCTGAGGTGGGGGGACTCTTTCCCAGGAGAAAAAAGAAGACAGAAGGGCCCAGGAGTTTTCTGTAGCTACAATTGCTGTGTTTTTACAGTTCTCTTTTTCTGCTTGCCCACTAAACCAGGAAATATTTTGCAGCCTTAGTCAGCTGCGAAAGGGGCACTCCGTCTGACGGAATGACGGTCCTTGGTCCTCTTGCTGTGACTATCACTCCCTTCTCACCTCCAAAGCAAAGACGACACGCCTCGATACCGTCACAGGTGCCTTTATTGTGAAAACTTATAAATAAGTAATTTTTCAAGGATGGAACAGTTCTCCATCCCTCCCTCTCTCCCTCCCCACCACTCCCTGTTTGCTTCCTGAGCTTCACCCACTCCTGTTATGTTAACAGCAAAGAATCTTATATTTATGCATCACAAATCTGTCCACTGAACTTAAATATCTGAAGGTACAGAGCAAGCCCACTAGAAAGATTCAGGGTTCCAAAATATCTCCTCTCTGAGTATTTTCCAGGGAAACACTGGCCACCCAGAAATCTTTCACCTGAATTTTATGTATAGTTAGGGCAGAACTAGGAAACATTCCTCATTTTGGACTGCAGGTTGCAGAAACCACAACTGGGGGATTGTAGTCTGAAAAAGGGGTGGGTTTCTAAGTTCTGGTTCATCCTGTGTGTGCATTTGGGGGCATATGGCTCTCCAGATAGGCCTCCAGATAGGCCTCCAATCCAAACATCCTTAGCCAGCACAGACAACAGTGAGAGATGGCAGAAATTGCAGCTCAGTAACATCTTACAGGTTGTACATGGGGGTCAGAAGAAAACTGGAGTTGGCACTTGAACCTTCTCTCCATGTTGGCCAAGCGCCTGAAAACAGCTGGGTAATTTAGCAGGCTCAGGAAAGGCTCAAAGGCACACACACAACACTGTCCTTCAAAAAGAGATGAATGGCCAAATATCTGGGACTTGTTTCCCTTACATTGGCTGCTTGGCCTGCCCATTTGCTGTAATTCAGAAAGCCTTTCTTCTGCTCAACCCTGCTTAAATTTTTTATATTATATTATATTATATTATATTATATTATATTATATTATATTATTATTATATTATGTGTTCATTCATTCTGTTCCTTCATGCGTCCAAGTTTGGCTCTTCTGGAACTCTTTGTTGATAAGAAGCAATGGAGAAGTGGAGCAATTCAGACATGCCTCACCGCTGGTTGTTGGTGATTTCTATCTCAATGGAGCAGTGAACCAACTGTGGGTTCTGATCAGGAACTTTTAAAGGTCCAAAATGCTGATCCTATTTCTGGGATAGGGCTCAGGACCTTGGATAATGCCTTTGAAGTTCAGGCTGAGCCCATAGTGGATTCACACACATTCTCTCTTTCTCTGCCACGCCATATCTCATTTCTTTGCCTCCTGCAGTGAGGGAGGAATCTACAGAAGAAAGGAGTGGTCCCAAAACTAAAACCTTGCTCTTTGGAAGTACCAGGAGTGTGAGAAGCAAGGGTTGGAGTGTTGCTTTTTTAAAGATTGTACTCTGCCCTCTCCTGAGTTCAGGGTTTTATGTTTTGGAGTGTCTCTAGAAGAGACACAGCCCCAAGCGTTCCAAACTTGACACATCTTCCCCCACTTCTGTGCAAAAGGCAGTAAAAGTACATCTTGATACCTTCTGTTGCAACATCAACGTAAAATCACTATCAAGAAGGGCAGAGGGAAAAAATCAATATAAGGAGTGTTCATTGGGAAAGCTGGTCTTTCTATCAGCTAGAAACTCAAGTCTTGGATATTTTACATCAAAAACTTTCATTTTTTTCCACATGCCTTTCCTCATTAATTTGTCCAGTGCTCCAAAGAATCGGCGTGGTCTTTTGGGGTCCTGATGAAATTCTGCAAGATAGGGTTTCACTGGTTCATAATGTTACATCCTGCTTCTTAGCTTTGCAAATAAGTCTTTAAAAGTGGTTAGTCTTCTTTGTCAAGTACTGTTTGGTCACTCAAAACATACTAATGGGGAGAGAAGGTGCCATCTGTACTACATCAATAATAACCCCATAGAGAAACTCACAAACACATGGACGTAAACTCTTCTCATTGGTGAAACTTCCCTCATTACTCCAGACAATTTACTTCACTTTTGGAGAGTGGGCAGTTGGCTGCTTTCACATCCGGATGTGACTGTTTCCAGCGCTGATCTTTCCCATATGTCTCACCAGTGTTCCGAGGTATGGCTCTTATTGGGAATCCCAACTAGAGTAGACTCATGGAAACATTGAGAGTGAGGCAAGCGTTGACTCAACAAGATCCAAGACACCAATTTCTCCCATGAATGCCTTTTGGAATTGCCCTTGACCAGCTGGGTTCTGCCCACCCACCCCCAAAGTCCAGTGGTAGCAAGCATGCCCCCTATAGGTTGTCGTTGGCCATTGCAGGATTGGTGTAGGAGAAGGGACCACCGCTGTTCTTAGGAAGCACCTGTGGAAGAAACAGAAAGAAGAAGGTAAGTTCAAGGGAGCTGCTCTGCTCTGACACCCCTTGCTTCAGGCTGGCTCTATCAGTAGGCAGAGTGAGGTGGTCGTTTCGAGTGCCAGGAAGTGGGGAGTGGCCGTAAAGGATTGGAAGGGAGAGCTGTACCCAGAATTACTGCTGCCTTAGGTATGGTGGAGGATACTGCCCCATCACCTGCATTGTTCTCATTGTTGTTGTTTTTGTTGTGTGCCTTCAAGTTGTTTCTGACTTATGGCTACTCCAAGGCAAACCTATCATGGGTTTTCTGGGGCTCAGGATGTGTGATGCACCCAAGGTCACCCAGTGGGTTTCTATGGTTGAGTGGGGAATCAAACCCTTGTCTCCAGGGTCATAGTTCGATGCTCAAACCACTACCCCACACTGGCTCTGGCCACCTGTGTACTCTCCAGTATTTCACAGATGAACAATGGGATACATGTGGTCAAGCAACATCAGAGTGTGGTCAAGATGGCAAAAGTTATTCATGAGGAAGGACACGCATGCTAAGAGAACCTGAAGCAGTTTGCTTTTGCCTGAGCCTACTGGGAAGGGAAATACAGAATCTTGCCCTTTAACCACCATGGAATTCTGGGGCTTGTAGTTTGGTGGGGTCCAAGAGCTCTCTGTCTAAGCGACACCTAACTGTCTCTCTTTAAACTGCAAATCCCAGGATTCCATATACTGTTGCCTTGGCTGTTAAAGTGGAATAATAGCGCTATAGCAGTGTAGTGTGGTAGTGCCCTCAAGATGCAAAAGGCACAGAGACATCTTTGAGTTTTCTTTCAGAACCACAAATGCTTGCTCCCTTCTCTTCCCTGTCTTTGTGGAAAAAAGACAGTAAAGCTGAGCGTCCCCAATTCTGCCTTTGTGATAACCAAATGTCCTGGTTACGTCACCTATACCCTGACGCACAGGTTGTTTTCCTCTCTGGCTCAGGCCTCGGAAGCAGCCCACTGCCTTAGTGGGGAGACCGGCTTGGAGGGCGGCCAGCAACACGACAACTTCTCATGTCATGTGTAAACACTGCCTGATCACAAGCTTTGGGGAGTGGCCAGGCTTGTTGAGGCACTAATCTCTGCCAAGGGCAAAACGGGGCACGATGCCAGCGTGGGAACTCTTGCCTCCCCCCCCCCCAAGCTTTAATTTATTTGCAGTGGGTGAAGCACCGGAGAAAATGAAAGCGTTTAGAGGGGCCTGCTGCGGCCAAGCTCGACTCCCTTTCTCACTCCCTGTTTTTGACTAGATTCCCAAGCCCCACAGATATGGAGCCAAATATTTGCTCAGTCTGCTGGTGTTTGTTCAGTAGAGTTGTGTACGGAATGGAACAGATGTGGCCAGCTTTGGCAGACAGGAACGGGAGGGGTGTAGAGTTGGCGTGGCCGAGATGACATTATTTAGCCTCATCCCATGACTTACCAGTTTGCCTGCTGTCTCTGCGGCCATTTCCACACCAGACTGTTATAGTGCTATTATTCCACATTCAGCATCCTATGGAATCCTGCGGTTTGCAGTTTAGGGAGGGGCCACCCCTCCTAAACTGCAAATCCCAGGATTCCATAGGACAGAGCTTTACAAACTTTTCATGTTGGTAACACACTTTTTAGACATGCATCATTTCGCGACACAGTAATTCAGTTTTACTAGCAAACCAGAGATTAAACTAACTGATTATGCACGTGCAGCCCCCGGAGGCGTATCTAGGGTGCGGAAAGGCAGCCCCCCCAATCCTGGCCCACTGCCATTGCCTTCACCAGGAAAGACCCTGGCAAGGGTGGCAGGAGTGGGAAAGGCAGCCCCCTACCCAATCCTGACCCACTGCTGTTGCCCTTGCCAAGGAAAGACCCCAGCAAGAGCAGCGGCCGTGGGAATGGCTTGGGTGAGGGGGGTCTTTCTCAGCCCAGGAAGGTGACACGCCTACACACTTCAGGTGACACATTACTGTGTCGCAAGACACCGTTTGGAAAGCCCTGCCATAGCATGTTGAAAGTGGAATAAAAGCACTATAATGGGAAAGCAAATATTCTTACACATGCACTGTGTGTTTTATGAGATCATTGTCACCCAATGTATAGAAACCTCTCCTTTTAACCATAAAGGGTTTTTCTCTTTGCTCATGGAGGAAGTGGTTTTGACTGCATTCTTCCTGAGAGGGGAGAAGTCCCTTCAGCCAAATTTGGGGACCTTTCTAGGCCGATTCAGGGCTCATCCACAATTGCGTAGACTGCTTGAGGTAATTCATGCAGACCTAATATGTTTGATCTGGTCCCAAATGTTTTTTGAGGGTGTTTTGAGATAACCCTGAAATAGGCTCTGGCTGGGGCCTATTGTCCCTGGTTGCTGAAGCAACAGGCCTACCCCAAGCATAGAAGTCACACTAAGGCCATTTCCTTGCTAGACTATTATAGTCCTATTATTCTACTTTCAACATCCTATGGAATTCTGGGGTCTGCAGTTTAGGGAGGGGCCTCAGTTTCCTAAACTGCAAATCTCAGGATTCCATAGGATGCCGCAAGTGGAATAATAGAACCATAGAGTTGGAAGAGACCCCAAGGGCCGCCCAGTCCAACCTCCTCCTATGCAGAAACACCCATCAAAGCATTCCCAAGAGATGGCCATCCAGTCTCTGCTTAAGAACCTCCACCACACTCCATTGAGACAGCATATTCCACTGCCAGACAGCCCTGACTGTCAGGAAGTTCTTCCTGAGGTTCAGGTGGAATCTCTTTTCCAGTAGTTTGAATCCATTGCTCCTTGTCCTAGTCTCTGGAGCAGTGGAAAACAAGCCCGCTCCCTCCTCGACGTGACATCCCTTCAAATATTTAAACATGGCTATCATGTCTGCTCTGAACCTTCCCTTCTGCAGACTAAACATCCCCAGCTCCCTAAGCTGCTCCCCATAGGGCATGGCTTCCAGATTCCTCACCATTTTGGTCACCGTCCTCTGGACACGCTCCAGCTTGTCAATATCCTTCTTGAAATGAGGTACTCAGAACTGGACACATTATTCCAGATGAGGTGTAACCAAAGCAGAATAGAGTGGCACTACTACCTCCCTCTATCTAGACACCATACTCCTATTGATGCAACCAAGAATCGCGTTGGCTTTCTTGGCTTCCGCATCACACTGCTGACTCACGTTCAGCTTGTGATCCACCAAGACGCCTAGATCCCTTTCACACGTACTGTTATCCAGCTACATGTCCCCCATCCTATATTTGTACATTCCATTTTTTCTGCCTAAGTGCAGGACGTTACATTTCTCTCTGCTGAAATTCATTTTGTCAGCTTTGGCCCAGCCCTCCAATCTGTTAAGGTCGTTTTGAGTTTTGACCGTGTCCTCTGGGGTATTAGCAACCCCTCCCAGTTTGGTGTCATCTGCAAATTTGATCAGCATGCCCTCTATTCCTTCATCCAAGACATTGATGAAGATGTTGAATAGCCCTGGGCCCAGGACAGAATCCTGTGGCACCCCACCAGTCACTTCTCTCCAGGATGAAAAGCAGCCGTTGGTGATCACCCTTTGGGTTTGGTCGGTCCACCAATTACAAATCCACCTAACAGTAGCCCTGTCCGGCCCGCATTTTACCAGCTTCTTTGCAAGAATGTCATGGGGAACTTTAATAGCACTATTAAGCTTTCTCAAGGGACAGCTGCCTGTCAGAGAGAAGAGCAAACAGTCTTATTTCCACCTTCTCTTTCACTTCATACTACGTGGAATGTTCGGGGAAAAGAGAACGGTCTTGCTAAATTAAGTTGCAAGCTGCTGCAGCTGAGGGTGGCGGAAACAGGCTCCCGTTTGGAGGCTGTTGTCCCCGTGGAAGGGGAGAAGAGGCAGGGACGGCAGCACAGTTGGCCGAAGCCTTTTCTTGAGCCACGAGGGGCCCAGTGGCGGTTGCTGTTTTCTCACCAACGCCTGGTTGTAGATTAACTCTGGAACAGAGGAAGGCAGGGAGACACACCGGAGGGCCGGAGCGATGGCTGAGGGACCAGATGAAGCCATTGACATGATAAGCAAGAGGCCAGAGGCTTGTGGTTGGCTGGCTGGGATGTCAGCCGTAAGATTTTTTTAGAAACATTAAAAAATCCAGAGCTTGGAGGTAATTTATGACTAGTAAGAACATTACCTGTAATGTGTTATTTTGGGGGTGATGGGGTCAAAAGCATCTAATAACCTAATAATTATTCTCCTCTGCCTGACAACCCGTTGCTGTCTGCATTCAAATTGTTTCCGGCTTATGGCGACCTATCATGGGATTTTCTGAGGCTGAGAGTGTGTGACACACCCGAGTGGGTTTCCATGGCAGAGCAGGAAATGGCCTCCAGGGTCATAGTCCATGCTTAAACTGCTATACCACACTGACTCTTGCATGACAAATATCACTTACTTATTACTCTTGTTGTTGTCGTGTGCCTTCTGACTGGTTTCCACTTATGGAGACCCTACAGTGAAACTATCATGGAGTTTTCTGGGGCTGAGAGTGTGTGATGCACCCAAGGTCACCCAGTGGGTTTCCATGGCTGAACAGGTTGGTTGTAGTCCAACCCTCAAACCACTACACCATGGTGGTTCTCGCTTATTATTTTAGAGAGCTAAACACCCTTGGGGGCATTCTAAAAGGATTCCCTCCCATATTTAGGGAATCTACTGACTGAGATTTTTTTTTTTTGCCAGAAACAGAATTTCTAACGCAATATTTTCCTACCAGACTAGAACTACAGCCTTGAATGCTTGGCTGGGATAAAGGGAAGATATAAATGAAATAAATGACATTTTAAATATTTTTTCAGGGAGGTATTGCAATGAAGTATAAAATTAATTACTGAGAAAAAGTAACTTCCCAAGCTCAAGAAAATGCTCTGGCCGTATTCTTTTGCCCTGGACCTATTCTTATAAAATATGCCTGGTCAATAAGGAAATTCCTCCTAAACGCTTTTCCCACTTATCTGACAAGTTAGAGACCGGAGCCCTATCAGAAAATGGAATTGGTTGAAAAGCAGAACCTATGGACTGTACAGTAGGAAACATGAAGGGCTTATGGAGGCTCACGTAGAACCGACCAGTGGTGGAGCTTGGAGTGTGTGGAGGGGGAGCGGGAGGGGAGCATGGTTGCAGTGCATGGGGGCGTGGTGGCAGTGCGTGGGGCATGGCCAGGGCGCGCAGGGGCATGATTATGGGCTGAGACGCCCCCCCCCAACATTGCTGCCTGGGGCAAACTGCCTCCAGCCTCCCTGTCCGTACGCGACTGGAACCGACCATGCACATGTGCTGCTTGCAAAGTCTCTCTGCTGCCTTTGCACCTTTTCCATCCTCTCCGAATACTTTGCAAGCAGCATGCACATACAGGCAATCCCAAGACTATAGGCAAGGAGAACCGATGAAAGAGCAGAAACCCCATAAAATTAATGGAACTTATCCTTACTCTGGAAGCATCAAAAGAGAAAACCATCAGATAATAGGGCATCAAAAGGTAGACGCTTCCTGTACATCCTAACCTGCTGATTTCTAGGGCCTAGCAATGTTTAGGGCCTAACAAACTTTGAGCAGTCTTCTGTCTCTGCTGCGTTGAATTTTTAATCTGCAAACTCCCTGAGGTAGGAACCACTCCTCTTGGACTCGATCAATAAAGTTACCTACACTGATGGTTATAAAAACTTTACGAAGCTGACTAGATGTGGGCTTGTGTTGCTGTGCAGCTTTTAAGGTGGTATAGTTTTAACATTTTAAATACATTTATTATTGTCAATATTAACATTTTTTAACAAGTAATTGTTTTAACTTTATAAATTATTTCATTCCTTTTTTAAGTTTTATACTTTCATGGATGTTTGAATTTGTTCTGTTTTAATCTTGTCAGCTGCCTTGAGTCCCACCATTGGGAGAAAGGCAGAGTATTAATACCGTATCATTTATTATCAGATATACAATATATAATATTTATTTTTTTATATATATATATATATATATATATATATATATATATATATATATATCATATATATATCATATATATATGATTTGTGAGATCCATAATAGTTGTTTCCTATATCACTTTCTCTGTTTGTTTTAGGAGAACAAAAACTATTTGAGGACTAGGAGAGGAATCCCTTCGAATTGTGGGAGAGTGGAGGTGAGGGTATACCGTTTTTTAACAAGCTTTTAATTCTTCTTTGAATTATTCCCTTTCCCCACAATTGCTTTTTTTACCCTGTAGGGGAAATCTACCTCTATCATGTCCTGCAGCTAGAGATCAAAGAACAACTATGGGCTGTGTATCTGTGTGCGGAGACAGAAAAACAAGATGGGGACGTGAAAATCCATCACCACCAGCATCTCCGTCTGATTTCACGCAGCCTGCAGTTACTGTTGCTGTCATAGGAGTCACAGGAAGACGTGACTATGGATCACAGGCTCCTTGTGTCAGAAGAGTCTTCAGAGCTCATCTAATCCATTCCCTCCTTCCCCACTGATGCAGGAGATCCACAGGTAAAGGACTAGACACAGGATTCCAGATGGGGTCTGACCAAAGCAGAACAGAGTGGTACTGTTACTGCCCAACACTACACTTCTATTGATGGAGCCTAAAATTGCATTGGCCTTTTTAGCTGCCACATCACACTGCTGACTCATGTTCAGCTTGTGGTCTCCTAAGATTCCTAGAATCCTTGGTAAAGAGACACCTGGCTACTCTTTTGGGAGTACATCTTGCCTAAATTTGGCCTAAGCTGCATTCTCAGACTTGGTTCAAGTTTTCTTTGGCATTAAGGTAGAGAAGGGCAGCCAATTTTCCACCACCGTGGTCCGTCTGCTACTAAAGATGCCACCAAATTTGAGCAGGAAATTGAGGTAACATCTATGAAACAAGTTTAAAATTATTTTAGACTTGTTTTAAAGCTACTGGCTTGGTTTGGTTGCCAATTTTCAGCAACAAACGGGGGAAACTTTGTTAAAGTAAACCTTTTCTTCCAGTTTTAAAGGGCTTTGCCACTGAAATTTGGTGGTTTCTTTGGTCACCAAATTTTCAACAGTGCAATTTTTGGGGGGTTGGAGAGGTGGTAAAATTGACTGGAGGGGCCACAGTGGGGCCATGAGCTGCCTGTTGCCCACCCCTGCATGAGAGACAGGCTGAATATGCATTAATTGCTCAGACCTAAAATGAAATAAACGAAAAGAAAAGAAAAGAAAGATTTGATTTGCGTTGCTAAGGAGGATTTATTTATTTATTTCATTTATATCCTGCCTTTCTCCTATTGTGGAATTCATGGAACTTGGCAGGATTGATCCTATCATAAAGCAGAGATGGAGGCCTTTGGCAGCAGACTTGGAGCGTCACAAAGGGACAAATAGGCAGCTATTTCACTTGCTTTTACTGTACGTTGGCCCTCTACATTTGCAGGTTTAACTTTCACAGATTTGATTATTTGCAAGTTTCTCCAACTCCTTCCCCTCTCCACCTCAGGCGCTTCTTTTCCAGGGGAACCTTCCCTCTCAGCAGCTCTGATCAGGCCACCGAGCCCTTTAAAATCCCATCTCTGTTCCTTCTCCTCCTCCACCAGCTGCTGGCTGGCCAGCTAAGGATGGGTAGCAGTCCAATTTTTCAGCACCACAAATACTCTCCCGCTGACCCCCACAGACCCAAACTGACTCACCTTCTTTCCCTCTCTTTTCCCTGCCCTGGTTTGGACCCTGGGTGCCTCAGCCATGCCTCAGCCCCCTTCCCCCCCATGTTTTGATATTTGCAGTTTTTCCACTTTTGTGTGGGTCCTGTGCCTCTAACCCTAGAGAATGCAGAGGGCCAACTGTTTTTCTTGCTAGCTGTATGGTGGATAGTCTCTGCATTAGAGGAGGAACATAGTCTTCTCAGGGATGCTATAGCAGCAAGGGTTTCTTCTACAGGCAGTGGCTTGAACCAGATAACTTCTGAAATTCTTTCTGATGTGGAGGGCTGACTGTATTTCTATTATTGGAAATGGAAAAAGTTGCTTTTGGACATTTTTTCTGCCTTGTCCTCCTACCCCCAGTGGTTGGTTTAGATATATGGATACTATGCACCTTGCTGCATGGATGGGAATGCCATTCCCTGCACTGCTTCAGGTGGCAAAATGTCACTGGAACTTGGTGCACAGCTTTTTTTCCATTCCTCCTTGCACAATAAATGGCAGCCCTTAGTGTATGTATGTTTGAGAAAGAGAAAAGAAGACAGATAGGACAAAAGGGACAGATTCCCACTCACCTCACTGTAAGGATTCTGCTTGCCCCCGCTGGGAGCAACATATCGCCCGTGCGTGTGGTATGTCGGGTACTCGTTCATGGGGTGGTAGGATTCTCGACTGCTCAGTAGATCCAGATGGCCCCGATGGCTCCGTCTACACCAGTATATGATCTGGGAAGACAGAGAGAGAATGGTGCCAGGTGATGTAGGCTGTATTTCAGAGAAAGGAACTGGCAAAACTACCTCTGAGTATTCCTTGCCTAAGAACACCCTATGAAATTCATGGGGTTGCCATAAGTTGACAAGCGATTCGAAGGCATTGACACCCCAGACATGTATCTCACTAGCTCAGCTCCCAGACCCACTGGCCTCGCTCCCTTAGGACACCTGCTCCATCCCTTGCATCTCAGGCTCTGTATTTCTGCCTATTTGGCTGCCCAGGTTGTAAAGCACCTGGTTGGCCATTGCATCTAGTGGCCTGGTTTTTTGTTTTTTGTTTTGGTGGATTGTAGGTGGTATCATAATGATTTCAGCAAGAAAGGAATGAGATACTCACCAGCATCAGGAAAGCAATGAGGGCTAGCAGCAGGATGATGGCAACTAGAACAAGGAGAGCAATGCCCCAGCCTGGGACGGTGTCTGACGCAGGAGGGCTGGATGTAGTGAGTCGTGAAGAGCTTGCTGCAAAACAGCGGAAGTAGACATCAGTAGCCTGCATGAGTATGTGTCGGGCTGGACAGACAGTTGCTCTTTTCCCCCCACAAGGTATTACGTGTCACACAATCTTCTGTACAATTTATTTTTGTGGCAGGGGTAAGGGAGAAAGGTCGTGAAGGTTGGCAATCTAGGAAGGTTGTTTGAATCCCACCTTCTCCTTCTCTGAATCTTTTTCAGCCTCTGTCTGGCTTCTTCTAACACTTTGCTGGCCAGAATGATGGGCTGAAATCTTTTAAGGAATAAGGACTAGACACTTGCTGGGTTTTAGGGCCTGGCTGCAATTCCACAGGTAAAGCTTCTTGCCTCCCCCCCCCCCACCTCCAGTGTGATAAGTCACCTGTGCAATTCTGGTTGCTGGGAAACCTTTCCACTGCTGCTGTGGATGCCATCAGAGGACAGGGAACTGCAGCCCTTTTGCTGGACTTAAATCCACCTCTAGAACCCAGGGAACTTACTGCTTGCAGAACTTGGTAAGTACAAATTGGATGTATTATTACTTGCTTCCCCCAGCCCCCTATCCGTGATCTTTTTGGGTTATTGAAAGTGAACTACAGTGGGCTCTCCACATTTGTGGATTTCACTTTCATGATTCAATAATCTGTAAGTTTCTCCAATCCCTCTCCCCTCTCCTGAGCTGAGGTGCTTCTTTCCCACTTGGCAGTTTCAATCAGGCTGCACAACCCTTTAAAAACCTGCCTCTGCTCCTCCACCAGCCACCGACTGGCCACCTAAGAATGGCTCACAGCACCATGAACACTTTTCTGATGCCCCCCACACACCCATGGAAGGATTCGGGGGAGAGAGAGGAAGTATAGGGCCACCATGCCTGACCCACTTCCCTTTCCCTCTCCTTTCCCTGACCTGGTTTGGACCCTGGGTGCCTGCTCTCCCCACCATGCCACAGCCTCCTTCCCTCCGCCACGCACATATTTTGATATTTGTGGTTTTTCCATTTCTGTGGGGGTCCTGTACCCCCTAACCATAGCAAATGTGGAGAGCTGGCTATATTTTATATTTTCAGAAGTATGTAGTATATCTGCTCAGCCCGGTGTTACCCACTATAATGTCCCACTATAATGAGTAAACCTTCACCTTTGACTTCTGACAGTTCCAGTGACTGCAGTTTGTCTGTTGGTGCAGTCTTCAAAGTTTCTTCTACCACAACCACAAATCCAGAACTGGTGGTGAGAGAGTTTGTCTGGAACCTTACTTCGGACTCTACCGCCACTGAACCTGAACTACATGTTCAAAAGAAAAGAAACTGCATTAAAGACTCCACCAGAAACAGCTGCCTATCCTCGTCATTCCACAGCTTTATTGGCAGAGCACCTGCTTTGCATAAAGAAGGACCCAGGTTCAGTCCTCACTATCCCCAACTGAAATATCTCAGGATGTATGATAACATGCAATATAGTCAGCATGCCACAATATTTCCATTTTGGCAGTGAACACATCACGACCTTGCTTGATCGGTTCCTGCTAAGGCTCTTCTGAGATACCAGCAAGATTGAAGTAATCACTCAAATATCGATGGGTAAGTTTGCTTGCACACAAAAGTCAAGCATTAAATTTGTAATGTTCTGTTTGAAACTGAAGTGGGGGGGAAAAACCATGTATTTCAAGCTATATACAGTGGGTCCTCCACTTTCATGGAGGTTAGGGACACAAGAACCTCATGAAAGTAGAAAAACACAAATTAAAAAAAAATCATTAAAATTTTTTTAAAAATATCATTAAAAAAAATGGTGCGTGATCGCGCATTGTTCCGGGGCCCTGCGCAGACTTGTCTGGCATGCGGAGCCTCCGGAGCCACACTGGTCGTGCTTTCTGCCCCAGCACAGCTTGGGAAACTCCCAGGTTGCGCTGTGGAAGGAAGAGGCGGGTCTCTCGCGCAAGCAGGCAGCTCATGCGGAGCCGAAGGACCGCGGATGCGAGAGCCTCTCGACAGAGGCTGCTTGCACGATCCCCGCACCCCAGCGCTGGAAGAAGGTAAGGTGCGGAAAGGACCTTAGAGATTCCTAGAGAAAACATATTTTTTCCATGGCAGTGGAAAATAGAGGGGGAATTTTTTGGGAGAACTGTACTAGGAGAATAAGTAGAATAGCCAAATGCTCACTTTAAACCAAATCAGCTAATGCGTGCTCCTGATACCTTCTCTCCATTCAAGTGCATCCACTCAGAGTAACCAGTGTGTCTCGACGCTGGTCTCCATGCTGCCTTTTGTATGGAGTGCTTTGGGGTAAATTGAGCAACACTAAATAAGACTGAAGTGCCTGTATAGCTATTTCTTCACTCATCTGCCAAAGGAGCTGCATTTTCTGGTGCTGTAGAACGAGGAGGAGGGACCTAGATTGGGACCTTTAAAATGATACAGATTTGGGAGGCAGATGAGATGAAACCACTGTTGTTTAAAAATGGTGACAGCCAAAAATTCTACTGTGGCTCCCTTTTGTCAGCCCTTTCATCACTGCTCTGAGTTGTTTTGTGTCCTTTCTGTTTAACCTTGTTCCATACCTGAATGAGAGCAGAAGATATCCAAGATAGAAATATTGCAAAGGGCAGCTTGAACAGTTATAAACTTCTTGATACTGTGGAAAGAAAAAAAGAAAGAAAATAAAAGCTAGGTGAGTATGGGATTCAGATCAAAATCAATTATCTGGGATTCAAAGTAAGTATGGAGTGCTATATTTTGGAGGATGGAACTGGCAAAACCACTTCTGAGTATTCCTTGTCTAAGAAAACCCTATGAAATGCATGTGGTCATCATAAACCTACAGGTGATTTGACACATAAGGTCAAGGCTGGGCAGAAACCATGCCTTATCTCCCCTCCTGACCTTCTCATGATTACAGACATCCCCTCTCCCCCAAACCCCAGTCCTGTGAGCTGATTTTGCAATATGCCTTTAGGTACATACACACAGAGAGAAAGCAAAAGAATACAGTCTAGGGGCTTTCTCTTTAGTTTGCATAGTTTTGCCCATTTTGGTTCCGGATCTCCTAGCCATTGTGGAGGAGCGAAGGATTACTGGTACTTGCAGTCTCTTATCTTCATCCGGACCCTGACCCTGACCTTCATCCCAACCAAACTGGAACCTTGTCAAGATTTCACAACAAACTGGAATCTGTAGATTTCATAGGGATCCTCTTTTGTTTCTGAGATTTCATCATGTCCCAATCCTACTTTCTCCCAATGGATTTTTTTGCATTGTGAAACACTAAGAGTTAGAGACTTGCTCCTAATTTGAAATGAAAGCTGATCTTCTTGAAGGACTCAAATATGAAGCTGTTATAGTATTTTGGGCTTCTGAAAGGTGAGAGCATATGCACATACAGGTTGAGCCTCCTTTATCTGGAAATCTGAAAACTTCCAAAATCCCTAAAACTTTTTGCCACCAGCCACCCACTTCTGCCCTCAAGGTGGGGGCTGCGGTGCTCCTGCTTGTTTGTTTCAGATCCTCAGTCTTTCTCTCTTTCTTTTTGCCACCAGCTGCTGCTTCTGCCTTAGAGGCAGTGGCTGTGGCCCTCCTGCTCATTCATTTTGCAGATCTGAGGAGCACCACAGTTGCTGCTTGAAGGCAGAAGCGGGCGGCTGGCAGTAAAATGAGAGAGACAGAGGACCTGAGAGATGAACAAAAAGGAGTTCTATCCTGAAGGTAGAAGTGGGCGGCTGGCGATAAAAAAGAGAGAGAGAGAGAGGATCTGTGGAATGGCGGGAGATGAGAATTTGCGCCAAGCACTACACTTGGATTTCTGCTATTTCACAGATCCTCAATCTCTCTCCTGCCATGCGTCTCATACACAATGCAAGCAGTGAATGAACAAGATGCGAGGCTATTCCCAGAATGTACTCTTTTCCAAAATCCATAAAAATCTGAGATACAGAACACTTTTGGCCCCAAGTGTTTCAGATAAGAGAGGCTTAACCTGTATCACTTCATGCTCTCCAAAGAGAGAAAGCTATAAAAGCAATATTGATACGTTACAACATAAACCTTTTCTTGGGATGACCAGATACCAAGAACATCAGGGTTGTGGTTAAATGTGGGGAAGAAATTCAGCAGTTTGGATTTTAAAGTGAATGAACCTAGTTCACACTTCCTACACTGATATCCAGATGAATATACAGTCTTTTATTCCATGTGCTTCCTCACATTTTGTGATTCAATTGTCTAATTAAAGACTGTGTGGGAAAAAAAGCAGAGATGTAATAAGCTACACATGATATAGTTACCTATAACAAGTTACTTGAGGGGAGGATAACAAGGCACAACAAAGCTACATTTCCAATATACTGAGTGGGAATGATATGCTTTCACTGGTACAGGTAACATCTTTTCATATTTTCAAAGTGGACTATAAAGCATTCTTAGAGCATTTTACCATTTCCGCACTAGACTGTTATAGTTCTATTATTCCACTTTCAACATCCTATGGAATCCTGGGGTTTGCAGTTTAGGGAGGGGTCTTCAAGGCCCCTCCCTAAACTGCAAACCCCAGGATTCAATAGGATGTTGAAAGTGGAATAATAGCACTAAAACAGTCTTGTGCGGAAATGGCGTAATTAGAACCATTCTGAGAGGAAACTTTGATCCTGTCATTAATCCTAAGGAATCTGTATGTGTGTGTGTGCAAACCTTCAAGTCACCTGTCAACTTATGGTGACCCCATGAATTTTATCTGGTTTTCTTAGGCAAGGAATGCACAGAGGTGGTTTTGCCAGTTCCTTTCTCTGAAATATTTCCTACAGTACCTCATATTTGTTAGCAGTCCCACATCCAAGTAGTAACGAGAGCTGATTCTAGTTTAGTGTGTGTGCATGTGTAATTTTCCATTTGATGCTGAGGGATTTTGGGAGGTGTAGTATAAAATAAATAATTTTTCCAAGCTCTGAACTGTTCCAGAAGCTGAACTTTCTTCTCAAGTGTCTGTCTAAATGTCTCTCTGAATTACTTTTCTCTTTTTGCACCAAATTCACACTATGCTGTGGCTAATCAATATTCTATGCCTTTTGAACAGTCTGATTGGACTTTGATGGGAAGACTAGGATGATAATTATTTATTTATTACTCATTAGAGTCAGCCCTCCACATTTGCTAGGGTTAGGGGCACAAGAACCCCGTAAAAGTGGAAAAATCGCAAATGTCAAAATGTGTGTGTGAGTCTGACTGTCTCTCTGTGGGAAGGGGCTGAACCACGGTGAGGAGAGCAGGCACCCAAAGTCAAACGAGGGCCATTTCCGCACTACCCTGTTATAGTGGAATTCCGGGGTTTCTAGTTTACTGAGGCCACAGAGCTCTCTCGCTGAGAATTCCTAATGCCCTTCCGTAAACTGCAAACCCCAGGATTCCATAGGATGCTCAAAGTGGAATAATAGCACTATAACAGTGCAGTGCAGAAATGGCCCAGGTCAGAGAAAGGACAGGGAAAGCGGGTGGGTTGGTATCCTTCCTCTCTTTTGTCCATTTCCTTTGTTGGATGTGGGGGGAGAGCATTGGGAGAGGTTTTGTGGAACAGAGAAACAGCTGGCCAGGCAGCAGTTGGTGATGGTGGAGGAGGACCAGAGGCAGGTTTTTAAATGGACGTGTGGCCCAATCGAAGCTACTAAGAGGGAAGGTTCCCCTGGAAAAGAAACACTTGAGTAGGGGAACAGCGGTTGGAGAAACTCACTAATAATCAAATCCTTGAAAGTGAAACCCGCAAATATGGAGGGCCAACTGCACTTACATATACGATCTACCTTTTCTCCAAGAAGCTCATCTGCACAAGTATATGACTCTGCTGTTCTTCGTCCTCCCCACTTTGCCCTCACACCACCCCCTGTGAGGTAGGTCAGGCAAGGGAGGCTGACCCCAGGTTCCCCTGTGAATTTCATGACTCAGAGGAAGCTGGAAGTCAGATCTCCCAAGTCGCACCTCAACACTCAGACTGCTAAGATGTACATTGGCTGCTGCAACTTTGCAAACAGTGCAAGTCCCCTCTAACCTGCTGATGGCTCAGATTCTGTAAGGCAATTACAAACTGAATTCATAGCTGGAGGAACAACACTGTTAGAAGGAGTGATTGTGAGTATCTGCACGGTGCACAGGAGACAAACAGGGCTGTATTTTGGGCAGTAGGAAGACTAAAATTTTCCAACAGTTCATTCAATCCCTACAACATAACATTCTCTGGAAGGTTCTCAGAAAGTTCTTCTGTTCAATCAATAGCCTCCTTCCCTCCCCCCAGATTCAAGGCTTGTGGCAGGGCTGCCTCACTTACCATAGCCGCAATGATGATATTCAGTGCTTTGAATGCAGCACTGGATCGATTTGATAAGTCGGGAGTAAAATTCCTGTTCGTGATGTGGTATGAGACATATACCCTCACAGTTGGCACTGTGGCAGCAGCTGATGTAGTTATCGGGGTAGAGGATGTGGTGTGGATAGGTGGCACTGCTGTTGTAGCAGTGCTGGAGCTGCTATGTTTGGCCGATGTTGTCATGGATGCTGTGTTTGTTGAAGAAGCAATATCAGAGGAGGACTGGTTAGAGGAAGATGTCACAGATGGTGAGCCGGTAGAAGAAGTGGTGTCGGAGGTGGTCTCGTTGGGGGAAGATGTCCCGGACGGTGAGGCGGCAGAAGAAGTGGTGTCGGAGGCGGTCTGGTTGGGGGAAGATGTCCCGGACGGTGAGGCGGTAGAAGAGGTGATGTCGGAGGCGGTCTGGTTGGGGGAAGATGTCCCGGACGGTGAGGCGGCAGAAGAAGTGGTGTCGGAGGCGGTCTGGTTGGGGGAAGATGTCCCGGACGGTGAGGCGGCAGAAGAAGTGGTGTCGGAGGCGGTCTGGTTGGGGGAAGATGTCCCGGACGGTGAGGCGGTAGAAGAGGTGGTGTCGGAGGCGGTCTGGTCGGGGGAAGATGTCCCGGATGGTGAGGCGGTAGAAGAAGTGATGTCGGAGGCGGTCTGGTCAGGGGAAGATGTCCCGGAGGGTGAGGCGGTAGAAGAAGTGGTGTCGGAGGTGGTCTGGTCGGGGGAAGATGTCCCGGACGGTGAGGCGGTAGAAGAGGTGGTGTCGGAGGCGGTCTGGTCGGGGGAAGATGTCCCGGATGGTGAGGCGGTAGAAGAAGTGATGTCGGAGGCGGTCTGGTCAGGGGAAGATGTCCCGGATGGTGAGGCGGTAGAAGAAGTGGTGTCGGAGGTGGTCTGGTCGGGGGAAGATGTCCCGGACGGTGAGGCGGTAGAAGAGGTGGTGTCGGAGGCGGTCTGGTCGGGGGAAGATGTCCCGGATGGTGAGGCGGTAGAAGAAGTGATGTCGGAGGCGGTCTGGTCAGGGGAAGATGTCCCGGATGGTGAGGCGGTAGAAGAAGTGATGTCGGAGGCGGTCTGGTTGGGGGAAGATGTCCCGGACGGTGAGGCGGCAGAAGAAGTGGTGTCGGAGGTGGTCTGGTCGGGGGAAGATGTCCCGGACGGTGAGGCGGTAGAAGAGGTGGTGTCGGAGGCGGTCTGGTCGGGGGAAGATGTCCCGGATGGTGAGGCGGTAGAAGAAGTGATGTCGGAGGCGGTCTGGTCAGGGGAAGATGTCCCGGATGGTGAGGCGGTAGAAGAAGTGATGTCGGAGGCGGTCTGGTCGGGGGAAGATGTCCCGGACGGTGAGGCGGTAGAAGAGGTGATGTCGGAGGTGGTCTGGTCGGGGGAAGATGTCCCGGACGGTGAGGCGGTAGAAGAGGTGGTGTCGGAGGCGGTCTGGTCGGGGGAAGATGTCCCGGATGGTGAGGCGGTAGAAGAAGTGATGTCGGAGGCGGTCTGGTCAGGGGAAGATGTCCTGGATGGTGAGGCGGTAGAAGAGGTGATGTCGGAGGCGGTCTGCTCGGGGGAAGATGTCGCAGTAGAAGAAGTGATGTCAGAAGTGATGTGGTCAGGGGAAGCTGAAGGTTGCACAGTTGTTGTGGGTGATGTGGCTGTTGAAGCAGTTGTTAGAGATATCCCAGACACTGTGGTGGTTCATGAAGAGGTTTTGAAGAAAATAATTAGTAAACCACTCTGGGAATGCTGGTTGGCAGGAGATTTTTTAAAAAATGTGAATATTATTTTTAATATTGATAGTTATAGTGAGCCAACTTGGTGTAGTGGTTCAGCATTGGACTAGGACTATGGAGTGTTGCTGTTGTTGTTGTGGTGGTGGTTGTGTGCCTTCAGGTTGTTTCCAACTTATGGTGACCCTAAGGTGAACCTATCACAGGGTTTTTTGAGGCTGAGCAGGGAATTGAAACTTGGTCTCCAGGGCTGTACTCCCAACACTCACACCACTACACCATGCTGATGACCAGATACACACTGGTGACCAGATATCTACCAAATCTCCAGTCAGCCATGGAAGTGACGTTGGGCAAGTCACACTCTCTCAACCACAGAGGAAGACTATGACAAACTTCCTCTAAACAAATCTTCTCAAGAAAAAAAAACCATGAATCTCCGTGAGTTGGAAATAACTTGAAGGCCCACAACAACAAAGGTATAAAAAGTGAATCACAGAAGCATCATTTGAGGATAACCTTTTATTCTTCTTCCATACACGGGGATGCCTAAGATTGTGCTGTGATAGTAAAAGTGCACATAACCTGCAAACAAGTCATATTCAGAAGTTACTTATTGGATTGAGAGCTAAAGGAAAGAATGCCTCCCCTCTGTTGTTACTTGCTTCACATGGAAAATGACGTGCTTGAACTTGAAAGAGTCACATGGAGGGTTTCAAGTGGAGAGTTTCCACACACTAAGAGGATCATCCTATTTATGAAAAACAAGTCAGGTATATACAGAAGGCTGTACCTATGCCAAATGTAATGTGTGAACACCCCTTTCATCTCTTAATTCTGAAAGAAGTGCTAGGCACAACATGTCCTTACTAATGATAAAAGCAAAGGTAGGAAAAGTTGGATTTTTTTGGATTACAACTCTCATGTACAATTGCCCTTCCACATCCACGGATTCTGTACCCACAGATTCTACCAACCATGGCTTCAAAATATCCCCCCTCGAAAAAATCCCAAAAGCAAACTTTGATTTTGACATTTTATATAAGGGATGACATTTTACTACACCAATGGGAATTTTGGTGTCCGTGGAGGGGGGAGGGGGCAGGGTGGTCCTGGAACTGAATCTTAGCAGATATCAAAGGCCCACTGTATCCGCCAACCAACAGATGGCATTGTAGGAGTTGTAAGCCAAAAACCCCCAATGTTTCCAGATTCCAAGCTCTGGAGAGAGAGTCCAAAGCTGCACCATTCCCTTCCTAGATCTCTGTTTCTACCATGCAGCACAGCTCAGAAAAGCAAAATATAAAACACCCTGAAAATGGATGCAGTCTGCCAAAAATGGTAGCTAGCACTACTTATTTCTCAGGATTACAAGTGGCACAATACAAGAAGTAGAAAATGCACAAAATTGGCTGACTGAAGTTTGGTTAGAAGGGATTCTGGCATATCAGGAATGTCTTTAAAAGAAGGAGTGGGCCATAAAGAGGGTCCCATGTTCAAATCCCGCTAATTAAAAGCATCTTGGAATACAAATGGACTGGGAGATATGGCAGCTTGAAGTTCTGGAGAACATATGCAAGGCAGAAAAGACAGCATTGGTCTAGATAGGCCAAAGCTTGGAAGTGTTCCTTGTTTTTGGACTACAGCTTCATGAATCTCTCAGAATGCATGATCAATTGAAAAAAGTAGCTTTCCCAAGCCCTAGAGTAGGCTTTTGCCCCAACAGCTACAGGGAAGATGGTGCCAGATGTTGTCGCCCAGCCCAGCATGCAGAGAATATATTGAATTAGAACAAGGATGAGCAAACTCTGAGCCGTGAGCTGTATATGGATCTTGGGACCCCTAAGGGAGGTCCTGGAAGCCCCCAAAGCCCCCAAGCACCATTTAAAAAAACAACAGGTCAACCACCTAACATGTGCCCAAGCCCAATGATTTGCTTCTCCTAATCCCACAAAGCCCCTCAAACCTCTCAACAGTGGAGGAATAAATTGGCTGAAAATGATCCAAAATGGCTTCTGACAGTGACGTTACTTTGTTTATTAGAGTATTTTTAACCTGAGAGCCAACATGGGGTAGTGGTTTGAGCATTAGACTATGGCCATTTCCGCACGAGACTGTTATAGCGCTTTGATTCCACTTTCTGGCCCCTCCCGAAACTGCACATCCCAGGATTCCATAGGACATTGAAAGTGGAATCAAAGCGCTGTAATAGTCTCGTACGGAAATGGCCTATGACCCTGGAAATCAGAATTCAATTCCCTGCTCTACCAAGGAAGCCCACTGGGTGACCTTGGCCACGTCACAGACTCTCAGTCCCAGAAAACCCTGTGATAGGCTCACCTTAGGGTTGCCCTAAGTCGGAAACAACTTGAAAGTATGCAACAACAACATTTTTAACCTGCCCTTGGTACTAATTGTGTTCATTGGAATGTTGGTCTGCTTGTTCGTGCGATGTATTCCTATATGTGCTTCTTCTTAATAGAGCTTGTGTAGGCAATAGCAAAGTGATGATATTGCAAACCAGTGTGGTGGGTGGGAAAAGATGCCAAGATGTCAAATTCTTCCTCTCCTTAAAGGGCCTAAAGAAACTTGGGTCAAACATCTAAGTTCCGAAGGAGGGAACTGATGGAGCAACCTGAGGATGATGGGACCCTGAGTGAAACAATGAGAGTCGAGAAGAAAAGGCCTGTTTGTCTTACAACGTGCAAGGCCCTGGGAACAAAGGCCCAGGCAGGATCTCGCTTGTGGCCTTGATTTGCAACGCCCTGACATGCCAAAGGAAAGAGATGGGAGTCCCAGGTTGGTGGCAGAAAGGAACGCAGCACATAGATAGCGGCCTGAAAAACACTTAACAGGCACGGAAGAAGACCCGTAAGCAATCCCAGGAGAGAAAAAGGGTGGGTTCATTTGGTGATCCTATACTTCCTCCTTTTTGCTCTTCTCCTTCCTTGTGTGCATGGGGTAGCATCGGGAGAGAGTTTGTGCTGCTGAGAAATCGGGGTGCGATCCATCCTTTGCTGGCCAGTAATGACTGGTGAAGGAAGCAGAGGACCAGAGGCAGGTTTTTAAAATGCTGTGCGGCTTGATCGGAGGCACCGAGAGGGAAGGTTCCCCCAGAAATAGAGGTGTATCTAGGGTGGGGCAAGTAGGGCACGTGCCCTAGATGCCAATGCCGAGGGGGTGCAAAAAAACCGTGCCCCCCCCAACTCCAGCCCCGCTGCTGGGGACAGCCAGCCCGGCAGTGCACCCTGAAAGTGCAGCATTCCCTCCTGTCATCGCCACCACCCTTTGTGGGGTTGTTCTTGGCCCGGGGCAGCGATGGTGGGAGAAGCAGCCCGTCCACCCAGGCCTGGCCCACAGCCGCTGCCACCCTTGCCGAGGTCGTTCTCACGCTTGCCCTCGGCGCTGCTGAGGCTAGATGTGCCACTGCCCAGAAAAGAAGCACCTGAGATGGGGAGAAGGGGTTGAAGAAACTCACAAATAATCAAATCCGTGAATATCAAACCAACAAATGTGGAGAGTTGACTGTATTACTTTTTAAATCATTCTTTTAACATTAAACCATGAAGACTGTAATCTTGCTTTATTTTCAAGAGAAGAGCCATTAATTCTGTGTGAGAACACTGGATTTTTGTGCTGAATGTTCCAGGCCAGGTTCAACCTTCTCTAGCCATCTCCAGATAGGGCTGGGGGGCGACATCTGTCTGAAATTTCGGAGAACTGCTACAAGCCAGTCTGAACTCTGCTGAGCTAAGTGACCCAACAGTTTGGCTTGGTATAAGCCAACTCCATGAGTTTCCCAAGAGAGCATGGAAGAAATTGTATTTTCGAAATTTATTCCCAATTGCCTCAAATTGTCACAGCTCAGGAAGGAGTGGCTTTGTTCTGGCTCTTGTTTGTTACCATGCTGTCTGTGACCCAGGAATCCAGGTGAAAGGGAGAAATGAAAATGAATCCATGGATGGCAAATGGGTGGGGAGCTCTGGATGTTTTTCTGCTGGAAAGACAACCTTCAGCTTCCTGGGGATGGATTTACCATCAGAGGGGAAAGAGTGTCAACCCTTAAGAGGGGCTGGATCACAAAGGGGGACTTCAATTACCTCTCAGAACTAAGCAGCACTTACAAGTTGGCACCAACTGACCTTTTTTAACCTTGCACAGCCAGTGTGGTGTGGTGGTTTGAGCAATGGACTATGACCCTGGAGACCACTCCACTCAGCCATGGAAACCCGCTGGGTGACCTTGGGTGTGCCACACAGCCCCAGAAAACCCTGTGATAGGTTTGTCTTAGCGTATCGCAAGTCAGAAACAACTTGAAGGCACACATCAACAAACAACAACAACAACAGCTGATAGAAACTGTGGTGTGACTTCTTGGGGCCTCAACTCTGAAGCCAGCATGCTTTGGAGTGGACAATGGGCAGTTCCCGGAGTCTCATCCGCTTCTCTGCTTAGCGTGGGCACGAGGCAATCATGTATTTTCCACGGTAGCAAGCCTCAAAAGCTGATCCTTTAATAACACAAGGGTGGGCAAAGTCTGGCCCTACAGCTTCATATGACTCCCCCAAGGCTGTTTCTGTGGCCCTGGACTTCTCCAAAATTCCCTGAATCTCCCTTTTTTGTGGCTCACAAGAAAATGAATTGCCTCTCCTAGATGCCTCCAGGAGCTACAGCTCACTTTCATAAACAGGGCCATTTCCACACTAGACTATTATAGCACTATCATTCCACTTTCAACAGCCTATGGAATCCTGGGGTTTGCAGTTCAGGGAGGGGCCAGCTGGCCCCTCCCTGAACTGCAAACCCCAGGATTCCATAGGATGTTGAAAGTGGAATGATAGCGCTATAACAGTCTAGTGTGGAAATGGCCTAGGTTGTAGCATTCTGGCACTATTTAACAACAATAATAACAACAACAACAAAAATCTAGAGACAAGAGCCAGCCTGGTATAGTGGTTTGAGTGCCAACTACAATTCTAGGGTTCAGGGTTCAAATTCTCCACTTGGTTGGTTCATGTTAGGCTTTTTCTTATTTTTAGTATACTTATTTTCACAATATCGTTAAGATATTTAAATTCATTTCTTTATTTGGTTTGACTGTTTTTTACCCTGAGTGTTGGGCTTTGGGTCTCACTCAAGGAGAGAAGCAGCATGCATAGATAGATAGATAGATAGATAGATAGATAGATAGACAGACAGACAGACAGACAGACAGTTGCTCTCCACATTCACTAGGGTTAGGAATGTAGGAGCCTCACAAAAGTAGAAAAATTGCAAATATCAAAATGTGCACGTGTCTATCGGAGGGGGAAGAGTGTGCACCGTGGATCCAAACCAGGTCAAGGAAAGGAGAGGGAAAAGGTGTAAGTCAGCATGGTGGCCTGATACTTCCTCTCTCACACCCATCTCCTTCCTTGGGTGTGTGTGGGGCATTGGGAGAGAGTTTGTGGTGTTGAGGAATTGGGCTGCTAGGCATCCTTAGACGGCCAGGCAGCAGCTGGTGGTGGAAGAGGACCAGAGGTGGGTTTTTAAAGGGCTGTGTGACCTGACTGGAACGACCAAGAGGGGACGGTTCCCCCAGAAAAGAAGCGCTTGAGGTAGCAGGGGCAGGGGTTGGAGAAACTAGCAAATAATCAAATCCATGAAAGTCAAACCTGCGAATGTGGAAGGCTGTGTTACCGCAGTTTCCAGCCCAGACTTGTGGGACACCAGATATCATTTGATATCAATAATTCGGCCTTCTTTACCTATTCCTCTCCACGTGCTTGCAAGGCCCCCGGACAAGCACGCATACAGGCACGGCCGACAATAGCCGAAACATTCCAAACAAATCCAGGCAGGCCAGGAATAGCCAGACTGCCACTTTAGGAGACCTCAAGGCAAGTACCACGTTATGTATGCACGCTACTTGCAAAGGACTCCCTGCCCCGAGCAGGCAGCTTGACGAGCCGAATACTCAACTGTCGAGCACTCTGCGTTTGCATACTGGCTACTCTATTGACAACTCTGTCATAACTCAATCATGTAAAATACTGACCTTTCGGAGGCTTTGTCTCCTGCTCGAAACTCATTGTTATCCCCGGGAATGGACTAGCCTACGGCCACATTTTCCCCTATGAGACCCCCTGACTTTGAGCGCTTCCTCGGATCGCTCTTGGCTTCCATCCCGCCTTGCTGTTGCTTCGTTCGGCGAGCCTTCCCCTCAGCTCCTTGTGCTGAGAATCCTCAATTCCACGAGCTTCTTCAGACTAACCAGGCTTCAGGACAGGTGTAGTATTTCCCATACAAAACCTCCTCTTGAAATCCCTCTATCCCACTCCTACCTTTATTTCAATAGATCTCTGTGTGAGTGTGTTGCATACACGTGTTTGACTGTATATCAGTAAAAACAACTATTATTATTTACTTCTGTTTGTTGCTTGACTCGGCCTGACCCTGTAGACTTTGGGTAAAAGATCTCGCTACGTTGCCCTGCCTCTCGTAGTGCTAGCTTGTGCTCTTTGCTAATTCCCAACTTTGTAATATTTGGAGTGCATTTAGGTGTCCCTCCTGGGACCCCCAGAAATCAGGGTAACAGCTGACTCTATATATGTATTTTACAAATTTAAAAAATTATCCTAAAATATATCGACAGACAGACAGCTAAAATAAGATACTTTTTAAAAATACACACCTTTGTAACGAAAAGCAGCTTCATATTATATGTAGTGTGTTAAGAAGTCATAATCCACATTCAAACCTCTGTTAACAGGCTGCATGGAATCTATTCAGTTCTGATACCAATTTGGGAGTATTGCCATTTCCACTATCAGATTTGCTTCCCTTTATTCTCTCAGATAGATACTGTCCTGTTTATCCTGTGTAGACTGCAGAGGGACATTGGTGCCAGAGGATGGCATCTCTCACATTGGAAAATGAGAAAATTAATACACCCCTGATGCTCTGGATGGCATTATGAAGACCTCTACATGTATGTAGAGCCATGTGGCGTCATGCTCTGAGCGCCGAATGACGACTCTAGAGACCAAGGTTTGAATCCCCACTCAGCCATGGAGATCCGCTGTGCAACCTTGGGCAAGTGACACTCTCTCAGCCTCCGAGGAAGACAAAAGCCAGACCCTTCTGAACAAATCTTATTAAGAAAACTCTGTGAAAGTTTGCCTTACTGTCACCATAGGCTGGAAAAAGTCTTGAAAATATACAACAATAACAGCTAATCCAAAGGTGGGTTTCCTTCTTTTTTTCTTTTTTCTTTTATCTGGGGATGAGTATTTGGTTTGGCCTTGGAGCCGCCAAGGACAGAAATATGCCCCCCAGGTCCAGTCACCCATTCTTACTATTATACCTCCCAAGTTCATGGATGCTGCTGTTAAAAATCTTGCAGCTTCAAAAAGATAGATGCAATGGTGACTCTAGCTGGGAGATTTTCTTTTTTTTTTAAATTTCTTGCCTCATCCCCATTCCCTAATTTTTATACCATCACTCCGAATGATAAGTTTTGAGAGAACTTGGAAGACTGTACCGTGTTTCTGCCACTTTTAAAAGGCTGTGCAGGCTGATCGGAGCCACTGAGAGGGAAGGTTCCCCCAGAAAAGAAGCACTTGAAGTGCGGGAGCGCAGGGGTTGGAGAAACTTGCAAATCAGTGAAAGTAAAACCTGCAAATGTGGATGGCTTGCCTATATATTTATTTATTTATGATATTTCTGTATTGCCTGTATCTTTAGATCAAGAGCCATAGCTTGGTGGCAGACTGTATGTCTCCAGATACTTGCCCAGATTCAGTCCCCAGTAGCTCCACACAAAGGTGGGGAAAATCCTTGTCCGTCCCCTGCCAGCGGCTGCCAACCAGGGTGAAACAGGATTGGAAACATGGGGATCCCTGTTCCCCTCTTTGCTACCTAATTGGTCGCCATGGCACCAGCAGATACCTTGCTTCAAAGTGTGACGAGGAGCCGTGTCTGGTTTTTAAATGGAATTGCATGGTGGTTCCTTGACGCTGCTACTATGCTACAGAAATTCAACAGTATGGGTAGGGCAGAATTTGGAGGGGGAAAAAAACTTTTACAGACTCCATTTCCCAGAGTCTCCAACTGAAGGGGCAGAGGGGGGTTCTGGCAGTTGTAGTTCTCTACACCAGCATGGTTTGAATGCTAAGACCAGGGTTTGATTCCCCCACTCGGCCATGGAAACCGACAGGGTGACTTTGGGTGCATCAGACAGGCTCAGCCCCAGAAAACCCTGTGATGGGTTTGCCTTCGGATTGCTGTAAGTCAGAAATGACTTGAAGGCACACAGCAAGCCGCCCACCCCCCCATCCCAGTTCAGCAGGAATGGTCCTGATTCCAGTTGATTTTAAAGAGTCCCAATATTTCTCTCTTCCTCCTACTTTTCCTCTTTGCCCTCAGCTTACTTTCAATTCCTGCAAACTGAGTTGAAAAAGCAAAAGTAGTTTGCACCCAGTTCACTTAGCAGGGGAGAGGGCAGAGGAGGGCTCAGGCAAAAAGAAACTGCTGCAGCATCTCCTATTTTCTGTGCTCTTCCTCATTAATACTTTTTGCCATCTCAACCACACTCGGAAATTTGATCGATCATACACATCCCAGTTTCCATCTGTGAAATGCTGGAGAATATGGTAATCCAAAAAATCACATTTTCAAGACTTGGTATAGGGCGTGGTCAGACATTGCCCACCCTTAAGTAGACAATGGTGTTAATGTTGGCGAAATAGGGGATTGGCACACGTGGCTCACGTGTCCTAAGTTACAAAGATTCTGGGATGAAGTCCTATCAGAGATGAGCCAAACTGTAGGGGGGAAAGTCTACTTTAGGGGAGTGTTATGAATAAGTTCTATATTTGAAAAGGAGAATAAGGATTTACCAAATAAAGACCTCATACGTTAAGTGTGGCGAGGCTAGAAATAGTAAAAGCATGGAAAAACTTATTAATTAATCTATTGATTAATAAAATCTATTAATCTATTAATTAACAGAACCTATTAATTAAGAATTGGCTAAACAGGATATGTGCAGCAGCCTTATCAGAGAAGCTAACTTATAAACTAAGATCAGCAAAAAGGATTGTCAAGGAAGATTGTACGGAAACCATTCATTAGTTTTACGTGCCAGAGCAATGGTGAATTTAAACCAGCAAATGTTCAAGTGAAATTTTGGATTAATAGTTAGATAAATAGTATGTAAAAATATGCAATGAAATAGAACACAATTATTGTTGTAGGAGATACAACAGAACTGGATCTTGTTGCATATTATGATTTAGGGGAGGGAGGGAAGGGGACGGGCACATCTGGAACACGGGGAAAGCTGTTGCAATACCATGATTGTGATATTGCAATATAGTTTAATAAATGTAATATCGATAAAATTAAAAAAAAATAAAACTCAATGCCAAGCTAGGTGCACTAACAATCTCATTCTGTATAGAACAGCTTCTTGAGATCTTCTTTAAATCAACCCTTATTCAGAGCCATGGGGACTGGAATCTTACTTTCATAGCCAGCCATAGAATAATGTGACCAAACCCAGAAGATTGGGTTAAATAAGGATCACTTTATTTGACCCAACCTATTTAAATTGCCTTGGCCTGGGAATGAAGCTGGGGCAGGGGGCGACCTGATGAGGCCCAGGTGTCAGCCCTGGGACCACCTCCTCAGCCTGATCTCCAAAAACAATCCAAAATTACTTTTTGGTGGTTCCCCAACAAGGAAGGTAACGCAGGGGACCCCCACCCAAGCTCCAGAACTCTGCAAGTGAGAGCCCGGATCTCAGGGTAACCTCAAGACTAGCCCCAGGCCCCAGAACCCTGTAAGAGGACGTTTCAGGGTCCCGCCTTCCATCAAAAGGGTGCCAAAGTAAGACTTGTATTCTCCCTCCACTACTGCTAGAGGACAGCCTGTTTAAGGACACCACCCAAAGCCAATTGTCCAAGTCCCGAACTTACAGTGGGAGGTAGGCCAAAAAAAGCTGGGGGAAGGTAAAAATTCCTACCGAGCTCCGAAGTAACCAGACAAGTCCCACATTGTCCTGAGGGTGTGAGGGTGGGCCGTGCCAAGAAGAGGCAAAGAGACACACAATGGGGTGGATGGGTCTTAAATAACCACTGTCTCCACCCCAACACATGCTGTGTTCTGGCACCCTGTGCCAGACACCAATCACCCTGGTCTCCTCCATGGAGGATATCAAAGATCTACCCTCCCCTGCTGTTCCATTCACAACACGAGTTCGGGTAGATATTATCTGTAGGGGAAAGATGACAATACAGTATGAGAACATCTGTTTCATCTATGGAAAGTCACAGCTGCAACCATTCTTCCAGGTGGGTCTTGGCGAGACTTCTGTTTGAAACTCCAGGGAGCTGCTACCAAGCCAGTGTGGACAGTACTGAGCCGGATGAACAATAGTTTGACTTGGTATGAGGCAGCTCCCATGTGTTTTCCAAAAGAGTACAGAATTAGTTCTGTTTTCAAAATATATGCCCAGTGCCTCTCTGAAAGGCAAATTGTTACAACCTAGGAATGAAGTGCTTCTGTTTTCCTCTTGTTTGCTATCATGAGGGAGAAATGAAACCAAATCCATGCTGTGATAAGTGGGTGGAGAGCTTTTGATGTTGTGGACTTTCTGGCTCCCCAGAGCTTATCCTACAAAAAATGTGTTGATCTTTTAGGTGCAGCTAGGCTCACAGGAGGGAGACAGTGCGATGTAGTGGTTTGAGTGTTGAGCTATGACCCTGGAGAGCAGAGTTCGATTCCCTGCTCGGCCAAAGAACCCCATTGGGTTACCTTGAGTCTGTCACACACACTCAGCCCCAGAAAACCCTGTGAGGTCTCCATAAGTCAGAAATGATTTGAAGGCACATAACAACAAGGCTCACAGTCCCACCGGTGGTGGCATTGCATGCTTCTGTGGGGCTGTGCGATGGCAGCATTGCTGCTGGTAGAGTCTCCCATGTCAGAGAGGCTTTTGCTGACAAACCAAACTAAAGGTGCCTAACAGTTACTGGGCAGCAGCGGTAGTATGGGGTGGGACTCGTGGATGATCTCTCAGAGACAATGGCAATGACACCACGGCTAGAACTTGGTAGCACTGTATAGAAGGAGGCACAGTAAACCTTCTCTTGTATATCTGTTACCACAAAACCCCTATGATGGCACAATCCAAAATAAAACAAGAGAAAGTGCCAGAAGATGAGACTCTCAGGTCGGATGGCCCTCAAAAAGCTACTGGGGTGGAGCAGAGGGCAGCTCTAAGTTGCACTGTGGCTAATGATGCAACTGGACTCAAACCGAAAGGACGTTCAGCTGTTGATATGCTCAGAGGTGAAAGGAAAATTCAAAGCTGCACAACACATATTATGGCTGCATGGAAATGTGAGAAACGTGGATCAAGGGAAGCTAGACATAGTAAAACAAGAAATGGAAGGTATAAACATTGAGTACTTGAGGTGAGCAGGCTAAAGTGGTCAGAATGGGACATTTTGAGTCAGATAATTACACAGTGTTTTACTCAGGAAATGAAAATCTAAGAAGAGATGGAGTGGCCTTTATAGTGAGGAGAGATGTAGCAAAAGCAGTCATGGGATATAATGGAAAGTCTGACTGAATAATAGCAATAAGACATCTCATTGGGAAAACCCATCAATATAATCATAATCCAAATTTATGTTCGAACTACAGAGGCAGAAGAAGCAGAAACTGAAAAATTCTATCCTGGAGTGCAGAAGGAAATTGATCCCATGTCAGCACTGGGCTTCTAGTTAATCATATGTGATTGGATGTAAAGGTGGGAAATGGAGCAGAATCAAAAATTGTAGGAAAGTTTGGCTTAGCATCAGAAATGAAGCAGGAGATCGAATGACTGAATCTTGCAAGTCCAACAATGTGTAGTGTGTTCATTGCAAGCACATTCTTCAAGCAACCAAAGAGGCAACTATGTACATGGACGTCACCTGAAAGACAATATCGAAATCAAATAGGCTACATAATTGGAAGTGGAAACTGCATTTTATCACCCTATCTGATTAATTTGTACCCTGAATGTATCATATGTAAAGCAGGATTAGACTTGGAGAAAGGAGGCATAAAAATTGTAGAAAGGAACGTTAACAATTTAAGATATGGAATCTTTTATCACCTGCAACCCTTTTCCTCTGTTTACTAGAGTCTGCTGCCACTGGGCAAGGCTGTGACATTTCACCTGAGTTTCCCTGTGTATTTATACATCTTTGCTTGTTCTGCAGGCACTTCTCCGAAAATTCAACCTGCAAGGCCTGCAAACTGTGAGTAAAGGAGAATTGTTCCCCCACCAGCAATATCTCCAAAGCAACCTCCCACTCACCACACCAAAATTTCTCTTTGGAGAGGTTGGTATATCTAACATTAAAGGGACTGTCTTACTAGAATCTGTACTGAAGGTTCTGCCTCTTCATTTATATCAATTAAGGGGCCTATTGGACAACAGCCTGTCTATTTTCCAGCCCCAGGTTCCAAAAACTGGTAATTTTCTGAGGTTTCTAGAGCTTTTGATCTTTGTCATTTGTGGCAAAGAGAAATTGGATTGTTCTTGTTCACGGCCATCAAGCTCGCTTCACTTTCAGGCGACCTTATGGAAGAGAGACCTCCAGGTCACCCTATCATCAATCATCCTGCTCAGGTCTTGCAGATTCAAATATTGGATGCAGTTGTTTAAAATAGTGTGTTACTCCAATTCTACTTCTCTCCAGGAGGAACATATCTCTAAGAATCTAAACCTGTGGTTGTTAACCTTTTCTTTTCTGGGGACCCCTTGTGAATATACTTTGTTGCCAGAGACCCTCAAGATTTAATGCAAGATTGAAACATTTAAATTTAGATTTAAATATTCAAATATGTATTTATTTATTAAAGGCTTCTGGAGATCAGGATTCAAATCCTCACTCAGACACTGGCTGACCTTGGGCAAGTCACATTTTCTGAGCCTCAGAGGAAGGCAAAGGCAAACCCTTTCCGAGCAGATGTCCCCCCTCACACACACACACACACACACACACACACACAACCCCTGTGGTAGATTCACCTTAAGGCTACCATTAGTCAGAAGTAACTTGAAGGCAAACAAGAAAGCAGTTTTGGCACCCACCCACCGACCCCTGTTGACACATCCCTGTTGCTGCTGCTGATGCTCGTGGACCCCCAATGAGGGCTCTAGGGACCCCCAGGGGACCCTGGATCCCAGGTTAAGAACCATTAATCTACATCATAACCAATCAGGGCTAAAATTAGATGAAAATGAGAAGTGGCTCAATAATAATATTATTAAACTAGATGCAATGTAAGCCCAGAACTTTGGATCCAGGGATTAGGGTTGTTGGAAAACCATTTAGTGGCCAGCCAGTTTTGTACATGTAGTGTCAAGAAACTTGGACGACTAGCAAATAGTGGTGGGAACATGACACAGACCAGTGGGTAGAATGCAGCTATCTCTAAATCAGAAACTTGGGATGATTTGAAATGTCTCTTGTCAAATGTCCAAGGGCCAGGTACAGCAGTGAAAAGGAGATGAAACTTTATTAGGAGCAAAGCTACTGATATAATTGTCCTACTGTAAATTTAACAAGAGAGCTTTCTTAAAACACAAATACGGTTGGGTTTCCACATTAGCTAGGGTTAAGGGCTCAGGACTCTTGCAAAAGTGGAAAAATGGAAAAATATCAAAATGTGTGTGTGTGTGTGTGTGTGTGTGTGTGTGGGAACTGGGCCAAGGCAGGGTGCGGAGAATGGGCACCCTTGGTCCAAACCAGGTCAGGGAAAGGAGAAAGAAAGCGGGTGGGTCAGCATGGTGACCCTTTATTTCCTCTCACCCATCTCCTTCCTTGGGTGTGTGGGGGCATCAGGAGAGGGTTTGTGATGCTGAGAAATCAGGCTGTGACCCATCCTTAGCTGGCCAGGCAGAGGGTGGTGGAGGAGGAGGACCAAAGGGAGTTTTTTTTAAAAAGCTATGCAACCTGATTGGAACTGCCAAGAGGGAAGGTTCCCCGGAAAAGAGGTGCTTGAGGCAGGGGGCAGGGCTTGGAGAAAGTCACAAAAAATCATGAAAGTTAAACCCACAAATGTGAAGCGCCAACAGTATATTGGACAACCATTCTTAGCCCTAGTACCTCTTAAAGGCAAGGGAATTACCATTCTCGTTGCACCGTCACTGCCATTAGTATTGGATAATGTTTTGTCAGACCCAAGTGGTGGATTTGTTTTTGTTCAGGGAATGTTAAAGGGGACAATGCACACTTTTGCATCTCTCTTTTCTCCTAGTGCAGGTCAGTATAAGTTTGTAGATACAACATTAAGGAAGCTGAAACAGTTCCAGAAAGGGATAGTAATTATTAGTGGTGATTTCAATAGGATAGCAAATCTAAAGTTTGATAAATGATGCTTTCAGAACAAAGTCACTAAAAGAGCATCACAAACTTCTTACAAAATACAAATTGGTGGACTCCTGGAGGCTCACCAACCTGGGGATGTAAGACTATACCTATTATTCGGCTAGACATCAAACATATACACAATTTGATTATTTCTTCATTTCATCAGTTTCCATTTCTATAGAAGAAGATGCCAATATATACCCACAAAGAATCTCAGATCACTCAGCAACTTTTCTTCAACTTAAATTGCAAGGTGAAAAACAAACTACCTATGTTTGGAAGTTAAATCTCTTCCTCCTACAAAACAGTCTTAGCATAGATAAAATCAAGAAAGAAATTACACAGTGGTTTCAGCTCAGTGAGACACCTGGTCTTTCAGCAGGATGCCGTAAATGTTGTAATAAGAGGAAGATGTATAAATAGACTTTCTATATTAACGAAGAGACAACAAAACTGAAAAAGAAACCCTATTGTTGGAAATTGCTCACTTACAAAGAGTGCATGAAAATAGAAGTGAGACTAATGCATATCACAAGCTTTTACAGAAGAGAACAGAATTTCAAACTTTGGAGGTAAATAAAATCTTAAACACTTTAATGTACCTCAGACAAAAATATTATGAATTTGGAAATAAAAATTCAAAGAGGCTTGCTCTGGAAATCCAATATGGACTACAAAGAAAATATTGGAAATATTTAATGACTGTTATGCCAATTTGTATCCTAGTACCTTAGCACCTGTAGAATGAATAGATAAATATATGAATGAAATACAATTAAAACAGATAACTGAAACTCATACAGTAACACACAAATTACTAATGAAGAAGTACTAGCTGCTATTAATAAAAAGAGTAAGACTCCTGGAGCTGATGACACAGGGAAATTTTATAAGAAATTTCAAGATCTTTTGATTCCAAATCTGACAAAATTATTTAATGATATTCTTAAAGGGGACCTATTCCACAGTCCCGGAAATTATCTCACATAATTGTGATACTTAAACCAGATAAAGACCCACATCATTTAGATTGGTGTCAACCTATATCTTTGAGAAACCAGGATGCCAAATTGATGACCTCAATTATGGCTAGCAGATTAAATAAGTTCTTAATGAAATATATCAACATAGACCATTCTGGATTTATACCAAACTGTCAAATTTCAAATGCTATAAGAAGAATACTGTATGTCATCCTTGACAGTAAGAGAAATAAAAAATCAGTACCAATTCTCTCCTTAGAAGCTCATAAGGCCGTTGATAGACTGGAGTGGGCTTTTTTTTTTTTTTTTTGTATAGAACCCTTAAAAAAATGAAAATGGGCACTGATTTTATTTTGTTTGTTCAAAGACAATGAACAATCCAATACTTCCTTGAGTTTTAATGGTTGTGATTCTATTAAATTCACAATCAATAGAGGAAGAAAAGAGGGATGTACCTTATCACTTTTATTTACTATTGAATTGGAACCACTGGCAGAAAAAACAAGGAAGAACTCTAACATACAAAGTTTTAATTGGGAAAAACAGAGATAATCTTAACCTATTTGTAGATGATACAGCTTTATTTGTACCATCACTGCAAAAAGAGACCTCTGAGATTATGAAACAGTTAAATTTGTATGGCTTTCTGGCTGGTTTACAAATAAAATTTCACAAATTGGAAGCACTATGTATGAGTCTTTCAAAACAGGTCTTTCAATATCACTGATCTGAAAACGATGTTAAGTCTAGGAAATATTTAGGTATACGCACCCCAAAATCCCTTGTTAAGTCTCAAAAACTTAACTATAATGCTAAAATAGAACAAGTAAAAAAAAGATATGAATAAATGGAAAAGACTTAATCTATCATAGTTAGGATGAACGGCTGCAGTTAAGTTGTCAGCATTTCCTAAATTATTTGTTTCAAACACTTTTGATAACACTCCCTACTAAATGTTTTAAAAGATGCCCCCTCTCCAAAATTAACATTTTTAGATTCAGTAATAAAAGGCCAAAGATAACAAAAAGTTCAAATTTATAGAAGATCATGTGAAGGAGGTATACCAGTTATATATAAATATTATGATGTATTTCATAAATATTTTTATTGAAACAGTTTTCAGATACAATACAAACTACCACTTAGGTAGTACAAGCTAACAAGACATAACAAGAAATAAGAAAACACATCTAACTATCTACTGGCTAATTAAATACATAATCTAACTGTGAACAGATAGCTAATTATAAAAGAAATGACACCCACAGGAAAAAACGAATTTTTTCCACTTAGTTCTCTGCCTCTCAGAAGACAGACATAATTGTGGAATATTAACCTACTGTCAAATTTTAAAACATTATTTAATACTAATATTATTATTATACTTTAATTTATATAAAAAACGATTTCTACTTAAGTTATACTATTATAAAAAAAAACCCCAATTGAATAGGACTCAACTAAATGAACAAAAATAAGTGATATAACATTTAGTAATATTTGGTAAACATCTAGTAGTAGAAAAATATGTTATATTTAAAGATATAAGTTATCATATAAAATGCTGAGATAAAACAATTATTCTTCTGTAACTAAACTTGTTATTCTTATTATTCAAAAACCCCATGTTGTATATCTTCCCTCAGTGCCTCTTAAATAGATTATAACGTTACAAATATGATGCATTTCAGTTATGTCAGATATTTCTTCTTTTAACTATGGAATTTGAAGAGACGTGGGTCGAGACTGAATTATGGGACAGTTCTGTTCTGAGTTACGTATTTTCTCATAAAACAAAGAAGCTAATTTCAATGACTGAAAATCCCTTCTCTAGAACTACAATTCCTGTCTGGCACTGATGGAATAAACATCTCCCCCCACCCATTTCATCCTTAATCCCCATTTTGATTAAGCCTTTGTTTTATCATCCAGAAAAATGTGCACAATTTGCTCACTGGAAGAACAGTGACCTATGTAAATTGTTTGAATTTTACCCAAATGGGATCCAAATTACAGGTCAACCAATTAAAGGAAAAAAAACAACAACTAAATGGTGGCAAATTTATCAAGGCTGAGCCCCAAAGAAGTATTAAAGCAAGCTACTGGGAAACTTAATTTCTTTCATAATTTAGTAGTGAAATTCAATACTGCTATGAAGGGTACAAAATCAACTTTATATCAACAACTTTTAAATAAATCCCTCAATAGTATAACTGGATTAAAAAAGTTATGGGAACAGGACCTAGGTTATATTTTAGAAGATAGAGAATGGCAGCAAATTTGGTCATCTTTTCCAGTGAAATCTGTATTGGCTCACAATAAAGTACAGTATGCTTAAAATGATGTATCAGTGGCATAGTACTCAAGTAAATCTGGCATGTGCAATTAATAATAATAATTCTTCATTATGCTGGAAGAACTGTGGTTTCGTAGGGTCTTATCTTCATACGTGGTGGGATTGTCCAGTGGTACAAGGATTTTGGCAGGATGTACAATCAGAAATTTGCCAGATGACGGAACACTGTATCACCCTTGATCCAGGATTAGCACTACTAAATTTATTTCAGGGTAATACTACATAAGGATTTGCTTTCTTTTCTATTATTAGCAGTCCAGTAGTTTATTGCCAGCAGTTGGAAGATTCCTATGGCACCTAGTTTATGGTGTAAAAAGGTTTGTAATCTGGCACTGTTAGAAAGATTAACAGTGAGCAAAAGAACAGAAAGATAATAGTATCTTTGAGGTAACATGGTCCCCATTTATTTCTTATGTAAATCAGACTAATGAGGCAAGAAGTCATATTCCACTGAGCCAATAGAAAAATTAATCCAATAGAATAATTAATTACAATACGATACAGTTAATTACAATAGAAGAATTAATTACAGAAGGATTTATCTGCATTTCAGGACCTTGAAAGTATGACTCGTGTTCTGTGTGATTATTATAAATGTATTTGCTTTGTTGTTCTTTTTTTCATGTCAATCTTCGGGGCTTTTTTAAAATGAATAATTGGAAAAAAAAACAAGATAGGCAGATAGCCTCATATTACTAGCAAAAAATAGCAAAGACTTGGAACAATTACAGAAGAAAGTGCCAAGGCAGTTGAATGTTAATAAAACAAAAATAATGACCACAGATGATTTATATAACTTTAAAGGAGATAATGAAGAGGTTGAAATAGTTCAAGATTTTCCATAACCAGTCATTACTCAAAATCGAAACTGTAGTCAAGAAATCAGAAGAAGACTAGGCCTTAGAAGGGCGGCTATGAATGAGCTGGACAAGATCCTACAGTGTAAAGATATATTACCAAATACTAAATTTAGGATTGTCCATGCCATCCTATTTCTGATTTCTGTGTATGGTTGTGAAAGCTGGACAGTGAAGAAAGCAGATAGGAAGAAAATCAACCCCTTGGAAATGTGGTGCAGGAGAAGAGTTCTACAAAAACCCAGACTGCCAAAAAGACCAATGAATGGGTCCTAGAGCAAATCAAGCTTGAGCTCCCCATAGAAGCCAAGATGTCTAAACTGAGGCTGTCTACTTTGGCTGTATCATGAGAAGACAGGACTCACTAGAAAAGACAATAGTGCTTGGGAAGGCAGAAGGCAGTAGGAAAAGACGATGGATACAGATAGACTCAACCAAGCAAGCCTGCAGTCTGAGTCTGCAAGACCTGAGCAGGGCTGTTGATGACAGGGTGACTTGTGGTCTCTCATTCATAGGAGCACCATAGCTCTAAGCCAACCTGAAGGTAGTTTAGAACAACAGCAAGCCTCACAGTTAATTCTGATACCTGCTTGCTGTTTGGATGTGGGTGGGGAGAGATTAATGATGTTTGAGAAATCCTATCTTTGCTGAGAGTTTCTGGAGAGCCCTTCCAGTCTCCAGCTTGCCAATAAAAGTAAGAATTGAAACATAATTGTTTGTCGATGCTGCATCCTAAAGTCACTTGCAATTTCTGGGTTCAAAGCATATATTGAAACGCACATATGGGGATATTCTGAGGTTACACACAGTCTGAAATCCACATATGAAGAGAAAAAGTGTTCCAGACTAAATATTTGAATACATATTTAATGTGGTTTTTAAGAAAAGTATTTGAATTTGAAGATCGGTGGGAAACAGAGCAAAAAGGCAAATGTGGATGAAAACACACAAAAGTGGCATAGATGTCAAAGAGACTAATCCACTCTTTTTTTCCACTACATTTAGATAACTAACAAGAGGAGGACAAAGGAATACTAGTGTTGGTTACCACTCGTTTGAAAAATAACTTTCAGCACTCTGCCGAATTGGGAGCACAAGATGATGGGGTCATAACCAAACTGATTCACAGACTTAGGTAAGTGAGACCTGTACTCCCTGGATGTTGCTGGACTACAACCCCCATCATCCCCAATGGCCAGCTGATAGATGGTGGTTGATGGAAGCTACCATCTGTCAACACTTGGAAGACGTCAAGTTCCCTGCCTTGGACGAAGGAGGAAGCATTAAAAGGAAGGGTTTTAGATTGTATTATTTTAATAAGCAAGCTTCTTTGGCAAAAACCAGGATATAAATGATGATGAGGATGATGATACAAGATGGGTTTTTGAAAGAATTACCCTCTCCCCCCACAGCTTCCTCAGATCTCCCCATTTTAGATTCCAAGCCTTCCCTTCTGCCCTGCATAGTGTCCATATCCATCTGGAAGCATTATTCGCCTCTGGGACTGACCCAAGGAATTTTACTGCCTGAGGACAAGTTGGTTTTCCCTTCCTCATTCCACAAACTGAAGCTGCTGGTAGCAATCCTGGCAACCCCAAACTGTTTCCCAGTGCCCCAGAAGGCAGCAGGTCTGCTTAGGGATTGCAAGCCAGACTGTGTGGCACCACACAGCTCTGTCTCCCAACAGAAAAAAGATAATTGGGGCGCTTAGAAAGACATAACCAAAGAATAGGCTGTTCCTGCCACCCAGCATCTGCCACCGGAGGCTCTCATGGTAGAGCCAGTCCTGTGGACCTCCGTAGTTGAGGGAATCTCACTCCATGCAACTTCTCCAATAAAAGAGAAAAAAGGAAGAAAGAGGAAATCTGCTACCCATTGCTTGGCACAGCTGTTACCCCAAAATGTAGGTGCCACTAGGGCCCCCCTGCAGTGCCAAATACCTCCTTGAAAAAGTGGGAAATTAATTAGCTCAAAATCAGGAGGCTGCGAGAGGGGGGCAACTTAGCGAGATCCTTCCTACCAGTGTTTATGGGCACATGCAGGAAAAGAACCAGCCAGAGATTCAGAAGTAAGCTAAAAATGTGTTTTATTGAGGGGAATTCACTCATGCACGCACACAAGATACACACAATCACACGTTCACACAAGAGCTAACTAAAAGACAAAGAGAGCAAAAATTATAGAGAGGCTGAGGGGTTTGGGCGATTTAAAATTACCAGTCTAGAAGAGTAGTGAAGAGCAGAAATGTATTTTGGCTTAGGTAGGATCTAAGGACAGTTCTCAGTTCAGGAGCCAGACGGACAGAGTGACGGGTAGACCTTCAAGAGACTGCACCGGGCATCCTGGAATCAGGGGTATTTGTACCCTGAAAATGGCTTGTGGCTGTGAAGGTTCCAGATGCAAGACAAAGGGAACCTGTTGTGGACAATGGGTCTTTCGCCTGTTGATGGGCTTAGTGCTTTGATTGACAAAGATGTGATGGGTGTTGCAATAGCTGTCTGTCGTGGGTGCCGTGAGGACAGAGGAAAGAATCCAGGCGTACAAGGGATGGATATCTGTCAATCGGTGTCCTGGTGGGCTCCTCACAGTTGGATTCCCTGGAAAAGTCCAGCTTCTATTTAAGCCTATTATCCACAGGAATGGTGTGTATTTGCCTGACAAATGACTCAGTCTTGCCTCGAGAAATTTTGGAGTTGAGCGATCCTTCTCACATTTACAGTCAAATTCTTTCCCTCGCTCGGTTTGACCTCTCTATTGCCTCTCAGGCTTGAATTTGATATCAGAGCCAATAAAATGTGTTGCCAATTACACATGATGCCAATTAGGTATGGTGCTCATCCAAACCGTACTGACATTGGGGACCCCCAAAGCAGGGCCTCACACAGCCATCAAGACCCTTGGGGAATTCATTGGGTCAGGTTGCACTACAACCTTCTGAAAAACTGAGAAAGGTTGCCTCCCGCCTCCAGTTTGCCTCTTCCCCCACTGCACTGGTTTCAAGAAGGCTCCGGAGCCCCCCACTGCACCCCACCTTTGAGCACTCCCCCCGCACCTTGCCAACTCCTCACCTGTGACCGAGGCCAGCAGGATCAGCGCCACGGCGGTGATCAGGTGGACCTTGTGTTCCATGGCCGGAATCCAAGGGAGGCAAATGGCCCCGATTGCCTTTTTTCCCTCAGACTTTGTAATCTCCCTGGACACAGGTACACCGAGCTCCACAGCTCAAGGACTGGCAGCTGGCCCAGAGAGGTAAAGATTTATAACTGAAACACCTGAGCACAGGTGGGGGGGAGGGAGAGAGGGAGAGAGGGAAGGGGAAAGCTCAAGCCAGCCCAGCCCAGCCTAGGAGGCTGGTCCAGCAGCAGCAAATGCACACCCGGGAGAGCTGTCTGCTTTTGAAAAAAGGGCTTTCCTCCCATTTCTGTCCTACTCCCTTCGCCCATTGAGGATAAAACCTTTTTGCTTTCAGTTTTGGATTAAACTGTGGTGGAACTACAGAGATTGGGGGAAGAACCGAAGGGCTGTGTTTTGGGGTGTTCCTGAGGGGATTAGCCTAGGGATGATCTAAAATTTGGTTTTGGTTTATGACAGAAGCCACTGAGGAGACCTGCAGACAAGCCCCACGCTATGGAAGAAATAAATGTGTGCTGTGTCCCAAAGACTTGTTGTCAGATATTTTAGACATCCATTGTGTACCTTTGTGTCATTTCTGACTCGCAGCAACCCTAAGGCGAACCTATCGTGGGGTTTACTGAGGCTAAGAGTGTGTGACGTGCCCAAGGTTACCCGGTGGGTTTCTGTGGCCGAGCGGGGAATTGAACCCGGGTTTCCAGGATCATACTCCAAAAGGCTCAAACCATTATACCACACTGGCTCTCAAAAGAGGAAAACTGCATTACGGATGGGTAGTCTCAGATCTTCTTGGCAAGATTTGTTCAGATAGGGCTTGCCTTTGCCTTCCTCTGAGGCTGAGAGACTGTGGCTTGCCCAAGATCATCCAGTGGGTTCCCATAGCTGAGTGGGGATTTGAACCCTGGTCTCTGGTGTTCTAGTCCAACACTCAAAGTACTACACCATGCTGGCTTTCTGTGTTTGGGATTTTCTGTAAATATCTGGATTTATACATAAGTTCTTTTCAGCTGTCAAGTACAGCGTTGTGGCTGCTGAAGATACAATATTTTTATTTAATGCCGTTTCAATGAGACATAAATATAAACACAGACACACACACCCTTGTTGTTGTGTGCCTTCAAGTAATTTCGAACTTATGGAGAACCTAAGGCCAACCTATCACGGGGTTTTCTCAGGCTGAGGGTGTGCAAGGCACCCAAGGTTGTATACACACATATAAAGGAAATAATTAATTGTTAGGAATTAGGGTTTTTTTAAAAGTGGATTTGCTAACAGACCCATAAGTGGAGGTCTGTCCACTGTCCCGCAGACTGAACCTGCCCATCTGTTGGTGAACAGTGGTGTGTGTGTGTGCGTGCGTGTGCGTGTACTTGGGTGTGTATATGTCTCAGATTTTTGGGAGTTCAGATAAAGGCCCTGGCAAGTGCCAAATTTACACTCAAGCTAAGCAAATTGCAAGGTAAGACCTCAGACTTTAATAGCATCTTTAAAAATCATAAATGAGAAAGGGAGCAGAACAGCAGGAATATTTTTGGAAAAGTTATGTGGGGTCTGTTAAATTTTGACACAAAGCAGAGTCTCATCATGTCTGAGAGAAAGAAGGATAAATTTGGAATGGGTGAGAAAGTGAGTTGGTTCACTTTTTGAGGGAGAATTTCCTCAGATTTACAAAATTCCCCTAACATTGATGGAAAGACCTTAATATGAAAATAAAACTGAACAAAAATCCAAACCAGGATAAAGCAAGATTGTCAAATTTTGCCCATCTAAGCTGCAAGTGCTCAGTTTTTTAAAGTCTGGTTTTGAATCCCTGAGGGTTTCTCCTAGAGATGAAAAAAAAAATTGTGTTAATTTGCTTTTTTTCCCTTTTACACATGCATCATGGCCTAGAAGACTATTCATGAAAATGTGCATGTGTCTTTCGTTTTTCCACAATTGAGAAAAAAAAATCAGGCAGCAACTCTTTTAAAATTTTCCTTCCTTCCTTCCTTCCTTCCTTCCTTCCTTCCTTCCTTCCTTCCTTCCTTCTTTCTTTCTTTCTCTCTCTCTCTCTCTCTCTCTCTTTTTTGACATTTCCACACTACACTATTATTCCACTTTCAACCTCATGTGGAATTCTGGGGTTGTCTCTGGCTGAGAATTCTAAATGCCCCTCCCTAAACTGCAAGCTGCAGGATTCCATAGGATGTGGAATGTGGAATAATTCAATTTTTTTCAAAAAAAATGTATGTATTTGTTCCCGTCTGGCTTCTCACATTGAACCCAAGGTGGCAGATAAAACAAAATGTGGTCCAAAATATATTATGATAGTATAAAAACAGTTTTAAAAACAAGTAACTTACTAGCTTATTAACACATCTCTAATATAAAACAGTTCAAAAGAACTTAAAACGGTAGGGTGGGACCCTAAATGGGAGGGGGGGGGATTCAACCTGCAAGGACAGCAGATGTGGAAACGAGGGACAAGCCTATGTTTGCATGTTTGTGTGTGTACACTTTTGAGGATTTACTGGTCTCTGTAAAAGAGTGACGCCAAGTGTCTTGCCCTGTTATGCTTTCCTCCAACCTCAGGTAGAGCAAAAATCAGCTTCCCTTTTTTTAAAAAAGTGCTTTTCCCACTCAGCTTCTCCAAACGTCTCATCATTGTTGCAGCAGGCGCATGCCCCTGGTCGACCATGAAAACTCAGTGTTAAGAAGGAGGGCATGTATTGCACGAAGGGCCTGTGAAAAGGGGGGGGGGGTAGGCTGGACATGGGGAGGTGACGTCCTCATGTAGATATAAAGGGGGCCACAGAGTAAAAAGTCTGAGAATCACTGGCTAAAAAGATAGCAAAGAAAATCATAGTACAACACTCCCCACTATGGCCATTTCGGCATGAGCCTGTTATAGCGCGATGATTCCACTTTCAACCTCCTATGGAATCCTGGGGTTTGCAGTTTCGGGAGGGGCCAGCTGAAGCCCCAGGATTCCGTAGGAGGATGAAAGTGGAATCATCGCCCTATAACAGGCTCGTGCAGAAATGGCCCGTGAGACTCTTCTGCAACAGCCTGTTAATCTCACAAACCTGTCTAAATAAAGAGGATCTTTGCCTGGTGGTAGAAGGAGAGCAGAGCGGCCAGCCTAACTTCTCATTAAATATGGCCAAATAAATGCATATAACTAAAAAGGCATAGTGGTTAAAAATGGATAACAATGAGCTTTCCTCAATGGGTAAAACGCATGCAATGAAGTTTACATTAAAAACATTAAGAAGCTAAATATGTTAAATGGTACAGATGATAAAATGTGAAAAAGTATAGTAAAATATTATTGTATGTGGTAATACCTGCAAGAATCATCTATACACAGAAAATAAATGCACTACCATTTGGAGAAAAAATGGCTTTTAAAATCATATGATTTATTAGAAATGGACAGGGTGACTGTATTGTTAAGTGAAGGAAAAGATAAAATAGTTTTAGTGAAGATTGGGGATGTTTCACAAATCATTTGAGAAAAAGGTGGGGAGGTATTTCCATAGTAAGTGTAAGAAGGACAAATGTAAAGATGAGTAAGATGAGAATGTTTAAATCAACTTTAGGATGCCCATAGAAGAAACCTCTCTCTCTTTCTTTGTTTAAATTTGGCTTCTGCTGCTTCTGAAGAAGGAAAACTGGTTGTGACTGTATGACAGTGTTTGTGTTTCCCTCTTTCTTTCCTTCCCAAGTTAAAAAAATATCTGTATTATGACTAATAATATTCAGTCCTGTAATATAAATAAAATAAATAATAAAAATTAAAAAAGCTAAAAAGAATATATGTTAAAAATTTGTTCCAAAATACAATTACCTTTCCATGCAAAAGAAAAGCATGAAGTCTCATAGTTGAATTCAGTAGGATGGAATAGCACAGGCTAGATTAGAGAAATACGGTGAAATAGAGAGAGATTTTACCTATATAGTTCAACCATATTTGTGATGCTGAAGTAGGGTTGCCATCTTTTTTTTTCTGCCGGGCTCCTCTTCTCTAACAAGTACATGGTAAGTGTGGTTCTCTACATGGTGAAAACTAGCTGCAACTCTTGAATTTAGCCAGTACATATAGCTCAGATTTTCCCTCTGTTCATTTCCGATCAGAACTTTCTAAAATCCACAAATTTCTCAAATTCTAGAGAACAATCATAAGATTAAAAAGAAAAAAGAAAAAGAACTGTGGGAGAAAGCGATACTGACAGATCTTCTCCTAGGGTAAATATTAACACCATCCGAACACAAATGAAGTGGAATTGTTTGGGGTTAATGCCACAAATTCCAGTTTGTGGCAATGGACTGCCTAGTTTTAGAGTTATTTGGTTGCACTGACCTTATGGTGAAGGCAACTCTGAGGGAGCTGAGGATTCTGTGCAAGCAACATTAAAAGAATTAAAAATTAATTGAAATAAATTAAAAAGAAATAAGTTAAAATAAATTACAAGAAGAAAGTACATAGTCCTTGAGGTTATTTTGCTACTGCTTTCATGGTACCTAAGATTGTTTTCAGCTTTTACTGGGTGATAAAGATGATGATTGTTTTAATGTCTTAATTGTTTTAATATTGTGTTATTGATGCTGTGTAAAAACATATTTGCAAGTAGTCAAAATTAATAGCAACTTGTTGGCCAATGTTGAACACACGTGCATGCACGCACGCACGCACGCACACATGCGTGCATGCACCCGCGAAGAGTTTCTGGCTAATAAGTAACCAAAAAAGGGGATGTTGCAATTTGAAGAAAACAGCCTAGTGCAGAGCTTTCCAAACTGTGTGTTGCGCCACGTTAGTGTGTCGGCTGCAGTGTGTAGGTGCAGTGGCGGAACTTGGAGTGTGTGTGGGGGGGCGGGAGGGGGCGGGCTATGGCACAAGGGATGCAGTAACTGTGCTCGAGGGCGTGGCTGTGGGGGGTGTGGGTGTGGCCATGGCATGCGGGGGCGTGGCTACAGGCCGGGACGCCCCAAAAACATTGCCGCCTGGGGCCGGTCACCTCCTCTGCCGCCACATCCCTACGTGACTGTGTAGGTGTGTCGTCGACACCACCCTGGGCCAAGAAAGATCCTGGCGAGGGCAGCAATTAGTTAGTTTAACCTCCGGTTTGCTAGTAACTAACCTCGTATAAGAAATATAGGAGATACAGACACATACCTAAATTGTAATAATGAAATGTATGGGGACACAACCTATCTCATGAAAATCTTTAATTTATATTTGTAAAAATATATATGCTTTATGCTTTATTTATTTATAATGCATAAAACTGAATTACTGTGCTGTGAAACGATGCCTGTCTAAAAAGTGTGTCACCAACATGAAAAGTTTAGAAAGTTCTGGCCTAGCTGCAGTGAAGATGGCCAATTTCATCTTGGGCACTGTTAGAAAAGGAGTCTGCAATCAAACTGCCACACTCATAATGCCCTCATCTAAATCTGTGGTACATCCACACTTGGAAAAATGCCGTGTATACAGTCAGTCCCCCCACATTTGCAGGTTTCACTTTGGCAGATTTGATTATTCACAGGTTATTTGCTGTCGCCTCTGCTGACTCCCTGTGCCATTTTCAGTAGGGACTGCAAGCCTCGTGAGACTGAGCAACTGCAAACAAGGCTTGTAAGTCCCTGGCCATTTCTGCACTACACTGTTATAGTGCTACTATTCCACTTTCAATATCCAATGGAATCCTGGGGTTTGCAGTTTAGCGAGGGGCCTTCAAAATTCTCAGCCAGGGAGTTCTTGGGCCTCAGTAAACTACAAACCCCAGAATAATTCCCCAGGGGGTGGAAAGTGGAATTGTAGCACTATAACAGTGTAGTGCAGAAATGGCCCCTATTTAAAATAGTGTGGGGCAGCAGTGGAGGTGGCAGTAAGCCCCACCAGCCACCCAATTCTGCCTTGTGGAGGAACCCTGATGCCTCAACAGAATCCATGGTGAGTTGAATGTGGTGATCATACTTCATTGTGTCTTAAATATGGTTTGGGAGTACCTAGAGTTATTCACGTTTTTTCCACTTTCACGGGGATCCTGTGCCCCTAACCCTAGTAAATATGGAGGGATAACTGTACTTCTAAATGTGAGAGCCGGCATGGTGCAGTGGTTTGAGCATTGGACTATAGTCCTGGAGACCAGGGTTTGATTCTTCCACTCGGCCATGGAAACCCCTGGATGAGCTTGGGCACATCACACAGAAAACCTTGTGATAGGTTTGCCTTGAGGTCACCATAAGTCGGAAATGTCACACAGCAACAACATATATTTCTAATTTGAGGATTTAGTGTTGGGAAAGGGTGGTCAAAAGGATCATGGTGCTGAGATCTCCAGGATCAAAGGCAATCTACCTCTCAATACTAGTTGTGATGAACCCAAGAAGGAAGATGTGTGTTCTGCCTATGGACTTCTCAGAACCATCTGACCAGCTACTGTGGGAACAGAACACTGGACCAGAGAGAGGCCTTTGCTCCGATCCAGCATGGCTCTCCTTATGTTCCAATGAGGAAGGGAACCTCCTTTTCTGAGGCAGAGATCCTATATCTTTGGTATCTAAATACCCATGCTGGGGAACAGGAATGGATGGATGCTACAGCAGCCATGTTTTGTTGAGGGGCTTCCCTTTGAGGCATTAATTTGGAAACTACAGATCCCAGAATTCCACAGGATGCTGAAAGTGGAACAACAGCGCTATAACAGTGTAGTGTGGAAATGGCCAGAGAGGAGTGCTCACCACTGGTTGTTCTTCATCTGCGGGAGAAGTGACCAGTGAGAAGCTCAAGATTCTGTCCTGGGCCTGGCGATGTTTAATATTTTTGTAAATGTCTTAGATGATGGTATAGAAGGCATGCTTACCAAATTTGCAGATGACACCAAACAGGCAGGGAGGGGTAGCAAATAGCTCAGAGGACAAGGACAGAACTGGGGAGACTGACAGATTGGAGAGCTGGGCCAAAACCAACAAGGGATAAATATAAGGCATTTAGGCAACAAAAATGAAATGCACACATATATAAAGAGTGACAGCTGCCTTGAAAAGCAGTACATATGAAAAGGATCTAGGGGTCTTTGGAGACTTAGTAGAGTCAACAATGTGAGGCTATTGACTTAGTAGAGTCAATAGCGTGATGAAACAGCCGGAAAAACCAAAGCAGTTCTGGGCTGCATCAGTAGGAGTGTCGTGTCCAGAGTGAGGGAAATAGCAGGGCCACTCTCTCTATTCTATTTTCATCACACACACACCCCGGAATACTGTGTCCGGTTCTGGACACCACAGTTCAAGAAGGATATTGACAAGCTGGGGCATGTCCAGAGAAGAGCAACCAAGATGAACAAAGCTCTGGAAACCAAGTCTCATGAGGAACGATTCAGGGAGCTAGATATGTTTAGCTTGGGAAGCGATATGATAGCCATCTTTATATATCAGAAGGGATACCTTATAGAAGATGGAAGGAGATTGTTTTTCTGCTGCTTCAGAGACAAGCACAGGAACCAGTGTGTTCAAATTACAGGAAAAGAGATCCCGCCTAAACATTAAGAAGGACTTTTTTAAAAATTGTCATTGCTGTTTGACAGTGGAATAGTGTGTCTGAAAGGCAGTGGACTCTCCATCTTTAGAGATCTTTAAGCAGAGGTTGGATGAGCATTTTTCAGGGGTGCTTTAGTTGGTTGTTCCTGCATGGCAGGGGGTTGGACTAAATGACCTTTGTGGAACCTTTCAGCTCTAAGATTCTACGATTCTTACCCAGTGGGCCCTCCTGGCTCAGCAGGGGCCATTTCCGCATGAAATTGTTATAGCGCGATGATTCCACTTTCAACCTCCTATGGAATCCTGGGGTTTGCAGTTTCGGGGGGGGCTGCAAACCCCAGGATTCCATAGGAGGTTGAAAGTGGAATCATCGCGCTATAACAGTCTCGTGCGGAAATGGCCAGGCATTCAAACCAGAACCCAACAGTCAAACCACATCACACTTGCTTTGGTAGGCAGGCATGGGGAAAAATTTGGCTATCACCCTTGTCACAGTCCCTCGCCCCCAGTTTTACTTGAGACTTTTACACCTTAGGGGTTTTTTGGGGGGGGAGGACTTCAAAATAGCTCTCCATGGGGAAATTTATGAAGTTTTTTTTTTTTTAAAAGTCATTATCTTACTTTTTCCAACGGATTTTGTTTTGAGGAATTGGAAAACAATTTTTTAAGGAACTGGAAAACAAAACAAATAGTAATAGAATGAGTATCTCAGTAAGTTATTATCCCACCAACCCCACAACCCTGATGGTAGTGGGTTACTATTTGGGCTTGCTAGCAAGTTACACAATAAAGTCATTAACAACCACAACCAAAATATAACACAGACACAAGCCATTTCCGCACTAGCCTGTTATAGCGCTATGATTCCACTTTCAACATCTCATGGAATCCTGGGGTTTGCAGTTTAGGAGCAACAAGCATAGTAGTTGAAAATGTAAGCTTTTTTCGTACTGGAAAAAATCCATCAATGACCCCCATTCCTGCAACAATTCAGTAACCAGTTTGGCTGTGGATGTCTTATAGTGGCTTCTTCCGTAAATGATGGATCAGTAGTTGTGGTGTGGCTCTGACCAGGTTATTCCTACCTCGAGGATTCACAAGGAAATGTCTGGCAGAGAAACCCCAGAGCACGTCTGCTGCTTGGGCGAGGAAGATTACTTTTCTAGTAAGCCCTTCTTAATCTCCTCTTCTGCTTTTTATTTGCTGTTATAACTTCATAACATTATAGCATTATACTGTTACAACTGGTTCTATTGCAAAACGAGGGGATATTGCTGTAACGCCATAAAGCTATAAGGAAGGAGAAAGGATAAAAATTGTGAGGGATGGCACGACCACTTTCTTTTTCTGTGCCATTTTTCCAGTAAAAGATACAGGCAATTGTGGAGAGCTTTGTAATGACATTATACCCTTATGACACCATAACATTGTAGCACTATAATACTATTGTAGCTACAATTAAAAAAAAAAAAAGATGAACCAAGCATGAAGTGAGGGCCAAGGAAGAGGAGTTCATAACGATGCTATTAATGCAGATGAAAAAGCTGCAGAAATAATGCTATTAAAATGCAAATGTTGCAAGGGTGTAATAGAGAGTGTCAGCAATCAGCTACCCTCACTGAGAATGTCTGGAGTTTATTCTATTTTCAGCAGTTATGACAGTTTTCCTTTTGGGAGAAGACCGAAGCAAGGAAAATATTCAGTAATTCGGATTCTTCTCTGTGTCCACTGGCATTTCATTCTCTTCTCTGTGCAGCCGTACCATTTTCTTGTTCTTCCTTTAGCTCCAAATATAGCCCAGAACCCCTTTTTTAGTATTTGTAACCTTGCTAGTCAGCCTAATCTCACTCTGAACTTTAGCTTTTCTGACTTTCTCCCTTGAAGTATTGGCTATTTGTTTGTTAGATAGTTTCTCCCTTCTTCCATTTCTTGTATATGTCTCTTTTAAATCTCAGCTCCTCTGGAAGTTTTTTATACATCTACCCTGGTTTCTTTGGACACCTCCTACATTTCTTCTTCCTTGGAAGTGTTTGCAACTATGCTTTCATATCATCTTTAAGAAACTATCATGCCTCGAGAACTCAATTTCTGACGATTGGATTTTACCCAGTATCTTCTAAGCTTGCTAAAATCAGCTTTCCTGAAGCCCAGAGTGTGTGTCTGACAATGTTTGGCTTCCCCCTTCCTCTCTTTCTTCCACCTTTTCTACAATGAAATTGTCTGCAAGGTGAGTGAGGAATTTGTTGAAATATGACTTCCAACAAATATCAGGATGGTTGACATCTCTCATTACTAGTGTACCTCTCCTTTTTAATTTTTTTTGTTTTGTTTTGTTTTTGGAAGGCATCATCCAAACTTTCAGCCTGCCTGCTGGCCTGTAGTAGACATCCACAATGAATTCACTGTTGCTTCTCTCCCCTTTAAATTTTACCCAAAGGCTCTCAACCTGTTTTCCACGCTCTAAGTCATGGATCTCTTCACAGAGGTGAGCATCCTTGACATACAGTGCCACTTGTCCTGCTTTCTTGTTTGGTCTATTTCTTTGGAATAGATTATACCATTCCATTATGACATTCCTAAAATGAGTCTCATCCCATGGGGTTTCAATGATGCCTATTCAATCATATTTGTTATGGCTTCAATTTCATCTTATTTCCCATGCTCTGTACATTAGTGGATCTAAGACCATGGGTCACCTCCCCCCCCAGCTGATTCCTTTTTGGTCTTTTCTGCCCACTGTTGGACTCCTGTACTATTGGCCCAATTCCCCTTGCAGCATTAAGATCACTATCCCCAGTGCTTGGTGTCCCCTGCTTTCTAGAATGCTGTCTCTTTCTCCCATGTAACTCACTTTAAAGCCCTCTTGATCAGATTTGTGAGACTCCTAGCAAATAATTTTTTTGCAACTGCTATCAGCTGCAACATGTTCCTGCCAGAAGTCATGAAAGCATAGACCATGGTCCAAAAAGCCAAATCTTTCTTGATGGCACCGTCTGTGGAATCCGTTGTTCACTTCTTGTATGAGCAAGTGATGCTTTTTCAGGCACAGTAGCCTGGCTGGGTTTTGTTTTGTTAGGAGTAAACAGAAAATCGAGAGGAGCAACAGAGGAAAGATAGGCCAATGCAAACTTCTGACTCTCAACAGTTGCTGACTCCTGCTTAAGAATATGAACCAAGCCTCCTGTATTTCTATGTACTCTGCTTTCCAAAGGCTTTCCCTGCCTGCTCTCTTCTTCTTTTCCACCTCCCTGGCAGATAAACTGCTGTGTAGTGGTGTAGACTCAAGTCGACTGACTCGGACTCAAGTCGCTTCAGTGACTTGACTTGGACTCGACTCGGCAATTAATGATGCACTGATTTGACTTGACTCAAGACTTGTATATTTTTAGTGACTGACTTGCTGCCCTTGGTTCAGTAACATACACTCATCCAAAAACCTTATGATTTTGAACAGTGCTTCCATCTCTTTTTGCCTACTGGTCAGATGACAATTTGTCTCAAGCCCAAAGTGTGGGTGCATTTCTCAGAGGGGAACAGCAAATGTGTTAGGCAATGGGTTTGAGAGGAAGGACCCTTCCTTCTAAAGCTTTTGGAGCTTCAGTAATGGGGAGTAAGAAGGATCCTATTCCCCACTTCCAAAGCTGCAGATGGCAAAATTGCAAATGTGGAGGGCCGAGTCTGTTTAAATTGTTAAAACGAACTCTATTCCACTCTGTTCTGAAATTTTGGAATATAGGTTGGGGTATAAAGTTGGCTCCTAGACTTGAGACTTGACTTAAAAGTATCTTCAAGGACTTGAGACTTGAAGGTAGAGACTTGACACTTGGATTAAAAGACTTAAATACATCACTGCTGCTCTGTTTGAAGATTTCTGAGTGGAACGCATTCAGATGCCACCCCACAAAAAATATTATCTGGGTAGATCTGATCTGAGAGCCAGTCTGGTGTACTGGTTTGAGCATTGGACCATGACTCTGGAGACCAGGGTTCAGTTCCCCACTCAGCCCAAGGAAAGCCACTGGGTGACTTGGGTGTGTCGCATACTCTCAGCCCCAGAAAAAACCCTGTAATAGGTTCACCTTAGGGGTCCATAAGCCAGAAATGACTTGAAGGCCCACAGCAACAACAACAAGTGACAGAATGGAGTAGCTTGGATGAGGCATGGCCAGCTGGCTGACTGGCCGGCCAGCATCCTGAAAAAGAGCATTCTACACTGCAGGATTTTGTTGCAAGTCTCACTCGTAAGAGTGTTGTTGTTGTTGTTGTTTTCAAGTCCTTTCCAACTTGCGGGGTTTTCTGAGCAAGAATTTTTTCTGAGGTTTGCCATTTCCTTCCTCTGAGGCAGACAGAGTGTGACTTACCGAATATCACCCTCTTTGTTTCCATGGTTGATCAAGAATTTGAACCCTGGTCTCTCAGAGTGCTAGTCAAACACTCAAACCACTACGCCACACTGGGTATCAAGAACAGTGTTATGTTGGCAAGAGTTATTTAGAGCTGGTTTGCCATTGCCTCCCTCGGAGGCTGAGAGAGTGGGACTTGACCAAGGTCATCCAGTGTGTTTCTGTGGCCAGGTGAGGATTCAAACCCTGACCTCTTGGAGTCCTAGTCCAGCACTTCAAACCACTACACCACACTGGGTCTTTTGTAATAGTATGTTTCACACCAATAGCCCCATCCTCAAATGCAAAGTACTTTTCACACTTGAATTTTTGGGTCACCGCCTTTCTGTAATTCAACCTGGCAGTTGAATTACAGTCCCAGAGGTTGAAATTCGCTCCACAGAAACTGGCCCGCAGCCGACCGACAGACTGTGACCAGTCATCCATACTCCACCAATATTTTTAGACCTGACATAGCCAGGGGGGAATGTCTTTCCCATCAGTTCATCTCCTTTGTTTGCTGAGAGGGAGGGAAGAAAGTGTAAATGTCAACGGTTGTGATTTTATTGATTCATTACCTGTGATGCAGTTGATGGCAGGAACACTCACGAGGATAAACGTACAGAGGTGCCCTGGGTTTCAGTTTCTGTTTTCCTACCTCACACTGAAGAACAGGAAAGAACGATTTTCCTTCTTTTTTCCCCCCACCCTTTTCAAGATGACTAAGTTTCGTGATGCTGTATTGAAGAATGCGATAGGTTAGTGGCTTGCTGGTTTGTTTGGTAGCTGTGAATCATGGCTGTTAAGAAAGAAACCATGCTTGTTAAGAAGGAAATCTCCTTTTCAGAGGCAGTCTGTATGTGAAGATCCAGCATGATGTAGTGGTTTGAGTGTTGGACTAGAACGCTTAAGAGTTGTTGTTGTGTGCCTTCAAGTCATTTCAGACTTATGGCAGCCCTGAGACAAACCTATCATGGGGTTCTCTGGGCTGAGAGTGTGTGATGTGCCCAGGGTCACACAGACTCTTTGAACACCTCCAAATTAAGGACAAGTTCCATTAATTTGATGGTGGTTCTGCTCTCCCATCAGTTCTTCATGCCTCTAGAGGCTCTGTTACCCCAAAAGCATGGTACCCCATGAGGTCCTATATCAGAATCCACAATAAAAATGTAAAAATGGGGGATTAACTCAAAATATTGCAAGAGGAGGGGTAACTTTGGGACCTTTCCACTTTTTTTTACTAGGTTACTGCAAAAAAAGACCAGTCAGAAAACCTATAGTGCAATTTAAATGTGTTTTATTGGGGAAAAATATATATGTGCACACCCACACAAAATAATCACACACACAAACAATCACACAAGGCTAATGGAAAAGGAAGAGAGAAAAATGGATAGAGGAACAGAAGGAGACTTAGGTTATATTTACTATCCAGAGAGAAGTGAAGATGTGGCTTGGACCTGCTTCCAAAGCAAAAGGCAGAGTGACAAGGGGGACCCCTGAACTTGAACTACTGTCTGTGGGACCCAAAACCAAGGGCTCTTTATTACCCAAAAATCTGCCCTGGAGGTGTGAGCTGTTAATGACTCTCTACCTGCGTTTTGTAGAGTGGACAAAGGGGACAGGATGGGTCAATATTTGTTCAGCAACTGGTAGAGTGTTGGGGGTTTCATGCCATGTATTGTTGTGGTTGTCTGTTTTTGATGTCTTTGTCCCTAATTGTATATGTCATTGTTCTGCCCTTTTGTGTAAAGGGTGTTATAAATAAACATCATCATCATCATCATCATCATCGTTATTATTATTATTGTTATTATTGTCTGAAGGAAACAGTTGATGATTTTTAACATGTGAGTTGCAAAAGATTTTGATATCCACCTGATAGAAGATCAGGAAAAAGGTCACAGGTGTGAGGATGAGGCAATTACGGATTTGTTGGAAATCTTCCTGTTTTCCTGAACCAGCACTGTCAAACAAGCAAGGCTCTTTGTTTTGAAGTTTGCAACAAATAGGTGCCAGATTGAGTTGATAGCCAGTTTTATGTCTTTGCCTTCTGTAGGAAATGCAAACCACAGGGGGTACTTGCTCTTCTTGGAGCTGGATTGAAAGAGCCATTAAATCTGGTTTTCCCTCTGTGAACCTACAGCTTGGGTCATGTTGGGGTCATCTCTGCCTTTTCCAGCCAGAATCCCTTCCAGGTGGCCCTTTCCAGCCATCGTATATGATTTATATTTTATGCCAATTAGACATATCTGCCAATTAATATGTTTTTGCCAATTAAACCAGAGCCCTCATGTATTCGCTTGCTTGGGACTGCTTGTATGCACATGCTGCTTGCAAAGTGAGCTGAGAGGGGGAAAAGGTGCCAAGCCAATTGAGAGACTTTGCAAGCAACACACATGCAGTCGGTCCCAAGTGAGCCTCCGTAAGTCCTTCACGTTCTCTACGGTACAGTATGTGGGTACTGCTTTTCAGCCAATTCCAGTTTCTGATAGTGCTCCAGTCCCTAACCTGTCAGATAACTGGGAGAAGCCTGTATCTTTAATTAATTCACCAGGGGAGTAATGAGAAGTGGGGAGGGGATGTTGCCCTTCACTGTAGACTCAGGCAAAAGGAAATTGCTGCAGTCTCTCCTGGGTTGTGTGTTCTTCTTCATTCATACCTTTTGCACTCAGAGTGCCTACACTCTCTGATGTTTTCATCTGTGGAATGCTGGAAGGCATATTATTATTATTTTCTTCTTCATCATCATCATCCATTAATCAGTAATTAATTAATTAATTAATTAATCCTCACCCTCCTCTTTATTTATGCCCCGCTTTTTTCCCAGGCAGTGGTGGAGCTTGGAGTGTTGGAAGGGGGCGGGGCTACAGCACGAGGGGCGTGGCCACTGTGAGGGGGGCCCGTGCGTGCGCGGGTGTGGCTATGGGCCGGGATGCCCCAAAAACATTGCCACCAGGGCGAATTGCCACCCCCGCCCCTATGTCCCTATGCAACTGTTCCCAGGTTGGAACTCAAAGTGGCTTACAACAATTAAAAAGACGTAGTTAAAATCCATAGAATATAACAGTTAAAGCATACTTAAACAGTAGGAAAAAATTAAAACAATATTAAAATACATAATTAAGAACTCAAATGTTCATCAACAACACAATATCCCATACATTCGGTTAGACAGGCCACATGTAATCACACACTGAATGCCTGTCTGAATAAAAATGTCTTTACTTGATTGCGGAAAGAAGGTAGGGAGGGTGCCAGTCTGCCTTCTTTGGGAAGGGAGTTCCAGAGCCTGGGAATGGCCACTGAGAAGGCCCGTCCCTCCCTTGTTCCCACCAGATGCCCCTGTGAAGATGGTGGACCAGAGAGAAGGGCCGCTCCAGCCGATCTCAAAGCCCGGGCTGGTTCGTAGGGGAGTATACAGTCCTTCAAATAACCTGGATATGAGCCATGTGGGCTTTAAAGGTCATCACCAATACTTTGAATTGTGCCTGGAAATGGACCGGCAGTCAGTGTTGCAACAGGGGAGTTGTGTGATGCCTGTAGCCAGCTCCAGTTAACAATCTGCAGAGGCTCTTTGGACCAATTGAAGTTTCCAAACACTCTTCAAAGGCAACCCCATGTAGAGTGGGTTACAGTAATCCAACTGGGATGTAACCAAGGCGTGTGTCACCGTGGCCAGATCTAAGCTAAGCTCCACCACAAGTTCCCGGTCTCCTCCCCTTCACAACTTAAGATCTTTGTCTCTACAGAACTTTATTTCTCTCTTTCTTTTTGGTTTCCTGACTTGTCTAAGGCTCCATGCTGCAAGTGGTCACGCTTTGCATGCCATGCAAAATCTAAGCAAATAGTGACATACAATCCATGGGGACACTTTACATGGGAGAAAATAAATTTGTAATATGAAAGCGAAGGGGAGATAAGGAGGAAGTCACCATGGTTATAATGCTCTGGAACAGAGGCTGGAAACATATCCAGCCCAGCTGCAGTGAAAATGGCATTGTGTCCCTGTTTTGCTTTTTTACATTGGATGCATTTGCTCATAAAAGATGTATTTTCCATGAAACACACCATTTTATGCTGTTTCCCCTTACACATGCATTTTTGTATGGATTACTACATAAAATATGCCTTTGTGCCCATCTCCATAAAAGGCACAATTTTCTATGCATTTTCCTGACCCTGTTGCCTTTTTGTGTGCGTTTTTTCCTTTAAATTCACTTTTTTTCTGTATTAATTTTTTCAGAAAAGAATTGCACTGTAAAAACTGCAGAGATCTGGAATGGGGAGGGGGGGAATAGTTCAGACCCACTTAATAGCCCAGGAAGTGTAAATTAGGTGGGTTTGCTCAAAAATAAGGACCAAAGAAATTCTCCAGCATCCGGACTAGTGTCTCTACTTTTGACCACTCTGCCCTTTATTGGGGTTCCTTCTGAAGCAAAGCTTAGAAAAATTCCTTTCCAGCCCTATGGCACCCAGATTGCAGTGGTCATGCTGACCAGGGAATTCATTGTTGTTATTGGTGACTGCTGTCAAGTTGACTTCAACTTAGGGAGACCCTATGGATGAGAGACCTCCGAGTCACCCTGTCCTCGGCCTCCCTGCTCAAGTCTTGCAGATTCAGAGATGTGTCTTCCTTGACTGAATCTATCCATCTGTAATGCAGTTTTCCTCTTTTCCTACTACCATCTACCTTAATAAGAGACCTCCAGGTCACCTTATCATCAACAGCCCTGCTCAGGTCTTGCAGACTCAGGCCCTTTCTGCACCACCCTCCCAACTTCCCATGGGGACAGGAGAAGGATAGGACTGCGATGATGCTTCTGTATGATGCCATCACAGTCCTGTCCTTCCCCCATCCCCAAGCAGCACAATCACGGATTAAATTGTTGATGGGTTTCCCCCACCTGTCCTGTGGAAGCCCAGGAAGTGCAGTGGCTGCGCTGTGGAAGGAATAGGTGTGGCCATGATGCTGTGTGTGTGTGTGTGTGTGTATACATATATCTTTTTTTTCTTGTTTGTGCAAGCTGTGATACCTATTTTTATTTATATGTATGATATGCAAAATTCCAAAAGGTTAATAGTACAATACGATAAAGTTACAATGTTCAATGTTCAAACTTTAAATGAGTAATACTGGGGGATGTGAGATTACAGATATATTAGGCTGTTAAGTCTGATGATTCATTCCCATGTAACGTTTCTTATTTTTATCTGTATATGCATACTGTCCCTATGTGAGTATTCAATAAAAACTATACATACATACATACATACATACATACATATATATATAAATGACTGCCTTGCCAATTCTTTCTCTTCCTCACCATGAAATCCAGATACATTCCTGTAGTACAATTAGCTCCTTTTTTTTCTTATACCTTCACAAACACAGAGCCAGCCAGGTAGATCAGGATGCCCAGAGGCTGCGTCCCCAGGGCAATAGACCAGGATCTTCTAAATTCTGGCTCCTGGATGGAAAAGACTCCATTGGGAGTGACACCATAAATTAACATACTGGGTGATACCAACCCTGGTGATACCACTGCCTTCAGCATAACCTCTTGCTTCACAGGAACACACAATCCTACCACCGTGGAAAGTTGACTTTAGCAGTTGACTCTGTGCAAATTCTTTGAGTTCACTTAAAGAGCAGAAATTTTTCAGTGGGCTGATCCTACCCATGATGTTCCATTTTGTGTTTTTTTTCCCTTATGGAAATTAGGCTGGGGATTTTTGATGTTGTTCCTTGAACACAAATCAGTTCCCTGTAATCAGTTTTTTTCTTTTGTTTTCATACCCCCATCATGGGCCCTTTTCACATGTCAAGGGGGAAACGGGCGAAAACGCCCAAAAACGGAGCTTACCTCCAGCTGGGTAAGTCCGTCGCTGCGTGGAGCAGCGTGAGCTCGCTGCTCCACACTCCTCCGGCATTGCAGATGGCAGCTTCCGGTTGGTGGAGGCTCTCCACCAACCGGAGAAGCTCGCCAGCCGGAAGCCCGCCCCCGGCAGATCTGCAGGCACGCACTTGCGCACGCCTGCAGATCCACTTTAGAGCCGGGCGACGGAGCGGTGCGGGGCTGCGCGCTCTGTGCTTTTAAAAAACCTCTAAAAAGAGGTTTTTAAAAAACACGCAGCGCGGCTAGTTCCAGCCGCTCCTGAGTGGATTCTGGTGTGAAACTACGAAAAGTAGTCCACGCCAGTCCACTCTACGGTGTAGACAACCTCCGTGAGAGGTCGCTCTACACCGTTTCCCCCCCACATGTGAAAAGTGCCATAGAGTTTTCAAGGTAAAAGACTTAATGGATGGTTTACTATTGCCTTCTCCTTCTGTGCAATGATAGCTCCTTACCTGTGGAATTCTGTGCAGTGATAGTTCCTTACCTGAGGGAACAGATGTGAAAACTGGGGGAAGGAACATCAAAAATACAATATGTTGATACCACTATTTTACTTGCAGAAAAAAAACTTGGAACAACTACTGATGAAAGTTAAAGAAGAAAGTAGAAATGCAGAGTCACAGGTGACTATTCAGAAGACAAAAATACAGACTATGGATTCTTTACGACTTTAAAGTGTGTAACAAACTCATTGAAATTATTTTTTTAAAAAATTCTTCACCTTGGTTCAGTCATTAGTCACAATGGAGACTGTGATCAAGAAGTCTGAAGAAGAACTTGGAAGGGCAGCTATGAAGGAACTATGCGAGATTCTTAAGGGTCAAGCTGTAACCACTATTAAGGTCAGAATCACTTAAGTTATAGCATTTATGATTTCTATATGGATAGTAGGCATGGTATTTCTGATGCTATTCTTTGATAATACTGAACACAAATCAGTTCCTCATAATCAGGGTTTTTTTCCTTTTATTTTCATACTTGCATAAACTTATTTGAAATGCAATGGTGGAGAAGATTCTACAGATTTTAAAAAGTCAAAAAAGGGAACATAGGCGAGGGCGATCTCAGTGGCTGCCCCCAGACTTCCTTTCCAAGAGAGGTTAGATTGGTGCTCTCTCCTTGCTGTCTTTCCGCATTCTGTTACTTCTTTGTCTTGGCAGGCCTTGGGAAACTGATTGTTTAAAAGGAAAGGGCCTTGCATGGTGTGCTGGATTTTCTATTTGCTGTTCCCCTCCCCATGGCTTATATAAATCAAATAAAAATATATGAGATGTTCAGAGATGTCTGGAGCACGCATGGGTTTCCCCTCCTGTTACAGTTGATGATGACAGCAATGTCGGAAGGATGGGGAAAGAAGCTTCCAAAACTGGGAATAACATCACTAAAAGGCACAGCCACTGAACAAACTGTATGTTGACTCTTGCTTATCAGTACACAGAGAGCTGGCTGTTTTCTGCCCTGGCTCTGAGAGGTTATAATCCCTCAGCTATCAGGGTCAAAACCCACAGGTCACTGTTTGTGCCCGTAGACACATATAAATCTGTTTATCAATGCATCTTAACTAAACTCAGATGTCCCAGGGCCTTGCTGCAACCCTCGCTCCCAAATGAGATTAAGAATCTTACCGAAGGAGAACATTTTGTCTGCTGACCTCACAGGGCTTAAAGCAAAAAAAAAAAAAAAAGAGGGGGGAGGCTGTCTCAGGCAGAAGATATTTGGGGCGGCAGCAAAGCGCTCGGGGTGATGGGTGCTGCTCAGCTTGCCTATCAAGCCCTCAGCTAAAAATGGGTGAGGATTTCACATTGGTTCATTTTGGGCCAGAATGTACAAACAAACAAACAAGCAAAAAGCATGCATTTCATTGTATTTGGGATAGGATGGGATTTCAAATAAATGAATGAATGAATGAATGAACGAATAAATAAACGGAATGGAATGGAATGGAATGGAATGTGTGAGAAACTGAAGCCAGCAGATTCATCCATCCGTGCTTACAGTTGGACCTCTGCATTTGCCAGGGTTAAGGGTGCATAAAAGTGGAAGAACCACTAATATGAAAATTGTGTGTATCTGTGGAAAGTGGGCAGAGAGATGGTGGGGAGAGTGAGCATCCCATGTCCAAACCAGGCCAAGGAAAGGGAAAGGGAAAGGGATGGGGGTGGGTCAGCATGCTGGCCCTATACTTCCCCTCTTTTGCCCATCTCCTTCCTTTAGGTATTGGGGGGGAGCGCATTGGGAGAGGGTTTGTGGTGCTGAGAAATCTGGCTGTGATCTGTTCTTACCTGTCCAGGCAGTGGCTGGTGGAGGAGGAGGAGGAGCAGAGATAGGTTTTTAAAGGGCTGCACAGCCCGATCAAAGCTGCCAAGAGGGAAGGTTCCCCCAGAAAAGAAGTGCCTGAAGTGGAGGGGGGACAAGGGTTGGAGAAACTCACCAATGATCAAATCCGTGACAGTTAAACTCACAAATGTGGAGGGCCAACTGTAATTGCATTTCAAAGTAATGACTTGTGTGTGTGTTACTTAGGTCTTATTATGTACTTTCATTGTACCTGTTTTAATTTTATAAGCTGCCCTGTGCCTCAGTTTTGGGGGATGGACAGGATATAAATGAACAATTCTCCCCCTCCTCTTTTTTCCAGACTTTGGACTTGGAGGGCTTATCTCTTCAAAGTCTGGTTTTGAATCCCAGTGTATCCCACAGGTTTGTGGAGCTCACTCAAGCATTGCCAACATTTTTTTTTCTTAGAGGCTCCTCATCTTTGCAAGCAAGTACAACACGATCCTCTCTGCACTGGGAACATCTCTATGTGTATTGAACTACACCGTTGTAAATGGGGGAGGAATTCATTTCGGTTTGTTCTGGGAAAATTTGCCCACTTTGCAGACTTCATATTCGGGATTGGGGAGAATGTGAAGATCAAAATAATTCAAAGGTCAGAGGAAGTGAAACGGAACTCAGGTTTTGATCTCTACCCTCAGGTTGTTGTTGTTGTTTTGTGTGCCTTCAAGTCATCTTGAATACTGTGTCCAGTTCTGGGCACCCCAATTCAAGAAGGACATGGTCAAGCTGGAGTAGGTCCAAAGGAGGGCGACCAAAATGGTGAGGGGCCTGGAAGCCGTGCCCTATGAGGATAGACTTAGAGAGCTGGGTATGTTCACTCTGCAGAAGAGAAGGTTAAGAGGGGACATGACAGCCATGCTTGAATATCTGAAGGGATGCCATGTAGAGGAGGGAGAGGGCTTGTTTTCTGCCGCTCCAGAGACCAGGACAAGGAGCAATGGATTCAAGCTGCAGGAAAGGAGATTCCACCTGAACCTCAGGAAGAACTTCTTGACAGTCAGGGCTGTCCGGCAGTGGAATCTGCTGCCTCGGATTGTGGTGGAGTCTCCTTCCTTGGAGGTTTTTAAGCAGAGGCTGGATGGCCATCTGTCGGGAGTGCTTTGAGGGTGTTCCTGCATGGCAGGGGGTTGGACTGGACGGCCCATGTGGTCTCTTCCAACTCTACATTTCTATGATTCTATGATTCTAAGTCATTTCTAACCGACAGCAACCCTGAGGAAAACCTATCACAGAGTTTTCTTTGGGCTGAGAGTGTGTGATATGCCTGAGGTCAGCCAGTGGTTTTCCATGGCCAAGTGGGAAATGGAACCCTGGTCTCTAGGGTTGCAGTCCAATGTTCCAACCAGGGCCATTTCCGCACTAACCTATTATAGCGCTATGATTCCGCTTTCAACATCCTATGGAATCCTGGGGTTTGCAGTTTAGGGAGGGGCTGGCCGGCCCCTCCTGAAACTGCAAACCCCAGGATTCCATAGGATGTTGAAAGAGGAATCATAGCGCTATAACAGGCTAATGCAGAAATGTCCCACTACGCCATGCTGATCTCAACTACCTAGGACTTTTTCATACTATGTTGCTATAGCACTATGATTCTGCTTTACCTGCCACCAGCCACATCCTACATTCCCTCCAACAGTTCACGACTATGAGAATGATGTTACCCTGATTTCTGGGGGTCCTGTGAGGGACACCTCAATGTGCTCAAAATTATGGGGAATAGGAATTAGCTAGAGCACAAGTTAGCAATGCGAGAGGCAGGGCGACGTAGCGAGATCTTTTACCCAGCGTTTACGGGGTCAGGCCGAGTCAGGACCAAGACACAAGAATGTTCAAATTATGTTCCTTTATTTATAAAGTCACAGCAAAGTTACGCACTCACTCACTTGAAATTAAGAAATACTGCACAATTGCGCAGTCACGCACACAGTCCTAAGGAAATAAAGAGAGGAAAATAGATAGGGGATTTTCAGAAGGATTTTCAGGGAAATATTACACCTGGTCCTGTAGCCCGGTAGAAGGAGAGAAGCTTGGGAGCGTAGATTCTCAGCACGAGGAGGCTGAGGGGAGGCTTGTCAAATGGAGCGGCAGCAAGTCGAGAGGCAAGTCACGAGCGATCCAATGAGACGCTCAAAATCAGGGGTTCTTATAAGGGAAAATGTGCCTGTAGGCTAGTCTGTTCCTGGGGAGAACAATGGGTTTCGGGCTGGAGACAAAGCCTCCGAAAGGTCAGTACTTTAGATGATTGAATTATGAATTATGACAGCGTTGTCAATAGCATAGACAGTATGCAAATATGGAGTGCTTGAGAGTTGGATATTCCGCTTGTCAAGCTGCCTGCTTGGGGCAGGGGTTCTTTTGTAAACAGTGTGCATACGTAATGTGATCTTAAGAAGGTACTTGCCTGAAGGTCTCCTAAAGCTGCAGTCTGGCAATTACTGGCCTGCCTGGATTTGTTTTTGAATATTCAGCTATTTTCGGCCGTGCCCGGGGGCCTCGCAAGCACGTGGAGAGGAATAGGTAGTAAAGGCCAAATTCTTGATATCGAATGATATCTAATATACCTCAAGTTCGGACTAGAAACTACAGTAACAATGAGTCAGGGGAAATCTAAAAGTTCTAAAAGAACTAGGTTACCTAGCCCTGCTCTAACCACTGTACCATACTGGCTTTTTCATTGGGGAGGGTACACAGAGGTTTAAACATATTTAATTTCCTGCATCTCGTCCAGGCTTAGTTGTGGATTGAGCATGTCGTTATCGTGTGCCTTCAAGTCGTTTCTGACTTACGGCGTCCCTAAAGCGAACCACCATGGGGCTTTTTCTGGGGCTGAGAGTGTGTGATCTGCCCAAAGTCACCCAGTGGGTCTCCATGGCTGAGCAGGGAATTGAACCCTGGCCTCCAGGGTTGTACTCCAGTGCTCCAACCACTATACCACACAGAATAGATTCCTATAAATGAATGAGTCTTGGGTAACTTCAAAGACAAGACAGGTTGCTTGTGTTTATGAAGCTGCTGAAAACACAAGAGTTCTGCTAGGCTGAAACACACACATAAACTCACGAGTTATGACCTTCCCCCTCTACAGTCATTACGTCCTCTCTCTGCCCTTCTGAATTTCTATGATTTCAAAAATAGATTTCCCAATTGCCTGCACTAAACAACCCGCCCAATGGTAGCAGCCGTTGGGCAGGTTGAGTCTGAGACATTGCCAGCTTGGCTTTCTCAGTTTCTTTAAAGACAACTTTCCTCTTTCATTCTAGGACCCTCTGTTTTAGCAGGGCCTTACCTTGCTATACTACCAGAGGAAGTATAGGGGCACCATGCCAACCCACCTCTTTTCCCTCTACTTTCCCTGACCTGGGCCCTTTTTGCACCTTACCTCGTTCCGGTGTCGTTGCGAGGGGATCGTGTGAAAAGCCCCTTGTGAGAGGCGCTCGCGTCCTCTCCCTTTCCCCTCCGCATCAGCTCCGTGCTGGGGGGAAGGAAGCATGAGGCCTCCGCCCCTTCCTTCCGCAGCGCAGCCGGGTACTTTCCGGCTGCGCTGGGGGAGGAAGCGCGATGGCTGCGCATCTGGAGTCTCTGCACGCAAAGTGCAGGTGGGGCACAGGAGGGACGTGCGATCTCGCATCATTTTCGGCAACGAGCTGAAAATGATATACTGCGCAATCACCGCGGAATGGCCTCGGGAGCATCACGCTATTGCGAGGACGTCGTGTGGAATGGTCCTCGCAATCCCGCAGCGCTCCCGAGGCCATTTTGCAACAGGACTGGCATGCGAAAAGGCCTGGTGTGGACCCTGGGTGCCTGTTTTCCCCACCCTGCCTTGGCTCCCTTCTCAGAGGCACACACATTTTGATAGTTGCATTTTTTCCACTTTTGTGGGGGTCCTGTGTCCCTAACCCTAGCAAATGTGCATACTTCTGCCATTAATGATTCTGACTTTGGTTTCCAGACAACCACAACGAATTGCCTGCAGTTCAGAATTTACTGCTGAGAAAATACCCAGATTATCTGAGGCATTCAAAAGTACCTTTCGTCCAAAAAAAGCCTCTTGAAGTGAAACCCAATTGGGAAGTTGCCGTATGTTTTTAGTTTTATAATCTTCCCAAATTTTTAATAAAAATGAGTAAAAAAAGAAAGAAAGAAAAAAAGTAACCTTCCTGCCACATTTCCAAACTCAGTAATTTTCTAGCTTCTTTACATAGAGATGCTAGTCAAAGTCACTGACATTCTTTATGCTGCACAATTTGGAGAGACAGAAATCCTTCACATGCAGCAGCAGGGCAAGTGGTTTTCTGCAGGCAGAGTGAAGTCCCAAAAGCACATTAATAATGGAGAAGCAGGTAGACAGAAAACCATGAGGGAGGAGCCTTTCTTCCCCCTCTCTCTGCTTGTGTTAAGTGTTGTAAGTTTTTTAACCATCTGTTTATGGTTTTGTGTTTGTGTTCTGTTCCTGATAGCACTGTTTATGTTATCGGAAATGCCTGAGGTAAAAAAGAATACAGTTGTTGACTGTTGGATGTGAAAATATTACACGTACATAAGAATTCCTTTGCTTGAATTGGACCAAAGTTCTGTCGTCTCCAACATCTTGTTTCACATGATGGTGAATACCTCCAGGAACCAAGATATGAAGACGATGTCCCTTGAAGCCATTTCCTTCCTACCTATTATTAGAGGTAGACTTCCTTCAAACATGGAGGTTCTGTCCTTTACTGTCATAACTAACAGCCTGGCACACTTATCTCTTCCAAGTCTGGTTTTGAATCCCAGTGTATCCCACAGGTATGTGGAGCTCACTCAAGCGTTGCCAACTTTTTTTTTCTTAGAGGCTCCTCATCTTTACAAGCAAGTACAACACGATCCTTTCTGCACTGGGAATACCTCTATGTGTATCATGAGATGACTTAACACATCATGAGATGACTTAACTCATTAGGAAAGATTATAATATCAGCAAATTGGGAAGCAGTAGGAAAAGAGGGAAGGCACATTACAGGTGGAAAGACTCAAATCATGGAAGCCACGGCCCCAAATTTACAAGACCTGTGCAGGGCAGCTGATGGCTGGGTCTCTTGGGAGTTTCTCATTCATGGAGTCACCATGTTGAAGCTGACTTGACCACAGTTAACACAAAATAATGCATTTGAGCTGCCCGCCATGTTTATTTTTTTCAAATTCTTGCTCATTGCGAACAAAGGTCCTCTAGTCTAGAGCTTTCCAGACTTTTCATGTCGGTGACACACTATATTAGACACGCATCATTTCGCGACACAGTAATTCAGTTTTACTAGCAAACCGGCGGTTAAACTAACCGCTTATAAGAGATGCAGACACATACATCAATTGTAATAACAAAATGTATGGGGACACAACGTATCTCATGAAAAGCTTTCATGTATTTTTAAAAATATACGATTTATACATAATAACATACATTTCCTAGATTGTAGGCGAGACACCTATACACCTCAGGTGACACACTAACATGTTGCAGCACATCGTTTTGGAAAGCCCTGCTCTGGTCTCCCTGTCCTACCCCCACATCCTGTTTCCAATGCCACTTCTGCACTAGCCTGTTATAGCGCTATGATTCCACTTGCAACATCCTATGGAATCCTGGGGTTTGCAGTTTCGGGAGGGGCCGGCTGGCCCCTCCCGAAACTGCAAACCCCAGGATTCCATAGGATGTTGCAAGTGGAATCATAGCGCTATAACAGGCTAGTGCAGAAGTGGCCCAAGAGTGGTCAACCAGGTACTTGGGGGAAGCTAATGGGGAAACTAATGGGTTGGCATTGTGGTGTCATGGTTTGGCCATTGGACTGTGGCTCTGGAGACTAGGGTTTTATTCCCCACTTGGCCATGGAAGTCCACCGGGTGACCCTGGGTGCAGCTCATCCTCTCAGCCCCCAGAGAATCCTGTGACAGGTTTGCCTTGGGGTTTCCTTAAGTCAGAAACAACAGCAACATGAGGAGTGGCTTGGAGAGGTGGGTGTGTTTTGGCTAGAGAAGAGAAGCTTAAGAGGCAACATGATAGCAGTATTTAAATATGTGAAGGGATGTCATGCTGAAGATGGAGCAAGCCTGTTTTCTTTTTAATCGTTTTTATTAACATTTAAACATAAACATAAAAGAACGAAACACGTACACACACAAACCATACAAAACCAGGCGTCAAAACAAAATTTAAAAAAACCCAAACAATACCAAACATAACTCTTATATAATTAAACTATAACTGAAACTTTGCTAAAGTAAACTGATAAAGGAAAAATTAGAACTATTCAAAAATTGGTTCCCACCCTTGTTGCATACAGCTCCTGCTAAATAAATGTACTTAGCTGGAGATGTTTTATGCTGGAGAAGAGAAGGTTAAGAGGTGACATGACAGCTATGTTTAAATGTTTAAATGTCATATGGAGAAGGGAGCAAGCCTGTTTTCTGCTCTTCCAGAGACTAGGACATGGAGCAATGGCTTGCAACATCAGGAAAAGCAATTCCACCTAAACATTAGGAAGAACTTCCTGATGGCAAGAGCCCTTCGACAGTGGAGAATGCTGCCTGGGAGCGTGGTGGAGTCTCCTTCAGAGGTTTTTATGCAGAGGCTGAATGACCATCTGTCAGGAATGCTTTGTGGTGTATTCCTGCATGGCAGAAGGGGGTTGGACTGGATGGCCTCGTGGGTCTCTTCCAATCTTGTGATTCTATGATTCTAACAACAACAACAACAACAACAACAACAACAACAACAAGGGGCTCAGCCTGAATTCAATGATTTTGCCTTGTTATTTTCCTTGTAGCAACTAGAATTGAAATGCAAACAGCATTTGAACAGGGAATTTTCAGTTAATGTTAGGGTAGAGATGGGGAATCTCAAGTCCTGGCGCTGAATCTAACTTTCCTGGGGTCCCCATTTGGTCATCTGGGGTTAGATGATGACCCCCTTTGCCATGACACCAGCATTTGGAGGTTTCCCAGCCTTTGTAAAGTTGATCCCCCTACTCTAAAATGCATTTTCTAAGGCTAAGTTATTGGCAAAAACTTCAAGCTGAAATATCCTGCTCATTTGGCTCCACCCTTTTGCTTTTGGCCCCACCTGCCAGCAGACTGTGGCCTTTGAGGACTTTTCTGAATTTGATCTTGGCCCTTAGGCTGAAAGAAGTTCTTTCTTCCACAGTTAATAGCTCTTGACAGATACATCCTGCTCAGTCCATTTCTTGAATCTCCTGCTAAATCCTTCCAATTCAGTGGAATTAGCTGCATTTGAGTTCCACAGGCTGGAAGCTTTCCTCTTCACCTGCTCACAGTCCATCCCAGACTGGGATCAGTGGGTGGCCTTCACTTAAAATGGGATTCCCAACAGTCAGGAAAACCTTTTGAGAAGATAATAGACCAGCAAGAATCTTGGGCCATTTCTACGCCTTACTGGTTCTCATGAACATCCTGTCGTGATCCCAGCAGTGCCTTTGCCGGGATGGGAGCACAGTGCAAATGCTCCGCTCTGCACCCAGCCAGCTCCCTGCAGAAGGGAGCACAAGCAACACACACCTTCCTTCCACAGTGCAGCTGGCCTCTTTCCCGTGCTGCACTGGGGAAGAAAGCGCACGATCGCACTTCTGTCATTTCCACATGTCTGCTGGTGACGGGAGCATCACGCAATCGCAGAGACTTGACGGATTTTTTTCATTAAGCGAATATCCTGCGATCGCGATGAGTGGGGATGGGTTGGTAGTGGGACCGCGACAAAGTCACGTGAAAGCTTTCAAACTTCTTTTGCACTTTGAACTCAGTTTTTGGCAACTGAAGTAGGCTGAGGACGAAGTGGGAGGAGAAGAAAGAGACAACTAAGGATTAATCAGAATTGTCCCTCTCAAATGAGGACAGTTGGAAGGTACAGGAGGGTACAGGACTTTTTACACCACATTATCTGATGACTTGTTCTTTCTTCTCTTTCCTCGGTTCTTCTTGTCTGTGAAGGCTTGCGAATCTCACCCACGGAAAGAGCAGATCTCCTGGTCGAATTAACAGAACTTGTCTGTATTGCAAGCATCGAAACGCTGGGCTTCCATCAGTTCTTCCTGACTGTGGAGGCTCACTGGGGACCGTGCATGTGCCACTTGCAAAGTGAGCTCGGGGCGGCCGAGGGGCTTTGCAAGCAGTGCGTGGTCGGTCCCATCCAAGTCTCTATAACTCCTTCATGTTCCCTACAATAGATGGCTTCTGCTTTTCAACCATTTCCGCTTTCTGACAGCGATCTGGTCCCTGCCCTGTCAGATAAGCGGGGGGAGCCTATATTGCTGTACCCCGAAGAGCCACACTCCTGAACGAAACTCAAAAATGTGGCCTCAAAATCCACCTCAACTTCTTTGAGGGAATGCTGGGGCAACTGTGGTATGTTTGGCCCTATCTGAGCCCTTTTAGGCCACTTCCGCACTAGACTGTTATAGTGCTATTATTCCACTTTCAACACCCTGTGGAATCCTGGGGTTTGCAGTTTAGGGAGGGGCCCTTGGGGCTCCAGGATTCCATAGGATGTTGAAAGTGGAATAATAGCACTATAAAAGTCTAGTGCGGAAATGGCCTCAGTCCCAGGAGAGCCATTTTTCCAGTGGGACTAAAATGGCTGGTGGAGCCCCTCAAATTGCCTCCCACACTCCCTAGGGGGGCATTTGGGATTCTCTTTTGGGTGGGGGAGATTTTTCTTTTTTAAAAAATGGGGACCTAGAACACCACTAACATGGCCCTGGAGGGGGACGATTGCTTTGCCACCCCTTGTTGTAATGACAGAGGAGCAGGGCGATGCAGAAAAAGTTGGCAACCTTTTCCACCCTGCACACCTTTGACACGTGCCCTCCCCCTCCCTCTCTCTCTGCCTCTCCCTGCCTGCATACCTACCTGGGAAAAGGCAAGGGCAGCTGCCAAGCCATCTTGGAACCGTTCCCACTTCTCTTCTCAGTGTCGAAAACATCAATGGCCTTCCTTCACCTTTGTCAGGACTGACAAATCAGCCAACAACCCCTAGGCTAACAGAGCAGTGAAAGATTAAACAGAGGAACAAAAGCTTCCATTAGTAGCACACACTTGGCCCCTGTTCTCAGCGTCAGGGCAGATGCTAAATTTAATCTCTATTCGGGATAGGAAGTAAAAATAAACTGTGTTTGTGTGTACGTGTGTGTGTGTGTGTGTGTGTGTGTGTGTGTGTGGATTGGCGTCAGGGTTGCCAGATGTCAAGGCCCAGGTGGGAGTTGTTGTTGTTGTTGTTTAGTGCCTTCAAATTGTTTCCCATTTATGGTAATCCAAAGGCAACCCTATCATGGGGTTTTCTGGGGCTGAGAGTGTGTGCTGCGCCCAAGGTCACCCAAGGGGTTTCCATGGCCAAGCGGTGAATCGAATCCTTGCCTCCAGGCTCATAGTCTAGTTTTCAAACCACTATACCACGCTGTCTCTCCTCCCTCTGAAATATAGCTTATAGAACATGGTTTTCTTTAGCCGTCCCTTATCCAAGCACTAACTGGGCACAAACCAGCTCAGCTTCTGAGGGGGAAATCGAACCCTGGTCTCCAGGGTCACAGCCCAGTTCTCAGACCATTACACCATGCTGGGCCCCAGGTGGGGGACGAGGGTGTGAACCCTCCGGCTTTGGGGCTTGGCTCCAGGCAAGAAGAAAGGGCTGTGTGTGTATCTTTAGCTCAGCTAGGAAAGCACCTGCTCACCACAGTTTGCTAAGATTAATTCATGTGTTGCTATAGCTTGAATAGGGCCTCTGTATTGTCTTAGCTTTTTCCTTCCCTCTCAGCCAGTGTGGTGCCAGGCTCACCCTCCCCTCTGACCTGCATACCGGAACAGGTGAAGTTAAATTCTATGTTCCTTACCACCCTTGAAGACCAGAATTTGATTCCCCATTTGGACAGGGAAACCCACTGGGTGGCTTTGGCATATCACACCTCCTTCATCCCAAAAACTCTGTGATAGGGTTGCTTCAGTGCCTCCATAAGTCGGAAGTGACTTGAAGACACACAACAGACAACAACAACAGTCCCTTGTCCCTCAGTTAGTGAGCAGGAATATGCCATTTCTGGACACAGCTCCTGTTGTGTGCCTTCAAGTCATTTCCGACTCGTGGTTACCCTAAGGCAACCCTATCATATTTCCGCACTACACTCTTATAGCGCAATTATTCCACTCTCAACATGCTATGGAATCCTGGGTTTTGCAGCTGGGTTTTGCAGCTGGGTTTTGCAGCCCTCCCGAAACTGCAAACCCCAGGATTCCATAGGATGTTGCAAGTGGAATCATAGCGCTATAACAGTCTAGTGCGGAAATGGCCTCTGTCTCCACAGGTTCTTCATTCAATGGAGTCAACCAACCATGGCTTGAAAATATTCGGCCAAAAAAAGATTCCAAGGAGCAAACGTTGATTTTGCCGCACATCAACCACTATGCTGATGTATAGGCATGCACTGCTTGAGCCTCCCATGGATCCTCACGCTCTCCCTGGCACTCATTTGAGTTGTTCGTCATTTTATTTAAGAGGATCCCTTTGCTATGTGAGTGGTTCTTAACCTGTGGTCCATGGACCCCCAGGGGCTGTGATGTCCTCACAGGAGGTCCACAAAGACTGGGCCCATTTCCTCCCTACAGTGTTATAGTGCGTTTATTCCACTCTTCAACATCCTGTGGCATTATGGGGTTTGTAGTTTCCTGAGGCCCAAGAGCTCTTTGGCTGAGAATTCTAAAGGCCTCTCCGTAAACTGCAAACCCCAGGATTCCATAGGAGGTTCAAAGTGGAATAATAGCACTGTAACGGTGTACTGTGGAAATGGCCTTGAAAAGATTTTATGATCTTTTACAGTTAAAATAGGAAGCAAGGAAGGATGAAAGGAGGGGACAGGAGCATATTCACAGAATCAGAGAATCATAGAATTGGAAGAGACCCCGGGGCCATCCAGTCCAACCTCCTCCTATGCAGAAACACTCATCAAAGCACCCCCAACAGATGGCCATCCAGCCTCTGCTTAAAAACCTCCAAAGAAGGAGACTCCACCACACTCCACTGAGGCAGCATATTCCACTGCCAGACAGCTCTGACTGTCAGGAAGTTCTTCCTGAGGTTCAGGTAGAATCTCCTTTCCAGTAGTTTGAATCCATTGCTCCTTGTCCTAGTCTCTGGAGCAGCAGAAAACAAGCCTGCTCCCTCCTCGAGAGGACGTCCCTTCAAATATTTAAACATGGCTATCATGTCCCCTCTTAACCTTCTCTTCTGCAGACTAGACATCCCCAGCTCCCTAAGCCGCTGCTCATAGGGCTTCATGGCTTCCAGACCCTTCCCCCATTTTGGTCGCCCTCCTCTGGACACGCTCCAGCTCGCCGATATCTTTCATTTACTCATTTACTTATTTCTCCTTTCCCTCCAGATTTAAAGACCTTTAAATAAATATTTAAAACACTTTAGGGTTTCAATCTTAACTCTTGGAGGTCTGTGGGAACGCAAGATGTTTAAAGAGGGCCTCTAATAAAGAAAAGGTTAAGATCCTCTGTACTACACCATTGTACCTAATGGGATTTAAGCATCTATAGATTTTGGTATCCACAGGGGAGTCCTGGAACCAAACTCCAGGAGATACTGAGGACCCCACTCTACCTGCAAGGGTATATGGTTCATCATTGTTCACGCGTGCCATCAAGCCGGCTTGAATGTATGGCAACTTCACAGTGGAGGCCCTCCCAAACACTCTGTTATCAACAGCTCTGCCCCATCATGCAAATTTAAGGCTATGCCTTCTTGGATTGAGTCAATCTAACGGTAATGTTGCCCTCCTCATTTCCTGCTTTTAACTTTGCCGAGCATTATCGTCTTTTCAACTGAGTCACTATTGGGTGTGTGTGTTTGTGCACACACCAAATTACACACAAATTATACACTACATTACAGACTAATTTTCTGATCTCCACCCTCTTCGGACAGGGTCCCTAGAAACCCAACCGCGGTTGTGTCATAGTTGCAACATGTTCAGAGTCATCGCAACACCCTTCCTTCAATGTCTCTTGTATCACGTATTTGCAGTGGGCGGGCTGAAGGCTGTCATTCTGACGCAGAAACTTTTGTTTATTTCCCACCTGGGTGATTAAATGTTCTCTGCGTTTCCAGAAATCCATGAACTTTATCATGGCCCGGGATCTCCAAGGCATTGTGTTAAGAAGTAGGGTAGGGGCCCAGCGATTCTCTCAGAGCACAATCTCCAAAACAGATTCCTAGATACTGAAAATGAATTTGGTTCTTTTAGGTAGCTAAATAACAGTTGGCCCTCTACATTTGTGAGGGTTAGGGGCACAGGACCCCCCCACAAAAATGGAAAAATTGCAAATACCAAAATGTGTGTGCGTGTGTCTGCAGGAAAAGGAGAAAGAGGGGAATGGGTTGGCATGGTGGCCCTATACTTCCCCTCTCATACATCTCCTTCCTTGGGTGTGTAGGGGGCACTGGAGCCATTTCCGCACTAGACTGTTATAACGCTATTATTCCACTTTCAACATCCTATGGAATCCTGGGATTTGGAGTTGAGCGAGGGGCCTTTCAGGCCCCTCCCGAAACTGCAAACTCCAGGATTCCATAGGATGTTGAAAGTGGAATCATCGCGCTATAAGAGTATAGTGCGGAAATGGCCTGGGTGAGAATTTGTGGTGCTGAGAAATTGGGCTGCAAGCTGTCTTTAGCTGACCAGGCAGCAGCTGATGGAGGAAGAGGAAGAGCAGAGGCAGGTTTTTGAAGGGCTGCAAAAGGGAAGATTCCCCCTGAAAAGAGGCACCTAAAGCAGGGAAGAAGGGACTGGAGAAACTCCCAAATAATCAAATCCATAGAAGTTAAACCTGCCAGTGTGGAGGGCTGACTGTAAATAAATAAACGAATGAAAAATGGCATCACCCACATGCAAGAGGGTGATATCAGCAAATCTGGGCAAACTCCAAGATTCGTAGAAGTACAGTGAAAAGCAAGAACAACTCCCAACAGCCTAATGAGTTCTGAATGTGCCCAGTGGCCAGGAAACAGTGGTTGACTGACTATCGTTGGAAGGAGGGAGACTGGGAAACAAAGGAGTGGGAAGGAAAACGAAGGTTTGCAGCACAAAACATTCCGGGTAGCTGCCAGTCCACTGGCCTGCCAGCTGCATTCCAAGATACCCCACTCCATACTCTGTCCTGTTCTTCCCTCCAACTGCATTTTCCATTCCTGCCCTCCGACAAACATGGACTCAACACTCTGTGGCCCTTGAGTGTGGTCAGGCCTCATTGGGTTGTTGGGATTCTCTGTTCAGAGCCCCCCCAAAATATTTCTTTTGTATTTCCACAAACTTTGGCATTACCTCATTTCTGTTTGATAGCCTGGTTCTTGGCAGTACAGGCTTCCCCCACTTATCTGACAGGTTAAGGACTGCAGCACCGTCAGAAAACAGAATTGGTTGAAAAGTGGAACCCACGTACTGTGCTGTAGGGACTTACGGAGGTTCACCTGGGACCCACTACACGCACACTGCTTACGGTGTCTCAGCTGGCTTGGTGCCCTTTTTTCCTCAGTTCGCTTTGGAAGCAGTGCACACATGTGAGTGGTTCCAAGTAGGCCAGAAGAACTGCTGAAAGAGCAGAACCTCATCAAATCGATGGAACTTACCCTTAGTTTGAAAGTGTCAAAAGAGCAAGTCGTCAGATAATGGGGCATCAAAAGGCGGGGGCTTCCTGTAGGTCTTGCCATTATGGCAATATAGAATCAGCACATGGAAAATCAGTCTGCTCACAAGCTGCCTGTTAGCTCAGCAGGATCTCTGGAAATCAGGGTCTTCACAGATGAAGCTGCCCTAGCCCCATCTATGCTATCCTTCCCCTGGGAAGCAGAAACATTTCTATTTAGATCTGCTCAGTTGGATTTTTTGTTCAAGTGGATATGTTTTTAATTTTTTCAAACTGATGCAGCTTCAAAAAAAAAAAAGGTGAGTTCTAATGTTTCAGTTCCAATGTTGAACGTTGCTCAACATTGTAACCAAGAAGTGAAGTAGTAAGTGCGGAACTGATGTAACTTGTACCTAGCATGGCCAAATATAAAAGTAGGGATGTAAATCCTTGACTGTTTCATCTGCACATGCAAGAACAAATAGTTGCACTGCACAGTGTGCAGTATACACGAGCACTAAGGCATCGTGTCATATGCATGAGCACCAAGGTACTGTTGAGTGTGCATGAGCACTAATGCACCATGCAGTGTGCATGACTAGTAAGGTGCCATGGACTGCACATGAACACAAAAGTGCTGTGCAGAGCACATAGAATTATAGAATCATAGAAATGTAGAGTTGGAAGAGACCACAGGGGCCATCGAGTCCAACTCCCTGCCATGCAGGAACACCCTCAAAGCACTCCTGACAGATGGCCATCGAGCCTCTGCTTAAAAACCTCCAAGGAAGGAGACTCCACCACACTCCGAGGCAGCAGATTCCACTGCCAGACAGCCCTGACCGTCAGGAAGTTCTTCCTGAGGTTCAGGTGGAATCTCCTTTCCTGCAGCTTGAATCCATTGCTCCTTGTCCTGGTCTCTGGAGCGGCAGAAAACAAGCCCTCTCCCTCCTCTACATGGCATCCCTTCAAATATTTAAACGTGGCTATCATGTCCCCTCTTAACCTTCTCTTCTGCAGGCTAAACATCCCCAGCTCTCTAAGTCTATCCTCATAGGGCATGGCTTCCAGACCCCTCACCATTTTGGTCGCCCTCCTCTGGACTTGCTCCAGCTTGACCATGTCCTTCTTGAATTGGGGTGCCCAGAACTGGACACAGGATTCAAGATGAGGTTTAACCAAGGCAGAGTAGAGTGGTATCAGTACCTCCCTCGATCTAGACACCATACTCCTATTGATGCAGCCGAGAATTGCATTGGCTTTCTTGGCTGCCGCATCACACTGCTGACTCATGTTCAGCTTGTGGTCTATTAAGACTCCTAGATCCCTTTCACACGTACTGCCATCCAGCCACATGTCCCCCATCCTATATTTCTGTATTCCATTTTTTCTACCTAAGTGTAGGACCTTACACTTCTCTCTGTTGAATTTCATTTTGTTAGCCTTGGCCCAGCTCTCCAATCTATCCAGGTCATTCTGAATTTTGATCCTGTCCTCTGGCGTATTAGCAACCCCTCCCAACTCGGTGTCATCATTGATAAAAACATTGAACAGCACTGGGCCCAGGACAGAGCCCTGTGGCACCCCGCTAGTCACTTCTCTCCAGGATGAAAAGCAGCCATTCGTGATCACCCTTTGGGTTCGGTCGGTCAACCAATTACAAATCCAACTAACAGTAGCCCTGTCCAACCCGCATTTTACTAGCTTCTTTGCAAGAATGTCTTGAACAGAAAGGCACAGTGCAAGGTACATTAACACTGGAACCATGTGGTGTGTATGAGCACAAAGGCTCTGTGCGTGGTACATGTGCTCTAAGGTGCTATGCAGTGTACATAAACACCAAAGCACTGTGCAAAGCCCTACAGCATTGTGCCTTGCCCATGAGCAATGAAATTCCGCACAGCCTGCACAAACCCAAAAGTGTTATGCAGTGTGCATGAACAGTAAGGCACCACACAGTGTACATCAATGCTACAGTGCCACACAGCACAATGTATATGATGTACAATGCATATGAACACTGAGACTCATGTGTTGTACATTGACTCAAAGGTGCCAAGTGGCACTAAAGCATATGCAGTGCTCATTAAGCCAAAAGTGCCAGGTGATGAGCTTTAATGTTAAGATCTCATGCAAGGCCCGCCAGTTTGTCCACATAATGCAGCTGTAAATGTTTTGAACTTCTGGGAACGAGTAACTTACTGTAGAACAATTAAAGTTTTCTGTTATAGCTTTAAACTCAGAAAGCAAACATTGTTTGGACTTTTAAATCAACATAGAACAAGGACATAGAACAAGGCCTAGTAAATGAATAAAGCAGGTGACGTACTATCCCATGGAAGTCAAAAGACGCTGGCTTTCTACCATCTACCCTCAGGGCCCAGAAATATTACTAATGGGTTTAAGTCTTTTACTCCAAGTCTCAAGTCAAGTCTCAAGTCTCTACTTTCAAGTCTCAAGTCAAGTCTCAAGTCTGGAAGCCAACTTTTTACCCCAACCAAAATTCCAGAATTATTGGATAGAGTGAAATAAATTCAGTTTTAACAATTTAAGCAGAGTCGGCTCTCCACATTTGCAATTTTGCCATCTGCAGCTTTGGAAGTGGGGAATAGGATCCTATCTTACTTTCCATTACTGAAGATTCAAAAGATTTAGAAGGAAGGATCCTTCTTCTTCAAGCCCATCGCCTAACACATTTGCTGTCCCTCTCTGAGAAATGCACCCTGCACTCTGGGGGTGAGTCTTGTCTTTTGCTCTAGGAAATGTCTTAGAAGGCTCCTCCGATATGCAGTGGGGACAGGCTGCTGAGCAGACCTCAAGCCCCTCGCCTAACCCGTTTGCCGTTCCCCTCTGAGAAATGCACCCACACTTTGGGCTTGAGACAGATTGTCACGTGACCAGTAGGCAAAAAGAGATGGAGGCATTGTTCAAAGTCGTAAGGTTTCTGGATGAATGTGTTATGTGACTGAATCAAGGGCATCAAGTCAGTCATTAAAAATATACAAGTCTTGAGTTGAATCAAATCAGTGCATCATTTATGGCTGAGTCGAGTCCGAGTCGAGCCACTGAAGTGACTTAAGTTCGACTTGAGTCTGAGTCTATCGACTCAAGTCTACATCACTGCTAATGGGAGCTATAAGTTCCAGATTCCCCACAGCTGAATACTAAAGTTAGGATTGTCTGCGCCCTTGTATTTGCAATTTCTTTCTATGATTGTGAAAGCTGGACAGCGGAGAAAGCCAATAGAAAGAAATCAACTCATTTGGTGCAAGAGAACAGTTTGATGGATATCTTGGGCTGCTAAAAAGACAAATGAATGGATCCTTGAGCAAATCAAAGCTGAACTCTTCTTCGAAGCCAAGATGACCAAGGCTGTCGTATTTTGAATTTATCGTGAGAAGTCCTGACTCACTAGGAAAGACAATAATGCTTGAGAAGGTGGAAAGCAGTAGGAATAGGCAGTAGGAAAAGAGGAAGACCACATTACAGAGGGAAAGACTGGCCATCTCCAAACAAGACAGCTATCTGCTAGGGAAGCTCTAGCTGGAAATCCCACGTTGAGCAGGTGGTTGGCCCATAGGGCTACTTCCAACTGCATGATTCTATTATTTAGACTTTTTTAATTATTATTATCATCAAGTTTTTAGTTTTCTCTAATTTTAGTTTCGTTGTAAGCCTTCTTGGATCACTTGCCAGGGGAAACGGGTAATATAAATAAAATTAAATAAACAAACAGTTAAATAAGTGTTTTTGCTTTTTGTATGTCTTTCGTTGTAATCTTTTTAACATGTAAGCCAGCTTGCATCCAAGTTTAGGGGAAAAGGTGGGATACAAATAAAATTGTTTAACAAGAACAACGATGATGATGATGTACTGTTTAGAATATTTTGCAAACAGGTATATGGGGATGCAGGAAAGAATGAAGATCTGAGAGGCAGGACCACCTTATCCGTTGCCCACTTTTGGCACGGTGCCTAGAGTCTTTAGAAATTTTAGGGCGTACGAGAACAGCATTAACAAACAAACAAAAATAATAATAATAAAAATACAGGAATTAGGAAAGAAAACAAAATTTCAAAATAAAGATATTTTGTATTTTCATCCCTGGTGGTAAGTCAAAACGAGATGCGGAACTGCATACTGGAGTGCCTAAGGCCTATGAAACCTTAACACAGACCTGCAGAGAAATACGCCTTGCTGCATTGTGTGTGTGTGTGTGTGTGCGCGCGCACATGTGTGCATGTGTACATGTGTGTGTGTTGGAGCAGGGGAGTTCTGCCAACTGGTGGTCAGCAGCCCTTGAAGATTTCTCCAGAGGAAAGATGGGCTACAGACTGAAAAATGTTCCCTGTGCTAGTTGGAATCTGAGCTCAGCTGCTGGGCAAGAATAGCCATTATCTACTATATACAAGTTAAAGTTTGTGAGCGATCCATTTGTCTGCGTCTGCAGGGGAAGACCTCATATGGTTGGCTGGCTGTGAAGATTCTATGGAATCCTGGGATTGTCTGTTCAGAGAGGGGCCTTTAGAATTCTCAGTCGCGGAGCTCTTAGGCCGGTTGCTATGGAGACGAGGCCTAGCAGCAAGAAGGACGAAGGCAGTGTATTCCCTCAGGAACCCAACCTCTGTATGTTAATAACTCTGAATACAGATTGGATTGGGGAATATGGGGAAAAGTTACACATACCGGACGCACAGGATCTGAAATCTGTGTAGTTCAACCACATCTAATTCCTAAAGTAAGGTGACGTAATTCCTAAGGTATTTCTAACAAGTATTACCTGTGAGAAAATAAAATCCCGGGCAATGCTGGGTAAATACGCTAGTTAGAAATAAGATACAAAATTTCCTCTTGTATAGGCTGTAATTTGGTTCTTGGTGCAGTAATCAAAGGCAGAGGAATCAAAGAATGCTCCACAGATTGGAAACGTTCAATATATATTCCATTCCCCAAGAACTGAGAGTCCAGGAACTTCAGTAACCACAGGCCGATTGCATTAATTCCCCATGCAAGCAAAGTGATGCGTAAAAGCCTACAACAAAGACAAAGGCCATTTCCACACTAGACTGTTATAGCACGATTATTCCACTTTCAACATCCTATGGAATCCTGGGGTTTGCAGTTTAGGGAGGGGCCGGATGGCCCCTCCCTAAACTGCAAACCCCAGGATTCCATAGGATGTTGAAAGTGGAATAATCACGCTATAACAGTCTAGTGCAGAAATGGCCAAAGATCTGGAGTGAGAAATGCCAGATATCCAAGCTGGGTTCATAAGAGAAAGAGGCACTAGGGATCATGTGTTGGAAAATGGAGCGCACCACAGAATTTCAGAAGAAAATCAGCCTGTGTCTTGTCCTGGTTAGCTTTACTCAGAGTTTCAAACAGAAGCGTTTATTTTGAAAAGCAAGCGACATGGCCACTTTTCCAAAAGTTGGTGAGACTAGGACACATTTCCTCACTACACAGTTACAGTGCTATTATTCCACTTTCGACCTCCTGTGGAATTCTGAGGTTTGTAGTTTCCTGAGGCCAAAGAGCTCTCTGGCTGAGAGTCCTAAGGGCCCCTCCCTAAACTGCAAATCCCACAATTCCGTGGGATGTTAAAAATGGAATAATAGCACTTTAACAGTGCAGTGCGGAAATGGCCCAAGCATCTAGGTTGGTCACAGGTTTTATACCTTCTCGTACAAATTTTGGTGCACATATCAATGATTGGTTTAAGTGGTTGTTGCAATTTAAAGGGGAAATAGGGGACTCCTTCCCACTCAACACTTCCTTCCGCCTTAAACAGGAACTAGGAATTTCCCCCCAAATTCTCTTAATTCTCACCGCCACCACCCACTGAATTCTGAAATACCCCCTACCTGAGCAGCACAGTGGGACTCTGCACTGAGGACTGCCAGTCTCTATGCTTAAGTTCCTTTCCCTTCCCTCACCTCCCCGTTCTCAGTGAGAGAGATCATATCTATGCATGTGCCGAGGAATGGCGTGGAAATAGAGAGGAAACAGAGATTTTACAGATGAGTATTTATTTTAAGGCATGCAATCAAACAGGAAATAATACTCATGAAAGCCTCCACCCCCGCCCCCCCAGTACACTTAAGTTACAAGTAGTTATAAAAACAGGTACATTCTCCAGATCAGCCAAACGTCCAAAATAACAGAAGACCTAGTGCAACTAACTAGACTCATTCTAAGTTACTCACAACAAGTTGGTCACTTTCTGAGATGCTCTGCAAGGGCAGGGCCGGGAGATGGTCTACCTGGCATCCATGCCCCTCGATGTTTTTGGATGTCCCCCTTGTTCTCTCTCTCCCAGATGGTCTCTCGAGGATTTTATAACTTCTCTGTCGAAGCATCTCGAAGATTCTCACCTTTCTCCCCCTGATTGGTCACCTGTCTCTCGTGACCTGTGACCTAACCCTAGCAAACCTAATCCTAGCAGTTCATTAACCCAGCACTGAAGCCTGGATAATGGGAATCCCTGTTATCACAGTGGTACATGTCAAGTCACCCCACGAGTGTAGACATTTTTCCTAGGCTACAATTATTTACATATCTTTCATCATCATGGCAGTGAGGACAAGTTGCTGTCATCTTATCAATGCATAGTCAATTCCTGTAACACCTCCTTGCTACTTCGATGTTTCCCCCTTTGATCTCCTTCTCTTCTTCCCTGATGCAAAGCGACATTGAACACACAGCAATTAACTTGAAGTTCTTTGAAAGGTACTTTGAAAGGTTTCAACTGGAATACACAGTTATTCTGGCCATACTTAGCAAGAGATACGTAATAGCATTTAGGGAGCAATGCCTTATTTGATCTAAAGCAACTATACTATTATGTGTACTAATGCATACATATGACACAAGTTGTATATTCTGACAGCCTGTGCTTTATAGCAAAGCCTTTGATTGTGTAGATCATGAAAAACTATGGCCATTTCCACACCGGGCTTCTGTAATGGTGCAGAGCGACCTCTCACGGAGGTCTTCTACACCATAGAGTGTACTGGCGTGGACTACTTTTCATAGTTTCACACCAGAATCCACTCAGGAGTGGCCGGAACTAGCCACACTGCGTGTTTTTTAAAAACCTCTTTTTCGAGGTTTTTAAAAAGCACGGAGCGCACAGCCCCGCGCCGCTCCGTTGCCCGGCTCCGACGCGGATTTGCAGGCGCGCACAAGTGCGTGCCTGCAGATCTGCCGGGGGAGGGCTTCCAGCTGGCGAGCTTCTCCGGTTGGTGGAGAGCCTCCACCAACCGGAAGCCGCCATTTGGGACGCCGGAGGACTGTGGAGCAGCGAACTCGCGCTGCTCCATATCGCGACGGACTTACCCGGCTGCGGTAAGCTCCGTTTTTGGGCGTTTTCGCCCGTTTCCCCCCCACACATGTGGAAAGGGCCTATACCTCATTCTCAAAGAAATGGTATACCACAACATTTGATTATCCTAATGCATAACCTGTACTCGGGACAAAAGGCCACTGTTAGGACACAATATGGAGAAAGAGAATGGTTTCTAATTGGCAAGGAGGTTAGGTGGAGTTCTTTTTTATCACCCTATTTGTTTAACTTGTACACTGAATGTATCATATGCAAATATAGTTTAAATTCTGGGGAAGTAAGTGTGGAAATTGGAGGAAGGAACAACAACAATGGAAGATATCCAGGTGACACCATACCGCTAGCAGAAAAATAGCAAATGCTTGAAACGACTACTGAAGAAATTCCCAAAAAACGTCCAAATGCAGGTTTACAGCTGAACATTAGGAACACAAAAATGATGACCGCAGATGATTTACATAACTTTCATGTAGACAATGAAACCATTAGCCATTTCTGCACTACACTGATCTAGTGCTATTATTCCACTTTCAACATGCTATGGAATCCTGAGCTTTTCAGTTTAGAATTCTTTACAATTTAGAATTTTCTGCCAGCCAGCTTTTGGGCCTCAGTAAACTGCTATGCTATATAGCACTGTAACAGTGTAGGGCAGAAATGACCCTTGACAGGCAAAGATTTCCCTTGGCTCAGTCAGTCGGAACGGAGACTGCAGTCAAGAAATCTGAAGATGACTAGGACTTGGAAGGGCAGCTATGAAGGGACGAGACAAGATCCTGAAGTGTCAAGATATATCATTGAATACCAAAGTCAGGATTGTCCATGCCATTGCATTTCCAGTTTCTATGTACGGTTGTGAAAGCTGGACAGTGAAGAATGATGATAGAATCAATTCCTTTGAAAGGTGGTGCTGGATCTGCAGATACCCTGGACTGCTAAAAAGACCAAAGAATGGGTCCTAGAGCAAATCAAGCCTGAACTCTCCCAGCCAGGATGACTAAACTGAGACTGCTGTACTTTGACCATATCATGAGAAGACGTGATTTACTAGGAAAGACAATAATGATTGGTAAGGCAGAAAGCAGTAGGAAAAGGGGAAGACCGCATTACAGACAGAGAGACTCAGTGCAGATAATAATGCTTGGTAAGGTGAATGAGAATTGCTGGTGGTTAACAACAACAGTAATCAAAGGCCATGCCAAAATACCCTAAAGGTACAGCTCTTGTCTGAACCTGAAAGCTAAGCAGGGGAAGTCCAGGTCATATTTCAGAGGAAGGAACAGGCAAAATCACCCAGAGTATTCCTTGCCTAAGAAAACCCTATGAAATTCATGGAGTCTCCATAAGCTGATGGGCAGCTCGAAGGTACAAAAAGGCACACACACACAAATGCACGCATGCATGCACGCACGCAGTCAGAGGCTGTGTAAACTTGCACTCAAAAGAAGCCAAATATTTAGAACCAATCCAAATGAGTATTTTAACAGTGGAACAAATATGCACACACAAAAAAGGAGTCATTGTCAAGTCAGAAAACAAACAGACTTGGATCCTGGTTTTGACTCTCTGCTGTGGAATGTGAATGATAACGGAAGCTTGTTCCACTGAGCATGCACAGAGTGGCCACAGTTGTTGTTGTGGTGTGCATTCTGCCCCATTACCATGGGGTTTTCTGGGGCTGAGAGTGTGTGATACACCCAAGGTCACTCAGTGGGTTTCCATGGCCAAGGAGGGAATTGAACCCTGGTCTCCAGAGGTGCAATGCAATGCTCAAATCACTACACCACACTGGCTGTCACGAGAGCTCTTTGCTGAAAGCTAAGTACATGTGGGAAACTGCACTGACATGTAATTTTTCCAGGCTCTGAACTAGATGGATTTTGAGTCTGGTCTGGCAGTCTGCTCTTCCATTTTTTGAGGACTTGACCAGTTTCTTCTCAGCTTGCCCCAGTTCCATCCCCAAACTTCAGTCTACACTCTATAACTGGGATGGCAATTATGTGGCTCTCTAGAGGTTGTTGGACTGCACGCTCTTGGCAATGCTGACTGAGGTTGCTGCGAGCTGCAGTCCAACAGCATCAGGAGGGTGAGCAGTTGTGATTTCTGTCTTCTTGGAAATAATCAGGCATCAGTTTCACAAAATACTGAGATCTAACCATCACCTGTTATAAAAAGGAGGAAGGAAGGATTAAAAAAAGAAATGTGGCAGCACCTTTGGACTATAGAAAGCCCCTGCCTTTTGATGTCCTGTTATCTGACTAATCACCCTGACAATAGCCGTTTCAGCACTAGGCTGTTACAGTGCTATGATTCCACTTTCAACATCCTATGGAATCCTGGGGTTTGCAGTTCATTTTAAAGCTGGTCATGTCAAGGTTGGCTGTTTCTGACCCTGGAATGCAAATGCAAGTGCTTTGGTTAACCATTAAATATATTTTAATTTGCTTACATGTACTTTCCAGTGTGGTCTGTAATTTACAGATTTCAAAGGTGCAACTCCAATACCACAGGGAATTAACGGCCAGTAGGTGGCGCTCTAAACTCAGCAATAGTACCACCAAGGGGGAACATGCTACCTGGATTACAGGTTTAGAACAGGAAGCAATGCAAATATGGAAGTTGTAAATGTATGGGGAAGATCTGGAGCCTTGGATGGGCATGCTTAACTTCTAAAATGAGAGGTCCTGGGGCTCAAGCAGGCTTGGCAATCGTATTCCCCCACACCCAACCTGTCATATCTCAAGTTGCAGAAATTCTTCGAAGGGGAAACCAACAACATACGCTCAGAAGCACTCTTGTCAATATCATCTTTTATTTCACAAGGTGGAACCTTAGCATTTAAGAAATGAGTTCTTGGAAAAGAGAAATTGGATTCATGAGAAAGAGTCAAGAGTTGGGGAGCTGATAACTGCTGGGAATAGACACAAATCTGTCTCTGGAAAATTCACAAAAACAATTTCTTCATCACAAATAGGAAACCAATAACAAATGGTTGTTTCAGAAGAAGTAACTGTGTTAATCTCTTGAAGTATAAAAAAGAGGAAGGGTGGGAGAGGGAAAAAATGTGGCAGCACCTTTAAGACCAACTGGTTTTAGCTTGTGCTAAAATAAAAACCAGTTACAACTTCCCCCACTTACCAGAGCGCTGTCAGAAAGCAGAAATGATTGAAAAGTGGAACCCATTTACTATAGGGAACATGAAGGCCTTATGGAGGCTCACATAGGCCATTTCCGCGCTAGACTTGTATAGCACTATGATTCCACTTTCAACATCCTATGGAATCCTGGGTTTTGCATTGGTGGGTTATAAGGGAACAGCATGGATACAAACTGAGCTGGGAGAGAAAGGCCTTGGGTTGGTTGTATGGCTATTTGTTCCTTACTGCTCTTGGCATTAGGGTTATACACTAGTTTAACACAGGCAGAGTTCAGAAAAGTTACCTCTTGAATGACAACTCCCAGAAACCCCTGAGAGCTTGGCCCTCGGCCATGCTGGCTGGTGGATTCTGGGAGCTGCAGTCAAACAATGAAAGTTTTCTGAGTTCCACTGATGGGAAGGTGGACATATTATGTAGCCAAAATGGTATTGGTCATGCATAGGATGGAAGCATCAGTAGACCTGGAAACTGTGAGGTTGTCAAAAGTGTGGGAAAAAATGCCCCTGGAACCCCCTCTCTCATCCACATGAAGCAGCCTAATAAGGACTAAGCATGCTCAGTGGTCATGGAATGCCGGCTGCCTGTTTAGGGTGAGGACAGAAGATCAGGGGTGACTAATTCCAGAACATTCCAGAAAAAGTTTAGGGTGGGAATCATGGGTGACTGATAAATGGAAGATTCTAGTTGCCTGGCCAGCACCTTCGACAGAGCACTGTGTCATGCAGTATTCTGTTGCATGTCATAATAAGCAGCAAGCTAAAGGAATATTAAGGAGTTAACTTGGGATTTCGGGCAGAGGGGGCTTACACTACAAGTCCCACAATTTCCCAGGCAAATATGGTGATTTGCGAAGCTGTAGTTCAAAAATGATGACAAAAATGATGATGACAATCTTATTATTATGATTTTGTTATATTTGTTTCATTTATAAACAAATTTATAGTCTTTCTGTTTGAGAATTTGGTGTTTATTCCATCAAGGACTGTGACAGAATAACAAAAGGGCATTAGGAGTGGAGTTCATAATGTCTGCTTGAAATCTGCTGGAAGTTGACCATAGAGTTACACTGGAGGACACAGACATTTCTTGAGAAATTTTCTCTCTAGGAATCTCTAGATCCTCCAGGACAACTCTATGGTCAACTCAGAAACTGACCATAGAGTCACACGGGAGGACCTAGAGATTCCTAGAAAGAACATATTGATCAAATCTGCAAAAGGGAAACCAGCCAATGTGGAGGGCCTACTGCATTTCAATGTTCTGCTTCACGCACAATGGTACCAACTCTCCTAATACCATCAGCTAGATTTTACCATTATGCTCTGTCCAAAAAAACCCTCACTCTGAGGGTGGGATGCCAGCCATAGCGTCGGACGCCTTGAGCCCCTCTAAATGGAAAAGCAAAGATACATTTACAAAGTGGCGGTATTGGTGGGGGAACCGGCCTTTACTCAGTGTCAGCCGGTAGCCTGCATGTCAGTGCAGCGCTGAATCCCCTCTGGGTTTTAGTGAGAACTTTAAAGAGTGGGAATAGGGTTGAACCCTATTTCCAAAACAGGTTTGGCATTTTTAATGTCTGGACTAAAATCCAGAGCAGATGTAGCACTCCATTGACATGGGAGCCTCTACTGCCCCTTCATCTGATTCCTGAATTTTCAGATTTTGGGAAATTTGTGGCAGAGCCCCAAGGAAGAGGGTAAAGAAGCAATGGCTGTCCAGAGGTTGCTTGATTACAAATCCCCTCTTCAATGGGCACTGGCCATTGCTGGATGGGGCTGATGGTGGGGGCAGATTCAAACACTATCGGGAGGAACTGAGGTTCCACACACCCCTGCCCTAGGATTCACTCCATCTTCTCCTCCTTCATAGAATCATACAGCTGCAAGAGACCACAAGGGCCATCCAGTCCAACCCCCTGCCGTGCACCATTAAAGCTTTCCTGCCAGGTGGCCATCCAGCATCTGTTTAAAAACCTCCAAAGAAGGAGACTCCACCGCACTTCATTGGGGCAGTGTATTCAACAGTCAAACTGCTTTTGCCGTCAGGAAGTTCTTCTTAATATTTAGATGGAATCTCTTTTCCTGAAGTTTGAAGCCATTGCGCCATGTCCTAGTCTCTGGACCAGTAGAAAACAGGCTTGCTCCATCCTCCATATGACATCCCTTCAAATATTTAAATGTAGCTCTCACGTCCCCTCATAACCTTCTCTTCTCCAGGCTAAACATCCTCAGCTCCCTGAGCCACTCCTCATAGAATTTCATGGTTTCCAGGCATCTACTCTTTTGGTTGCCCTCCTCTGGATACATTCCAGCTTGTTATTGTTATTGAATCATAGAATCATAGAGTTGGAAGAGACCCCAGGGGCCATCCAGTCCAACTCCCTACTATGCAGGAACACCCATCAAAGTTCTTCCTGAGGTTCAGGTGGAATCTCCTTTCCTGCAGCTTGAATCCATTGCTCCTTGTCCTGGTCTCTGGAGCAGCAGAAAACAAGCTCACTCCCTCCTCAACATGACATCACTTCAAATATTTAAACAGGGCTATTACGTCCCCTCCTAACCTTCTCTTCTGCCTTCCGATGTTTGGGAGTCTAAGGCAAACCTATCACTGAGTGTTCTGGGGCTGAGTGTGTGTGATGCACTGAAACTCACCCAGTGGGTTTCCGTGGCCAAACGGAGAATCGAACCCTGGTCTCCGGGGTTGTGATTCGTTGCTTGAACCACTACACCTCACCGTCTCTCCCATCCACTTAGCTCACTGGCAGAAATGTCACTTTAAAAAGGCAGCTACCTACAGTAACAGTACCATGGGCCAAAGCAATAGTCAGTCACTATCATGGTCCCACTTTTAAGAAACCATGAGCTTCCTCACAATTGAAAAGCAACAAAATTTACTTTCTAATTCTTTTTTGAAACATTAAATGCTACAAGCTGCTTGCCTGCAAAACAAAACACACTTAAGTAGTAAGTTTGCAATTCTCTGTAACTGGACACGTAACTGAAGAGTTACACTGACATGCCCCAGAAGACTGAAGTTATCCCTTGTTATAATACAACCATAATAACTTTGGATACAGTATAGAAAACAATGGGAGAATGCTATTTTGTATTTAAAGTCAATTGGGGAAGGAAAAACAGTAAGAAGGATTGATGTATCGGTAAAGTTAGAGTGATTACGGTAGAACTGTGGCCATTTCTGCACTAGATTGTTATAGTGCTATTATTCCACTTCCAACATCCTATGGAATCCTGGGGTTTCCAGTTTAGAGAGGGGCCTCGAAGGCCCCTCCCTGAACTGCAAACTCCAGGATTCCATAGGATGTTGGAAGTGGAATAATAGCACTATTAACAATCTAGTGCAGAAATGGCTTCTGTTTTTCTTTCTGGTATTTTTTTCAGTGGAGGAGAGCTACTAGCGGCATGTTCTTATCAGTACATAAAATACCTTTATTTGCTATAATTTGAACTTTTAGATACATGAGTTTTGAGGAAGTATAGCTCAAATTGAAAAACAGCGTGGCGTACTTCGTGTCCAAAGGCAGTCTGTCTTCAAATGTGAGAACCAGCATGGTGTAGTGACAGTGACTCCAGAGACCTGGATTTGTGTTCCCACTTAAGTCAGAGAAAGTCACTGGGTGACCTTGGGCAAGTTACTCTCTCTCAGCCTCAGAGGAAGGCAAGGGCCACTGTGGTGTAACAGTTTGAGCTTTGGGCTACGACCCTGGAGACCAGGGGTCAATTCTCTGCTCAGCCATGGAAACCCACTGGATGGCCTTGAGTGCATCACACACTCTCAGCCTCAGGCACCCCTGTGATAGGTTTGCCTTAGGGTTGCCATAAGTCAGAACCAACTTGAAGGCACACAACAACAACAGATATAGCTATGGTTAAACGATAGCCATTTTCTGAGAAGTGGGGAGTCAACTCTGTTTTTTTTTTTTTTGTAGTTTACCTTAATTTAGTAGTTTGTGTTGTAGTCAGATGTTAGGTTTGGTTGTTTTGTGTGTCTATTATGGTGCTTCTATGTGTTACGCATGTAATTTCATATTATCAAAAAGTGTGTGCATTAAAAATATTACAGTCATAATGTAATTTAGTTATACCATAGCTGTTCCCCAAAATAATGAATTACAAGTAACACCTTGGCCTGAATCCCATTGTTCGTGCTAAGTAGGGTATACCCACTGAATCAGTAGGATTTATCTGTGTGCCAATTCACCATTCAGCAATGGGTCTATGCTAATTTGGAGCAACCTACAAGATCCAGTCCACTGCTTGTTATTGTGTGCCTCCAAGTCGTTTCTGACTTATGGTGATCCTAAGGCAAGCCCATCACAGGGTTTGCTGGGGCTGAGAGTGTGTGACGTGCCCAAGGTCACCCAGTGGGTTTCCGTGGCCCAGCAGGGAATTGAACGCTGGTCTCCAAAGTTGTAGTCCAATGCTCAAACCACAACACCCAACATTTGCACCTGTTCGTTTCCAAGCTCCGAGATGCTCTGCGTGCGCTCAGAGGTGCCCTTGATTTGGAGAGATCCCCGGCTTGGATTTCCACCCGAGAAGTCGTCTCCAGGGCTGAGGCACCTTCCCTGGGCCCTGCTGCTGGTGTGTGTCCCCCGGTCCCTCGGAGGCCCCAGCATTGCCCTTTTAAGAGGACAATTTTTGCTGCCTGAATGGGCTCCGGAGCTCCAGCCGCTCCATTGTTGCCGGCGCTCCCATCCCGGGCAGCTCCATTGTGCGGCTGAAGAGCCGAGGCTGGGGCCCCCCGTTGCTCCTGGAAGAGGGAAGTTTGGCCAGAGAGGACGCAGAGGCCAGGACCGTGCTGGAGAAGAGTCCGAACTGTGGAAGGAGAGGGGCTGGCAGGGGGAAGAGGATCCCCACTCCCACTTCCACCCCTTCCAGTTTTGGGGTGCAACCAAAGCTCCCCTGGGAAAGGCAAGTAAATGATCCCTAAAGAAAAGTGGGGAGAGGAAACCCAAAGCCCTAGGGAAAGCACCTTTTGACCCATTTCCCTTTTTCTCACCAACAGGGGGCTCTCAGGGTTGCCAACTTTTTAAAAAATTTAACCAGCTCTGCACCTGTGCTGTTATAGAGAGAAAAACTTAGCAGGTGGCTTTCCTCCCCATCAGATTGTGTGTGTGTGTGTGTGTGTGTGTGTGTTTTGGAGAGGGAGGACTCCAGTTTTTGTCCCCCTCCCATTTTTGTAATGACATAGGAGCAGGGCCCCTTGTGCCATGCGGCAACCTTAGAGTCAGGAATCTGCAAATCCGAAATCTGCAAGTTTCCTGGAGTCAGGGATCTGCAAAACCCAAAGGAGAAGTTTTAACGTTTTACCAAAACCCCTCCTGGAAACAGTTTTAGACAGAGATTTTGCTATGTTAGTTCAATTCCTTGCTAGGCCAGGACAACCCCCTGGGTGACCATGGGCACGTCACACACTCTCAGCCCCAGAAAGCCCCATGAAAGCTTTGCTTTGGGGCTGCCATAAGTTGGAAACGACTTGAAAATACACAACAATGACAACAATAACGACAACAAGTTCCTCTCGTTATTTCTTGTTCTCTCCTGAATGGTATTATCTGAGGTAAGGAAAAAAAAAAGACTGATTAAGCCTTGATGAAATGAGGGATTGTTACAGGTAGAGGGTATGACTGATATCTAAAATCCTCATAAAATTTTAGGATGAGGGCATGATAAAAAGTCTTATCTGATACCACCTGGAATATCTTTCTAGAAAGAACATTCTTCCGTGGCACTTCTTGGCAATTACCCAGTTGCTCCAAAGCTGGGTGACACTTGGTTAAAAATATATAAACTCTTTGAAAGGGATTTCAACAGTCATCCAGTCCAACTACAGAGGCCAAGATGGCCCCATCTTTTTTCTCCTTCCATCAGGCGGTTGAAACATTTTTGCACCATCAGGCTTTTCCAGATTGATTAGGTATGGGCTTTTAATCCTGTGCAGCACTGTTTTAAAGGTTTGCATAGTCTTTTTCAATGCATTTTAATATTTTTAATATCCAATGGTTAGCTTCATACATTGTTTGTTTCTTAAATCGTACATTTATGCTTTTGCGAATGATTTGTGTTGTTTTTAATTTGAGTGCTAAACTGAGGCTGTCATACTTTGGCCATATTGGAAGAAGTCGTGACTCCTAGAAAAGACAATAATGCTTGGCAAGTTGGAAGGGTGCAGGAAAAGAGGAAAACCCCTTTACAGATGAGTAGACTCAAATCAAAGAAGACGCATCTCTGAATCTGCAAGACTTGAGCAGGCGGTTCAGGATAGGCTTAACTTGGACCTCTCTCATCCATTGTTGTTTTTCTTGTGGGCCCTCAGGTCATTGCTGACTTATGACGACTGCAAGCTACTCTATTGCAGGGTTTTCTGGGGGCTGAGAGTGTGTGGTGTGTCCAGAGTCACCCAGTGAGTTTCCATGGTCATGTGGGGAACCGAAGGCCGGTTTCCAGCGTCCTAGACCAATGCTCACACCATACTGGCTCTCCTCTCATCCGAATGGCTGCGGTAAGTCGAAGCCGACTTGACAGCAGTAAACAAGAAAAATGTTGTTAGTTGCCTTGAGTCCTGTCATTGGGAGAAAGGCAGTTATATAAAGGAATAAAATAAATACATAATAATAAATAACTCCCTGTCACGTAGGACTATCCAGTTAGAATCTCCAAAGGAGATTCAACCACTCTCTGGGGCAGCGTTTTCCACTGCTGAATGGCTCTGACAGCCAAGAAGTTCTTAATGCTGAAGTGGAATCTCTGTTCTTGTCATTTGAATCCATTGTTCCCTGTCCTAGGCCATTTCTGCACTGGACTGTTATAGTCCTATTATTCCACTTTCAACATCCTATGGAATCCTGGGGTTTGCAGTTTAGGACATTGAAAGTGGATGATAGCACTATAACAGTCCAGTGCAGAAATGGTCCTAGTCTCTGGAGCAGTTGCAAGCAAGCAAATTTTCCTGCAAGTGTTTAAAGATGGCTCACTTCTCATCTCTTATGTGGCTGCCCCCCTTGTAGGCCTGCATATATGTGGATGAGCGGCCTGTCCCCCAACCGCCGCCACCACACCCCCAGCGCCTTTGGCTGCTTCGAGCAGAGCAGCGCATTCACTTGACTGTTGCTGGGACACGGGTCTCCACAGCAACCTCCGAGTGCCTTAGCCAGGCGGGTGATTATTTAACCAAATTCCCAGCTCCCGAGTGCCAGCGGGTGACTCTGGCACTCTAAGGGAGACCCGGATGGGTCTCGGGGAGATGGGGTGGGGGGTCTCTTTGCACCATGAGAAAGACAGAGGGAGCATCTTGCGATGGTGAGCCAGGTGGAGGTGACGTTGGGGAGCCCCACGGTAAAACTTTGGAACTTTTTTCTTTCTTTTGTATAGAACTGGTGGCGTCTTTTTCTTGGCGTTGATTACTTTTTAATTTTTTTAAAAAAAAATAATGCCTTTCAATTGCTTTTAATTCAACCCTGTTCTTGTGTTACGAATGCTTTGAGTGTGTTTGCACAATATTGACTAGTGATAACTTTGTGTGTGTGTGTTTTTCACAGATCTTTAATGCCTTTTAATATGTAAGCAGGTGGGCTTTTAATTTATCCAAGATGATTTGAAAACTTTTGTCAGTTTTTAATAATTTCATATGTTTTTTTTCTAATGTTTTTAACTGTTTTAAATGTTTTATTAATGTTTTTAACTTTTTCGGAAGCTGCCTTGGGTCCCACTCAGGGAGAAAGATGGCATATAAATACTATCTATCTATCTATCTATCTATCTATCTATCTATCTATCTATCTATCTATCTATCTATCCATTATCATCCATCTATCTATTTATCTATCTATCTGTCCATCCATCCATCTTCTTATGAACCTGCCTTGAGCCCTGCTTTTGGGAGGAAAGAGTGGAGAATAGAAATTAAACAGAGGAATAAAACAAGCAAGCAAATGTGTTCCCTCCCATGCAGGAGACCAGCAACTGCGATTTGGCATTTCTAGGGTCCCCTTTGGTGAGAGGCCCACATTGCTCGTACACGTTCCCGTTTCCTGGTTGGCAAGAGGAATGGGATGGAGTGCAGTGTTGTTTGTTCTCTCGCTAATATTGCACTTGTCCCGGCCTCCTGCTCTCTTGGGTGCATCGACATGCCGAGCCAAAAAAAGACTTGCCTCACAAAACTTCAAGAGCCGCCCAGCTGGGATACGGATTGAGAGTTGTCTTTTCAAGAAGGTGCGTGTGTGTGTGTGTGAGGGCAGATAGATAGAGGTAGGGCCAAGCTTGAGCATCTGTTGGGAAAAGGCACAGCCCACAAGAGAGCACACCCAATTCCAGATACTGTGGCTAGACCAGAACTTGGAAGGAATTCGTTAGAGACACGTTCCCCTTTCCTGGCAACTTGCGGGTAGCTGTATTGTATTAGGCATGCAACTCCAAAGGGAGAGGGTCAGCCCTTGTGCAGTGTAACTTGCATACTTTTATACAGTCCGCCCTTCGCATTTGCTAGGGTTAGGGGCACAGGATCCTTGCAACGACGGAAAAATAGCAAATATCAAAATGTGTGTGTGTATGTCCCTGTGGAAGGGGGCTGAAGTATGCGGGGAGAGCAGGCACCCAGGGTCCAAACCAAGTCAGGAAAAGGGGGTGGGTTGGCATGGTGGCCCTATACTTCCCCTCTCTCACCTATTTCTTCTTTGGGTGGGGCGGTGCATCAAGAGAGGGCTTGTGGTCTTGAGAAATTGGGTTGTGATCCCTCCTTAGTTGGCCAGGCAGCGGCTGGTGGAGGAGGGGGAGGGCAACAACAATCAAGAGGTGAGTTTGTAAAGGGCTTCATGGCTTGATCAGAGCCACCGAGAGGGAAGGTTTCCCCAGAAATAAAGCACTTGGGGGGGGCAGAGATTGGAGAAACTCACAAATAAATCAAATCCTTGAAAGTGAAACCTGCAAATGTGGACAGCCAACTGTAGTTATCAGGGGGAACAGGTGGCTTCAGTCAGCGATGGGTGAGGATTATCACATGGTTTGTCCTGTGCCTCTTATTGCTGTATGGAAAATATCCAGATCTTCTTCTTTTTTTTAAATCAATAAATTAGATTAACTCTTTTAGTCAGTTTTGAGGAATGAGAAGGAATTAGTTTAACAATTATTAATTCTCATAATTCTCATGATAACCAACTTACTGGGAGGAGAGTGTCTGTGCTTGGTATGGTAAGTGCAAGTAATCACGTTATAGAAATAATTTTCCAAGCTCTGGGGCAAGATATTTTTGGAACATTTCTCACAAGTTGTATTTTTTTTTCTTTTGTTGGTGGAAGAAGGAAGGTATTGGTATCATTATCGAAGTATTATTTTACAGAAAGCTGTTCTTAATACTCAAAACCTTTGTGCTTGTCATTTGCGTGTGACGTTATTTCTCTTGGATGCAGGCGGCGGGAACGAAAAGATCTTGGAGCTCCTATCAAAGTATGTATACCAGGATTCTTTCTCTATGTGCAGGGGAGAAATGGGAGTGTATTAAAACATGATATACATTTATAGTAGTTAAACGGTTTGGTGTGATATCACTACACCTTCTCTGTTGCCAGAATTTCGTGGTGAGAGCAATTTGCATGGTGAAAATCTGGAATCTTCCAAAGGTGGAATGGGTACCAAGGAAAACCTAAAACCTTATAAAAGCTAGCTTTGAATCACACCTGCCCCTCAGTTGTTTAAGGCCCTCAAGACCCATGCGGTTCATGTGCCTACCCCCCAAATACACGCCCCAAACAACAGCAGGACTTGGAATTTAGAAAAAAAAAGCCAAAATTTTATGGGTGAATTCCTATTTCCCAAAAGAGAGGGGAACACCAGATGGCATCCATACATCGATGGCTCTGTCGCAGCCCTCTCTGACTGGCTGGTGTGGCTGCTGCCCCACATTCCTCTGCTGATCGCTGTGGCCCAAGGACTCCTGTGAACCCTACAGACAATGCCAATGGGCTGGGTTGGCAGCGCTTCAGGTTTCCCAAAACTGTTGGATGAGGTTTTTCAGTTGTCCAGTCCATGGTGTGTTGGTGTGTCTGTGTCAATCTGCGGGTGGAGGAGCAGAAACAATGCCAATTTGTCAGTGGGGAGGGTGCAACCAGGAGTCTTTCTGAAGAGAGGTCTCAGCCTAGCATGGGAGGTGAGCATCTCCAACAGCCATCACTCAAGGACCTTCTAGTAAAATCCGGCGGAACGGCTCAAAGTCCACAGGGATAGTATCTAGCAAGAAAAAGAGAGAAAATACAATCTTTAAAAAAACCTTACAACTTCAGGGTGTTACATTGGGCCTGGAAAGTTTGGCTACTGCTAGTTGAGTGGGCACAGTGATCCTGCAAAGTTATTGTGGTTTCACACCCACTCATCCCTCATCATCCATCCATCCCACAAAGTAACCTGGGAAGTGTAGCTGAGTGACGATTCTCCAGGAGATTCCCATCATATAATTCCTGAGGTTCCTTGGTAACTGGGAGTAGCTGTTAAAATTCTATGAGGACCATCAGGAATAAGTTCCTCTGGCTTTGAAGATGGGATTTATTCCCAGGAAAGTATGTATAGCAGGCTTGCATCCTAAGGAGCACCAATATGAGGCCAGATTTACTATTCGGCAGTAATTCGGGCAACAGGTTTTGGCGGCAGCGGTAAGGTAACAGCGGTACCCTGTTGCCATTCCATCTCAGCAGCCCATCTCTTTTGTGTATACCAAATAACTTCTCCCACATCAGAGTGGATAAAGTGGAGATCTTGGGCTTCACATGGGAAATATTACAGCCCCTGGACTTCAGTGCTGTTAGTCCTGAAGCCCCCAACCTCATTTTAAAAAGATGGAATGATTTTTCAAGCAAATTTGGTCCCCAAACCTCACTGAAAGCCCCCCCAAATGCACAAAAGCACACGGAAATATCCCACCCTATTCCCACAGGTATCTAAGAACCCTGTACTACCACCAGATAGCTCTATTCTCCTCTGGAATTTTTCTCAAAATTGTCTCAGGAAGTGACATGACCTCACTTCCCAGGGCAATTTTGAAAGGCAGTGGTTGTTGAGTGCCTTCAAGTCGTTTCTGACTGATGGTGACCCTAAAGCACACCTATAATGGTGTTTTCTGGGGCTGAGAGTGTGTGACACACCCAAGAGCACCCAGTGGGTTTCGTGCCCCACCAGGGAATCAAACCCTGATCTCCAGAGTCGTAGTCTGCTCAAACCACTACACCACACTGGCTTTCTTTGGTGCTTAATGCCACCCCTCCCCATGAAATACTTCGCTGAGCCGAGGACAGGTATAGGCCTTATCCAGGCTAACAAAGCCTCACCGAATCCACTTGTGTTTATGCTCGGCCTTGCACCTGTCTGGCACTCACCGTTGCAGCGATACTGAAGGTTGGACCAGATGATGTTTTCCTGGGAAAAGCAGAAGACCCCCAAGCGCCCCCCTCGCATCGTTGTGTCGATGATGACGCCCGAGTCGGCCACCAGCTGGGGTCCTTCATAAAGCAACACCCTGGAAGGAGGCGAAGAGTGTAAAAGGTCCTTATGGGGGATTTCTTGTGTTTACTAAAAAAAATATTTATTGATCATTTTTCCTCCCACAACAAAAAGATAAAAACGTTCCTTAAAAGTCAGATTCTTTTTTTAAAAAAATCCAAGACAACCTTTAAAACCAAACGTTAAACTTAAACTTTTAAACTTAAAAATTTTAAAGACCAAGGGCCAGATGAAAAAAAAAAAAAGATATAACTTCGGCTGCCTGTCATACAGTTTGTAGGGATGACACCAGATTGACTCCCCTTGGGATAGATTTGGAAAGTCAAGCTGCTCCTACCGAGAAAACTCTGTCTGGGCTCTATAATACACTATGGACAGAAATCAGGAGGGGGTTGCAGCTGGTTGCTATAAACACAGACAGGTGAGGTGAGCATTGTGAAATTGTTTGTTTTGGGTGGAACTGATAGAATTATGAGGTACAGCAGGCTCTCGGTATTCGCTAGGGTGTGGTTCCAGGCCCCCCTACGGGTACCAAAATTCATGGATGCTCAAGTCCCATTATTACAGTGGTGTACTAAAATGGTGTCCCTTGTATAAAATGGCAACATCAAAGTTTGGTTTTGGGATTATATTTTAAAGCCATGGTTGGTTGAATCTGTAGATTCAGAATCTGCAGATATGGAGGGCCAACTGTACATTATAAGCAAGAGACAGGAGTCTGTTTTTATTTGTTTTTGCATCTGGCTTGCAAGCACCATTTTTGTAGTCTGGAGTGTTACAAAATCCCAAAGGCTTGCTGTTTGCTTTTGGGGAGCTGTGACTGTTGGGACACCCACTTCTTTCCCACGTGCACCTTGGAAACATATAAATGAGAGTTTACAAACACAGCCAGGAGTCTCCAGAACTCTGTCTCATAGCAAAAACCCCCCACACCCTGTCTTAAAGCACTGAGGGGCTTCTAACAGCTTGAGGAAGCAGGAAGAACAAAGCAATCTTTTAGCAGAGGTCACTGCCCACCTCCACAAGAACGGTGGTCTCTCCCCCGCCAGGTCACTGGCAACCACAACTATGCAACACTTGCACACATGTGTAACGCACACAAGCGTCTCCTTCCCTCTGGTCCAAATATCTGGTGGATTTGAGTAACTTCTGGAATACACTGACTGGCCTAGTTAGGGGGCTGGGGTTTTGTCCCCTTCATGCTCTTGCAGAAAAAGAGAAAAAGTTCCCAGGCTTTGCTTCCTTCTCTTCCTCCCCCCGTTTTGGCCCTATTCTCTACCCGCTCAGCGCCCCCCTCCTGCACCACCTTCCCCCATTGTCCAGCCTCTTTTTGCATTTAAAAAAAAAACACGGCCAAAGCATTCCAAGCTTGCATTGGTTCACCATGGCAACCAGGACAATAGGCCCTGGGGCCCAACAAGTGAATGGCTCTTGGGGAATGGGAGGTGCAGGTGGGGGGGGAACAGTTCCCAATGAAACAAGTCTTCCCCTCTCCTCTGTCCCCACCCATACACTCTCTCTCTCTCATGCCCGGGCGCGCACATACACATCGCTCTCTCATGGAGCTGTCAACCCAGCGTGAGGGCCGGCCACATTATTAAACAGGAAAAGTTCCTCCTTCTCTTGCCAGCCGGGGAGAGGAAGCACTGACGGAGAGGGACCGAGCAGGATTCACTCTTCCCAGCTGCTTTAAATGCTTGGTGATTTCCTGTCCTAAAGAATCATAGAAACATAGAGTTGGAAGAGACCACAATGGCCATCGAGTCCAACTCTCTGCCTTGCAGGAACAAACACTCAAAGCACCCCCAGCAAATGGCCATCTGGCCTCTGCTTAAAAACCTCCAAAGAAAGAGACTCTACCACACATTTGAGTGTTCCACTGCCGAACAGCTCTGACTGTCAGGAAGTTCTTCCTGAGGTTTAGGTGAAATCTCTTTTTCTGTAGTTTGAATCCATTGCTCCGTGTCCTAGTTTCTGGTGCAGCAGAAAACAAGCTTGCTCCATCTTCAACATGATATCCCTTCCAATATTTAAACATGGCTATCATGTCCCCTCTTAACCTTCTCTTCTGCAGACTAAACATACCCAGCTCCCTAAGACACTCCTCATAGGGCTTCATGGCTTCCAGACCCCTCACCATTTTGGTTGCCCTCCTCTGGACACATTACAGCTTGTCAATATCCTTCCTGAACTGTGGTGCCCAGAACTGTACACAAAATTCCAGGTGAGGTATAACCAAAGCAGAATAAAATGGTATTATTGCTTCCATTGATCTCGACACTGTACTCCTGTTGATGCAGCCCAGAATTGCATTGGCTTTTTTAGCTGCTGCATCACACTGTTGACTCATGTCAATCAGAGCCAAAAGGCACCTAGCTTCGCTCTGCCTCCAGCTAGGGTTGCCAGATTGAAAACTGGAGAAGGCTCCTCTTCTCTTTCATGTTTGCATAGAAAAGAAAATTTGAGCAGGTGTCGCCTGTTCCATAACAAGCAACAACTGCTGAAATGGCTTATTCTATACAAATGCAAAACCACACAACACTAGAACTTTCTCCAGTTTTCAGCCTGGCAACCGTATCCTTCTCCCTGCCCTCCAACTCCATCTGAAATCTCATCTTCCTCCTCTTCCATCACCACTTATTATTGTTCTTACGTGCCTTTAATTTGGTTCAGACTTATGGCAACCCTAAGTGCACCATTGCGGAGTTTTTCCTGGCAAGATTTGTTGAGAGGGTGGTTTGCCTTTGCTTCCCTCTGAGGCTGAAAGGGTGTGACTTGCCCAAGGTCACCCAGTGAGTTTCCATGGGAGATTTGGACCAGAGTCGTAGTCCAACATTCAAACTGCTACACCATGTTGGCTCATACTTTGTTTATACCCCACCTTTTCCTCCAAGATTGGGACTTAAGCCAGATTGCAAATTAAAAGATTACAATATAATTTTAAAACATACAAAAAAGCCATCATTAAAACAGAATTAACTGATTCAACAATTTTAAAACATACTCTTTAAAAAGGATCTTTAAAAAAACCCTTTCAAATTGCACATTTTTAAACAATTTGTTGTTGTGTGCCTTCAAGTCATTTCTGAACTTATGGGAACTCTCAGGTGAACCAGACACGGGATTTTCTGGGGCTGAGAATGTGTGACGTGCCCAAGGTCACCCAGTGGGTTTCCATGGTCTCCTGGTCTCCAGGGTTGTAGTCCAAACACTCAAACCACTATACCACACTAGCCTCTTTTTAAACAATACAGCATCCTCTTGAAAGCCCTTCCATTAAAAAAAATTACTTCTAAAAGACTGTCAGGATAAAAAGAAAAATACATCACTTCCCAATGGAAGGATAGCAAGGGGAGAAACATGCTAGCCTCTCTAGGAGGGACTGACATAAGAAACTTCTTTAAAAATTCAAATATTGGAGAAACCGAAAACTGTCAGATTCGTCCCTCCCGACCCAAGGCTTTTCTAAAAGCCTGGCTTTGAATACCTGTGTATTTCCCCACATTAATAGTGCTGCATTAAAGTTGCCACCTTTTTGACCCTGGGAGGCTCCTCATCTTAACACCTGTGTAGTAGGTGAGTGCAACAAGGTCCACTTCATACTGAGGATAAGCTATATCAATTGCAGAGGATGAATTTTATTCAACTGAAATTTTGATAAGAATACAAGTTTCTCCCATTTATCTGACAGGTTAGAGATCAGAGCACTGTCAGGAAAGAAAACTGGTTGAAAACCAGAACCCATGTACTGTACTGTAGGGAGCATGAAGAACTTACGGAAGCTGCGACCGACTGGCTGTGTTCTGCTTGCCAAGTCTCAGCCACCTTAGCCCTTTCCCCTGCCCTCAGCTTGCTTTGCAAGCAGCACACGTGCAAGGGTGGTCCCAAGCGAGCCTCCGTAGGCAAGAAGAATGGATGAAAGAGTGGAATCCCCATCGAATTAATGCAACTTGTCCTTAACTTGGAAGCATCAAAAGACTGAGCTGTCAGATAACAGGGGCCATTTCCCCCAAAACTGCAAACCCCAGGATTCCAGAGGATGTTGAAAGTGGAATCATCGTGCTGTAACAGGCTAGTGCGGAAACGGCCAGGGTGTCAAAAGTACATTGGCATTAAATTTTAAATTTGTTGAAACTGGCTGTGTTATGTGTTGCCCTGAGTTCATATGATGGAAGGCAGGATTTAAAATGCATTAATAAAATAAATAATTAAAAATATTTCCAAATCCATACATTTTTTCCCCTATAAAATTCACAGAAAGAATGTGACTGCTGGCAATTTCTCCCTGTTCCAAACCTCACCTGATATAGCCCACCTGGGGCCGGTGAATGAGGCGCCAACGGTACGAGGTTTTGTCCTTCCATCCCACATTACGAGGGTCTTTCCACAACAGCCGTACGTGGTCCGGGGTGTGACCGGTGTGCCACAGGGCATTCCGTAGGTATTCGCCTGGGCCAGTTTTGGACTTCACTGCCTGTCGGTGGAACAGGAGGGGGTGGGGACAGAGAACAATACCGTCCTGTTTGGAAAGCCAGCCACAGTTCCCAGCCCTCAAACAGAGTCTATAGGAGCACCCACAGTCAAGGTTTACAGAAACATATCAGTCAGTTACTGTTGTGTTTCAGCAGTCCAGGACAGCAGTAAATTCAGAGTGTCAGTTCAAGGGAGCATCCAGCAGTGTAGGCACTAAGAGTACAGTCGGCCCTCCACACTTGTGGGTTTCACTTTCACGAGTTGGATTACTTGCAAGTTTCTTCAACTCCTGCCCCCCTCCCCAGTGCTTCTTTTCCAGGGAAATCTTCCTTCTGGGCAGCAATGATCAGGCTGCATGGCTCTTTAAAAACCTACCCCTGGTCCTGCTTTTCCTCCTCCACCTGCCCAGCCGACCAAGGACGCTCACGACCCGAATTCTCAGCACCGCAAACCCTCTGCCGAGGCCCGCAAGGAAGGAGATGGGCGAGAGAGAGCGGAAATATAGGGCCACCATGCCAACCCACTGCTTTTTCTTTTGCTTTCCCTGATCTAGTTTGGACCCTGGGTGCCTGCTGTCCCCACCCTGCCTAGCCGCCTTCCCACAGACACACACACACACCCCTTTTGATATTTGTGATTTTTCCACTTTTGTGAGGATCCTGTGTCCCAACCCTAGCGAATGTGGAGGGCTAACTGTTTTTCTTGCTAGCTTTATACTGGATTGTCTCTGCATTAGAGGAGGGTCAGAGTCCTATCAGGGAGACTATAGCAGCGAGAATGTCTTCTACAGGCTGTGGGCTGGACTAGATGACCTCTGAGATCCTTTCTAACTCTTCTGGTTGGGATTAAATTAAATTCTGTTGGGATTAAAAAGATCACTGACCTTGAGCTGCAAGCCGGGCTCAGCCACTGCTCTGAAGGGGGTGGCCTGCCAGTAGGTCTGCTCTGTTTGTTTCCACATTACCACGTAGAAACTGGCGCTGTCTTGGTAGGCAAAGATGAATCCGGCATAGTCGTCATCTGTGATGGTGTTGACATGGAAGGTGCCCTCAAAGTCCACCCCGTTGAATGCCGTGTACCCTGCCCGAACAGAGCCAATGAGCGACGTTACAGAATAAGGAATCAGCAACAGCCTCATCAATAAAACAGGACATGTGGCCAGACAGAAGGGGCAAGCCTGAGGCGAGTTTATATTTTTGGGGTTTAACTGCCAGCCAAGGAATCCTCAGAAATGTAATCCCATAGGGAGAAAAATATCGCTTTCATAATACAGAATTATAGCACTTTCAATACTTTGAGCTGTCAGGACTGCATCCTATTCTGAAATTTATGTTTTGGGAAAGCACTGGATCTCTGGCAGAGCCTTCTACAGTGCGCCCTCCGTTTCCGTTAGGGTTTGGCTCCAGGACCCCCCATGGATACCAAAATTCCACAGATGCTCAAGACTCATTACTCACAATGGTGTTGTAAACTGGTGTCCCTTATATAAAATGGCAAAATCAAAGTTAATTATTTCAATTTTTTATATATCTATTTTTTGAGATGTGCTCGGTTGAATCCACAGAGGCAGAATCTGCAGATACAGAGGGATGACTGTATATGCCTTTCATGAAACTACAAATCCTAGGATTCCAATGGATAGAGCCATGGCAGTTAAAATGACAGCCAAGCAAAAGAGTTTGAGAAAGCTCGCAAAGTCTCCTTGGTAACCATGCCAAAAGTCCTGGATGCATCCTGGAGCTGTGTGAGTCTGAAACTTATCTGGAAGCCAAGCCTGCAAAATCTGTTTAACTAGGCCCATCTTTTAGATCAATCTCCAATTTTTATTTATTTACTGGTAAAGATATTCCCGTACTGTTGCAGCATGCAGTGCTTAGACTGCTAGGTTAACAACCATGAAATACAGCAGTAAAATAATAATATAGTACAATAAAACACTAAGCAGTTCATTAAATTTACTAGTGGGGAATTGATTAAGTTCATGGCCAGGCAAAGGTTGGGCAAACAAGTCAGTCTTCAACTGGGGGTGAAGACACCCAGCCTTGGAAACTTGACTGCTATGAACCCCTGGAGAGTAGCTGCCAGTCAGAGTAGATCATATGATGGTAGATGAAGTAATGGAGTAATTAATATAACTTCAAAACTGAAGGAAAAAGCCCACAGATACCAGAATCCATAGGAGAAAGGCGCATGAATGGTGGGCAGTGCCCCAAACAGACAATAAGGTAAAATCAATAGGGAAATACGTTGATGCCTCTCACCTACTGCCAAGCCTGGGTCACTGTTCATTGTTTGGACAATCTCCATGCCCTGGGGAAGAAAAGAGAGGGGAGACAGCAGGGGGACAGTCAGAAGGAGAGGAACAGTGGATCAGAAACGATGCAAATGTGCTTGGGGTTCTCTATGGCTCTAGAGCAAGGATGGAGAAAGAGGGAGCTGCCGGTATCATACAGACTTGTTGTCACTGTATGCCTTCAAGCTGCTTCCAACTTATGGCAACCCTAAGGTGAACCTAGCACTGGGTCTTCTGGGGCTGATAATATGTGACGTGCCCAAGGTCACCCAGTGGGTTTCCAGTAGATTTGTTATAAAGCACAGGCTGATTCTCTTTTGAAATGCATTGGTGCACTCCATTGTCCAGCACATGATCCCTAGTGCCTCTTCCTCTTCTGAACCTAGCTTGGACGTCTGGCATTTCTGACCCTTTATATTGCAAAAATCTTTGTTGTAGGCTTTTGAGCATCACTTTGCTTGCATGGAAGATTAATGCAATGGGCCCATGGCTACTGCAATTCACGGTGTCTCCTTTCTTGGGGAACGGAATGCATATGGAGCATTTCCAATCTGTGGGGCATTTTTTGATTACTCTGCCTTTGTTGTGCACTTCAAATCATTTCAGCCTTACTGTAACCGTAAGGCAAATCTCTCACAGGGTTTTCTGGGGCTGAGAGTGTCTGATGGGCCCAATTTTGCCGAAAGGTTTTCCATGACTGAATGGGAATTCGAACCCTGGTCTCCAGAATCAGAGTCCAATGCTCAAACGACTTATATCACACCGGCACTATACCATGCTGAGGGATACCTTGTCGTTTGTTGCTGTATGCCTTGCAAGTTGTTTCTGACTTACGGCAACCCTAAGGCGACCCTATCATGGGGTTTTCCTAGGCTGAAAGTGTGTCATTCGCCCAAGGTCACCCAGTGGGTTTCCATGGCTGAGCAGGGAATCTAACCCTGGTCTCCAGGCTCATAGTCCACTGGTGAAACCATGACAACATGCTGGCTCGCAGGAGTGCCTTCAGGACAGACAAAAACAAGGCCTTCTTCACACAGTGCACATTTCATATACAGAGCTCAACAGGGGTGAACAACTGGATGTCTTTAAAAGAGGACTGGAAACAGAATGGGGCATCTATGGCTCATAGTCATGCTGACTATGTATTACTTCTAGTAGTATATCAGTTGCAAAGAGCATAAATGGGAGGAAGCTATTGTGGTTATGTGCTCCTTGTGGTTTTCCCAATGAGATCTCTGTGTGGCTACAGAATACAGGGAAGTGAGCATCTAGACTGATCCAGTGTGTGTTTTTTCCTGTGCTTGTACTCTCTAGCTCCATAGCTTACCCTCCTTTCCAGAGCATGAAATCAATGCACAGGGACATAGCTTCAAAATGTCTGTTATCTTGCAGCCGTACCTGATTGAGCACCACCCAGTTGGGGTCTATCTGGGCATCCCCCTCCGGATCCAAGATGACAGTCTGGTAGGCCCGGAAGTCTGTCAGCGTCACCTCGGAGCTCTCCGGGCACACATCCAGTGGGTCTGCTACAGTGTCGTTGTCAAAGTCTTCCTCACAAGCATCTCCCACGCCATCACCTGCATTGCAAGAGTAATCACTGTGAAGCCCCATCCACCCGAAGGTGTTATAAGGATAATCACGTGTCCTTGGAGCCTCTAGAAGTTTTGGACTTCAACTCCCAGAATCCCCAACTGGCTTGGCCAATGCTTAGCGATTCTGGGAGCTGAAGTCCAACCACATCAAGAGGGCCAGGAATTGAGAACTGTGATTATACCACTAATCCGCATCTTCCGAGAGTTGCTGTTGCTTGTGAAGGTGAAAATCTTGGAGCCAGCACCACACAAAAGCTCTGATCTATGAACAAGTACAAAAGCTATTTGGCAAAAGAACGCACCCAGGGACGATGAAGTGTGCTCACCGGTGAAGAAGGTTGACTAACGGATGGGGAGGAAAGTTTGGGGAGAGTGGAACGGAACGCCCTGGAAGACGGCATGGCTGGCTGGAATCCTGAAAAGCAGCAATTCCATTGTAGAGTTTTGTTGCTTCAAACAGCAACAGCAGAAGTGGTGAAAATGCAAGCTGGGGCCAGATGAGGCCCCCACACCTCGCTCTTGCAGCCCCTGCAGCTCCCCATTCCTTTTTTTAAAAAAGTGGTGAAATTTTGGGGCAATGTCCATGCCCAAACCGCACGGAACCTCCACAGACCTTCATTTCCTGCTGCAATTCAGCCCCAAATGGTGACTGCAAATGGTATGTTAATTGTCACTACAAAAAACAAACAAACAAACAAACAAAAAACCTAGCATCTCTGTCACTGAATAATAAAAATAGCAAGCTGTCAATTACTGCATTGTTTACCAATTAGGAATACAATTTAATTTGCAATTATTTTCCCCCCATGCCCTGCTATCTGTATATCTGTAGGGCCACGTGACAAGGAAGGCTGAGATCCTGGAATCTGTAGTTTGGTGAGAGGCTTAGATGCTGCTGCGAGCAAGCTCTAATGCTGTAGTTCAGGGGAATGCACTACAGAAATCTGAATGTCCCTCCCGAAACTACAAATCATAGAATCATAGAGTTGGAAGAGACCACAAGGGCCATCCAGTCCAACTCCATTCTGCCATGCAGGGTATATACAATCAAAGCATTCTCGACAAATGGCCATCCAGCCTTTGTTTAAAAATTCCAAAGGAGGAGACTCCACCACACTCCAAGGTAACGTCATTCCGATGTTGAAGGGCTCATACTGTCAGGAAGTTCTTCCTAATGTTTAGATGGAATCTCTTATCCTGAAGTTTGAAGCCATTGCTCCATGTTCTGGTCTCTGGAGCAGCAGAATATAGGCTTGCTCCACCCTCCATATGACATCCCTTCAAATATTTAAACACAGCTATCATGTTGCCTTCTCTTCTCCAGCCTAAACATACCCAGCTCCCTAAGCTGCTCTTCATGGGGCAGAGTTTTCAGGCATTCTTCCATTTTGGTCTCCCTCCCCTGAACACGGTCCAGCTTGTCAACATCCTTCCTGAACTGTGGTGCCCAGCACTGGACACAAGATTCCAGGTAGGGTCTGGCCAAAGCAGAATATAGTGGTACTATCGCTTTCTTTGACCTAGACACTATACTCCTATTGATGCAGCCCAGAATTGCATTGGCTTTCTTAACTGCCGCATCACACGGCTGACTCATGTTCTGTTTATGGTCACCTAGGTCCTTTTCACACGTACATGTGAAAATCCCAGAACTCTGCAGTACACCGCCACGGTAATTAAAGTCATTTCAGAGTGCTACAACCGTGCAGCACAGATACATCCTAAGCATCATTCTACACAGAGTCTCAGTCAGACTGGGATACAATACCATTCCTAACAGTGTTGCGCTCACCATCTGAGTCCTTCTGGTTGGGATTTGGGACAAGGCGGCAGTTGTCTGGGCCGGGAGGCACGTAGTCGGGTATCCCATCATTATCATCATCATTGTCACATTCGTCTCCCAGTCCGTCATTGTCTGAATCCAACTGGGAGCTGTTGGGGATCTCTGCGCAGTTGTCTTTGGTGTCCTGGTGACCGTCCCCATCACTGTGTGAGGCAAGATGGAAGCAGTAGGAGTGAATGTGGAGAGAAAAGGAGGTGCTGGGATGTTGCCTGCCTCCCTTAGCCACCTTTGTGTGGCCCTTGGAAAAAATGCAACTGCTAACATTGCGCTCAACAGGACTGTAGTCTCCCTTTCCTGCGAGGCAAATTTGGACCCCTGGAAAGCCTGGAGATTCACCCCCCTTGCAGTACATTATGTCAGTGGCTCTTAACCTGAAGCCTGGGGACCCAACGGGTCTGCAGAGCGCTCACAGGTGGTCCGCAAAGCCTTGCTGCTAGACACCACCACCAGCAGCAAAAGGGATGTGGAAGCAGGGGGGCGCCGTAGGTGCGGAAACCGCTCTCTCATTTGCAGATGACAGAGCAGTTGGAGCACATGGACACACCTTCCACCATGTTCCTCTGCACCCATATCCTCTGATGCCGCATCCTTGACAAAAGGGACACAACAGCAGGCACATGCACATGTCCAAACTATGACCCATTCCGCACTGGACTGTTATAGCGCTATTATTCCACTTGCAACATCCTATGGAATCCTGGGGTTTGCAGTTTCGGGAGGGGCCAGGCGGCCCCTCCTGAAACTGCAAATCCCAGGATTCCATAGGATGTTGTAGGTGGAATAATAGTGCGAAAACAATCTAATGCGGAAATGGCCCTATACTAGTGCTGACCAGGAGTAGAAATCAGATGACTTTCCAGAAGCTGGACTGTAACTCCCAGTATTCTTCACTATAAGCAATAATGGTTAGGGCTGCTGCAGTAGTTGTGTTCCTTCAGGTTGTTTCTGACTTCTGGCAACCCTAAGGTGAACCTGGAGAGCCAGTGTGGTGTAGTAGTTAGAGCACTGGATTATGACCCTGGGGACCAGGTTCAAATCCCTGCTCAGCTATGAAAACCCACCAGGTGACCTGGGGTGCGTCACAAACTCTCAGGCCCAGAAAACAGAGAGAGAGACAGAGTCACCATGAGTTGGAAGCGACTTGGAGGCACACAGCAACACAAGGTGAAATTTTCATGGGATTTTCTGGGGCTCAGAGAGTGTGACATGCCCAAGGTTACTTCATGGGTTTCCATGGTCAAGCGGGGAATTGAACCCTGATCACCAGGCTTGGGAGTCCAATGCTCAAACCACTAGACTACATTGGCTTTTTTTTATATACCTACCTGTATATAAAAACTTAGCAAAACATGCATGGCTGGTATGATTGTGGTTTTTGTTCACCTTTTAGAGAGGTAAGGAGCCATGTTAGAAAATAGGCTAACATGGAAGGGCCTGCATTTTTACTTAGTTGATGTTTACCTTGTTAGGATGGATAAATTAATCACACCTCCACCGTATCCCCAGATGGACACGGAACTGATTTGAACGCCCAGAGGTAGGAAGGTGGAAAGAAAAGGATGAGATAGGCGCAGAAAAAGATACACGTGCCAGCGCTTTGGCCAAAGGATCCCTCTAGGAACCACCAGAAGTGATGACCCCAGAAGGATTGGTTTATTCATCCGTGCTTCCCTTTTCATACCATTTTTATGTTTATATTAAAGAATGCTTACAAGAAGAAAAGATTCACGCCTCAGCATCAGCAAAGTTACAGCTCATACACGTGGCACATTCTATCTGACTCTGAACATTACTTCCAGGGTCTAAATGTCCCAGTCAACATCCGAGTTTATTTCCACCAGGTCATCTCCAAAGACATCAAGTGAAACAAAAACGGCATTCTTTTAGGGTTCATGTTAATTATAAACAGGAGCCAAGCATAATAATAAATGAAAGGCAAAGGTTGTTTGATGAGCTACAATTGTCTAAAATGCCAATTAATACATCAATTCTATAGCAAATTGTAGAGCCCCAAATTTCAAGCCTAACAGTGTGTCTTCTTTACTTACCTGTCCTCATTGGTGTCGCAAACATCTCCAACTAGGTCACTGTCAGCATCTGTCTGAAAGAGACCATGGCCTCAGGTGAGCAAACTGGGATTTTGGATTTGTGTTTTTTCTGTTAACAACAAATACGGTTCATTCTGACCTTTTGAAATCTGGTTGCATGAAGCTTTCATACTGATTAAGGTCAAGATATATCAGACGTGTGTGTGTATTCCCTCCTCCTAGAGCTCTCTATGGGCCATGCCCAATCCCGGAAAGCTCAAATACCTGTTTAACCCTGCATCCATTTCAAAACGGTGACAAGAAACGACCTTGCATTACTTCCTAAATCCATTTTGATAGGGTTGTTGTCGTTACTGTGTGCCTTCAAGTTGTTTCCGACTTGTGGCGCTCATAAGGTGAACCTATCACTGGGTTTTCTTGGGCTGAAAGCGTGTGATGTGCCCAAGGTCATCCGGTGAGTTTCCATGGCCGAGCTGGAAACTGAACCCTGGTCCTAGCCCAGCACTCACAGCCCAGTGTTCAAAGGGTTGTAGCCCAACTCTCAATGCACTACAGTATGCTGGCTCTCAAATAGGTAGGGTTAATGACCTTTTTCCTGACAAGTTAGCTTTCGAGATTCAGAGAACTTTTTTCCTCTTATGAAACAGCAGTTAGTCACGAGACCCCTAAGTAACAAGAGCCCCAAATTAGTACGGTCCAGACCCAGCTTGACATTCTTCCCTGAGTGTTGGCCTCCTCTATATTTTCCTTCCAGCATCTCCTGCGGAGGGTATCACAACACTTTCATCTCCCCGCCAGCCTCCTCAGGGCTCATACCTGAGTGGGGTTACTCATCTCCGGACAGCTGTCACAGGCGTCGCCCACGCCATCCTCGTCACGATCTGTCTGCAGCGGATTGGGCACCTTGGGGCAGTTGTCCAGCCCGTTGGGGATCCCTAGAGGAGAAACGTAAAGCAAGGAAAGCATCTCCTCTACTGTCAAAACGTATACTAACACCTCCATATCTTTTCACTGCCATGGCCCCCGCACAAGGAATTTTGAGATTTGTAGTTTGGTGGGTGAAATTAGAATATTCTGCTAAGAAGCTCCGGCGTGCTCCCTAGAACTACAGTTCCCAAGGTACTTGAGGACAAAGACCTAAAGACTATATAGTGCGGGGGAGCATGCTAGAACTCTTTAGCAGAGAATTATAAGTACCCAACTAAACTACAAATCCCAGGATTTCACAGGATTGAGCCACGGCAGTGAAAGCGGTGTCAAAGTAGGCATAACTGTCCACGCACACTTTAATTCATCCTTCACCCTGCTCCTTGTCCCCACTGTTGTCTCATATCCTTCATTTTATTCCATTTGGGTCAAGCTGATAGGCTCTTTACAAAACAAAGTGTGAATCCTTGATTTTCTCTCATTTCCCCAGCACGCTTCTAATCTTCTCCATGCCCCTTCCAACCCTCCTTTCCCAGCTTGATACCCTGCTTCCCATCTCAAACGCTCACTGCCTGAGGCCCCACTGCTGTTATGATACTCCCATCAGCCCTTCCTTCTTCTTTTTTTTTTCTTTCAGCTTCATCTTGTTTCAAGACAGAGGCTCTTCCTTCAGCTAGGTGCCCACTTAGAATCACAGAATCACTGGCAGGCACCAGCGTATCCGTCACTGGCCCTGATTTGAAAGGGTTAAAGCAGGCTGTTGGAATGGAGCCATGTTCTTCGACCTGTGCCAAATTTCCCTCAAAAGGTTGCCAACTTTTTTCTCATCCTCTGCTCCTCTGCATTTAACAACTGCCCAGTGTGTGGAAACTTTGGAAGCCAAGCTTATCCTAGCACTAGGAGAAACAGCACGGGATTAAATTTTAATTTAAAAAGAAAGAAAAGAAAGAAAAAAAAGAGAAAGAGAAAGAAAAGAATTGTAGAAGCTGGAAGAGACAACAAGGGCCATCCAGTCCAACCGCCTGACATACAGGAATACACAATCAAACATTCCCAACAGACGGCCATTCAACCTGATTAAAGACCTCCATGGAAAAATACTCAACCACACTCCCAGGCAGCATGTTTCAGTGTCAAATTGTTTTTACCATCAGGAAATTCTTCCTAATGTTTAAGTAGAATCTCTTTTCCTGAAGTCTGAAGCCACTGCTCTGTGTCCTCTGTGCTCTGGAGCAGCCAAAAACAAGCTCGCTCCATCTTCTGACTTGAACGGCAAACAGTCTCCCAAATACCCCCACCCCTTTTTTTCCTTCTTTTCTCTCCCCTTGTCCTCACTCTCCCTCACCGTCCCCATCGATGTCATTGTCGCAAGCGTCCCCTTCCCCGTTGCCGTCTGTGTCCTTCTGGTCGTTGTTGGGCACGTTCGGGCAGTTATCGCAAGCATCCCCAAAAGAGTCCGTGTCGGAATTCTGCTGGTCTTTGTTGGGAAAGAGGCGGCAATTGTCCTGCGTTGGTGAAAGAAGAGGTACAGCTGTTGTTAACGTATCACAGTGCCTGATACTGAACCACTGCATTTCCTGTGTTGGCTGGGGAGGTCAGGAGCTGAGGCCCAGTACAGAGCTTAGAAAATTACTTTTTTTTAAAATTACCTTTTTTCCTGTTCCTTGTGGAAAAAAATCCTGTGAAAATGGCTCTAAAATGTCTTAAGGTGTCCTTGAAAATAAGTTTAAAAGTTTTAAAAAAACTTAATCTAACAAAGTGGCCAGTGGCAGTCAGTGAATTCCATGTCAATGGAACAGTAAATCTGCTATGGGTTTTAGGCCAAACTTTCAAGTAGCTATCCAAACCTATTTAGTGATGGAATTCAGTGCTTTGGATAGCTCCTTTAAAGTTCAGAGTGAAACCCAGAGCAGATTTGCCATCTTACTGACATGGGAGCCCCCAGCTGTCACCAAAAAGGAAATTGCTCCCACTTGTTATTACAGTTACTATAGCAATAGCAGTTACATTTCTATACTGCTTATTAGTGCAAAGCACTCCCTAAGCGGTTTCCAATGTGTTTTTAGCTAATTGCCCCCAACAAGCTGGGCACTCATTTTACCAACCTAAAGAAAGCTGAGTCAACCTGGAGCCCTGCAGGATCGAACTCACAACATTGTGGCTGCAGTACCAGCATTTAACCACTGCACCACCAGTTGCACTCAGGAAAGAAGGAGAAGCCCTCACTTTCTCCCCTAAGAAGGATGAAACTGCTGCTTCTTTTCCAGGTGTGCACAAGCAGTCAGATGGCCCCTGCCCACGCCCACGGCCAGAAGGGGACAGAGCTGTTCCTGGTGGCCTCCGGCTCTCCCTGAGCACCAAGGACAAAGGCACTGCGCAGGGAAGTCCTGACTGTCTCCTTCCATGTTGCTCAGATATGTACTTGGCACAACCAGCACTAGCAGAAGCCACCAGCAGACTTCTGGCCTCATTTTCTATTCCAAACAGGAAGATGAAGTTTTGATGTACCTCCACGTTCTTGATTCCATCACCATCCGCATCATCATCACACTGGTCTCCAATGCCATCGTTGTCAGCATCCTCCTGCCCTGAGTTGGGTGTCAATCGACAATTGTCCTACAGGAAACATTGGCAGAGACAGCAGTGAGGGAAGTTAGAAGACGACATTTATGCACCATTCTTCCCAGGCCAGAAATACCAGAGCTGAGAAACCAATAACCCTCTAAATGCTCTTGGACGCCACCTCCCCTTGGCTCCAGCCAGATGGCTAACAATTAAGGATGGTGTGAGCTGTAAAACAATTTCCGGAGCATTTTCAATCCCCCATATTTGTGCTGAAGTGTGCAAACTAAACCAACCTGCATAGTGAATGAGTGAGAAGGAATGCAGAAATCAGCCTATAACTGTGAGAAGTTTTAAAACTATTATTCCATTTAAGAAACCATTTGTGATTATTCACATTTATCAAACATAACCAAACATCTGGAAGATGATCCCATCTGACTAAGGATGGAGCAAAATGTTGCAACTGTTAACAAAAGGTTTATATTCAACTCCAATCAAGTCTGACTGAGATTTTAGCTTCTGCCAATGAAAACAACCCTTTTCAGATTAAGGCACAAGAACCTGATGTATGCACAAAAGTGACAATCAGAACATTTAACTAAAATCTTTATAATTAAGTGAAATTAGCAGGAAAGTAGAGAAATCTGATTGGATCTTCAGTGTCCCACCCATAACTGCATCCACACGCATCGGAGGTAGTTTTAGGTACAGCAGAGAAAAACTCAATGGATACTGGAAAGAGATGTTGAGGAGTAATCCATTACATGATTTGTTAAATAAATTTCCTTTATTATAGATACTTAATTGGAGTTTAGATGGCCATCTTTCAAGGATCCTCTTGTGAGTTTTCCTGCACTGGTCAGGGACTAGCCTAGATGGTATTTTGGGTCTCTTCCAACACTATAATTCCATACAAAGCCCCCAAAGGAAATTCATTACTGCTAATATTGCCACCCCAAAAGAAAATTGCTCTGCTGCTCATTACATTACTTTTCATTTTTATTGTTTTTAAAAAGAAGCCTTATAATTGATTAAAAAAATGGCATAAAACTGGAAAACTCTCACTTAAAATGCCTCTAACATACCCTCAAAAATAACTGTGTGGTCTTTTCCAGCTCTATGATCCTATGGCTGCATTCTAGAATAGACCTGCAACCTTGCTCAGTTGAGGGTTATTCACTCATCCTTGATGTATTTTGTGGGTACACACAGAAGACATACAACTCCAAGTGAAACAAATGGGAAAAAATCTTGCTAGTGAATTGGATCTTTGTGTCTGTGTCACCTAAACCTCTGTGGGGCTCATTCCACAGGCCTTGATCCCTTTGCAGCCATTCCTTACCTGTGAACAATGTTTATGGTTGTCAATGCACGGCAGTGGCTCATCTGGGTAGCCGTCGATGTCCGTGTCTCGTCCGCACACATTCCCATTTCCAGCCCAACCTACGTTGCACTGGGTGGCAAGGAGAACAGAAGAACATCAGGACAGCCTTCTTGGCTCGGACCAAAGGCCCATCCAGACCAGCCTTATGGTCCTGCCATGGCCAGCCAGCAGTGTATCTGCACTGTACAATTATAGCACTTTGATACCACTTCAACTGCCATGACTCCATCTTATCGAATCCCAAGATTTGTAGTTTGGTGAGGTATGTAGAACTCTCTAGTGCACTGTCTTGACCTACACCATTAGAATTCTCTGGCAGAGACATCTATGGCCATTTCTGCACTACACTGTTATAGTGCTATTATTCCACTTTCAACATCCTGTGGACTTCTGGGCTTTGCAGTTTAGGGAGGGGGATTTAGCATTCTCAGCCAGAGAGCTCTTTGGCCTCAGTAAACGACAAACCCCAGATGTCCACAGGATGTTGAAAGTGGAATAATAGCACTTTCACAGTGTAGGGCGGAAATGGCCTTAGTTCCTCGAGAAACTATAAATCATAGGACTCCATAAGATGAACCCATGCCAGTTAAAGGAGACTGAAGTACTAAAATTATAGAGTATGGATATACCTCAGTCTCAGCAGGGAAGCCCACAAGTATCCATTCGAATGGGCTTGCCAATAATAGGTATAAAGAGATAGACAACCCGTGAGCAAGGAGCTCTCTTCCTACAACAGTAGCCAACAAGACAAGAAAAGGAGCTCTGCCAGATTAGACCAAAGGCTGCTCTAGCCCAGCATTCTGCAGCCATAGCGGGCAACCAGCCATCTCAGTGGGAAAACCATAAGCAGGATGTGAGCACAACACGATCCCTTCCAACCGCCTTTTCAGGTCATGCAGATACCCAGCAACTGGTATATGGGGCATAGTATCTCTACTCTGGGGTGGATTATGCAGCCACACTGACTCATAGCCCCTGGATAGCCTGATACTCCACAAATCTGTTGAATCACTTTTAAGGCCATGCAAATTGGTGGCATCATTACACCTTGTGGCTGTGAGTTCCGCAGTTTGGGAGAGGGGTGGCTATGTGCAGTCCCGGAACCATTTCTGGGGTGCCCAGCACCTCTATTTTAGAGTACATTTGCCCTCCTAGAGGGCACGGGGCAAATTTAGCACACATCCCATGAACCATTTTAGTATCAGGAGAGACCCTTTTTTTTTTTTCCAAATAGGAAGTAACCTGACATGGACTTCCAGGTCACTTACTGTTTTAAAAAGGGCATAAAATGGTTTAGGTTCCTTTTATGTGTCCTGAATCTCCCACCGTTCAGCCTGACTCCGAGTACTAATATTATGAAAGAAAGAGGGGGGAAATCTCCCACGTCTTTCTTTGTCTCCATCATCCGCGTCTCACTCAGCTGCCTTCCCCTACCCCTGCAACATGAAATGCCCCCTGTCCTTGTAAGGCACAGCTGGGCATAAGGTAGCCCATGGGCCAAATGATGCCCCTACACTGCACTTTTGTGGACCCTGCTGCCCCCGCAACCAGTCCCTCAAAACTCCCCACTCTCATTTTTGAAGAAAAATTTTCAAGATTTTTCAAGACCTTTTGTCCCCCAAACCATACAGAAAGCCCTCCAAAGGCATGAAACCATATAAAAATACCCCCACTTTGCCTTCACAAGTCCCCCAGAACCCTGTACTATCCTCAAATACTGCTGTTGCCCTTTGCAGCCCCTCTCAAAATGGTGACAGGAGGTAATGTTCCCTGCCCCATCACTTCCCGTCACCATTTTGAGAGGGGCTGCAGAGGAAAATGGAGGTATTTGGTCTTGCCAGGTGGAAAAGCTGGATCTCGGCTCCCACGCAGCTGCCCACCCCAGTCCTAAGGGAATTGCTCCAGACGTCCGGTCAGTTTGGCCGCAGCGTTTCTGCCCCCCGGCCCAGCCCTTTCCCTCAAGAGGACTCACCGCACAGGAAACATCCCCGTTGCGCTCAAAGAGGCAGTAGCCGTTGATGTCACAGGGGTTGTGACTGGGGCTCTCGCAGGTCTTCTGGGGGGCGCAGCTGCCCGTCTGGTTGCCCACAAAACCTGACTTGCAAGGCCCACATTTGTATGATCCCTGGGTGGATGGAACAAAAAAAAAAGGGGGAAATAAAATAAAAAGACAAAGAATTCAGGGGGACTTTGGAGAACTTAGGAAGAACATGTAACCCTACAAGTACGTGTATTATTAAGGAGATATGATGCTGAATGGTTTTTAATTCAGCTGCGTATTAACAGTTTAATTCATTTAATCATGTTTTAATATTCTAACTTTTGCGCTCTCGTTTCATTCCTACGTGGCAGGCAGTTGGACTTGATGGCTCTTGCGGTCTTTTCCAGCTCTATGATTCTATGGCCATTTCCACACTGGACTGTTCTAGTGCTCTTATTCCACTTTCAACATCCTATGGAATCCTGGGGTTTGCAGTTTAGAGAGGGGCCGGCTGGCCCCTCCCTAAACTGCAAACCCCAGGATTCCATAGGATGTTGAAAGTGGAATAAGAGCACTAGAACAGTCCAGTGCGGAAATGCCCTATGATTTGCCACTAGTTTTTTTTTTCAAATAACATACTTAACAAATAAAAACAACATATAAGGAAACATAAACACTAAAACAGATAAACATCTGCTAGCTTACTGAACAACACACAAGTAATTCACCCAACACACTAATTACAAAAACTTCAAAAGAAGATAAAAAAAGATTACACACTTGACTTCCAACTCATTAGGGAACAGCTACAGGTGAAAGCTTGTTATACTTCTTCAAAGTTCAATCAATATATCCATACCTAAATTATCATATTATCTATCTCATATTATAATTATATAAAACTTTAACTACAGTTATCATATAATTACTCCACTACTTATATTAAATGTGGAAGACTCTGAGAAAATCAAAATAATGTTCTACAATAATGATTCTAGCCCTGTTAATCAAAACTGGTTGCTGCATGTCTCCTCACAACTCCTCTTTATAACCTTCTTTCATTGTTTCCTAAATCCCTTCAAAGAACTTTCTATTAACATCCTTAGTTAAAAATGTTGTTATGAGCCAGTTTTGGAAGGAAGGTGGTACATAAACCAGGCAGCCAACTAACCTCACAAATAAAAACAAAACATTTCCAATAACGTAGCTGTGAATTAGTCTGTCAGAGGAAGAACATGAAAGAGCAGGACTGGGGAAAATGCTTTGGATCTAGTCCTAGGAAAATGCTTTGGGTCTAGTCCTAGGAAACCACAAGACAGCAGTGTGATGCAGCAGCTAAAAAACCCAATGCGATTCTGGGCTGCATCAATAGGAGTATAGTGTCTAGGTCAAGGAAAGTGATAGTAACGCTCTATTCTGCTTTTGTCAGACCCCACCTGGAATACTGTGTCCAGCGGGGGGTTTCCTGTATGGCAGGAGATTGGACTTGATGGCCTTCTGGTCTCTTCCACTTCTAGGACTCTATGATTCTTGGATCTAAAACGGTCCAGGGGACCCAAAGCATGGCAAAATTGCCTCCGTGCCCTTTAGAGGCAATTTGGGGGCACTTGAGTCCATTTTCTGGCCCCTGGAGACCACAAAAACAGCCCTGGGGACCACACGTGGCTCACGGGCTGCAACTGTTGCATCCCTGAAATGCATGAAGCATTGCTTGAGTTGGATGAAGTTCTTGCTCTGGAGGTGGGGAGGAGGATGAAGGATGTAAATCAGTGAGAAGGGACTGAGTTTAAAAGGTAGAAACGCTGATCGTTACCTTAACAGCGGCTGCTAACAAGCAGTAGCTGCGTGATAAATAAACATCCAAGCATTGAATGACTAATGCATGCACTAGGCGTGAAAAACCCTTGTCCTGTTCAGGTCACAAGGGATGGCCTTGAACCTCTGCAGGGCCATAGCAAATAATTAAAATGATAAGTGATAAGCAACAATTACTAATTAGGGGATAAAATGTATGACTCAATAGTCAGGTGTAAATGTTAAAGTAATATGAACTGTTTACAAAAAGGGTGGGAATCAATTTGTTAGCATTTGTTTTAGATGTGTGTGGACGTTTGTACGGATGTATTTTTGTGTGTGGTTATTTCACTGTTTTATATCTTTGGATTGTGTTGTTTTTCTCATTTAATAAAATTAGAAAATAATTTGAAAAAAAACTGCAGGGCCACTTTATCCATTAGGCACTTTAGGCCCAGTGCCTATGAAAAATTTAGGGCCTATGAAAACAGGATTTTAAGGCCTACAAAAACATACCTAGTGGTATGTGACGGCGAGGGAGTTGAGTGCCGAGGGCCTACGAAAAGCTTCACGTGACCCTGATCCTCTGGGTGAATTGTTGTGGGTGGGAGATTGCAACCAGTGATGTGAGAAAGAACAGAAAAGCAAAAAAGATGAGACGTCGATGATTACTTAAACAGTAGTTGGGCAACAGTGTTGTGTAGTGGTGTGACTGTTTGAACTAGGACCCCTTCCACACCACCCTCCCATCCTGTAATCGGGACGGGAAAAGGAACGGACTACAACGACGCTTCTGCATGATGTTGTCGCAGTCCCGTCCTTCTCCTGTCCCCAGGTGGCACAATTGTGCACTAAATCATTGATGGGTTTTCCCCGTCAATGATACGTGATCACGCAGCCATCCCAGACTTACCTGTCTTGCGGAAGCTGCAGAAGCGCAATGGCTGCACTTCCTGCCCCAGCGCAGCCTGAGAAGGTACCCAGCTGTGCCACAGAAGGCAGAGGTGTGGCCATCACTAAAAGTCTTTGCTAAAAGGTAGGGCGTGGAAAGGGCCTAGGACTTGGGCTAGACCAGGGTTCAAATCCCTGTCAACCATTGAATCCCACCAAGCATCTGGATATGTGACTCCTATCATAAAGTATCTGCTGGATGTGTGTCAGAATAGATTGGGTAGCCAGCTTAGACATTGCTAGAGTTAGTTCAAATGCCAGTTGTTGATTGCAGCTATGCATCTGTTTGGAGCTTGTTTGTGTGTCCCGATCTATCCAATAGTTAATTGCTTTGTTGCTCATTGCTACAATGTATTCAGAAGAGGGGGAGAAGATCAGAGCAGGGGAAAATGAAAGTACCAAAAGGTGTTGTGAGAACTGGAAATGCTCAGAGATAAGGAGGTAGGAAACATGTTCATCCTCAAAGGATGAAAGATAGGTAAATAACTGTGAGTCTGGGAAATGTCTAGAAAGGTGGGGTGATGTTAGATTTATGATCCCCTCCAATCACAGCTTTGTGTGCCTAAATTTGTACGGGCAGGGATAAAACCTCTAAATACCATGCCTGCTTTAGTCTCAGCAACTTTAGACGAAGCGTGCCATGCTGCTTGTTTCGCTACAAATAAACACCGCTGACTACCTCTGAGCAAAGTTTGTGGATTGCAAGTTATCTAGGGCATGAGACCCGGTACCCTTGGGTAAGCCACCCCCTCTCTTCCCACTGGCCTGTCATTCTCTCAGCCCAGGCCCAACTGCTCCATCCCTCGTGCCCCTCTTGGGCAAACAGACTCACCACTGTGTTGGTGCAGATGGCATTGGGATCGCACCCGCCATTGTTCCCATCGTTGCATTCATCAATGTCAGTGCAAACCTGGGGGAAACAGGAAGGAAGGCCTAGCAAGGTGAGAAAAAGGCAGCTGATACTCAAGACACCAGAGGATTATTAGGAAGGGCAGAGCAGAATTTGATCACTTACCCATTAACCCACAGATAAGTCGAGGCAGGTTTTGGAGACAAAAGTGAGGATTTTGCTATGACCCATGGATAAATCGAGGGTCATTCCATAGAAAAGTGCCAGTGCTGCCTCAGGGAGCCAGCCACCCTGGACCCCCACTGCTGCTATTTTCCCACCCAGGCATTCAAAAAAGTCTTTCACCAATCTACCCAGAGAAGGGGATGGCTTCTTTTTTAAAAAAATATAAATTAAGATACAGTATTAACTTTTATCCCCCCCCCCCCCAAAAAAAAGGGTACCATCCCCTTCTTGAAATAGAGCGGCAAAAGGTGAGAGCTTAGTCTGTTCCAGGAAAACCTAAAAGAAGCACTGACCCCCTGGTGCTTCTTTTCTTGCAGGGCAGACTAAAGCCTTTTCCGCACTAGACTTTTATAGCGCTATTATTCCACTTTCAACATCCTATGGAATCCTGGGGTTTGCAGTTTCGGAAATGGTCTAAGCACTCTTGCTGTCTCTCTGTCTCGCGAGGCTTGCAGAGAGACTGAATGTGAGGCAAAACTTATTAAGTCCCTGTTAAAAATGGTGCAGGGCAGAAGCAGAGACGGTGGCAAATAATCTGCGAATAATCAAATCCAGGAATGTTAAACTCACAGGTGTGAAGGGCTGACTGTATTTGACAAGCCTTCACCTAGACCAGCTGATGGACATATTGGCTGGGGAATTATGGAGTCTGTAGCACAAACACATCAGGCGAATGCCAGTTTGGGGAAGGCTGGTCTAGGCAAAGCTCCTCATATCCTTACTGGCCCCTCACAATAACAGCAGCAGCAACAACAACAGCCATGTATATTTCTGGTTATTTGAAGGATCATGTTCTACCTTGTAAACTAGCCTAGGCTTTGAGATCTGCTGGAGAGGCCCTCCTCTCCATTCTACCATCCTCACAGGGGCATCTGGTAGGAACACGGGAGGGGCCTTCTCAGTGCCGCCCCTAAGGCTCTGGAACTCCCTTCCTAGAGAAGCCAGACTGGCACCCTCCCTACTTTCCTTCTGCAGTCAAGCAAGGACATTTTTACTCCAACAGGTGTTCAATGTGTGGTTAAATATGGCCTGTCTAGCAGAATGAGCTGGATATTGCTACCTGTGCAGAATTTATGAATGGTTGAGTTTTAATTATGTATTTTAACTTTGTTTTAATTCTTATTTGATTGTTTAATTTGTGTCTTAACTTTTATATTCCATGGTTTTTAATTATTTTAAAAAATATATTGTAAACCACTTGGAGTCCCAACCAGGAAAAAAGCAGGGTATAAAGATGATGATGATAAGAAGAAATTTCTCACCTGCCTGCTGGCTTTGGCATAGTCAGCCCCCACACCGGAGATGAGGTTTCCCTTGTAGCCAGGGGGGCACGGTTCACACCGGAAGCCTGGTGCTGTGTTGAGACATTTGGATCCAGGGAAACAGGGGTTGGCGTAGGCACACTGAAGGCAACACAAAGACCTCAGCCCAAAGCCCCAAAGCCGAGAGAATTCTCCCCGCTTCCCTCTGCTGCCCGGTGCCATCCCCCAGTTCCAGAACCCACTTACCTCATTGATGTCGGCACAGTGGGTGCCATTGCCTTCAAAGCCGGGTGGGCAAGGCCCACAGCGGTAGCCTGGATATTCGTACGTCTCCATGCAATCAACGCCACTAAAGCAGGGATTGGGGTTGCAACGGGAGCGGTGTTCGTGAAACCCTGGGGTAAGGAGAAAAACAATGGAAGCTCAGTCCCCTTATATTGGGGCAGAAAAGGACTGATACAACAGACTGATAGTCTCAATGTTTTTCCCACAGGCAAGTTTCCAGTCCTCAAGAGCTTCTTAAGTTATGGCTGTTAACCTAGTCAAAAGCAGGGGGATGAAATGTTCTGCACAGTTTCTAGCAAATTGTGTATTCCACCTCCTATAGAAAGGACAAAGGGGAATTCTTTTCCCACGTTTTTATATTACTTTTTTATTCATTGTTTCAGAACCAGCTGTTTGTCTTTCCTGAGCCTTTAGGATATAAAGTTAAGCCTTGGTTATACGTGTAGCTCCCAGACCTACCCCCAAACCCTGATTTTTTTAAAAAGTGACTAGAAAAACATTTTTTGTCCTGTCTCAAACTGCTTCAGGTCTGCATTCTTGCTCCAAAGGGCCCCTCAGTCTGAATCAGCTGAAAAACATATGAAAAAGTGACAGGAATGGGTTGTGAATGTCACTTCCAGTTGCTGAAAATGACAGCAGTAGGGCCTGTACAGGATGAGGAGGTGTCAAATGGGATCCCCTATATGACCACTCCAATTTAGGAGTTCTTTTCTGCATGCTCAGTTTGCTCAGGCCTTGGATTGACCTGCTGCAATGTCTTCTCTTGTCCTAACTCAATAACCAGTCTTCATGACTATCCAGAAAGGTTTCATTAAGGATTAGGCTCAGCAAACAGACAACGTCCTTGCCAGAACTGAAGATCCAATACAAAGTTGAAATTTTAAGAACCCCTCAAACTGCTCCCAACTGCTTCCAATTCACGTTCAATTCCCACACAACACCAGATCGTACCAGTCTGTCAGCATGATCTTGGTTGCCAGGCTTCAACCAGGCTCCCCCTCTCTTTACCCAAATATTGAAGTGGACACAGCAATATGGCTACGGTACAGCTAAGCTAAGCATGGCTAGCATGGCAGAGGAGCAGTAGGTGGCCAAATACAAATGTCATTGCTGGAAGGAGTCAAAAGCTGAAATAAGTCATCCTCAAAAAAGGCTGTGTGCCTCTGTTATAGAACATCTAAGGCTCCAGGTTTTCCTATCCATCCCCTTCCCACAGGACTTACCACACACTTGACACTCCATAATGGTATTCCGAATCAAGGACATCTCCTTCACCTGGAAAGAAGTGATACCACATCACACTGGTGTAGGAGCAGATCCCAGGAGAGACACTGGCAGATGGCTGTTGGGATGTGTTGGGTGCAAGGACAACATTCACGTTTTGTCCCAAACTAAACAATATGGTTGCCCCTCAACATGCATGGTTTTAACATTCACAGTTTTGATTATTTGCGAGTTTCTCCAAACCCTGCCACACTCCATCTCATGTGCTTCTTTTCCAAGAGAACCTTCCCTCTTGACAGCTCCAATCAGGCCATGCAGCCCTTTTAAGACCCTCCTCCTCCTCTTGCACCAATACCTGCCTGGTCAGCTAAGGATGGATCACAACTCGATTTCTTAGAACCCCAAACCCTCTCCCAGTGCCCCGCACACACTTACGGCAAGACATGAGCAAGAGAAAGGAGGTATAGAGCCACCACTGGCAATTTGCAAACCCAACAAGTACAGTCGAGAAGTCTGCTGTCTTCCTGGGGCCAAGATCAACCACATAACGGAGAGGCTGACCAGGCTGGTCAAGCCCACTGACCATAAGCCCCTCATTTTGGTTCATGTCGGAACCAATGACACTGCGAGGCGCAGCTTTTACCACATCGCAAAGGACTACGAGCTTATGGGGACGAAGCTTAAGGACCTTGGTGCGCAGGTGGTCATTTCGTCTCTCCTCCCTGTTCAAGGACATGGTGCACGAAGGGAAAGGGCAATAACAGAGGTCAACAACTGGCTCCGCACATGGTGCCGCCGGCAAGCGTTTGGGTTTTTGGAACACGGCCTGAATTTCCATGAACGTGGGCTTCTGGCAAGGGATGGGCTGCACCTCATGAAACTTGGCAGGAATGTTTTTGCAAACGGTCTCCAAGGAGGATTCAGAGGTCTTTAAACTAAGTTCTGCTGGGGAGGGAGACAATATTATTCAGGGCAAGGACTCGGCGAGTGCAGGGGGAAAAGGCCCAAAGGATATTGGCCAAGTAGTACAAGCGTCCAATGGTGGGAGGAGTAGAAACTATAGTACAGGACTTGCAGGAAGGGCCCGGGGACTTAAGTGTCTCTACACTAACGCGCAGAGTATGGGAAACAAGCAAGATGAACTTGAACTCCTAGTACAACAAAATAAATATGATTAGATAGGCATCACTGAGACCTGGTGGGATGAGTCTCATGATTGGAATGTAGGAATAGAGGGGTATAGCCTATTTTGTAGAAATAGACCAAACATGAAAGGAGGAGGAGTAGCCTTGTATGTCAAGGATGTTTTCACCTGTGAAGAGATCCGTGACTTAAATCCAGAAAGCCAGGTCGAGAACATCTGGGTAAGAATTAAGGGAGCGAGAAACAATAGGGATATTCTGGTGGGGGTTTACTACAGACCTCCAACCCAGACTGAGGACTTTGATGACGCCGTCCTCAACCAAATGACTGCACATTCAAAAAGGAGAGATACAGTAATAGTGGGAGATTTCATTTACCTGTTAGCAGTCAAACTCTGCCAAGACAGCAAGGTCCAGCAAGTTTCTTGCTTGTCTTGCAGACAATTTCATGGTCCAGAAGGTGGAAGAGGCCACAAGGGGATCAAATATTCTAGATCTGATCCTGACCAATAGGGATGACCTTGTTAATGAGGTAGAAGTAGTTGGATCTTTAGGGGGGAGTGACCATGCCCTATTGGAATTTGGCATTCAGTGGGAAGGAGAAGATAAGTGTAGCCAGACACTCGTCTCAGATTTTAAAAAAGCGGACTTCTGTAAACTTAAGGAGCTGCTGGCTGAAATCTCGTGGTCAAGAATAGTGAAAGGGAAAGGAGTTCAGGAGGCATGGGAGTTCCTTAAAAGGGAGATACTGAAGGCACAGTCTAAAACTGTGCCAATAAGGAGGAAAAATGGAAGGCACCTGAAGAAACCAGAATGGTTGAGTAAAGAACTCTCAGCTGAGCTAAGCGTTAAGAGAAACGTGTACAGAAAATGGAAGAGGGGGGGAACCACCAAAGAAGAATTTGAGCAAGTAGCCAGGAGATGTAGGGGGAAGGTCAGAAAGGCTAAAGCACAGAACAAACTTAGGCTGGCCAGAGACATTAAAAACAATAAAAAGGGCTTTTTTAAATATGTCCGCAGCAAAAGGAAAAAGAAGGAGACGATAGGGTCGCTGCGCAGAGAAGATGGCGAATTACTAACAGGGGGAAGAGAAAAGGCAGAACTACTTAACACCTTCTTTGCCTCAGTTTTTTCCCAGAAGGATACAAGTACTCAACCTGGCGGTTGGGGAGCAGGGGAGGAAGCAGGGGAAATGCGGCACATAATAGGTAGAGAGAGGTGGTACAGGAATACCTGGCCACACTGGATGAATTCAAGTCTCCAGGGCCAGATGAATTGCATCCTAGGATATTAAAAGAACTGGCAGAGGTCATTTCAGAACCGTTTGCTATAATCTTTGAGAGATCTTGGAGGACAGGAGAAGTTCCAGCAGACTGGAGGAGGGCAAATGTTGTCCCCATCTTCAAGAAGGGAAAAAAAGAGGACCCAAATAATTATCGCCCAGTCAGCCTGACGTCAGTACCCGGAAAGATCCTGGAGCAGATCATTAAGCAGTCAGTTTCTAATCGCTTAGAAAGCAACGCGGTAATCACGAGAAGTCAACATGGATTTCTCAAAAATAAGTCATGCCAGACTAATCTTATTTCTTTTTATGATAGAGTTACTAGCTTGATAGATGAAGGGAATGCTGTGGATGTAGCATATCTCAATTTCAGTAAGGCCTTTGACAAAGTTCCTCATGACATTCTTGCAAAGAAGCTAGTAAAATGTGGGCTGGACAGGGCTACTGTCAGGTGGATCTGTAACTGGTTGACTGACCGTTCCCAAAGGGTGATCACCAATGGCTGCTTTTCATCCTCGAGAGAAGTGACTAGCGCGGTGCCACAGGGTTCTGTCCTGGGCCCAGTGCTGTTCAATATCTTCATCAACGACTTGGATGAAGGAATAGAGGGCATGCTCATCAAATTTGCAGATGACAACAAATTGGGAGGGGTTGCTAACATGCCAGAGGACAGGATCAAAATTCAAAATGACCTGGACAGATTGGAGAGCTGGGCCAAGGCTAACAAATTGAAATTCAACAGAGAGAAGTGTAAGGTCCTACACTTAGATAGAAAAAATGGAGTACAGAAATATAGGATGAGGGACACGTGGCTGGATGGCAGTACGTGTGAAAGGGATCTAGGAGTCTTAATAGGCCACAAGCTGAACATGAGTCACCAGTGTGATGCGGCAGCCAAGAAAGCCAATGCAATTCTCGGCTGCATCAATAGGAGTATGGTGTCTAGATCGAGGGAGGTACTGGTACCACTCTACTCTGCTTTGGTTAGACCTCATCTTGAATACTGTGTCCAGTTCTGGGCATGCCAATTCAAGAAGGACATGGTCAAGCTGGAGCAGGTCCAGAGGAGGGCGACCAAAATGGTGAGGGGCCTGGAAGCCGTGCCCTATGAGGATAGACTTAGAGAGCTGGGGATGTTTAGTCTGCAGAAGAGAAAGTTAAGAGGGGACATGATAGCCATGTTTAAATATTTGAAGGGATGCCAGAGAGGGCATGTTGAGGATGTAGAGGAGGGAGAGGGCTTGTTTTCTGCTGCTCCAGAGACCAGGACAAGGAGCAATGGATTCAAGCTGCAGGAAAGGAGATTCCACCTGAACCTCAGGAAGAACTTCCTGACGGTAAGACCTGTCCGGCAGTGGAATCTGCTGCCTTGGAGTGTGGTGGAGTCTCCTTCTTTGGAGGTTTTTAAGCAGAGGCTGGATGGCCATCTGTCGGGAGTGCTTTGAGGGTGTTCCTGCATGGCAGGGGGTTGGACTGGACAGCCCATGTGGTCTCTTCCAACTCTACATTTCTATGATTCTACCATGCTAACCTACTCCCTTTCCTTCTCCTTTCCCTGATCTCAGGCTCTGGCTGCCCACTCTCCCCTCCATTTCTTCCTCCCCTTGCCACAGATACACACACATTCTGACATCGTGTTTTTTCCACTTTTACAGGGGTCCTGTGCCCCTAAGCCCCACGAATGTGAATGGCCTACTATCAGTGCAATTTTCGTTGCATTGTTTCCATTGCAAACTGATGCAGATTGAAGAGTCACATGGAGCAGGATTATGACTAAATATATATGAACTTCACATGGATGGCTGGCAGTTTGGTTCCCACATCTCTCCATCCCAGCCCTCAAGAGACGAGCTATGTTTCTCGGCACTTGCTTACCTGATCTCTCATGTCCTCCTGAAGTTCCATCAAGATCTGATTGAAGAGGGTGAGCTGTTTCACCAGGGCCTTGGTTTGCTCACCTGTCAGACAAGGAGAAAGTCAAGAACCTCAGTCCTTGAGAAGACCTGCGTAACAATATATGATTAATTTTATAGTGTAAATAAGATTACAGTGAATGCTCTGTATCTACAGGGGTTCCATTCCAAGACCTGCCCATGAATGGCAAAAGCCACGAATGCTTGTACCCCATGTTATTAAATGGAGTTGATTTGTGTGCGGACACTTCAGTATGTCCGTATTCATGTTGCAGCCATTATATATATATAGGACATGGTGCTCCGGGATCACTGGAATTTGCAGATCTAGAGGTCACATATACGGAGGGTCAAATGCTTGTGATTCAGAGGGGCCCTTTACAAGAAATAGGTACTGGCCTATGAATTGCAACTTGATGAGCCTAGAGGAACACATTTTCAAAGCATTGTGGTTCATGCTCTGGATCTGGACCCTGGAAATTATTTTCTTCTTCTATTGTTTGACACTCTTTTATCATTATTCCTTGATGGGCAGGGCTACACGTAATTTTAATTTCAACCAGAGTGTTGTTTGTTGTGTGTCTTCAAGTGGTTTCCAACTTATGGTGACTCTAAGGTGACTATCTGGAGGCTGAGAGGGTGTGATGCACTAAAGTCACCCAATGGGTTTCAATGGCTGAGCAGGGAATCAAACTCTGTTTTCCAGGCTCGTAGTCTAATGCTCAAAGCACCACACCATATCTGCTTTCTCCAACAAGAGTAGGCCCATGGACATGAATGGAACTTGTTAGTCAATACTAGGAGTGAGAATTGTGCGACCTTCCAGTTGTGGTTAGATTGCAACTCCCGGCAGCCCTAGCCAACTTTATCTCATGGTAATGCTAGAATCTGCAGTTTTCACCCCTGGCCAACACTGACATCAGTCCCCTGATTTCAATGGGTTTACTGTAGTTAGGATTAAAATTAAATTATAGTTTGGAGGGGCGGGGCGTACTGTAAGTGTTTTAGGTTTTCTGAAATTGAGCACAATGGAAACATCTTAGTATAAAAATAAATTTCAAAACGCACAAACAGAAGGTAGCAGCATAATTAAGGGGAAAAACAATATTTCAGGACAGCAGAGCCGCCTTCAAACTCACCAAAGAGGGAATTGATCACGTTGGATACTGAAAAGGGAAGGGGAAAAGAGATAAGATGGTGAGATAAACACTTCCTTCCATGAGAGGGATTTCAATAACAGACTCCCAGTTGCCCATGTTGAGAGTTCTTTGCAAGAGAGCTCTAGTGCCTCCCCAAACTACAAATCTCAGGATTCCATAAGACACTGCCAGGGCAGTTAAACTGATGTCAAAGTATTATAACTGGAAGAGATCCTTTTCTCTCTATGGGACTACATTTTCTAGCATTCTTTGACTGGCTGTTAACCTCTTTCCCCACAATTCAGACATGCCTCAGGGTTGTCCTTGCTCTGGACACCATCAAATTTCATGTAATCTGAAAATCAAAGTGAGCTGTTTGTGGCTCCCCAGATGTTGTTGGACTGCCACCGCCAAGAACCCTAGCCAGTAATGCCAAGAATAAGTAATGCTGGAAGCTCCAGTCTAGCAAAATCTGAAGATTGTGTGTATGTGTGTGTGTGTGTGTGTGTGTGGCTTCAAGTTGCCTGTCAATTTGTGGCAGTCCCATGAATTCCACAGCATTTTACTGAGCTACAAAAGCAAAGCACATTCAGAAGATGGTAAGATGACAGGTTTTCATTCACTGGACATTTTGAAACAGAAGGTAGATGGCTGCCTTTTGGGAGGCCATTTCCACACGAAACTGTTATAGCACTTTGATTCCACTTTCAACATCCTATGGAATCCTGGGGTTTGTGGTTTCGGGAGGGGCCGGACAGCCCCTCCCGAAACCGCAAACCCCAGGATTCCATAGGATGTTGAAAGTGGAATCAATGCGCTATAACAGTCTCGTGCGGAAATGGCCGGAGTCCTCTTGTTTTTGGTTTCTGGCAATCTGAGCAGCTTCTGGAGGGTTCTGAGCCAGATAATTGTCCCTTGGACCACACTCAACTTCAGTTTTCTATTACTGTTCAAATAACATACTTTTTGGTCATGTTCTGGGGAATTCTGAACCTGGCATACTTTAGGGCACCCTTATCCCCAAGAGCTGGGATACTGGAGGGCCTGGGACTCAAAAAATGCCAGGGCAAATTGGACCACAAAAGTAGCTTTGGGGCTACATGCAGCCTGTGGACCATACCTTCCTCTCCTACGGTTTAGAGCCCTGGAATATCTTAATTCTGGCCTGGCTACAAATCCATCATGAGTTTTCTTAAAAACCACAAAACCTTACCTGTGTTCTGCATGGATTCGTCTCCTTGGAAGGGACACTCACTTAGGGCTCCTACTCGACTCATGGACCCTCCTAAGATCAGCTTTAGTGACTCCAGAAACCCCTAACACAGAAACAAGGGCTGTTGTTATTGTCGTGTGCCTTCAAATCATCTCTGGTTTATGCCAAGCCTAAAGCTTTTCCTGGAAAGTTTGGTTCCAAGGGGTGTGTGTGTGCCTTTGCCTTCCTCTGGGGTTAAGAGAGTGTGACTTGCCCAAGGTCACCCAGTGGGTTTCCATGGCTGAGTGGGGATTTGAACCCTTGCAGTCTCTTCCAGCTCTATGATTCTATGATTCCCAGAGGGCGCAGAATTGGCCTCTGGAACCAAAGAGCTCACCTGCCTCTGGTTTATCCTCTTCTTACCTGCATGCGGAGGTAAGCTTTCTGTCCTGTCCGCACCTCCACAGCCTCCGCCTGCTCCCCATCCAGAGGTGCCATCTCTGGCAGTCCCGCATTGGAGTCCACTTGCTTGCAGTCCACGTACAGGTCCACGGACAGGCTGCTGCTTTGCAGGCTACCCAGCCTCAGGAGGATGGTGTGGCTGCGGCTGTCGGCCAGGTTGGCGTTTTGCAGGTTCACCGAATGGAGCTTCCCATCAGGCCGAAGGTATCGGATGAGGACTAGCGAGGGGAGAAAGGCAGGGCTGGTTATGTTCCTTGTTTTTGCTTGTTGTTGTGTGCCCACAAGTCGTCGGCAACCTACAGCGGCCCTAAGAGGAACCTATCTCAGGGGTTTCTTGGTAAGATTTGTTCTAGGGAGGTTGCCTTTGCCTCCCTCTGAGGCTGAGAGAGTATGACTTGACCCAGTGGTTTTCCATGCCCATGCAGGGATTTGAACTCTGTTCTCCAGAGTCACAGGCCAACACTCCAGCGCACTTATGCCATGCCACCTCCCTGGTTATGCTTGGTGCTCTCCATATGTGACAGTTCTACTGGAAGGAACATGAACATGAAACAACTGCCAAAAATTAGGAGCTGGAAAACTAGTGAATGAGGAGGTAACTGAAATGCTCCCAACCGTGGAGTACAAGGAAGGCCTAAAGCAGGTTGGGGGGGGGGGGCAATTGTAGAAGTTAGTGAGCCCCATTACCCCCCACAGGAGACCTTGGAAGGCTGTGCCTCCCACCACATTTGCAATTCTCCAAGGTCTCCTGGGAGGCTCACAGGGCCCCCAGCCTTCCACAGTTGCCCACAAGAACATAATGAAAATGCCCCATGGCCCCTACATTTTTTTTTTTGTCCCCTATGTCCTGTAGGGAACAGGAGGACATTTTCACGATGTTGGACTCTATGAGTTGCACTTTATCGCCCTTGTGGTCTCTTCCAGCTGTACAACTGTATGAGGTATAGTCCAAAAAATTCCCTCCCCACTCCTAGCTTGGTCACACCTAGTCCTTTCCTTCTCCACGCTCTCACCTTTGTTGGTCTTGCCAACCACCGAGACCTCCAACCAGCGGCTGTTGTCCTTCTTATAGTAGAGCCCAAATAAAACCCCGCCCTGCTTGGGGGGCAGGCGGAACGTAGACAGCAGGTAGATGTCATTGACAGATAGGAGCTCCGTTCGGATCTTGTTGGTAACAGTGGCCATATGCCGGGACTCCGTCACAGTCAGGAGGTCAATTACTAAGGGAGGAAGAGGCAGAAGTCAGGCTATATCCCATGGTAGAGAACTGTAGTGTCTTTGAGGGGCATTTTCCCCCCAGCACCTTCCAGGCCATGCATATTTCCAAACTAGCCAACATCACAAAACAACATAATCCTCTAATGCTTGGAGCTAATAAACAGATAGACAGGAAACTGATATGCTGGAACAGAGAAGGTTAAGAGGCGACATGACAGCTATGTTGAAATATTTTAAGAAATGTCATACGGAGGATGGAGGAAGCCTGTTTTCTGCTGCTCCAGAGACTAGGACACAGAGCAATGGCTTCAAACTTCAGGAAAAGAGATTTCATCTAAACATTAGGAAGAATTTCCTGATGGTAAGAGCAGTTCAACAATGGAATATGCTGCCTGGGAGTGTGGCAGAGTCTCCTTCTTTGGAGGTTTTTAAACAGAAGCTGGATGGTCATTTGCTGAGGAATGCTTTAATGGTGTATTCCTGCATGGCATAATGGGGTTGGACTCAATGGTCCCTGTGGTCTCTTCCAACTCTGTGATTCTATTCTATGAAATAATAATAATATTCCTACTACATTTGTCATGAAAAGGTAACTGGAATTTTTAATATATGCAAATAGTTGACTAATCCCAGTACAGCATAAAATGTTGACTACATACTATTACAATACACTAAACACACTAAATACAATTCAGACAATGAATTACAACCACTTGATGGTGATTATTTATTGCATACAGTTACAATACATTGAATAAACTAAATACAATTCAAACAGCCGTTACTTGTTACTACCATTAGCCTAAGTTACATCTCAATATCTTTAAATAAGAATTCAATGTGTTCATGAATTATTTCCTTCTGTTAAAAAGAATTTACAGTCAAGTGGTTGTTATTGGCTATTGGCTATAAATATTTGTTCCTTTTTCTTTCTTTTTAATGGTATAGCAGACTAACAAGATTATTTCTCTGAAAAGTGTTATAATGTAAAGTCGCCATTACTCACCGTTTAGCTATCCAGCAATCCTATCCAAATTCACTTCTTGGTCCCTGCCAAAATGACCTTCCGTTCCCACCCACCCACCCCCTTCCTAAACAAAGCCAAAAGTTTGAACTTTCAGATATTTGGCTCAATCTTTTTGGGGAGAAGATGAGTAGATTTCAGCCTCGAGTTGTGCATATTAATGCTAGAACGCACATGGCTTGCCATGTAGGAGCTCAGGATAATACAGGCTTCCCCCACTTATCTGACAGGTTAGGGGTTAAAGCAATGTCAGAACAGGGAATTGAAAAGCGGAGCCCATGGACTGTGCTGCAGGGAGCCCAAAAATTTATAGAGGCTCACTTGGGTCCAACTGCGCGCAAGCTGCTTGCAAAGTCTCTCAGCCACTTCCGTGCCCTTTTCCCCTCTCTCAGGTTGCTTTGCAAGCAGCGCGTGCATGTGAGCAGTTCCAAGCGAGTATCTGTAGGCAAGAAGTAATGAGCTAAGAGTGGAACCCCTATCCAATTAATGGAACTTGTCCTTAATTTGAAAGCATCAAAAGAGCAAGGGCCTTTCTGCACTACACTGTTATAGTGTTATTATTCTACTTTCAACATCCTGTGGAATTCTGGGGTTTGTAGTTTACTGAGGCCAAAGATCTCTCTGGCTGAGAATTCTAAAGGCCCCTCCCTAAACTGCAAACCCCAGGATTCCATAGGACGTTGAAAGTGGAATAATAGCACTATCACAGTGTAGTGCGGAAAGGCCCCAAGTCATCAGATAACGGGGTATCGAAAGGTGGGGGTTTCCTGTAGGAGGCTGGAACTTACCACAAGAAGTTGATCCTCTCCTGTTGTTCTCCTGGTGGGAGACCATTTGGAAAGTGTTTCTTTTACAAAGGAGGTCATTAATGGATGTTTTGTGGTTGGGAAAAGAAGGGGCTTTCCGAACAGTCTCCCACTGGGAGAACAACAGAAGAGGAACAACACCACGTGATAAGTCCCCGCCGAAGATGCTATTATCCTGCTGTACTTGAGATCTGCTTGCCTCCTGTGACAAGCTCCTTAGACACAGCATGTTTTGGAACTGTTAACAGGCTATTATGAGGCTATTGTGTATATGGTGGAGCCCAGTTTTGCATCTACTGTATATAATCATGTATAAGTGTAGAAAATTTAGTCAAAAAACTGACCTCAAAAACCTGAGTTGACTTATTCTTATTCTTCTTATTCTTCTGTTCTTACTGTCAGGAAGTTCTTCCTAGTGTTCAGATGGAATCTCTTTTCCTAATGTTTGAAGCCATTGCTTCATGTCCTAGTCTCTGGAGCAGCAGAAAATAGGCTTGCTCCATCCTTCAAATGTTTAAACATTGCTATTATGTCTCCTCTTTAACCTTTTCTTCTCCAGGCTAAACATACCCAACCCCCAAGCTGCTCCTCATGGGGCTTCCTGGCTTCCAGACCTCCTACCATTTTGGTCTCTCTCCTCTGGACACGTTTTGGCTTGTTAATATCCTTCCTGAATGGTGGTGCCCAGACCAGACACAGTATTCCAGATGGGGTCTGGCCAAAGCAGAACAGAATGGTGCTATCACTTCCCTTGACCTAAGCCATTTCCACACTACACTGCTATAGTGCTATTATTCCACTTTCAACCTCCTATGGAATCCTGGGGTTTGCAGTTGAGGGAGGGGCATTTAGGATTCTCAGCCAGAGAGCTCTTTGGCCTCAGGAAACTACAAACCCAAGAATCCCACAGGATGTTGAAAGTGGAATAATAGCACTATAACAGTGTAGTGTGGAAATGACCCTAGACGCTATACTCCTATTGATGCAGTCCCGAGACACAGTGGCTTCTTTCAGCTGCTGCTAAAATGTCACTAAGACCAACTTTTATCAAAGAAGGAACCATCCCCTTCTCTGAATACGGTGGTGAAAGGCAAGAACTTTGTCCATCCAGGGAGAACCTAAAGGAGACATCGATCCCTTCTACTCTTGCTGCGGCAGTGCCGCTTCCGGCCGTTCCGGACGCCTGGGCGGGAAAAGGGCTGCAGGAGCAGCGGCTCTGGCAGTTCCCCTCAAAGGAGCGCTGAGAGAATAGAGGGGATCAGTGCTTCTTTTGGGCCCTCCCAAGACAGCCTAAACTCTCGCCTTTTGCTCTTCAACTCAGTGAAGGGGATGGTTCCTATTTTGACAAAAGTTAATCCTGTACCTTCGCTGTTATCAAAAAAAGAACCATCCCCTTCTCCGAGGAGAGTGGCGGAAGGCCTTTCTGAATTCCTGGGCAGGAAAATGGTGGCTGTGGTGGCCAGGAGTGGCTGGCCCTCTGAGGCAGTGTTGGCACTCTCCCCTCCCTGTGGAATGACCTTCATCTTAGCCACGGATCAAATCAAAATCATCATCATCATCCCCCCACTTTTTTCCTAGTATAACAGCCGCTAGTAGACCCGGTCCCGGGGAGCATAGTATTTAACATCAAAAAGTTATTAAGCCAGAGGTTCACCGGACAGAAATGTAGACATCCGGGTCTAAAGGCTGAAACCCCTCTGGCATAGGTCTGCCCAAATAACCCCCCGTCATGTATCCCAGGAAAACCTGAGAAAGGCATGTATATACATATCAAATAGGCCGGCCACAACTTCGACACCTTGAGAGACTACGTGTCTCCCAGACGAGGTTTGAAATGCAAAATGAGGTCCATCTGCCCTCCTCTAGAAAGGGTCTGCCCCCTCCAGGCGTACTTTGCACTATCACTGAGCCCCCTTTGGGGGTTCTCTCTATGGAGAACTCCCACGCTTGTCTGGCTCCCAGCATTCTGCTAGTCAAGAGCTCCCCTCAGCATTCATCCTTAGCCGAGCCACTTTCGCCTTTTTTTCTTCTTCCCGAGCTGCAATCTACAAGATCAGGTGCAGTAGAAACCTCTCTCTTTTCCTCCACTTTTCACATCTTTCCAACTCATTAGTCCTTGTGCATTTGTGTGGGTGACTGCTTGGTGTGTGTGTGTGTGTGTGTGTGTGTGTGTGTGTGTGTGAAGCCTGTCAATACTGATAAATAAAATACTTTTAATTGTACACTTGACTTGTCTCTCTCGTGCAGTTTGACTCCGTAGACATAGGACAAAAGATCTCGCTGTGTCGCCCTGCCCTCTGCTCTGCTAAGCATTGCTCTGCTAATCTCCCCAACCTTTATATTTTGGAGCAAATCTAGGTGTCCTTCAGGGACCCCCAGAAGTCAGGGTAACACTGGGAAGGCCTCAAGGTGGCTTACAGTACTTAAGAAAAAAAAAAAAAGTTAAAAAAATCATGACATACAAAAGTTAAAACACAAATTAAACAATCAAGTAATAATTAAAACAGAGTTAAAATATATATTTAAAATAACAAACAAGTCATAACTGCTACAAATTTAGAATAACTGGCACGTTTCGTCAGGCAGGCAACGATCACATATTGAATGCCTGCCGAAATAAAAATGTTTTTGTTTGTCTACAAAGAAGGCAGGGAGGGTGCTTATCTGACCTCTCTGAAAAGCGGGTTCCAGAGCTCGGGAGCAGCCACTGAGAAGGCCCTCTCCTGTGTTCCCACCAGATGTGCCTGTGGTGGGACAGAGAGAAGGGCTTCTCCAGCTAACAGGAGTCCAAAACCCATAATTTTGGCCCCGACACCTGTCCTCAACTTATACGTGAAGTTGACTTATGCACCAGTTGTATACCATATCTTCAGCAAAGCCAGTTTCATATTGGGGAAACAAGGGTTCAAATTCCTGCCCAGCTATGGGAACCCACTGGATGACACCTTGGGCGAGTCACACTCTCTCAACGTCAAAGACAGTTGCAAACCCTCACTAAAGAAATGTTGCCAGGAAACCTCCAGGATAGAGTTGCCCTAAGTCATAGTTGATGTGAAGGCACATTGCAGCAAGCATTCTTTATGAGAACAACCTTCTTGGCTTTAATAGGGGGGAAGATAAGGGAATGAAGCAACTAACCTATGAGAAAGGAGGGCCATTTCCGCACTAGCCTGTTATAGCACTATGATTCCACTTTCAACATCCTATGGAATCCTGGGGTTTGCGGTTTCAGGAGGGGCCGGACAGCCCCTCCTGAAACTGCAAACCCCAGGATTCCATAGGATGTTGAAAGTGGAATCATAGGCCAAGGCCACTTCCTCCCTCCTATGAAGAAAGGAAACGAGCTTACTGTTTCACTTAATTTGATATCACTGAATACCAAAGTCATGATCGTCATATTTCTGATTTCTATGTACTGTTGTACAAGCTGGACTTTTATTTTTATTCACAGCTTTTCCACTTTCATGGAGATCTTGCGCCCTTCCTCCCTGACTGTACTAAATTTTGAAGAACAAGTACCAAAAAATGCAGCCAGCAACTTTGATCCAGTTCTAGCTGATTTCTGTCATGACCAGAAACAGGTCTTTTGTAGACCTAATGGGTCTTAAGTGCTCATTTGAGACCATTCCATCCCCAAACAGTTAACCTGACAACAGCTGAGCAGAGACTTCTAAGTACATCGGAACCACCGCTTTTGTGGGTTCAGCATTCATGGATTTGATTATTCATGGGTTATTTTATTTTATTTTTTTAAAAAGTTCCTGCCCTATTTGCCCCTGCTGTAGAAAAAAAATATTCTCTTTATGAGGCTCTAGGTCCTCCAGCACAATTCTATGGTCCCCCTCAACCAGAATTGAATCACAGAGTTGAACTGGAGGACCTAGAGATTCCTAGAGAAAATGCTTTTTAGGTATTTCTAGGCCCTCCATTGTGACTCTATAGTCTATCTCTGCCAGAAGCAGACCATAGAATAACGCTGGAGGACCCGGAGATTCCTGGAAAAATATTCTCAGGTTAAGAAAAGCAGCATTTGTGATTTTTATTCATGTTTTTCCACTACTCGCAGGGGTCTTGTGCCTCTAGCCCTCACAAAAGTGGGGGCCTCACTCTATCTTATAAAGCTATGCATCGTAGTTGTGTATAGTGTGTGAAAGAAATCCCTTTTAATCGCGAGGCATTGTGGCTTTGATTCCGTCAACCTTGGAGTCAATCCATCTCTGGCCAGAGCTTGGGAGAAAATTCCGTTTTTTTCCCCACCTCTTTGGACTACAACTCCTTGAATCCTGGCTGGGGATTCTGGGAGTCACAGTCCACAAAAATTCCTCTCTGCAGCTCTGCCCCTGCAGAGACCAACTGCTAGAGCAGAACAAGGACAAAGAAAGGGATGTGGTCTACTGTTTGGCCGAAATGGGTCCCTTGCACACACACACACACACACACACACACACACACACACTTGCTGGGCCCGACCCAAAAAGGCCACCCCTCAGTTTGGAGGCCGGTGTCCTAATGTGGTCCACGAGGCCACAGAATCCAAAAGATCAGGAAAGCAAGGCCCACTCTCCAACCTGGCCGGTTTTTCGGTTCAATATTTGTTTACAAGAATGGATTTCATACACACTGTCCCAGTATCAGACACACAGAGAGGCATCTATGGAACTGCTTATGCCTCTGTGGTCTCCTCCAGAGCAGAATGAGCATCAGTGGCAGAGAGAACGAGAAGTTCCTTTTTCTGGGACCAGACCTCCCAAGGATTCTGTGGTTCCTGAGAAGTTTCCACTTGGAATACACTCAGTGCTCCAATTCCGGGCTTGGTTGGTGGCACGTATCTCAGCCAGAATTTTGCACAGGGACAGATGGTGTGGTATTTTTAAAGAACATCTTAAAACCAGGAATATTGTTAAGGCACATATTTTGGGCAACCAGATCCATAGAGGAATTCTAGGGCCCCTCAAACTAAGGTTGCCGTTTGGCTGGTTAAACCAGCTGCCTGGTTTTGGGGTAGAGAGGCCTGGCAGTTACTCTGACAGGCCAAGCACAGAGCTGCATCTGTGCATAGGTGTAAAACGTGTGCTGCCTTGTCTTGGCAGAATGTGGAATGGAGTGCAGAGTCTACGTGGAAGGAACGTTGCTCTTCCGGTGGCCAGCAGGATTTCACCCAGTGCTCCTCCAAACTTTTCTCCCTGAAGTGCTTGTCATCTACTTCTGGGGAGTCTGTACAACTTTGAAGAGTTTTCAAAAATGTCCAAGTGCAATCTGCTCTGTCTGGTATTCCCAGTTCAGGTCTGGTGCCTGCGTTAGACCCAGGCTGCAGCTAGACTTTTAAGAAGTGGCAGAATGGGACCTGACATTCCAGATGCTGGTGGGAGATACCACTTTTTAGTGCTGTGCCATGTCTTTAAACAAACAAATCCCTGCAAGTAGAAAACTAGCTCATCAGGGAACTCAGTTCTAAGCAAACCCTTTGCCCTACAGGGCTGGATTTCTATTTGCAGGGACGGGTGTAGTGGTGATCTTGTTTAACAGACAGAAGCAACACAAAAGGCGATCTCCTCAACTGTGGTTTGAAATGGTGACACTGCCATTCTACCCGCTCCATGAACGCCGTTGCATTTGAAAGCTGCAAAGATGCCATATGTTGGCTGCCGCATCAGCATTCTGTCAAGCCTGTACTATTTTCACATGTACACGTGAGCCAAAAATTCTTGATGGTGAGCACAGCCTGACTGTGGAAGAGTCTGCCTCACGAGATGGTGAGAGTTCCTTCACTGGAGATATTTGGGCAGAAGACGGATGATCATCTGCCAGGCGGGGTTTAGTACAGCACTGAAAGTCATGGGGCTCTCTAGCTGTCACTGGACTGCACCTCCTGGCAACCCTAGCTAGCACAGCAAATTTGAAGAATGCTGGGAGTTGTAGTCCAATGTCACCTGGAAGGCATCATGATTACTGTGGTTGCTGTAATAGTTATGAGATTCCTCCACAGAGCAGAGGATCAGTCTCCATTATCCCAAGAATTTTTTCCAGGTTCTAAAATTCCACGATTTCACCCATCATCACTTACCTAGGAATGCCTCCCCCCCATCTTGACCATATGATTTTATCTCACAGTCTCCATTCCTCTCCACTCTTCATATTTTGGTAATTTATCACATTTCTTGAACCAAGCACAGCCATCAAATGCATACTGCAACCTGTACTACCTGTCGTAGTACTATCTCGCATTATTTCTGTATTATTTTTTCATTGTTGTTGTTGCTGCATGCCTTCAAGTTGTTTCCGACCTATGGAGACCCCACAGGGACCCTATAATGGGATTTGCTAGGGGATGAGAGTGTGTTATTTGCAAACTTTTCCAACCTCTGCCCTCCCCACCAGCCTCAGGCATTTCTTTTCCAGGGGAACCCTCCCACCCATCAGCTCTGATCAGGCCATGCAGCTCTTTAAAAACACACCTTGGTCCTTCTCCTCCTCCACCAGCTGCTGCCTGGAAAGCTAAGGATGGCTTGTGCCCCAATTTCTCAGCACCACAAATTGATGCCCCCCCCCCAAGGAAGGACATGGGCATGAGAGAGGACGTATACGGCCACCATGCCAACCTCCCTCTTCCCTCTCCTTTCCCTGACCTGGTTTGGACCCTGGGTGCCCCTTCTCCCCGCTGTGCCCCAGCCTCCTTCCCACAGACACACACATCTTGATATGTGATATTTCCACTTTTTTGTGAATGGGAAGGGATGACTATAGCTCTGTCCTTCATTAGAATTTAAATATTACTTCCTCAGGTCAAGCCAAGTTTCCTTCTAGTTTGGCGTCCTCTTTTTCCTAGCTGCCAGCCAGGTAGGATATTAGGCCACGACTGTCCTCCTATGTTGTTTGCCCACCCCTGCATCACACACAACACAGACATTATGAGAAGCCAGTACGCAGAAATAGGCTGCCCCTGGCTGTGGAGGTTCTGACTGGGCAACTGCAGAGCAGACCTTGGAAAAGTGGGTTTTTGGGGTGACCAGCGGGCATGGCAGGAATGCTGGGAGTCCTTATAGTAAGAAAAAAGAAAAGGAAATTTCCCCAAGTTCCCACAGTTTCTTGGCTTTTAATCTGGCTCTTCCCTCCCTGACTTCACGCAATACGTTTCTCCCTTTTTCTTTTAAATTTCCCAGATCTTCCGATACACCATGCTCTCGGGATTTCCTGAGCGGCGAAGGGACGTCTAGCTTTGTTGTAAGCTGCCTTGGGTCCCGTGTTGGCAGGATATAAAAGGAGAAAAAGACAGAAAGATAAGATGGGAAGCGAGACAGGGTTCTCTGGGAAGTTAAGAGGATGCTGGGGGAGGCACATTTTGCGAAAGGGGGGGATTTGGGTCTTGAGAAGGGGTCGGTCCACGAACCCGAAACCCTGGCACATCCCTGATGATGCCAACAGTGGCGATGCTAGGGTGCCAAGTGGTGTGGGAGAGATGCCCAAATGTCTCTTCCTTTCTTTCTGGGGGAGGAAGAGAACAGAACAAGGGACGCCCAAGAATGATGTTGAGGATGATATAACTAACGATATCATATTAGTAACTTTCTCCCTGGGGGTCCCGGTCACCCCTGCTCCCCCTCACGGATTAGCGCCTCTCCTAGGCTCGCTTTAGCCCAGGATGGGGGGGGGGGGAATGCAGTGACCTTTCGGGGTCCCCCAAGCAAGGGCTGCTACTAGATCCCCATAGCGAGGGCTTCGCATGCCTGGTGGGGAAGAAAGGGGGCAGCCTGGGCTGCGACTGTGCGTGCGTGCTTGTCAGGCCGAAGTCCCCCCGGTCGAGCTTACCTTGCAACTCCTGCCTGGCCGCGCCAGCTGCGCCCCAGAGGAGGAGAAGGAGGCGGCGGAGGAGGGCGGCGGCGGCGACGGAGGATCGGTGGGGCAGCGTCCGCCGCTCCATCGCTGTTTCCAGGCAGGGGAGGGAGAGAGGGAGGGCGGGAGGCCGAGAGGGAGGGCGGGCGCTGGACCGGGGCGGGGGGCCCGGAGGAAGGGGCGGCGCCGCCGCCGGGGACAAAAGCGGGGCAGCGGCGGAGGGGCTTCGGACGGCGCGGCCCCGGCGCTCTGCTGCCGCCTCCGCCTCCTCCCCCTCCTCCCTCCCCCTCCAGGATCTGGGCCGGCCCTCCCTCCTCCCCCTTCGCCCCCAGCGCCTCATCGGACGGCCCAGAGAGAGCGGGGCTGGGGGCTGGCGTGGGTGGGTGGGTGGAACCGGCCGCCGGGACCACACAGCCTCCGCAGGCACTAAGTGCTCTTGCGACGGGGAGCCCGACTAGAGGACCTCGGGAGAGCCCAAGGACACCCCCCCCCCCCAGTCCGGCCGGAGGGATTCCGACCCTTTGTGAGCGCTGTGGGGCGAAAGGGGTCTACTGCATGGGGTCTCCCACCCCCATCCCGCGCCTCCTTCTCTAGCGTCGCCGTCGAGGGAAGATGTTCTAAGCGGGGAAGCAGCTCCGGGAATTTTCCGGGTGGAATTTTCCGTCCGGCTTTGGACTCAGCCCTTCTTCAAGGAGCCGGAGCGGCGTGTCCTGAGCGGAACTCCGAGCCTCACCAGCTCGGGAAACGTGGCTTGCAGGGAACTACAGATCCCAGTATCCCGGAAACTCTTGCTTTGGATGGACTGTAGCGCCCACCATTCCCTGGCTAGCCAAAGCATTACTTTGAGGAAGCTACAACTCCCAGAACCCCCCAGGCACCTGAGCTGCCTCTTTGGGAGTCGTAGTACCCCCAAGTAACTTCTCCAGACTGTAGTCCGGAGGCCTCTAGGAAGCCCGTAAGCAAGAGAGGGAAAAAGACCTCGGATCTTTCCTCCTGTTTGTCCGTCCCTCACCATTCAGCCCCTGGAGCTCAAAGACAGACTGCTCCCGAGCAGCCTGTTCTCAGCCCCTAGTCTTGTGAACAAGGGCTGGTAGCCAGGGCCAGCCCTAGGTGCTCGGCTGTCCGAAAAGGAGAGGCAAATGGTACACCGATGCCCTTTTCCTGTGTCGGGGTGCAGGGCCAGCATCCAAAGCCAGCCAAGTGATTTGGGCACCCAAAGCCAAATACATCTGCAAGTCAAAAACACAAGCATGAAGCAAACAAAACAAACCAGGATTTGCTGCCTTGTCGTGTGACAGTTAAAATCTCTCTCTGCCTCGTGGGGCACCGTGGACTGGACACGCCGTGGCAGAAAATCTATTAAATCATGTTGCACTACCATCATTCCGCAGAAGCAACAGAAGAGAAAAGAGAGAGAGGGATTAAAAAGAAGCCACAAGGAGACCGCAGCGGAATTGGCCCCAAATCCACAGACCGGCCTCCTGCATTGCTCTTCCATGTTGTTGTTGTGTGCCCTCAGGTCGCTTCCGACTTACGACAACCCTAAAGCACCAGGGTGGTGTAGTGGTTTGAGCGGCTACGATCCTGAAGACCAGGACTTGATTCCTTGACTTTAAATTCCTGGGCTGTGAGAAGTGCATGGAGCGCTTTCGAGGTGGTAGACCCTCTGGCCGTTTCCGCACTAGCCTGTTATAGCGCTATGATTCCACTTTCAACATCCTATGGAATCCTGGAGATCACAGTTCCCTCCCGAAACTGTGACCCCCAGGATTCCATAGGATGTTGAAAGCGGAATCATAGCGCTATAACAGGCTAGTGCGGAAACGACCCCAGTCCCTCCAAGCTTATCCTACAAGAAATGTGCTGATTTTTCAGGCGTGGCTAGGCTTACAATAAGGAGTCAGCATGCTGTAGTGCAGAGCTTTCCAAACTTTTCACGTTGGTGGCACACTTTTTAGACATGCATCATTTCGTGACACGGTAGTTCAGTAAGTAATTCAGTAAGTGGAGGCAGCCGCTCCACCTGGGCCTGGCACGCCACCACTGCCACCGACCTCTCGGGGGTTTTCCTCACCCGGGCTGGCAGCAGTGGGAAAGGCAGCCCCTCTCCCCGGGCCTGGCCCCGCTGCCACCCTCACCGGGGTCTTCCTTGGCCCAGGGCAGCAGCAGTGGTGGCAGGAGAGGCAGCCCCTTCACCTGTTACTTTCGTGTGACACACACACTGCAGCCGACACACTAACATGTCGCAGCACACAATTTGGAAAGCTTTGCTGTAGCGGTTTGAGTGTTAAACTGCAACCCTGAAGACAAGGGCCTGATTCCCCGCTCAGCCATGGAAACCCACTGGGTGACCTTGACTGTGTCACATACTCTCAGCCCCAGAAAAAAAACCGATGCTAGGGTCACCATCAGTCAGAAATGACTTGAAGGCACACAAGAACAATAGCAACCTTTACTAATGTATTTACCATATTTGCTGGTGTATAAGACTCACTTTTATCCCCCCTCGAAAAATACTATTTGAAAATGGGGTGCATCTTATATACCGGTGTGTCTTATACACTGGCCAATAATATTTGCCAGTGTATACATGGGGTGTGTCTTATACATGGGTGCATCTTATCTGTTGGCAAATACGGTATATATTTTTAATCTATTCTGGTTTTAATATTCTGTAAGCCAATTTGAGTCTCAATATTGGAGAGAAGGCAGGACATAAATGAATAAAATTAATAACAACAACAATAATAAGCATCAAAAACGTATCCTCCAACTGTTGTGATCTGGCAGTGACATTCCCAATGAATCCACTGTCCTCCCTATTTTTCAGCTATTTCCAAAATGCCCGAGTTTCTGTCACTACCTCCCACCTTCCCCCTTTGTCCTCAGCTTATTTCTCTTGCTACAAACTGAGTTCAAAATGCAGAAGAAGTTTGCCCGCTGTTAACTCAGCAGGAGGGGAGAGGAGATCCGGGAGCAGAATCTTGCCCTTCCCAGGAGGCTCAAGCAAAAGCACATCGCTGCGCCTCTCACTTGTGTGCTCTTCCTCATTAACAGCTTTTGCCCTCTGATGTTACTCGGTCATGTGTGTCCAGATTTTCTTCTTTGAAATGTTGGATGGTATGCAAAGGGGTAGCATGATGCTAATATGTGGGGCTGTCTTGCTCATGTTTCGCACAAAACAACATTTATTCATTTTTATTGGCGCAACTCATTCAGCAGTGTCCTGGCCCATTTTGGTGGGACTGTCCCAGCTCTGCTCTGTTCTGCATCTCCTCTGGAACCTTGGCCCGGGCTCTCGTCCATCAGAGAGCTTCCAAGATGACCTCATTGTTTTCTTCCAAGACTTGGGTCGCCTCCCAGGAGCTGAAGGGGCGTTTTTTCCCTGGTTTTCCTTTGCTGCGGCCTGGCTCGGCTCCCTCCCTCCACCCACTGAGCACTGGGATCGTACACGCACATGGCGTCCCAATTTGGGTCTGCCTGTCAAAGAGGAACGAGGGAAATCCCTTCTCCTTTGGAGAGAGACAGTTACATTTCCTGTGAGGAAAAAAAGAAATCTCTGGAAAGGATCAACTTAAGGTGTCCGAAAAAGAAAACAAGTTACGTGAGTCAAGAGCCAGCCAAGATATTCTCACATACGCACTAATCCCCAGAGGCGCAAGAAGAAGGGAGACAAGCTCGTCTCCCTTGCTTCTCGCTCTGTGGCAACTGCTGTTTAGTGCTAGGCTGTTCTTGATCATGGAGGCTCTACCCAGAGAGGCCAGCTAGGAGCCTTTATTTGTTCATTTATTAGACCTCACCTGGAACACTGTGTCCAGTTCTGAGCACCAGAATTCAAAAACGATATTGACAAGCTGGAAAATGTCCAGAAGAGGGCAACCAAAATGGTGAAGGGTCTCATGCCCTATGAGGAGTGGCTTAGAGAGCTAGGTATGTTTAGCCTGATGAAAAGAAGGTTAAGAGGAGGCATGATAGCCATGTTTAAATATTTGAAGGGATGTCATGTTGGAGATGGAGCAAGCTTTTTTTCTGCTGCTCTGAGACTAGGACATGGAGCAGTGGATTCAAAGTACAGGAAAAGAGATTTCACCTAAACATCAGGAAGAATTTCCTGATGGTAAGAGCCATACGACAGTGAAATATGCTGCTTCAGAGTGTGGTGGAATCATCATCTTCGGAGGTTTTTAAATAGGTGCTGCCTGGCCCGTTGTTGGGAGTGCTTTGACTGTGTGTTCCTGCATGGCTGGGGGCTGGACTCAGCCATTGTGGTCTCTTCTAACTCTATGATTCTATTATTTATTTATACGTTCATTCATTCATTCAATTTATACGCCACCTTTCTCCCACTAAGTGAACCAAGATGGCTCGCAATAATTTAAAATAGGAATATTATATTCCAAAAGTAAAAATATATGTATTAAATGACAGTATTTTAAAAAGCAGATGTTAAAATCAGCACAAATGCATTTAAAACATAATGAAAAACATGCAAGATTTTTTAAAAAGCACAACACACCACTTTCAACACACTTCTGCATTATGATGAAAATCAGTCAAAGGCCCACTTGAATGAAAAGGTCTTAAAATGCTGCTGGAAAAAGATAAGGGATGAGGCTAAAAAGACCTTCTGTGGAAGGGACTTCTTCTACAGGTTGGGAGCAGCCACAGAGAAAGCCCTTTCTTGTGCCCTAACCAAACGTGCCAGTGGTTGTAGTGGGACTAAGGGAAAGCTCTCTCCAGAGGATCTAAAAACTTATTTATTCGTTGTCCTTCATCTAACAGCTCCCAGATCTGCCACACAAGAAAATGAGTGTAAACCAAGATATCACTCAGTAAAAAGCAATAGATTAAAAATGGCAATCAATATAGAAGTGGCAGAGACATAATACAACATGTTATGTATCTGATGTTTGGCAGTCACAACGCAGAATGGAATGGTAAAACCCAGTCATATTTTGGAATTGTTTTAAAATGTCAGACGTACTTTCCATGTTTCTCTTTGAAAAGCTGATCCAAGAATGATGCTTTTAGAAATATTAAAATCTGAACAATCTCATCACATCCAGGTTGACTCATAAGGAACTCTGACTGATTCCCATGCCTTGCAGTACAGTACAGGTTTGGTGTGTGTTTCAGAGAAGAATAGAATTCATTTAACAGATTAGAGAGCTGGCCAAAACTAACAAAATGAATTTCAACAGGGAGAAATGTACAGTACTGCACTTGGATAGAAAAAATGAAATGCACAGATATAAGATGGGTGACACGTGGCTTGACCACAGTACTTGTGAAAAGGATCTAGGAGTCTTAGTAGACCAGAAGTTGAACATGAGTCAGCAGTGTGATGCAGCAGCTAAAAAAGCCAATGCAATTCCTGGCTGCATCATTATTAGTATAGTGTCTAGATCAAGGGAAGTGATAATACCACTCTATTCTACTTTGGTCAGACCACCTAGAGTACTGTGTCCAGTTTTGGGCACCACAGTTCAGGAAGGATATTGACAAGCTGGAGTGTGTCTAGAGGAGGGCGACCAACATGGTAGAAGGCCTGGAAACCATGAAGCCCTATAAGGAGCAGCTCAGGGAGCCGGATAGGTTTAGCCTGGAGAGGAGAAGGTTAAGAGGTGAAATGATAGCTGTGTTTCAATCTTTGAAGAGATGTGCAATGAAAGATGGAGCAAGCCTGTTTTCTGCTGCTCCAGAGACCAGGACACAGAGCAATGGATTCAAATTTCAGGAAAAGAGATTCCATCTAAACCTTAGGAAGAACTTCTTGGTGGTAATAGCAGTCTGACACCTGGGAGTGTGGTGGAGTCTCATTTTTGGAGGTTTTTAAAGAGAGGCTGGATGGTCATCTGTTAGGAACGCTTTGGTGGTGTGTTTCTGCATGGCAGAATGGGATTGGACTCGATGGCCCTTGTGGACTCTTCCAGCTGTATGATACTACGATTCTATAATATTTACTATAAAGCCCCATTGAAAGCAATGATATTCATATTTTTATGTCAATATTTCTATTATGTTCTATTGTAGAGCTTTTGAGGTTGTTTTTCTTACATTTTATTTTACTTATCTGGGTATTTATTAGCAACTTTCACTGGGTGATGAAGTGTAATTGATAAAAACATAACAGCGTAAGTTCAAAAATTTAAAAATTCAAAATAAAAAGTTTAAAAAATAAAATGCAAGACTGGCTTCTCTCACATATCTGACAGGTTAGGGACCAGAGCACTGTCAGAAAACTGAATTGGTTGGAAAGGGGAGCCCATGTATGGCACTGCAGAGATCATGGACGACTTGTGGAGGCTCACGTGCTCTCGACTGCACACATGCAACTTGCAAAGTCTCTCAGCAAGCTTAGCGCCTTTTCTCCCTCCTGGCTCACTTTGCAAGCAGCACATAAGTGTGGGCAGTCCCAAGCCAGCCTCTGTAGGCAAGAAGAACTGATGAAAGAATAGAACCCCTGTCAAATTAATGGAATTTGTCCTTAATTTGGAAACATGGAAAGAGTGAGTCATCAAATAACGGGGCACTGAAAGGTGAGGGCTTCCAGTAAACAATTCGCTAGTCCATTGCATTGGGGAAGACACAACAAAAAGCGAGCCAGTTCCTCTCTGCAGGAGCAGGGTAGTTCAATAACTGGAAACACAATACGCTGCCTAAATTAATACTTTGATTCTGCACTCCCGTTGAAGTCCCGGCCCTGCCAAAATGGACAGCGACGGACGTAAAGATGTCTTTCCATTTCCACCTGCGTGTGCATATATTGTATTGTTTGAATTCATCACAGACGGGGGCATAACACCACTGTTGTTGTATACGCTTTCTAGGATAGTGTCACTTTTCTAGAGCACGGTATCGGGATTTTTTCCCCCTGAAGACCTGATTTCAAAAATCAGACATGGGCTGTATTAGAGTACACAATGATTTAAGATCTCTGTTTGTTGTTGTTAGTTTGTATCTTGTCCAGAACTTATGAGATTGTGACTTAAAGGCACACACCACCACCAAGGCCCCCAACCAGTAACTTTTCCTAGGCTCTGTCTGCTAAGTCCTATCTCAACACCCAAACACAAGCCATTTCCGCACTGCACTGTGATAGTGCTATTATTTCACTTTCAACATCCTATGGAATCCTGGGGTTTGGAGTTTAGGGAGGAGCGCTGAGAATTCTCAGCCAGAGAACTCTTGGGCCTCAGTAAATTACAAACCCCAGAATTCCACAGGATGTTGGAATAATAGCACTATAACAGTGTAGAGGGGAAATGGCGACAGTCTCCCCCAAACTGCCTCCCTTCAGATGCCTGGAGTTGCAACGTCCATCATCCCAAGCTATGATGGGAGTTGTAGTCTCTGGAAGTGACAGATTGGGGGCAACGTTTTAACTGTTTACCCCCGCACAGACATTTTGAATGACAGATCTGATTCCTTTGGGCCACAATTTCAGATCAAAAGATTTCACTTTGTGAGGACGCATGTGTGCAGACACTCCCACAATGTGTTTCTGCTCAACAGCTTCTTGGCTCTTTGCGAGCTGCTGATGCAGATGCTGGTGGCTGGCCGGGGCCAGAGAGAGTTACACCCACAAAACCTCCCTTCCCCTGTGAAGTTGGCCTCAAAGGCTGTCCCTCCGCCACGGACAAGCCCTCAGCTGACTTGCGACTGGCCAAGTTGTATTTATTCTTTGTTTGCCCTGCCGCCATAACAACCAGAGCTGCGCCAGGTCCCGGTGGGCTTTCTTGTCGCTCCTTGCCGGCCACAAAGGCGACTCAAGGGAGGCTTTTGTGGTCAGATGGAGCCTCAGTCACATTTTTTTAACAGAAGGAGAAGAAGGGGAATTGGTGAAAGATTCATTTTCTGGATTCTTCCAAAATTAGAGAGCAAGAAAGGGGCTGGGTTGCTGTAGTGTGTGTGTGCGTGTGCGTGTGTGGTTTGGCTTTGTTTTACCAGAAGCTTTGCTTTCCATGGCAACCCATTTTGGAAACTTTGGCCAGGTTTGGATAAGCAAGCAATATAAAGCTAAGAGACTGGCGGAGTGTACGTGAGAAGGGGCTGCTGAGAACACGAAGGGTGTTTGCAGAAACACCTTTGAAACCATTTCAGTTGTTTCTGTTGCTTAAGAACAGAAGCATCCTGTTGGAGCAGACCTTGGTCATTTCCTCACTAGACTGTTATAGTGCTATTATTCCACTTTCAACATCCTATGGAATCCTGGGGTTTCCAGTTTAGGGAGGGGACTTTGAGGCATGTAGGCATAACAGAATTATAAATTTGTCAGGGAACCTTGGGGTCATTTTGCCCAACTCTCTGGGCAGGAATCTTGCACTTGTACAATTGAAAACTGTCCATACTCTAGCTAGATGACAATGCTGTGATTACATTTTTTTTTAATCGGGTCACTGGTTTAGTAGATGGTGGGAATGTTTAGATGTTGTTTATCTGGATTTCAGCAAAGCATCTGATAAACTTCCCCAAGATATTTTGATCAGCAAACTGATTAAATGTGGAATAGATGGGAACACTGATGGATCCATTATTTGTTGGAAAACCACGCTCAAAGAGTCATCATCAGTGGCTGTGCTTCAGACTGGTGGAAAGTCCAAGTGAAGTGCCGTAGGCATTTGTCCTGACACCAACACTCTTCAATATTTTTAATCAGTAATTTGGATGATGCATTAGAGAGACTCTACCAGGTTTGCAGATGATGCAAAACTGGGAGGGGTAGTTGATACACTGGAAGATTGAAACAGAATTCAAAGGGACCTTGACAAACTAGAAAACTGGGCTGAAACTAATAGAATGAAATTTAGCAGAGACAAATGCAGAATTCTACATTCAGGCCACAAAAAACAAATGCTAGGCCTTTGGCGTGATATATAGGAAAAGGGCACTGGGATTCTTGTTGATCATAAATTGAACATGAGCCAGCAGTATGATGCTGCAGCAAAGAAGGCAAATAAAATTTTAATCTATATTAACAGAATTATAATTTCCAAGGCAAAGGAAGTAAAAGTCCCACTATATTCTGCGCTAGCTAGCCCGCATCTGGAGTACTGCATTCAGTTCTGGGCACTTTGTTTCAGGAAGGATATAAACAAAATAGGACGGTGGCTCTCAACTTTTTATCTTCCAGATGTTTTGGACTTCAGCTCCCACAATCTCTGTACTATTGGCCAGGCTGGTGGATGCTTCTGGAAGTTGAAGTACAAAGGAAATGGAGGATCAAAGGTTGAGAATCTTTGATTGAAAGATCAGAAGGAATTTATTGACAAGAAGAGCTGTTTGACAATGAAACCTATTCCCTAGAGAGCTGGAGGTCTCCAGAGAGAGGCCTTAAAGCTACTTACTGGAGATGCTGTAGCTGGAGTCCCAGCATTAAGTGGGGGCTTGGATTTGATGGCCTTTGGGATCTGTTCCAACTCTATGATTCTAGGAACCTTACAACACTGAGTTGGATGAGAAAGGGATTTTTGACTCAGTTAATGACAGCCTTCCCAAGTTCATACGTAAACTCTTGCATGTGTCATTTATTACACAGTATTCCTTTGCCCTTTCCTAAGCTGAGCAAAACCAGAACAGGATTTGCAAGGGGAGCCAATTACGGAATTATTTCAGTTTATCAACTTTTCCAGGGGCAAAACTGGGGTGAGCTAACACACAGTTTTTACACCCCAACTGGGGCATAAAAAAAGAGCACAGCTGACCCTCCACATTTGCAGGTTTAACTTTCATGGATTTGATTGTTTCTCCAGCCCTTGCCCCTCACATTGCTTCTTTCCTGGGAGAACATTCTCCCTTGGCGGCTCTGATTAGGCCATGCAGCCCTTTAAAAACCCACCTCTGGTCGTCGTCGTCGTCCTCCTCCTCCTCCTCCTCCACCAGCTGCTGCTGGGCCAGCTAAGGGTGGCTGGCAACTCGATTTCTCAGCGTCACAAGCCCTTCCCTGGGGCCCCACACACCCCCATGGAAGGAGATGAGCAAAAGAGAGGAAGTATAGGGGCACCATGCCGACCCACCCCCTTTCCCTCTCTTTTCCCTGGCCTGGTTTGGACCCTGGGTGCCGGTTCTTCCCACCATGCCTCGCCCCCCTTCCGACAGACACACACACACACATTTTGATATTTGTGGTTTTTCCACTTTTGCAGGAGCTCTGCACCCCTGTATATACGACTTGTATATACAAAGCAGATCTAAGCAGCAAGAGTGGGAGAGAGATTTTTTCCTTCCCTCTCCCTCCCTAGTAAAACATCTACACACTTCTGCCCAGGATATGATGGAATGGTGTTGCGGTGTGTCCCCTCCAAATGAGATCATTATGCTGGGACAGTTTGCAAGGGAAATCTCATGCAGCACAAGCCACAGAGGAATGTGCTGGCCGGCTGCCTGGGCGACGTTGGATTTTCTCTTCGCCAAGGGTGCCCCCGCAAGCGAGTTCACTGCCTCAAAGAGGAACAGAGTCCATATGTTGTAGGCTCAGCGCTGGATCTCACCTCCCTTGGCAAAGAGGGACAGGATGCGTGCGTCTGCCGGGTTGGCCCGGCCAGACCCCCATTTCAATCTCTTTTTGTTTCCTCTTCTTGGGATCCTCCGCTTTCCAGCAAATATGAGAGCGTCTTTCAGGTCAAGTCTGTGCTTCACGTCTCAGGCTCTGCTAAGTGGGGGCAACGACTTAAAACAACACTTGAGTGCATTTTAGATTAATTTTTTAAAAAAGAAATTGCAAACAGCTTTTTTTCAAAAAGGTCAGCCATTTAACCATAAAAAAACATCCTTTTGATTTTCAGGGCAAGAGCAGAACAGAAGCAGCAGTTGCAGAAGACAATAATGAGAGAGCATCCAAATGAATAGTTAGGATTGTGTGTTACAGAAGATCTAACCAGAACATGGGAATGTCCTTGCATCGTACCAGTGGTATGTTCCCTGTGGGGACCCCTGGGGGTCCGTGGAGCCCTCATAGGGGGTCTGCAAAGCCCTGCTGCTGGACACCAACAGCAGTGGCAGCAACAGGGACATAGCAGCAGGGGAGGGGGAAGGTTTGCAGGTGCTAAAACTGTCCCCTCGTTTGCAAGACAAGGGGCAGTTTCGGCACATGCACATATACCTCCGCTGTCATGTCTCTTACAAGAGGGACCCAGTGGCAGGCATGTGCGTGCGCTCAAACTATGATTCTGGAGACCAGGATTTGAATTCCCACTTGGCCATGGAAACTCACTGGGTGACCTCAGGTAAGTCACATTCTCTCAGCCTCAGAGAAAGGCAAAAGCAAGAAATCCTGCCAAGGATAGGTTTGCCTTAGGGTCGTCATAAGTCAGTTTTCAAAGAAGAGAGACATGATGGCTAGAAAGAACCTCTCCCTGTCAATTGCACTTTGTTGTTGTGTGCCTTCAAGTCACATCAGAGTTATGGTAACCCTAAAGTGAACCTATCAAAAATTTTGATTTTTTGGCAAAATTTATTCGGGGGAAGGGTTTGCCTTTGCCTTTCTCTGAGACTGAGAGAATGTGACTTGCCCAAGGTCACCCACTATTGGAGCAAGGATTTGAATCTTATTCTCCAGAAGCCTAATAAGTAAATATTTGAATATTTCAATCTAAATTTAAATATTTAAATCTTGAGTTATGTCTTGGGGGTCTCCAGCAACACATTATATTTACAGGGGTGCCTGGTTAAAAAAAAGGGGGGGGAGAACCACTGCATTATACAGGAGAGGGAGAATCTTTTTGCGGTGACACTCCAAAGGTGAGTAGGGAAAATTGTAATAGCTGTGAGGCAGGCATATATTTTGAACATCCGCTCTTGCAGCTGAACCAGCCCACTGGGAGCAGCCATTCTCAACCTCAGTCTTTCTATCTACAGTATGGGGATGATAATTTGGACCTGCCTTAGACACTTGTAAGGATTATGGCAAGGGTGGGGAATTTGTTACCCTCCAAATCATAGAATCACAGAATCCTAGAGTCGGAAGAGACCCCAGGGGCCATCAAGTCCTTGAAAAGGAGATACTGAGGGCACAGTCTAAAACTGTGCTAATAAGGAGGAAAAATGGAAGGCATCTGAAGAAACCAGAATGGTTGACTAATGAACTCTCAGCTGCGCTAAGTGTTAAGAGAAACATGTACAGGAAATGGAAGAAGGGGGAAACCACCAAAGAAGAATTTAAGCAACTAGCCAGGAGATGTAGGGAGGAGGTCAGAAAGGCTAAAGCACAGAACGAACTTAGGCTGGCCAGAGATATTAAAAACAATAAAAAGGGCTTTTTTAAATATGTCCGCAGCAAAAGGAAAAAGAAGGAGACGATAGGGTCGCTGCGCAGAGAAGATGGCGAATTACTAACAGGGGGAAGAGAAAAGGCAGAACTACTTAACACCTTCTTTGCCTCAGTTTTTTCCCAGAAGGATACAAGCACTCAACCTGGCGGTTGGGGAGCAGGGGAGGAAGCAGGGGAAATGCGGCATGTAATAGGTAGAGAGGTGGTACAGGAATACCTGGCCACACTGGATGAATTCAAGTCTCCAGGGCCAGATGAATGGCATCCTAGGATATTAAAAGAACTGGCAGAGGTCATTTCGGAACGGCTTGCTATAATCTTTGAGAAATCTTGGAGGACAGGAGAAGTTCCAGCAGACTGGAGGAGGGCAAATGTTGTCCCCATCTTCAAGAAGGGTAAAAAAGAGGACCCAAATAATTATCGCCCAGTCAGCCTGACGTCAGTATCCAGAAAGATCCTGGAGCAGATCATTAAGCAGCCAGTTTCTAATCACTTAGAAAGCAATGCGGTAATCACGAGAAGTCAACATGGATTTCTCAAAAATAAGTCATGCCAGACTAATCTTATCTCTTTTTATGATAGAGTTACTAGCTTGATAGATGAAGGGAATGCTGTGGATGTAGCATTTCTCGATTTCAGTAAGGCCTTTGACAAAGTTCCCCATGACATTCTTGCAAAGAAGCTAGTAAAATGCGGGCTGGACAGAGCTACTGTCAGGTGGATCTGTAACTGGTTGACTGACCGTTCCCAAAGGGTGCTCACCAATGGCTGCTTTTCATCCTGGAGAGAAGTGACTAGCGGGGTGCCACAGGGTTCTGTCCCGGGCCCAGTGCTGTTCAATATCTTCATCAGTGACTTGGATGAAGGAATAGAGGGCATGCTCATCAAATTTGCAGACGACACCAAATTGGGAGGGGTTGCTAATACGCCAGAGGACAGGATCAAAATTCAAAATGACCTGGACAGATTGGAGAGCTGGGCCAAGGCTAACAAATTGAAATTCAACAGAGAGAAGTGTAAGGTCCTACACTTAGGTAGAAAAAATGGAATACAGAAATATAGGATGGGGGACACGTGGCTGGCTGGCAGTACGTGTGAAAGGGATCTAGGAGTCTTAATAGACCACAAGCTGAACATGAGTCAGCAGTGTGATGCGGCAGCCAAGAAAGCCAATGCAATTCTCGGCTGCATCAATAGGAGTATGGTGTCTAGACTGAGGGAGGTACTGGTACCACTCTACTCTGCTTTGGTTAGACCTCATCTTGAATACTGTGTCCAGTTCTGGGCATGCCAATTCAAGAAGGACATGGTCAGGCTGGAGCAGGTCCAGAGGAGGGCAACCAAAATGGTGAGAGGCCTGGAAGCCAAGCCCTATGAGGATAGACTTAGAGAGCTGGGTATGTTTAGTCTGCAGAAGAGAAGGTTAAGAGGGGACATGATAGCTATGTTTAAATATTTGAAGGGATGCCACGTAGAGGAGGGAGAGGGCTTGTTTTCTGCCGCTCCAGAGACCAGGACAAGGAGCAATGGATTCAAGCTGCAGGAAAGGAGATTCCAACTGAACCTCAGGAAGAACTTCCTGACGGTCAGGGCTGTCCGGCAGTGGAATATGCTGCCTCGGAGTGTGGTGGAGTCTCCTTCTTTGGAGGTTTTTAAGCAGAGGCTGGATGGCCATCTGTCGGGAGTGCTTTGAGAGTGTTCTTGCATGGGAGGGGGTTGGACTCGATGGTCCCTGTGGTCTCTTCCAACTCTACATTTCTATGATTCTATGAGTCCAACCCCCTGCTATGCAGGAACACCCATCAAAGCATTCCCAACAGATAGCCATCCAGCCTCTGCTTAAAAACCTCCAAAGAAGGAGACACCACCACACTCCATGGAGGCAGCAGATTCCACTGCCGGACAGCCCTGACCGTCAGGAAGTTCTTCCTGAGGTTCAGGTGGAATCTCCTTTCCTGCAGCTTGAATCCATTGCTCCTTGTCCTGGTCTCTGGAGCGGCAGAAAACAAGCCCGCTCCTTCCTCAGCATGACATCCCTTCAAATATTTAAACATGGCTATCATGTCCCCTCTTACCCTTCTCTTCTGCAGACTAAACATCCCCAGCTCCCTAAGCCGCTCCTCATAGGGCTTCATGGCTTCCAGACCCTTCACCATTTTGGTCGCCCTCCTCTGGACATGTTCCAGCTTGTTGACATCCTTCTTGAATGCTGAAGTGCAGGTCCCCCTAATGCCTCTCCATTGATTTTGTTAGCTAGAACTGCCAGGAGATACTATTCCACTATTTCAAGGGCCATTTCTGCACTACACGTTACAGTGCTATTATTCCACTTTCAACATCCTGTGGAATTCTGGGGTTTGCAGTTTCCTGAAGCCCAAGAGCTCTCTGGCTAAGAATTCTAAAGGCCCCTCCTTAAACACAAACCTCGGGATACCATAGGACATCGAACATGGAATGATAGCATTACAACATTGTAGTGCGGAAATGGCCTAGGTTTGGGAAAGTCACACATTCCGTCTGGCAACATTGTGAAAGGCTTTGAATCCTTGAAGCACTAAGCATTACGTAAAATAAAGGCCCTTTGTACATGCTCATAGAAACTCTCCTCTTCAATGATTTTCAAAGGCACAGATTTGTTTATTCTCACAAATACACAGTAAGTTATCCAGAAGTAAAAACTCTACATCTCAGATGTGCGAGCATAGCGTCGTGGCTACTCTGAAGTGAACGCCTTCTGAGTATGTTCATGTTCAGTCTCTGTGGGCGAAGCAGGGCTTAAACACCCCATGTGACGGGTTTCCTGTCATTTGCAGGGAAGTAAGTGCCTCCCAAGTTTGACACAGCGGTTACAGCGTGACCCTGCCCAGGTTTACTCAGAGGTAAATCCTACCCATCTGGCTGGAGTCCTAGGCTTACCTGAGAGTAAGATCCGCCCTCCGCTCACGAGGCCTTTCTTCAGAGCAAGCATGATGTAGTGGTTTGAGCCTTGGACTACAGCCCTGGAGACCAGAGTTCGATGCCCTGCTCAGCCTTGGGTGACCTTGGGTACGTCACACACTGTCAGCCCCGGGAAACCCTGTGATAGGTTTGCTTTAGGGTCACCTTATGTCTGAAAGTACTTGAAGGCACACATCAACAATATAAACACAATATGATTCATTTACTTCTGTAAAAACTTAGCTGGGATTCTCAAGTTGCAGTCCTACAAGCATCTGTGTGTGTCTGTGCCTTCAAGTTGCCTGTTGACTTAGAGTGACCCCATAATTTCATAGGGTTTTTTTAGGCCAGGAAAACTCAGAGTTGGTTTTGCCAGTTCCTTCCTCTGCAATATAACCTACAGCGCTTGGTATTTTTGGTGGTCTCCCATCCAAGTACTAACTAGGGCCGAACCTGCTTAGCTCTAAGATCAGATGGGATCTGGTACCACGCACTGGTCACAGCAGGGTTTACTCCTGACTAAATACTCTAAAGTTCAGGGTATTTAGTTAGAAGCAAACCCTCCTGTGTCCAACGCATGTGTGTATCAAGGCAAACCTATCGTGGTCAGCCAGTGAGTTTTGGGGACTTGAACCTGGAACCCTCACATTTTGTTCCTGCACTTTAACCAGGAGACAACATCGGCTTTCTGGTGTTCTTGCCCCACAAGTATATTAAGTGTGTGTGTGTTAAAAGTACTACATGATTAATTAGGAAGAGCTACTTAGTCTAATCAGATAAACACTGCCACTCTAATACGAGATGAACATGAGACAAGAGTGTGATGCAGCAACAAAAAAAAGCCAATATGATTCTTGGCTGCATCAATAAAAGCATAGTGTGGAAAGAAGTAGTTGTTGTGTGCCTTCAAGTCATCTTCAACTTATGGTGACCCTAAGGTGAGCTTATCACAGGGTTTTCTGAGGCTGAGAGTGTGTGACTCACCCAGGGTGAGTCAGTGGGTTTCTACTGCTGAGTGGAAAAACAAACGCTGTCCAACACTCAAACCACCACACTGGCTACAGCTTACTTCCTTTTTATTTCTAAACATATTTTTATTAAACATACACAAAGTTTGTGTATATATACATATATGTAACAGAACACAGAAAGGTATACAAAAACAATACACACAGAAGAAAAGGAAAAGAAACAATGACACTTATCTAAAGCTAGTACTACGCTACACTACAACCGACTATATCTACATGCTACCACATGGGGATCAAACAGCTATGACCATTTCCACACTACACTGCTATGGTGCTATTATTCCACTTCCAACATCCTATGGAATCCTGGGGTTTGCAGTTTAGGAAGGGGCATTTAGGATTCTCGACCAGAGAGCTCTTTGGCCTCAGGAAACTACAAATCCCAGATTTCCACAGGAGGTTGAAAGTGGAATAGTAACACTGGAACAGGGTAGTGTGGCAAGGCCCTATGACTTCCAGGCATTCAGCTGGTGGCTATGGGATGTCTTATTAGTACACTTCCTCAAAGTGACTAAGTTTTTTGAACGAAAAATACAGCAGAGATACCACGTAGTCAGATTTTTAACAATACACTTTTGGAAAGAGAGGCAGCGTGGTGTAGTGGTTTGAGCACTGAACTAAGACCTAGGAGACAGGGTTCAATTCCCCACTCAGCCACGGCTACCCACTGGGTGACCGTGGGCGCGTCACACACTCTCAGCCCCAGAAAACCCCGTGATGGGGTTCAACTTAGGGGCCATTTCCACGCTACACTGTTACAGTGCTATTATTCCGCTTTCATCCTCCTGTGGAATTCTAGGGTTTGTCGTTTCCTGAGGCCGAAGAGCTCTCTGGCTGAGAATTCTCCCTGAACTGCAAACCCCAGGATTCCAGTTAAGGTTGAAAGTGGAATAACAGCGCTATAACAGCGTAGTGCGGAAATGGCCAGGGTGGCCCTAAGTCGGAAGCGACGTGGAGGCACACGCACCAACAAATTCCAGGGAAAGCCCTCCTGCTGGCACAGCTTACTCCCGAGTAAACCCGCCAGCCAGGCCTGCAGGGTTTTCCCCATCCGAGGGCGACCCACCCCGCGGTCGTTGCGCTCTGCAGGCGGCGGCTTTGCAACCGGGCGCCCGGAACCGGAGTGACTCCTCTTTCCCTCTCCCCGCGTGCAGTGCGTTTTGTTCCGGGTCGAAAGTCGTGCAACATGGCGGCTCCCATGGAGCTGTATTGCTGGGCCGCCGGCTGGGGCTTGCCCTCGGTGGATCCGGACTGCCTGGCAGTTTTGGTGAGCTCTGGGGACCGAGATGGGGCGGAGATGGTGGCACCTCTCCAGGGCGATTGACTCGGTGCGCGCCTCGGAAACCTCCCTGGCAAAGCTACGGGCTGCCCCTTTGCAAGGATACTTTCTCCTCCCTAGCTTTGCAAGGAAATTTCTTTATAGGAATCAATTCCCCCCCCCAAAAAAAAAGTCAGGGAGGAGGGAGAAGACACCCCCATTCCCAAACGGGGCTGCTTTAATTGCTTTTAATTGAATTGCTTTAATTTTTCCAGAATGGGGGTGCCTTTAATTGAATTGCTTTAATTTTTCGCGTTGCCAACTTCGGTCCTTTAGCTCTGCTCCTCTGCTCTCTGCAAAAAGGCAGCCACTGTTTTTCCCGGGGTGCGCACCTGGAAGCTTCATTGATTGCAGTTGTTTAAAATCTTGATATGCCCACTGCCTCGAGGGGCCGCTGGGACACGGGTTTACAAACGCCCCCCCCCCTGGTGTGAATGAATAGTTGCGTGTGAAGCAAATCCGAATCTGCTGGCGCTGCTAGAATCCAAAATTCATCCGTGTTACAGACCTTCAGCTGTTTAAAATGGCTGCCAGTGCCTCTTTTGTTTTCTTGGCTGAGTTTTGTTTGAAATAGTCTTTATTAATTTCAAATTAACATACATTTGGGAAACGCAGTGCCAGATACTTATGGCACAAAGTAGGAAATACAAAATACAAATGTATAAAGAAAAAAAGAAGAAAGAAAGAACAAATAGGAAGAAGAGAAAGAACAGCCTAGCTGAGTTTTACAACCACTTTCTTTTCTTTGTGACAAGGGAGTTTTGGTGTGTTGTAGATTTATTCGGGTTTTTTTCCGGCCTGCACTTCCTCCTGTGAGCAGAAGGTGGCACAGGTGGCGCTTGCCCCCCCAGCTTTATCTCAACAACAACCCTGTGAGGTGGGACAGACAGGATAACTGGCGCCCAAAGCCACCCTCTGTGGTTTATGTCTGAGTGGGAACTCGAATGACTTCAACACACCAGCACAGAAGTTTGCCTCCCTTTTGAATTTCACAACAACGCTGTGAGGTTAGGTAGCAAAAGAGTTGGTGAGGCCCAAGGCCAGCCAGTGAGTTTTGGGGCCCAGTGAAGACTTGAACCTGGAACCCCCACATTTTGTTTCTGTACTTTAACCAGGAGACAACGCTGAATTTTTGGTGCTTTTCCCCACAAGTATATTAAGAGAGTGTGTGTGTGCATTAAAAGTACAGTCAGCCCTCCACATTTGCAGGTTTCACTTTTGCGGATTTGATTCTTCACGAATTATTTGCTGTCACCTCTGCTGCCTCCCTAGGCCATTTTTAATAGGGACTGCAAGCCTTGTGAGACTGAGAAACTGTGAACGAGACTTCTAAGTCCCTCTTTAAAATGGTGTGGGGCAGCTGTGGAGGTGGCTGTAAGCCCCACCGGCCACCAACTCCTGCCCTGTGAAGGAATCCTAATACCCCAAAGGAATCCATGGCAGGTTGAATATGGTGATCTTACTTTTTTGTGTGTTAAATACGGTTTGAGAGGGCCTACAGTTATTCATGGTTTTTCCACTTTCATGGAGGTCCTGTGCTCCTAACCCTAGTGAATGTGGAGGGATGACTGTACAACACAATTAATTAAGAAAAACCGTTAAGTTTAATCAATTAAACACTGCCACTGTAATACAAGCAGAAGACGAGTCAGCAGTGTGATGCAGCAGCTAAAAAAGCAAATGCGATTCTAGGCTGCATCAGTAGGAATATAGTGTCGGGGGGAGTAATTGTTGTTCTTGTGTGCCTTTAAGTTGTTCTGGACTTATGGTGAACCTAAGGCAAGTCTATCACAGGGTTTTCTGAGGCTGAAAGCATGTGACTTGCCAAAGGTCACCCAGTGGTTTTCCATGGCTGAGCAGGAAATCGAGCCCTGGTCTCCAGGGTTGTAGTCCAATGCTCAGACCACTGTGCCATGCTGTCTCTTGCTGTACAATTTCAACACTGTTATTCTTTAAGCGCCATAGTTCCATCCAATGGAAGCCTGGTGTATGGCCTTTTCCACAGTAGACAGTTATAGTGCCATCATTCCACTTTCAACATCCTGTGGAATCCTGGGATTTGTAGTTTAGGGAGGGGTATTTAGAATTCTCACCCAGAGAGCTCTTTGGCCTCAGGAAACTACAAACCCCGGGATTCCATAGGATGCTGAAAGTGGAATAATAGCACTCTAACAGTGTAGTGCAGAAATGGCCGGTGTTGTCTGGACAAGCACTAGAACAGCGATTTCCTGCTGTTTTTTGGCCTTGGTTTCCTTAGGATCTCTTCTCAGATTCCGGGCTCCCCAGCCCACCCTGTCAAACAGGAATACAGCACAAACAGAAAATCGTTTGTTATTGAACACCAAGAAAACTTGAGCAATCTGACGTACTGGACAAAACTTTAAAAAAAAAAAAGAGTATGAAATTAAACATCTCTCAGGCCCAGCGCGATCCTTGAACTTGGTGCTTTTTTGCAAGCGTCTTGATATTGGGCTTCGAATTAGACGGCGACAGTTGGAGGCCGCCTCGTGTGGCATTGTCAATTCTGTGCTTGGATTTTGTCAAGCGAAACTGCCGAATGGTGTGTTGGAAAGACATTATAAACGGGAGGGAAGCTATTGACTCCAATTTAAGGTTGCTGCTTGGGTATTTAATTGGCTCAGTTACTGGGGCCCCATAAACCAGGGCTTTCCAAAACGGTGTGCCGTGACACGTTAGTGTGTCGCCTGAAGTGTGTAGGTGTGTCACCTACAATCTTGGAAATGTATGTTATTATTTATAAATCATATATTTTTAACAATATATGCAAAGTTTTCATGAGATGTGTTGTATCCCCATTTATTTTGTTATTATAATTTATATATGTGTCTGAATCTCTTACCAGGGGTTAGTTTAACCTCTGGTTTGCGAGTAAAACTGAATTACTGTGTCCTGAAATGATGCGTGTCTAAAAAAGTGTGTCACCAACATGGAAAGTTTGGAAAGCCCTGCCTCAAACTCTTGGGGCTCCCCTTCTCACAGTTTTCAGTCTGTGACCCCTTTCAGATGTGTCAGATATGGCCCCTGTTGAGAATGGCCACACTAGACCTCTCAGGCAGAGAATTCTCTCCTAAACTACAACTCCCAGGATTCCATGGGATGTTGCCATGGCAGCAGAAGTGGAATATAGAGCTATAGTGGTGTAATGGGAATGTGCCTAAAGTTGTTTTGAGGATAAAATGGGTAGTGCGTGGGCGAGGGGATGCCACTCATAGCTCCTTAGAGGAAAGATAGTAGAAAGTGGAAATAAAGATGCTTTTCATTTAGATTTGCAAGTTACTAGTCCACAACAAAAATAGTTGGACTTGGAGTGTTGGACTCCAATCTACCAGAAGGGTTCACTGAGGCCATTTCCGCACTAACCTGTTAAAGTGCTATTATTCCACTTTCAACATCCTATAGAATCCTGGGGTTTGCAGTTTAGGGAGGGGCCTCGAAGGCCCCGGGATTCCATAGGACGTTGAAAGTGGAATAATAGCACTATAACAGGCTAGTGTGGAAATGACCTGAGTTAACCCTGGTTCTTTCTTCCTGACCTAGACAGGCCTATTGTGCGATGTCTCAGTTGGCACAGGTATTGTATTTATTGGTTTGTTTTTCTTTCTCCCCAGACATACGCCCGTTTCACAGGAGCACCAGTTAAGGTTCACAAGATCACTAACCCGTGGCGAAGCCCCTCAGGTAACATTCAGGTGGGGCGAATATCAGGTCAAAAAAAGGAGAATTGACAACAAATTCATCAGTGAGTTCCTGTCTGAGCACCACTCCCACACCTCTTCTGGCAACATTTTTTAAGAAATCCCCGCACTTGCATTTTTAAAATATAAAAACTTGTCATGTTTCTAGTCCTCAAGGTAGCTGTAGAACCAAGTGTGGGGAAAACTGTGGTCTCAGGTGATGTCTTTCCTTAGTTAGAGACCTCTGGAGCCCTGAAGTATGGCTAGGGGAGGAGATTCGCTGGGGGTAAAATACTCTGCACATGATCAGAGGTATATTTCATGACTAATTTTTTTTAAAAAAAAATTTATTAAAAATTAACAAACATAACAAACATAGATGTAAATAGGCAAAAATGGTATGCAAAGAAAACGGTAACCAGTACAAAACATATTTCTAAGAAACAATACAAAGCATATTTCTAAGGGACAATTTAGATTCAAAACAGTAAGAAAGGAAAAACTTGTAGAAAAACAATGCAACACATAGTACTAACACTAATACAAATCAACTAATATACATGAAGACTAAAAAAGAATTTCCCCCTGGAGTGAGGTAAAAGCCTTGTTACAAACAACCAAAAAGAGTAGAGCAGCAATAAATAATCTCTCTGTAATAGAGAGAAGGGGAAAAAAACATCATTTACGTAAACATACCACCATTGATTTGACACTGTGATCTTCCAGTACTGCTTAATTACCTTGAGGTTACTATCAATATTTCACATCTGATCTGATCTATATATACATTAATGGAAATCGTATACGTCGATTAGCTTGGCATTTGATTGCAGCAGCAGAATAGTTTATGCTAGGCATTGGAAAATAGCTACCATCTCCGCAACAGATGAATGGTTGGAGAAAGTCACTGAAATTGCAAAGATAGACAAATTGCTTTATAGGCTAGAAAATAAGATGCACAGTCAATTTTGTAAGGCATGGGAGATATTTACGGCCTTTCTTCACAGTAAAAGGATTTCGACATCTGGTTTTAACTGTTAATCTGTTTTAAATGGAGATGCAAGTATCTTCTTGTCTTCTTAATTTTTTTGTTCTCTTAGCTCCAAGGGACAAGTAAGTCAATACTGTTTGCTAATTTGTGATACGTTTGAACTTCTTGTATGCTTACGGGTTGCGGGGGTTGGACAGAAAGAAGATTCCTCGTCTGTTGGATTTCATGGTTAATTTTTACAGTTAGCCCTCCGCATTTGTGGGTTTAACCGTCACGGATTTGATTATGTGTGAGTTCATCCACCTCAAGTGCTTCCTTTCTGGGAGAGCCTTCGCTTTCAGTGGTTCCATGCAACCCTTTAAAAACCTGCCTCTGGCCCATCTCCCCCTCCACCAGCCACTGCCTGGTCAGCTAAGACGGGATCAAAATCTGCTTTCTCAGCACCACAGACCCTATCCTGGTGCTCCCCACACATCCATGCAAGAAGATGGGCAAAAGAGAGGAAATATAGGCCCACCATGCCAACCCACTCCTTTTTCCTCTCCTTACCCTGACTTGATTTGGACGTTGGGTGCCCATTCTTTCTACCCTGCCTTGGCTCTGTTCACTCGGACATTCACACACATTTTGATATTTGCATTTTTCCCACTTTTACGGGGGCCCTGTGCCCCTAACCCTAGTGAATATGGAGGGCCAGCAGTATTTATAACTTATGCTCACTCGTAAGGGCAGCTAACCATCTACGTAAAAACACACTCTCCTGCTTGCTTCCTGAGGTCTGCTGTTGTTGTGTGCCTTCAGATCATTTCTGGCTTATGGCAACTATAAGGTGAACCTATCACGGGGTTTTCTGGGGCTGAGAGCATGTGACACCCCCAAGGTGACCCAGTGAGTTTCCATGGGTCGTAGTCTGATGCTTCCTATGATATTCGTGGTCAAATTCTGACGGTGGATGCCGTTTCTACGTCTCTGAATTAAGCGGTCGGTTGCTGTCTGCAAGTTGCCTGTTCTGAACCAGCCAGTGTTTCTGCTTAGCACATTGCCAAGCACATTGTCCTGTGCTTGGGAAGAGCAAGAAATAAGTTTCAGTAGTAAATAAGAAATAAATAGAAAGCCATGGAAATGTTTTTTTTCCTCCGTTTCCTGTCTGGGGCCTTGCGGAATGGAAAGTTCTAGAGAGTCTTGAACAGCACCAATTCAGAGCTTCCGGCACAACTCAGACATCCTGCTTGAAAACGGGCCCTAAAAGTTGTTTCTGAGAGAGAACACGTTGGTTCTCTCCATTCCCTTTGACTAGGCTGGACATGATTTGGAAAAAGTAGATTGGAAGAGAGAGAGGACTATATATATATATATATGATTACTATTTCTGTTTTTCGGCTCTAACACTGAGATGGGCCCAGTCAAATGGATGAGTGGAGAAAGTAGTAATGGAATTCATGAAAACATATCCATGTGTGAGTTGGTTCCCAGCCTTCCCTGCTCTCAGCCTTCTCCGGAAGTGTGTTGGCTGGGAACAATGTGATTTGAAATCTTTGCATACCCCCTAGGTTTGGGGAAGGCTTTTTGATGCCTTAAAATAGCAGTTGCAACAGGCAGCGATGGCCATGGGCATTAATGCGGAAGGGCTATTTTACCAGTTAGTTGACTAATTAGTGGAGATGCTACACAATTTTCTACTGTGGGCCCTCAGTCTCTGCTAGGATTTGGTTCCAGCCCTAGCAGATACCAAAATTTGTGGATGCTCAAGTCCCATTATTTACAGTGATGTAGTAAAAGGGCATCCTTTATACAAAAATGTCAAAATCAAAGTTTGCTTTCTGGATTTTGTGTGTGTGTGATATTTTCAAGCCATGCTTGGTTGAATCCGTGGATACAGAATCTGTGGATATGGAGGGCTGATTGTAATGTGGTGTGGACATTTTCTGAGGAGCGTACTCCAAACTTTTGGGATGCTCCTGGTGGGAGAGCATTACGGGGTCAAACCAGCTTTGTCCTTGGAGATCAACAGATCACCATTTTCGTAATCTCCTTGCAGGATCTCTCCCAGCGATGAAATCGCAGGACGGGGAAGTCATCTCAGACCCTCAGCAGATAATCACCTACCTCAGGAAGCAGGTATCTAACTTCCCATAGCTTCTCCTTATCCCTGGTGCAGACCTAGGAGAGCAAAGGTGGAGAGTCACACACATTTCATTGACCAGTGCTGATCAAATCATGCTTTCCATATCTATAGAATCATAGAGTTGGAAGAGACCACAGGGGCCATCCAGTCCAACCCCCTCCTATGCAGGAACCCATATCGAAGCACTCCCCACAGATGACCATCCAGCCTGTGTTTAAAAACCTCCAAAAGAAGGAGACGCCACCGCACTCCGAGGCAGCACATTCCACTGCCAGACAGCTCTGACTGTCAGGAAGTTCTTCCTGAGGTTCAGATGAAATCTCTTTTCCTGTGGTTTGAATCCATTGCTCCTTGTCCTAGTTTCTAGAGCAGTGGAAAACAAGCCTGTTCCCTCATTGATAGGACAGCCTTTCAAATATTTGAACATGGCTATCATGTTTCCTCTTAACCTTCTCTTCTGCAGACTAAACATATCGAGCTCCCTAAGCTACTCCTCATAGGGCATGGCTTCCAGATTCTCCAATATTTTGGTCGCCTTCCTCTGGACACATTCCAGCTTGTCAATATCCCTCTTGAAATGAGGTGCTCAGAACTGGACACAGTATTCCAGATGAGGTCTGACCAAAGCAGTCAGGAAGTTCGTCCTGATGTTTAGATGGAATCTCTTTTCCTGAACTTTAAATCCATTGCTCCATGTCCTGGTCTCTGGAGCAGCAGAAAACAGGCTTGCTCCATCCGACATCCCTTCAATGGTTTAAACATAGCTATTGTGTCACCTCTTAACCTTTTCTTTTCCAGGCTAAGTATGCCCAGCTCCCTAAGCTACTCCTCATAGGGCATGGCTTCTAGACTCTCCAATATTTTGGTCACCTTTCTCTGGACACATTCCAGCTTGTCAATATCCCTCTTGAAATGAGGTGCTCAGAACTGGACACAGTATTCCAGATGAGGTCTGACCAAAGCAGTCAGGAAGTTCTTCCTAATGTTTAGATGGAATCTCTTTTCCTGAACTTTAAATCCATTGCTCCATGTCCTGGTCTCTGGAGCAGCAGAAAACAGGCTTGCTCCATCCGACATCTCTTGAATGATTTAAACATAGCTATTGTGTCACCTCTTAACCTTTTCTTTTCCAGGCTAAGTATGCCCAGCTCTCTAAGCCACTCCTCAGAGGGCCTCATGGTTTCCAGGCCTTCTATCATTTTGGTCACCCTCCTCTGGAAACCTTCCAGTTTGTCAATATCCTTCCTGAGCTGTGGTGCCCAAAACTGCACACAGTGTTTCAGGTGGGGTCTGACCAAAGCAAAATAGAGTGATACTATTACTTCCCGTGACCTAGTCACTATATTCCTGTTGATGCAGCCAAGAACTGCATTGGCTTTTTTAGCTGCTGCATCACACTGATGACTCATGTCCAGCTTGTGGTCTACTAAGGCTCCTAGATCCTTTTCACATGTACTGCAGTCAAGCCAGGTGTCACCCATCTTATATCTGTGCATTTATCATGGGGATAGGGGCAATTTTCTTCTATCCGATATGCTTCCAGTCTGAGTTCAAGGTGCTGGCGATAACATTTAAAGCGCTAACTGGCTTGAGACCTTGATGCCAAAGGGAGCGCCCCTCTTTCTCTTTATGGTTGCCCAAGAATTGAGGTCAGTTGGAGGGGACCTGTGGTGGGAGTGTTAGTAGAACATGGGTGAGGGCCTTTTCTGCAGTTGCACCCCAGTGGTAGAATATCCCCCCCTTGGAGGCTCAGGGGGCGCTAATGGTGGCAAAATTCTACAGCCAAGTCAAAACATGGGTTTTTAGTCAAGCCTGTAGGACCAAACTGATTTGATTTGATCCAAATTGCCAATGAGGTATGGTTGGCATTATTTAAAATGGTTTTAACTGGTTTTAAGTTGTATGGTTTTAACTGATAAATGATTTCATATTTTCAGTCTCTTAAAATTATTGTTGTCATTTATTGTTTCGTATGTATACATGCATACATATATATCCCATCCTATTTCTGAAGATCTTGGGTCGCTCACAATAAAATGAGTCAGTCAATCAAAATCCTATGAGGGTTTTCTGTTGTGAGCCCCATATTGATGATAAGTGGGGCCAAAGTCTTGTGAGCAGGGCAGACTTTAAGTGGGTGCCACCTTCTTTTTCTCTTTCTGTCACCCCTTTCTCTGTTTCTCACCATTAAACTGGGTTCTTCATATGCCCAGCCCTGGCTCCAGTTCTAGCGTGGCTACTGGCTTCCAGATCAGTGGGATGATAAATCCAGTCCAGACTTTCTTCCGCAAAGTCTTGCATCTCTCTTAAGTTGTTAAACCCTATGGTTCAAACTGATCCAACACCTTGTATAGTTCCTTTAATGTTCATGTGAAAACATGGAATGGATTCGCTGCCCTGCTGACAGGGCTACTTCTTGCCGCGGCCCAGATTTACTTTAGAGGGCTGAACTTGTGGTGCTTGTGCCTAAATCGTGCTGTTTCATGCTGCAAATTTGGAGGATTTAAAAGAGTCCTTTAACTTAAAAAATTCTGACAAATGGTAAACTGACTTCTCCAGGAGAAAGACTGAATGTTGGGTAGAATCCTTCCTTTTGGTGCTAGATTTTCATAGGCAAGTGTGTAGATTTTGTAAAAATACATATAGAGAGAATAACTTATGCAGCCTGCCTCTTTCTAGCCTGGGACAGTAGAACCCAAGTATGCAGTCTGCTGTCTCTGTCCTGGGGCTATGTCCTGTATCCTTTCTGTGCCCAGAAGCGGTATAGTCCACACCAAAACTTGCTGGGGGAACCCTTCTTTTGGATTGCAATTGCCACAGTCCCCCAATCAGTGTGTGATTGGGTGGTTTGGAGAATCGTAGTCCAAAACCTTTTCCAAACTCTGGTGCAGACATAGTATCATCAGACTGAAATGGTAGAGTCCAGACATGTTGCAAATAAACAAATTACACATGTATGTAAGCCTATTTATATGTTCATTATATAGTTATAAGCAACCTAAAATAACAGCAGCCCAAACCACCTGAAGAATTTAAATACACAGACAGGAATCTTGTTGGTATACAACACTAGCAGTCACACTTTTTCACCACAGTCATACACTGGTAGCAAGAAAAGGCAGTTTTCCAGCTCTGAGAAAACTGTTTCTCCATCAGCTTACTTCCTTCACAACTGCTGTACCCATAGCTTTCTGCCTGACCCACTGTTGTACAATTTTGGGCGTAGATTTTAAAACTGAGAAACTGAAATATAGCGAGTGTGTTAAATGGTTGAATAGGAAGGTCTTCACACAGGAAAGAGCATAGAATGTCAGTAGACAAACCTCTCTGGGGAGCTTGTTTGGAAACTGGGGTGCTACTCCTGAAAAGTCCCCATCCTTGGTAGTTGTTCAGCCCAAGTATTACCATATACAGTTATCGACTCAGCTGCCTGGATGGATGGGTGTTGTTGTTCCAGCCTCTGAACCATCTTCTCCTCTCTCTAGAAATTCAATGCAGACTATGACCTCTCAGCCCGACAAGGGGCAGACACGCTCGCCTTTATGTCCTTGCTGCAGGAGAAGCTTTTGCCAGTGTTGGTGAGTGCTGGGGCGGGTGGAGATTGGGATGTTACTTTTTAGAAAGTGATTCTTACCTCTTACACCTCATCAAGTCTGGAAAGTAATTTACTGTATATAGTCATGTTTAAGTCTAAACATTTTAGTCAACAAATTGACCCCCTAAAAACCTGACTTGGCTTATCTATGGGTCAGTGTAAGTGCTGTACCTTAGTTCTTATCGAGAAAGGAACCATCCCCTTCTCTGACTAGAGTGGCAAAATCAAGAACTTAATCTGTCCTGGGAGAACCTAAAAGAAGCACTGGCCTCCTCTACGCTTTCCACTTTGCCACCGCTTGTGGCCTTTTTGGGCAGGAAAATGGTGCTTCCCCGCAAAGGACTGCTGAGAGAGTAGAGGGGTGAGTGTTTCTTTTAGGCTCTCCTGAGATGGACTAAGCTCTCCCCTTTTACCACTCTACTAAAAGAAAGAAATGGACTTAATAGACTGTTAACACCAAGAGATAGGGCTGTGTGTACTCCTTGTCTTAAAATCATGGGAAAATGTAACCCAGACCTCTTCCACACTATCTTTTTGAAACCTCCTTTCAGAGCCTTAAGGACTGGTAATTTTGCTTTTCATAAATGCATAAAATGGCACTGAAAGCAGTGGCCATTTCCTCAACAAGAAATGCAACGTTCCATAAGGTACCCAAATGATATGAATTTTGGTACCGACTTCTTTCCCCCACTTGTACTCTTCTGTGCCTTGTTCCATCTGTTTTAGCCCTTTTTAGGATGGAGGCGGTAGCCAGGTGTCATGTACTGGGTAATCTGCAATCCACAAACTTTGCTTTGAGGTAGGCAGTTATTTTCATTTGTAGAAAATGCAAGCAACACAGCACACTACTTCGGAAGTTGCGGAGGCTAAAGCATATGTGGAGCTCTTAGTTTTTATAGACACAAATCCAGATTTTAGGTGCACCAAGCTATGATTGGAGAGGATCATAAGTCTGACATCACCCCACTTTTTCAAAACAGTTGCCAGGCCTGCATTTGGTTCCCCCTTCTCATCCTTGGGACAGACACATGTTTCCTGTCTCTTACCTTAAACACTTCCAGTTCTCAAAATATTCTCCTTGGCACTTTCACCTGGTCTGATCTTCTCCTCCCTCACCGGATACATATAGCAACAGGCAATAAAGCAATTAACCAGTTGATACTTTGTAATAACACAAGCAAGCTCCAAACAGTTACATTATTGCAATCATTAATTAACACTGGATACTTTGGAGCATTACAAGCATACCTCTATGGAAGTCTATTGCATCACTTCTACATTGACTAGAATAACACCATATCAGTACACACCCAGCAGATCGACAGATGGCATGGGTGTTCTGCATCCTGACATCAGGTGGGGTATTAAAATCTGGCTTTTCTCACTGCTGAAGTTTGCAAGGGTGGAGGCGATTTCACCAGGCTTAGCCTCTAAACATTTTCATAGGTCTGTTTTAAGTCATGAGAACTAGAGACATTTTGTTTTTAGGAAAAACTGATCAAGCGCTGCAGATAAAAACAAACTGAATTCTGTACCTGTGCCTCAACATAACTTCAGAATACGCCCTGCCCTGATCAAAAAGTAATTATAGTGCCATCCTTCTCTCTCTCACATACGTACACAGATCCATACATTCTGGGTAGATGCCAAGAACTACGTGGAGCACACGCGGAAGTGGTACGCAGAGGCCATCCCCTTCCCGCTGAACTTCTTCCTGCCGGGACGGATGCAGAAGCGGCAGCTGGAGCGGTTGCAGACGGTTTGTGGAGAAAACTGTCCGGAGAATGAAGAAGAGCTGGAAAAGGAGGTGAGCAGGACGGGAGAATTGCTCTAAAGCAGAGGTGGGTACGTCGTGGCCCATAGGCTGCATGCAACTCTTGGATCTCACTTTTGGGGCCCCTAAATAGAGTGGTACCAGAATAGAGTGGTACCATTACCTCCCTTGATCTTGACACCACACGCCTCTTGGTTGCATCAATAGGAGTATGGTGTCTAGATCGAGGGAGGTAACGGTACCACTCTATTCTGCTTTGGTTAAACTTCACCTGGAGTACTGTGTCCAGTTCTGGGCACCTCAATTCAAGAAGGATATCAACAAGCTGGAACGTGTCCAGAGGAGGGCGACCAAAATGGTGAAGGGTCTGGAAGCCATGAAGTCCTATGAGGAGCGTCTTGGGGAGCTGCGGATGTTTAGTGTGCAGAAGAGATGGTTGAGAGGGTACATGATAGCTGTGTTTAAATATTTGAAGGAATGTCATGTCAAGGAGGGAGTGAGCTTGTTTTCTGCTGCTCCAGAGACTAGGACAAGGAGCAATGGATTCAAACTAAAGGAAAAGAGATTCTACTTGAACTTTAGGAAGAACTTCCTGACGGTCAGAGCTGTCTGGCAGTGGAAGATGCTGCCTGGGAGTGTGGTGGAGTCTCTTTCGTTGGAGGTTTTTAAGCAAAGGCTGGATAGCCATCTGTCGGGAGTGCTTTGATGGGTGTTCCTGCATGGCAGGGGTTGGACTGGATGGCCCCTGGGGTCTCTTCCAACTCCATGATTCTATGAACCCCCCCCACCAGTCCCCCAAAGCCCCCAACCCAACATTTTTTTTAACTTGTGGCAAGCCTGAGAGGTCACTTCCTGTTGCCATTTTGAGAGGCACTGCAGAGGGAAACGGAGATATTTGAGCTTGCCATGGGAGGGTTGTGGCCCGCAGGAGACCTCCTAGGGGTGGGGGAAGCGGCCCCGGGCCTCCCTGCAGTTTCCCACCTCTGTTTTACAGTCAGAGATCCTTCTGCAAGTTGACCAGATCCATATCTTGGAATGTTCTTTTTTTGGAACGCAACCTTCAGATCTCCTCAGCCAAAGAAGTGTACTTCCAAGGTCCAGCTAGTTTTTTTTATCCATCCCCTCAGACCACCCGAATCTACTTTCTCTATCTGCTACGGCACTGCTCTTCAAACTTTAGCCTTCCAGGTGTTTCAGACCTGTGCTTCCCAAATTCCTGACTATTGGCCATGTTGGCTGGGACTTCTGAGAGCCACTAGCTTGGAAAACAAGAGCATTCTGTTGATAGAATCATAGAAATGTAGAGTTGGAAGAGACCACAGGGGCCATCCAGTCCAACCCCCTACCATGCAGGAATACCCTCAAAGCACTCCCGACAGATGGCCATCCGGCCTCTGCTTAAAAACCTCCAAAGAAGGAGACTCCACCACACTCCGAGGCAGCATATTCCACTGCCAGACAGCTCTGACCATCAGGAAGTTCTTCCTAAAGTTCAAGTGGAATCTCTTTTCCTTTGATAAACTGTGGGAAGGCAGGCATGAGGAAGATAGGAGAAAGATTTCTGGCTGATCCACTTTTGTAAGCTTGGTTAGAGCTTAGTTATGCTAGGCTGGGTGGGGATTGCAGCCTCAAACACTCTTGTGCTTGAAGCTTCCATTGCACTGACTAATGTGGCCAGTGGCAACCATGTCTAGAAGGGACACGCATTTGCCCAGCCCCAGAACGAGTGCAGAGGGCTGGTGGGTTGCAGGCAAGTCTCTCAGGGATAGTGTGCCAGAATTGTTTTTACACACCACAGTCCCCTAATTTCTTTCAGAACATGGTTGCAAACCTCACAGAACCTGGGGGGTGGGAAGGGGGGGATTTTCTCAGTCACAATGGTTGTATCAGCAGTACACAATTATAGCAGTTTGATCCCACTTTAGCTGCAATGGTTCCATCCTGTAGAAGCTTGGGAATTCTCATTTGGTGAAGTATTTAGAATTACCGTAGCTACCAGCGTATAAGACACACCAGCATATAAAGTGCATCCCATTTTCAAACAATATTTTTCTGGGGAAAAAGTGAGTTGTATACACCAGCAAATACAGTATCTGCTAGAGATTTATAGTAGTTTAGGGGAGTGGACAAGACCTCATGAGCAGAGCACTGTCAATACCTCACTGAGCTCCATATTCCAGCATGCCTGAGAACAGTCATTGTACTTAATGTGGCATGAAATTGCAATGAGTGTGTAATACGGATGCCTCCTCAGTACCAATGCTACCAAAGCAGAATTAGCTGTGTTGGTCCAGAGGAACAAAACAAAACCTAAAACCTACAGGCAGCCAATGTATTTATTGCAGGCGTGGGAATCAGGTGACACTTTCCAGCTTTCAGTGAGTATAGTCTCAGGAACATGACTGGTTGGGGATGATGGGACCACCTCTGGAGGCCACCAGATTGGGGGAAACTGCTCGGAGAAGCAGCTGTTACTACGTTGACCCAGCTCCTCTCTTTCCCTTGGTGCCCCTGCAGCTGTACCGTGAAGCCCGTGAGTGCCTGACCCTCCTCTCTCAGCGCCTCGGCAGGCAGAAGTTCTTTTTTGGAGACTCGTAAGTACCATGTGAGGCCGTGTTTGGTGTGTGGTTGGGACTTGGTTGAATGGAGGTGGGAGAGACATCCACCTGACTGTTATTGAATATACGAACCAGAATCCTTTAACTTTTTAATATCTCTGGTTGTGAACTCCATGTTGACTCAGTGGGAACAGAGTATTCGCTCTGTATATAGTCAGAGGGGTTGTCTTTTCCAATGAAATGTGTTGGCAGGGCCCCAACCTAGAATGCAAAAGCGGTTCTGGTTCCAAGTTCAGGTGAACTTAAGTTAAATCCGGTAGTATGTATGTATTTATTAAAATATTCATTTGTTGTTGTTGTGTGCCTTCAAGTTGTTTTTGACTTGTGGTGATCTTAATGTGAACCCCTAATGGGGCTTCTGAGAGTGTGTGACGCATCTAAGGTCAGCCAGTATGTTTCCATGGCCGAGCAGGAAATTGAACCCTCATCTCCAGTGCCATGGTCCAATGTTCAAAGCACTACACCGTGCTAAATCTCTAAATATTCATATCCTGCCCTATATTCAGAGATCTTGGGGCAGTGTACAAAATCAGTTTAAACCAAAAACTGGCATTGTGTTCAGTGTTTATGAGATTGACGAAGCCAGATGTGCAGTCTCATAACTTTTGGGAGTCACATTTATAATCTTTAATGACTAAACATGAGCCCAAAGCCCTTCCTCTTAAGCCGGGCAGCAGCATCCCAGCCAAAGGGCTTCTAAAGCACTGCAGAACAGCGTGCAGCAAAATGACATCTGCAGTGCTGTCTTGTCGGCTCAGGCAGCCATCACAAGATCCCAGGGGAGATCCAGGTTTGAGGTCCACTCAGTGGAAAAGTGGAAGGCGGTATATGGAAGTGTCATTGCTGGATGTATTTTGGAGGAAGCCTTCAAGTGGTCCCTAGAAAGTTCAAAATGTTTTTGTTCGTAATGGGTCCTTGGTATCTGCTGGGGTTTGGTTCGAGGACCCCTCGGTGGATATGAAAATCCATCGATGTTCAAGTCCCATTATATACAATGGCATAGTAAAATGGCATCCCTTATATCAAATGGCAAAATCAAGGTTTGCTTCTGGGATTTTTCTTTGAAATATTTTCAAGTTGTGGACTGTTGAATCCATCGATACAGAGGGCCGACTGTATCTAGACAAGGCTAACCTGATCTGTTTGTTTCACTTCAGATGTGCATACTATTAATTTTGGATAAAATGTTTGCTGAAACATACTGGATGCTCTTCTTGTTTCTGTTGTGGGAATGTATCCCTATTCTTCCCATCTTGTTTCTGCCCCTGCTCTCGGCCAGGGACACATCTACTTCATTAACTGAGTTAGACCTGTAAGCTCTGAGTGATTTCATCCTGCTTCCAAAGTGTGTGGACAATTCCCTCACTGGGAGTTCCTCTGTGTCTTATTTTCCTTTCACCATATTAGGCCTGCTTCTCTGGACGCCATTGTTTTCAGCCATTTGGCCCTGCTTCTGAAAGCCAAGCTCCCCAATGCGAAATTTCAACAGCACCTCAAGTCTCTGCCGAACCTCTGCAATTACTGCATGTCCATACTGAGCCTCTACTTCCCCTGGGATGGAGGTGAGTGCTGGTTTTGTCACTCCAAAGGTTGGGAAGAAATAAGAATATAGGAACCTATACTCATGAGACCCTGCAGCATGAAATTTCTCATCTGGAGCAGGGGTGTATGTAGACCAGGGAGTATTTCTCCCCCGTCCACTCTGTGGGCTTCATCCCTTCTGCCCATATTCCTCTGTTATAACAGCAACAGGAAGAGATGTTCCCTTGCACAAGACTCAGGGCTGCAAACTTGCTTTATCTCTTTTCCTACCCCCCGTTTTTTCCTTCTTAATTAAGGAAACCATGATGCTCACAAAACTGAACTCTGCTCCTGTGTTATGTTTAGAGGGAGAAGTGTCTGCCCCTATGAGAGGGTGAAATCATGGGATGCCTTTGCTGATCCTCCAGATGTGTTGGATTATGAGTCCTGCAATCTTCCAGCCTGCATAGGACCTCCAAATCTGTCCTGCCTTCCTGATAATACAAAGCACAGCCTTTGCAACGCACTTTGCTGCCTGAGGCAAATGGCAGGCTTTCCCATACCCTCTCCCCATTCCACAGACAGAAGCTGACTGGCCTTTGAATCTTAGTTCAAGAATGGGAGATGGGATATCTTTCACTTGACAGGAGGATTGCAGCCTAGCTTGGGGGGCAAAAGCAAGTCACACAGGGGAGACTGCTGTATGTTCTCTTGTCTTGCCACCTGCTCAGATTCTCCCAACAGAGGTGGCTGCTTCAGTCTTTCCTGATGGAAGAGCTGTCCCCGAAGCATTCATCTGAGGGACGGGCACCATGTTCCTTCACTGGTTCATACCTTGAATCCTTTGGTGCTGTTGAACTATGATGCCCAGAACTCCCCAACCAGCATGGCCAGCAGTGGGGAATTCTGGGATCTGTAGCCCTGGTGGCGCAGTGGTTAAATGCTGGTACTGCGGCCACAACATTGTGAGTTCGATCCTGCACGGCTCCAGGTTGACTCAGCCTTCCATCTTTCTGTAGGTCGGTAAAACAAGTACCCAGCTTGTAGGGGGCAATTAGCTAAAAACACATTGTAAACCACTTAGGGAGTGCTTTGCACTGATAAGCGGTATATAAGTGTAACTGCTATTGCCATTGTTATTGCTAACAGCATCTGTCCTTTTTTAAAAAAATTGGTTGGTTTGGTCTCTTCTCTAGGTGACCCCCCACCCAACGTGCCAAAGGCTGCCACTGGCGACGGGAGCGATAGCGAGGAGGAACCCTACAAGCGCCGGAACCAGGTCCTATCGGTGCTGGTGGGCCTGGTGGCGATGATCGGGTACGCGCTTCTCACGGGCATTGTCTCCATCCAGAAACAGGCGCCCGGCTCGGGGGGCCCTCGTGCCATCACCCTCGAAGAGGAAGAGGAGGAAGAAGAAGAGTGATCTGCTCAGGAACAATGAGATCTGCACTCTGCAAATGGACCTGTGGTTTTTTTCTTAAATACTGTGCCAGGCCCAACATACACTTCTCCCCCTACTCCTAATCAGTTTTCCTTCTTGTTCATTCCAGAATTCTTGAGTGTGGGGGAGGCGAGTGATGGGAGGGACTAGCTTGGGCCAATAAATTTCTCTGAACCACCCTTTGCAGATGGGCTTCTGTCTACATTTACCTTCTGTCTCATCTCTCTGCTTCCTGCTGAACGTTGGGGAAATGGCACCAACCGCACAATCTATGAGATGAGGTCTCTGAGCACTGATGGTTTTAAAAGAGAGGTTGGACAAGTTACTGTCTTGGCTGATGGAATGCTGGGAAGTGTTGTCCAAAAAAAAAAAAAAAACTTTTGGGAGATTTGCTTTGCAAGAGGGAGATCAGAAAAATGCCTAAAGGATAGTAGCTCTATTTGCAATTCTGAACTGTGGTGACTATGAGTGACACCTGGCTTGACTACAGTATGTGTGAAAGGAATCTAGGAGTCAGCCTGACGTCAGTACCCGGAAAGATCCTGGAGCAGATCATTAAGCAGTCAGTTTCTAATCACTTAGAAAGCAATGCGGTAATCACGAGAAGTCAACATGGATTTCTCAAAAATAAGTCATGCCAGACTAATCTTATTTCTCTTTATGATAGAGTTACTAGCTTGATAGATGAAGGGAATGCTGTGGATGTAGCATATCTCGATTTCAGTAAGGCCTTTGACAAAGTTCCCCATGACATTCTTGCAAAGAAGCTAATAAAATGCAGGCTGGACAGGGCTACTGTCAGGTGGATCTGTAACTGGTTGACTGACCGTTCCCAAAAGGTGCTCACCAATGGCTGCTTTTCATCCTAGAGAAAAGTGACTAGCGGGGTGCCACAGGGTTCTGTCCTGGGCCCAGTGCTCTTCAATATTTTCATCAACGACTTGGATGAAGGAATAGAGGGCATGCTGATCAAATTTGCAGATGACACCAAATTGGGAGGGGTTGCTAATACACCAGAGGACAGGATCAAAATTCAAAATGACCTGGATAGATTGGAGAGCTGGGCCAAAGCTAATAAAATGAAATTCAACAGAGAGAAGTGTAAGGTCCTACGCTTAGGTAGAAAAAATGGAATGCAGAAATATAGGATGGGGGACACGTGGCTGGATGGCAGTACGTGTGAAAGGGATCTAGGAGTCTTAATAGACCACAAGCTGAGCATGAGTCAGCAATGTGATGCGGCAGCCAAGAAAGCCAATGCAATTCTCGGCTGCATCAATAGGAGTATGGTGTCTAGATCGAGGGAGGTACTGGTACCACTCTACTCTACTTTGGTTAGACCTCATCTTGAATACTGTGTCCAGTTCTGGGCACCCCAATTCAAGAAGGACATGGTCAAGCTGGAGCAGGTCCAGAGGAGGGCGACCAAAATGGTGAAGGGCCTGGAAGCCATGCCCTATGAGGATAGATTAAAGAGAGCTGGGGATGTTCAGTCTGCAGAAGAGAAGGTTAAGAGGGGACATGATAGCTATGTTTAAATATTTGAAGGGGTGCCATGTAGAGCAAGGAGAGGGCTTGTTTTCTGCTGCTCCAGAGACCAGAACAAGGAGCAATGGATTCAAGCTGCAGGAAAGGAGATTCCACCTGAACCTCAGGAAGAACTTCCTGACGGTCAGGGCTGTCCGGCAGTGGAATATGCTGCCTCGGAGTGTGGTGGAATCTCCTTCTTTGGAGGTTTTTAAGCAGAGGCTGGATGGCCATCTGTCGGGAGTGCTTTGAGGGTGTTCCTGCATGGCAGGGGGTTGGACTGGATGGCCCGTGTGGTCTCTTCCAACTCTACATTTCTGTGATTCTGTGATTCTGTGAGTCTTAGTAGACCACTAGCTCAATGTGAGTCAGCAATGTGATGCGGCAGCTAAAAAAACCAATGTGATTATAGGCTGCATCAGTAGGAATACAGTGTCTAGGTCAAGGGAAGTGATGATACCTCTCTATTCTGCTTTGGTCACCCCCCACCTGGAATACTGTGTGCAGTTCTGGACACCACAGTTCAGGAAGGATATTGACAAGCTGGAACATGTACCAAGGAGGGAGACCAAAATGTAATGCAGTCTTCCTCTTTCCCTACTCTCTTCTATGTTACCAAGCATTATGGTCTTTCCTAGCGAGTCAGGTCTTCTCATGATTTAACCAAAGTAGGACAGCCTCAGTTTAGTCATCTTGGCTTCTAGGGAGAGTTCAGGCCTGATTTGCTCTAGGACCTATTGATTTGTCTTTTTACAAGTCCAAGGTTTCTGCAGAACTCTTTTGCAGCACCAGATTTCGAGTGAGTTGATTTTCTTCCTATCTGTAGCACCTCAGAAATCCTTTGCTTGGTGTTCTGTTAGGCTGAAACAGTAGGTTTTTCTGAGATGGCGTTATCAGACATAACTACAGTAACAAAGTTCCATCCTCATAGTTAGCCTAAGATGCCTCAACTAATATATTTTATGCTCTTAAAATAACTAAGTGGTTTTCAATTGGTTAAGGATGGTGATGGTTCAGTTTCCAGTTGTCCTGAAAAATTTCTGTGTTTTTTTTCCCCCAAAAAAGAAAAAGGGTTTTCCCATGGCTTCAGAATTTCCAGAAATTTGACATCTCTATTCCACACCCTGCCAATTCTCCTAAACTTGAGCCTGGTTCTCTCCTTATATAAACCTCCACTGGAGTGGGGGAATCTCAGAACCACAGCTGTCCAGACACGTCGTTCCCTGACCTTGTTCGCACCGTCCGGGTTTTTGCTCTGACCAGTGTGGCTTTGGAAGGGTGTGGGGGACTGCTGCCGTACACGCAGCTTGGCTTTGGATTCCAAAGCTGGATTCTTGGCAACATTCGCCAGACAGAAGCCCTGGCCGCTCTCAACTGTTGATCTAGACGGGGTGACGTCTGCCTTTTGGGCCTGCCAAGTTCCATAGTGGCAAAGACTTCTGTGTCCTCAGCAAGGCCTGGAATGGTCCCAGAGCCTTCTTTGCCCTTCACTGTATGGCTTCAACTTGTGGTTGACCCATTTATTTTGGCATGGCGTCTCTCCTCATCACCCTCCCTTCCCAGGTTGAGGAGATTCAGGAATTCATAGGGTTTAAAAAAAAAAGAAAAGAAAAATAAATGTTGGGATTTTGGTGAGGTTCCTCCTGTCCCTGAAGCCTCACAAAGCTGGGTGGCCTGGGGAGAGCATGGAAAAGTTTGCTTTTGGGGCAAACTTTTTTTTTTAAAAAAAAAAAGAAAAACTTTTCCAAGTTCTGACACAGATCTATAAAAACCTCCTACCAATCTTTCAGAAGAAACAATGGGTGTTATTTTTGAAAGATGTCTATATTCACTCAACAAGGACATTCAACACCACAGCTGGGATTTCTTAGGGCAACTGCGACCGTTTCCATTGAGTTTGTGCCAAATGCTTAGATCATAAACCACCGGGCAGGTCGTTCGGGAAGCCTCCTTAACTTTTTCATAGGACTGCTCAGACTTATTTAATGAGATCTGAACAAATAACTTGAGCGATGGTTTTGTTTTTGGTGGGATTTTTTGGCAACATTAAGGATACTCGACTCCTTCTGGGAATTTTGCAGCCAGCTTCAGTGCAGATTACTTCCCAAGAGAAGGCTTAGCTTTGGAGAAAAGGGCTGTGCCATCTTGTTCTTTGTCTCAGACAACAAAATGTCTTGAGTTGGTCTTCCCCCCTATCCACTCCTGAACAGTTGTTGTACGTATGTGTCACCAAGTCATTCCTGACTTAAGGCGACACTAAGGTGACCCTATCAAAGGGTTGTCTGGGGCTGAGAGTGTAAGATGTGCCCAAAGGCACCCAGTGGATTTCCGTGGCCAAGCGGAGGATCGAACCCTGGTCTCCGGGGTGGTAGTTCAGTGCTCAGACCACTACACCACACTGGCTCTCTCCTGAACAGTAGGAAAACCAGCAAGGAAAAGAGGAAAGCCAGCAAGCATTTGGATATATAGAAAAACAACAACAGCAATGTAATTTATTGTATGAAAAAAAAATTAGGGGAAAGAAGGGACATCCAGCCCAGGGGGGAGGAGGAGAATAGGAAGTGCAACATGGCAACTGGAGGATAAAATCAGCCAATCCCATTTACAGCAGGATTGACAGGGTACCAGTTCTGCTTCTGGACTTCCTGGTTCATTCAGCTCCTTGTCCTGTAGCTGAAGACCCATTCCCAGGACGACCTCGCCCGGCCTTCTCCAGCAGTAACCTTCTCATGGAAACAAAGCCTTCCACACTGCTGAATGATTGTCTCTTGCTTCTTGTGGTCCTAGGCTTGGGCCAGGTTGGTCCTCACCTCCTGGAGGCCGCTGCCAGAGATAGGTCTGGATAGAATCAGCAGTTGCCACTTCTTCAATATAGCCCATGCTGGGGTCTGAGATGCCGAAGGGGACGTCTTCTGGAAACCTGGAGAGAAAGAGGAAAGTAGATAAACAAGCTGGAGGGGAGGGGACCTTGGAAAAGTTACTTTGGGGGACAACATCTCCCAACATGCATGACCAGGGGAATTCTTAAAGAGTTGTAGTCCCCAAAAGTTTGGACCCCGGAACAATTTTGGATGCCTGCCAGGCAAATGCTATGAGTACAAAGACAAGCACACAACTCCAGCCCATAGTCTTTTGAAAGGTTCTGGGGCAATCTTCAAGGTCCTAGGAAGCAACCAGAATTTCAACAAAACCAGAATTTTAACAAACTTACCAGCCGTACAGCCTCCCCATCATTTAAGCTGCACTAGAATTATGTGGTATATTGGAGTGTCTTGGCAGAATTAATTGCTGGAAAGTGATTTATCTCTAGTGAGAAGAACAAACTGTTTAAAGCAGAGGTGGACAGAGGGCAGAGCTGGATCTAGTGGTCAGTCTCTGGGTGATAGAGCGTGTAGTAGATCAGCAAAGGTTTCTGACTTCTAAAGTCTAATTGCAGTTGCCAGTCTCAACGAGAGTAGAGTCTCAACAGTTGAGTCGATGAGCTTCACCTCAGTGTCAACATACCATTCAGCAGTTCATTCAGTGGGTCTGTTCTGACAGGGACTAGCAACTGGAATGGGGCCTAATTGTTTAACAATGTCAGCTACAAAAAGGCAAAGTTTATCAAATAACCTTAGAAAAATAGTTTTAATTAGTTTCAGTTCCAGCCCAGCACCCAAAGAGTAGTTAGTTACCTCTAAAGTTATCAACTTACACTCGAAATATAACTTTTTAAACAGAGGCTGGACAGCTATCTGTTGGGAATGCTTTGACGGTGTGTTCCTGCATGGCAGAAGGGGCTTGGACTGGATGGTCCTTGTGGTTTCTTCCAGGTCTATGATTCTGTCTCTGCCCATTTGAAAGTTTCTGCTACTATTTAGGTGAAACCTGCTTTGCCATTTCCACCACTCCACCAGAGTGATCCTGCCCTAGACAGTGATGGAGAATAGCTCTGCTCCATCTTTTACCCAACAGTCCTTCTATAGCAGCACTGTGAATCATAGCTAGTCCCCCTACCCATTTACCTGTTCAAGACCACAACAGCCACTGAGCCATCCGGTCTCAGGAAGGCTGAGAATTCTAAGCCGGTCCATTTGCTGCTTTCGATGCCAATCCTCTGAGTTCCTTCCGGGAGGAACTTGCTGCATTAGATATACACATTATTAAAAAAAAAAACAATTACAGTACAACTGTCAAGTATTTCTACTTTGTGTTGCTCTAGAAAACACACATACGATTTCCATGTTGTTTATTGGAAACACAATAGGCTAGTAACACAAGTGGTGCTGGAGTTAAAACCTTGCTTCAGAGGCTATGTTATATAGCAAAACACATTAATCCATCAGCATCTTTTCCTGACGCTCACTGGTAGTTCTTCCAAGTTTATACCCCTCTTCCTATAATTGCCAAATGGGTTTTCTTTCCTGAAAGCAACTCCTGTCTACAGTCACTTGGATCTTTAGAAATTTTTCCCTGGTCTTTGACGTTTTAATTTTAAACCACCACCACACACACACCCCATTGCATCCTCCAGCCGAATCCTCGTAAATCACCCTCTGATTGCTGTTATCTAGGGACAAAACTAAACGTTATTTACCTAAGCTGGCCAATTGCTATTTATTGCCCCAGCCAACAAATACTGACCCTTTGTTCTTTAACACGCCAACCTACACTAATTCTCAATTACATCCCCATTGTTTCCCTTTTATACTCAGCATTTCTGCACAACTACACACGCTCCTCCCATTCCACAGATCTCTACATGTCTAGGAGAAATACCAACATGACAACAACAAAGCAAAGAACGGATATATGCACAGCCATTACCTAGGTGAGAGAGACAGATAATGTCTTGGGTCCAGGCTGTCTGAAAGATCATTTCAGTGTCAAACCCTCCAACTTTTCATGAATGGCAAAAAGTTATTAATGAAGAAGAACACACAAGCTAGGAAAGACTGCAGTAGTTTGCTTCTGCGTGAGCCTCTTGGAGAGGACAAAATGGTGCTCCCTTCTTTTCTCTCCACCTTATGAATTGCTGTTGCTGTGTGCCTTCAAGTCATTTCTGACTTATGGTGATCCTAAGGCAAACCTATTATGGGATTTTCTGGGGCTGAGAGTATGTGACATGCCCAAGGACATCAAGTTGGCTACGACGGCCAAGCAGGGAATTGAACCCTGGTCTCTCAGGTTGTAGCCAAATGCTCAAACCACTAATCCATATTGGCTCTGAATTAATCCAGTGCAAACTACTTTTTGGATTTTAAACTCAGTTTGTAGCAATTGAAGTAAACTGAGGCCATTTCCGCACTAGACTGTTATAGCACTATTATTCCACTTTCAACATCCTATGGAATCCTGGGGTTTGCAGTTCAGGGAGGGGCCTCCAAGGCCAGGATTCCATGGGATTCCATAGGATGGAACCCCAGGATTCCATAGGAAGTTGAAAGTGGAATAATAGCTTTATAACAGTCTAGTGCAGAAATGGCCTGAGGATGAAGAGGGAGGAAGAGAGAAAAATTGGGACATTTTAAACGGAGCTGAAAAGCTAGGTGGCAAGGGATTAATTGGAACATTTAGGGGATGCATTGCCTGCTGAGTTTTAAGAGTAGGAGCTGGCAGCTCTCACAGTCCCACCACTGTCACAGGCACATCTGATAAAAAGACATGAATAGGCGTTCTTGGAGGCTGTTCTCAGATTGTGGAACTTCTTCCCACAAGATGCTCAGCTTGCCCCCTCCTGCTTTCCTTCCACCGACTGGCAAAGGCATTTTTATTTAGACAAACTGTTTGATTGCTGCCTGGTTGCTATAGGGTCTTTCAAACTGGTGGGGTAACTGTACTTTTATTCTGCTTCTTATGTTAGAAATTCTTTTAAACTATTTTATAACAGTGCTGTTTTGTTTTTTTTAAAAAAGAACTTGTTCAATTCTTTTATTATCATTTTGATTATAAAGGGTTTTTTTAAAAACAAAAACAAAAAACTATTCTGTTTTAATCTATACTGTGAGCTGCGTTGGGTCTCATACTAGGAGAAAGATGCAATATGAACAAAGTAAAATAAATTATAAATAATAAACAAATGATTTAAGTTTCTGCAATGCCAGGAATTTGGAGACTGAGGGTACCTTTATTGGGAGCAGGCAGAATTTTTATTGTCCATGCCACTGTATCGCCCATTTCTATCTATGGTTGTGACCCCAAAGGGGTCAAAAATTGTTTGGGAACCGTTTGATAGGTCTTTGTTCCCCATAGAACTAGAGCATGGAGAAATTACTTTTTTTGGACTATAGTTCTCAGAATCCCCAGTAGCTGTGGGATTTTGGGAACTCTAATTCAAAAAACAAACAAATTCCATAAACCCTATTCTTTCAACCTGTGCTGAGAAGTCTCCCCCAAGTGTTCTTCTGCCTCACCTGAAATGCGCCAGGTGATAGAACATGGGCTGTTTATAGAAGACATCGTTGGCAGCGTCCACAATGATTGGACTGTCCACGTAATTCCTGCTCCAGTTGGGGCCCCCTTCCATGTTCAGTGCCAGGTTCCAGTCCGTCCAGCCTGTGACGTAGTTGTTGAGATTCTGCAAGGAGATGGGAGTGGGGAGAAGAGATGTTCTTCAGTCCTCTGTCCTTAATCCAGGCTGGATTTATGCCAAAGCTATGTAAATCACAATTCAGGGTCTCAGATTAGAGGGGGAGGCCTGTTACTGTGGTGCATAGTCTGAGCCCAAGGTCTACTAAATATAATTTTATATCAAAGAATTGGCCATTCCAAACTGCTCCCCTCCAGGTGCTTGCGAGGCCCCCAGACAAGCACGCACACGGACATGGCCGAACAAGCTGAAAAATACAAAACAAATCCAGGCAGGCCAGTAATTTTCCAACACGCAGCTTCAGGAGACCTCCAGGCAAGTACACTTTAAACCTACATTAAGTATGCACGAGGCACACAAAAGATTCTCTGCCCCGAACAGGCAGCTTGATGAGATTAGTGCTTCTGACTACTCAACTGTCAAGCACTCTCCATTTGCATACTGTCTGCGCTATTGACAGCGCCATCAAAATCCAATCGCGCTAAATGCTGACCTTTCGGAGGCTTTGTCTCCAACCCGAAACCCATTGTTTTCCCCGGAACAGACTACCCTACAGGCACATTTTCCCCTATAAGAACCCCTGATTTTGAGCGCTTCTTCGGATCGGTCTTGGCTTCCATCCCGCCTTGCTGCCGCTCCGTTCGCCGAGCCTTCCCCTCAGCTTCCACGTGCTGAGAATCTCTGCTCCAACAGACTTTCTTCAGGCTACCCGGGCTACAGGATCAGGTGTCGTATTTCCCCAAAAATCCTCCTTAAAATCCCCTATCTACTTTCCTCCCTTTATTTCCTTAGGTCTGTGTGTGTGAGTACACATGTGCGCAGTATTTCCTAGTTCTGAGTGAGCACGCAAGTGTGCTGTGACTTTATAAATCAAAGAACAAAATTAGAACTTTATTGTGTCGTGGTCTTGACTCGGCCTGACCCCGTAAACATTGGGTCAAAGATCTCACCCTGCCTCTCATAGTGCTACAGCTTGTGGTCTGGCTAATTCCCATTCCCCATTATTTGGAGCACACTGAGGTGTCCCCCACGGGACTCCAGAAATCAGGGTAACAGGCCTCTCTTCTTAACAAAAACAAAATATTAAAAATTTACTTCATTCCATTTTTTTTTCTCCCATGCTTTAAGGGTAAAGGGGACAAGTTGTTGGGATCTGAGGAGAGAGTTCCTCTTGCTGGATCGGCTATAGGTTGTACTGGGCCGCAAAACAGAAACAAGGAGGGGCATTTAGAATTCTCAGCCAGAGAGCTCTAGTGCCTCTGTAAACTACAAAGCCACAGGATTCCCTAGAGTAGAACCATGGCAGTTAAAGTGGATTGTCGTTGTTGTTGTATTTATTTATACCCTGCTTTTTTCCCGGTTGGGACTTAAAGTGGCTTACAATAATTTAAAAAAATAGTTAAAAATCACAGAACACAAGAAGTTAAAACACAGATTAAATGATCAGATAAGAATTAAAACAAAGTTAGAATACATTATTAAAACTCAATCATCCATAAATTCAGCACAGTTAACAATATCTAGCACCTTTCATCAGACATGCCATAATCACCAATTGAACGCCTGTCAGAATAAAAATGTCTTTGTTTGACTATGGAAAAATAAAAGCATTACAGGTTTTCCCCACTTATCTGACAGGTTGGGGACCAGAGCACTGTCTGGAAATGGAATTGGTTTAAAAGTGGATCCCACGTACAGTACTGTAGGGAGCATGAAGGGCTTATGGAGGCTCCATTGTTACTGGCTGCACATGTGCTGCTTGCAAAGTCTTTCAGCTGGCTTACCATCTTTCACCCCCACCAGCTCGCTTTGCAAGCAGTGTGTGCGCATGAACAGTCCCAAGTGAGCCTCCGCAGGAAAGAAGGACTGGTGAAAGAATGAAATCCCTGTCGAATTAATGGAACTTCATTTGGAACGGTCAAACGAGTGAGTTGTCAGGTAATGGGGTTTCAAAAGTTGGAAACTCCCTGTATCATTGTGTAATGTGAATGGTAGCAACAGAGATACAAGGGTAGTGTTAACATTGGTGCCATAGCAGTGGGACACATAGAAGTCCCCACAGTCTGGAAGGAAGGCTAAGCAAATATATGACAGAATCTCAACAAGGATTTATAGGCCAAAGAAGGAACTTTTCCCAGCCCTGAGGCAGACGATCCCACCCTTGAGACATACCGTCAGGATGCTGTGGCTGTATTTGCCGCCACGATCCCAGCCTCCCAGCACCACACGGGGCTCCCAGAAGTAGGACCCTGTGGAGGCCTCGGTGGAGATTATGTAGTAGCTGGGGTACAGGTAGTGGGTGTTGGAGAGCGTCAAGTCAGCGGGTGCCAAGAAATCCAAATACCAGTGGATGCCGATTCCGTTGATGTAACAGGCAGCCATGGGGTCCTTGAGAACCTAGAAGTGAAGGGAACCCACAGAATGGAAACATTACACAAAGACAACAGTAGGGTTCTATGGGCATGTTTCTAGACCTCATGGAGGGCAGAGCTTGGCACGTTTCAAGTCTGATTAACGAGGGTGAAAAGCAGTTGATTTCCCAGTGTTGTTACAACATTTAAAAAGTAACTGTGCTTTTGTATTTCTCAGAATTAATAGTAATATTGCTTTGTAAAGATTTACAAAAGTCAAAACGCTACAGGCTGCTGGCCTGTGGTATCAAATACGTTCCCTTTCAATTGATTCTGTTGTTGTCTCAATATTCACAGCAGAGCATGGGGCACAGCACAAGCCAGCACCTGAACCATGTTATATTCCTCCTTCATAGAATCAGAGAGTTAGAAGAGACCGCAAGGGCCACTGGGTCCAGCCCCCTGCCCCGTAGGAATACGCCATCAAAGCACTCTGGACAGATGGCCACCCAGCTTCTGTTTAAAAACCTCCAAAGATTATTGGAAGTGGTTCAGAAATGACTTCTGCCAGTTCTTTTAATATCCTTGGATGTAATTCATCTGGCCCTGGAGACTTGAATTCATCTAGTTTAGCCAGATATTCCTGTACTGCTTCTCTACTTATTCTGTGCTGCGTTTTCCTCACTTCCTCATCTGCTCCCCGCGCCCTAGGCTGCGTACTTCTACCCTTTTGGGAGAAAACTGAGGCAAAGAAGGTATTGAGTAGTTCTGCCTTCTCTCTTCCCCCTGTTATTAATTGGTCACCTTCTCCATGCAGTGATCCTGTCATTTGCTTGCTTTTCCTTTTGCTGCGGACATATCTCAAAAAGCCCTTTTTATTGTTTTTGATGTCTCTGGCAAGCCTGAGTTCGTTCTCCGCTTTAGCTTTTCTGACCTTCTCCCTACATCTCCTGGCTATTTGCTTGAATTCCTCTTTGGTGTTTTCCCCCTTCTTCCATTTCCTGTACATGTTTCTTTTAACACTTAGCTCAGCTGAGAGTTCTTCAGTCAACCATTCCGGTTTCTTTAGACACCTGCCATTTTTCCTCCTTATTGGCACAGTTTTCAATTGTGCCTTCAGTATCTCACTTTTAAGAAACTCCCATCCGTCATGAACTCCTTTCTCTTTTAGTTGATTTAATAGATGTCACTGAAACCTGGTGGGATGAGTCTCATGATTGGGATGCAGTCATGGGGGGTATAACCTATTTCGCAGAAATAGACCAAACAAGAAAGGAGGAGGAGTAGCCTTATATGTCAAGGATGTTTTCAGCTGTGAAGAAATCCATGACTTAAATCCGGGAAGCCAAGTCGAAAGCATCTGGGTCAGAAGGGAGCGAGAAACAATAGGAATGTGATCGTGGGGGTTTGCTACAGGCCTCTGGGCCAGCCTGAAAACTTGGATGAGGCCTTCCTGGAGCAGATGATCACATATTCAAAAAGGCAGTAGTAATGGGAGATTTCAACTATCTTGATATTTGTTGGCAGTCAAATTCTGCAATGACCGCAAGGTCCAACAGGTTCCTCACTTGCCTTGCAGACAATTTCATGGTCCAGAAGGTGGAACAGGTGACAAGGGGATCGGCTATTTCAGATCTGATCCTGACCAACAGGGATGACCTTGTTGATGAGTTGGAGGTGGTGGGATCCTTAGGGGGGACTGACCATGCTTTTTTGCAGTTTGTCATTCAGTGGGAAGGAGGAGCCAAGTGTAGCCAGGCACGCATCCTAGACATTAAAAAAAGCTGATTTCTGTAAACGTAGGGAGTTACTTGCCAAAATCCCGTGGTCAAGAATAGAATCATAGAATCATGGAGTTGGAAGACTAGGACAAAGAGCAATAGATTCAAGCTGCAGGAAAGGAGATTCCACTTGAACTTCAGGAGGAACTTCCTGACGGTCAGAGCTGTCCGGCAGTGGAATCTGCTGCCTCAATGGAGTGTGGTGGAGTCTCCTTCTTTGGAGGTTTTTAAGCAGAGGCTGGACGGACATCTGTCGGGAATGCTTTGGGGTGTGTTCCTGCATGGCAGGGGGTTGGACTATATGGTCCTTGTGGTCTCTTCCAACTCTATGATTCTATGATTCTACAAACCACACACACACAAACCTGCATACTTCCATTGACTGCCATTTTCTCTGACTTTGATGGAAATAACCCCAGGAATTTCCCAACTATGAGGAGATCATTTCATTGTCCCAGCCTCCCTTAAAGATCGCTACCTTCCAGATGTGCTGGCGGTGCTAAGTAGAGATGATGGGAGCTGTAGTGGAGCCCATCTGAAAGATTCAGGACTGGGCATCTAGGGCCATTTCCACATTAGCCTGTTATAGCGCTATTATTCCACTTTCAACATACTATAGAATCCTGAGGTTTGCAGTTTAGCCTTTGAGGCCCCTCCCTAAACTGCAAACCCCAGGATTCCACAGGATGGTGAAAGTGGGATAATAGCACTATAACAGGCTAGTGCGGAAATAGCCTGGTGAGGTCTACCACCCAACTCACCACATCGGCCCAGTGAGGGAGCATGATTCTTTGGTCGTCAAGAATGATCAAATCAATGCCCTTATGCGAACTGTTGGCCAAAGCAGGGCCCAGATCCTGGGCGATGAAGTCCCGCTGGTGCTCAGGGGAAAAGCCCAGGCACTGGAAGGGGTAGAAGATGACGCCTCCAGCCGTCGGCTCGTTGCCCGCAGTCACAGCCCAAAAGGTCAAGTTATGCTTGGCATATTCATCTAAGAACCTGCAAGTCCAAACAGAGGTGGTGGAGGTCAGCAGCATCAAGAGGAGAAAGCGGGAAACAACAAATTACAAAGACAAATTACGTTCCCCCAGATGGAGCAGCTGTTTCGGGAGGTTGCAGTATTCTCAAGGGATGGGGGTTTTTTTCTCTTTAAGAATCCAAATGATGTTTCTGTTGTCCCCAACTATTTTCTGGCAATTCCCAGCATTAGCTGCACATCCTCCGGCAGGTTCCCCCCCCCCAAATCTCCAAGACATATCAGAAGGAAACATTCTTCTCCTTTTAAAAAAAATGATTTCAGAGTTATAGTGCTAAACTGCATCAATGGAGTGGTACTTTTGTACTCTTAACACCTAGATTTTAAATGCAGTGTGGAGGCTTAGTGTGCTATAAATGGCCTGAATCCTGTATCAGCTATTTAGTTAAGTTCAGGCAGCCCTCCACATTCACTAGGGTTAGGGGCACAGGACCCCTGCAAAAGTGCAAAAATTGCAAATATCAAAATGTGTGGGGGGGGCAAGGCATGGTGGGGAGGGTGGACATCCAGGGTCCAAGGCAGGCCAGAGAAAGGAGAGGGAAAGTTGGGGGGGGTGGCACGGTGGCCCTATACTTTCTCTCTCTGCCCATCTCCTTCCTTGGATATGTGGGGGGCATTGGGAGACGGTTTATGCTGCTGAGAAATCAGGCTGTGACCCATCCTTAGCTGGCCAGGTAGTGGCTGGTGCTGGAGGAAGACGACCAGAGATGGATTTTTAAAGGGCTGCATGGCCTGATTGGAGCTGCTGAAAGGGAAGGTTCCCCTGGAAAAGAAGCCTCTGGAGTGGGGAAGGGTTGGAGAAATTTACAAATAACCAAATCTGTGAAAGTGAAACCTGCAAATGTGGAAGCCTGTCTGTATACTTAATAGTATACTTAAATATAGTAAGTAGCATCTTCCGGCCCAACCGCCTACAATCTGACTAAAACATCATTCACCCACGCTTCAATGGCTGGCAGAACAGATCTCCTTCTTCCTGCACTGCTGATGCCATTTAGTTGCTATTGTTGTGTACCTACAAGTAGTTTCCAACTTATGGCAACCCTAAGGCAGTGATGTATTTAAGACTTTTACTCCAAGTCTCGACTTGAGTCTCAAGTACTTGAGTAAAGTCTCAAGTCCTTGAAGATACTTTCAAGTCAAGTCTCATGTAAGTCTCAAGTCTGGAAGCCAACTTTATACCCCAACCAAAATTCCAGGATTATTGGATAGAATGAAATAAATTCAGTTTTAGCAATTTAAGCAGAATCGGCTCTCCACATTTGCAATTTTGCCATCTGCAGCTTTGGAAGAGGGGAATGGGATTCTATCTTAATTCCCTTTACTGAAGATTCAAAAGCTTTAGACAGAAGGATCCTTCTTCCTCAAGCCCATTGCCTGACACATTTGCTGTCCCCCTCTGAGAAATACAGCTGCACTCTGGGAGCGAGTCTTGTCTTCTGCTCTTAGGAAAGGTTTTAGAAGGGTCTTCCAATATGCAGCAGAGACAGGCTGCTGAGCAGACCTCAAGCCTGCCTCAAGCCCATTGTCCAACCCGTTTACTGCTCCCCTCTTGAGAAATGCACCCACACTTTGGGCTTGAGAGTAAGCAAAAAGAGATGGAGGCGTTGTTCAAAGTCGTAAGGTTTCTGGATGAAGGTGTTATTTTACTGAACCAAGGGTATCAAGTCAGTCATTAAAAATATACAAGTCTTGAGTCAAGTCGAGTCAGTGCATCGTTTATGGCCGAGTCCGAGTTGAGACATCGAAGCGACTTAAGTCCGAGTTGAGTCCGAGTCTATCAACTCGAGTCTACATCACTGCCCTAAAGTGACCCTATCATGGAGTTTTCTGGGGCTGAGAATGTGTGACATGCCCAAGGTCACCCAGCAGGTTTCCGTGGCCGAGCAGGGAATTGAACCCTGGTCTCCAAAATTAGTCCAACACTTGAATCACTACACCACCCTGATGACTGAGCCGTGGCATTAATAAATAATCTTCTAACAATGTCTGTGTATTCATTGCTTCTTTAAATGTATGTAAAGTGTACAGAGCATAGCACAAACACTTCCAATAAACAAGTACGTAATAAATGATGCCTCCCTCCCCACATTTACAGCACAAGTAAGAAATCAAGGAGATAAAGCGAGGGCAGTTGCTACTGGGATGGTTACCTGATGAAATAGTTGGCCCACGTTTTGTGGTATCTGTCTCCTGGTTTCCCTTTGAGTGTCCCACGCCCTGTCATTGCCCCATTGGTTTTCATCCACACGGGGGACGTCCAGGGACTGGCGTAGAGGGAGAGAGGCTTGGATGAGACTGCCTGAGCTTGCTGAAGAATTGGGATCTGGGGGCAGAGGGTGGGTGGAATAGAATTTTATCATCATATATTTCTTTATTTATTTAGATAAAAAAAGCCACACAACCTAAGCAAAGAAAACTGCAAATTAAACATTCCAAACAACCAATCTAATACACTAAGACAACCCCATAAACAATAAAACACTAATAAATCTAACACTTATAAAAACTATACAGATATTAACTAACCCACTAAAATAGTAAATAACAAAATACTAAACTAAAATACCCTCCACCTGGCTTTTGCAAACCAACCTGGCTTCCGCAAACCTATCAGTTTTTAAAAAATATTTTTTATTAAACTCATTTCAAAATATTATAGAGCCATCTGTAACAAAGAACTGTAGAGGGGAATTGCACACAGAATTTTTTTTTAACAGCAGCCAGTTAACTACAAATCTTAACTGCAAGCTAAATAAACCAACAAACTAACAAATACTCATCACAAATATATTAAAAAGAGGAAGGGAAAATGGGAATTATCTACTTGAGTTCTAACTCCTCAGAAAATGGTTATAAACTAAGATTTGTTACACAGGTGGCTGCCCATGTGTGCTAGGGTTAGGGGCACAGCACCCCCGCAAAAGTGGAAAACTCACTAGTATCAAAATGTGTGTGTGTGTTTCGGTGGGAAGAGGGCGAAGGCATGATGGGTGGCACCATTTAAACAGACTCCAAACCAGGTCAGGGAAAGGGCGGTGGGTTGGCATGGTGGTCCTACATTTCCTCTCTGTTGCCCGTCCTTTGGTGTTGGGGGACCACCGGAAGAGGGTTTGTGGTGCTGAGAAATTGGGCAGCAAGCCATCCTCAGTTGGCCAGGAAGTGGCTGGTGGAGGAGGACGAGGACCAGAGGTGTGGTTTTGAAGAGCTGCATAGCCTGACAGAGCTGCCAAGAGGGAAGGTCCCTGAAAAAGAGGTGCCTGACGTGGGAGGGCAGGGGTTGGAGAAACTTGCAAATAATCAAATCTGTGAAAGTTAAACCCACAAATGTGGAGGGCTGACAGAACTTTCTTTTTCAATATCTCCCCACCTCCCACCCCGAAGGCAACTTCTATGGCTATTTGCAGCTCTGTATACATCCAAGAGAATCCGCCTGCAGTTCTTAACCTGGGAGAAGAAAGAGGACATCCCTCTCCCAGATCTCCAGCAAACCTTGTCTTTCTTCCCAGGCTGGCTTTCCCTCCCATGGCCAGCAGACGGATGGCAGTGAGTTCTAGAGCCTAAGAAGATGACTTCCAGGTCGGAAGGGGGATGGCGTCGCACAGGTGGAGGGTTACCGTCTCAATATATGATCCCACCCTAAATCTCCATCTTTGCATTCAGCAGCCACATTCACCTTCATCTTGGTGTCCTCTTCAGTCAAGCTGAAATTCTTCAGCTCAAAGTCATTCTCAGAGTCTGCATAAGTGTACAGCCTGACAGAGAAGTCACAGCTTGCCATGGGCACACGGACCAAGTTGTACTCAATGCCTGGGAGAAATAAAAGCAAAGACATAGATCAGGATGATAAAATGTTAAAATGTTTGGAAACCCATGTGCTGTTTTGAACCATAAGCCTCACTTGTGGTGGTGGTGGAGGTCATACAGGTGACCATTTCATTTATCCCCTCATTTGCCACACAGCCAGAATCCTATTGGTGTCATATACAGTTGCACCACACCATGTGTTGCGACTCTTTTGGACAATGCAGAATGGATGTATCCAGTGGATGTGACAGAGGCAGAATGACACATGCAGAATAGTTGTCAATGTGCAACAATGCAACTAGGGTAGCGCGCTGGTGAGCACTGTGCCAGGAGGTGATAGCTATACACATCCACTCTTTCTCATATGTTGCCACCATAATGATATTCAGCATAGGGATTGCGTAGCACTAGCAGATATTTATGCTACGCTGAAATGATATCAGACCTCAGTCCCTTGGCTTTCAAACCTTTTGCTTTCAAACGCTGAAGCAAATACAGGCTTCCCCTGCTTATCTGACAGGTTAGGGACCAGAGCACTATCAGAAAGCGGAAATGGTCAAAAAGCAGAACCTATCTACTGTAAGGAATATGAAGGACATAGAGGAAGCCTGTCTTGGGACCGACTGCCTGCACACACGGCTTGTAAAGTCTCTCAGCTGACTTGGTGCCTTTTCGCCCCTCTGAGCTCACTTTGCAAGCAGCGCATGCATGGTCCCAAGCAAGCTTCTGTAGGCAAGAAGAACTGACCGAAACCTGTTGTTTCAATGCTTGCCATAGAGAGAAGTTCCATTCCTGTGACCAGGGGATTCATTCTTTCCATACGCAAGATTTGGGATCACATGCGTGTGCAGGTGGTCCCAGGAACTGACAAAAGAGCAGATTCAACCTTGAATTAATGGAATTTGTTCTTAACTTGGAAGCATCAAAAGAGTTGTCAGAAAACGGACATTGAAAGGCAGGGGTTTCCCACACCAACAAAGGCAGATTGAGAGACTTGAGCAAAAATATATAAAAAGGTATCATAAAATGCAAGCAAATAACTACAGAATTAAAATCATGTAAAGCAAACTCATTTTTCAAAAAACGGAAAATAAGAAAAAATAGAGAAGAGCATATTGTTAAAGGTTCTCATGCTCAGTTGAAGTCATTCCCAAATTTATATCTTCCCAACCTTTCACAGATGAAAACTGGAATGCATGTGGCCTGATAGCACCAAACTGCAGTCAAGATGGTAAAAGTCATTAATGAGGAAGAACTCACAAGCTAGGAGAGGTTGCAGCAATTTGCTTTTGCCTGAGGCTACTGGGAAGTCAGTTGAGGACAAAGATGTAAAGTGGGAAGAGGAGAGAGGAACTGGGACATTTTAAAAGCAACTGAAAAAGTGGGACAATAGGCAATTAAGTGGGACTGTCTGTGATAACTGAAGCCCCTGTCAGGGGTGCTGACCACGAGCAGCAGCTGTTGGTCCCTGTGGCTCCGGCTGGAGAGGAGTCCTGCAGCTCAAGAGCTCCCCCTTCTGCCTGGACCAAGCAGGCTTGGACATTCTTCTGTCTGCTCCTTTAGGGCAACAGGGGTCCGGTTCTGAAGATGCTTGGGAGCCTGCTTCAGTCAGCCCCCAATCAAGGCAGAGACTCAAGAGAGCTCTGCAAAGGGAGGCTTCCTTAGCTAAGTTTGACAAGTGGTGACTGGACACACCTGTGCCTTGGGCTATAAAACTGCCTGCTTGAAAGGTTTCCTTTGCTTGTTTCCTTTGCAAACTTCTTACAAGCTCTCCCCTTGTCTGTTCCTTGCTTCCAGCACCTGGCTCCTGATACCTTGGATTGATCTCCTGGCTCCTGGATTTTGGACTCTGGCTATGGCTTTCGCGTGTCACTCTGGCTTAGGCAAATGGACTTCCTTTGAGTAATTGCTTGCTTGACTCGTCCCGGCAGGACTCCGCTAGCTCTCCCACTCCCTTCTCTGGGCTGGTTCGCCGCCCGGGTCTCTGACCTTGACACTGTCCCTGCCAAAGTGGAACAGTTGGAGGGGAGGGAGATAAACCTTTTCTGGAATGTGTCTCTGGAGGTGAGAAAAGGCTCCTTTTGCCAAGACTATCAAGTCTAGGAAAATTTTTGCTCTTTCCCTAAACTTAGGGAAAGGGTAGAATCCAGGAAGCTGTCTTAGGCCACACTGCAACTGGCTCCATCTTGGCCTCAGCTTTAGGAGTATCTCCATATGACTTGGTTTAGCTCCCATTTAACTTCCCATGATAACTTGGGTGCTAATGGGAGGTTTAAAGAGATAAACTCAACCATGTGGCAATCCTCAGAGGGCTGGGCTTTGGGGGGAAAATGAGAAGGGATGGATGCAGAACAGGTGAGACAGGTGAGATCCAGGGTTTGTAGCCTAAGTGGGGAAGGGGGACAAAATGAAGTCATTGGTTCCCAGTGAAGAATTCTGCACCCCCCTGAAATTTTCCTTAATCCTCCAAAAGTCTAGCCTTACAGCAGGAGAGTTACTGAAAATTGTTCACAGGTAGAACTCCTCTATTTGCTGCATTTCCATTCCCTTGGTCAGTTTCCCTGGCCATCATCAGCATCCTTATTGATAGCACTTAAAAGAAAAATAAGGAATTGCTTTAAATAATTGAAAAACATTTAGCAATGAAGTGAATACTGCCTTTAAACAAGATGTAGAGGTTAATACATAGCTAAAGGAAATGCTCTGAAAAGGCTACATGCCAGAAGCCAGCTAGAGATTAGAGAGATAAGGAAAGGCAGAAGACCTTTGGTACTTTCAGGTAGAGCTCAGACAGAAATTTAGGACAGGAGGAGGAAAAACATGTAGGATTTGTGAAATAGCTGTGTCAGGCTGACTATGTAAAACTTTTAGCCAATTAGAAGGTTATTCTGTATTTTTTTGAAAAGACAGATGGATATAAGTTTTAGGAAGGGAAATGTGTTCGGTATCAACTCATAGGAATTCTGAGTTGATCCAATTCCACAACTGAAATCTTTAATTGTAATTTTTAACTGTCTTATTTAAAATCTGTCTTCTTACTTCACTCAGCTCTCTTGAGTTTTATTGGCTCTATAGCTCAGGAGAGGCAATTTTGTGGCATCATCATCATCATAATTATAATTATCATTATTATTGTCATTATCATTATCATCTTTATTTATACCTTGCTTTTTTCCTGGTAGGGAGTCAAAGCAGCTTACAATAATTAAAAAAAAAGTAGTTAAATCACAGAATACAAAAGTTAAAACACAAATTAAACAATCAAATTAGAATTAAAACAAAATCCAGAATTAAAACTCAAACATCCATAAATTCTGCAAAGTTAACACTATCCAGCATCTTGCCTCAAAAGAGTCCTCTCCTTTGGATTTCTAAGCTAATTCTAAATGTTCGACTCAAGTTTTAAGGTGGTGCAATGCTAGAAATTTGGGGATGTGAAGGAAAATTTCAGGGTGGGAGAGAATTCTTATTATGGTGAGAGACAATGCCTTCATCTTGGAGGGATCTCTTGGGCTCTTTGGGAGAGTACATGGAGGTACAGAATCAGAGCCAAGAAAAATCGCTTGGGGGGTCCTAATTTACTACCCACCTTGTGGCACTTACCTTCTTCGGAGAAGTAGGACTTGAGAAGATTCATCTGAGTCTTTGGGGAGAGCGAAAGGATGTTGATAGCAGCTGAATCAGTGAGGGCCCCTCCAAAGCCCTTGAGCTTTTGATATTTTTGGGAAGGCTTGAGTTTCAAAATGAGTCTTTCTAATGTGTGTATGGAGTTGTGGGGAGAGAGACAGCAAGAGAGAGGATTGATTAAAGTATAGTTATAACATCTGGGTACTTATTCCTCCATGCTAATCTGGCTGTTCAACTCTATCAGATGTTAACCATGGGGCAACTAATAGAACACAGGGGGATTCCAATGGATGCCCACATGGACCAGCAGTCAGAATACAGCAGGTAAGGGACTGCTTTGGTCAGACCCCACCTGGGATGCTGTGTCCAGTTCTGGGCACCACAGTTCAGGAAGGATATGGAAAAGCCGGAACATGTCCAGAGGAAGATGACCAAAATGGTACGAGACCTGGAAACCATGAAGCCCTATGAGGAGTGGCTTAGAAAGCTAGGGATGCTTAGCTTGGAGATGTCAAAAAAAAACATTTTTTTTAAAGTAATTCATTGTCATTACTCATTGCAATAGTTAAATGCTAAGTTGCTGTCTCAGTAAATTATTATTATTTCATTCCTCACCGCCAACACCATCGTTATCTTTATTTATGCTCCACCTTTCCACCAAAACCAGGACTCAAATCTCAAGTAGTTCTCATTTCTCCGGGGTGACAAGATTTGTACAGTGTGCCCTGTTTACCTATGGTCTCCAGGTGTGTAAATCTAAGCATCCATGACCGCATCGTGCCCTATACCTCATATGGTGGCAATATGTACGAGCTGAAGTATCCTCACGGATGTCGCCACCATTGAATAAAATAGGACACGAGCATTCACAAATTTTGTCATCTGCAGGGCGTGCCCGAACAGAACCCGTGCATCTACAGAGGATGCCACCATAGTCCAAAATGTCTGTGGGGGTGTGATTTGACAGAGGCTGGCTGAGCAACACAGAGGCGAACTTAGAACTGCCAGCCAACTCACCTTTTTCTGGAGGGTCTCTGTGCATCACCCCTTCGCTCCTCTCAAGGCGGTGCCCAGCCTTGTTGCTTTCATACTTGGCGAAAGAGCCCAAAGGAGGGAGGGAGAGGGGCGCCAACATGTCACAATAGTCTGCTCCGCATTCACACACTGGTGAACCCAGCCCGAAATTCCTGGCCCTACATGGCTGGCCTCCTGCAGGTGGAGAAAGAGCACAGGTGTTTCGTTGAGGCAATGCTACAACCCAGTGGGAGCATTTGCTGAAGCTCTATGTGTCTCAAGTCATTTCCAACTTATGGTGACCCAAAGGAGAAACTATCACGGGATTTTCTGAGAGTGTGTGACGTGTCCAAGGTCACCCAGTGGTTTCCACAGCTAAGTGGGGAATTGATCTGTTTCTATTACTCATAATAATTAGGAATGGAACCTCCTTGTTCAAAAGCACTCTATCCCTAACAGTCAGTTGCTGAAAGATACGTGTGGCAGGATGGTCTTGTGCTTTGCTTGTCGACTTTGCATTGAGGCGTCAGTCTGGCCCCTGCAGGAACTGAATTATGGATCAGAGAGGCTAGCATGATCAAGCAGAATTTAGGAAATCTATGTTATGTGCTCCACTGAGGCATGGAGCTTACAGGATGACCTTGAGCACCTTTTGTTCACTTTCTCAGCCTGGCCTACCTCGTAAGGTTGTTGTGAAGTTCAAGCAGGGAAAGGTGAGTCATGTACACCACCTTGAGCTTCTTGGCAGGAAGGCAGAATACAATGGCAAATTATGAAATAACGCTCAAAATGACGTACATTAGTGCTTCCCAAATGTTGATCCTCCAGAGTTTTGGGGCTTCATCTCCCAGGATTCCTCACCACTGTCCCTGTTGATTGTAACTTCTGGGAACCCAAATCCAAACGGTCCAGAGGACCAGAGATGGAGAAGTGCTGATGGACAGTCCAGCCCTCCACATTTGCGGGTTTGACCACTTTCACGTGTTTGATTATTTGCAAATTCCTCCAGCTCCTGCCCTCCCGACCTCTGGTGCTTCTTTTCTGGGGGAACTTTCTTTCTCAGCAGCTCTGCTCGGGCCACACAGCCCTTTCAAAACCCACCTATGGTTCTCCTCCTCCTCCCGCCACTGCCTGACCAGCGAAGGAGGGCCGCAACCTGATTTCTCAGAACCACAAACCCTCTCCCGATGTCCCACAGGCACCCATGGAAGGAGGTGGGCAAGAGAGAGGAAGTATAGGGCCAGTCATGCCAACCTACCCCTTTGCCCTCTCCTTCCCCTGACCTGGAACATTTCCGCATGACACTCTTATAGCGCGATGATTCCACTTTCAACCTCCTATGGAATCCTGGGGTTTGCAGTTCCGGGAGGGGCCAGCCGGCCCCTCCCGGAACTGCAAACCCCAGGATTCCATAGGAGGTTGAAAGTGGAATCATCGCGCTATAAGAGTGTCGTGTGGAAATGACCCTGGTTTGGACCCTGGGTGCTTGTTCGCCCTACCATGCCTTAGCCCCCCTCCCACAGACACACCCATATGTTTCAATATTTGCAATTTTCCCACTTTTGTGAGGCTCCTGCACTGCTAGCGAACGTGGAGGGCCAACTGTACAGGTCTGCCGTTCTCCCTCCATCATCTTCGCAACAGCCCTGGAAGGCGTGTCTGGTAGCTGGTGGCTGATCTCCCAGTCTTATCCTTTCTCCCAAACAGTCCCTCAGCACTAAAACTAAGCCTGTAATACCTGTAACTTTCTGTAACGGACACAGATAGACTGCTTCTGAATGTGGAGTCACCGTTCCCACATAGCCTGACCATGCTAAAATAAGACCAAGAAGCGAGTGAGACCCTGTCAACACATTTTGTAGGCAAATTATTTTGTTAAGGAATGAAGGAAATTACTTTTGCCCTAAGTGAAGCAACGCTTAATGTATCTGCCTGGGAGATCTCACTCGCTCACCTGAAACAGGGACTGTCAGCTGGATAAACAGGAACCAAGCTAAGTAGCTGAGATATCTTCTCACCATAGCAGTGCCTTGGGATAGTTCAGTCTGAAAAAACACCACAGCAACGCTCTGCTGCTTCCACACCTCTGAATAAAAGAAAGAGGAGACAGGTAATGTGTTCAAGCATGGTTTTGATTAGATTGAAGCCCAGCCACCTCTTCCATTAGTACTAGAACAGAGGGCCTTTCCACCCTACACTGTTATAGTGCTATTATTCCACTTTCAACCTCCTATGGAATCCTGGGGTTTGTAGTTTTCTAAGGCCAAAGAGTTCTCTGGTTGAGAATTCTAAAGGCCCCTCCCTCAACTGCAAACCCCAGGATTCCATAGGAGGTTGAACTTAGAATAATAGCACTATAACAGTCTAGTGCAGAAATGGCCAGAATTGGATACAGATTGGGATCAAAGAGGAACATGAGGATGGATTGAGAGAATTAGCATTAACCAGGCAGGAAACAGGGGTAATAAAAGAGAGAGCAAATGGGGGCAGAGGATGGCGAGTTTGGATAACATCAGAGACCTGTTGAATTCATGAGACATGTAAATTCAACCAATCAATGTAAGGCGAGCTGAATAATTATTGTTTGGACCTATATATTCTTTGTTTGGAGAATGCTGGTTAGTTTCTGCCACTTTAAGTAATGTTTGGGTTCAATCCGTACTTCCAATAAAAGAACATTTCTGTCTACATGTCTTTCCACATTTCTGAGTGTCCCATAGAGGCATACAGGACACAGAGTTGCAGCCCTATGGCCCGTATGACATCCCAGAATAATACTAAAAACAAGATCTCTTGCTAAGTGGAAATTTGCAGATGCTTAGAAAATCACAAACATTTCCAGTAGCTCTCTTTCCTGTTGTTGTTGTAGTTGTTGTGTGCCTTGTTTCTGGCTTACAGTGACCCTAAGGTGAACCTGCCATGGGGTTTTCTGGGGCTGAGAGTGTGTGACACACCCAAGGTCACCAGTGGGTTCCCATGGCTGAGCAGGGACTCAAACACCAGTCTCTGGGGTCATAGTCAAATCACTACACCACACTGGCTCCCTTTTCATATTTACAGACTGAAACGGCACCAATCTAGGGCTCCCAGATCTTAGAGCCTCCTTTAAGTTTCCACTTTTCCTGGGTCATTGCCAAATGGAAGATGAAGATGTAAATTCTCAGTTTTTGTGGGGAGGGTTCAGCTCAAGGCAAAAGGAAAGGGCTCCATGCAAATCTTCAGCTCGCCTAGGAGAGAACCAGCATGCTACAGTTTCCAAAGTTGAATGGTTTTGATTGCTGAACCTTTCAATGGCCCTTTCGGCACGGCATTTTCCATGCGAAAGAGGGCCGGGAGCATCGTGCGATTGTAAGGAGCGATCCGCACAACACACTCACAATCGCACGATGCTCCAGGGGCCAGCAGACGCCGATTGCGCACCTTTTCGTTTTCGGCTGGAAGCCGAAAATGGTGTGCGATCGCGCATTGCTCCTGGGCCCCGCGTGCACTTACCTGGCGTGCAGAGCCTCCAGAGCCACGCCGGTCGCTCTTCCTGCCCCAGCCTGGGAAAGTCCCAGGTTGCGCTGCGGAAGGAAGAGGCGGGGCTCTTGCACGAGCAGGCAGCTCGTGCGGAGCCGAAGGACCCTGGATGCGAGAGCCTCTCGCCAGAGGCTGCTCACACGATCCCCGCACCCCAGCGCTGGAAGATGGTAAGGTGCGGAAAGGGTGAATGATTTTCCAGGTGGGTCTATGTGTTTACTTAGACCCTTTCTGCACCTTACCGTCTTCTGGCGCTGGGGTGCGGGGATCGCGGGAGCAGTCTGCAGCGAGAGGCTCTCATGTATGGGGTCCTTCGGTTCCGCACAAGCTGTCTGCTCACACGAGAGCCCCGCCTCTTCCTTCCACAGCGCAGCCTGGGACTTTCCCAGGCTGCACTGGGGCAGGAAGCGTGACCAGTGTGGCTCCGGAGGCTCCGCACACCAGGTAAGTGTGTGTGGGGCCCGGGAGCAATGCACGATCATGCACTATTTTTGGCTTCCAGCTGAAAATGAAAAGGTGCATGATTGGCACCTACTGACCCCTGGAGCATTGCGCAATTGTGAGTGCGTCATGCAGATCGCTCCTCACAATTGCGTGGCGCTCCAGGCCCTCTTTCATGTGGAAAATGCTGTGCAAAAAGGGTTTAGTTAGCTTCTTCTTTCCTTTGCAGTCATTGTGGTTCCAAGACACATCCTCTGGTCTCCTCTGCAGCCACCTTCTGGTTTGAAGCAATGAGGTTAGATTAAATGTTCCTTATCCCGTTTCCCCCGGTAAGTGAAAAGGAATAGAATCACAGAGCTAAAAGAGACCACAACGGCATTGAGTCCAACCCCATTCTGCCATGCAGGAACACACAATCAGAGCATCCCCACTAGGAAACCCACTGGGTGACCGTGTGAAAGTCTCAGTTTCTCAGCCTGAGAGGAAGGCAAGGGCAAACCACCTCTGAACACATTCTGCCAAGAAAACTCCAAGAAAGGTTCACTTTAGGGTTACCAGAAGTCAGAAACGACTTGAAGGCACACAACAACAATGCTTAGCATTTTATAGAAACATAGAGCTGGAAGAGCCATCCACTCCACATCCACAAGAGCCATCCAGTCCAAGCCCCTTCTGCCATGCCAGAATCCACCATCAAAGCATTCTCGACAGAGGGCCACAGAGGTCTCCGTAAAAACCTCCGAAGAAGGAGACTCCACCACACTCCCAGCAGCAGTATGTTCCACTGCCAAACTGCTCATTCGGTTAGGAAGTCCCTCCTAATGTTTAGATGGTCCTCTCATTTCACTTTAACCTGGGAAGAGCCTCTTTAGCTAAGTCTTTATATCCTGATAGGAAAATATGTTCTCTCTCTCTTTCTCTGTCTTTAAATGATAAACTGAAGGCAGCTGCGGTTGGTTCTTAATGCCCAATGCTTAATAACATTACCAGGGGCTACCCTTAGGTCTCCAGTTTAGGCCTGGAAACCTTGGAGCCTGGGATAAAATCTGAACTCCCATTCCTATTACTGTCAGATTCTCTCCTCCAAACGAAACCAAATGCAGGCCGGGTTGGTCTTTTGACCTTCTCACTGAGAAAACCCAGGGAAATTCCTGGTGTTTCTCTTAGGGAGAAAGGGGGGAAAAAATAAAATAAAATTGTAGCCTCATGCTATTTAATCTCAACATTATTTAATCTGGAGTTCCACTTTTTCAGCTGCTTTCAAAATACTTATTATTGTTGTTGTTATTGGTTGTTGTTGTTGTTGTTGTTATTTCCCCCTTTGGGAGAAATATGAAAGCTAAAACTGTTAGGAATTCTTTTAGCAGAGTAGCAGAAAAAGTGTATCCCAATCTCTGTGTGCCCTCTCTGAACTGAGACTGACTTAGAAAGCAAAACAAACCAGGCAGTTTCAGGTCACAAACTTGGAAAAATGTACTAATTAATTTTACAATTACATATGCATTGGATAGCCTAGATCCTAAGTAACTAACAAAAAGATCAGGTAAGATAGGAGCTTCATTCTTAACTCACCATCTTCTTGGTGGAGAGGAAAAACATGGTCAGAGGGAAGGAAGTGGAAGCAAAAATGCCAAAGAGGGCAAAGAGAAAGAGAGGTCTGAGAAGTGTGGTCCTTTATGTAAGGGCAGTGACTCCAGGGTCTATCTTGGGTCATATGCCCTGGTCACCTGGATACCATAGGCATGCATTTAAATAACACAAAGAGCAAGAGTGTGGCTTTAGGTGAGAAGGAAGAAGGCTTTGACATGCATAGGAAGAAGAAATTCTATGCTAGCTAAGCCCCACTTGCCCTAGAACAAAGGGTAGGGGGACAGAATGCCAGAATTTTCCAAGTGAACTTTAGAGCAGACATTGCCTTGAACCATAGGCATATTTTGTATTTCGCATTGCTCAGTTACTGCTAGATGATGTTGCAATGTGTGCAAGATTTTGAATTTATGCAATATGCCCATATTAAGGCTCCTGGAGCTTCCTTCTTGTTGAAGCTAGCGTTATTTGGCTTTTTCTTTGAACCTTGTGCAAACCAAGTGGAGAAACAGAGAGAGTTGGCAGTGAGGCATGCTGTTAAAGCACTGAGAACAAAACCATGTCGATCTTTTCAGTCCCCATCTGGCCAAAATCAAAAACTGACAACCAGTGACGTCAAGGTGGATATAGTGTTGACATCTGAAGAGAAATCTGTGTGAAGATTGCCTTAATTTGGAAGCACCAAAAGAGGCACTCGACAGATAACAGGGCGTCAAAAGGCAGGGGCTTCCTGTACAGGAAAAAATCCCCATTCTTTCCATGTTGATTTTGCTTCTGGTAGAAAATTTTCTGTTAAAGAGGTAGTGCCAGACATAGAACACATCTACATCTCTAACTGAAGTGTACCCGTAGCAGTTACCAAACTTGTGCATGTGACTCATTGGCCATTTCTGCACTAGACTGCTATAGTGCTATTATTCCACTTTCAACATCCTATGGAATCCTGGGGTTTGCAATTTAGGGAGGGGCTTTTGAGGCCCCTCCCAAAACTGCAAACCCCAGGATTCCATAGGATGTTGAAAGTGGAATAATAGTACTATAACCGTCTAGTGCGGAAATGGCCTAGAACTCAAATGGCTATGATTCACCACCTAACACTTCTTTAAGATAAGAGCTGTACCAATCAATGAAAGGAGAGGACTAGAATCTAGTCCTACTGTCTTCAGTAAAAACTTATCTGAGATAAATCTGATTAGGATTGCAGCATTAGGACAGTTGTGAAATGGGGAAACTTTTTGTATTTATACCTTCATCTCTGAGCACCAGCATGGTACACTGGTTTGAACGTTGAGCTATAACCCTGGAGACCATGGTCTGACTCCCCATTCCACCATGGAAACCCACTGGGTGCCTTGGGTGTGTCATACACCCTCAGCCTCCAGAAAATCCTGTCATAAATTCACTTTAGGGTCACCATAAGTCAGAAACAACTAGAAGGCACACCACCACCACCACAACAATCTTCAAAGAATCAGAGAACTGTAGATTTGGAAGAGATCACAAGGGGCATCGAGTCCAACCCTCTTCTGCCATGCAGGAATACACTATCAGAACATTCCTGACAGGTGGCCACCCAGCCTCTGCTTAGAAACCTCCAAAGAAGGAAATCCCACTGCTGTCCCAAGCAGCCCATTCCACTGTCGACCTGCTCTTACTGTCAGGAATTTCTTTCTCACGTTGAGGTGGAATATATTTTCCTGAAGTTGGAAGCCATTGCTCCATTGTGTCCTAGTCTCTGGAGCTCCAGGAAACAGGCTTGCTCAATCCTCCCTACGACATCCCTTCAAATATTTAAACATAGCTATCCTGTCCCCTCTAAACCTTCTCTTCTCCAGGCTAAACCTCCCCAGCCCCCTAAGCTGCTTCTCATAGGGCTTCATGGTTTCCAGGCTTTTTACCATTCTGGTGGCCCTTCTATGGACTCATTCCAGCTGGTTGATTTCCTTCCTGAACTGTGGTTCCTAAAACTGGACACAGGATTTCCGGTAGGTTCTGATCAAAGCAAAACAGAGTGATACGATCACTTCCTTTGACTTCATCCATTTCCACCCTACATTGTTATAGTGCTTTTATTCCACTTTCAACATCCTGTGGAATTCTGGGATTTGTAGTTTACTGAGGCCCAAGAGCTCTCTGGTTAAGAATTCTAAATGCCCCTCCCTAAACTGCAAACCCCAGGATTCCATATGATGTTGAATGTGGAATAATAGCACTATAACAGTGTAGTGCAGAAATGGCCTTCATCTCGAGATTGTGCTACTGTCATCATCTCTGGATTTTTCCAGATTGGTCAAATTTTTCAAGAGGTGGCAGCATTAATTGCTGTAGTTATCCCTCCACATTCGCTAGGATTAGGGGCACAGGACCCTCGTGAAAGTGAAAAAAACCTGAATAATTCTTGGCCCTCCCAAACCATATTTAACACACAAAAAAAGTACAATCACCATATTCCACCCACCGTAGATTCCTCTGAGGCATCAGGGTTCCTTCCGAAGGCAGAAGTGGGGGGCTGGTGGGGCTTACGGCCCCCTCTGCTGCTGCCCCACACCATTTTTAAGAGGGACTTACAAGCCTTATTGACAGTTTGAGAAACTGTCTCATGAGCCTTGCAGTCCCTGTTAAAAATGGCAAAGGGAGGCAGCAGAGCTGACAACAAATAATCTGTGAATAATCAAATCCGCAAAAGTGAAATTCAAAAATGTGGAGGGCTGACTGTACATCCCTTTTTTTTTAATCCAAGTGATGCTTTGCCAATCCCATGATCCCATAGGATGTTGTCCCTACTCAAAAAGTGAGGGATCTTAAAAAAAGAAGAAGAAGAAGAAGATAACATTTGACTGTCAAGCACATTGTGCCCATTCCATACTCTCCAAGTGTCCCAGTTTAGCAGGGACAATCTCGTTTAGTCCTCTAGCATTCCACTTTTTCCACCACTTTCAAAATATCCAAGTTTCGCTCTCCTCTTCCCACTTTCCTCTTGTGTCCTCGGCTTCCTTCAGCCATCACAAACTGAGTTCAAAGTGCAAAAGTAGTTTGCTCTTAATTAACTCAGCAGGAGGAAAAGCAGAAGAGAGAAAGGAGTCTTGCCCTTCCCAGGAGGCTCAGGCAAAAGCAACCTGCTTCAGCCTCTCCTCATTTATGTGCTCTTCCTCATTAAGAATTTTTGTGATTTTGATCACACAGTGACGTTACCCAGCTACATGCATCCCAATTTTCTATCTGTGAAATGTTGGAGGCGACATGGCAATTACAGTAGAATCATGGGACTATAATTGTGAAACGGGAAAGGGCCCCAGGGAAAGCCATGAGAATTAAAGTGGTACCAGATGGCTAAACTTGTGCAATCTGTACATGATGGAAGGGAGGCTAATCTTTCTCTGAGAAATACTGCAAAGCCACCATTACAGTTAATGGTTTTCGTGCTGCGCTTTTATGGAAATTGCTCTGTAAAATAATAATTAAGGAAGGTGACGACAGAAGAAACAGAAGATAGCTTTGTGAGGATTACAACAATTTGAAAACACATCTAAAGTATATGAGGGGGTGGGACACACCTATGTCACAAGTGAGGTACCTGGAAACGAACCAGCACGTTCCACCTTTCTGCTGAGGTTTTGTTTTTAAAGACAGGATTAATTCTGGATTGGGAAACAAGAGGAAAAGCCAAGGAGCAACTTTACACTGTGTACTATAATCCGCCAATCTGAATGAGGCTTTCTTGGACTTGTTTGTACCTTGTCAGACATTTAACTTCTAAGAAGGATGAGAATGTTTGTGTGTCAAATAAAAACATATTAATATCATTGCCATTAATACTGGAAATGGTCCAGCGTCTGTGTGTGGCGGAGGCGGAGGAAATTAGAAACATTCTGGCTGTCTCATTTTGATAACATTGAGATGGGTTGCAATATTTCTTGGTTTAGTTTTTTTTTTTTCCTGCTTACATCTTTTAAAAAAAAAAAAAGGCAAGGGTTTCCCATCCTGGTGATAGGGGCTTCTTCCATACTGCAAAGTTATAGCGGTTTGCTACCACTTTAACTGCCACAAGGCCCTTTCACTAAACAATTTTAGCGCTGTAGCAATAGCAATAACAGTTACATTTCTATACTGCTTATCCAGTGGTGGAGTTTGGAGTGTGTGGAGGGGGGGCAGGAGGGGGCGGGGCTATGGCGTGAGGGGCGTGGCCACTGTGCAGAGCGCATGGCTGTGGTGTGTGGGAGTGTGGCCAGAGTGTGCAGGGGCATGGTCAGGGCCTGTGGGGGCGTGGCTACGGGACAGGACGCCCCAGAAAAATTGCTGCCAGGGCGAATCGTCCCCCCAGCCCCCACATTCCTATGCGACCGCGTTTATCAGTGCAAAGCACTCCCTAAGCAGTTTACAATGTGTTTTAGCTAATTGCCCCAACAAGCTGGGCACTCATTTTACCAATCTACGGAAGCATGGAAGGCTGAGTCAACCTGGAGCCCTGTAGGATCGAACTCACAATGTTGTGGCTGCGGTACCCGCATTTAACCACTGTGCCACCAGGGCTGCTGTATTCCACTATATGCCAATTTCCTATGCAATTCTGGGATTTGCAGTTTAGAGAGGGGTGTATAAAATCCGGTGATATTTTAAGTCTTTTACTCCAAGTCTCAAGTCAAGTCTCAAGTCCTTGAAGATACTTTCAAGTCAAATCTCAAGTCTGGGAGCCAACTTTATACCCCAACATGTATCTCAGAATTTCTGGATACAGTTGAATAAAGTCAGTTTTAACAATTTAAATGGAGTCAGCCCTCCACTTTTGTGATTTTGCCATCTGCGGCTTCGGAAATGGAGAACAAGATCCTTCTTACTTCCTATTTGCAAAGCTTGCCTTCTGCTCTTAGGAAAAGTTTTAGAAAGGTCCTCCTATATGACTCAGGGACAGGCTGCTGAGCAGACCTCAACCCCATTGCCTAATTCATTTGCTGTTCCCTCTGAAAAATGTGTCCACCCATTGGGCTTGAGACAGATTGTCATGTGATCAGTAAGCTGTAAGTTTTTTGGGTGAATGTGTTATGTTGCTGAACCGAGGGCAGCAAGTCAGTCACCAAAAATATGCAAGTCTCAAGTCGAGTCAAGTCAGTGTCTAATTTTCGCCAAGTCAAGTCCAAGGCGAGTCACCCAAGTGACTTAAGTCTGACTTGAGTCCAAGTCAATCAAGTCAAGTCTACATCACTGATAAATTCTCACCCAAAGGTCTTGTAGTGCCGCGCCAGATTACAAACTCCATGACAACATAGTGTGTCATCCCAGTAATTAAAGTGAAACATGGTGCTATAACCGTGTAGTGTCAAAAGGGTCTGTAGCTCCATATAGGAAGCCTCTGCCTTTTGACACCCTATTATCTGACAACTCGCTCTTTCGACACTTCCGAATTAAGGACGAGTTCTATTAATTTGACAGGTGTTCTGCTCTTTCCTCGGTTCTTGCCTATGGAGACTCACTGGGGACTGCTCGCATGTGCACACTATTTGCAAACTGAGCTGAGAGAGGGGAAAAAAGGCACCAAATCAGCTGAGAGACTTTTCAAGCAGCACATGCATGGGTGGTAACAAGTGACCCTCTGTAAGTCCTTCATGCTCCCTGTGGTACGGTACCTGGGTTCTGCTTTTCAGCCAATTCCATTTTCCGACAGTGCTCCGCAGTGATGTAGACTCAAGTTGGCTGACTCAGACTCAAGTCAGACTTAAGTCGTTTCAGTGACTTGACTCAGTCAGAGTCGACTCAGCAAGAAATGATGCACTGATTCGACTCAACTCAAGACTTGTATATTTTTAGTGACTGACTTGCTGCCCTTGGTTCAATCACATAACGCATTCATCCAAAACCTTATGACTTTAAACAACACTTCCATCTCTTTTTGCCTACTAGTCACATGACAATCTGTCTCAAGCCCAAAGTATGGGTGTATTTCTCAGAGGGGAGCAGCAAACAGATTAGGCAATGGGCTTAAGGCAGGCTTCAGGTTTGCTCAGCAGTCTGTCCCTGCCGCATATCAAAGAGCCTTCTAAAATGTTTCCTAAGAGCAAAGGACAAGACTCGGCCCCAGAGTGCAGGGTGCATTTCTCAGGAGAACAGCAAATGTATTAGGCAATGGCTTGAAGATGCATGACCCTTCCTTCTAAAGCTTTTGAAGCTTCAGTAATGGGGAGTAAGAAGGTTGCTATTCCTCACTTCCGAAGACACAGACTTTTTTATACCCACTGGCACAAAAGCCTCCAGCTTCAGGAAGGGGGAGTAAGAAGGATACTATTCCTCACTTCCAAAGCTGCAAATCGCAAAATCACAAAGGTGGTCGGCTCTGCTTAAATTGTTAATACTGAAACTTCATTCGACTTTGTCCAGAAATTCTGGAATATATGTTAGGGTATCATGTTGGCTCCCAGACTTGAGTATTGACTTGAAAGTATCTTCAAGGACTTGATACTTGGTGGTAGAGACTTGGGACTTGACTTGAGACTTGGAGTAAAAGACTTAAGTACATCTCTGGTGCAATGGTCCCTAACCTATCAGATAAGTGGAGGAAGCCTGCAGTATGATGACGAAGGGGTTAAATTGTAGAAACTGCTTGCTTGAGTAGAAAAATAGAGAAAAATAAGTCAGGCAGATGCATCTCTTATCTAATCAAGAGCTTAGGTATGCGGCTTGGCAATGCATGGGATATAGGGAGTTTGGGAGTCGATGTGACCAAGGGAGAATACTCCCTGGTACAGAGATACTTCATTTTTGAAACTGTAATACATCATTTCGAAACTTAAACTTTTGTAACCTGTACTTTTTCATATATGGTAATCATTTCGTGTAGTTGTTTTTTAGAAAGTATAAATGTGTGCTGAAACCTAAAACGGGGCTCTCAGTCTTTTGGAAATTGATTCCACTGAGATCGCTGCGCAGTATAATAAACTCTTGTTTTCTGATCTGCTGGTCTCAATTCACTGGCTCACCACAACATTTTCTGGTGCGTTGGCCGGGAATTGTGAAGGGCTTTTGCCCACTTTGGCGGATGCCAGGGCGTCGGGACTGTCACCCCCTTCCTGATACAACCCAGGGCACCCTCGACTTTCTTTTGTCGGGTGGATTGGTTCGGAGTGGGGCGACGGCTCTGGCGACGGCGCTCCAGCCAAGGAACCCGAGATCAGAGCAGAAAACAGAACCCTCCCACGACTGTTGGTGAGTGACCTTCCTGCAAACTCGGGGGGAAGAGGGGCCTGATCAACCCCTTTCAGCTTTGCCCTAGTACCCCACTGTTGTTGTGGGTGAAGCCACAGAGCTTTTGGGTGTGGTATTGAAGGTGGGAGGTTGTGTGTTGGTGTGAATGTGTGAAAGGACGGTTGTGTGATGCCACAGTTTCCAAGTCATGCCGTTGAGTTTCCGGGTGCTTGGGTCGGCGTGAATCGAGTGCTGTCTCTCCTCCTTTGTGTCGATCCGTGGGACCCCTTACCCACGGGTCAACTCCCCTTTTCCTTGTGTGTGTTGTCCACTTTGGGAGGAAATGGGAGGGGGGCAGAGCCGACAAACCCCTTTAGGTTGTATGTTGAAAAACTTTAAGAAAGGATTTAGCAGGGATTATGGAGATCCCCGAATGATGTCTGAACGGTTGAGGACCTTATTTGAAGTAGAATGGCCATCCTTTAAGGTGGGGTGGCCCCTGGAGGGGAGCCTGGAACCCTCACAAATCAGAGCAGTGTACTCAGTGGTAGTTGGCGAGCCTGGCCACCCTGATCAATATCCATACATAGATTCATGGGCCACAGTGGTCACTCAAAACCCCCTTGGTTGCAGAAATGTCAGGAGCAAATTAGCAGGGCTATGGTAGTAATGCAGGATCGGACCAGATGAAAGTTTGGAAAAGGACAGATATTGGTGGAATCGGTTCCGGAGCAACCTAGTGCTCCGCCTCCCCCATATGTGCCACCACAGCCAGCTCCGCAGCCACCAGTTTTACCCCCACCGCAGCCAGCTTCGCTGCCGCCAGCCCAAACCTTGCAACTGGACCTCCCAGAGCAGGAGCGAGCCACGGCCGGGGGACTGACAGATTTTAGCCCAGTTGCCCAGGGGATGGTGGACTCTCCCGGAGCCTATGATCTTAGAACAGGGCCGAAAGAGAAAGCCAAGATTAAGAAGTCCAAGCATCAGAAAGAGATGGATGAATCAGATGACACAGACGAGGAAAGTGGAGAGGTGGTCGCACCATTGCGACAAGTTACTCAGCTAGTGGCAGGCCCCAATGAAGAAGGAGGATACCGGCAAGTACAGAGTTACCAGTACACCCCTTTCACCTCTTCAGATTTATTGAACTGGAAGACCCACTATGGATCCTATACTGGGAAGCCCCAAGAGATGGTAGAGCTGTGTACCAGCATTATGGCTACCCATCTCCCCACCTGGCAGGATTGCCAACAATTGTTGTTGACTTTATTCACTACCGAGAAGAGGAGGGGAATATTGGAGGAAGTGGAGAAGGTAGCAGTGGCAAGAGCGGGCCCAGAAGTGCAAGATGTAAATGCCTGGGTGCAGGAGAGAGTCCCCACTGTGGATCCACAGTGGGATCCTAATGATAACCAACAACGGGACAGATTAGCAGAATATCGGGCAATACTGTTGACCAGAATGAGAAGAGGTGTGAAGAAGTCTATCAATATGGCCAAAGTACAGGAAGTGACACAAGGACCTACTGAGGCCCCAGGGGAATATTTAGAAAGGTTGTTAAAAGCCTACCGGCAGTACACCCCCATAGATCCGGACACTGCCGAGAACCTCCGAACGGTGACTGCGGCATTTGTGACAGGAAGCTACCCTGATATTCGGAAGAAGTTACAAAAACAAGAAGGGTTTGAAGGAATGAATCTCAGTCAGTTGGTGAGCAATACTCAGAAGGTGTACATAAATAGGGAGCAGGAAGAAAAGAGGGAGCGAGATATGAGAATGCACAAGAAAGCGGAATTATTGGCCGCGGCACAAACTGCAAAGGAAGGATATCGGAATGGTGGAAGAAGAAGGGGAAGAAGCAAACTTCCATTGGGACGCAATGAATGTGCCCTTTGCCGTCAGGTGGGGCACTGGAAAAATGAATGCCCTAGACAGAGGGAATTGGCAAACAGAGGAAGAGGAATGGACTGAGGAAGAGGAAGAGGGGCAAATAGAGGAAGAGGAAGACTGATGAATGGAAGATATGAACCAGAGGTGGACGAAGGATTCGAGGACTTGATTGGGCTGGCTGGAATGGAACTTTATGATTAGGACAGACCGGGCCCCCTTGCTCTCGGCTCTGGGGAGCCTATGGTCACAGCACAAATTGGGGGCCGAGCCATCCCAATGATGGTGGATACGGGCGCTGCCCATTCCGTATTAAATTCAGCAGTAGCTCCAAAAACTGAAAATGCCATAAGAAATGTGGGAGCCACCGGAAGAACAGAGCAACACCCTCTTTCAGAGAAAAGAATTGTGGATTTAGGGAAACACCAAGTTACTCATCAGTTTTTATATTTACCAAACTGCCCTGTACCTTTATTGGGTCGAGATCTGTTGGCTAAACTGAGGGCCCAGATTTCCATTGAAGAAGATGGGGTGATGGAAGTAAATTTTAGAGGACCAAAAAGCATCTCAGTAACCTACCCAATGGAAGAAGAGTGGCGAAGGTATCAGATCATGGTTTGTCAAGAACAACCCACTACCTTTGGACCCCCAGGAGTATGGGCTGAAGATAATCCACCTGGGCTAGCCCTATTTGTGGCCCCTATAGTAGTGGAATTGAAGCCAAATGCTGTTCCCATTCATGTAAAACAGTATGACTTGCCCAGAGAAGCCCTGGAAGGGATTCAGAAACATTTGGATTGGCTGAGGAAATACAATATAATTCGGGAATGCCGCTCTCCATGGAACACCCTGTTACTCCCTGTGTTGAAGCCTGGAACGAAAGAATATCGCCCGGTTCAAGATTTAAAGATGGTGAATGAGGCTACAGTGACCCTACACCCAGTGGTGCCAAACCCGTATGTTTTAATGAGACTAGTTCCATCCACAGCTACTCACTTTACGGTATTGGATCTTAAGGATGCTTTCTTCTGTATTCGGGTGGCCCCACAAAGTCAAGAAATATTTGCCTTCCAGATGGAAGATGTTGTTATGGGCCAGAAAACCCAGTTCGCTTGGACTCGCTTGCCACAGGGTTGGAAGAACTCGCCTACAATTTTTGGGACATCCCTAAGTCAAGACTTGAGGAGATTCAGATCCGAGCCCGAGAAACGAGTTTTGCTGCAATATGTAGATGATCTGCTGTTGGCAGCCAAAAGTGAGGAAGAGTGTAAACAGGCTACAGTGGAGTTGCTCCACCTTTTGTGGGAAGCAGGCTACAAAGTATCTAGGAAGAAGGCCCAGCTGTGCCAGACAGAGGTGCGGTATCTGGGATTCCAAGTGACTCAGGGAAAGCGAGTGCTAGGCCGAGAAAGGAAGGAGGCTGTGTGTGCCCTACCTGAGCCCTGGAGTTGGAAGATGGTGCGAGAATTCTTGGGTGCAGCTGGGTTTTGTAGAATTTGGATTCCTAATTTTGCAGTAATGAGTAAACCCTTATATGAGGCTACCAAAGGCCCGGACAATTCTGAATTTACGTGGGGAACAGAACAGAAGAGGGCCTGGGAGCAGATAAAGAAGGCATTGATGGAAGCTGCAGCGCTGGGTCTGCCTGATGTGACAAAGACATTCACTCTATATGTTGATGAAAAAGGAGGAATAGCAGTGGGAGTACTGACGCAGATGTTGGGATCTTGGTATTGCCCTGTGGTGTACCTTTCTAAACAGTTAGATCCTGCTGCCAGAGGATGGCCTGGGTGCCTAAGAGCAATAGCGGCAACTGCTTTGTTGGTAAAAGAAGCAGACAAATTAACCCTAGGCCAGAATCTGACAGTGAAAGTCCACATTCTGTATTGGCTCTAATAGAGTACAAAGGTAATTATTGGTTCACAAATAGCCGAATGTCCAAGTATCAAGGAATGTTATATGAGAATCCTAGAGTAAAGTTGGAAACATGCACCACTTTGAACCCCGTAACGTTGCTCCCCGTAGAATCTGAGGTTACACATCATGATTGTCTTCAAACCATGGATGAAGCGTATTCAAGCAGACCAGACTTACGGGACACCCCATGGCCCCATCCTGATGTTACTTATTATACAGATGGAAGCAGTTTTGTACGAGAAGGAAAGCGAAAGGCCGGATATGCAGTAGTCACAGCGGATAAGATAATAGAGGCCAGAGCGTTAGCCGTTGGTACTTCAGCTCAGAAGGTGGAACTCATCACCCTTATTAGAGCTTTGGAACTAGCTGAGGGACTCATCGTGAATATATACACAGATTCAACGTATGCTTTTACTACCCTACATGCGCATGGTGCACTGTACAAAGAAAAAGGATTAATCAACTCTTCGGGACAGGAGATCAAGTACGGAAGAGAAATAGAGCATCTATTAGAAGCTGTATGGGCCCCTCGTAAAGTTGCTGTAATCCACTGTAGAGGACACCAGAAAGGATATGATCCTGTGGTTCATGGGAACCGAAAAGCAGATGCGGCTGCAAAGGAGGCTGCGGAGAGAGAATTGGAAAATGAGATGGAAGATTTGCCCCAAGAATTGGTAACGCCACTCTTCCAAGTATCATTGAGTGACCAGACCCCTAGGTACACCAAACAAGAAAACGAGAGGGCCGAAAAAGACCTGAAGGTTGTGTTGGACAAAGACGGCTGGTGGGTCTTGCCAGATGGAAGGCGGTACATACCCCAATCTATGGGATGGTCAGTTGTGCAGAAGGCGCATGAAGCTACACGCTTGGGAAAAATGACGTTAGCTCAGCTATTAGAGAAAGATGTGTTCATAGACAGAATTAGCCAGTACACCACGCTAGCATCGTTGCGGTGTCAAACTTGTGCTCGGAATAACCCGCGCCAAGGACCAAGATTGGGGGGGGGATACAATATCAAGGATCTACTCCTTTTGAATCCCTAGTGGTGGATTTTACAGAAATGCCACGGACGGGACAGTACCAGTACATGCTGGTAATGGTATGTACTCATACCGGATGGGTTGAAGCATATCCTACCAGAACTGAAAAGGCAAAAGATGTAGTATGACCCTTGCTTCGGGACATCATACCGAGGTATGGATTGCCCCTCCACATTGGATCCGACAACGGCCCAGCTTTTGTGCATGGAATAATCAAGAATCTTGCAGAGACTCTAGGAATCACTTGGAAGCTACATTGTGCATATAGATCCCAAAGCTCTGGGAAGGTGGAGAGAATGAATAGAACATTGAAGACTCAGCTTGCGAAATTGTGCCAGGAAACGAAACTCAAGTGGTTAGATGCCTCCCTATAGCACTTCTGAGGATAAGATGCACCCCCCATCGGACAACTGGGCTAACTCCATTTGAAATGCTATACGGAAGACCCCCGGCCATCCTAAAAGGACTAAGAGGGGATATTCGGGAGTTGGGAAGTCTGGCCCTCCAAGAAGAGGTGCAGGCACTAGGAAAGGCTCTAGAGAAGGTTAAAGCCCACGCTTTAGAGGTTAGACGAGTTCCGTTCCTCATGAAAGCACATTCCTTTCAACCTGGGGATGAGGTGTGGGTTAAAGACCGGAAAGGAGAGCCCCTATCACCAGGGTGGAGGGGGCCATACCAGGTGTTGTTAGTTACCCCCACAGCAGTAAAGGTAGCGGGACTGAAACCCTGGATACATTATACTAGGGTAAAACGAGCATTTACTGATTGGACTGTGATCTCATCACAAGAAAACCCTCTCAAATTGAAATTGTCCCGACGGAGAGAGGGGAGAGAAGGTTCAGACTAGACTCTGCTGTGGTCATACCAGGGAATTGACCACTCTACGCACAGTCAGATCCGCAACAGGTGAATGAAAAATCTAGGATAGATCCTACTGCTGCCACACGTCTGGAGGCTGGTAGTTCTATGTATGGTCAGACCTAGCAACTTCAGAGGAAGGAAGACCGGGACTAGGCCTTGCTATAGTCACTCCAGAGGCTGACTATTCTAAGCGCGGCCAGATCCCCTACGGAGGATGATGATGAGCAATGAGTTTTAGTGAACTAGTAATAATAGTAGAGTGTATACTCTTTGGAATTTTAGCTCTGGTGTATTTCTTATATATGTATAGAAGGTACTGGTGTGGGATAAGTAGGTTTGGACCCCTATTTGACTCTAAAGATGAAGCGGATAATGTTGATAGGAGTGTGGGGCATGATGTGTGGAATAATTGAGGCCAATTGGTTTAAGCAACATGCTGCACATATGTTCCAACAACATGGACCCAATGTCACTCTAATTTATGAACACTCACAGACCGTGGCAGATTTTGGTTTTATGCCCTCCCTCATTAATGAACCGGGAGTGGTTGTAGGAGCCCTACAGTCAGCATTAAAGGGAAATCCCAATATGTTTGCTAAAGTTGACAGTAGTCTAAACAAAACTCGGTTTAGACAGCTGAAATTTTATGCTTATTCCCCCGGAATGTGTTTTTGTTGTTACCATAGTGGAAGCTGGAATTCTAAGTGGAAAGGATATATACAGCACTCCTCATTTTATGCTAAATTGGGAAATTATTTAGCCTGTAGTAATAGATTTTATTTGTATGGCTCATATAACAAATCCTATCAACCGGAGACAGATTTAAATGAAACCAGTCTTGGAGAGTTGTATCCGGAATATCCTATGTTTACTCCTAATTATACAGAATCTGGCAATATATGCTCCGGATTGATGGCTCGGGATCCAAATTTATGGTTTTATTTTAATGGATGGGCCACCAATTATCACCCAGGGACTTATCAGTGTGTGGGAATTGGGTATATGACTATACCTGTTCAAGTTTTCCTTCCAGGAGGACCAAAACAGGCTGTTAGAAGAAGAAGGAACCTGGTGGGACCACTGTGAAGCCAATGTGAAGATCTGATCATCGTAGGAGGGAAATTGGCTCAGACTGAGGCCAGTAGAGTAGGAGGTGGACTACTAACGGGGGTCCTTACTTTGGGATCCTATCCAGGGATCATAGCTCAAGAAAATCGTAAAAGTATATTAGGATTGACTTGTAGTTTGGAGGAAACTATAAATGCAGCTGGGAAGTTGATACGGGCCCTTCAACAAGAAATTGAAGAGCTCAATCAGTTATTGTTACAACCTCGGATGGCCTTGGATTACCTATTAGCCAGAAAAGGGGGGTTTTGTTCTATAGTCAAGGGAGGATGCAAAGTCACCTTCCATGATTTGAACAAGACTATAGAGGACGAGATACAACACCTACAAGGGCTAATACAAAACAATGACAGTGGCATTGGTGATCCTTGGGATTGGTTGACTTTCTGGTTACCAGATTTTGGCTGGCTGAAAACTTTGTTTTTAGGCATTATAGTTTTGATTGTAGGAGGGTTTCTAATGATGATATGTATTTCCTGTGCTATGAAATGTGTACGGGCCTCTCTCTCTGAAGCTATGGAGGGAAAGGCAGCTCATTTTGCTGTAATGGCTCAAAAGCAGGCTTAAGCAAATTACGCTCAAATTGCAATAGAATTTGGCAGAAAAGGGGGGAATGATGAAGGGGTTAAATTGTAGAAACTGCTTGCTTGAGTAGAAAAATAGAGAAAAATAAGTCAGGCAGATGCGTCTCTTATCTAATCAAGAGCTTAGGTATGCGGCTTGGCAATGCATGGGATATAGGGAGTTTGGGAGTCGATGCGACCAAGGGAGAATACTCCCTGGTACAGAGATACTTCATTTTTGAAACTGTAATACATCCTTTCGAAACTTAAACTTTTGTAACCTGTACTTTTTCATATATGGTAATCATTTCCTGTACTTGCTTTTTTTAGAAAGTATAAATGTGTGCTGAAACCTAAAACGGGGCTCTCAGTCTTTTGGAAATTGATTCCACCGAGATCCCTGCGCAGTATAATAAACTCTTGTTTTCTGATCTGCTGGACTCAATTCACTGGCTCACCACAACAATGGAGTCCTGGGATTTGTAGCTTAGTGAAGCACTAAAGCTCTCTGGCTGAGACTTCAAAATGTCCCTCCCTGAACTGCAAATCCCAGGATGGAGCTATGGGAAGTTAAAGTAGTATTGTAGTGCTCCAACTGTGTAGGCTGAATGAGGCCATTTTCGCATTGTACTCTGATAGCGCAATTATTCCACTTTCAACATCCTATGGAATCCTGGGGTTTGCAGTTTCGGGAGGGGCCGGCTGGCCCCTCCCGAAACTGCAAACCCCAGGATTCCATAGGATGTTGAAAGTGGAATAATCGCGCTATCAGAGTGTAGTGCGGAAATAGCCTGAGATGTGTCTTCCACAAGCCTGCCTCTGTCCACTGTTAGAAAAAGAATGCTGGTCTATGGGGGTATTTTCAGTCTTGTCTTCCTGGGTTCTTCTGACATTTCAGCTCTGGCATTGGCACCAAGCACACAGCTTTCCCCATCTTTAGCCTGAGCCTGTTTTCACCTGCAAAATGTCCACAGGACAGTTTCTTCCACCCACCTGCTCTCTCTAAACACCCACATCAGTTGCTCTCCAGTATTTCTCCGTCACACCTCGACAGACGTTGGCACACACCTCTCTTGCCCCAAGTGCTCTCCCAAGACGCTGGGTGATAACCTGGCTTTACGAGATGAGCTCCAGTGCTAATACACAGCCTGGTGCGGGACAGAAATTAAAACAAGCAAAGGAGCCTCCAATCGTTTTGACTCTCCCACTTGGCCCGGATGAAAGGCAGGGATGCTGACAGGGCTGCCTTATAATCCATTAAGCACTTTAGGCACAGGGCCTAAGGTTTATGAAAATTTTAGGGCCTATGAAAATGGGATTAACAAAAAATAAATTCACAGGAATTGGGAAGCAAAACAACATTTCAAAAGGTGTTCTATATTTTCATCCCTAGTGGTATGTCAAAGTGAGAGAGTTGAAGATGAGAGTGTCTAGGGCTTATGAAACCTTAACATGGGCCATTTCCACACTAGACTGTTAAATAGCGCTATGATTCCACTTTCAATATTCTATGGAATCCTGGGGTTTGCAGTTTTGGGAGAGGCCTCAAAGGTCCCTCCCTAAACTGCAAACCCCAGGATTCCATAGGATGATGAAAGTGGAATCATAGCGCTATTACAGTCTAGTGCAGAAATGGCCGTGGCCCTGCATTCTGGTATACTTTTGTAACACTTTGGTCCATCCTGTGCCAACCTAGGGCCCTCAAAATGTGTTGGATTACAACTCCCAGCATCCCTAGCCATCATTTCTTTCCTCCCCATGACATGTTAATGAACAAGTTTCACAGCTCGGAAACATCTCTGTTTGGACCGATCTAAATGCCAAAACAAAAAGTAAGTGCCATGACCACTCCACAAAACCCTCACGGAAGTGGAAAAACTGCAAATAGCTTTTTCCCTACCCTCCCCTCCCATTCCTTTCTGGGGCTCCCTTCTCTCATTCCCTTGCCTTTTGCACTGGCACATATGCCTTCCTTCTCCGTGTTGGGCAAAAAGCAAGGGAATGTGAGGGAGGAGCATTGGAGATAGGGGCCATTTCCGCACTACACCATTATAGTGCTATTATTCCACTTTCGACATCCTATGGAATCCTGGGGTGTGTGGTTTAAGGAGAGGCCTTTAGAATTCTCAGCCAGAGAGCCCTTTGGCCTCAGTAAATTCAAACCCCAGAATTCCATAGGAGGTTGAAAGTGGAATAATAGCACTATAACACTGCAATGTGGAAAGGTCCAAGAAAGAAGGTGTGCGCAGGCCTTCACCACATTTCCTTGCCTTTTCCCCCAGCACATCTTCTCTGCCCCTGGGCAAAAGGCAAGGGAATGGGAGAGGGAGCATCAGAGGCAGAAAAGGAAGGCACATGTGTGCCTTCCCCCACCCTCTCCCTTGCCTTTGCACCGGAATGCTTACTTTCCTTCTCTGCGCCTGGAAAAACACAAGGGAATGGGAGGAGAAGAATGGGAGAGAGGCACAGGCATACCTTGCAAATAATCAAATCCATGAAGCTCAAACCTGCAAATGTGGAGAGAGGACTTTATCTTCTTGATCATCTCAACACTGCTCCCCAGCTTAGCTTGATGAATAACTCTGGAGAACAGGAAAGCTGGTATGCTTTTGTGGCTTTTTGGCTGAAACCAACTGTGCAGTCTGTTTTTCCACTTATTTTCCTCTCAGGGACCACCATGGCTGTTCGGAATGTACACACACACACACACATGCGCACACACACATACCAGAGCTTAGCAAGTTATATTGAAAAAATTCTTTGTTTCTTTCTATCGCTGAAGTGCTTGGAAAGTAACCCATCACTCTTATTTATTCTGATCTTGAGGAAGTCATAGAACCATAGAGTTGGAAAAGACCCCGGGGCCATCGAGTCCAACCCCCTGCTATGCAGGAACACCCATCAAAGCATTCCCAGCAGGTGGCCATCCAGCCTTTCCTTAAAAACCTCCAAAGAAGGAGACTCCGCCACACTCCACTGAGGCAGCAGATTCCACTGCCGGACAGCTCTGACTATCAGGAAGTTCTTCCTGAGGTTCAAGTGGAATCTCCTTTCCTGCAGCTTGAATCCATTGCTCCTTGTCCTAGTCTCTGGAGCAGCGGAAAACAAGCCCGCTCCCTCCTCGACATGACATCCCTTCAAATATTTAAACATGGCTATCATGTCCCCTCTTAACCTTCTCTTCTGCAGACTAAACATCCCCAGCTCCCTAAGTCATTCCTCATAGGACTTCATGGCTTCCAGACCCTTCACCACTTTGGTTGCCCTCTTCTGGACACATTCCAGCTTGTCAATATCTTTCTTGAATTGAGGTGCCCAGAACTGGACACAGTATTCCAAACGAGGCCTCACCAATGCAGAATAGAGTGGTACCATTACCTCCCTCGATCTGTTGATGCAACCACATCACACTGCTGACTCATGTTCAGCTTGTGATCCAGCCACGTTCCCCCCATCCTGTATTTGTGCATTGAATTTTTTCTGCCTAAGTGTAGGACTTTACATTTCTCTCTGTCGAAATTTATTTTGTTAGCTTTGGCCCAGCTCTCCAATCTGTCAAGGTCATTTTGAAATTTGATCCTGTCCTCTGGGGTATTAGCAACCCCTCCCAATTTGGTATCATCTGCAAATTTGATCAGCATGCCCTCTATTCCTTCATCCGAGTCATTGATGAAAATGTTGAATAGCCCTGGCCCAGGACAGAACCCTGTGGCACCCCAGTAGTCACTTCTCTCCAGGATGAAAAGCAGCAACTGGTGAGCACCCTTTGGGTTCGGTCAGTCAACCAATTACAAATCCTAACAGTAACCCTGTCCAGCTCGCATTTTACTAGCTTCTTTGCAAGAACGTCACGGGGAACATTTTCTCTGTTCATTACTTCTCTGTTACCTTCTACCATTTTCATTTTTATTTATTTTTTTAGAGAAAAAGCATAGAGTTGATAAAAGAATGGCATGAAACGTGGAAAACTGCTGTCAAAATGACTCCAGAAATGCCCTTAAAATGTAGTTACTTTTGATAGTAACAGAAACTATTCCTTGCTGCTCAGTCAATAAAGTGACTTCATCACTGCATGTTCCATCCATTTTGAAACATGACTTCAACAGCATTTTCATAATGCATAACTAACCATAGTCAACAGCATTGTAACACATTGCTTCTAAAATCTGACAGATATGTGTCATCATAGTTCCAATTTCTATGTACAGTTGTGGAAGCTGACAGAAAAGTAAAGAAAGCTGGTAGAAAGACAATCAAATAATCTGAAATGTGGTGCTGGAGGAGAGTTCTACGGATTCCTTGGATTGCTAAAAAGACGAATGAAGGGATCCTAGAGCAAATCAAGCCTGAACTCTCCCTGGAAACCATGATGACTAAACTGAGGCTCTCATACTTTGGCTGTATCATGAGAAGACCGGACTCACTAGAAAAGGTAATAACGCTCGGTAAGGTAGAAGGCAGTAGGAAAACAGGAAGACCTCATTATAGAGGGATAGACTCAATCAAGGAAGACACAGCCCTGAATCTGCAAGACCTGGTCAGGGAGGATGAAGATAGGGTAACTTGGAGATTTCTCATCCATAGGGTCGTCATAAGTCAAACTCAACTTAATGGCGGTTAACAACAACATCAATGCTTCTGTTGTTGAAGAAGGCACTTCTCTCTGTCCCACCACCTTTGCAGGCGTAGCTTGTTGGGATACAAGATGGGGACTTGTCAGGGGCTGCGCCTAGTCTCTAGAACTCCCTTTCCTAGGTCGCTTAGATTGATTCCTTCCTTGCTGTCCTTCTGTTGGCAAGTACAAACTTTTTTTCCTGACAGGCATTTGAAAACAGAAAGTTTTTAAAGACAGGCCTTTTAAGAGGGTATTGTGCTATTTTAGCAGGGTTTTTTTTTTGCTGCTTTTTATTATTTTTCCTTCTATGTTTAAATCATGTTTAGCATTGTTAATAGGTGAATTCAGCTTTAGTGGTAATCTTCAGTATATTTTAAACTACCTTTTCTTTTTTAAAAAAATTATACTATATTTCCCAGCATTCTGTATTGCAGTTGCAGAATTGCAGTCTAGAGTTATGGGCCCATGTTCATAGAATCATAGAGTTGGAAGAGACCCCAGGGGCCATCCAATCCAACCCCTGCCACACAGGAACACACGTCAAAGCCCTTCCCACAGATGGCCATCCAGCCTCTGCTTAAAAACTTCCAAAGAAGGAGACTCCACCACACTCCATGGAGGCAGCAGGTTCCACTGCCAGACAGCTCTGACCGCCAGGAAGTTCTTCCTGAGGTTCAGATGGAATCTCCTTCACTTGCAGCTTGAATCCATTGCTCCTTGTCCTAGTCTCTGGAGCAGTGGAAAACAAGCCCCTTCCCTCTTCGGTATGACATCCTTTCAAATATTTAAACATGGCTATCATATCCCCTCTTAACCTTCTCTTCTGCAGGCTAAACATTCCTAGCTCCCTAAGCCGCTCCTCTTTGGGCATGGCCTCTGGACCCTTCACCATTTTGTCACCCTCCTATGGACAGCTCCAGCTTGTCGACATCCTTCTTGAACTGAGGTGCCCAGAACTGGACATAGTATTCCAGATGAGGTATGACCAAAGCAGAACAGAGTGGTACTATTACTTTCTTTGATCTAGAGACCATACTCCTATTGATGCAACCAAGGATCACATTAGCTTTCTTGGCTGCCGCAGCACGCTAAGACTCCTAGATCTCTTTCACACAGACTGTTGTCCAGCCAGATGTTGTTGTTGTGTGACCTTCAAATCATTTCCGACTTAGGGAGAGCCAAATGTCACCCTATCCCTGGGTTTTCTGGGGCTGAGAGGATGTGACACCCCAAGATGAGTTTCCATGGCCGAGCAGGGAATTGAACATTGGTCTCTAGGGCCATCATCCAGTTCTCAAACCACTAAACCATACTGTCTCTCATGGAGCCATAACTGCTCTGTATTTGGTAACAATACATTGCTAAAATTGTGGCCATGATTGTAAATGCTCTTCTTGGAACTCATCTTAACAGCCAGCAACCTCATTGAATGAAGGAGGTCTGGCAATGAGGGCACAAGGAAGTATTTAATAATATATGCATTAGGATAGCTTTGATAGCTTAGATATGGCTGCAGTTTGCTAAAACGCCAGCAAAGTGTCGACTGTCAGTTGCTCCTTGCAATCATCTATCTGATTGGAACTTCTAAGGTGTTTCAGGGCAGCAAATGGTTAATTGTTGTATTGTTCAATGCTAGTTTATATCCAGGCAAGAGGAAAGAAGATCAGAAAGGGAATGAGAAAGTAGTGTGAAGGTGTTACGGGAATGGGCAGTGCAAAGATAAGGAGACAGGAGTTGGATCTAGCTACCAGGAGTAAAGGTACATAAATAACAGAGTCTGAGAAAGTGCCTGTACTGGTGAAGTGACATCATATTTGTCACTTTCACCACACTGCTATGCCTAATTTTTTATAACAAGATATATAATCTGTAACCACCCATTTGTAATAGTTTCAGCAACTTTCCAGGAAGGTTGGTGTGTTGCTTGCTTTGCTCCAAATAAATGCTTCTGTCTTAACTCTGAGTTAAGTGCTAGTTATCCAGGATCTAATAGATATTGATTATTGTATCTATGTTCATTGGCAAGCCACCCTGAGTCCCTCTTTGAGAAAAAGATAGTGTAGAAATGGAGGTGAAGATAGTCATCTTTATCCTCTTCTTCTTCGAAGGAATTTTTAAAAAGGAACCATTCTTTGAAATTAAAAATGGACAGAAAACCTAATAGTGGTACAGTTGTTACCCTGATTTCTGGGGGTCCCGAGAGGGACACCTAAATGCGCTCTCAATTATATCAGTTGGGGAAATTAGCCAAGAGCACAGCCTAGCAATACAAGAGGCAGGGTAACGCAGCGAGATCTTGAACCCTATGTTTACGGGGTCAGGCCGAGTCAAGGAGCACACAGAGGTTGAAACAATAAATGATGTTTTATTAAAAACACAATCAAACAGTGTATGCGGCACACTCACACAAAATAACTAAAGAAATAAAGGTTGGAGTGGAATAGAGGGATTTTTAGAGGAGTTGTTGGTTTGGGTAATACTTCACCTGTCCTGAAGCCCGGTTAGAAGCGGAGAAGCTGGGGAGCGTGGATCTCAGCACGTGGAGCTGAGGGGAAGTTCGCTGGAAAAAACGACAGCAAGGCGGGACGGAAGCCCAGAGCGATCCAAGGAGGCACTCAAAGTCAGGGGTTTTTATAAGGAGAATTGTGACCTCAGGTTAGGTCGGACTTGGGGAAAACAATGGATTTGGGGCTGGAGACAAAGCCTCCGAAAGGTCAGAATTGGAATGATTGAATTATAGCCAAATTGTCAATGGGATAGCCAGTATGCAAACGCGGAGTACTTGAGCATTGTATAGCTTGATCGTCAAGCTGCCAGCGCGGGGCAGAGGATCTTTTGAAAGCTGCGTGCATACTTAATGAAGGTACTTGCCTTGAGGTCTCCTGAAGCTGCGAGTCGGCTATTTCTGGCCTACCTGTATTGTGTTGGAATATTACGGCAATTATCGGCCAAGCCTGTGTGCGTGCTTGTCCGGGGGCCTCGCAAGCACGTGGAGGGGACAGAAAGCCAAATTACCGACATCAAAAGATATCTTTTTATATGCCCCAAGCTCGGGCTAGCCAGAGCAGTAACACAGTTTTCACCTGCCGGTAAGTTTCCTTGGTCAAAGACTTACCAATGTTCTGTAATACATACGTTCTGGCAACTGATAGATATCATAAAGATGAACAACAGCAGTAATAAATAGAGAAGTAATGAGCAAGGCAGCAAGGTTTGCGACCTTATGTGGGCCCAGCCCTTTCTGAAAGGTAGCAAGAGTATTCCCTACCCTGAGGATCTTACAGAGGGCCGAGCTCAACACAACCCCAGCATTGTAAAATCAATCCCTGCACAGTTATTTGTCCCTTAAATAGCAGCCAAGAAGAATCCTGGGTGCAAAAACACCGCAACATTGGAGCCTGACTTACTGTATAGACTCATGTATAAGTCTAAAAATTTTAGTCAACAAATTGAACCCCCTAAAAAAAACTGGGTCAACTTACCTGAATAGAGCTGCAAAAGGCAAGAGCTTTGTCTGTCCCAGAAGAACCTCGGAGAAGCACTGACCCCCTCCACTGTCTCCACTCAGGTACTGTTTCTTACCTTTTCAAATTCCAGGGTGGGAAAATGGTGGCAGCATTTCTTTGGTATGTCTCCTCAAAGGAGTGCCAAGAGAGTAGAGGAAGTTGGTGCTTCTTTTGGGTTCTTTCGGGAGAGACTAAGTTCTCGCCTTTTGCCACTCTACTCAGAGAAAGGAATGCCTCCCCTTTTTTTTTAAATAAAATGAATACTGTACCTTAACTTTTATCACAAAAGGAACCATCCCCTTCTCTGAGTACAGTGGCAAAAGGCCTTTTTGAACACCTGAGAAGGAAAGTGGTGATTGCCAGGGATGGCTGGTCCCCTGAAGTGAAACTGGCACTTTCTCCTCTCTGTGGAATGGCCCTTGAATTATCCACAGGTCATATCCAAATCCACAATTTTGGCCCCAAAACCTTCCCTTGACATATATCTGAGGTCGATTTATATTTGAGTATATGTGGTATGCAAAGTCACACCATTGGTCTGAGTATGGCATACGCTGATTGGCAGAGGTTCTCCAGTGACTCAGGGACAGGTTTTTCCAAGGGTCTTTCTGCTTTACACTGTTACACTTTCCACTTTCAGCATCCTGGGGAATTCTGGGGTTTGTAGTTTCCTGAGGCCCAAGAGCTCTCTGGTTGAGAATCCTAAATGCCCTTCCCTAAACTGGAAAACTCAGGATTCCATTGGATGGTGAAAATGGAATAATAGCACTATAATAATGTAGTGCAAAAAGGTACTTACCTGGAAAAGCAAGCTATAGGTTCATGGAAGAACCCCTGCTTTGCTTCTCAAAGAGCCTTGCTTCAATTCTTGGTGTCTCCAAGCAGAGCCAGTAAAGGTATTACCGGAGGCATTTGAGAACAATTGCCAGTCAGGTGGACAAAAAACATTCCAGGTGGATCTATAGGTTAGGATCTGACATCCAGGCTTTTCAGCACAGATCCTCTACATGTGGAGTTATCCATTGATTGCACTGCACAACCTTCATATTGAATGGCAAAAGTTAAAGAATGGAGGAATATTTGAAAATATTCAATAACAGTTGAAAAATGGGTTTCTTGCATGGTGGGAAGCCCCGAGTAGAAGAATCACAGACTAAGGAAAATCTTTGCAGTTTGGGACTTGCTCTCTGCAAAATTAGAACATGGTGTTTCTGCACAGAAAGTTATTTTCTGCAAAAGAAATACTATTTTCTGCACTGAGCACATTGTTTTCTGCGCAAAAACCACATGCTGATTTTGCACAGAATAAGTCCCAAATTATGAAATTCGAAAATTGCACTTTCCAAAGACTGTTGATAGAAAATAGAAAATTGCTCAGGTTACTCATTGCCTCCTTCAAGAACTAACTTAGCAAAGAATTACCTCCTCAGCAGTGGTGCACAACTTCAGTGTCCATAACCAAATACATATTTATGTCAGGAGGCTCAGCTCTTGTCATGTAACTGGGAGAATATGTTCAGTTTAGGCAGCAGATGGACAGGAACAGAGCTTGCTGTCGCTATACTGCACTCATTGCTTATTGCTATCCATGACAATACATTAATGGTCAATAATTGACTGCAGGTTTTAACTGGGAACAGGTTCAAAGATTTGGAGATGATCTGATGATAGAGAGGGCTGGGGACATCTGGGAAAAGAAGGAGGATCAGTTGGATGGAATGTGGAACAAACTGGAAGGTGTTGTGAGAATTTGATAAGATAAGGATACAAGAACTCTCCACGTTCCCAGGATAAAAGTTATGTAAACATCGGGAAGGTCTGGGAACTCAGGGGTCTGATGGGGAGACACGACATTAACTCTCACCAATCATAGTAATTCATGCTTTCATTGTGTGTCAAAATATAAAACCTGTTGTCTTCTAACATGCACCAGTCTTAGCAGCTTTTGAAAGTTGCTGTGTTGCCAATTCTTCAATAAATGCTGATGCTAGAACTGTCTGAATGTTTCCTAGGAGAAGCAATGCTGGCACATGACAATTCTCACACACAGCGGTGCCTCATGTGCAACTCTACTTCCAAGACTGAATCCAGACCTCTGCTGCAGACAAAGCATTTAACCATTTCCATAAAAGAACTTACACTTGCTGAAAAAATCACCAAGATTCCTGTTCTAGCCTGACTCATTGTAGCCCATCCTCCTATTTCAAACCAATCCTTTCTTTAGAACATGGGTGGGCAAAGAGGAGTCCTGGGGCTCATACAGCCCTCCAAAGATGTGGCTGTTAGCCATTACTTCTTGTTGTATAATAGAGTGCTCAGGGGCTTACAGTCTTCACTAACTGGCAGGGACTCTGCTGGATTTCAAGCTGGGTTCTTTCCTTGACCTGTGAAGAGATGCCAGGCTAGAGCCTGGGACCTTTATCACACAAGGCAGGTGCTCTGCTGCTGAGCTACAATCTTCCATTTCCACCTGCACTGGGAATGGCCTGAACTGCAAAGCACCTTTCATGTGTGGAGAGTCCACGCAAGTTTTGTCTGTTGCACTTCAAGAGGACCTCAAGAAACAAGTGATGAGAAAGATATTTTGTTCAGGAATACTGGAATATTGTGTCCAGTTCTGGGAACCACAATTCGGGAAGGGTGTCCAAGCTGGAACATGTCCAGAGAAGGATGACCAAAATGGTAGACAGCCTGGAAACCATGAAGCCCTGGGAGGAATGGCTTAGGGAGCTCGGTGTGTTTAGTCTGGAGAAGAGAAAGTTAAGAAATGACATGATAGCTATCTTCAAATATTTAAAGAGATGTCATATGGAGGATGGAGCAAGCCTGTTTTTTGCTGCTCCGGAGACTAGGGCACAGAGGAATCCCTTCAAACATCAGGAAAAGAGATTCTATTTAAACATTAGGAAGAACTTCCTGACAGTATGAGCAATTTGACATTCGAATGCACTGCCTGGAATTGTGGTAGAGTTTCCTTCTCTGGAGGTTTTTAAACAGAAGCCGGGTGGCCATCTGTCAGGAATGCTTTGATGGTGTCTTCTTGCATGGCAGAATGGGGTTGAACTCAATGGCCCTTGTGGTCTCTTCCAGCTCTATGATTCTATGTCCCTGCCTGAGATAATGTATAGCTTGCTGCAGAACTTGGAGAAAAAAGTTTCTCTTTGGGACCACAGCTCCCAGAAACTCTCCCACCCCCAGCTGGCTTGGCCAGTGGCTGTACTGACTTGCTGACTAGAGCAGAGCTTTCCAAACTTTTCTTGTTGGTGACACACTTTTTTAGACATGAATCATTTTGTGACGTAGTAATTCAGTTTTACTAGCAAACCGGAGATTAAAGTAACTCCTTACAAGAGATACAGAAATTGTAATAACAAAATATCTGGGGACACAACGTAAAAGATGTGATTTATAAATAATAGCATACATTTTCCAAGATCGTAGATGACACACCTACACACTTCAGGCAACATGCTAATGTTTGGGAAGCCCTGGGCTAGAGGATGTTGGACTTCTGAGCCAAAAAAACTAAATTTCTAACATTTCTGCTGCTGCTGCCAGACATAGTAGACAAAATTAGGCAAATATGTAGAATCATAGATCTGGAAGAGACCCCAATGGCTATCAAGTCCAACTCCCTACCATGCAGAAATATACTATCAAAGCATTCCTGACAGATGGCCATTTAGCCTCTGTTTAAAAACCTCCAAAGAAGGAGACTCCACCACACTCCCAGGCAGCAATAGATTCCCGTTTTAAACTGTTCTTACCATCTGGAATTTCTTCCTAATGTTTACATCAGGTTACAGTTTTTACTGGCCTGGAAAGATCCATGTTGTCCTTGCTTTTCCTCAAGATGTTGAAGAGAAGAGGCAACCGTAAGTCAGGCTGACAAGTGGTTGAATCCACAAGGATTTCCAGCCAGCTTTGAAGAGCCAAGTGCTCAAAGTCCTAGGCCTAGAAAAATGAAACTGTCACGTTTGGATTCAAACAAAGCTAAACCCAAGGCTCTCAGAAGGATTTTGCGTATTTTGGAAATGCCTGACCTTGAACTAAGCAAAGCTCTCATGAGTAGTTATTCAGAAACAGACTGCCTCTGAAGATGGAAACTCCATTCAGCTATCCCCAGGAAACAAGAAGAAAGGGGACAGCAGTAGCAGTTTGTTGTCATGTGCCTTCAAGCCATTTCCAACTTGTGGCGAACCGAGGCAAACCTGCCATGGGGTTTTCTTGGCACGATTTCTTCAGAGGTGGTTTACCATTGCCTTCCTCTGAGGCTGAGAGAGCGTTGCTTCTCTAAAGCCACCCAGGGAGTTTCTCTGATTGAGTGAGGATACAAACCCTGGTCTCCAGATGGACTGCCTTTAGATACAGATGTTCATAGAATCATAGAATCATAGAGTTGGAAGAGACCCCAGGGGCCATCCAGTCCAATCCCCTGCTATGCAGGAACATACATGAAAGCCCTCCCGACAGATGGCCATCCAGCCTCTGCTTAAAGACCTCCAAAGAAGGAGAGTCCACCACACTCCACTGAGGCAGCAGATTCAACTGCCGGACAGCTCTGGCCATCAGGAAGTTCTTCCTGAGGTTCAGGTGGAATCTCCTTTCCTGCAGCTTGAATCCATTGCTCCTTATCCTAGTCTCTGGAGCAGCAGAAAACAAGTTCCATTTATCCACTTGTGTAAAATGCAGTTGCTGAGGCTGAGAGAGCATTGCTTGCCCAAGCCCACCCAGAGAGTTTTCTATTGGCTGAATAGGATTCAAACCTTGGTCTCCCTGAGTCCTAGACCAGCACTCAAATCACTACACAACACTGGCTCTCTAGCAATGTACATCTCTGTCAATGCCCCTTTCTCCCTCAGTGCACCATGCGAACAGACTAGAGATAGAGAAGAACGTTGTGTTTCTTTGCCAGCGGCAACATCTTTTCCTCCTTCCGTTCACACCTGCCACTGCAGCACCTCACTTGCAGTGCCTCACTTGCAGCTCACCTGTCGTTTCGCAGATCTTTTTAAACAAACGAGACTCCGCTCTGTCTAATCCTCAAAGCTGCCAGGAGCTGATCTCTGCGTGTCTCCTCTTAATCCTCAGACACAGGCTAAAGCAGCTGCCTGACAGATCTGCCAAGCATCCCTGGACTGGGCGGGATCTCTCGATAGGATCCAGCTCAGCAGGTATATCAGCTCTGGTGGGAAAAAAGAGGATGGCTCCTTTCCGCTGGCTTCAAATGTGCAATTCCCCTCTGGAGCTGCTCCTTGGGAAAGGTACTCCTTGCCTCGCTCAGAAGAAGGATCCCAGATGATCTGCCAGAATCAGACTTTGGGGGAGAAATGGGAAAAATTGGGGGTATTTGTTCTCAGTGAAAACTGAAGAGGCATCCAGCAGTCCCGACTGCAGGTGGGAAGGAGAAAGAGAGCCCTCCTGATTCCGTGAAGGGCACAGACTCTTCAGCTTTCTTGAAAACAAATATTAATTTCCCCAACTTATCTGACAGGTTAAAGCCCTGGGATAACTCCAGTCCCAGAAACTGAGCTTGCAAAAGCTTTATTCAGGAATGGAAGAGTAACAGTGTATATACCTGGCGTTGCCTGGGATTTTGTTTTCTCATAGGTGATACTTGTTAGAAAGATTTGAGATCCTGTGTTTCTAATTCCCCTAACTGTCTTCTCCAGTACCTGTAACTTTTCCCCATATTCCCCAATCCAATCTCTGCATTCAGAGTTGTTAACATACAGAGGTCCAGTTTCTGAGGAAATACACTGCCCTCCTCTTTGCTGCTAGGTCTTGTCTCCACAACAACCAGCCAGGCCCAAGAGCTCTCTGGCTGAGAATTCTAAAGGCCCCTTCCTAAACTGCAAACCCCAGGATTCCATAGAATCTTCTCAGGTAGCCAATCATACGAAGTCTTCGCCTGACATAGCCAATCATGTGAGGTTTTTGCCTGACACAGACAAGCAGACAAACTTTGACTTTTATGTATTGACTAGCGTATGTACTCATTGTTGCCCAGGATTTCATTTTCTCATAGGTAATACTTGTTAGAAATGCCTTAGGAATTACCTTACCTTACCTTAGGAGTTAAATGCAGTTGAAATATACAGATTTGAGATCCTGTGTCCAGTACCTGTAACATTTACCCATATTCCCCAATCCAATCTGTATTCAGAGTTATTAACACACAGAGGTTAGGTTCCTGAAGAATACACCTCCTCTTTGCTGCTAGGTTTTGTTTCTATAGCAACTGGCCTGAGCTCTCTGGCTGAGAATTCTAAAGGTCCCTCTGTAGTAGATCACCAAAACGAAGGCAAACAGAGTAGGAAGCAGAATGAGTTTGTTTTACTGCGCAGGGTCCCAGAGGAATGGTTTCCAAAATCTGAGACCCAGAGCTCAGGTATCAGCATACTTTTATACTCTCTAGTAAACAAGTACGAGAAGTCATTACATATCAACAGTTGACCGGTTACAGACAGGTTACAGAGACCTTGGATTCCAGCTTTCAAAGTGATGGATGCCCCAGCCAAGGGAGTACCTAACTCCCTCAAATGTCTCACAGTTAGGCGCATACATGTCTCACATAGGCTGCGCATACCTAAGGCTCCTGATAAGATAAGAGTGCATCTGCTATTTTCTTCTATTTTCTATTAAAGCGAATGCAATTCTAAAGCCTTAACCCTTTCATTCTCCCCTTTATGCCAAATTCATAGCAATTTGAAGCATATATTGCTTAAGCTTGCTTTTGGGCCATAACAGCGTAATGGGCTGCCTTTCCTTCCATAGCTTGAGAGAGAGAAGCGTGTACACATTTCATAGCACAAGAAATACATACCATTATTAAAAATCCTCCCACCAGCAAAAGTACAACACCTAGAAACAGAGTTTTCAGCCAGCTCAGATCTGGCAACTAAGAAGTCAGCCAGTCCCACGGGTTGCTAATGCCGCTGTCATTATTTTGGATTATCCCTTGTAAGTGTTGTATTTCATCTTCTGTAGTCTTATTGAGATCATGGAAGGCAACTTTACATCCTCCTTTGACTATATTGCAGAACCCCCCTTTCCTTGCTAACAGGTAATCCAGGGCCATCCGATGTTGTAACAGTAGCTGATTGAGCTCTTCAATTTCCCGCTGGAGGGCCTGTACCGGTCTCCTGGTTGCATTTATGGTTTTTTCCCATCTACAGGTCAATCCTATTATGCTCCTGCGATTTTCTTGAGCCACAATTCCAGGATAGGATCCCAAAGTGAGGAATCCTGTGATTGACCCTCCAGCTACTCTGCTACCTTCACTTTTAGATAACTTCGGCCCTATGATGACCAGATCCTCACACTGGTTACCTAATGGTCCCACTAGGTCCCGCTTCTTTCTTCCACCCCGGTTTGTCTGCTCGTGTTGGAAAACTTGAACAGGCAGAGTCATATACCCAGTTCCCACACATGGGTAAACCCCTGGGTGGTAATTGGTGGCCCAGCCATTAAAGTAAAACCATAAGTTCGGATCTCTAGCCATCAATCCAGAGCATATACTGCCTGACCCTGTAAAATTAGGAGTGAACATAGGATATTCTGGGTACAAATCCTTAAAGCTAGTTTCATTTAAGTCTGTCTTGAATTTATAGGAACTATTGTATGAGCTGTACAAATAGAATCTGTCATTGCATGTTGAATAATTTCCCAATCTATTATAAAATGAGGTGTGTTGTAGGTACCCTTTCCACTTAGAATTCCAGCTTCCACTAAGATGACAACAAAAACACATTCTGGGGGAATAGGTATAGAACTTCAGTCGCCTAAACCGGGTTCTGTTTAGGTTTCCATCCACTTTAGCAAACATGTTGGGACTTCCCATTAACGCCGACTGCAGGGCTCCTACAACCACTTCTGGTTCATTAATGAGGGAGGGCATAAAGCCAAAATCTGCTACTGTCTGTGGGTGTTCATAGATCAGAGTAACATTGGGTCCATGTTGTTGGAACATGTGTGCAGCATGCTGCTTAAACCAGTTAACCTCAATTACTTCACACATCGTGCCCCACACTCCTATCCAAACCTACTTATCCCACACCAGTACCTTCTATACATATACAAGAAATACACCAGAGCTAAGATTCCAAAGAGTATGCACACTACTATTGTTACTATTTCACTAACACTCATTGCTCACCATCATCCTCCATAGGGGATCTGGCCGTGCGTAGAATAGTCAGCCTCCGGAGTGACTATGGCAGGGACCAGTCCCAATCTTCTTCCGCTGCAGTTGCTAGGTCTGACCGTACGTAGAGCTACCAGCCTCCAGACACGTGGCAGCAGTAGGGTCTAGCCTAGATTTTTCATTCACCTGCTGCAGATCTGACTGTGCGTAGAGTGGCCAATTCCCTAGTATGACCACAGCAGAGTCTAGTTTGAATCTTCTCTCCCCCCTTTTCGTCTAGACAATTTCAGTTTCAGAGGGTTTTCTTGTGATGAAATTACAGTCCAATCAGTAAATGCCCTCTTTACCCTAGTGTAATGTATCCAAGGTTTCAGCCCTGCTACCTTCACTGCAGTTGGGGTAACTAACAGCACCTGGTAAGGTCCTCTCCATCCTGGTGACAGAGGATCTCCTCTCCAATCCTTAACCCACACTTCATCCCCAGGTTGGAAGGAATGTGTCTTTGTGAGGAAAGGAACCCGCCTAACCTCCAAGGCATGGGCGTTGACCTTCTCTAAAGCTTTCCCAAGTGCTTGCACCTCTTCTTGGAGGGTCAAATTTCCCAGTTCTCAAATGTCCCCTCTTAACCCTTTTAGGATGGCCGGGGGTCTTCCATATAACATCTCAAATGGAGTCAGCCCAGATGGCCGATGAGGGGTGTGTCTTATTCTCAGGAGTGCTATTGGGAGCACATCCAACCATTTGGGCTTAGTTTCTTGACACAACTTTGCAAGCTGAGTCTTCAGTGTTCTATTCATTCTCTCCACCTTCCCAGAACTTTGGGGTCTGTATGCACAGTGTAGCTTCCAGGTGATTCCTAGAGCAGTGGTTCAATCTTTGATGATCTCGTGAACAAATGCAGGTCTGTTGTTTGGGCCTATATAGTGTGTGCTTTTGGGACTGCTTCTCCTGGCTGTCCCACAGCCTTCAGCTCAGCCACTCCTTTTTTCTTCGCCTTCTCAATCAGAGAGTCCTTCAGCCACAATTCCACTTCCAGATCCAGTCTGGAGAGATGCCCTATCGTCTCCCCCTCCCAGCTCAGAGGTGCTCCATCACCCCCTCCTTGACCTGCTGGGGCTGGGCCAGCTTCTCCTGTAGCTGGGCCAGAGACTCTTACCAGTTGCCGCTCTATCGGGAACTGATAGGCCCCTCGCAATCTGGACTGCCTTGCACCTAGGACTCTGCTTTTCCTTGTGTTCTCCAGGCTCCTGCTGCCAACTTCTCCTTCCAGGATGTCACAGCTCCAAGCCCCTGCCCATCTCTGTCTGTGGGAAGATGGACAAAACCTTCTCCTCAGTCTTCACCTGACAGCCAGCCACAGGCACCTTGGCTTGCAGAGCCAATACAGTCAGGTTTCCCAACCAAACTGGTCTGCAGTGAAGTCTCGGCTGAACCAATCCTCTCAGCTCTGCTTCTCTCTCCTTCAGTGCCTTCACAGAAGCCAGTTCCCTTTTCATCATGTTAACAGCCTTTTGCAGGTCTCTCAGCTCTTCGCTGCGAGAGTCGTTCCTCAAGCGGAATTCCTGCAGCTCCTGGACTCTGGCTGCCTCTTCTTGGAGACCAGAGACCTCCACATGGGGCTCATTGGTGGGGTCTTTGCAGCTGGATCTCCAGCGCTGCCTTGCCAGCCTTTCCTGTGGCCAGTCGTCCTGGCTCGCTTCTCCTTCACCTGCTCAGCCTGCAGTTTCCGCTGCAGCTGCTGTTTAGACTTTCTCTTCCAGCATCTCCCACTCGCCTGTTAATGCTGCTGCTAACAACTTATGCATCCGTTTGCAGCCCTTCTTCTCGCTTCTTTTCTATCACACTTGTCTCTGCCGTCTCGGTCAGCAGCTCCCTCATGCTGGGGCCTGTGGCTTTGCGGGGTTTCGAGCGGCTTGCTGTCATCAAGGGGGGGGGGAACCCTGCTGCCTGTCCCCCCTTCGCCTCACCCATCTATAGCCCCATCTCGTCTGCTGCTCCTACCGCTGTTGCTGTCTCTGGTAGTCTCTGCTGCTGGCTGCTTCTCAGAATGGGGTATCTCTGGTTCCCCCTTTTTCCAAATGTTACACAATATCCTTTTGTGGTTGTATTATGTCTCTTTACACATAAGGGGGGGCAGAGGCACCTTCTCTTCTCTACTCAGTATGAACTGACCAGAATCCTTTAAGGGCTGTTTCTTCGGGTTATCCATGTTCTTCTTATAAAATGCACCCTCCCAAGCAGAGAGATGGGTGGAGGCAGGTAGAACAGGGAGGCAGGAGAGGGCTGCCAGAAGCCATGATCCCCTTTACTCTTAGGGGCAGCAAGACAGCCAAGGAAGGCTGAAATGAGTTGCTCCCTTTATGCTAAAATGAATTTTTCAGGTGTTACTTGATTTTTAAAGGAGCCTTCAGTATGGAGCTGGGTGCTACTTTAACAACTTGTCTTGGATTCAAGCTTCTGCCTGCTTATCATAGCTTTTCCCAGGTGTAATTCACTGCAATCATCCAAGTTGAAGAGTTAAGGGTTAAATTCAGTCCCTCTGTCTCAAGCAGGGAAGGGGGGGGGGACTGCATTGTTTGTCTAAAACAGGCTTTCAAGATTCTTTCTTTCTTTCTTTCTATTTCTCCCTCCAGCAGGGAGGGGTTTACTTGGAGACACATGTGCCAAATAAATCAAACTTGCTTTTGAGGAGACATGCGTGTGTCCAGGTAGGAAGATCCTAATCTTGCATTTTCTGCCTTTCTAATAATTTAATGCTTCCTCGGATGTGCCTTTTCAGTACCTTTGAAGGGCTCTTTGGGGGGGCTGCTTCTCGCCACATCCAGACATCCTTAGGCATGCCTCCTATTATTCAAGATCAAGCCTTTTTCTTCTTCTTCTTTTTCTTTCTCTGGTCTAAAGGTTTGTTTTCTCATTAACATACTGACTTAATTCCTGTTATAGCCAAGCCTCGTGGCTTAAACGGGCTTGCTAGTCCATTGAAAACAGCAATTTTCATCTTTACCTCTTTTTTTTTCTTTCCAACATCAGCCCCTATCGGATATTGAACTGAATGCTAGGGAGTTGGTCCTTCAAGGGTTAAATCTGAATCTTAGAGCCTGAGGAGGAGGAGGGGCTGCAGGGGGGGGGATAAGACGGCTCTGAGCAGGGAGAGGAACAGGAAAAAAAAGAAGCAGAGAGAGAAACCAAAAACTAGGCGAGATGCCGCTTTGCTTACACACAAACCTTGGAATTTTTTTTCCTACATACATTGAAGCATTAAAGCAGTGTTTGTCTGTTACCTCAAACCAGGCGAGAATCTGCTGAAAAGTGCTTCTCTAGTTAACCCTTTCTTGAAGTTTTCCAGCATACATTGAAGCAGAGTCTGATGGAAGCAGCGTCTGTTGGCGGCTGCCCCCCTCCCATTTCCTCCCAAAGCAGACAACACACAGAAGGGAAAGGGGAGTTGACCCATGGGTAAGGGGTCCCACGGATCCACACAAAGGGGGATAGACAGCAATCGATACGTGCCGACTCATGCAGCCGGACGATCAACGGTCTGCAATGAGAAATGCGACACCTTGCACGCCTCCTTCCACACATTCACACCAACAAACTACCTCCCATCTCCTGTACCACAACCAAAACCGACCAACAAGCTTTGCGGCTTCACCCACACAGCAGTGGGATACTAGGGCAAAGCTGAAAGGGGTTGATCAGGCCCCTCTTCCCCCCGAGTTTGCGGGGAGGTGACTCACCAATAGTTGTGGGAGGATTCTGCTTTCTTCTCTGCCTCCGGGTCCCTTGACTGGCTGGAGCACCGTCACCAGAGCTGCCGCCCCACCCCGAGTCGATCCTTCTGACTAAAGAAAGTCAGGGGCGCCCTGGGTCGCGTCGGAAAGAGGCGACAGCCCCGGGGCCCTGGCGTCCGCCAAAGCGGGCAAAAAGGCCCCTTCTTTCCTGGCCAATGCACCAGAAAATGTAGTAGATCACCAAAACGAAGGCAAACAGAGTAGGAAGCAGAACGAGTTTGTTTTACTGCGCAGGGTCCCAGAGGAATGGTTTCCAAAATCTGAGACCCAGAGCTCAGGTATCAGCATACTTTTATACTCTCTAGTAAACAAGTACGAGAAGTCATTACATATCAACAGTTGACCGGTTACAGACAGGTTACAGAGACCTTGGATTCCAGCTTTCAAAGTGATGGATGCCCCAGCCAAGGGAGTACCTAACTCCCTCAAATGTCTCACAGTTAGGCGCATACATGTCTCACATAGGCTGCGCATACCTAAGGCTCCTGATAAGATAAGAGTGCATCTGCTATTTTCTTCTATTTTCTATTAAAGCGAATGCAATTCTAAAGCCTTAACCCTTTCACCTCCTCCTGGACCATATTTTAAATTAGTTTTCTTCTTTCCTTTCTCTTTCTTTTTCACCAATGACCTCAACCATAAACAAAAATATTAGATGGGTAGAGAACCAGCATGGTGTAGTGGTTTGCGCATTAGACTCTGACCCTGGAGATCAGGATTCAGTTCCCCACTCGGCATATCACACACACTCAGCCCCAGAAAGCCCTCTGATAGGTTCGCCTCAGTGCCATCAGAATGAACAAACAGACAAATTTTGACTTTTATATATTAGGTACGTTTGTCACTATCTTGGTATTACTGGTAGTACTGCTAGTATTGCTACCTGACGCGGACAAACAGACAAACTCACAGACAAACATCTACTTTTATATAGTAGTTGGCTGTCATGTCTTGCTCTCAAGAACTTTGCTCAGAGTTTGAAAACAGAAGCGTTTATTGCAAAGCAAGCACCACAGCAGCATTACCAAAATGTTGCTGAGACTACAGCATCGGAGTTGGCATATCACAGATTGGTGCTGGCTGTTTTCCAGGCTCTAAATATTTATACACCTTTCATCATGGGAGAGAGGAAAAAGTCCTGTCCCTAATCTGAGCATTCTCATAACACCTTCTTGTTATTCCATTGTTTCACACTCCTCTTTTGATCTTCCACTCCTTAGGCCCTCTTCAAGGCGACACTCAACATACAGCAATTGTCCAGTTGGAGCCTGCCACTGCTTTAAATGTTACAACTGAAAATGTTGTTGCAAGTAGCAATTGGAAATGGATATCTATTAGTGCTTAGCGGATCCTGTCCTATTGATTGTACAGCATCTATACTATTACATATGCTGGCACTGACGTAACAGAACCAAAGCTTGCCAACAGTAACAATTTTGCATGTGCAAGCCCCTGGTTCATCACCTAATTAAAATAACTCTTTAAAGATCTTAAAAATTGGAATAATCTTAATCTCTCTCTGTTGGGTAGAATTGCCGTGGCAAAAATGTCGGTTTTGCCCAAATTTTTATTCTTGTTTCAAACAATTCCGATCATCCATAACGATAAAGTTATCTCTGTATGGGTAAGAGAGATTACTAAATTCATATAGGGGGGGAAGAAACCCAGAATAAAACTAAAGACTCTTCAAGACTCGAAAGAAAGAGGTGGTTTGGGCTTGCCCAATTTAGTGTTGTACTACCACGCATGTTGCCTGAATTGGATGAGAGATTGGATTAAGCTGGAAAAGACAAAACTATTAAACTTGGAGGGGGTTGACCTGTGGTCGGGTCGGCATTACTACATGTGGTTTAATAAAGCAAAACCCAATAAGGAATTTAACACTCACTATGTGAGGAAGGCCCTGCCAATGGTCTAGAGAAAATATTTTCCAAGAAGCTGCCAGAAAACACCTCAGTGGATCTCGCCCCACGAAGCATATTATAAAAAATCTTGTTCAACAAATGGATTAAATATGAAGATTTGGTCGAAACTCAAAATGAACAAATAATAATTAGGTCGCAACAAGCATTGAACGAGGATGGAATAAACTGCCACTGGCTCCTCTATAGACAATTAAGAGAAAAATTGAAGATTGACTTAAGTCTGAATGGATATCAAGTAAAAGAAGAAGAACTAACATCAACACTGATAACAGAAAAACCTAAATATATCTCACACGTTTACAAAACTTTGCTGAAATGGGATATGGAGGAAGAACAAATTAAAATAGCAATGATAAAATGGGCACAAAATATTTCACGTCCGATCCCTATGGATCAATGGGAAAAGACCTGGAATAAAAGAATGAAGTATACAGCGTGTCAGGATGTTAGAGAGAACTTATATAAGATGATCTACAGATGGTGTTTTACACCTGAACGGTTATCCAAGATACATCAGAACTGTTCAAATAAATGTTGGAAATGCGAGAGAGAAATAGAAACATTTTCTCATCAGTGGTGGCAATGCAAAAAAACGAAGAAATTCTGGATTACAATACATACTCAAATAGAAAAAATTCTAAGAATTCAATTTGAAATGTACCCTGAAATATATCTATTATCAATGATGAACGAAGATTTAGAGAAAAATGCAGGGAAATTACTTTTTTATATGTCAGCCGCAGCTAGAATGCTAATTGCTCAAAATTGGAAACAAAAAACTCTCCCTTTGGTAAGAGATTGGGAACTGAAATTATTTGATATGATGCAAATGGACAGATTTACATATATATTGAAAGGAGTCAATTTAGAAAAAAATTGTCAAAGATTGGGAAAAAGTAATAACATATTTCAGGAATCAGTGGTCTGATATCAAGATGATTAATGTTGATTTTTAAACCAAGGATGTAATAAGCAGGGAAATGTAAATATAATTGGATTACAGACAATTGAATAATATTTTGGGAATTTTAATACCTCTTATTTGGGGGGAAGCCGGAATGAAAGGAGAAGGCAAGATGTGTATATATATAATGTTATATACAAGAAGAAACAATTATGTATAAGATGCTTGAATGTAAGCTTTGTTTGAGTGTAATAATAATAATAATAATAATAATAATAATAATAATAATAATAATCTCTTTTTCCCAGACTCGCTTCCTGACCACCAGCAGCCTGACCTTGTATCTGTGTCTGTTCTTTCTCTCATCAGGGTTTGTTAGAATAGCCTTCCTTTGTTCCCGAAGCGCTATTTTTGCATTCACCTTCCATCATCCCCTTCCAGCCCCTTTGTTTCAAGTAGTAAAGTGCTACATGGCAAATAACATGGCCCTACTGTCACCCTGCTTGCTGGGGGTCCCTTAGGGGAATTCCCAATGCTTGTCAAAATTATCACTTTTGGGGAAAATTAGCTATGAACACTGCTATTGCAATACAAAGAGGGCAGAGTAAATAAGGATCTTGAGCCCAGCATTTATGGAGTTAGATCACAGAGAATCAGGCTAACTGTTCAAATTTGAGTATTTTACTGAAAAAGACATCAAAATCCATACAATCATTCGGTTGCACTCATTCCCACAAACATACAAGGCTACAGAAATTTAGAAAGAGGTGAAAATTAAGAGAGAGACATAGGGGTTTGGGGTAATACTGCACCAATCCAGAAGTCTTCAGCTGGGAAAAGACAAGTGGAGAGCCCAACTCAGCCTAGGCTGAGGGGAGCTTCCACTGTCTGCCAGTCAAGTCTGGGACAACTCCAAAATGGAGGAGAAAGAGGGGTTCTAGTTATAGGGCTGAATGTGTCCTGGGGACCAGATGGCTAAATTTTTATGAAGATGGATTTCAGCTTTGTAGTTCAAAGAAAATACAGCCAGGCATCCTTGTAGTTCCCTGCAAGATGGCTATCTCATCCAGGGATGCATGCCTTCAAGGTGTAACATTCCTGGCTGTTTGAAATGTTAATTTGATCCGAGAGACCTCTTGTCTCCTGTTGGCGCTGTTAGTGCTGAAAGTCCATCTAAATGGTCTCTGGGAACCATTTCCGAGATTCGCCTAGGATGTGTGACAGAAAACAGTGCTACCCTTTGATCTGCATCCATAGGTCTGCTGTCTAGATGTCCTTCCAGTAGATCTCTACGGCTCACTATGTTTGATATAAAAGAATTATGTTCCTCAGGACGTAGGCTAGTTGTGGTAATACTACCTTGCATGGCAAATGACATGGCATCACTTGGCATCAAACATCAAAGCACTACATAGCATTAGAATGCATGGCAAGGAAAGCAAAGCCAACCTGACAGGACTGGAGCACTGTGAGAAAATGGAATTGGTTGAAAAGCGAAACCCATGTACTGTACTGCAAGGAGCACGAATGACCTAACGGAGGCCCTTTCCACACAAGGCTGACACATCGGAGAAGCGTCGTATTGTCACTTTTACATCTGCAAGTTAAACCGGTTTGACATCATGTTGTCCTCAATGGTTCTGCACAAGTTGAGGTCTTAGTGCAGTTAATGTCGACGTTAAACCGATGTATTTTTACAGAAAACAGAAAAACTCTGATGTAAACCACCCAGACTGTTTCTGCAGCATTTTTTCCTACATGCAGAAGTGTTACATCGATTCACACACTTGTGCTAAAATGCAGCAATGGTTTCTACAACTTTTTTTTTAAATTGGCCAATCAGCGGCAGTGAGGTGGAGCGAGGGACGGCAATAGGAGTTCCATGAGAATTAACGACGCGAAAGCTACAAATGATTTTCTCTGCTTTTCTTCAATAGAAACTGGAGGGCACACAGATAGGAATCGGGGTAAGTTGGAGTAAAAAATACCGCTCCTGACATGCGGTGAAACGCTCCTCCACTCTAGTGCGGAAATGGCTGGAAGCTTACTTGTTACTGACGGTGTACATGCTGCTTGCAAAGTCTTTCAGCCAACGTAGCTCTTTCCCCTCCCCTCTCAGCTCGCTTTGCAAGCAGCATATACATACAAGCAGTCCCAAGTGAGCCTCTGTAGGCAAGAAGAACTGATGAAAGAACTGAACCCCCATTGAATTAATAGAACTTTTCCTTCATTTGGAAAAGTCAAAAGAGCAGTAATTGGATAATGAGATGTCAAAAGGAGGGGGAGCTTCTGGTAAACAAGTTGCTAGTCTGTTGTATTTGAGAAGACACAACAAGAAGTGTGCCAGTTCCTTTCTGCGGCAGCAGGGTAATTCAATAACTGAAAACACAGTAGACTGCCTAAATTAATACTTCTGATTCTTCACTCCCCTTGAAGTCCTGTCCCTGCCAACACGGACAGCCACAGCCCCAAAGACGTCTTCCCATTTCTACCCAACAAAGGTAGTACTGTCAACCCACCACATTTGCAGGTTTGACTTTCACAGATTAAATTATTTGCGAGTTGTCTCAACCCCTGTCCTCCCACCAGTGGCGGAGCTTGTATATGTGGGGGGGGGCAGGAGGGGAGGCTACAGTGCCAGGGGGGTGCCCGCTGTATGCGGGGGCATGGTTGCAGGGTGTGGCCAGGGCACCCCAAGAACATTGCTGCCTGGGGCTGGGTCACCCCAAAAACATTGCTGCCCAGGGCAAATTACTTCTCCGCCTCCACGTCCCTACGCGACTGCCTCCCACCACGGCCGCTTCTTTTCCGGAGGGAGCTTTCCCTCTTGGTGGCTCCAATCAGGCGACGCAGCCCTTCCGAAACCTGCCTCTGGACCTCTTCCTCCTCCACGGGCCACTACCTGGCCAGCTGAGGCTGCATCACAGCCCAATTACTCAGCACCACAAACTCTCTCCCAATGCCCCCCACACACCCAAGGAAGGAGATGGGCAAGAGAGAGGAAGTATAGAGCACCATGCCAACCCACCCCCTTTCCCTCTCCTTTCCTTGACCCGGTTTGGACCCAGGGTGCCTGCTTTCCCCACCATGCCTCAGCCTCCTTCCCACAGACACACACAAACACATTTTGATGTCCCCGGTTTGGCCACTTTTGGGTCCCTAACCCTAGCGAATGTGGAAAGCCACCTGTGTAGCACTAAAGCTCTCCCACACTTTTGTCTGAATCACTTTGGTGGGTGTGCCCTCCAGGTTGGAAAGGGGCCAGCCGGAGCAGTGACTCACTTGCAAACCCAGGAGATCTTCACGTGGGAAGACCACGCTTTCCTCACATCAGGCAGGGCAAAGATGGAGCAATCCAGGTGTGTCTAAAGGAGAGATAGTATAGAAACTGGGAAGAGAAACTAGGCCTCCCCAGATTTTGTTAAATTGCTAGTACCCTAGCTCTGGTCATGCAGGCTTGGGGCGGATGGAGGTAGGAGTCAGCCAAGATCAAGAGGGCTGCAGGTTCTCTGCCCCAAATATAGAACCAGGGTGGGGTAACTCTGGATTGAGTGGCAGGGCAGATGCAGCCCATGAAGCTTCCCCAATCTAGCCTGTAAGAGTTTTCTGTTGTGATGTTGGATATGGGGATATAGAGGGATCTGCCCACTGAAAGGCTGATTTGTAAAGAGGAAAAACAGGGAAGTCATACACAGTGGTGGAGCTTGGAGTGTGTGGAGGGGGGCAGGAGGGGGCGGGGGTATCGCCTCCCCCATCCCCACATCCCTACGCGACTGGTAGTACAGAAACACAACTGGAAAACTCCCTCAAGGCTCCTCATTTGGCTGCATTGGAAGGGATTGGATGATCCAAACCATAGCAGACGTAGATCAGTTAGAGAAAGAAGTGATGCTTGAATGGTTTATCATATAGGGGTGCAACAGGCAACTTCCTCTTTGGATGAAGGTCCAGGGGAAAATTCCCACAAATCTCATTCGGTTTCATTGAGAGCGATTGAATGATACAAATAGAAGTAGATCAGCTGGAAAACAGAGTGAAGCTGGAAGGGTTAATCATACAGGGATGCAACAGGCAGCCTCCTTTTTGGATGAGGTTCCAGGAAGATCTTCCACATAGTACATGGGTGTCCCTATGCTGGCCAAGTGTCTTGGGCTGCTGAGACCATCCTCTACCGGAAGGAGTATTTGGACTATGCCCAGTTTACAGAAAAAGACCTCTATGAAGGGAGAACTCAGGGTCTCAAAACGGCCATTCTACAGCAGGCAGCACCTTGGCAGCAGACTGACCAAGTGGGCACCCAAGCCCCCTGGTCACAGTCATTCCTGCTCTGATGTGATGTGTTCTATTTCTAATGAAATAACAGTAACAGTTTCCAAATCTGTACTTGGCTTTGGTTTTGTTTTGTTTTTGCAAATTTGCCATTTGCTGTTGTTATAAGAATTTTCCACATTTTGCAAATGTATTCATATTTCAAAACTGACAGATTTTTGCTATTCCTAGGTGCAGCTGTCCCCCAGACATGGCTCTTTGGTAGGCAGTCTCTGGAGTCTAGTGGCATTTTGTAATATTTGAGGTTATTTACTGTTCAAAGACAAAGGGTACAGATATACAGAAGCTAGATGGCCATCTGTCAAGAATGCTTTGATGGAGTATTCCTGCATGGCAATCATGAGGTTGCACTCTATGGCCCTTGGGGTCTCTTCCAATGCTATGATTGTATGGGGAAGCAGTGTGGTGTAACTGTTAGAGTGCTAGATTGAAACTTGAGAGAGCTAGGTTCAAATCCTCAATGAACCCTGAAAACGACTGGGTACCTACTATTGTGAAGATAAAATGGGAGGGGAAACTCAGAGATCCACAACAGTGTAGTGGTGAGAGCTTTGGATTGGGACTGGGTGAGCAAGATTCCAGTACCTACAGAGCCATGAAACTCTCTGGATGACCTTGGCTGTTCCCTTTCTCTGTCTGACATACCTCACAGGGTGGTTGTTACAAAGAAGAAGTGGGAAGCTGAGGAGAGCCACCTTAAACCCACTGAAGGTTTGAAGCTAAACTGAGCTTGTTCCAGCTCCAACTGTATAGAAGAATCTCAGAAGAGGAATAAAGGAATGGTCATCGTCCCTCTCCCTGAATGCCTCAGAGTTGTGAGGAGATGCTCAAGTGAAGGCAGGCAAGATATCCTCCCTATCTCCCACAAATTGCCCCAGTTCTCACTGGACAGGTTCTTTTCTTCGCCAGGCATGAAGTGAAAGTGGGAAGGCAGATGAGGTGTGACAGATCCCGGGAGGCAATCTTCACGGCAGGCTCACTGCAACCCGATTATATTTAGGGTACCCACTCCCACGCCTCTGCAAAAAAAGAGATGCATTTGATTTGACTACTTTATTAGACAGAGGAGCAAATTTGTAAATAATTGTTATGAACTACAGGAAACCTCCACCTTTTGACACCCTTAACTGTCTCTTTTGACACTTGCAAATTAAGGACAAGTTCCATTAATTCAACAGGAGTCTGCTCTTTCTTCAGTTCTTCTTTCCAGTGGAGGCTTGCGTGGAACCACTTGCATTCACATGCTGCTTGCAAAGCAAGCTGAAGGAGGGGGAGAAGGTGCCAAGCCACCTGAAAGACTTTGCAAGCAGCATATGTGCAGTTGGTAACACGTGAGCTTCTGTGAGTCCTTTGGGCTCCCTACAGTACGCTTCAGGGGCTCCACATTTCAAGCAATTCCATTTTTTCACAGTGCTCCGGTCCCTAACCTGTCAGATAAGTAGGGGAAACCTGTAGTGGAAAAGTGGCCATATTGGAGCCATTAATAGATATTTTCTTGAAATGAAAAGAGATGACCCAGAAAGGACAGGAATGCAATCCAACAACGGGAAAGTGAGATCATATGATAGATCAAACATGAAACTAAGCCAGTGCAATCATGCAACAAACCCATCATATGATAAAGCCCTTAGTCTTCGTATCTTTTTCTAGCTTTTGTCTGCCAGGATGATATTTAAAAGCATCAAACAAAATTCACTCATATAGCAAATATCTTCTGTACCACCAACAGCTGTTAATATTTGGACATGATGCTCACAAGGACTTCAGAACCCATTTCTGCAAAGGGAGTTATGGCATTTTTCTTTGCTGGGATCGGTAGCTCTTTGGAATGTTTCTGCTTTGGGGCTGCTCTGTTTCTTGGCAGTTGGTGGGGAATTTTTTTTTTCCTGCTACCGCATACCCATGGCTTCATCTCCTTGTCACACCCAAGCCGCCAGCAAGATCTTATAGTGATTTGTTGTGGAATGTCAGCAGCACGCTGCTTGGTTCTGATCACACGGCAGATTATCAGCAGCAGATTTCTTGGTTCCAGGGGTATGGGGGAACTTGGGGGGCCACAGCAGAGTCTGGGGCCATAATCCCCCCATTCCTGAATTATAGGTCACTTTATAGGTAGAGATTCAAATTTTTACAATGTTGCTATCAATTAGTCAGAAAGACCAATCTGTCTCAATGAAGTAGGGAGACTGTGTGTCCGGGTGACTGGTGTACCTGTCTGCTTAGTTCAGTTGTCTAGGTCCAGGTCTGCTGTCCAGGTTTTCCTGACTGTGCCCAGTTTCATGGCCCCTGGGCAGTCCTCTCTATAGTTCTTTCTCCTTCAAGGAGTTCCTTCAAAGAGTGAACGGCTTAAGTTAGAAGACCGTTCTATTTAACACAGGACACGAGGCTGCACCTTAGTTATACACTCAGCCCTCCACTTTTGTAGGGATTAGGGGCACAAGACCTCCCACAAAAGTGGGGGGAAAGGCAAATAAAATAAAAACTGCTAACACTAGGATTTTTCTTTTTTACCTCAGAACACTTCTCTAGGAATCTGTAGGTCCTCCAGCACAATTCTATGGTCACCTTCCTGCAGAATTGGGCCATAGTGTTATGCTGGTGGACCTAGCAATGCCTAGAGAAGTATTCTCTCTGGGGATGTCTAGCTCCTCCAGCCTGACTCTGTGGTCTATATCTGGCAGAAGTGGACTGCAGAATCTTGCTGGGGGAATTAGAAATTCCTAGGGAGAACATTTTTTCCCCCATGGCAGGGGCAAATACAGTAAGATTTTTTTTAGAAAAAAATAAATACATAGAATAAAATAACCCACAAGTCCCATTCTCTCAGCCTCAGACGAAGGTAAGTGCCCCAACAAATCTTGTCAAGGAAGCCCTGTGACAGGATCACCCTGCGGGTTCCCATGGTGAAGCGGAGATTCAGACCCTGGTCTTCTGGGTCCTTGTCCATCCCTCAAACCTCTATATTGTGTTGGCTGCCATTGGCTTCTCCACCTAAACCCTGTAATTCTATAATGTTGCTTTGTCAACTGTATAGAACAGTGTCATTACAAAAGAACACCAAAAGAGCCATGTTGCAGGTCATAGAATCATAGAATTTTAGAGTTGGAAGAGACCCCAGGGGCCATCCAGTCCAACCTCCTGGTATGCAGGAACACCCATCAAAGCATTCCCAACAGATGGCCATCCAGCCTCTGCTTAAAAACCTCCAAAGAAAGAGACTCCACCACACTCCATGGAGGCAGCATATTCTACTGCTGGACAGCTCTGACCGTCAGGAAGTTCTTCCTGAGCTTCAGGCAGAATCTCCTTTCCTGCAGCTTGAATCCATTGCTCCTTGTCCTAGTCTCTGGAGCAGCGGAAAACAAGCCCGTTCCCTCCTCAACATGACATCCCTTCAAATATTTACACTTGGCTATCCTGTCCCCTCTTAACCTTCTCTTCTGCAGACTAAACATCCCCAGCTCCCTAAGCTGCCTCTCATAGGGCTTCCTGGCTTCCAGACCCTTCACCATTTTGGTCGCCCTCCTCTGGACCTGCTCAGATCAAAGTTTCCCACAGTGGCCAAAAAGATGCCTTAACAGGAAGTCCCCAAGTGGGATACAAGAACAACAGCTCCCTCTTATTTTTTGTTGTTTGGAGGCAGACCGATATTTGCCTTTGAATGGCAAGGTTCTATTCCAAAATATTATGGCTGGTAAAGAAACAAAAGAGGAGCTCTGCAGGAGCAGACCAAAAGCTTAAGCAACCTGTTATTTCTCTCCCTCTTTCACAAATCAGATGTGTCTAGGAAGGCCAGGGCTAGTGATACTTGGAGGTAGACTACCCCTGAATGGGAAGCTTCATGATAAAAATATACCATATTAAAGGCTCTATTAGGCTGCTTTTCTTTTCCTGAAACAGCCAGATTCTTTTGGGAGGCCCACGAACAGAACACTTTAATTTGAATGGCTATTGCTTAATCTCTTTTTAGCTGTTTCAATTCTTTTCTGATTTAATTCTGTTTTAATATGCACTGTTTATATGTTCTTAAATTGTATTGTTTTAATACGTAAGCCTCTTTTGAGGCCCAGTGTTGGGCACAAAAGTGGGGTGCCATAAAGACAACAATAACCACAAAAACAGTAACATGAGCACAGCCAAATTCTCCCCATTTGGGTTCTCCAGCAACGGTTTTTAATTCGGTAATTAATTCAACCTCTATAACATACATATTTACATCATATTTATATCCCTATATCATAGGATCTCAGGGCAGCAGAGCACAGAAGTCTCAGCAATCAGGCTTCCAGTTTGTCTGCTTAACTGATTTAAACGCTCTCAGAGGTAAATTATTATTATTATTAATAGTAATGGGCAGCCATCTTGAGCTAGCACATTTTAAATGCCCTTTTAATATTTTAATTTATTTGTTACCATTGGTGTTGGTTAAAGTGTTTCAACATATGCTCTAATTGTCTACTGCCAGTTTAATTTATATTTTAATATGTGTACCCGACTGTGTTTCAACTGGCAGGTGTTTTAAAATTATATTAGAAGCTGTTTTGCATCTCAGCTCTGGGAAATGCTGAGCTATAGATCTGATCAGTGAAGAAATAATAGTAGATACTGATAGGTTTATCTTCTATGGATTTCCAGGCTGGATATGAATGCAGTCGAGACTGTCGCTTTTTCTGTTCTTGATCACAAGAGGAGATGCCATCAATGCCTTGTGAAAACCTCTCTCTTGCTACACACCTACTGTGGGCTCTCTACTTTGGCAACCTCATCACTTGCTGATTTGATTATTCAAAGGTTATATTATATTATTTTATTTAAAAAAGTCTTACTCTATTTGCCCCTACCATGAAAAAATGTTCTCTCTAAGCAATCTCTAGGTCCTCCAGGGTGACACTATTGTAAGTGCACCATAGAGTTGCGCTGAAGGACCTAGAGATTCCTACAGAGAATACTTCTCTAGGTCTTGCTAGGGCTTCCAACATGACTTTATGGTCTGCTTCCAACAAAAGCTGACCATAGAATTGCTCTGGAAGACCTAAAGATTTGTAGAAAAAACATTTTTAAGATTTACAGTCAGCCCTCCACATTTTCAGGTTTCACTTTCACGGATCTGATTATTTACAAGTTTCTCCAACCGCTTCCCCCTACCATCAAGTGCTTCTTCTACAGTGAACGCTCCCTGTCAGCGGCTTCAGTCAGGCCACACAAGAGAGGATAGGGTTCGTGGTGCTGAAAAACTGAGCTACGAGACATCCTTAGCTGGCCAAGCAGTGGCTGGTGGAGGAGGAGGAGGACCAGAGGCAGTATTTTACGGGGCGGCACAGCTCGATTGGAGCTGCTGAGAGGGAAGGTTACCCCAGAAAAGAAGGTCTTGAGATGGAGGGGTTACGGGTTGCAGAAACTCACTAATAATCAAATCCGTGAAAGTGAAACTTGCAAACGTGGAGGGCCGACTGTAGAGATTTTTAGACAGGAGGCCTCAGCAGTAGAATATGAAGATACAAATGATAAGGCTCGTAAGTTGCATAATTCCTACCTGGTTTTACTATCGTGGCTGTGTGTCTCCATCTCTGCACAGTAATTGTCTCTGCCACTACTGGAGTTGATTTAATCTTTTAAATTTGCTGTTTGAGAATGCAGTCTTTATTCATCAGGAAAAATATACGGCACACCCTGTCCCACATTTAATTATTGCACAAAAAGAGTGAGTTTTAAATGACGTTACTCTGCTGCTTTCCATTTGCATTGACTCGTCCTAGGATTTATAGCATCTTCAGGAGTGGTTTAGCAGTGCCTCCTTCTGTGCAGCACTAACATCCTTTAGCTGTGGTGCCATTGCCGTTGTCTCTGAGAGATCCTTTGCCAGTGTCTCACCCCATCCTGCTCCTGCCCAGTAGCTGTTTGGCACATTTAGGGCACCTCCCAACTGGCCCCAAACCTCAGGCATTGCTGAGAGTTATAGATCTAACTGAGAGCCAGCATGGTATAGTGGTTTGAGTTGAATAACACCCCACCAATTTTGCACAAAAGCATATGCATTTTTGAGAAGACCAATTTTGCACAGAATTGTATCTTTGGTACAACAAAATTTCAGTTTTTTACACACAAAAAAAAGTTTTTCCCATTATTTTCTCAGAGAGAAAAAAATCAGGTGTGTTTCAGCACAGATTCGTTTGCCAAAACATTTTGGGATATTCAAACAACTGGGTAACATTGCTGCAGAATCCTCACTCTTATTATGTTCTTCCCAACTGGGCTTCCCAAGTGTTGGGTATGCAGAGTATAGGGGAATTAGTGTCCTGAGTGGGAGAAAGCTGCCCAGCAACAGGTTGCCAGGCAACCAGAATGGCCACTCCAGAAGGAAACCCAGCCCCTTTAGTGTAAAGGAGGGGTTGGAGGCCTGAATGGAAATGTATTTATGGGAGGCACACTGATTTGGTTGAACAGTTAAACTTTCGGGGAACAAGGGCAAACGGTGAATCCTTCAGCCAGAGGATTTCTCATTCAGTTGAGGGGGGTTGAATGAGAGGGGTCTTTTCTCAGAGAAAGTCTAGAGTGAGGGGCAGAAAAGAAACCCACTTTTGAATCTGGTCAGAGAAAGTGACCTAGATTTGGGAACATAGTCTTTGGCAAAAGGGAAAGCCAGAAGGCCGTGTGTGTGAGAGAGAAATACCTGTGCCTTTATACTGTTGTAAAGAGATAAGAGACTGTTTAAACACACTCTGAAGTTCTGTTTGAACTTGGACATACTTACAAATCTAATACTTTATTCTGTTTGTTGCTGTGATAAAGATTATAGTATATTTTTTATAAATCTTGGTTCAGCTGAATTATTCTCAGTAGTTCTAACCGAACAGACCGAATCTACCATAAATCATTAAAGGAGATGTAATTAACAACTGAAAGTCTTTACCCTGTTTACACAAAGGTGAGTTCTTAGGGAAGGCCAGAGCTGTGCATAAAGTGGCAAGGCGTCTTGGCAGACTGGCGTCTTGGCAGCTGCCATTCTGTTACCCTGGCTTCTGGGGGTCCCTTGGGGGACACCTTGATTCACTCCAAAAATGCAAAGATTGGGGAAATTAGCGGAGCACTAGCTTGGCAGAATGAGAGGCAGGGTAACCCAGTGAGACCTTCAACCCAATTTCTACAGGGTCAGACCAAGCAAAAGCCAGCCAAGGATTAAAAAGTAAGCTAAAAATGTGTTTTTATTGGGGAAGTTCACTCATGCATGCACACAAGATACATATAGTCAAGATACATAAACACAAGACCTAACTGAAGGAGAAAGGGAGGAAAAAAATTATAGAGAGGCTGAGGGTTTTGGGGGTTATAAAGTTACCATTCCAGAAGAGTAGTGAAGAGCTTGAAATGTGTCTTAGAGTTCTGTCTAAGGGCAGACAGATCAGGATTCAGAGCGACATGGTGGAGTCTTGCATTTCATGTGACTGCCATTGGCGTCTCAAAACCAAGGGTTTATATACTCTCTTTTCCTTCCTGAAGGGGTGTGAGTTGATTGCTCTCCCAGCCTAGTGAACAATGGGAGTTGCAACACAGACAATGGGGTCTGGAATGGACTGATTGGTTTCAATGTCTTGGTTGAGAGGGGGTTTCTGGGCCAGGCTGCAGTAGGATGTGCACCTAGTAGGGGTCCTGGGCACCTTACTGTTTTCTGATGTTGGCAGTTGATAGGATTAGCTCAGAGCCATTAAGTTAGGCTTTCTTGGCTAATTTCAGAGAACTGTTGACCTGACCATGCTGGGGTCATCTCTGACCTATTCTCAGCCGGTGTCCCTTTCTTCCACATAGCCTTGCCAGCCATAAGTATAATTTATATTTTATGCCAACACATCTGCCAATTAATATATTTTGCCAATTAGACCATATAAAAATGTGGGGGTGTACGGCCTGGTAACAATTCCAGTCTGGGGCCCTTTCCGCATCCTAACTTTTCTCAGCACTGGGGTGTGGTGCTCGCGTGAGCAGTCTCTTGTGAGAGGCCCTCAGGTCCAGGTTTCTTCAGCTGTGCACGAGCTTCCTGCTCGCGCGAGAGCCCCACCTCTTCCTTTTGCAGTGCAGCCTGGGACCTTCCCAGGTTGCACTGAGGCCCTTTTCGCACGGCAGTTTCAATGTGAAAGGGCCCCTTGAACGTAGCGCACATGTGAGGAGCAGTCCACACAACGCACTCACATTTGCACAATGCTCCAGGGCCTGGCAGGGACCACTCACGCACTTTTTCATTTTCGACTTTAAGCCGAAAATGGTACCCAGTCGCACATTGCTCCCAGGCACACTTACCTTGCGTGCGGAGCCTCAGGAGCCGGGCCAATCTTGCTTCCTGTCCAGTGCAGCCTGGGAAGGTCCCAGGCTGCACTGCAAAAGGAAGAGGCGGAGCTCTCACACGAGCGGGTGGCAGCTGCAGAGCTGAAGGAACCGGGACGCGAGAGCCTCTCACTGGAGGCTGCTCACGCGAGCCCCACACCCCAGCACCATGAAAAGGTAGGGTGCGAAAAGGGTCTGAGACAGGAAATGCGACCGGCCTGGCTCCCGAGGCTCCTCACGCGAGGTAAGTGCGCACGGGGCCTGGGAGCAATGCACAGCTTAAAGCCAAAAATGAAAAAGTGCGTGAGTGGTGCCTGCCAGGCCCTGGAGCGTCATGCAAATGCGAGTGCATCGTGTGGCCTGGGAGAAGAGAAAGCAGGCCTTGTTGTCTCCATATAGGGAAGGTGACGTTTCAGCAAGGAAATGAATAAAGACTAATGTTCTTTTTGTCCCTACTTGTGACTTCCTTAGGTATGCAATGGAATGGTGTCCTTCATAGATAGCAAAACATAGGATCATAGAATCACAGAGCTGGAAGAGACCCCAACGGCCATCGAGTCCAGCCCCCTTCTGCCATGCAGGAAGACACCATCAAAGCATTCCCAAAAGAAGGCCATCCCACCTTTGTTTACAAACAAGAGACAATTCTTCCACGACCTCTTAAAGCAAAATGGTAGATGCCATTTATCCTCACTCTGTCACTCTCTTTCCTGCTATATGCTTCTTTACCAACTTTGTGAGACAAAGGCCATTTCTACACTAGACTGTTACAGTGCTATTATTCCACTTTCAACATCCTGTGAAATTCTGGGATTTGTAGTTTCCTGAGGCCAAACAGCTCTCTGGGTGAGAATTCTAAAGGCCCCTCCCTTTAGGCCCTGCAGCAGCCAAAAAAGTCAATGTGATTCTTGGTTGCATCGGAGTATGGTGTCTAGATCGAGGGAGGTAACAGTACCACTCTATTCTGCATTGGTTAGATCTCACTTGGAATCCTGTGTCCAGTTCTGGGCACTTCAGTTCAAGAAGGATATCGACAAGCTGGAACATGTTCAGAGGAGGGAGACCAAAATGGTGGAGGGTCTGGAAGCCATGAAGTCCTATGAGGAGCGGCTGAGGGAGCTGGGTATGCTTCGTCCGCAAAAGAGAAAGTTAAGAGGGGACATGACAACCATGCTTAAATATTTGAAGGGATGTCATGTGGAGGAGGGAGTAGGCTTGTTTTCTGCTGCTCCAGAGACTAGGACAAGGAGCAACGGATTCAAGCTGCAGGAAAGAAAGGAGATTCCACCTAAACCTCAGGAAGAACTTCCTGACAGTCAGAGCAGTCTGGCAGTGGAACATGCTGCCTTCATGGAGTGTGGTGGTGTCTTCTTCTTTGGAGGTTTTTATGCAGAGGCTAGATGGCTATCTGTCGGGAGTGCTGTGATGGGTGTACCTACCTAGCAGGGGGTTAGACTGGATGGCCCCTGGGTCTCTTCCAACTCTATAATTTTATGATTCTATGATAAACTGCAAACCCCAGGATTCCATAGGAGGTTGACAGTGGAATAATAGCAGTATGACAGTCTAGTGGAGAAATGGCCAAAGAAGGCTGCCTGTTTCAAAAGCTATCATGACAGAGGAAGATAAATATCCAACTGAAACCCAAATGGTTCTTATTGGGACTGAGGGACGATCAGATAAAAAAGAACTTTGTAAGAATTATATGTTTTGTGATAATGCCAGCAAGAACACTGCATACTCAGAAACTGAAAGATCTCATGAGAACCAGCTCAAGAGGACTTGGGTGATGAAGTTGTGGGATGTGGCAGAGATGAACGAGTTGACAACTCAAACTAAAGAAGAAGAAGGGAGAAGGTTATACAATGGCCCCTTCACTTTCATGAAGGTTTGGGGTGCAAAACCCTTGTGAAAGTGGAAAAGATATGCATAATGTCTCCTCCCATGATCCACCTCCAATTCCCCTCTGGGGTTCCCCCCTCCCATCACCTTGTATTTTGTGCGCAACGGCAAGGGAATGGAAGGTAGGAGCTCTGGAGGGGACAAGGGAGGCCCACACAGGCCTTCCCCCTGCCATCCCCTTGCCTTTTACTTCAGTGCGAGTTCTCAATGCCAGGGCCAAAGGAAAGGGAATGGTTGGGGGAGTGTGCTACCCTGACTTCTGGGGTTCCCCTGGGAGACACCTTGATTTGCTCCAAAAATGCAAAGACTGGGGGAATAGCGGAGCACTGGCTATGGCAGAACGAGGGGCAGGGTAACCCAGTGAGACCTTCAACCCAATTTTTATGAGGTCAGATCAAGCAAAAGCCAGCCAATCATGTCAATAATGAAATTTATCAGCAAATATGTTCCCACACACAAAATGCAGTCACTCACTCACACACACAAGGACTCTCAAGAAGGGAAAGAGGTGAAAGCTTATAGGAGATAAGGTGGATAGAGTGTAAGGGCAGTAATACTGCACCTGTCAAGAAGTCTTCAGTCCGGGAAATGATGAGAAGGAAGGAGCTCAGCAAAGAGAGGTGGCTGAGAGGAGTGCTCAACTAACAAAGTGCTGGTCTGCTAGCGTGGCCAGGAGTTCTCCTAAGAGGGTCTCCAAAAAAGGGGACTACTTATAGGGCAGAATGTACCTCAGGGGCAGACACTTTCCTGGAAAGAACAATGGTCGAAACAGAAGGAGAATACCGCACCATAGCAACTTGATGGCTTGCATGACTGCTTCATGTAAATGGACCTCTGTTACCCTGATTTCTGGGGTCACGTGAGGGACACCTCAATGTGCTCAAAATAATGGGGAATGGGAATTAGCTAGAGCACAAGTTAGCAAAGCAAAAGCCAGGGCAACGTAATGAGATCTTTTACCCAGTGTTTAGGGGGTCAGACCGAGTCAGGACCAAGACACAAGAAAGCTCAAATTATGTTCTTTTATTTATGAAGTCACAGCAAACTTACGCACTCACTCACTCACTCGAAATTTAAGAAATACTGCACAATTGCACAGTCACGCATGCAGTCCTAAGAAGATAAAGAGAGGAAAATAGATAGGGGATTTTCAGGAGGATTTTTGAGGAAATACTACACCTGATCCTGTAGCCCGGTAGATGGAAAGAAGCTTGGGACCGTAGATTCTCAGCACGTGGAGGCTGAGGGGAGGCTCGTCAAACGGAGCGGCAGCAAGTCGGGAGGCAACTCACGAGCGATCCGATGAGACCCTCAAAATCAGGGGGTCTCATAGGGGGAAATGTGCCTGTAGGCTAGTCTGTTCCTGGGGAGAACAATGGGTTTCGGGCTGGAGACAAAGCCTCCGAAAGGTCAGTACTTTAGATGATTGAATTATGACAGCGTTGTCAATAGCGTAGACAGTATGCAAACGTGGAGTGCTTGAGAGTTGGATATTCCGCTCGTCAAGCTGCCTGCTTGGGGCAGGGGATCTTTTGTAAGCTGCGTGCATACATAATGTGATCTTAAGAAGGTACTTGCCAGGAGGTCTCCTAAAGCTGCAGGCCGGCAATTACTGGCCTGCTTGGATTTGTTTTTGAATAGTACAGCTATTTTCGGCCGTGCCGGTGTGCGTGCTTGTCTGGGGCCTCACAAGCACATGGAGAGGAATGGGTAGGGAAGGCCAAATTCTTGATATCAAATGATATCTAATATACCACAAGTTCGGACTAGAAACTACAGTAACACCTCGCCCTCATAAGATTTGCCGAGGCAAGCGTTGCTCAACAGGGAAAAACCTGGCAATTCCCTCAAGTTGGCTTTTTGGCTGAAGACCCTTTGTCTGTGAGGACGTGCCTTGCCAGAGGTCTCCTGGGATTTTCCTGGCCTTGACCTATGTCCAGTCACTCAACCTATTTGTCTACGCACCCACCCGGGCAACCTTTCTGGCATAGCTGATATATTTTTGATATTAATTTTATGTCCCCCCGGGACGGGGTCTGCTAATGGGGGTAACAAGTGCTGGAGCGGAGAAGGAAGGGCTAATGCAAGCCTCCCCCTCCCAGTTCCCTTGCCTTCTGTTTGCCGGGACCATAGGTGAGGAAATGGGAGAGGGGAACTCTGGAGAAAGGCGTCCACGCGTGTCCCCCCCAGTGTCCTTGATTCCAGCGGGGGGGGCAGGCAGGGGGGTTCCTCTTTTTTGCCTCCCCGACATTGGCACCCCAGGCGCGAGCCCTAGTTGCCCCACCCTAGATCCGCTTCTGTTGCACAGGTCAACCCGCAAATGTATTGTATCTAAGAGGCAGCTGGGAGAGAAATGCAGTTGTAGGAGCTGAACAGGATGAATAGAATGGCTGGAGATGTCATTGTAGGACCTGATACTGACTGTATTACACTACCTTTGCATTTAGGACAAGAAGAAGAGTAATTTATGGTCCAAATATAAATGTAGAGAAATTATACAGAACACTTGATTGTAGTTTGGGATTTAGACTAATTAATAATAGATACATGATTGCATTGATTTTTTTTATTTTGAAGAAGTATAACAAATAAGGCTTAAAAACTGTCCTCTGGGGAGTTGAAAGTCATGTGTGTTATCTTTTTTAACCTTTGTTTCATTGGTGTGTTGGTTTGTTTAGACAGTTTGTACTGTGTACTTTTTCCCCCTATATGTTGTTTTATATTTTTAAAAATTGTCTTTAATGAAAATAGTTTTATATTTTTAAAAAACAGAAAAAAAAGCTATCAGGATGTATTTGATGCCTTCTGGTTGGCATAACAAAGAACCAGTATGGTATATCGATCTGAGTGTTGGATTACCAGACTGGGAGAGCAGGGTTCAAATCCCTGCTCAGCCTGGAAATCTGCTGGGCAAGTCACACTCTCTCAGCCTCAGAGGAAGGAAGGGCAACCCCCTCTGAACAAACTCTGCCAAGAAAGTTCCATGATAGATTTGCCTTAGAGTCATCATAAGTAAGAAATGACTTGTAGGCACACAAGCTATCACTAGTATTTGCCACAATACGTACTTGGACGAGGAACGTATAGGCTGACCACAGGAGGGCAGTAGAGAATCTCCTTTTCACCACATAAGTCAGAAAGGATTGGAAGACTCACAACAACAGGAAGAAGAAACCACTTCTACATCCTATGGAATCCTTAGATTTGAGGTTGGGAGGGGCACTACAGCTCTCTGGAAGAGAATTCAAAGTACCACATTCAAATATAGGACAAATATAGCATAAACATAGGATGGGAGAAACCTGGCTGGAGAACAGACCATGTGAAGGGGATCTAGGGGTCTTGGTGGACCACAAAAACGTGAGTCAGCAATGTGATGCAGCAGTGTGAGGCGGCAGCCAAGAAAGCCAACACAATTCTTGGTTGCAACAAGAAGAGTATGGTGTCCAGATCGGGGAATGTAATAGTACCACTCTCTTCTGCTTTGGTCAGACCTCATCTGGAATCCTGTGTCCAGTTTTGGACACCTCATTTCAAGACAGATATTGACATAGCCAGAGGAGGGAGACCAAAAGGGTGAAGGGTCTGGAAGCCATGAAGCCCTACTAGGACTGGCTTAGGGAGCTGAGCACGTTTAGTCTGCAGAAGGGAAGGTTAAGGGGGACATGATAGCCATGTTTAAATATTTCAAGGGATGTCATGTCGAGAAGGGAGCGAGCTTGTTTTCTGCTGCTCCAGAGACTAGGACAAGGAGCAATGGATTCAAGCTGCAGGAAAAGAGATTCTACCCAAACCTCAGGAGGAACTTCGTGATGACCAGAGCTGTTTGGCAGTGGAATGTGCTGCCTCAATAGAGTGTAGTGGAGTCTCCTTCTTTGGAGGTTTTTAAGCAGAGGCTGGATGGCCATCCGTTGGGAGTGCTTTCACGTGGCCCCCGGGGTCTCGTCCAACTCTATGATTCTATGATTCATCACACTACATGACACTACATAGGATGAAGCCTTGACAGTTAAAGGGGCATAAAAACACCATGACTGTGTAGTGTGAAAAAGTTTCTGCCAAGAAAACCCTGTGATAGGGTTGCTATCACACCCTCATCCCCAAAAAACCCTGTGATAGATTCACCTTAGGGTCGCCTTAAGTCAGCAATGACTTGGAAGGCGCACAACAACACATTGTCTTAAGTTATACCATGAGCCTCCTTGGTTCCCATATTCAAAGAAATAATTTAATTGAATACTTTAAATAAATTAAATTAGAGATATAGATAAGTAGCCAGCTTCCCACACTGAACTAATCAGGTCAGCCTGTTACCTTAAAAGTGACCACAATGTGGAAAAAGACCTCCTTAGCCAGGAGCACATTATCCCTTTGAACATCAGAAGCACCCCATGTTATTTTTCCCCAGCTGATCTTGGCTTCATTAAGCAGGGCCACTCTTGTAAGTGTACACCTCAAATATTAGGCAAAGCAGACTTCCGTTTCCTATGGCGTCGCGTCCGGTAGCTTGATGACGAACCTCTGTCAAGCCACTATTGCAAGCAGTCTAGCCAAGGGGACAGTGGACATGGTTTTAGAACTCCCAAATTGGCCAAGCTTTCCTTCGGAAGAAGAAGTCCAGAGGGGGCTCGGAGGGGACCCATATAGTCCACCCAGTCCCCCTTACCTCAGGTGAGGGGGCGAAGTGGTGAGGACTGGGTTGAAGAGCTACCACAACTGCTTGTCGACCTGCTGTTTCCTTTTTCAGCAGCCTTAGCAATGCCACTGAAAGAATTTTAAATGTTTTAAACCACTGGTTGACCAAGAAAAAGAACGAGCTCATTTTCTTGTGACCAAATAAGAGACTCCACAAGGACCTCTCTGTATAAAAAGAACAATAAACAATTCAGGGAAGCGGACTACTCAGAAGAACACCATTACCGCAGCTTCAGGTCGTAAAGCAATGTCGCAAATGCGGAGACCCGTATGATCGTAAAAGCGCAACGACGAAGAAGAAGACGAAGAGGGAAAGTCTTAAGATAGCGGAGAATTGGAAGGGGTGAACCCCTGAAAGGCAGGAGGTACGCGGTATCAGGGAGAGAGAGAGGACTTTGATAAACAAGCTGGAGACAGGGCGTGATATCGCCGATTCAGGTGTTCAAGAAGCGGAGAAATAAAAACGAAAATTGACTAGCCTCAAATTAAGCAACAGACTAGATTGTGAACATAGAGCTGTTAAAGCAGTAGCGGCAGCAGCTGTAGCAGTCGAAACTACCAATTGGCTTGGCTTGGCAAGTAAAGAGCAGCAAGGAGACCCGAGAAGAAGGCAAACATGTAGGGAATAAAGATTAAAGCCAAAACACCAAAATCGGACTGGGTTAAACTTGAGACAAGGAAATCAAGCAAATAAGTCAGAGGACCAAGAAAATCAAGGAGACTGTATTAAACACAAAACTGGTTTAATGTTTAATGGAATTTTGGAGAAGCTTTGATATCATGTCCTAATCATTTGCTATTGCTGACTGAAAATTTAAATAACCTGTGGTAGTTAATGTGTATGGGGTATGTACAAGTAAATAGTAGTATAATACAGGTTGTAGAAATTTGTATTTGAGTTTATCTTTAGGTTTATGAACAAATTAAGCTCTATGGAAAAACCGTTTTCTTTTTTTGAGAAAAGTGAATAAGTAGATAAGTATATAGTACACAAGGACGATTGAATTAAATTGAAGCACAAGCTGAGGATTGAAGGAAATATCCTGTGTTTATAAAAATTGAATTGATACTTAACAGGTGATTTGTGAAATGTGATATGTGATATTTGAGTTGCTTATCTTTACTACTTATCTTTGAGAGAAGAGTGAAAAGAGACGAATGGAAAATTAAAAGATAATTGGGAAATATTTGGAATATAAGTTAAGTTAATATTAAATCAAGTAAATATTACTGGGGGTATAGATTAAGAGTTCAATAAAAATTGTATTGTTTGTCGTAACTATCATATTCAATATATGTTATACATATCTTTATACATATATACAGACAAATACAGATAAGTAGTTATGTAGGATAAAATAGAAAAAATAGAAAAAAAATAAATAGAAAAAAATAAAGATTTAATTACAAAATAATAAATTAGATTATGAAACCTAACAGAATGGCGGCAAAGAAAGCAATTCAATTACTCTCACAGGCTCAATCAGTAAAGGGAAGAAGGCCCTCATTAGAGCTGACTACAAGTATAACAGAAACAATACAACCTCAAATGATGAAAGTAAAAGGCCCACAAACTGAACTCTAGACTACTATGGCAGATGTGTCAAAGCAAATAAGCGAGATGCTAAAAGAATTCAAGAACTTTAAAATGGAGATAAGGAAGGAATTAAAAGACGCAAGATCAGAAATTAAAACAGAGATTAAAAAGGAACTAAATTCCTTTGGAGAAAAATTAGAAAAAATTTCTACAGACATTATGACCATAAAATCTGACATAGGGAAATTACAAAAAAGAGTCAATTTAACAGAAGCAACAGATCAACAAATAATTAAGACTCAAGAACAGGAGGATATAGCAATTACGCAGCTTGAACTTAGATATAGAGATAAATGTTTGAAAATACGTGGATTGGAGGAACAAAGAAAGGAGAACATATATGAAAAGACATTAAACATATTGGCTACATATATGGAAGTGGACCCAGATATACTTGAACAAGACATCGATCAAATATTTTGAATAAACTCCAGGATAGCGAGGGATAGAAAACTACCCCATGATATTATTATTAGTTTTACTAGAACCAAAACAAAGGAGTTAATACTATAACAAAACTACAAAAAGAAATTGATCATAGAGCACAAAGAAATTAAAATCTTTAAAGATATCCCAGCTCAAATCCTACGGAGCAGGCAGGAGTACAGATTTCTCTCACAATTTCTATTAAAACACCACATAAATTATACCTGGAAAAGGATTGAAGGCCTCTCATTTATATATAAACAAAGAAGATACAAGATAAATACGATTAACCGAGCAAGACAAATTTATGAAAGAATAAAAACAGATCTAGAAGAAGAAGATCGACAAAATAGAATGAAAAGACATAAATCATCAGAAGAAGACATTCAGGAACATATCTATGAACATCGACAAGGATCGGAGAATATGAGGACTACCCAACATGGAAGTCATGACGACATAACAATAGAAACAGAACAAGGAAAATATAAAGAAGGAGGAGGAGAAGACCAAGAAGAAGAGGACATAAGTGAGAGGGACAATGAAGAGGAAGAAAAAGAACAAGAGGAAGAAGAAGAAGAAACAGGGGAAATTTAGGGAGACAGAGATAGGAAGTAAATAAGAAGGGGGGAAAAAGACGTTAAAAATAATATCTTGGAATGTTAAAGGGTTAAACTCCGAACATAAACGTCGACAAATATTCCATACTCTGGAAAAAAATCAAAGCATACATAATTACATTACAAGAAACAAGAATTCGAGATAAAGCTAATAAATATTTTAAAAAACCTAAGTTGGGGAATTGTTTTATGTCAGCCTACTCCAAGAAAAAGAGAGGGGCAGTAATATATGTAATATCATCCTACAATGCTGAAAGAGTTTTTGTTGATGGAAAGGGACATTACATTGGATTGGAGATTACTTTGCCAGATTATAAATTTCTTGCAGTGGGGATTTACGCCCCACAGGAGAATAAAGAAAAGGTTTTTTTTCAGAATTACAGAAAGATATAAATAGATACCAGATGGAGAGATGTCAGAATAATATATTAATCACGGGAGATATGAATGCTTTGATAAACCCCCTGCAGGATCAAAAATCAACAAAACATATAAAGAAAAATCAGGGTAAATTTCCAAAGACTTTTTTCTCATTAATGGAAAATCTAGCCTTACTAGACTTCTGGAAGTTTAAATATCTGGAAGAGAGAAGCTATACATTCTATTCGGACAGACATCACTCATTCTCTAGAATCAATCTATTCTTAATATCCAAAAACTTACACACAGATATTAAAGATATGGAAGTTCAACCTAAAACATATTCGGATCACAGCCTAATAAAATTTAGTTTAAGAACAAGACAAAAGGATCATATTTGGAGACTTAACGATTCATTATTGATAAACACTCAGTATGTGGAAGAACTAAAAAAGACCATGAAAATGTACTTTGAGGAAAATAATAATGGACAAGTCAAGATAAAAACAGTATGGGACACTAGTAAAGCTGTCATGGGAGGTCATCTCATTAAAATAGGACACATAAATAAGAAGAAAGAGGTTGAAAAAATGATGAGGATTTACAGCGAACTTACAACAAAAGAAAGAGAATTAGAGGAGGACATTAAGAATAAAATATTAAAAGAAGAAATTAAAGCGATCCAAAACCAGCGAAAAAGATGCAACATCATGAGATTGAAAAAAAGATAAAGGACAGTAAAATAAACTACTTTGAGAACACTAACAAGCCAGGCAAATGGCTAGCATACAAACTAAGAAAAAATAAAGATAAAAAGCAAATCTTACAACTTAAAATAGCAGGTAAAACCCATGCAAAACAAGATTCCATTAAAGAGATATTCTACAAGTACTTTGCAAACTTATATAAAGAGAACAAAGGATCAAAAGGAGAAGGAGAATCTGTAAAATCATACTTAGACCAACAGGTGATGATGAAAATAACACAAGAGCAAAAACAAGTGTTAAATGAAACAATAACAAAAGTGTAGATCTTGACAGCGATTAAAAACTTAAAAAGCACAAAAGCGCCAGGTCCTGAAGGTTTCATGGTGAAGTATTATAAAACCTTCGAAGAAGAGCTTATACAGCCATTACATGAGACACTCAACCAGATTCTGCAGGAGGGAAAACCTAAAACTTGGACTGAAGCGAATATAGTATTAATCCCGAAGGAGGGAAAAGATACAACTTCATCCAGTAGTTATAGGCCCATCTCACTATTAAACAATGACTATAAAATATTTGCTAGTATATTATCGGACAGACTGAAAAAAGTCATGCAAACCATTGTACATGAAGACCAAAATGGATTTCTGCCACAAAGATTATTGTGAAATAATGTTAGAACGGTGATAAACATAATAGAATATTTTGAAAGGCACAATGAGAAGGAACTCGCTATGATCTTCTTAGATGCCGAAAAAGCATTCGATAAAGTGAGATGGAAGTTTATGATAACAGTTTTGGAAAAATTGCAACTGGGCGACAATTTCGTGAAGTGGGTACGAGAAATATATTCGCATCAAACAGCCAGAGTAATAGTAAATGGGGAAAGAACACAAGAAATACAAATAGAAAAAGGGACCAGACAAGGATGTCCCCTTTCGCCCTTGTTATTTATCCTAGTATTGGAAATATTAAACAACAGGATAAGAGCCGACACAGAAATAAAAGGAGTTAAAATCAGAGATCAAACATATAAACTCCAAGCGTATGCAGATGACTTGGTTATATTTCTACAAGATCCCCTAGAAGGAATAGATAAGCTTCTAAAGACTGCGGATGAATTTGGTGAAAAATCTGGATTTAGAATTAATAAAGAGAAAACGGGAATGATAACAAAAAACATGTATACTAAGAAAGAAGAGCAATTAGTTAGTAAGTCAAAGTTTCAGATACAAAACAAAATCAAATACTTAGGTATTTGGATATCTAAACAGAATACAGAACTGTTCAACAACAATTATAAGAAAGTATGGGCAGAGATAAAGAAGGACCTACTGAATTGGAACAAATTAAATGTATCATTGTTTGGAAGAATAGCTGTGGTAAAGATGAACGTCCTGCCCAGAATGAATTTCTTATTTCAAAACATACCCATAACCAAGAATGATAAGCCATGTAAGATATGGCAGAAGGACATTACAAGCTTTATATGGCAAGGAAATGAGCCGAGGATCGCATGGAAGAATCTAATAGATCGGAAGGAAAGAGGCGGCTGTAGCCTTCCTGATCTTAGATTATATTATCAACCATCATGTTTAAACTAGGTAACAGACTGGATTAAATTAAAAAATGTAAGAGTATTAGCATTGGAGTGAGCTGACAACGGGATGGGCTGGCACGCCTACTTGTGGTACAACAAGGCTAAGATTGACAAGGACTTTACAAATCATCTCATAAGAGGAGCGTTACTGAAGGTATGGTTACAGATGAAGAAAAAATTATACAACAGAATACCAACATGGATATCTCCGCAAGAATCATTCCTAGGAAGATGGGCTGAGCCACAAATGAATTGGTTGAGATATAAAGATCTGTTAGAATGAGAAGGAACATCAGCTCCACAGATAAAATCTAGAGAAAAGTTAGAACAAATGGGTCATAAGCTGGCTTGGTTTCCATACAGACAATTGTATGAAAGGTACAAAATAGACATCAGACTGGAAGGATTCAACATCAAACAGACAGTGAATGAATTTGAGAAAATTATATTTGACCATTCAAATCTTATTACAGCTAAACTATATCAGTACCTGTCAGGATATGAGTTACAGGATCAAATAGTTAAAGAGACCATGATATCTTGGGCGAACATGATAAACCAAATAATTGAACTGGACCAGTGGGAGATTGCCTGGAAACCGACACAAAAATTTACCTTAGCACAACACCTTAAAGAAAACTACACAAAGGTGTTTTACAAATGGTACCTAACGCCCGTTAAAATTCAGAAAATATATAAATCTCAACAAACAAACGTTGGAAGTGTCAGGAAAAAGCAGGATCATATATTCACATGTGGTGGCTATGTCCAAAAATGAATCAATTCTGGAAACAGATAAATAAGATCCTGATGGAAATATTTAAAACCCAGATTTCTCTAAAACCGGAAATTTACTTACTAAACATGGTGCAAATGTTGGATGGGAAAATCTATAAAAAATACTGGAGGGTCTTATTATATCTTGTCACAGCTGCTAGAATACTAGTAGCAAAAGAATGGAAGAATAAAGAACCCCCGACTGTAGAGCAGTGGATAATTAAAATAATAGAAATGAAAGAAAATGATAGACTTACTGTTAAGATAAAGGAGAAATCCGAGGAGGTAATGAGAGAGTGGGACCCAGTAACACAGTTCCTAAAGAATAGATGGGGTATAGCGGGCATAGAATATTTATAATGTTTGAACCAGATTGTAGAACAAGTATCCTTCAATGATAAGATGAGGGACAATAACATTAGATACAGAGAAATACAAAGAAAGTATAATGAGGGGAGTATAAATGACAAGGAAAAGATTTTAACCGATTGGTTAACGAGTGAGTGAGCTCAGATCCATGGAAGTAATTTTTTTGTTTTGTTTTTGTTTTGTTTGTTTTTTTGTTTTATTAATAGAGAAAATAGTGCCAATTACATGGATAATAATAGAGAGTAAATGGATAAATTATATGGATATGTATTATATGGATATCGATACAAGCAATTTTCAAAATAAAGTAAGGTAAGACTGTAACAATATAATGTAATCGAAATTGTAACTCAATGATTGAGTATTTGATGTAAATCGTAATGTGTTATGATTAGTTACACTATGGCTAATATTCTAATAAAAATAAAGATTAAAAAAAATTAGGCAAAGCTTTCAAAAAGCAAATTAAAAGAAGCATCATTACCTGTAAATAAAAGAAACATCATTACCTGTAATGAGCTGCAATACTTCCTTTAATAAGGGAGGAATAGGGTGAGGGTCAAAAAGGTTATGTTTCAAATGACACAGCACAGTGCAATTAGGAACATTTTCTCATTATTTGCTCCGGTTACTCTTTAAGGCATTTTAATGTTTTTTAAAGTTTGGTTGTTGTGGCTGTTGCATGTCTTGAGGTCATTTCCAACCTACAGTGACCCTACAGTGAACCTACTGTGTTTTTTTCTGGGGCTGAGAGTGTGTTGCCATTTCTGCAGTAGAGTGTTATAGCGCTATGATTCCGCTTGCAACATCCTCTGGAATCCTGGGGTTTGCAGTTTCGGGAGGGGCCAGACAGCCCCTCCCGAAACTGCAAACCCCAGGATTCCAGAGGATGTTGCAAGTGGAATCATAACGCTATAACAGTCTAGTGTGGAAATGCAATGTGATGTGCCCAAGATTGCCCATTAGGTTTCCACAGCCAAGTGAGGAACTGAACCGGGGTCTCCAAGGTCGGAATCCGATGCTCAAACCACTACACCAGGCTGGGTGTCTTTAGCAAAAAGTAGGAGGCCACACAAGAGGCTTTTTAGTATTGAGTATTGAGTAATAATAAAGCCCTAAATGCCCTGAAGGCACCAGTTCCATCTGATCTTGGAAGCTAAGCAGGATCAGCCCTGGTTAGTACTTGGATGGGAGACTGGCAATGAATCACAGGTGCCGTGTGCCGTTCAGGAAGCCCTCACCTTTTGATGCTCCATTATCTGACAACTCGCTCTTTTGACACTTCCAAATAAAGAAGTTCCATTGACTCGACGGAGGTTCACTCTTTCACTTGTTCTTCTTGCCTACGGAAGCTCACTTGGAACCGCTCGCATGTGCATGCTGCTTGCAAAGGGAGCCGAGAGGGGGGAAAAGATACTAAACAGGCTTAAAGACTTTGCAAGCAGCATACATGCAGCTGGTCCCAAGTGAGCCTCCATAAATCCGTCATGCTCTCTAAAGTAAAGTGTGTGGGTTATGCTTTTCAACCCATTCCATTTTCTGACAGTGCTCCAGCTCATAACCTGTCAAGTAAGTGAGGAAAACTGTATGATGTAAGCAGGCAGTTGACAAGCAAAGACTTGCAGGGGAGATGCAGTTTTAGAATGAGCAATAGTGAACTATGGATGGAGTTGGAGCAGCATATGGAAGGGAAGGACAGGCTTGCATGGAAGTTAGCAGGGTGTAACTTTGGGGTAGTGGCAAATTAAGGCAAATTGCCCCCAAAGAAGAATTCCAGCCCCCAGTAGAATTTCCCTTCAGTCCCCACGTATCTAGTATGGTGGGTAATGAAACTTTGACAATTGTTCACACTTAGAATTCCTACATTTGCCATGTTTGCATTGCCTTGGTCACTTTACCTGCACCTTAAAACACTAACTTTCCCCCCATTACTAAATTATTTCAGCCTTTAGTAATATATATCATTTAGATACTTGAAGGAAAAGGGCAGGTAAGTTCTGAAGGGAATGTGAAGCCAGAAAGGGTGAGAACTCTTTGTGTGAACAATTTTCAATGTTTCACTCTCTGCAATTCTAAAACTTTTTTGCAAAGTGAAGAAAAAATGGGATGGGGGGCAGAATTCTTATCGGGCAGAAGCCCCATCCTTCTGTCCCTTTTCTATCGCTGTACAGCTGATGATTTGGAACAGAGCTGAGTGGAGTCTGGCAAGGAAGGGTAGCAACTAGGATTGGCGAAGCTGGGGCAGAACATAGCAAGAAAAGGGAAGAGTTAAGTTCTGTATACAGTCATCCCTCCACATTTGTGAGGGTTAGGGGAGCAAGATTTATACAAAGGTGGAAAAAGCACAAATAAAAATAAAAATTGGAAGTTTTTTTTAAAAAAATCTGAGAACACTTCTCTAAGAATCTCTAGGTCCTCCAGTGTGATTTTTGCATTCGACTTCCAGCCAATGTGGGCCATTCAGTCATCCTGGAGGACCTAGCAATGTGCAGAGAAGCATCCTTGTAAGGTCCTGCTTTGGGGGTCCCCGATATCAGTATGGTTTGGAATGGGCACCATATCTAATTGGCATCATATTTAATTGGCAACACACTTTAATTGGCACTGATATCAAAATCCAACCTGAAGCTGACCAGGAGGTCAAACCAAAAGAGGAAGAAGCCTGACTGTAAACATGAAGCCACAGGCAGGTCAGCCTAAAACACCTTCTTGGTATAACCTTGGTCAATTATCAGGTAAATCACCACTGTTCCAGAGAATAATAGAAGCTGGAATTTCCTGGCGAATGCCATTGTGAGAAGCCCGCCAGGACACTGATTGACAGATACCCATCCCCAGTGCATCTGGACTCCTTCCTTCTTGCCTCATAGCACCCACAATAGACAGCTATTACAATACCCATCACGTCTTAGTCATCCAAACACTGCAAACATTAGTGGGTTGATAGTCCATGGTCTGTGTTGCAACTTCCATTGTTCACTAGGCTGGGAGAGCAATCAACTCACACCCGTTCATGGAGGAAAATAGAGAATATAAACACTTGGTTTTGAGAAGTCAAATGCAGTCAGATAAAGTGCTGGACCCCATTATGTTGCTCTGAATCTTGATTTGGCCTGGCCTTAAACAGAAGTCTTAAGTCACATTTCAACTTCTTCACTACCCTTCTGGACTGGTAATTATAAATCCCTCCAAACCCCTCATAGAATCATAGAATCATAGAGTTGGAAGAGACTCCAGGGGCCATCCAGTCCAACCCCCTGCCATGCAGGAACACCCTCAAAGCACTCCTGACAGATGGCCATCCAGCCTCTGCTTAAAAACCTCCAAGGAAGGAGACTCCACTACACTCCGAGGCAGCCTATTCCACTGCCGGACAGCCCTGACCGTCAGGAAGTTCTTCCTGAGGTTCAGGTGGAATCTCCTTTCCTGCAGCTTGAATCCATTGCTCCTTGTCCTGGTCTCTGGAGCAGCAGAAAACAAGCCCTCTCCCTCCTCTACATGACATCCCTTCAAATATTTAAACATGGCTATCAGGTCCCCTCTTAACCTTCTCTTCTGCAGACTGAACATACCCAGCTCTCTAAGTCTATCTTCATAGGGCATGTCTTCCAGGCCCCTCACCATTTTGGTCGCCCTCCTCTGGACCTGCTCCAGCTTGACCACGTCCTTCTTGAATTGGGGTGCCCAGAACTGGACACAGGATTCAAGATGAGGTCTACGCAAAGCAGAGTAGAGTGGTACCAGTACCTCCCTCGATCTAGACACCTGTCAGGGCCCTGGAACTCCAGGACACAAGCTCTGAGTCTGAGCCAGAGGCCCTGGAACCTGCTGCACCCTCACAGCCCGTCCCAGAGGCTGCCCCAGACACAGAGCCCTTGGCCCCAGTGGCCCCAGCAACAGAGCCAGGGGTTGCCTCAGACCCAGCCAAGCCAGAAGAGTCAGATAGTGAGGTGCAAGAGCAGGTACCTACTTACCAGCAGCATCGGGAGCAAAAGAGTGCTCTCAGGAGGTCAGAGCGTTTAAATAGGAAACGCCAGGCAATCAGGGTCCAGCTGAGAAAACACCTGGAGGAGTGATCTCGCTATAAAAGCACGCACTCAGCCTTGGGTCTTTGTTGGCTCACAACCGTCCCGTTTGGGGGGAGTTACGTGTTGGATATCTCGAATCCCTGTCTTGCCTCCTGGAACGCTGCCCGACCCGCTGGAACATCGCCTCCTTTGGATCTCGGACCGGCCCTGGTAACTTCTCTTGCTTGAGTTAATTCAGACTGTTCACTGAAACCCTGGCTGTGACGTAACAACCAGGAAGTCTCCTTGCTGCTAGAAGCTCTTTATTTTACGGCTACCTTATCTTTTCATTTGCCGTTCGCCGGGAAGGCTCTTTGATTTATTGCCTCATTAGCAAGAGACTTGTTAACCGGCTCTTGGGCTGCCTGCCAAGCCTAGGAGCGGACAACACCATACTCCTATTGATGCAGCCGAGAATTGCATTGGCTTTCTTAGCTGCCGCATCACACTGCTGACTCATGTTCAGCTTGTGGTCTATTAGGACTCCTAGATCCCTTTCACACGTACTGCCATCCAGCCACGTGTCCCCCATCCTATATTTCTGCATTTCATTTTTTCTACCTAAGTGTAGGACCTTACACTTCTCTCTGTTGAATTTCATTTTGTTAGCCTTGGCCTAGCTCTCCAATCTGTCCAGGTCATTTTGAATTTTGATCCGGTCCTCTGGCGTATTAGCAACCCCTCCCAATTTGGTGTCATCTGCAAATTTGATGAGCATGCCCTCTATTCCTTCATCCAAGTCGTTGATGAAGATATTGAAGAGCACTGGGCCCAGGACAGAACCCTGTGGCACCCCGCTAGTCACTTCTCTCCAGGATGAAAAGCAGCCATTGGTGAGCACCCTTGGGGAACAGTCAGTCAATCAGTTACAGATCCACCTGACAGTAGCTCTGTCCAGCCCACATTTTACTAGCTTCTTTGCAAGAATGTCATGGGGAACTTTGTCAAAGGCCTTACTGAAATCGAGATATGCTACATCCACAGCATTCCTTTCATCTGTCAAACTAGTAACTCTATCATAGAAAGAGATAAGATTAGTCTGGAATGACTTATTTTTGAGAAATCCATGTTGACTTCTCGTGAGTATCGCGTTTCTTTCTAAGTGATTAGAAACTGACTGCTTAATGATCTGCTCCAGGATCTTTCCGGGTACTGACGTCAGGCTGACTGAGCGATAATTATTTGGGTCCTCTTTTTTTCCCTTCTTGAAGATGGGGACAACATTTGCCCTCTTCCAGTCTGCTGGAACTTCTCCTGTCCTCCAAGATTTCTCAAAGATTATAGCAAGCGGTTCCGAAATGACCTCTGCCAGTTCTTTGAATATCCTAGGATGCAATTCATCTGGCCCTGGAGACTTGAATTCATCCAGTGTGGCCAGGTATTCCTGTACCACCTCTCTACCTATTATGTGCCGCATTTCCCCTGCTTCCTCCCCTGCTCCCCAACCGCCAGGTTGAGTGCTTGTATCCTTCTGGGAAAAAACGGAGGCAAAGAAGGTGTTAAGTAGTTCTGCCTTTTCTCTTCCCCCTGTTAGTAATTCGCCATCTTCTCTGCGCAGCGACCCTCTCGTCTCCTTCTTTTTCCTTTTGCTACGGACATATTTAAAAAAGCCCTTTTTATTGTTTTTGATGTCTCTGGCCAACCTAAGTTCATTCTGTGCTTTAGCCTTTCTGACCTCCTCCCTACATCTCCTGGCTACTTGCCTAAATTCTTCTTTGGTGGTTTCCCCCTTCTTCCATTTCCTGTACATGTTTCTCTTAACGCTTAGCTCAGCTGAGAGTTCTTTAGTCAACCATTCTGGTTTCTTCAGATGCCTTCCATTTTTCCTCCTTATTGGCACAGTTTTAGACTGTGCCTTCAGTATCTCCCTTTTAAGGAACTTCCATGCCTCCTGAACTCCTTTCCCTTTCACTATTCTTGACCACGAGATTTCAACCAGCAGCTCCTTAAGTTTACAGAAGTCCGCTTTTTTAAAATCTAAGACAAGTGTCTGGCTACACGTATCTTCTCCTTCCCACTGAATGCCACATTCCAATAGGGCATGGTCACTCCCCCCTAAAGATCCAACCACTTCTACCTCATTAACAAGGTCATCCCTGTTGGTCAGGATCAGATCTAGAATATTAGGTACATACAAATGTATCAACCCAAAAGACAAAAAAAGTAAGCCAATCACAGCCCCCGGGGCGGAGTGAGGGGAGTTGGGGGAATGCCCAGAGATGAGGTAGTGCGGATGTGTGAACTCACACTCCTCTGCAGGAAAAGAAATCAAAATGAGGATCTGTGTGGAAAACAATGAAGGAAAACCATATTATTTAAATTTGATAAGAAACAGTGTGAACTGCTTCTTTCGCCTGGTGCGGAAAGGGCCTATATTTCTTAGTGACTAACTTGCTACCCTTGATTCAGTAATATAACACACTCATCCAGAAACCTGACTACTTTGAAAACCGTTTCCATCTCTTTTTGCCTACTGGTCACAGGACAATCTGTCTCAAGCCCCAAGTGTGGGCACATTTCTCAGAAGGGGAAAAGCAAACAGGTTAGGCAACGGGCTTGAGATCAGCTCAGCAGCCTGTCCCCACTGCATATCAGAGGAGCCTTCCAAAGCTTTTCCTAAGAGCAGAAGGGAAGACTTTCCCCCAAAGAATAGGACATGTTTCCCAGAGAACAACAAGTGTGTTAGGCAGTGGGCTTGAGGAGGAAGGGTCCTTCCTTCTACAGCTTTTGAAGCTTCAGTAATGGGGAGTAAGAAGGATCCTATTCCCTACTTCTGAAAAATCCTTCAGATTTGGAAATGTGAAGTAAGAAGGATCCTATTCCCCACTTCTGAAAAATCCTCCAGATTTGGAAATGGGAAGTAAGAAGGATCCTATTCCCCACTTCTGAAAAATCCTCCAGATTTGGAAATGGGAAGTAAGAAGGATCCTATTCCCCACTTCTGAAAAATCCTCCAGATTTGGAAATGGGAAGTAAGAAGGATCCTATTCCCCACTTCCAAAGCTGAAGACTCTTTTATGCCCATTGGCACAAAAGCCTCCAGCTTCAGGAAGGGGGAGTAAGAAGGATCCTATTCCTCACCTGTGAAGCTGCGATGGCAAAATCACAAATGTGGAGGGCCAACTCTGCTTAAATAGTTAAAACTGACTTAATTCGACTCTGTCCAGAAATTCTGGAGTGCAGGTTGGGGTATAAAGTTGGCTCCCAGTCTTGAGACTTGACTTGAAAGTATCTTCTAGGACTTGAGACTTGACTTGAGACTTGAAGGTAGAGAATTGAGACTTGACTTGAGGCTTGGAGTAAAAGACTTAAATACGTCGCTGATTGGAGGATACAGAGCCCTAGTGGACTAGTGTCTTTGATGTCTAGCTGGCAATAGCTTTCTGCTTTCCCCATCCGAAACAGTGCCTTGCCTTGCCTGTGTAACTCCACTGAGATTCCATTCAGCTTAGTTAAAACTGCTGAACAGTTGCCGGACCTGCTTTGCGTTGACCCCTCCAGGTAGGATTAAGAACAATTTATCTAAAACCCTTCTTGTGTTGTTGTGTGCCTTCAAGTCATTTCTGAGTGACGACAACCTTAAAGAGACCCTATTATGGGATTTTCTGCAGGCTGACAGTGTGTGACCCGACCTGGTGATTTTCCATGGCCAGGCAGGGAATTGAACCCTGCTCTCCAGGGTCATAGTCGAATGCTCAAACCACATGCTGGCTCTGTCTGAAACTCTGGAGAGCCATTAAAAGTCACATGTAGACAACTTGGGGCTGTTTCTCCCATCAAAAGTCTCTTTCATACTGCAGGGTTATAGCACTTTGATACTGCTTTAACTGACACGGCTGCATCTATGGCTTTGTAGTTTTGTGAGGCACTGCAGCTCTCTGGCAGAAAATTCTAAACATTTTACAAAGCATCACATCCCAGGATTCTATAGAACGGAGCCATAACAGAGATATCCAGCGCTACAGTACTGTAGTGTTAAAGAGAAGAAAGCTCAAACTTTTAGTCACCTCTTAAGCTCATCGAACTGGGAGGGGCATTGTTGGGGTTTTAGGATTTAAATAATTACGGTGAGTAGGCGTCTGCTCAAATTCACTGATCAGGAGTTCCCATCATCTTCTCCCTTCTGGATTTAGGCCCACCTGCTCTCTCAGGCTTTGACGCAAGAAAATGAGAGCTGCCATGCAGGCCACAGATCCCGGCCTCTGGACGCTATTCCTTCTTCTCTGGATGGTTGCAGAGATGACAGGTGAGTAAATGAGTAGCAGGACATGTGGTTCGTGTCATAAGTATGCTGGATGTGTATTCATATAGGTAACGGAATAGCTTTGCTAAAAGTCAAATAGGGCTACAGTTTGCCAAGGCGCTATCATGTATCGATTGCTAATTGCTATCTGCAATTCTGGCCCTTTCCAGACGTGGGGGAGGAGCCGCGCGAAAACGCTACTCACCGGACTTCTTCAGCGTCCGGGCGAGTCCGTGGGGACGAGGAGCAGTGCGAGCTCGTGGCTCCGCACTGCTCCAGGGTCCAAAATGGCGGCTTCCAGTTGGTTCCACCAACCTGAGAAGCTCGCCAGCCTAAAGCCCGCCCCCGGCAGATCTGCAGGCACGTGCTAGTGCACGCCTGCAAATCTGCACCAGAGCGCGGCAACGGAGCAACAAGGAGTCGCACGCTCCGTGCTTTTTACAAACCTCTAAAAAGAGGTTTTTAAAAAGCATGCTGCGCGACCAGTTCCGGTCGCTTCAGAGCGGACTGAGGTGCGGAACTACAAAATGTAGTCCGCCCCAGTCCACTCTACAGTGCAGAAGACCTCCGTCGGAGGTCGCTCTGCACCGTTTCAATTGCCCCGTGTGGAAAGGGCCTCTATATCCCACTGAAACTTCTAGACTATTCCAAGGCACTAAATGGTTAATCACTGTATTGTTCAGTGTTTGTACCAGGGGAAGGGGGAAGAAGAGTAGAAGGGGGAATGTGAAAATAGTGGGAAGGTGTTATGGAAACAGGCAATGAACAGACAAGGGCCATTTCCGCACTAGACTGTTATAGCGCTATTATTCCACTTGCAACATCCTATGGAATCCTGGGGTCCAGTCAGCCCCTTCCTAAACTGCAAACCCCAGGATTCCATAGGATGTTGCAAGTGAAATAATAGCACTATAACAGTTTAGTGCCGAAATGGAGACAGGACCTTGTTCTTTATCCCAGGATGAAAGATACATAAATAACAAAGAGTCTGGGAAAACGCCTGTACTGGTGGGGTAATGTGACATTTATCACTTTCACCAATCATTGCTATGTATGCCTAAGTTTGTATGACAAGGTATAAAATCTGTAACCGTCCAACATGCAGTAGTCTCAGCAACTTCTCAGGAAAGTTGCTGCGTTGTTTGCTTTGCTCCAAATAAGCACTTTTGTTATAAATCTGGATGAAGTTTGTGAGTACAAGCTATCCAGGACATGACAATGACATTGTTATGCTGGAGAGATCAGACCCTCCAACATTTCACAGATGAAAACTGGGATGCATATGGCCAAGCAACATCAGAGTGTGGTAAAGGCAGCAAGAATTATTAACGATGGAGAACACACAAGCTAGGAGAGGCTGCAGTGGTTTGCTTTTGCCTGAGCCTACTGGGAAGGGCACGATTCTCATCTTTCATCTTGTCTCATACCCCTACTGAGTGAATTGAGCACAACCTACTTGAAACGTTGAACTCTGCTTGCAGCAACAGAAATAAGCCAGGGCCAAAGAGGGAAAGTGGGAGAAGGAGAGAAGAAGGTTTCCAAATATTCTTTTTTTGTATAGTATAGAAGACATCACTGATATGCCCTCCAATATTTCACAGGTTAAAATGGGGAAATGTCTGGTGAAGCAACATCGGAGTGTGGCCAAGATGGCCAAAGTCATTAATGAGGAGGAACACACAAGACAGGAGAGATCACAGCAGTTTGCATTTGTACAAGCCTGCTGAGAAGGGCAATGTTCTGCCCCCTCCCATTGTTTCACCCTACTGAGCTAACTGGGTTGTAACCTATTTTTGCACTTTACAGCAATTGAAATAAGCTGAGGACAAAGGGGGAAAGAGGGAGAAACCGGGACATTTTAAAAACAATTGAAAAAGCAGTCTGGCAAAGGATTAAATTGGGACAACTTCTGCCAAATTGAGACTGCAGGAGAGTATGGGAGAACTCTAAAGACTTACTGTTACCCTGACTTTGGGGGTCCCTAAGGGACCCCTGGATTTGCTCCAAAAATACAAAGGTTTGGGGAAATTAGTGGAGCACTGCTTAGCAAAGCGAGAGGGCAGTACAACATGGCGAGATCTTTCACCCAGTGTTTACAGAGTCAGACCACACAAGAGATAGGACAAAATAGTTTTTATCTGATGGAATTTGCAAAGATATTCACCATACACTCACACAGCAATGCAGTCACTCACACAAGCACACAAGGACTATTGAGTTAAGGAGAGATCAGAAAAGTGGCTATACTGTACCTCATCTTGAAGTCTTCAGTCTGGATGAAGCAATGAGAAGGTACTCGGCAACAGAAGAAGGCCGAGGGGAGCTCCTGACTAGCAGAATGTAGGTCTAGTAGTCACGGGTGGGAATTTTCCAACGTGGGTTCCAAAACGGGACCCAGTTATAGGCACGTTGTGACGTGCCTTCAGGACAGACCCCTTCCTGGAAAAGGATAATAGCCCAATCATACAAATGGACCTTGCCCTAGTATATCTCACTGTTGAGTAAGTGTTACTCTCCTCAAGGAAAATAGGGAATCTCCTCAAGGTATCGTTGTGGCTGATGGCCCATTATAGGTGTGGACATGCCTGTCCAAGGTTTCCTCTTGGAGATGTGACTGGGGGAGTTCTTGGTCTGACCTTTTGCTCGGTCTTTGACCTGGGTGTCTACATTCCTGCCCAGTGAACCTCTGGCCCGATATATTTAATATTAACTATTATACTTCCCTGGGTCTGGGTCTGATAACAGAGGTAACATTACAAGCACTGCTGGACTGGGCCAGCAAGGCCAGCGTTAAAGGTATGGGATACTTCCTTAAGACCAGCAGCTCAACACAGCTTATGATATTCTTGATTTTTTAAAAGAAAATTTAAAGAGAATTCATGGTCCAACCAACTTTTAGTTCTTACTACTTTACCCTGCTGGGTAGTTAACTCAGTAGCAATAGATGGCAGGAAGAAAGAGAACAGTGAGTGGTTCTCATTTCCCTAGCATGAAATAGCTCTCAAAATTGGCAGCAGAACAAGGCATCTCTTGCTTCAGAAACCATAAATTTGGAGTGCCTGTTGGGTACACTGGTGCACTGTGTGTACCTTTCATGACTATAAATGCATCCTTGTAATCATATGTTTATGAGCCCACAGGTGAGCCCATTGGCACTCTCAGCGGTGGAGCATCATCAGTATGCTAATAGAATTCAGTTTTAATTCTCCTTGCTGAGTCAGCTGGGCATGGTATAGAACCATAGAATCATACAGCTGGAAGAGACTCCAAGGGCCATCAAGTCCAACCCGTTCCGCCATGCAGGAATACACCTTCAAAGCATTCCCGACAGATGGCCATCCAGGCTCTGTCTAAAAACCTCCAAAAAAGGAGATTCCGCCACACTCCCAGGTAGCAGCATATTCCACTGTTGAACTGCTCTCACTGTCAGGAAGTTCTTCCTAATGTTGAAGTGGAATGTCTTTTCCTGAAGTTTGAAACCATTGCTCCATGTCCTAGTCTCCAGAGCAGCATAAAATAGGCTTGCTCCATCCTCCATATGACATCCATGGATGCTGTCATGAGCCACAGGAGGGCCAAAGAACTGACACTGAATCCCAGTAAGATGTAAAGAAGCTCTACTAATCAGTGGTTCCTAGGTCTAGGAAATGGGAAAGCCATCTGCCCTGAATAAGGTACACTCCTCTTGCAAGAGTGTTACCCTGTATACTGGGGATCCCAGGAGGGACACCAAAATATGCTCAACTAAAGGTGGGGAAAATTAGCTCAGAGCACCGCTTAACATTACAAGAGGCAGGGTAACGTAGCGAGATCTTGAACCCTATGTCTACGGGGTCGGGTTGAGTCAAGGAGAACACAGAAGTTGAAATAATAACTGATGTTTATTAAATACAAGCAAAAAAGTGTATGCGACACACTCATACAAGATAACTAAAGAAAATAAAGGTTGGAGTGGTATAGAGGGATTTTTAGAGGGACTGCTGGTTTGGGTGATACTTCACCTGTCCTGAAGCCCAGAAAAATAGAGAGCGAAGCTGGGGTGCGATGTAGCTCAGCACGTGGAGCGGAGGGGAGGCTCGCCAAGCAAAGCGGCAGCAAGGCGGGATGAAACTCAGGAGCGATCCGAGGAAGGTCTCGGAATCGAGGGTTTTTATAAGAGAATTGTGACTGCAGGCTATGCCGTACTTGGGGGAAAACAATAGATTTGGAGTTGGAGACAAAGCCTCCGAAAGGTCAGAATCTGAATGATTGAGTTATCGTAGCGGTTCTCTATAGAGTAGCCAGTATGCAAATGCAGAGTACTTGGGTATTGCATAGTTTACCCATCAAGCTGCCATCACGGGGCAGAGGCTCTTTTGTAGGTTGCGTGCATACCTAATTAGAGTACTTACCTGGAGGTCTCCTAAAGCAGTGAGTCTGCTATTTCTGGCCTGCCTGTACTGTAGTTTGAATATTCCGGCTATTAACGGCCGAGCTTGTTTACGTGCTTGTCCGGTGGCCTCACAAGCACGTGGAAAGGAGTAGAGAAGTGCAGCCGAATTGCCATATCAAGGGATATCTTTAATATCCCCAAATCTCGGACTAGCCAGGGCAGTAACAATTGCCAGTCCATAGCTTGAGCACACTGGGATGGATGTCTGCCCCTCAAGGCCAAGGTTTTCTTTGTAGCTTAAAGTGCCCATGGCCAGTGTTGACTGGCAAACCATCTATAGCCTTTTCTAAAAAGGGTGACTTGGCCACCATAGTTCATGCACTGATGATTAGATTGCTGTAACATACTCCGTGTGGGGCTTCCCTTGAAAATGACATGGAGGCTGTGCCTAGCAGCTGGATTGCCGATGGGAACATCCTGCAAAAATGAAAGGGGCCTCTAGTTGGTTAAAAAAAAAAAATCACAGGAAGTACCAAGACTTTACAATTCTTTTTGTTTTGCTTGAACTTCAATATCTTTGGCTTTGCATTCTGTCTCTTTCTTGAAATACCTTCAGTTTCTTTCCTTCACTTCCTTGCATTCTTCCCTTCTGCCTTCCACTGATCATGTGTCGCGTGCAACCTTTCAGCAATTCAGTTTCACCAATTTTCACCAACCCCATTTTTTAAAAAATCAGGAGTTATAGATAAAGTGCTGAAATACATTAGCGAGAATGTACAGTGCACCTTCTTCTGGCGCAACTTCTACATGTAGGAATGCAAGGTCACGCAAAGCATTGTGTCCCATTATAGTCAATGGACACAGCGGCTGTGCACCCATGCTGCTGTGGGCGTGTGCATGTTGCATCTGTTGACTATAATGGGATGTGACACTTTGTATTTTTTGTTTTACATGGGGGTTCCTGGAACAGAACCGCTGCATATATGACAGGCAGACTGTACTCATTCAGCATTAGAATCCTTGCGTTTAGCATTAACATTCCTTTTTCCTTTGGTGGATTTCTCTTGAATCTGCGTCCTGGAAGCAACAGCTGTCTTTATTTGTTGGTGGCCTGCTTTACGGGTTCCTGAGACAGTAAAAACAGTCTGGCAACCACAGATATACTTTACTTTAAAAACAAAACAAGATAAAATTCTCCACTGGGCAATGGAAACCCACTGGATGGCCTGAGGCACATCACACACTCTCAGCCCCAGAGAACCCTGTGATAGGGTTGCCTTAGGGTCACCATAAATCATGACTTTAGGTCACACAGCAGCAACATATCATCATGTGTTAAAGCATCCCTGAAATCCTGTCCAGATGGCATCATACCGACAAAGAGCCCCTCTGTTCCTTGGCCTGCCTGGCTTTTTTTTTTCTTCTCTAAATTTAGTTTTCATCTTCGCTTTTCCATTCCCGTTTTCCCGTTCACTAGGTCCTCCTTGCATAACATACAAAGGAAAATCAGGAAATATGCTGCTGGAGTTACATTAGAAACAGCACTCCACCCTACCACTCAGTCTTGTTTCTATGATTGCTGCCTTGTTCTTCTTCTCAGCAACTCTACCTCTTAAAACATCTTCCCATTTGTGCACTGAGGGAGGGAGGGAGGGAGGGAGAAAATATGTCACCAAAGAAAAAAGGACAGAAGAAAGCTGTAGGGTTGCAGAAATCTGGCTTGTGCTAATGTATATGGAGAGATGCAAATATTGAGCAACTTGGCTTTCAGGCCCTTTCTGCACATGGTTCTTAAGACAGGCCAATGCATCTTGCCACGGAGGTCTTTTGCATGTTGGAGCGGACTAGGTTCGGTTTATTTACCTTCGTTCCGCACGTAATTCCAACTAAATGCACCCCCATGTGGCGGTAAAGCACGCTATTTGAAAACTGAAAGATATTGGTTTTCCAATTTGCCAGATTGATCCAATCTGTACTTTCACAGTGGTGCAGACATATACATTCGCGCCAATGCGAATTGGTGGTCAGGGGAGGGCTTATGGGAGGGACCAGGTAGGATGGACTTACTACCGGCACGAACCGATTCACCAGCCTCATGCGGAAAGGGCCTCAAATAGAAAAACAAGGCATTTTATTAGGTTAGGGAAGTCTATGGGCCTTTCTGCACTACCCTGTTATAGTGTTATCATTCCACTTTCAACACTATGTGGAATTCTGGGGTTTGTAGTTTACTGAGGCCAAAGAGCTCTCTGGTTGAGAATTCTAAATGCCCCTCCCTAAACTGCAAATCCCAGGAAACCATGAGATTTCATAGAATCATAGAATAATGGAAGTGACCTCAGGGGCCATCGAATCCAACCCCCTGCTATGCAGGAACACCCATCAAAGCACTCTCAACAGATGGCCATCCAGCCTCTGCTTAAAAACCTCCAAAAAAGGAGACTCCACCACACTCCCGGGCAGCTGCATGTTCCACTGCCAGACAGCTCTGACCATCAGGAAGTTCTTCCTGAGGTTCAGATGGAATCTCTTTTCCTGTAGTTTGAATCCATTGCTCCTTGTCCTAGTCTCTGGAGCAGTGGAAAACAAGCTTGCTCCCTTCTCAAGGCGACATCCCTCCAAATATTTAAACAGGGCTTTAACCTTCCCTTCTGCAGATTAAACATCCCCAGCTCCCTAAGCCGCTCCTCAGAGGGCATGGCTTTCAGACCCTTCACCATTTTGGTTTCCCTCTTCAGGACACGCTCCAGCTTGTCAATATCCTTCTTGAAATGAAGTTCCCAGAACTGGACACAGTATTCCAGATGAGGTCTGACCAAAGCAGAATAGAGTGTTACCATTACCTCCCTCGATCTAGACACCATACTCCTATTGATGCAACCAAGAATCACGTTGGCTTTCTTGTTGCCGCATCACATTGCTGACTCACGTTCAGCTTGTGATCTACCGAGACTCTTAGATCTCTTTCACACGTACTGCTATCCAGCCACGCGTCCCCAATCCTATCTTTGTGCATTCCATTTTTTCTGCCTAAGTGTAGGACCTTATATTTCTCTCTATTGAAATTCATTTTGTTAGCTTTGGCCCAGCTCTCCAATCTGTCAAGGTAATTTTGAATTTTGATTCTGTCCTCTGGGATATTAGCAACCCCTCCCAGTTTGGTGTCATCTGCAGATTTGATCAGCATGCCCTCTGTTCCTTCATCCAAGTCATTGATGAAGATCTTGAATGGCGCTGGGCCCAGGACAGAACCCTGTGGCACTCCATCAGTCTCTTCTCTCCAGAATGAAAAGGAGCCATTGATGAGCACCCTTTGGGTTCGATCAGTCAACCGTTAGGTTGTTGAAAGTGGAATAATAGCGCTATAATAGTATAGTGCAGAAAGGCCCTATGTCACCACCTGGCCTCTACAGTCAGCCCCCACATCTGCAGGTAGATTTGATGGATTTGATTTGATTTCATGGATTTGATTATTTGCAGGTTTTTCCAACCCCTGCCCGCACCCCCCATCTCAGGCACTTCTTTTCCAGGGGAATCTTCCATCTCAATGGCTCCAATCTCGTTGTGCAGCCCTTTAAATACGCACCTCTGTTTAATTTAATTCATGCTTTTTTATTCTCACTCCTCTTATTTGATCACTTTCCCATATCTTGTTACTTAAAATCTCCAAAGTCATGAAGAATAAAAGAGGCAATAAAGGACAACCCTGTCTTACCTTTTTCATTACTTCATAAAGATCTGTTATTTCTCCATTTATTACTATGCACGCCCTGTGATTTTCACAAATAATATTTAGCCATACTTTGAATTGTTTTCCCAAATCCAGTTCTTCAGCAATGCCCTTCAAAAATGCCCCGCACTTCAGCTGCTTCTTTTCTGGAGTAACCTTCCCTCTCAGCAGCTCCAATGTGGCCGTGCGGCCCTTTAAAAATTCACCTCTGATCCTCCTCGTCCTCTACCACCCGCTGCCTGGCCACCTAAGGAAAGCTTGCAGCCAGATTTCTCAGCACCACAAACCCTCTCCCAATGCCTCCCAACACCCAAGAAAGGAGGTGGGCAAGAGAGAAATGTAGGGCTACCATGCCTACCTTTCCCTCTCCTTTCCCGGATCCGGTTTGGATCCTGGGTGCCCATTCCAGTGATGTAGACTTGAGTCGATTGACTCAGACTTAAGTCAGACTTAAGTCACTTCAATGACTTAACTCGGACTTGACTAAGCAAAAATTACACACTGACTCAACTCAACTTGAGAGTTGCATATTTTCAGACTGACTGACTTGCTGCCCTTGGTTCAGTAACATAACATATTTGTTACCCTGTATTCTGGGGGTCCCGGGAGGGACACCTAAATAACCTTGCAGTTACACAAATTGGGGAAATTAGTCAAGAGCACTGGTTGGCAGAACGAGAGGCAGGGCAACGCAGCAGAATCTTGTAACCCAGTGTCTACGAGGTCAGGCCAAGTCAAGAAGCAGACCGGTTTGAAAATAATGAATGATCTTTATTAAAGACAGACACACAATGTAAGCAACACACGCACACAGATAACTAAGGAAAATAAAGGTGTGAGTAAGATAGCGGGATTTTCAGAGGGATAGTTGATTCGGGTGATACGAAACCTGTCCTGAAGTCCGGAAAAAGATGGAGAGCGAAGCTGGGGTTCGATGTATCTCAGCACTTGGAGCTGAGGGGAAGCTCGCCAAGCGAAGCGGCAGCAAGGCGGTCTGGAACTCTGGAGCGATCCGAGGAAGCGCTCAAAATCAGGGGTTTTTATAAGGAGAATTGTGACCGCAGGCTAGGTCAGACTTTGGGAAAACAATAGATTTGGGGCTGGAGACAAAGCCTCCGAAAGGTCAGAATTTGAATGATTGAATTAGAGCCGAATTTATCAATAGAGTAGCCGGTATGCAAACACGGAGTTCTTGGGCGTGGTATAGCTCGATCATCAAGCTGCCAGCACAGGGCAGAGGATCTTTTGAGAGTTGCTTGCATACCTAATGGGGGTACTTGCCTTGAGGTCTCCTAAAGTGGCGAGTCGGCTGTTTCTGGCCTGCCTGTATTGTTTTGGAATATTACGGCGATTATCGACCAAGCCTGTATGCGTGGAAGGGATATGTGAAGCCGAATTAGTGATATCAAACGATATCTTTTATATCCCCAAAGCTCGGGCTAGCCAGGGCAGTAACACATTCATCCAGAAACCTTACAACTTAGTGGCCACATGACGATCAGTCTCAAGGCCAAAGTGTGGGCACATTTCTCAGGGGGAACAGCAAATGGATTAGGCAACAGGCTTGAGGTGGGGTTGAGGTCTGCTCAGCAGCCTGCCCCTGCTACGTATAGGAGGAACTTTCTAAAACTTTTCCTAAGAGCAGAAGGCAAGACATGCCCAGAGTGCAGGGAACTTATCTCAGAGGGGAACAGAAAATGTGTTAGGCAACAGGCTTGAGGAGGAAGAATCTTCCTTCTAAAGCTCTTGAAGCTTCAGTAATGGGGAATAAGAAGGAGCCTATTCCCCACTTCTGAAACTGCAGATGCCAAAATCACAACAGTCAAGGGCTGACTTTAAGTAAATTGTGAAAACTGGCCTTATTCGACTCTGTCCAGAAATTCTGGAACATAGGCTGGGGTATAAAGTTGGCTCCCAGGTTTGATACTTGTGTCGAGACTTGGAAGTATCTTGCAAGGACTTGAGACTTGACTTAAGACTTGACTTGGAGACTTAGAATCATAGAATCATAGAATCATAGAAATGTAGAGTTGGAAGAGACCCCAGGGGCCATCCAGTCCAACCCCCTGCCATGTAGGAATACCCTCAATGCACTCCCGACAGATGGCCATCCAGCATCTGCTTAAAAACCTCCAAAGAAAGAGACCCCACCACACTCCGAGGCAGCAGATTCCCCTGCCGGACAGCTCTGACCATCAGGAAGTTCTTCCTGAGGTTCAGGTGGAATCTCTTTTCCTGCAGCTTGAATCCATTGCTCCTTGTCCTGGTCTCTGGTGCAGCAGAAAACAAGCCCTCTCCCTCCTCTACATGGCATCCCTTCAAATATTTAAACATGGCTATGATGTCCCCTCTTAACCTTCTCTTCTGCAGACTCAGCTCTCTAAGCCTATCCTCATAGGGCTCGGCTTCCAGGCCCTTCACCATTTTGGTCACCCTCCTCTGGACCTGCTCCAGCCTGACCATGTCCTTCTTGAATTGGGGTGCCCAGAACTGGACACAGTATTCAAGATGAGGTCTAAGCAAAGCAGAGTAGAGTGGTACCAGTACCTCCCCCGATCTAGACACCATACTCCTATTGATGCAGCCGAGAATTGCATTGGCTTTCTTGGCTGCCGCATCACACTGCTGACTCATGTTCAGTTTGTGGTATTAAGACTCCTAGATCCCTTTCACACGTACTGCTATCGAGCCACGTGTCCCCCACCCTATATTTCTGCATTCCGTTTTTTCTACCTAAGTGTAGGACCTTATACTTCTCTCTGTTGAATTTCATTTTGTTAGCCTTGGCCCAGCTCTCCAATCTATCCAGGTCATTTTGAATTTTGATCCTGTCCTCTGGCGTATTAGCAACCTTAACCAAACTTAAGTCTCCCGTTCCCATTAAGTGGCCCATTCCCACCATGCTTCGGCTGCCTTCCACCCACCCACCCACCCAAATTGATATTTGCAATTTTCCACCTTTTGTGAGTGTCCTGCCCACCCCACCTTGCCCTAACAAATATGGAGGACCAACTGTACATCCTTTAAAAGAGCTATCCATGGGGCAGAACCTTACCCCCCAAAGAGGTTCAGCACTGTGCATACCTCTCAAAATTCAGACAACAAACCATGGCAAATTCACCGTTCCATTGATCTTGGAAGCCACTGCTGTGTCCAGACATTTTTAACAATGGTGGACAACTTCGAAGAATGCATCTGAACTATATAGTTAGTTGTGTGGTATCACTTTGTGATATGGCTCCATGCAATAAAATCCTATGAAATGTAGTTTATTTGAGGTACTTAAGCATCTCTGCTGGAAAGCTGCAGTGCTCTCATTCAGAAAAGAGGGCTGAACCTCTTGAACAGAGAATTCTAAGTCTCCCTCACAAAGGTATGAACCCAAGATTCTGTAGCATGGAGCCGTGACTATGCCCTTTTCCTCTCTTCTTTCACAGCTAGCTGCCCTTGCGCCCCCCGGTTTTTTGGCTCTGATGCCATGGTGTGCGTCTGCAATGCCACTTACTGCGACACACTGGACCCCGTCTCCCTTCCTCCTGTCGGCAGCTTTGTCAAGTACGAGAGCAGCAAGGCCGGCAAGCGCTTGGAGCGCAGCGAAGGGGAGGTCCGGCCAAGTCCCTCTGGTTCAGGTGAGCCACTGGGAGAGGGGTCTGGGGGCATGGGTTGCAAGGGTAGCCTGTGAGAGAGGGATGAAGCACGTCTGGCTCTGCGACCCAATCTGGACCCCTGGGCTTTCCTTCCTTGTGACACCACGTTTTGTGGTTCCCTAGCTTTGGTTAAGAAAAACAAAAAGGCCCACTTTAAAAGGCTGAGGTCCTTTTCCTAAGGCTTCTTCCTTCCTTAGGAAGAGGCAGGAAGAGATTTGAATTATGCTGGCATTCACCTTTGTGTCCGTGGTCCCACCCATCCCTGGAAAGGGGTCCCCAAGAACATCTCAGAAGTTGAATCCATCTCTCAGACTAAAAGACATTCCGCATCATCACGCAACTCCTTCTGGGTCCCCTAATCTAACCAGCATCCTCAATCTCCTCTTCCTCCCAAGGGCTGCTGTATATCTACAACCCTTTTGTTCACTACCAGCACATCAAGGGTTTTGGGGGATCCCACACTGATGCTGCTGCGATCAACATCATGCGCCTGTCTCCAGCCGCCCAGGACCACTTGCTCCAGTCTTACTTCTCCGAAGAAGGTGAGAGCACCCAACTCAGGAAACTGGCTTTGGCAGGATATGGAAAACTAGCAGCTCAGGGAGAGAAAACAATCAGAATTAGACTGATATCTTAGATTTCTGCGTGTGGGGATTGAAATGAAACTAGTCTGGGAAATCACTCTTAGTTTGAATGCTGATTTGGTGATCTAGAAAAAAGCTTGGTTTACTTGGACACAATAGAGAAGCCACATGACTTGACTTTGGGGTTGAAAACAAATATGAGTTTGGAAATCCAGTGCTTCATGTCTCCTGTTGACTGTCACTGGAAAACCCAGAGCTTGGAAACATAAACATTTCTAGACCTGCAACTCCCAGAATCCAGCATCAGGGAGTTCTGGGAGTTGTAGTCCAAAAGGATATCTTTTGCAAGCTCTGAAAAGTCCAGCAGGATAGCTGCAATGGCTAAGGAGTATTGGTGGATGAAAAAAAAAGTACTTGCAGTGTAGCAGCTACTGCGTACTGTATAGCAAGTACTGCACTTTGGCTCTGCAGTGTTGAAATTCAGCTGAGAACCTGTGTTACCCTGATTTCTGGGGGTCCCGGGAGGGACACCTAAATGTGCTCAAACAATGGGGACGGAATTAGCACAGAGCACAAGTTGGCAATGCGAGAGGCAGGGTAACGTAGCGAGATCTTGAACCCTATATCTATGGGGTCAGGCCAAGTCAAGGATGAGACAGATGTTGAAATTAATAATTGTTTTATTTAAGCACAATCAAACAAATATATGCAACGCAATCACGCAAGATACTAAAGAAATAAAGGTAGGAGCGGATAGAGGGATTTTTGAGGAGGTTTGGTATGGGAAATACTATACCTGTCCTGAACCCCGGTTAGAAGCGGAGAAGCTGGGGAGCGTGGATCTCAGCACGTGGGGCTGAGGGGAAGGCTCGCTGGACAAAGCGACAGCAAGGCGGGATGGAAGCCAAGAGCGATCTGAGGAAGCACTCAAAGTCAGGGGTTCTTATAGGGAAAATTGTGACCGCAGGCTAGTTCGGACTTGGGGAAAACAATGGGTTTGGGGCTGGAGACAAAGCCTCCGAAAGGTCAGCATTTGAATGATTGAGTTATAACCAAATTGTCAATAGAGTAACCAGTATGCAAACGCGGAGTGCTTGAGCATTGTATAGTTCGATCATCAAGCTGCCAGTGCAGGGCAGAGGATCTTTTGAAAGTTGCATGCATACATAATTGAGGTCCTTGCCTTGAGGTCTCCTGAAGCTGCGAGTCGGCTATTTCTGGCCTGCCTGTATCTGTTTGGAATATTACAGCGATTATCGGCTGTTCCTGTGTGCGTGCTTGTCTGGGGGCCTTGCAAGCACGTGGGGAGGAATGGGTATAGAAGGTCGAATTATTGACATCAAAAGATATCTTTTATGTCCCACAAGCTCAGGCTAGCAATGGCGGTAACACCTGCCAGTGCAGAAACTAGAAAGCCTGGGGAGAAAACCACCTACTGTGATAAGAAGCTAGAGCTGTCAATCACTAACCCCAGTTTCTAAACCTCTTGTGTTTTCCCATGGATTCTTTTGTCTCTTTTCTTTGTCATGGGAAAAAAGTCTGTTTTAGACGAAAAGATGGAATAGATGTTGAATATCTTTTTATTGGTAGCATTAAGTTTCCCTTCCCTTGAAACATTGTCTATGATTGCTTCCCAGACTCTGACCCACTCTCCTAATTGCTGGAAGTGCTGGCTCTTTCAACTTGCATTGTTCAAGGGAGTGTGGATGCCTGCATCTCAACTATGACCATTTGTGCACTAGACAGCTACAGTGCTATTATTCCACTTTCAACATCCTATGGAATCCTGGGGCTTGCCTTTGAGGCCCCTCCCTAAACTGCAAACCCCAGGATTCCATAGGATGTTGAAAGTGGAATAATAGCACTATAACAGTCTAGTGCAAAAATGGCCTATGATGCTCTGGAATTTTTTGACTAACTCCCAGAATCCTTGACCACCAGTATATATACAATAGCATCCAGATTTTATTTAGCGTGTTCATCCGCCAGTCTGTGGCTAAATACACGTGAGCCAAGACAACAAGTTTTGCATTCCTCCTGATTCAAACTGAAATCCTGAAGGAGCGGAATGTGGGGCAGAGAGCCAAACTCAGAATGATAACAATCAGCAACAGGGCTCTGGCATACCTCCAAGAGAGCCAGAGTGGTGTTATGTTTTAAGAGCTGGAGTACAGCTCTGGAGACCAGGGTTCGAATCTCCACTCAGCCATGGAAACCCAGTTGGTGGCCATAGGCAAGTCACATTCTCTCAGCCTCAGGCAAAGGCAAACCCCCTGAAAAAGTCTTGCCAAGAAAACCCATGATAGGTCTGCCATAGGGTTGCCATAGGGTTGTCTGCCTTAGGGTTGCCAAGAAACAACTTGAAGGCACATAACAACAACAACAATGCCTTTGTAATCTTTTTGCTTCTCCCTGTCCGTGCAGGGATCGAGTACAACCTTTTGCGCTTGCCCATGGCATGCTCTGACTTCTCTACCCGTGCATACAGTTACGCGGACAAGTGCCCAGGAGACTGTGAACTGAAGTGCTTCCACCTGGCCCAGGAGGACACCGAACTGAGAGTGAGTGATGCTGGGAGAAAAGAGACTCTCTACTGGTCCCCTGCCTTCCAAAAGTGGAATGATGGCTGACTGTTATGACGAGAAGGGTGGGATAATATGAAAAGGAGCATTCTGAAAAGTGGGCGGACTGGCTAGCTGGAATCCTGAAGAAGGGCTGTGACTTTCTATTGGAGATTCCACATGTTCCACTTCCTGGGATGTATCTGAGAAGCCTAACTTTTACAGCAACGGTGAGCAACTGTGTGAGATGCAGTCGCCAATTCTGCTTCAAGAGATCCTTCTACAGGGCACAGCCCTCCAAAGCAAGCCCAAAATGCCTCCCTTTTCTCTTCAGTGCCTCTCAAAATGGTGACGGGAAGTCTTGTTCTGTCACTTCCTGTTGCCCTTTTCAGGGGTGGGCTGCTCCAAAAGAAAAAAAAATTGAAGTTTTGGGGAATAGTACAGGATTCTGTGATGTTTGTGGGGATGAGGTGGGAGTATTTTCATGTACTTATACGCACTGGCCAGGGGCTTTCCAGATGAGTTTAAGGCAAAAATGACCCCAAAATCACAGCATTTTTTAAAAATTGGAGAGAGTATGGCTTTGGGGTACTAGTGGGGGGCTTCCAGGGCCACAAAAAGGGGTCCAAAAGCCAGATGTGGCCCAACCCTGGTTCAGAGTGAATACAGTGGAAGGAATGCATAACAGTTTTCTCCTATGCCATTTCCCCAATTGTTTTACAATGCGCCCTCTGCTGGCGCGACCTCCACATGCACCACAAAGGCAAGGTCATGAGAAGCATCACTGCCCTTATAGACAATGGATGTGAAGGCTGTGTGTCCACAAATGCGTAGCCATATGCACATTGTGCCCATTGACTACAATGGGATGCAACATTCCTGTTTCTTGTTTTACATGGGGGATCCTGCAATGGAAACCCTCGCATACACAGAGGGAGTGCTATGCAAACCTCCTCAAAAGTGTGCAATTTCTCCGGAAAGGGTCATGCGTTTCTTCCAGAGGCAACCAAAAAATGTGGGAAATATTTCTTCTCCTCCTCCTCTAAATCTTCTGGCATGGCTTTTTTGTACCCCCCACATTGGTTCCCCCAGGGCAGGTACCCTTCTTGCCCCACCATAGATATGCCTCCAGGGTCTGGTGAGGTGGGCTTAGGCCTTTGGGGTCAGGATTCATTTACCAGATCCCCTTCATCACCTCCCCATAGATCCCTCTCCTCCACCGCTTCATGGCCTTCTCTAAGCGGCCCCTCTCCCTGATTGCCAGCCCGTGGACCGGTCCCGCCTGGCTGAGGACCAATGACCAAGTGATGGGTAAAGGGCGTCTGAAGGGAGAAGCAGGAGACATCTACCACAAGACCTGGGCCCACTACTTTGTCGGGTATTTACCTGTCTTTTTTCAGGTAGTAGCCTCTCTGTGGGGTTTGGGTGAGGAAATGAAGGCTTCAGTATGTGGGGGAGGGGGACAAACAGTGGACACGGGGTCTCTTTTACACTGCACAATTAGTTTGTGATTATTTTAAATGCTGTGGTTTCATCCTGTGGAATCCTAGAATGTACAGTTTGGTGAGACTCCAAAGCTCTCTGCTAGAGAATCATAAGCCTTTTCTGTAAGAGGCACGAGAAGCAGTTTGCACAGTTCCATCTCGTATTTAAATAACACAGTTTTCTTTCATTGTTTTCCACGCAGCCCCCATTTTAAAGCTTTTTCCTTCAGAGGAATGTGAATTTGTGCATCCGCACTACCTCATTGCCGACCATTCCCTTGACCCCCCTCACCCTGTCCCAGTGGTCGTGATTGGCTGTTTTTGTCTTGTTTTGTTTCGTTTTGGGTGGTTCTGTTTGTGCGTACCTACGTAGGTAGGTACTATGTACCACACACCTACTTACAGCCTTACAACCCGCCCTCCACTGCCCACCAATGTGCATTCGTGCAAATGTATGTTCTGTATCACTGCAAAAAACCAAATTGACTTCTATGTCAGAATGTGAATTGGATGTTTTCCAGTTCTGAAATACCATGTTTTCCCACCACGTGGCAGCACGTTAACAGCCGATTCCATGCAGAATGATGGAAACTAATGCAAGGCTGGTTTGCTCCTACATGCCGAACAATACAGCACTACAATGCTGTAACCCATGGGAATGACTCTGTGCAGAAAGGGCCATAGACTCATCTACCTGGAGGAGACCACAACTGGCCTAAACTGTAAATTCTAAATATCTCATCTATAGCCTCCACAACATGGAGCCAAAGCAGTTAGAATGATATCCTAGAGTTATCGTTGTATGGGGTGATAGCATACCTTCCAGCTTCCAACTTCCAATTTGAGGGGCAGTCGCAATTAAAAGGAAAAGCCTGTCATCCCGGGCTTTTCCCAGGCTTCCCACCTGCCAACATCCAGACTTTGTGTTGCCTTTATTCTCTTCCTTATCAAGATCCATTACATCAACATACCATCATACCCAAAAAGCTAGTTTCCCATATTTCTCATTGTTTCCATCATCCCCTCCAGCCTCTTTACAGGGCATCAGGCAGTACAGCACTACATATATTACATAGAATTAAAGAGCAAAACACTACAAGAACAAACAGTAAATAAGCTGGTACGATAGCACATGGTGATGTGCAGGATGTTATATGAAAACAAGCATCAAAGCACTGCATGTCATTAGGCTGGCATTAAAGTATTATGACTGGGAAACCAAAGCAACCTGACAATTATTAAGGAGGAAGAACACGCAAAGCTGCTTCAACCCTGGAATGTATTCACTGAGTTTAGGAAGGACAAGACTTAGCCCCCTCCTTGCCTCTTCCTTCTGCTGATTCAACAGAGTCCAAACAAGCAACTGAAAGAAGCCAAGGATGAATGCAGGAGGAGGAGAGAAAATCCAGGACATTATAAAAGTATCCGAGCAACTGGGAAACCAGAGGATTAATGGAGGCTGTCCCGGAGAAATCAGGACAGTTGGAGGTTATGCTATTTCTTTTGTGTGCCTTCAAGTTGTTTCCAACTTACGTTGACCCTAAGGCGAACCTACATGAGGTTTTCTAGGGCTGTGTGTGTGAGATGCTCCCAAGATCACCCAGTGGGTTTCCATGGCTGAATGGGGAATCAAACGCATGGCCTCCAGGGTTGTAGTCCAAGGCTCAAACCACTAAACCATGCTGGCTCTCCGTTATACTATAGTGGTAACTAATTTGGTTGGGAAAGGCCTGATACGATAACAATAACTAATACTTTAAAAAAGTTAACTCCCAAATTTCCTCATCTCTCCTTTCCTCCTTGTTTTGGAAACCAGGTTCCTGGATGAGTACGCCAGACACAACATCACCTTCTGGGCTGTCACAGCTCAGAACGAGCCATCGTCCTCTGTTCTGGCTTTCCAGAAAATTTTCCCCACCACCCAGTTTTCCCCTGAAGAGCAGCGAGATTTCATCATCAAGGACTTGGGCCCCGCACTGGCTGCCAGCAGGCACAAAAATGTCCTCCTCATCTTTCATGATGATTTAAGGCTCAACCTGCCCAAATGGGCCAACGTGGTAGGTTGCCCATCTCAGATCTTGACTGGCCAAGTCAGTAGGTCTTCCCAAGCAAAACTCTGCTTGGCCAAGACCCTCATATTGCTGCCTGAAAAACAAGCTATAACTTCCAAACTGCGGAGGATCTAGCCAGAATTTAAATTCCAAAAATAAGCTAATTGTAATAAATTGCATCTCACGCTACGCAGTTGTAGTTGAATGGTATGGGATTGCTTTATCCTTTTTGTCGTGTTAGCTATAACTGATATTTACTTTTATCTTATACAATTAAGTTATGTACCTAAGGCACAACTTTATTACTGTGGGCCCTGCAGTTTTGCGGGTTCTGCTCTCATGGATTTGATTATTTGCGGGTCATTTCTTTTTTAAAAATATTTGTATTACTATAAAACAACATAAAACACCAAAAGCAAGACAACAACATAAGTACAAATACAGAAAAAAGAAAAAAAATGCATACAAAATTCAAAACCAAACCCACCACACTGAAACATAAACATATAAGGATCTCCAACCAATAATATACTCAGTATTTAATAGCTGTCACTAAATATCAGTTTCTCTATATTAATAAACTACTGTCTTGTATCTGTCCTATCTTTAGTCTACCTCTCTTCCCCTCTAACATTAAAAAGATCTATACAATATTAATTTTTAAAATCATTTCTGCCTTCAAACAGTTCATTCTTCTTTATCTTATCAACTTACATTTATGAGTAACCTCATGTTCATTCTATCCTCTTTTTCCTCCCACTTTCTTCTTTTTTTAAAATCTGTATTAGAATATTCTTATCAATAGTTCCTCTTTCTCTAACAACACCATCATGCTAAATTAATACCAAGGATATCATAGAATTAAAACATAATCCATGCTGCAATTCCAAATCAGCAACAAAGACCTTCATAAATTTAAATTAACCAAAATATTTATCCCACCCTATTTTTTCCAAGTTTTTTCAAAATTATTCTTTCTGAAGGCACTTTTCATTTTTTTGCAGACTATTTAATTTATTTTATTTATTTATTTTTAAAAAAGTTGTTCTGTTTGTCCCTGCCTTTGGGGAAAAAAACAAGCTCTCTCAAGGAATCTCTAGGTCCTCTAGCACAGTTCTGTGGTCCCCTTTTTCTAGAAGTGGACCACAGAGTCAGGATGGAGGACCTAGATATTCCTAGAGAAGTCTCTTTTTTTGTTAATAATTTTTGTTAGCATTTCATCCAAAATAAAAAAAAAAAGTTACTTAAAGTATTATCACATTAACAGTTGTATCTTATTTGTACAATGTTTCTTCCAATTATCTTTATTCGAGCAAATAATTATTATTGTACATCTTCATCTTTAGTTCTCATTTGCACCAAACGCAAAATTAAAAGTTTTATCCCGATTCTTCTTATCTTATCCTTAAACGTATGTATATTTCTTGATTTCACATTGTGTAATTTATCATTATTATGTACCTTATATACATTCATCTCTATACATCTTTATCCGAACAAACAATTATTATTGTACATCTCCATCTTTAGTCCTCATTATCACCAAATGCAAAATTGAAAGTTTTATCCAAATTAGTCTTATCTTATCCTTTAACTTAAGTATAATTCTTGATCTCACATTGTGTAATGTATCATCATTATGTATGTTATATACATTTATCTTTATACGTCTTTTTTTCCCTACAACGTTATGTGATTAAGATAGCTTCTGTTAAACATCTGATTTGTTTAATCCCATACTCATTATTAGCATTCACATCTGTTTCACCTCACACTGTTATTTACAAGTTAACTGCTTAAATTGTCATTCTCCACTTTTGGAGAAATAGATTTATGGGGCCCCAGTCTTTCCTTATCTTTTCATCTGATTGTCCTCTGAGTCTTTGTGTCAAATTGGCTGCTAATTTTATCTCATACAGAGTTTGAATCCAAAGTTCAATATTTGGCGTCTCTTCTTTCTTCCAGAACTTTGTGTATTCTATTCTGGCTATAGTTATCATATATAGCAAAATTTTTGAGTATTTTTTCTTTACAGCTTGGTTTATAGTATGTAACATATTTAATAAATAGACCTCTGGGTCTTTACCAAATTCTATTTGTAATATTTCTTCTATTTTTTTATGCATGTCATTCCAATATTTTTTTGCTTTTTTGCAGGTCCACCATAAATGATACGTCGTGCCCATTTCAGCATGACATTTCCAGCATTTCCCTGTACCAGTATTATAAATTTTTTGAAGCTTGATCGGGGTCATATACCACCTATGAAAAATCTTCAGATAATTTTCTTTTAGATTTTGGGCAGCTGTAAATTTTTGCATCAGCTTCCAACTTTCTTCCCAATGTTCCAAGTTTATTGAATTACCAACATTCTGTGCCCATTTGATCGTAGCGTGTTTAACTGTCTCATCTTCTCTCTTGTGTAGTAAAAGTGTTTTGTAAAGTTTAGCAATTGTATGAGGTGGATTTTCTCGCATGATTCTTATTATTTCACGTTGGTCTCTCATATTAGATCCATACAGCTTCAAATCGATCTGTAATCTTTCCATTAACTGCCTGTATGGAAACCAATTTAAGATTATCCCCTCCTCTTCCAATTCTCTTCTGTCCTTGATTTTTGGAATTCCAGTAGTTTGATGTTTGATTAGATCTTCATATCTGAGCCATTTAGTCGTGGATTTCCATCTTCCAAAGAAGGCTTCTTGAGGTGAAGCCCACTTTGGAATTGAATTAATAAATATTCGTCTGTAATTGTTCCATATTATCAAGAGAGATTTTCTGATATAATGTTGCGTAAAGTCTTTATCTACTTTAGCTTTATCATAACAAATATACGCATGCCATCCCAATCTTACATGTGCTCCTTCCAGTGTTAGTAAACTTTCTTTACTTAGGTTAATCCGGTCCGCAATCCAAGACAGTGCCGCAGCTTCGTAGTATGTATATATGTCTGGTGCTCCCGCTCCTCCTCCCGTTGTCAAATCAGTTAAAGTTTTCCAACTTATCTGGGGTTTCTTTCGCTCCCAGATAAATTTTGTTAGGTCTTTTTGCCATTGCATAAATGGCTTTCTGTTAGTTATTATAGGTAAGTTTTGAAATAAAAACATCAATTTAGGTAGTACAGTCATCTTAATAGCAGCTAATCTTCCCATAAGTGAAAATCGTTGTTTTGCCCAATCTTCTAAATCTTTCTTTATTTCTTTCCATTTTTTCCCATAATTGTTCTCATTAAGTTCGTTATTTCATTTAGACATCCAAACTACCAAATATTTGATCTTTTTTACTGTGTTAAAGCCAGATATCTCAGTCAATTTCTCTTCCTCTTTTTTGCTTATCTTTTTAGTCAATATTGCTGTTTTTTCCTTGTTTGCTTTAAATCCAGAAAGCTCACTGAATTCATTCATCACTATATTAAGACATTTTATACTGATTATGGGTTTGTCTAAAAACAGAATTAGATATTTCTAGAGAAGTGTTTTCAGGTTAAAAAAAAGAACATTCATGATTTTTATTTTTAATCATACTTTTTCCACTTTTGAAGTGGTCTTATATTCCTAAATCCAGGGAAAGTGGAGGGTTCATTTTGTACCACAGGAAGTGGCCTTTAGCACTCTGATGTACATTTATAAAAATAACTAAAACCAACCATTTGAGCTACTTTTGAATAATGGAAAAGGAAGGCATGGCTTTTAAATATTTGTAAATGCACCAGTAAGGAATTACAATTTTGAGCCTTGGAACAGTAACCACTTTTTTTAAAAAAGAAGCCTTCCAAGATCTCAGATGCACCCGCAGCATCATTAATGGTGTGGAATAATGGGAGCCATTGTTTAAAATATTTGGAGAATATCAGAAGGGAGAAACCAGCAATATTCCATTTGTGTAGATGTCTCTCGTTCAAATCCCAGGAACTTGGATTCAAACCCAGAGTAAGGCCCTGCTTTGGGGGTCCCCAATATCAGTACGGTTTGGATGGGCACCATACCTAATTGGCATCATATGTAATTGGCAATACATTTTACTGGCTCTGATATCAAATTCAAGCCTGAGAGGTGACAGAGAGGTCAAACCAAGCGAGGGAAAGAATTTGACTGTAAATGTGAGAAGGACAGGTCAACTCAAAACTTCCTCCAGGTAAGACTGAGTCATTTGTCAGGCAAACACACACCTTTCCTGTGGATAATAGGCTTAAACAGAAGCTGGACTTTTCCAGGGAATCCAACTGTGGAGAGCCCGCCAGGACACCGATTGACAGATATCCATCCCTTGTACGCCTGGATTCTTTCCTCTGTCCTCACAGCACCCACAATAGACAGCTATTGCAACACCCATCACGTCTTTGTCAATCAAAGCACTAAGCCCATCAGCAGGCGAAAGACCCATTGTCCACAACAGGTTCCCTTTGTCTTGCATCTGGAACCTTCACAGCCACAAGCCATTTTCAGGGTACAAATACCCCTGATTCCAGGATGCCCGGTGCAGTTTCTTGAAGATCTACCCGTCACTCTGTCCATCCGGCTCCTGAATGAGAACTACCCTTAGGTCCTACCTAAGCCAAAATACATTTCTACTCTTCACTACTCTTCTGGACTGGTAAGTATAAATCCCCCCCCAAATCCCTCAGCCTCTCTATTATTTTTCCTCCCTTTCTTCTTTCAGCCAGCTCTTGTGTGAACGTGTGATTATGTGTATCTTGTGTGCATGCATGAGTGAATTCCCCTCAATAAAATCATTTTATTAGACAATTTTGCTTGGTTTTTGGCTTGACCTGACCCCATAAAAATTGGGTTTAAAGATCTTGCTAGGTTACCCTGCCTCTTGTAGTGCTACAGCTTGTGCTCTGGCTAATTCCCGTTCCCCATTATTTGGAGCACATCGAGGTGTCCCCCACGGGACCCCAGACATCAGGGTAACACCAGGATGAAGGACTCCCTGTGACTCTTCATTTTGTATTACATCTGTTTTCATCCTTGCACAGGCTTCCCCCACTTACCTGATAGGTTAGGAACCAGTCAGAAAACTGTCCAAAAATGAAACTGGTTGAAAAATAGAACCTAGTGCTGTACTGTAAGGAGCATGAAGGACTTACAAAGGCTCGCTTGGGACTAACCATGCACTGCTTGCAAAATCTCTCAGCTGGCTTAGTGCCTTTTCCCCACCTCTGAGCTGGCTTTGCAAGCAGCACATGTGCAGCCCCAGGTGAACCTCCATAAGCAAGAAGACCTGATGAAACAGCAGAATTTCTGTCAAATTAAGGGAATTTGTTCTTAATTTGGAAGTGTGAAAAGAGCAAGTTGTCAGATAACAGGGCATCAAAATGTGGTGTCTTCCTGTATTATTTTTGACCGTGTCCATATGCTCTTTTTTTCTTTGGCAGGTCATTGGTAACAGCAGTGCTGCCAAGTATGTGGCAGGCATTGGGATTCACTGGTACCTGGACGTAGTGACGCCTGCTGGGCTTACCCTGGAGGCCACCCACCACCTCTACCCCAACTTCTTTCTGCTCTACACTGAATCCTGTAATGGCTTTCTGAGCTGGGATATCAAAGTCGACCTAGGAAGCTGGCAGCGGGGTGCCTGGTACAGCCAAAACATCATAACGGTAAAGCCCAATCCATTTGCTCTTGGAAACTTGGATTAGTTGAATTTCCAAAACCCTCATCCAGATCCCTCCATGTTTTCTATTGTTGCAAATACCCCTCTCTCCCTTTGAAAATCAGAGTGATGATTTTGGTGGGGAGAATGGCAAGGAGTGTTAGCTAGCTCTCACATTCACCCTGTACACACATTTTATATGCTTAAGGGACACCTAACAGGGCAACTGGGCATTTGCCAGTTAATCCAACAGGCCTTTAGCCAAAAATAATAACAATGCAGCTTTTCGTAGCTGGCTGAGCAAGGGATACATCAAAGTTTCCATCGTAAGAATGTGTGGGCATTCCTCAGTTGGGATGAGGTGATCTTCCCCCCAGTCCCTTTCCCTGGGAAATTCTCAGCACCTTCTAGAATAAGAGAGAAATAATATTTAAAAATTGGGAAAGGTCAGATAATTGGTCCTGTTCAGAGCAGGCATGCTTGTCCCTGATCCAGTCCCTTGTGGCAACATTCTGCTTTCCATTGGTACCCCAGTGGACAGCCACTGTGATGAAGGACTGTTTTGATCAGCTAAGGGACATGAGATGACTTGGCCTTTTGGTTTTCTTGCTGCGTCTTGCTTGATCTCTTCATGTAATCGACAAACTGTTGCTCTGGTGTACCTATAAGAACATTTCATTTTGACAGATTTTTCAGCTCAAGTTGGCTTATGAGCTGGGTGGACCAGAGCCCTGGAATTGTTCCAGTTCTTCAACTCCTTCCTAAAGCCTTCATATAGGATTTAGTTATCACAAAAACCTAGTGTAAGGCCTCTCAGGCTGGGTGGCATCTTCTTAATGTTACTGCCATTTTGTCATATATCTTTCTGGCTTCTTTAGTGTAAAACAAGGGGTAATATACAATTGACCTTCCATATTTGCGGGTTTGACTCTCACAGATTTGATTACTTGCGAGTTTCTCCAACCCCTGCCCCTCTGCACCTCAGGCACTTCTCTTCTGGGGAACCTCCCCTCTTGGTGGCTCTGAACAGGCCACGAGGCCCTTTTAAAACCTGCCTCTAGTCCTCCTCCAACATCACTAGCTGCTGCCTGGCCATCTAAGGGTGGCTCACAGCCCAGTTTCCCAGCACCACAAGCCCTCTCCCAATGCCTCCCACACACCCAAGGAAAGAGATGGGTGGGAGAGAGGAAGTATAGGGCCACTGTGGCAACTGATCCTCTTTCCCTCTCCTTTCCCTGACCTAGTTTGGACCCTGGATGCCTGTTTCCGCACCATGGCTCAGCCCCCTTCCCACAGACACATGCACGTACTTTTTGATATTTGCAATTTTTTTACTTTTGCGAGGGTCCAGCATCCCTAACACTAGTGAACGTGGAGGGCCAACTGTCCTTTTTTTTATATAAAAACCTATATCAAAAGGTGAGATGAGCATCTTTAACCGATCTTCCCACCAACAAAAATATGAGGCATTGCCCACTTGATGGGCATAGTCCCCACCCCACCACCTTGGTAGATCCCAACCTTGGGTCATTGGATAATTTTGGATTTCATTTTCCAGATGCAGCAGCCAGCATGGCCAGCACTGACAGATTTCGGATGGGAAGCAGTGTGTTACCACAGGAATTGCCCTTTGCCCTTTGACCCTTTGTAGAACCTCAACAGCTTCGTCGTGGGTTGGATTGACTGGAACCTGGCCCTGGATATGGAAGGGGGCCCCAACTTTGTAGGAAACTACGTGGACAGCCCGATCATTGTGAATCCCCTCAGAGATGAGTTCTACAAGCAACCCATGTTCTACCACTTGGCCCATTTCAGGTAAGCGGAGGGTTCCAGAGCTTTAGAAGCCCATGCTGAGTCCTCCTTGCCCCCAGGCCTCCCTTCCCAGAGATTTTGAGGAAGGAATGAAAGGGGGAGAAATATCCAGCAACAGCATGAAGTATGAGCTATGGCATAGACATGTCTTGCAGATTCAGGGATGCGTATTCCATAATTGAGTCTATCCATCAGTCATGCAGTCTTCCTCTTTTCCTGTCACCTTCCACCTTGCCAAGCATTATTGCCTTTTCTAAGGAGTCATGTCTTTTCATGATACGGCCAAAGTACAACAGCCTCACTTTAGTCATCTTGGCTTCTAGGGCGAGGTCATGCTTGATTTGCTCTAGGACCCATTTGTCTATATTTTTAGCATTCCAGGGTATCTTTAAGACTCTCCTCCTGCATATAATCTCCTGAAAAGACAATTCCATGCTGAATCGTACAGAATTACAGAATCATGAACTTAGGGGAGGGTGTTTTTTTAAAAAAGACCCATTTAGTTCAACCCCCTGCCAGTACAAGAATCCGCAGCTTCCCTGAGAGTTGGTGGAAGTTAGATACAAAGAAGGGAAAGGAACTCTTTTTCATGATCAGCATTCTTCTTCATCATCATCATCATAGAATCATAGAGTTGGAAGAGACCCCAGAGGCCATCCAGTCCAACCCCATTCTGCCGTGCAGGAACACACATCAAAGCATTCTCAACAGATGGCCATCCGGCCTCTGCTTAAAAACCTCCAAAGAAGGAGACTCCACCACACTCCATGGAGGCAGCAGATTCCACTGCCAGACAGCTCTGACTGTCAGGAAGTTCTTCCTGAGGTTCAGGTGGAATCTCCTTTTCTGCAGTTTGACTCCATTGCTCCTTGTCCTAGTCTCTGGAGCAGCGGAAAACAAGCCCATTCCCTCCTTGAGATGACATCCCTTCAAATATTTAAACATGGCTATCATGTCCCCTCTTACCCTTCTCTTCTGCAGACTAAACATACCCAGCTCCCTAAGCCACTTCTCATAGGGCATGGCTGCCAGACCCTCCACTATTTTGCTTGCCCTCTTCTGGACATGCTCCAGCTTGTCAATATCCTTCTTGAATTGAGGTGCCCAGGACAGGACAGAGTACTCCAAATGAGGTCTATCCAAAGCAGAATAGAGTGTTACCATTACCTCCCTTGATTTAGATACCATACTCCTATTGATGCGATCAAGAATCACGTTGGCTTTCTTGGTTGCCGCATCACACTGCTGACTCATGTTCAGCTTGTGATCTAGCAAGATTCCTAGATTCCTTTCGCATGTACTGCTATCCAGCCACGTGCCCCTCATCCTATATTTGTGCATTCCATTTTTTCTGCCTAAGTGCAGGACCTTACATTTCTCTCTGTTGAAATTCATTTTGTTAGCTTTGGCCCTGCTCTTCAATCTGTCAAGATCATTTTGAATCAAAAGTTGGGACCTATCCAGGATTTTCAGTTTTCCTTCCCTTCTTCCTGTATCTCCTTCATCACCACACCAGTCAATGAGTCTTCTATGGGTCTTATCAGACTACACCTTTATAGTGCTATTATTCTACTTTAACTGCCATGGTTCCATCCTCTGGAATCCTGGGGTTTGCAGTTGGGGGGGGGCATTTAGAATTCTCAGCCAGAGAGCCCTTGGGCCTCAGTAAAATACAAACTCCAGAATTCCACAAAATGTTGCCATGGCAGTTAAAGTGGAATAATAGTGCTGCAACAGTGGCCATTTCCACATTTCCATAGGATGTTGAAAGTGGAATAATCGTGCTATAAGAGTGTAGTGCGGAAATGGCCAGTGTAGTGTGATAGGGCTCTATGTTTGTTAAGTGAGATCAGCCCACATTCAGATGTATTGTGGAAGTGAGTAAGGAGATGGGATGAGCACCTAGAAACCTGGCTCCCCAAAAGATTATTTGCTGCTTCCTCTGCTGCTGCCCTACACCATTTTTAATAGGGACTGCAAGCCTCACAAGACTGAGAGACTGTATATGAGGCTTGTAAGTCCTTATCTGAAATGGTGTAGGGAAGAAGCGGAGGGGTGGTAAGCCCCACCAGCTGCCCACTCCTGCCTTGTGAAGGAACCCCAATGCCTCGAAGGCACCCCAGTTGAATACATGGATCATACCGTTGGCTCTCCATATCCATGGATTCTGTATCGACAAATTCAATCAACCATGGCTTGAAAACAATTTTGCAAAAATTCCGAAAAAGCAAACTGCTTTTCCCACTTTATATAAGGAGCACCATTTTACTACAAAATTGTACATAATGGGACTTGAGCATCCATAAATTTTGGTATCTTTGGGGTGGGGGATCCTGGAGCCAAACCCTGGCAGATACCAAGAACCCACTGTAATTTTTTGTGTGTTAAATATGAAGGGTTTTTTGAGGGAGGGGTGGAGGCTAGACTTATTCACAGTTTTTCCAACTTTCACAGGGATCCTGCATCCCTCACCCAAGCAAACGTGAGGGATGACTGTAATCCAAAATATCTGGCACGTCAAAGTTCGCCACCCTGCGGTGTATGTGGTGATTGCTTCATCGTGCATCGTCCTTAACTGACCCCCATTGTCGTGTGCTGGCAGCCAGTCAAGGCTTACAACTTTCTAATTAGGGCCTGTTAGCAGCAGCCGGCAAGCAAAGTTTGTCATGGGCCATTTCCACACGAGAGGGTAGGAGCGGTTCACTCCGTGTCAAGAGGGGTGCTTTTATACTCCGATTCGGAAACTGAATTCAGAAATTCAGAAACTGTGCTGTCTCCACCCACCCACCCCGTTTACATCGTACTGCTGCGGAGAAGAGCAGTTGCTGCGTCCGCAACAGCAAGTCCCTGGACACTCCCATTCCCCTCCCTCACTCTGCCCCGCCATCGCCGATTGGTCTGTTTTTCAAAAAGCACATACACACTTTTAACACATTTCTGTGTTGCTGTGTTTGTGCGTAGGAATGTATGTTGGTTGCAACGTGCAAAAAACACGTCTTAACAGTCCGTTACCAGATCCACTCTCTTCCCGCTGTCCGTTTAACACAGGAAGGCAATAATGACGGCAGCCTGTCCTTTGATGGGCGGAGAGAGATAGGGGCGAAAATGACTGAAGGGACAGCCTGGGAACGCCCATAGCCGGCCACTTCTGCAATGTGAATCGATGCTACGCCTCTGCATGTAGGCGAAAACCAAAACAGAACCAATTTGGGAGATTTACACCGGAGTTTTTCCAGTTTTCACACACAGAGGTTTTGCATTGCAGTGAACCACAGTGAACCGTTCTAGGAGCTGAAAATGTGCAGAACCACGAGGAGAATCACAATGCTAAAATGGTACAAAGTGCAGACTGGAGGGTAAGAATTCGACACTGCTACGATGTATCAACCTCATGCGGAAATGGCTTTAGTTTGCTAGCAAATTGCTAGTTGTCATTTTGCAGTCCAAGTTCACAGTCCAGTGGTGAAGTCCACAGATGAGGCAAAGGTCAAGGCATCAGCTTCCTCCCATTCAGGTCCCTCTTTATAGAGGCTTGGAGCCTTCCCCAGCTGTTTGCTTAATTGATGAGTCCTTACTGTATAAACCCTTCAAGACTCATGAGCTCTCCCTTTTCCACCTACGCTGGCTGCATAAGTGTTGTCCCTCTGGTGTCTCTGTGTGGTGGCTGTCGAAGAGGGTCCCGTCTGGATCCTGAGATGGGGGCATGACACTCATGCTCGTCACAACCTCTCTGTCCTCTCCTGCCCAGCAAGTTCATCCCCGAAGGCTCCATCCGAGTAGCCCTGACGTGCGACTGTGGAATCGGCAGCTGCCAGCTAGGCACCTCCGGCTTCCTGCGCCCAGACGGTGTTGCCGTGGTGGTGGTGCAGAACGAGTAAGTGTGTCAGAACTGGAGAGGGAAGTTTCAGCCACCCGTATGCCTAATAAGCTTGGGAAATATTGGGTCTGAAACACATCTTGCAGATTGCGTTGGAGAGAAGTTTCTCTGGGACGGGCGTTTCCATGTTTTAACAGCGGCGTGGGAGCCTACTCGAGAATGGAGAGGACTTCACTACCCAATCTGGGAATCCTTGGGCATTCCAGAGTGCTGTGGCACTTTCTTATAGTGGCCATTTTTAATGAACGGAAATCACAAATCGCCTCTCAAGCGGATTTTTTTTTTTTTTTTTTATGGGAATACTGGCTGTTTGACAGCCAGTGCCACATAGTGTCTGAGTGTTGGACTAAAACCCTGGAAACCAGGGTTCAATTCCCTGCTCAGCCATAGAAACCCACTGGGTGACTTTGGGTGCATCACACACTCTCAGCCCCAGAAAACTCTGTGATAAGTTTGCCTTAGGGTTGCCATAATTCGAAAACAACTTGAAGGCACATAACAACAAGTGACAACTGGTGTTTCAGGGTGGGAAGGCACCTTGCAAAGGTGCCTTCATTCTTAAAATACGTTTTTCAGCCAAAAATGTTTTTCAGCCAAAAATTCAGTTATAGAGATGAAGAAAAATTTGAAGGAATGCCAGGCCCTCAGTGGGATTCTTGAGAGTCTTAAGGGCTACCGGGAGCTGCATGCAGACTGTGAAGCACATGATTCCCACCCCTAGAATCATAGAATCCTAGAGTCGGAAGAGACCCTGGGGGCCATCCAGTCCAGGCCCATTCTGCCGTGCAGGAACACACATCAAAGCAATCCCAACAGGTGGCCTCTCCTTAAAAACCTCCAAAGAAGGAGACTCCACCACACTCCATTGAGGCAGCAGATTCCACCGCCAGACAGCTCTGACTGTCAGGAAATTCTTCCTGAGGTTCAGGTGGAATCTCCTTTCCTGCAACTTGAATCCCTTGCTCCTTGTCCTGGTCTCTGGAGCAGGGAAAACAAGCCCGTTCCCTCCTCGACATGATATCCCTTCAAATATTAAAACATGGCTATCATGTCCCCTCTTAACCTTCTCTTCTGCAGACTAAACATCCCCAGCCCCCTAAGCCGTTCCTCATAGGGTCTCATGGCTTCCAGACCCTCCACCATTTTGGTCGCCCTCCTCTGGACACTTTCCAGCTCATTGATCCCCTTCTTGAATTGAGGTGCCCAGAACTGGACACAATATTCCAAATGACAGTTATCAGTAGGGCTGTAACCTTTATTGGATTAATCGATATGGTCAATTGACTGAAAACGTTTTCAACAACTAAAGAGTTGCCACTCATTAATTAGGCAGCAGCTCCAAATATTTCAAACATTATTTTAAAGATAGGATTTAAAAAAAAAAAAGACATACTAGGGATGATCACTGCCTTAAAAGAGGCATTCTTCTAAGATGAGGCATTCCCCCTTTTATCCATGAGCGAGAAAGAGTAGGGAGGAATGTCTCTTCTGAGATGGAAATAGAAGAGAATTCTCTTATTCTGTGTGATAGAAGAGGGGATGCCTACTCCATGATGGACTTGGAAGAGGAATTCCTTCTTCCTGTGTTTGTTGAGAGAAGAGAGAATGCCTCTTCCATGGCACGATTGGAAGAAGAGTTTGTTCTTGTGTAAGAGACAGGGAGAATGCTTGTTCCACCAAAGACTTAGAAGAGGCATTCCATTTTGTTTGTGAAGGAGTAGAGGGAATGCTTCTTCTAATTAGAATTGGAAGAGGTATTTCTTTCTGTTTGTGCATCAGATTTTACATCCTCATGCAAACCTCTGCTTTCTTTAGGTGCTTTTCATTAGGAAGAGGAATACCTTCTTCCTGTGTTTGTTGAGAGAAGAGGGAATGCCTCTTCCTTGATGAAATTCGAAGAAGAGTTTGTTCTTACATGAGAGACGGGGGAGTGGGGATCCTTGTTCCACCGAAGATGTAGAAAAGCTATTCTAGTTTCTCTATGAAAGAGAAGAGGGAATGCCTCTTCTAATTAGAACTGGAAGAGGTATTTCCTTTTGCTCGTACATCAGATTCTATACGGATGGCCTGGTCAGACCCTCTTGTGAATCAGCCCTGTCTTTTCCTTTCTTCTTGGTTCCTTTTCCTCTTTGGCTCCATCTTCATACACACCTCTGTTTTCCTTTAGGTGCTTCTGGGACGTGGAGTTCACTATCGCAGACGATCAGGTTGGCTACATTGAAGACGTCGCTCAGGCCCACTCCATCCAAACCTACCTGTGGGAGAGAAGTCCGTGACACTCAACAAAGTCGCCATGCTCAGATGGAGGAGTTGTCATTACGCCCTGGGGAAGAGGGCTAGCCCTGCCCGTGCAGAGAAGGGGACCTGGATGGATAGAGGCAGCCTTTCTCCTCAGCCCATGGAGAGAGACCCACTGCTGGGACAGAGGAGGGGCACCCGGAAATTAGAAAGATCTCTGGCCTGAACTGGACCTAGTGTGAAGGAGACCAGTTGTCTTTCCAGTATATCAATCCACTTTCCTGTCTCCCAAAAGCTGTAGCGAAACCTCTTATTTATATCTGGCATTAAATGTGATCTGAAAAGATAATTAAATATTATTAAGTTATTATGAAATAGTGAATAATACAACATTTTACTAAGTGAATAATTAATTAATTATACACCAACTGAATGGCTCCCCATTAATTCCTGTTTCCAGTGTACCCCTATTCCCTTGCATTTTGACTCTTGTGGGACTTACAAACTATCACAAGATTGAGATTTGTTACCCAGCAGAGGGCCCAGATTAGCAAAGCAACATGAGGAAGACATGAAGAAAAGGCAAGGGTTATTTCTGCAGCAGAAATACACATTTTGTGGAGCTCCAAAGTAAGACAAACACATTTTGTGGAACTCCAACATAAGACAAACACATTTTGTGGAGGTCCAAAGTACACATTTTGGGGAGCTCCAAAGTAAGACAAAACACATTTCCCTGTGCCTACCTTATATACACTAAACAGGTGGGTTTCCTCCTGCCAGAAAACAATTAGGGCCTTTCCACACTACACTGTTATAGTACTATCATTCCACTTTCAATATTCTATGGAATCCTGGGGTTTGCAGTTTAGCGAAGAACCTTTAGAATTCTCAGCCAGAGAGCTCTTTGGCCTCAGTAAACTACAAGCACCAAAATTCGACAGGATGTTGAAAGTGGAATAAAAGCACTGTAACAGTATAGTGCAAAAAGGCACTTAGTTCTCTGTCTGGTCTCTCTCAACATTTCCAAATTGTCCCAATCTGTGTGTCATTTTCAAATAGCATGTGAAATTCAACTAACAAAAACTTAGGTGTTTGTTTACTTCGGAGAGTCTGTTATCTTATACTAGGAATGTAATTGACAGTTGCAAATTAAGGATGAAGCTTCCTTTTCTCACTATTATCATTATTTTTATCACATGTAACATGTTTATTTTGTTAACTGGGGTATACTTGTATCCACTTTCAGCCTTGCAAGGTAGAGTTGCAAGACACATGTTGTTTTCTCTTTATGGCCATTTGCTCCCACCATTGCATGAAGTCTCAGCCAGCATACATTGGCTTAAATCCTATTTCAGTCCAGACCTGATGGAGCAATCTGGGGATGATGGGACCCTGAGTGAAACAGTGAGAGTCAAAATCCAAACAAAGCAAAAGGCCTGTTTGTCTTACACGGGGCTAGCCACCAGACACAAAGACCCGGGCAGGATCTCACAGGTGGCCTTGATCCATAACATCTTAACTTGAGAAAGAAAGCAGACAGGGACTCCCAGCTAGCTGACAGAAAGGAATGTAGCACATAGATAACAACCTGAAGGACACTTAACAAGCATGGGGGCAGGCCCAGGCCATTTCCGCACTATACTGTTATAGTGCTATTATTCCAGTTTCAGTCTCCCATGGAATCCTGGGGTTTGCAGTTTAGCGAGGGGTATTTAGGATTCTCTTTCAGAGAGCTCTTTGGCTTCAGGAAACTACAAACCCCAGAATTCCACAGGAGGTTAAAAGTGAAATAATAGCACTATAACAGTGTAGGGCAGAAACGGCCACAGTTCCAGGTTGAAAGAAAATGACAAGATAGTGCTAATTGCCCAAACTTATTATGGGATAGAGGTATGTGACCAGTAAAATATGCATGCTCTTAGACACCTGAACCTCAGGGAGTGATATAGTTGTGATGCAATTTTAGAATGCTGCTAATTATCGCATGGAAATGTATAAATATCTGTTACTTACTTCTTTTGTTTGGTGTGCCTGCTTTGTGGAACTTTATCCTCAGATACCTCTTTGCTTGAGCAGATAACATGGTTTGGATTTCCTCCCCATCCTTGTGTGAATATACAATGGCTGGGAGAACCCAGTTCTTTGAATATCAAACACATTAAATCCACCAGATTTATTGGCATATAGACTCACTCTTCAGCAGTTGGTTGAATAGGTCACCGCTAGTTGGGACTAACAAAGAGGATATGAGCTACGATGATCCAGGATGATGGCATGTACCTGTAGGAGAAGGATGCTTTCCAGAGATTCCTTAGAAATTAAGTTAACACACATCCCAGGCTGTGTGAATACAGCATGGTTGTTGCAGGATAAACACTTCATCTGACTGGATTCTTAGATGTCTTTTTGGAGTCCGAAAAGCATAAATCAATGCAGAAAGGTCTGTCAGTTTAAGATGCAGACCTGAATGGACTCTCCGTGGTCAGAGGCAGTATGCCAGTGAATGAGAGTCATTGGGTTACAGACCCCCAAAAAAGGACAGACCCTGACCTGGAATCCTGTGTCCAGTTCTGGACAGAACAGTTCAGGAAGGGTTTTGACAAACTGGAACATCTCCAGAGGAGGGCAACCAAAATAAGACCTGGAAACCAGGCCCTGTGAGGAGCGACTGAGGGAGCTGGCCATGTTTAGCCTGGAGAAGAGAAGGTTAAGAGGCGGCATGGTCATTATGATGAAATACTGAAGAGATGTCATATGGAGGATGGAGCAAGCTTGTTTTCTGCTGCTCCAGACACTAGGACATGGAGCAGTGGCTTCAAACTTCAGGAAAAGAAATTCCATCTAAACATTAGGAAGAACTTCCTGATGTAAGAGCAGTTTGACGTTGGAATATGCTGCCCTGGAGTGTGGCGGAGTTTCTGGCCCTTTCCACGTGGTATTTTCCATGCGAAAGGGCGCCAGGAGCGTTGCGCAATTGTGAGGAGCGATCTGCACGACACACTCACAATCACACGACGCTCCAAAGTAGGGCAGGCGCCACTCACGCACTTTTTCATTTTTGGCTTTCAGCCGAAAATGGTGCGCAATTGTGCATTGCTCCAGGGCCCCACACGCTCTTGCCGTGCATGCGGAGCCTCTGGAGTGGCGGCAGTTGCGTTTCCTGCCCCAGCGCAACCTGGGAAACTGCCAGGCTGCACAATGGAAGGAAGAGGTGGGGTTCTCGCGCTACCTGCTCAGGAGCAGTGCAGGACGCAAGAGCCTCTCGCTGGAAGCTGCTCACGCGATCCCCGCACCCCAGCGCTGAAAAATGGTAAGGTGCGGAAAGGGCCTCCTTCACTGAAGGTTTTTAAGCAGAGCTTGGATGGCTATCTGTCGGGAATGCTTTGATTCTTGTATTCCTGCATGGTAGAATAGGGTTGGACTCAATGGTCCTTGAGGTCTGTTCCAGCTCTTTGATTGTGCGACATTGCCTTCAGGCTCTGGCTTCAGAGCTTCTGGACAAAGACCTGGTGGTTCTAAATAGACACTTTTCATGTGAAGCTTTGAGCATCACATCACCTGGATGTGGAAGAAACAGCCACTAATGCTGTACATTTATGTACCTGTAACAGGAAGACTCTAAACTGTTTCAACTTTTAAAATATGATCATACTTCAAGCTACTGGCAGCCTCAAGCATATCTCTCAGAATTTTTCTGTCAGGAAATGCTAGAACTTTGAATGCTACGTTTTAAAAGGCGTTAGTTACTTGGAGTCAGTGTCGGGTGAGAGCCAGAGTGGTGTAGTGGTTTGAGGCTTGGATTACAACCCTGGGTTCGATTCCCTGCTTGGCCATGGAAAGCCACTGGGTGACTCTGGGCATGTCACATACTTTCAGCTCCAGAAAACCCCATGATAAGTTAGAATCACCATAAGTCAGAAATAATTTGAATGCACACAACAAGTTACTTGTATATTCATTATTCTTATCACCTTAGAGATTATGACTTGCTGATAGAGTCTATTAAAAAGTAAGATGCTGAGTTGCTCATAAGGAACAAGCTACTGTTGCTATTGTACCACTGGAAAAATACAAAAAATGTTCTCTGTCTCCCCCAAGTGGCTAATGTAGATACTGCATCCTGGAAATTTTGAGGTAAAAGATAACAACATTGAGGTAAAGGATAATAACATATCAAAATAACATATCAATAAATAACATATCAAAATAAAATATCAAAGCAGTCCTTCTCAGCAGAAGCAAGAAGCAAGTGCAGAAGCAAGAAGCAAAATTCTGCAAGTGCTTTGAAATAATAGTGAAGGGTGTGTGTGTGTGTGTGTGTGTGTGTGTGTTGTGTCTGAGGTGAATGCAAAACTTGGAAAGGTGGTTTTTTTAGATTACAGCCACTGGCAGCTGATGGCTTCCATGTCAGTGGTGTGGTGAATCCGGTTTGGATTTTAATCTGAACATTCAATCTATTTGATGGATAAAGTTGAGCACTTTCAAAGCCCCTTCAGAGTGCAAAGTAAAACACAGACTGGATTTGCTGACACACTGACATGGAAATGACCAAGGTGCCATAGATTACAGCTCTCACAATTTTCCAGCTATACTGGCTGGTGTATTTGGCAAGTTTAGTTCAAAATAGTAATTTTAATTCCACAAACAGACAAGATATCTGCATGAAAGAGTATTTGCATGTGTTGCTGATAGATGTAGCCCCCAAATTCTTGCAAGGGAACCAATTTGGCCCTTGGGCCAAAAAAAAAAAGTTTGACCAACCACAGTTGAAATTGTCATGGATTGATTTCTAATGAGTCTCAGAAAATGCATTGGTCAGAGCATAAATGAAAAGGAGCCCAACAATTCATGGATCCCAATAATGAATACTTTTACACCACTCCATAGAAGGTTTTGGCCCTCCAGGGCTCAACTTTTCCAGTTCTCTCTCTCTCTCTCTCTCCGCAAAAAAAGACAGAGGGAACCCAAGATTGTTTGCAGCATCCACAAGAGTCAAAATGCAAGGCAAGAGGTTTACTCTGGAAACTGGAATGAACCAGGAGCCATTCAGTTGGTGTATAATTATTTAATTAGTAAAACATTTTAATTTATTATCTTATTCATCATTTCATAATAATTTAATAATATTTCATATTTCATATTTCATTATCTTTTCAGATTAATATTTAATGTCAAGTAATAAAAAAGAGGTTTTGCTACAGCGTTTGGGAGACAGGGAGGTGGATTGATATTACAGGAAGACCATTGGCCTCCATCACGCTAGGTCCAGGTCAGGGCAGCGATCTTCCTACTTTCTGGGTGCCCCTCCTCTGTCCCAGCAGTGGGTCTCTCTCGGTGGGCTGAGGAGAAAGGCTGCCTCTATCCATCCAGGTCCCCTTCTCTGCACGGGCAGGGCTAGCCCTCTTCCCCAGGGCGTAATGACATCTCCTCCATCTGAGCATGGCAACTTTGCTGAGTGTCACGGACTTCTCTCCCACAGGTAGGTTTGGATGGAGTGGGCCCGAGCGACGTCTTCAATGTAGCCAACCTGATCGTCTGCGATAGTGAACTCCACGTCCCAGAAGCACCTAAAGGAAAACAGAGGTCTGTATGAAGGTGGAGCCAAAGAGGAAAAGGAACCAAGAAGAAAGGAAAAGACAGGACTGATTCATAAGAGGGTCTGACCAGGCCATCCGTATAGAATCTGATTAGAATTAGAATCTTCTAATTAGAAGAGGCACTCCCTCTCCTCTTTCATAGAGAAAGTAGAATGGCTCTTTTACATCTTTGGTGGAAAAAGCGTCTCCACTCCCCCAACTCTCATACAAGAACAAACTCTTCTTCGAATTTCGTCAAGGAAGAGGCATTCCCTCTTCTCTCAACAAACACAGGAAGAAGGAATTCCTCTTCCTAAAGAAAAGCACCAAAAGAAAGCAGAGGTTTGCATGAGGATGGAGCCAAAAGAAAGAGCTAGGGCAAAAGAACCCAAGAATGTGGCATTCCACAAAGCCAATGTTGTGAGAGCGAAGGAACACACAGAAGGAAAAACAATAATAATAATAATGAGAAATTATATCTTTATTATACAATAGATAATAATGTATTACTATCATCATCATCATTATTATTATTATTACTACTACTACCATCATCATAATTTCTTACTTGCCTCTCCCTGTGAATCAAATCAAGGTGGGGAACAACAGACAATACTTTAAAATCATCTGGACAGGCTTGCCAGAACAGACTGGACTTTACTTCTGTTTTAAATGCAGTGTCTCCAGCTGATCAATCTTGTCTTAGAAGTCAGCAATTTTTAGCCCAAGTTCTGTAGCCCCTTCTCCTTACAAGGGGTCTGTGTAGGCTTGAAAAATGTTATGAGTTTTTACAGTTAAAATGGAAGGAAGGAAGGAAGGAAGGAAGGAAGGAAGGAAGGAAGGAAGGAAGGAAGGAAGGAAGGAAGGAAGGAAGGGACAGGCGAATGGTCATATATTGATCTCAAAGCGCAGGATTCTTTTGCTGGTGACAGACATCATTTGTACAAAGTTTTATAACAATATCTTAAACTATTCAAAAGTTAAGAAACTGATAGCAAAAACTGTGCTCAGCACTTGCCACTTCTGCATGCAGTGAGAACATACAAGTGAATGATGCTCAGTGGCAAAGAGAAAGCACCTGACGTTTATTGCTACCACACATACAGCCAGAAGCCTCTTTGAGTTAAGTCCTGGTGGTCTGTGGCAACAAAAAATTTTTTTAAAGGGAATCCATGGTACAGAAAAGGTTAAGAACCATTGTTGTGGATCATTCCACAATCTGAGGGTGGTCAAAGAAAATGTGTGTGACAGTCTGTGTGACAGTCAGCCTAGTTTTTTGAAGCTGAATGTCATGCCCTGCTTCCAGAACATGGACTCCGACTCAGATTCTAAAACACGGGGCATGCCAGGACAGGAAGAGGTTACGGTGCCACAAACAGAACAGGGGATGGTGCCCCCTCCAGCAGACAGTCCTGCCTCTTCAGACATAGAAGAGCACTTACCTCTACCCAGCTTTGTGGAGTGCAGACAGCAAAGAGAGACCCAGTGTCACTCTCTCAGAATTTATAACTGGCAACAATTTATCAAGCCACAGCTGTGCTAGGCTTCAGACCTATATAGCTGATGCCCTTTCCCTCCAGGAGTTGTCAGAGCTTATCTGACATTCTACCATGCCAGATACCTTGCTGAATACTCCGACCGACCTTGGACATTCTCTTGCCTTGGAACCCTGTTGGACTTTATTTATGACCGTGTGCTTGGTTTGAATTATCAGCTTTACTGGGACTGAGGTCATTTCCGCACTAGCCTGTTATAGCGCAATGATTCCACTTTCAACATCCTCCGGAATCCTGGGGTTTGCAGTTTCGGGAGGGGTCAGCCGGCCCCTCCCAAAACTGCAAACCCCAGGATTCCAGAGGATGTTGAAAGTGGAATCATTGCACTATAACAGGCTAGTGCAGAAATGGCCTGAGATAGGACACTGAAGTAGATCCAGGAGCACACACACACACACACACCCTGTCCAAGCTGTGAATAAAGTCTTACGGTGCGAGTGTAACCCCATCCAGGACTGCTGACAGTAAGCACCTCTGCCTTGTCTAGATTCAGATTCACTTTGTTTTCCCTCATTACCTCCTCCAGGCATTCATTCAGAGGACACACACTACCCTTAGCTGATGCTCTAACTAAAGGCATAAAGAAGTATATTTGGGTGTTATCAGCATATTGATAGCATCCCACCCTATAACTTTGGATATTCTGTCCCACCAGTCTCATGCAGATGTTAAACAGCATTGGACATAGAATGGCACCTTGCGGTACTCCATGTAAGAGCTCCTTTTGTGAGGAGCAGCTATCCCCAAGAACCACTGTCCGGAACTGGCCTGAGAGAGAGGACTGGAACCACTGAAGCACAGTGCCTATAATTCCCAAACCCCTAAGGCATCCAAGAAGGATATTACAGCTGATGGTATTGAGCTTATCCACCAGGGCTACCATAGTAGTCTCAACATTGTATGCAGTTCTGAAACCAGTTTGAAATGAGTCTAGGAAATGTCTTCTAATTCAGTCATGGAAAAGGCATCTCCCCTTCTCTTCCAAATATAGAAAGGAATGCCTCTTCTTGATGGAATAGGCACCCCCATTCTCTCCTGCACACAAGAAGAAGGAATTCTTCTTCTAATTCTTGCAAAAGTTCATTCTCCTATGCTCTCACATACACAGACAGGAGAGCAATGGGTTGCTAATGTACTTAACGCACTGTTATGCATATCTCCTGACTAACAATACAACCCTGGGGGATATCCCATTTAACAATAGGCCATCACACAGGCCAACTGTAACACATAATTGCTCCCTTCCACCCAGGGACTACACAAATATATATACTCTGTCTCACTTCCATACCACCAGATCCTCTGAAGATGCCAGCCACAGATGCAGGCGAAACGTCAGGAGAAAATACTAATAGAACACAGCCTCAAAGCCCGGAAAACCCACAACAAGCCTTTGACTTTACATCAGACAGGAGAGAATTTCTCTTCTAAGACAATCTCCAGCACATTAAAAACATGCACGTGCACACAAATCCTGTATTAAATATACTGCCTATTTGCAGTATGTCTTCAATAATCCAAAAGACTTCCTAACACAGTGACACCATTCTCTCATACAGCCCATGAGATCTGCTTAGCACCCACATTTTCCAGATTTGGTAAATTTATAGATCATTGTAGCTTCCTTCCCCAGTCTGGCTTACTCACTCGTTCAGCACGACCACCACGGCAACACTGTCTGGACGCAGGAAGGCAGCACTGTGCAGCTGGCAGCTGGCTATTGCACAATTACTGGTCAGGGCAACCCGGACAGAGCCTTCAGGGATAAACTTGCTGGGCAAGAGAGGAAAAAGGTTGTCATAATGAGCAGGGAGGATGACTAAGACCATGCACAATGAAGCAATTATCCAATATACCAGGGGCTGGGAACCTTTGGCATGCCTGATATTTTAGACTATAACTCCCACAATGCCAGGGACCATGCTAGCTGGATGGGACTGATCATATAATCATATAGTTGCAAGAAACCACAAGGGCCACTGAATCCAACCCCATTCTTCCATGCAGGAATACATCATCAAAGGATTCCCAACAGATTGCCCTCCAGCCTCTGTGTAAAAACCTCCAAAGAAGGAGATTCCACCTCACTCCGAGGTGGGATATTCCACTGTCAAACTGCTCTGACCCTCAGGAAGTTCTTCCTAATGTTTAGATAGAATCTTTTGTCCTGAAGTTTGAAGCCATTGCTCCATGTCTTAATCTCTGGAGCAGCAAAACACAGGCTTGCTCCATCCTCCACATGACATCCCTTCAAATACTTAAACATAGTTGGCGTGTCTTCTCTTAATCTTATCTTCTCTAGGCTAAACATCCTCAGCTCCCTAAGCTGCTCTTCATAGGGCTTCACGGTTTCCAGGCTTTCTACCATTTTGGTTGCCTTTCTCTGGACATGTTCCAGCTTGTCAATATCCTTCCAGAACTGTTGTGCCCAGAACTGGGCACAGGATTCAAGTCGGGATCTGACCAAACGGTAGTCCAAAACATCCGGAGGGCCAAAGGTTTCCCATTTCCACAACATACCACAGCAATATCTGGAGAGGCCCTTCTCTCTGTCCCTCTCAGGCAGATTTGGTGGGAACAAAGAAGAGGGTCTTCTCAGTTGCTTCTCCCAGACTTTGGAATTGTCTCCCTGGAGAGGTCAGAATGGCCCATCCTTGCTCTCTTTCCAGAGGCAGGTCAAAACATGCAGGCTTTTATAAACTTACAGGGTTGGGTTTTTAATGCTGTGCGGTTCTGTTTTTAAGGTTGGTATAGTTTTCAAAGTATTTTAAGGTCTTTAATATTTTTAACATTTAATGGTTTTAACTCTATAAATGATTTAATTGTATTTTTATCTGTTTTAATTTGTACTGTTTTAATGTTGTTAGCTGCCTTGAGACTCATTGTCGGGAAAAAGGTGGGATATAAATAAATACAATAATACAGTGCGCCGTCTTGTGGTGTGACCTCAGCACACACAGATTTGAGGTCGTGTGAAATGTCACGTCCCTTATCACCAATAGCTGAGACGGGCACGCACCTGGGCTGCCACAGGCATGTGCATGTCATGTCCATTGAAGATAATGTGATGCAAGCATTCACTTTTTTTGTTTCACGCCCGGGGTTCCTGGAACAGAACCCCTGCATATACTGAAGATGTACCACAGTGATCATAATCATGGTTCTCTAAGCATTTGGGGGCATTTGTACTCCTTTCGAGCATCTGCACGGCACAATAATAGCCATTAGATAGTATTTGAACTGTTATGGGATCCTGGGATTTGTAGTTGGGAGAGGGCCTTAGACTCCTTTATTGAGAGCTTTAGTGTGGCTGAACTATAGCTCTCTAACAAAGAATTCAAAGTACCCCACCAAACTACAAATCCCAGGATTCCATAGGCTGGAACAACGGTGACTAAAGTTTTGGCTTACCTGAAATGGGCCAAGTGGTAGAACATGGGCTGCTTATAGAACTCATCTCTGAGGGGATTCACGATGATCGGGCTGTCCACGTGGTTTTTCACAAAGTTTGGCCCCCCTTCCATATCCAGGGCCAGGTTCCAGTCAATCCAACCCACGACAAAGCTGTTGAGGTTCTACAAAGGGTCAAAGGGCAAAGGTCAGCAGCCCAAGTGGTACTGAAGTGCTTCTGAGCCCACCGGTCCTCAAGTATTGCCAGACGACATTTCCCCAATTCTCCCACCATCAGCCATGCTGGCCAGGGCTTCTGGGAGTGGACGTTCAAAAAAGGGGGGAGGGTCCCAAAACTGGGAAGTACTGAGGTGTTGGGACGCTTGCTGTTCCCCCAAATAGGCAGCCTTTAGTTCTGTGGGAGCCAACATGCCTGGCTTACCAGAAGTTCCAAACGTCATCCCTGACATCTCTTGGTAACACAGAGAAAGATCCTACAATGTCCTGTCTCAGTCTAACTTAATGGCCAGGCTTCATGGATGAATCCAGACAGATTTTATTAGACACCAGCATATTTACCCGCCATTGCCCAAGATTTTATTTTCTCATAGGTAACACTTGTTAGAAATATCTTAGGAATTACCTTACCTTACCTTAGGAATTAGATGCAGTTGAAATACACAGATCTGAGATCCTGTGTCTGTAATTCCCCAAACTGCCTTGTCCAGTATCTGTAACTTTTCCCCATAGTCCCAAATCCAATCTGTATTCAGAGCTGTTAACATACAGAGGTTTGGTTCCTGAGGGAATACAGTGTCCTCCTCCATGTTGCTAGGTCTCATCTCCATAGCAACTGGCCTATTCTAGTACCTGTAACTTTTCTTCATAGTCCCCAATGCAATCTGTATTCAGAGTTATTAACATCACAGAGGTTTGGTTTCCGAGGGAATACATTGCCCTTCTTTTTGCTGCTGGGCCTCGTCTCCATAGCAACTGGCCTGAGGCCCAAGAGCTCTCTGGTTGCATATTCTACCGGCCCCTCCCTGAACTGCCAACCCCAGGATTCCATAGAGTCTTCACAGCCAGCCAATCATATGAGGTCTTCTCGCCTCACGCAGCCAACTGTACGAGGTCTGCACCTACCTGACGCAGACAAGCAGACAAACTCACAAACTTTGGTTTTTATATAGTAGATTAGATGCAGCACAGAGACACAGCTTTTGCTAGAACTGAGGAAACCAGCACAGGTTTCAGCTTTAAGGACTCCCTGCTCCCACTCCCATCGGTTTCATGCTCACATTCTTTCACATTTAACACCAGGTTGCACCAGTTTTCTCAAATGACCTTAGTTCCCAGGCTGTGGCCTAGAGATCCCCCGCCCCCCGCCGCCCCGATACCCAAACAGGAAAGCAATGCAAAGCAACACAGCAACAGGGCAGCCAAGCAGTCTAAGCAGCGTGGCCAATGAGCTTAACTTGGTGGCCTCTTTACAGACCCTCCATGTGAAACCCCAGAACCAGGTAGCCAGTGACCTTCTGAAAGGTTATTAAACTGCAACTCCCATCATCCCTCATGGCCAGCTTCACTGGCTGATGGGATTTTCAACCCATTAATATTTGGATAGCTACAGTTGCCCTTGCAGAGAGTTGCTGTCAGTCAGTGCAGACAATACTGAACTAAATGGCCCAACAGTCTTGACTGCTCATGAAAAAGTTGTGTGTGGTCCCATTTCAATCAACTTGCCCTTCAGAAAGAAGAGCACTACAATTGTGCTTTATTTTTAGAGAAAGGACTGTAGCATAGGGCAGCAATGGGCAATATTTGGATAGCCAACAGTTCTTTATGTGCTTTGCTCTCAAGTCAAGTCCCCAAATATGTCACTTTTTTCTCTGCTCAATAAACTTTATGCTAACTATGTTATTTGAAGCATCTAGGAATGCAATTTTCCTTTGGAACAGTCTCATACTCGTGTTTACTTTGTTCTGATCAAAGAAAGAAAGAGAGAGAGGGATAAGGAAGGAAGAAGGAAGGAAGGAAGGAAGGCAGACAGACAGACAGACTGACTATAACTTTTTAAAGAAAACAGAAATGGTCTTCTGGACACTTCGGCCCTTTTCGCACGGCATTTTCCATGCGAAAGGGCGCCTGGACCGTTGCGCGATTGTGAGGAGCGATCTGCATGACGCACTCACAATTGCGCAATGCTCCAGGGTAGGGCAGGCGCCGATTGCGCACCTTTTCGTTTTCAGCTAGAAGCCAAAAATGGTGTGCAATCGCGCATTGTTCCCGGGCCCCATGCGCACTTACCTGGCGTGCGGAGCCTCTGGAGCTGCGCCAGTCGCGTTTCCTGCCCCAGTGCAGCCTGGGAAAGTCCTAGGCTGCACTGCAGAAGGAAGAGGCAGGGCTCTCGCACGACTTGCAACTTATGGCAACCTTATGGACGGGAGACCTCCAAGCTACTCTGTCATATACTCAGGTCTTGCCAATTCAGGGACGTGTCTTCTTTGATTGAGTCTATCCATCTGGAACGTGGTCTTCCTCTTTTCCTAACTGCCTTCTGTCTTACCAAGCATTATTGTCTTTTCTAGTGAGTCCTGTCTTCTCATGACATGGCCAAAGCACGACAGCCTCAGTTTAGCCATCTTGGCTTCTAGGGAGAGTTCAAGCTTGATTTGCTCTAGGATCCATCCCTTGGTCTTTTTAGCACTCCCGGTTATCTGTAGAACTCTTCTCCAGCATCACATTTTAAGGGAGTTGATTTTCTTCCTATCAGCTTTCTTTGCTGTCCAGTTTTCACAACCATACATGGAAATGGGAAATGGCATTACAAAACAGGTCCTAGACCACTGACTGAGCATCTTTCCCAAAATGGACACAAAAGAATTGCAAGTTGTTGCAACTCTGCATCTACAATTCTCAGTGTAACATTTGGAAATAACAACAATATTTTAAAAATTGTGGAACAATGGAAATCCCAGTGTGTCACTCTGATTTTCAAAAGAAAGTCCAGATTATCTGAAACATCAGAAAACAGAGATGTATCTGGATGAGGTTTTTGGAAGCCTGCCTAACCCAGTTAGGCAGGTTTTTGGAAGCCTCCCTAGCCTAGCCTAGCCTCAGAGATAGCTGGGGCAGGTCTTACCGTCAGGATGTTTCGGCTGTATCGGACACCTCGATCCCAGCTTCCCAGGTCAACTCTTGGCTCCCATATCCGGAAGCCATTGCAGGATTCGGTGTAGAGCAGAAAGAAATCCGGGTAGAAGAGGTAGGTGGCATCAAGGGTAGGTCCAGGAGGCGTCACGCTATCTAGGTACCAGTGGATCCCAATGCCAGCCACATACTTGGCAGCACTGCTGTTGCCAATGACCTGAAAAAAGAAGGAGGAGAATACGGACAAAGACCACATAATATAAGAGGAAGACAGACATAAGACAAGATGAGTAGTCACACTGAGTTCTTCACCCAGACAATGAATGTAGTTTCTTCCTGGCTTTCCTATTTGAATGAGAGACAGATTCACAAAGGGAATATGTTGCTGCCTTTCCCAACTTAGGATTCTCTAAATGTTTTAAACAACAACTCCCATCATCCTTGACCATTGCTGTAGGGTTAAATTTCCTTTTTAAAGGTAACTATCATATTTACCTGGCATTGCCTGGGACTTTATTTTCCTCTGAAGAACTCACCAGACTGTCTTCTCCAGTACCTGTAACTTTCCTCCATATTTCCCAATGCAATCTGTATTCGGGGTTGTTAACAAACACAGTTTGGGTTCCTGAGGGAATGCACTGTCCTCCTCCTTGCTGCTAGGCCTCATCTCCATAGCAAGTGGCCTATTCCAGTGCCTGTAACTTATACCCATATTCCCCAATCCAGTCTGTATTCAGAGTTGTTAACATAACAGAGGGTTTGGTTTCTGAGGGAATACACTTCCCTTCTTCTTGCTGGTAGGCCTCGTCTCCATAGCAACCGGCCTGAGGTCCAAGAGCTCTCGGTTGAGCATTCTAAAGGCCCCTCCCTAAACTGCCAACCTCAGGATTTCATAGAACCTTCACAGCGGGCCAATCATACGAGGTCTTCTCGCCTCACAGAGCCAATCACATGAGGTCTTCACCTGCCTGACGCAGACACACAGACAAACTCACTGACAAACTTTGACTTTTATATAGCAGACTAGTTTCCATTCCGAAGAGCAAAGCCGTAATTAGCTAATGTAGCTACACATTTTTAAAGTAACATTTTCCTTTCTGATTACAGTGGCCCCTCCACTTTTGTGAGGGTGCAGAGTGCAGAACCCTCACAAAAGTTTTTTTAAAAAAAAATTGAATAACTCCCTCCCCTCAAGTGAGCAAGTGGAGGAATCCACACACATGCCTCTTCCACGGTTCCCCTCTCTTATAGGGATTTCTCTCCATTCCCTTGCCTTTTTCCCTGACACACATGCCTTCCTTCTCCGCACCAAGGTAAAAGGCAAGGGAACGGGAGGGGGAGCCATGCATGCAGGGAAGGAAGGCAGACGTGTGCCCTCTCCCCCATTCTCCCCTTCCCGTTCCCTTGCCTTTTGCCCAGGCATGGAGAAAAAAGGCATGTACACCTGGGGAAAAGGCAAGGGAATGGGAGAGAGGAGCCATACATGTAGAGAAGGAAGGCAGACGTGTGCCCTCTCCCCCATTCTGCCCCTCCCATTCCCTTGCCTTTTGCCCAGGCATGGAGAAAAAAGGCACGTACACTTGGGCAAAAGGCAAGGGAATGGGGGGGAGGAGCCATGCATGTGGAGAAGGAAGGCATAGCCCTCTCCTCCATTCTGCCCCTCCCATTCCCTTGCCTTTTGCCCAGGTATGGAGAAAAAAGGCATGTACACCTGGGGAAAAGGCAAGGGAATGGGGGGGAGGAGCCATGCATGTGGAGAAGGAAGGCATAGCCCTCTCCTCCATTCTACCCCTCCCATTCCCTTGCCTTTTGCCCAGGCATGGAGAAAAAAGGCACGTACACTTGGGCAAAAGGCAAGGGAATGGGGGGAAGGAGCCATGCATGTGGAGAAGGAAGGCATAGCCCTCTCCTCCATTCTCCCCTTCCCATTCCCGTGCCTTTTGCCCAGGCATGGAGAAAAAAGGCAGCTACATCTGGGCAAAAGGCAAGGGAATGAGAGGGAGAAGCGATGCATGCAGAGAAGGAAGGCATACGTGTCTCCTCTCCCCCATTCTGCCCCTCCCATTCCCTTGCCTTTTGCCCAGGCATGGAATAAAAAAGGCAGCTACACCTGAGCAAAAGGGAATGGGAGGGGGAAAATGGAGGAAGGCACACATACACCTTCCTTCTCCACACCTGGGGCTCCCCCATCACATTTGTTTGCCTTTTCCCCAGGCTCAGAGAAGGAAGACCAATGCAAAAGGCAAGGGAACAGGACGGGGAGAAGGAGGCAAGGTATGCATGTACTTCACAAATAATCAGATTCACAAAGGTCAAAGCTGCAAGCGTGGAGGGAGCACTGTACTGAGAAAGAGCTGGAATGGTTATTTTTATTTATGTTTCAAAAACTCAGAAGCCTGAAGCCACCGATACCCTGAATTTACAAAAGCAACCCCTGTCAATATTGAGATCTCCTGGGATTTTAAAAAAATCATGGGAAATAAACCCTAAAGGTGCCAGATCCTGTCTGATATTAGAAGCTAGGCAGGGTTAGCCTTGGATAGTACTTGGATGGGAAACTGCCAAGGAATATCAGGTGTTTCAGGCTACATTTCAGATGAAGGACGGGGGACACGTGGCTCGATAGCAGTACGTGTGAAAGGGATCTAGGAGTCTTAATAGACCACAAGCTGAACATGAGTCAGCAGTGTGATGTGGCAGCCAAGAAAGCCAATGCGATTCTCGGCTGCATCGATAGGAGTATGGTGTCTAGATCGAGGGAGGTACTGGTACCACTCTACTCTGCTTTGCTTAGACCTCATCTTGAATCCTGTGTCCAGTTCTGGGCACCCCAATTCAAGAAGGACATGGTCAAGCTGGAGCAGGTCCAGAGGAGCACGACCAAAATGGTGAAGGGCCTGGAAGCCAAGCCCTATGAGGATAGACTTAGATTGCTGGGTATGTTTAGTCTGCAGAAGAGAAGGTTAAGAGGGGACATGATAGCTATGTTTAAATATTTGAAGGGATGCCATGTAGAGGAGGGAGAGGGCTTGTTTTCTGCTGTTCCAGAGACCAGGACAAGAAGCAATGGATTCAAGCTGCAGGAAAGGAGATTCCACCTGAACCTCAGGGAGAACTTCCTGACGGTCAGGGCTGTCCGGCAGTGGAATATGCTGCCTAGGAGTGTGGTGGAGTCTCCTTCTTTGGAGGTTTTTAAGCAGAGGCTGGATGGCCATCTGTCGGGAGTGCTTTGAGGGTGTTCCTGCATGGCAGGGGGTTGGACTGGATGGCCCCTTGGTCTCTTCCAACTCTACATTTCTATGATTCTGTGATTCTATGAAGGAACCGGCTAAACCATCTCCTTGCCTAAGAAACCCTATGAATTTCATAGGGTCACCATAAATTGATAGGCATGCTCACACACCACACGCAAAGCTCACTACACTACAGTCACAATCCAATATTGTTGTGCCTTAGCAATCTAACTCCAGCTGGTTGTTATAAAAGCAAGTAAAAATTCAGTGACACTCACACTGCAAAAAGCATGAAGTTATCTTTCACTGATAGCAACTTAGCTGGTTATTGATAAGGTAATCCTCAGATTCATCACAGCTTGGACGTTATGTGTTCTTTCTTAATCGGTTACTTCTCAGTCCTAGAGATGGTTAGCTTTTCAGCCAGTGATACAAGTCTCCCAGCTGAGAAACGTTTTGCTGGGAAATCCTATCAGTCCGTTCTTGGCAACCCAGTCAAGAACTGAGGCTTGACAACCTACCACGTCAGCCCATTTGGGCAGGTTGATCCTTTGGTCGTCGTGAATGATGAGCAGGACATTTTTGTGGCTGCTGGCAGCCAGTGCGGGGCCCAGATCCTGGATGATAAAATCACGTTGCTCTTCAGGTGTAAACTGAGTCATGGGGAAATCCTTCATGGGAATGTAAACGGAGGAAGATGGCTCATTCTGAGCCGTGACAGCCCAGAAGGTGACGTTGTGCCTGGCGTATTCATCCAGGAACCTGGATTCCAATACATGGAGGAAACAAGATGCGGAGCTTTTCGGTTAACTTTGTAAAATTAATTAGTTATTGTTGCAGTATCGAGGCCCCCACTCCTCAGCCAAAAGACCTTGGGCTTTTCCACGCTACACTGTTATAGTGCTATTATTCCACTTTCCATATCCTATGGAATTCTGGGGTTTGTAATTTACTGAGGCCAAAAAGCTTTCTGGCTGAGAATTCTAAATGCCCCCCAAAAAACTGCAAACCCCAGGATTCCATAGGATGTTGAAAGTGGAATAATAGCACTGTAACAGTGTAGTGTGGAAAGGCCCCTAGTTAGCTACCACAACAGTTACAGTTTTAAAGCAACAGTTTCCTTTCACAGTTATCAAATATAACAGTTACATTTATTTTTATTTGCTTGTTTGATCTGAGTACTGGAAAGCCACTGGAATGTGCTACAAACAATCTTCTTACATCTACACTGTTGTCAAAATGTACTACAGAGCCCAAGGCCTAGCATAAGCCAAAACCAGGTGCTAACAACTCCCCCATTTAGTGAAACCAGTGTTTCTCCACTTAAATCTTGACAGTTACACAGCAAAAGGAATGATGCTGCCCCTCTTTAAAAGCAATTTAAATTTTTTAGATCGCTACCTGAGTCTATACAGTATATTACTGTACTGTGTAGACTCATGTATCAATCTAAAATTTTTAGTCAAAAAATTGACTCAAAAAATCTGGGTCGATTTATTCCCGGGTAATCATAAAATCATAGAATCATAGAAATGTAGAGCTGGAAGAGACCACACGGGCCATCCAGTCCAACCCCCTGCCATGCAGGAACACCCTCAAAGCGCTCCCGACAGATGGCCATCCAGCCTCTGCTTAAAAACCTCCAAAGAAGGAGATTCCACCACACTCCGAGGCAGCAGATTCCACTGCCGGACAGCCCTGACCGTCAGGAAGTTCTTCCTGAGGTTCAGGTGGAATCTCCTTTCCTGCAGCTTGAATCCATTGCTCCTTCTCTTATCATAGATAAGCTCTTATCATAAAAAGGATCCATCCCTTTTTCTGGCCATTTCTGCACTAGACTGTTATAGTGCTATTATTCTACTTTCAGCATCCTATGGAATCCCAGGGTTTGCGGTTTAGAGAGGGGCCTCAAAGGCCCACCACCTCAAAGGTCCCTCCCAAAACTACAAACCCCAGGATTCCATAGGATGTTGAAAGTGGAATAATAGCACTATAACAGTCTAGTGCAGAAATGGCCTCTGAGTAGAGTGACAAAAGGTGAGAGCAGTGATGTTGACTCAAGTTGATTGACTTGGACTCAAGTTGGACTTAAGTCACTCCAATGACTCAATTTGGACTCAACTCAGCACCAAATGTTGCACTGGCACAACCTGACTCTAACTTCTATATTTTTAGTTTCTGACCAGCTGCCCTTGGTTCAGTAACATTGTTAAATTAAATTGTTAAATTATTCAACTCTGGAAATTCTGGAAGATAGGTTGGGGTACAAATTTGACTTCCAGACTTAAGACTTGACTTGAAAGTATCTTGCAAGGACTTGAGTCTTGACTTGAGGCTTGAACGCAGAGACTTGAGACTTGACAGCAGTGTGATGCAGCAGCCAAGAAAGCCAATGCAATCCTTGGTTGCATCAGTAGGTGTATAGTGTCTAGATCAAGGGAGGTAACAGTGGCATTCTATTCTGCTTTGGTTAGACCTCATCTGGAGTACTGTGTCCACTTCTGGGCACCTCAACTCAAGAAGGATATCGACAAGCTGGAGCATGTCCAGAGGAGGGCAACCAAAATGGTGGAGGTTCTGGAAGCCATGAAGCCCTATGAGGGGTGCCTTGGGGGGCTGGGGATGTTTAGTCTGCGGAAGAGAAGGTTAAGACGGAACATGATAGCCAGGTTTAAATATTCGAAGGGATGTCATGTCAAGGAGGGAGCGGGATTGTTTTCCACTGCTCCAGAGACTAGGACAAGGAGCAATGGATTCAAGCTGCAAGTGAAGGAGATTCCATCTGAACCTCAGGAAGAACTTCTTGGCGGTCAGAGCTGTCTGGCAGTGGAATCTGCTGCCTCAATGGAGTGTGGTGGAGTCTCCTTCTTTGGAGGTTGTTAAGCAGAGGCTGAATGGTCATCTGTTGGGAGGGCTTGGATGTGGGTTCCTGCATGGTAGAAGGGGGTTGGAGCCCTGTGGTCTCTTACAACTCTATGGCCCTTTTCGCATGGCACTTCCTCTCTTGCCCATCTCCTTCCTTGCACGTGGAGGGACCTCGGGAGAGGGTTTGGGGTGCTGAGAAATCAGGCTGCAAACCATATTTAGCTGGCCAGGGAATAGCTGGTGGAGGACCAGGAGGACCAGTGGTAGGTTTTAAAGGGCTGAATGGCCTGATTGGAACCACTGAGAAGGAAAGTTCCCCTGGAAAAAAGTGCCCAAGTTGGAGGGGAGGAGTTGGAGAAATTTGCAAATAATCAAATCCGTGAATGTTAAACCCGCAAATGTGGAGGGATGACTGCATATAAAATTTCAGCTACTCCTTGCTGTCAGAGCCTGCTGCCTGAGGCAGCCAGCTCAGTCTCTTTAATGGCAGGACCAGCCCTGATAAGACAAAAAGTATCAAAGGAAATTAGGAAAGAGAATTATAGACTAAGAACAGATAACGTAATTGCTACTTAACTACATCATACCTTTTGTTCTCCCTGCAATAAAGCCATTCACTCAAGCCTCGCAGAGAAACCCATTGCCAGACGACACAAATACGTATCTGACAAAATAGCAGGTCCAAGTCTTGTGGTGGATGCTCACGGCATCTTAAAATAGTCTCAAAGTTCTGTAATTGTTGTGCAATGAGAAAGAGACCCCCATGTCCACTGTTTGTCTCCCCCACCACCAGCAGACTGAAGCCTTTACTCCTTCACCTAAGTCCCAGAGAGGGCCTTTCCACACTACACTGTTATGGTGCTATTATTCCACTTTCAACCCCCTATGGAATCCTGGGGTTGGCAATTTAGGGAGGAGCATTTACGATTCTCAGCCGGAGAGCTCCTTGGCCTCAGTTAACTACAAACCCCGGAATTCCACAGGAGGTTGCAAGTGGAATAATAGCACTATAACAGTGTAGTGCAGAAAGATCCAGAGAGACTACTACCTGAAAAATAAAATAGACAAATACCTGACAAAGTAGCGGGCCCAAGTCTTGTGGTAGATGTCTCCTGCTTCTCCCTTCAGGCGCCCTTTGCCCTTCACTTGCTCATTGGTCCTCAGCCAGGCGGGACCGGTCCATGGGCTGGCAATCAGGGAGAGGGGCCGCTTAGAGAAGGCCATGAAGCGGTGGAGGAGAGGGATCTATGGGGAAAGGTGATGACAGGGATCCAGTAAGTGGATCCTGTGCCCAGAGGCCTTAGCTTACCTCACGCACCCACCTGCCCATCCCTAACCACTACCAGTTAGCAGGCCCACCCATCTTTTAGGTTGCTCTGGAAGAAACACATGCTCTCCCCTCTCCAGAGGGTTAAGTGCACGGATCGTACTTTTGGCATTAGTCATAAGATCTGGGAAAGGGCACAGGAGGAAAAAGTTATGCATTCGTCCCTCCCACCAACACTTGTTCCAAACAAAAACTCTAGATTTCAAGATACAGCACACAAGAGGCCTCCAACTGAATGTTGCAATATGGAACACCCTTGTTTGAAGAGAAAAGGATTCCAGGCATCCATTTTCATCTATTCCAGGATAATCTGTTCCACCACACTCCATTTTCCAGTGGAAGAGGAGCCACAACAGAAAGCCCTGTGGCACCTTAAACCTATTGCATAAGTCCCATAAAGTAATAGTTTTGTTGTTGTTGTTGGACAATCCACACAGAGCTAGACCAGCAGTATAAGCACTCAGTAGCACAATCAATTAAACCGTTGTAAGCAATGTTCCTCCATTTCAGCAAAGGAGGAGAATAAACTCCATGTGCTTGTAGATGGAACTTGCAGTTGCAATAGTAACTATGTGGTGTGCACAATCCAATGCAAATGTCAAAAAATATATGTGGGACAAACAAGAGCCCTAAAAGAACAACTAGCTGAACATCTGTATAATTTAAGAAATAAAAAATTGGGAGCTCCTTTGGTCCGTCATTTTTGTTGAAATACTGCACTCTGCCTCTGATTTCAGGTTTTGAATGCTGCAAAAATTGTCAGAAAAAAATGAAAGAATTTTTATTTTTAAAAAAAGGAAACAGAATGGATCCTTAAACTTGGTTCATTGGCTCCTTTAAGCCTGAATGAGGATCTGGAGCTTTGTTCACCATCGTAAAATTAATCTATCATCACAATGAAAAGAACTTACACCAGGCCATCTTGTAGTTGGATTACATCAGATGTTCTTGGAACTAGGCACACCGTTTTCTCTGGTGTAATTCATGGTCTTGGCTATTTGAGGAATTGTATAATACCAACAACAACAAAAAAAGAGTACAGTCTGTCCCTTTTGTTACATACCAGTCCAGTTCACAAGAAGAGTGCAGTAGCAACTCCAGAAATTTCTGTTGGATTTATGGTATGTATGAGATTTATTATATATATATATATAATGGTCTGTTATATGAACACGTTGGATCTTGGACATGTATCGTTCTTTCATATGGTATTGACAATGATGTATCCGCTTCTAATACAGCCCCGGAAGAAGGCCAAAAATATAAAAAGAGGTCAAAACACACTGGGCTTTTTAAAGAATAAAATCTATTCCATCTACAAGCACGTAGAATTTTTTCTCCTTCACCTTTGCTGATCAGATGCATGCTTTCCAGGTTTTGTTTTTGCTCCCCCATTTCAACCACTTGCAGTTTGACAGTAGAATACGCTGCTGCCTGGAAGTGTGGTGGAGTCTCCTTCTTTGGAAGTTTTTAAGCAGAGGCTGGATGGCCATCTGTCAGGAATGCTTTGCACGGCAGGAGATTGGGCTGGATGGCCCTTGGAGTTTCTTCTAATCTGTTTTCCGCACTAGACTGTTATAGCGCTCTGATTCCACTTTCAACATCCTATGGAATCCTGGAGTTTGCAGTTTCGGGAGGGGCCAATCGGCCCCTCCCGAAACTGCAAACTCCAGGATTCCATAGGATGTTGAAAGTGGAATCAGAGTGCTATAACAGTCCAGTGCAGAAATGGCCTAATTCTATGATCCTAGGAAATTCCTTCACACGGCAGGTTTGATTGGCGCCCTTCTCCCCTTTCTTTTTCCTCCCTGCTTAAATATTTGAAGGGATGTCACATGCAGAATGGAGCAAGCCTGTTTTTCCTGCTGCTCTAGAGACTAGGGCCACTTCCACCCTACACTGTTATAGTGCTTTTATTCTGCTGTCAACATCCTATGGCAGAGCTTTCTAAATTTTTCGTGTTGGTGACACGCTTTTTCAACATGCACCATTTCATGACACAGTAATTCAGTTTTACTAGCAAACTGGAGGAACCCATAGGCGTATTTAGGGTGGAGCAAGGCAGCCCCCGCCCCTGATTCTGGCCTATTGCTATCATTCTTGCCACCAATCTTGCCGGAGCAGAGGGAAAAGCAGCCACCTCCCACCCAGTCATTGCCTGGTACCACCATTCTTGACAGGGAAAGACCCCAGCAAGAGCGATGGCAGCGGGCCAGACTGGGGGGGGGTCTTTCTTGGCCAGGGAGGCGACACACCAACTAATGTGTTGTGACATACCATTTGTAAAGCCTTGTCCTATGGAATCCTGAGATTTGCAGTTTAGGGAGGGGCATTTAGAATTCTCCACCAGAATGCTCTTTGGCCTCATTAAACTACATGCAACCTGGGAGTGTGGTGGAGTCTCTTTCTTTGGAGGTTTTTAAGCAGAGGTTGGATGGCCATCTATTGGGAATGCTCTGATGTGGGTTCCTGCATGGCAGAAGGGGACCGGACTGGATGGCCCCTGGGGTCTCTTCCAACTCTATGATTCTATGATTCTGGTTCCTCTGTAAATTTTGGACTGTCTCTGCTCCCCTCAGAAGAAATCCACTGATACCTTCCTGCAGTTGCTGATGGTGCCATTTTGGCTGCAGGAAGAGTACCAGGGAAATAAGGAATTTTTTTTATATGAAGCCAACAGAAGGTAGTAGAGAGTCTCTTTTCTCCCAGCATCACTCACTCTCAGTTCGGTGTCCTCCTGGGCCAGGCGGAAGCACTTCAGTTCACGGTCTCCTGGGCACTTGTCCGCGTAACTGTATGCACGGGTAGAGAAGTCAGAGCATGCCATGGGCAAGCGCAAAAGGTTGTACTCGATCCCTGCACGGACAGGGAGAAGCAAAAAGATTACAAAGGTATTGTTGTTGTTGTTATGTGCCTTCAAGTTGTTTCCGACATATGGCAACCCTAAGGCAGACCTGTCATGGGTTTTCTTGGCAAGACTTGTTCAGAGAGGCTTTGCCTTTGCCTTCCCCTGAGGCTGGGAGAATGTGACTTGCCCAAGGTCACCCAGTGGCTTTCCATGGCCGAGCAGAGATTTGAATTCTGGTCACCAGAGTTGTAGTCCAACACTCAAACCACAACATCACTCTGGCTCTCTGGAATGTATGTCTCAGCCCTATTTCTGATTGTTATCATTCCATGGGCCTGCCCCACATTCTGCTCCTTCAGGATTACAGTTTGAATCAGCAGAAATGCAAAACTTAATGCCAAATAGGAACATGTTCTCTTAGGTTGCCTATATTTAGCCATGCACTGGCAGGAGAAAACACCAAATAAAATCTGCATGGTACTGTATATCGACCAATGATGAGCAACAAGGGATTCTGTGGGAGTTAGTCCAAAAAATCCAGAGGATCACAGTTGAGATCCTGTGGTACAATACAAGTTTAAGGAGTTTCCTGCCAACACACCCAGCAATTAGGGGAGCAGGTCAGAGTCTAGAAGCACATACAGTGTTTCAAGGTGGAGGATTTTTTAAAACTGCAAATAAAAACATATTGAACATGTATTTCCTATTTTCCTCCAAAACAGATTTTTTTCCCCTGACAAAGAAAAGAGACAAAAGAAACCATGAAAAAACACAAGAGGCATAGAAACTGAGATTAGTGATTGAGAGGTCTAGCATTTAATCACAGCCGATGGTTTCCTCCCCAGGCTTTCTAGTCTTTGAGCTGGCAGGTTCTCAGCTGAAGTTCTACATTGCAGATCCCTAATTCAGCATTTGGTATACAGCCTTTTTTTTCCTCCATCAATATATTTTACACTGCAGTACATTGCAATTCTCCTTCTGAACTTTTCAGACCTTGCAAAAGATACCTTTTTGGACTACAACTCCCAGAACCCTTTGATGCTGGGAGTTGCAGTCTAGAAATATTTACGTTTCCAAGCTCTGGGTTTTCCAGTAATAGTCAACGGGAGGCATGAAATATTGGATTTCCATACTCAAATTTGTTTTCAACCCCAAAGTCAAATCATATGCCTTCTCTATTGTGTCCAAGTAAATCAAGTTTTTTCCCCCAGATCATCAAAGCAGCATTCAAACTAGGAGTAATTTCCCAGGCTAGTTTCAATTCAATTCCCACATGCAGAAAATTAAGGCATCAGTCTAATTCTGATTGTTTCTTCTCCCTGAGCTGCTTGTTTTCTGCATCCTGCCAAAGCCAGTTTCCTGAACTGGGTGCTCTCACCTTCTTCAGAGAAGTAAGACCGGAGCAAGTGGTCCTGGGTGGCCAGAGATAACTGCATGATGTTGATCGCAGCAGCATCGGTGTGGGATCCACCAAAACCCTTAATGTGCTGGTAGTGAACAAAAGGGTTATAGGTATACACCAACCCTTGGGAGGAAGAGGAGATTGAGGACACTGGTTAGATTTCGGCATCTAGAATGATTTGAGTGACATCAGGGAACGTCTTTTAGTCTAAGGTCCATATTCAATTTCTGAGATGTTCTTGGGCGTCCCCTTCCAGTGTTGGGTGAGACCACGGACACAAAGGTGGGGCTATGAATGCCAGCATAATTCAACTCAAATCTCTTCCTGCCAAGAACTAAGCCAGAGCCTTCCAAACTTTTCATGTTGGTGACACAGTTTTTAGACATGCATCATTCCGCGACACAGCAATTCAGTAAGTGGAGGCAGCCCCTCCACCTGGACCTGGCCCACCGCCGCCCTTGCTGGGGTCTTCCTTCGCTTGGGGCGGTGGCGGTGGTGGCGGCAGGAGAGGCAGCCCCTCCACCCGAGCCTGGCCTGCTGCCACCCCCGCCCTCGCTAGGGTCTTCCTCAGCCCAAGGCGGTGGCAGCAGGAGAGGCAGCCCCTTCACTTGGACCTGGCCTGCCACCACTGCCCTCACCAGAGTCTTCACCAGGGCCTCACCTGCCACAGCAGTGGGAGTGTTACCCCATGGACAGACCCCCGTCCCGGGAAGTATAATTTTGATATTTAAATGCATCTGAGCCAGAGGTGGCCGGGTTGGTACATAGACAGTCAGGCTAGCGATCGGACAAAAGATCAAAGACTTGTAACTTCCCCCGTCATGTCTCCGTAGGAAACCTCGGCACGTAGGCACGTAGGGACAGATAATGGACCATCAGCACGACAATACTTTGGAGGAGATTGCCTGATTCCCCCCTCCCCCCGAATGCTTGGAACAAAGCAAGCATATCAAAGGAAGGTCCAGTTACCCAGTGTGACTATCGCGCAGCCATCAGGTAGATATCAAGCAGCCATCAGGCGGCTATCACACCTCCATCATTCTTATGTTTCGGCCATTACTCTTTCCGGGAAGAGGGTCTGCCCCTAAGGCATGTTTGGCCCTATAGCTAGGCCCTCTTTTCAACTCCATTTTGGAGTTCTCCCAGACTTGACTGGCAGACGGTCAGTTGAGACTCTCCTCAGCCCCTCCCCTATGCTGACTTTTCTTCCCCACTTGTCTTTTTCCCAGCCTTAAGACGTCAGGATTGGTACAGTATTACCCCTCTTCTCTCGTTGCCTCCGCTTTTCCCCTATCAATTTTCACGTCTTTCCATTTCAATAGTCCTTGTATGCTTGCGTGAGTGAATGCAACAGTGTGCTTGTGTGGATTTTGACTTCTTTTCCAGTAAAATACTGAAAGGTGAACAGTTAGTCTAATTCTCTGTGATCTGATTCTGTAAAGCTGGGCTCAAGATCCCTTGAATTACCCTGCCCTCTTCGCATTGCTACAGCAGTGCTTAGCTAATTTTCCCCACAAGTGACAATTTTGACAAGCGACAGGGATCCCCCTAAGGGACCCCCAGTAAGCAGGGTAACAGGAGATGTAGCCCCTCCACCTGTTATGTTCGCACAACACACCTACACACTGCAGGCAACACACTAATGTGTGATGACACACAGTTTGGAAAGCTCTGAACTAAGCCTTAGGAAAAGGGCCTCAGCCTTTTTAAGCAGGGCAAAAACTCTTAACAAAAGCTGGAGAACCACCGCACATGGTGTCATGTGGAAGGAAAGCCCAGGGCCAGAATGGGCCCCAGGGCCAAAGATGCCCCACCTCTCTTGCACAGGACACCCTTCCTACCTGCCCCCCCAAAAACCCCCATCTCAGGGGCTTACCTGAACCGGAGGGGCTTGGCTGGACCTTCCCTTCGATGCGGTTCAAGCGCTTACCAGCCTTGCTGCTCTCATACTTGACAAAGCTGCCGATAGGAGGAAGGGAGACGGGGTCCAGCGTGTCGCAGTAAGTGGCATTGCAGACGCACACCATGGCATCAGAGCCAAAAAACCGGGGGGCGCAAGGATAACTTGCTGTGAGAGAGGAGGGGAAAAGAGCAAGGGCCTAAGTGGGGAAGCCAGCCTCTTTCGGGGGAGGCGCTCTGCACAGGTCCTGGCAGAAGGGAATATACAGTTACTCATCCCCGTATTCATTCCCTCTGCCTCACTGAGGTGATCCCAAAGGCGTTCTGGGCCAGCAGAGAGATAACAGCCCCCTGTCTTAGAACCATAGAATTGTAGAATTGGAAGAGACCACAAGGCCATCGAGTCCCACACCCTGCCATGCAGGAATACACCATCAAAGCATTCCCGACAGACGGCCATCCAGCCTCTACTTATAAACCTCCGAAGAAGGAGACTCCACCACACTCCCAGGCAGCGTATTCCACTATTGAACTGCCCTTGCTGTCAGAAAGTTCTTCCTAATGTTTAGGTGGAATCTTTTTTTCTGAAGTTTGCAGCCATTGCTCTATGTCTTGTTCTCTGGAGCAGCAAAAAATAGGTTTGCGCCCTCCTCAACATGACATCCTTCAAATATTTAAACATGGCTATCATGACACCTCTTAACCTTGTCTTCTCTAGGCTAAACATAGCCAGGTCCATAAGCTGCTCCTCATAGGGCTTCATGGTTTCCAGGCCTTCTACCATTTTGGTCACCCTCCTCTGGACATGTTTCAGCTTGTCAACCTCCTTCTTGAATGGGGTGCCCAGAACTGGATACAGGGTTCCAGGTGAGGTCTGACCAAAGCAGAATAGAGGAGTGCCATCACTTCCCTCGACCTAGACACTTCACATCCTGGCAAAGGGAACCAGGAATTCTCTGTTCAAGAGCTCTGGTTCACTTTTCTGAACAACAGCACTGTAGCTCTCTAGCAGAGAAATCTAAGTACCTCAAACCAACTACATATCTCAGCGTTCTATGGGATGCAGACATTACAAAGTGGGACTAAACTTCTAGTAACCATGAAGTGCCATCACACTGGCAGCTTCTGTGTCAGTGGGATGATGGATCCGTTCTGGATTTTATCCTGAACTGTGGAGGATTTACCCATGGGTATAACTCTCTTTGGGGAATAAGGTTCACCACCATGGAGAGCTCCTTGAAAGCTTATAGAATGTGTAATGGATTCTCTGCCATCAGCAACGGAATGAGAAGCAGGTACTCTAGTCATGGGGTGACACAGAATTTCTCACTCTAATAAAATGCCTTGTCTTCCTGTTTAAATGAGTTGTTCTGTATTTGCACCTATCTGTATACATTAACACAGGGCAAACTTCTGAATCTCTCCATGTTCTGTTCTCCTTTCCTTGGTGACACATTTCCTCTTTTGTTGTTGCTGCTGTTACACATAAATGCCGCCCAGCAAGGAAAGCATACAAGAGGTAAAATTGCTGAGAAGAGCAAGAAGAGTGAGAAACAGGGCCGAGTGGCAGGGTGGAGTAGCATATTTATGGTAACCCCTGCAACTTTATTTCCTGGTTTTCATTACTCAGTGTATGCAAGAAGGACCCAGTCAACTCAACGACAAATAGAAAATGAGGAAGATGCCAGAGGAAAAGAAAGCTACAGGAGAACAGCAGGTGGGACCTAGGGACAGAAGGATCTCCCTACAGTTGGGCAGGGTTGTGCCATCAGGATAAGACTTTGAAAGAGATTTTTGGGAACCCACTCAAGAGAACAAGAAACAGGATTCCCAAACATGCTGGATGACTACATGTTGTCCTTTTCAGAGCAGAATCCTCTGTCTGAGGCATCTCCTTTGTGAAGAGCAATTATTGGTCCAACTCTGCTTGCAAGAGAAAGAAGCTCCAGAAAATGACACCAAATGAAGAGGGGTAGTGAACACCGCAGAGGACAGGATCAGAATTCAAAATGACCTTGACAGGTTAGAGAGCTGAGCCAAAAGTAACGAAATGAATTTCAAGAGAGAGAAATGTGAGGTACTACACTTGAGCAGAAAAAAAAAGGACAGATCTAAGATGTGTGACAATTGGCTTGACCACAATACGTGTGAAAAGATGTAAGAGTCTCAGTAGACCACAGGATGAACATGAGTCAGCAGTGTGATGTGGCAGCTAAAAAAGCCAATGTGATTCTGGGCTGCATCAATAGGAACAAACTGTCTAGGTCAAGGGAAGTAATGGTACCATTTTATGCTGCTTTAGTCAGACCCCATCTGGAATACTGAGTCCAGTCCTGGGCACCTCCTTTCCAGAAGGATATTGACAAGCTGGAGTGTGTCCAGAGGAGGGTGACCAAAACAGTAAAAGGGCTGGAAATCATGAAACCCTATGAGGAGCTGCTTATGGAACTGGGTATGTTTAGCCGGCAGAAGAGAAGGTTAAGTGGTATAGCTATGCTTAAATATTTGAAGGGATATCATATGAAAGACGGAGTAAGCTTGTATTCTGCTGCTCCAGAGACAAACCCCAGAAATTTCAGAAAAGAAGATTCCACCCAAACATTAGGAAGAACTTTCTGATGGCAAGATCTGTTCAACAGTGGAATATGATGCTTTGGAGTATGGTGGAATCTCCTTCTTTGGGGGGTTTCAAACGGAGGCTGGATGACCGTTTGCTGGGGGTGCTTTGAGCGCGTGTTCCTACATGGGGGGAAAGATTTGGACTCGATGGCCCTTGTGGTCTCTTGCATCTCTATGATTCTAAGATTCTAAGAAATAAGAGCTGCCCCAATTCATAGTCAGCATCAGAGTGAGCAGAAGACAAACAGGATCCTTGCTTACAGTCTGCCTCTGCAGGCCAGATTCACAGTCATGGTTTGCAGAAGCTCTTTTGAATGTTATATAGCTCTGCAGTTTTTTAATGATCTGTCTTTTGCAGACTCACTTCCCTGCCCTTTCTGGGGATGCCTCGAGAGGCCAAGCTGCAAACCTAACCAGGGATGCACGGTGCTCTATCACAGTACACTTGTTGCTGTGTGTCTCCAAGTAATTTCTGACTTAGAATGACCCTACCAGTGGATTTTCTGGGGCTCAGATTGTGTGATCTGCCTGAGGTCACTCAGTGGATTTCCATGGCTGAACAGAGATTGATCCTGCGATATGTTCACCTTAGGACCGTGATGAGCTGGAATGACTTGGAAGGCACACAACAACAACAACCATACAATCTTATAGCAGTTGGGCATGAATCTGTAGCTTCACTTCCTCCATCATCCCTGTTTGATAGCTGAATATATGTATTTTATTATGAGAAGTGTGCCTCTTCCAGTGGCGGAGCTTGGAGTGTGCAGGGGGGGCGGGAGGGTGCAGGGGGGGCGGGAGGCACAAGGGGGGGTGTGGCCACTAAGTGTGGGGCATGGCTGCGGTGCGTGGGGGCACGGCCAGGGCACACGGGGGTGTGACCACAGGCCGGGACACCCCAAAAACATTGCCCCCCGGGGTAAAACACCCCCCTACCCCCATGTCCCTACGCGACTGGCCACTTCCCAAGGATTAGAAATCTTACCGACTAATCCTAACTAGAGCAGACCTGAGAGCCAGCGTGGCATAGTGGTTTGAGCATTGGACTGTGACCCTGGAAAGCAGGGTTCAGTTCCCCACTCAGCCATGGAAACCCACCGGGTGACCTCAGACACATCACACACTCTCAGCCCCAGATAACTCCACAACGGGTTCACCTTAGGGTCCCCACTATGGGAGATGTGAATGGATATTGTGTTAGGGAAATGAGAATTCAACGCCCTTCTTTCTCATCCCTCCATCTGATCAGTACACAGATAATCAGTCAAAAAGTAAATAAGAGAAATAAGTAGGATTGACAGAGGCTGTGTAGAATCTCTTTAAATTTTAATAAAAAACTGTTCAAGATCTTTATCGGCTGTACATTTGGCCCCCCACATCTGTGGGTTTAACATTCACTGATTTGCAGTGATGTAGACTCAAGTCAGACTTAAGCCACTTCAGTGACTTGACTTGGACTTGACTTGGCAGAAATTACACACTGACTCGACTCAACTTGAGATTTGCATGTTTTTAGTGAGTGACTTGCTGCCCTTGGTTCAGTAACGTAACACATTCATCCAGAAAACATACAATTTACTGGTCCCATGATGATCTGTCTCAAGCCCAAAGTGTGGGCACATTTCTCAGAGGGAACAGCAAATGGGTCAGGCAATGGGTTTGAGGTAGGCTTGAGGTCTGCTCAGCAGCCTGTCCCTGCTAAATATAGGGAGAACTTTCTAAAACTTTTCCTAAAAGCAGAAGGCAAGACTCATGCCCACAGTGCAGGGCACATATCTCACAGGGGAACAGAAAATGTGTTAGGCAACGGTTTTGAGGAGGAAGGATCCTTCCTTCTAAGGCTCTTGAAGCTTCAGTCATGGAGAATAAGAAGGATCGTATTCCTTCCTTCTGAAAAAGCCGCCAGCTTTGCAAATGGGAACTAAGAAGGATCCTATTCCCCACTTCCGAAGCTGCAGATGGCAAAATCACAAAAGTGGAGGGCTGACTCTACTCAAAATTGTTAAAACTGACTTTATTCGACTGTATCCAGAAATTCTGGAATACAGGTTGGGGTATAAAGTAGGCTCCCAGACTTGAGACTTGGCTTAAAAGTATCTTGGAAGGACTTGAGACTCGACTTGAGACTTGGAGTAAAAGACTTAAACACATCACTGCTGATTTGATTATTTGCAAGTTTCTCCAACCTCTGACCACCTCAAGTGCTTCTTTTCCAGCAGAACCTTCCCTCTGGTGGCTCCAATAAAGCCCTGCAGCCTTTTAAAAACCTCCCTCTGGTCCTCCTCCTCCACCATCAACCACTGCCTGGCCAGCTAAGGAGAGATTGTAGCCTTAGTTGTCAGCATGCCCTCCAAACACCCGAGGAAGGCAATGGGTGAGAGAACGGAAGGACAGGGCCACAGTGCTAACCTGCCCCCCCCTTCTCTCTCCTTTCCCTGACCTGGTTTGGACCCCGGGTGCCCATTCTCCCCAGCATGCCTCAGCCCCCTTTCCACAGACACACACACACATTTTGGTATTTGTGGCGTTTTTTCCCCTTTTGCAGAGTTCTTCTGCACCTAACCCTAGTGCATAAGGAGGGAAGGCTGCATTTGGCTTCTGATGTTAAGGAAGTTTCCCCCACCCCTCAGTGCTCATAAGTTCTTCCGTCTCTTCCAGCATGGCAATGTGGAGCTCACTCACTTACCTGTTGTCTCTGCAGCCGTCTGAAGAAGAAGGAACAGCAGCCAAAGAACAGAATCCATGATCCATGTAGCAACTCTCAGCTCTAATGTCAAAGCTCAAGAGAGTGGGCAGGCCTAAATTCAGAAGGAAAATAGTCATGGGAATTCCTGACCAACAACTCAGAGACTGCACTCCCCTGCTTGCCTTAATTACGCAGAATTTTAAAATCTGCAAATAACCTTACAGTATGAGGAACTTAAGAAGCAGTATGACAGAGTGGTTAAGTCTGATGAAATGACTAAGGATTTTCAACCCTGTGCTGTTCTCTCGGGTTTCAAGCAAGGTTGGTCTTTCCTAGCCCTACCTAAAGATACGATGGGTGCCATCTGGCTTGACCACAGTACATGTGAAAGGGATCTAGGAGTCTTAGTAGACCACAGCTGAACATGAGTCAGCAGTGTAATGCAGCAGCTTAAAAAGCCAATGTGATTCTAGGCTGCATCAGTAGGAATAATCATGTCTAAGTCAAGGGAAGTGATGGTACCACTCCATTCTGGTCAGACCCCACCTGGAATAAGGTGTCCAACTCTGGGCACGACAGTTCAGGAAGGATATTGAAAAGCTAGTGGAAAGTATCCAGAGAAGGGTGAACAAAATGGTAGACGGCCTGGAAACCATGCCTTATGAAGAGCAGCTTAGGGAGCTGGATATGTTTAGCCTAGAGAAGAGACGCTGAAGAAGTGACATGATAGGTATGTTTACATATTTGAAGGCATATCATATGGAGGATGGAGCAAGCCTGTTTTCTACTGCTCCAGAGACTAGGACATGGAGCAATGGCTTCAAACTTCAGCAAAAGAGATTCCACTTAAACATTAGGAAGAACTTCCTGATGATGAGAGCAGTTCGACAATGGAATATGTTGCCTCAGTGGAGTGTGGTGGAGTCTCCTTCTTTGGAGGTTTTTAAAGAGCAGTTGCATGGTCATCTATCAGGAATGTTTTGATGGTGGCTTCCCGTACGGCAGAATGGGGTTGGACTCGATGGCCGTTGGGGTCTCTTCCGGCTCTATGATTTTATAATTCTATGGATCAAGCCTGAAACTTTATCCATCCAAAGCTAGTGCTTTTGCTACTGAGCTCTGGCTGCTCCTTGGACGTAGTGCCACTTGGACCACCAGCAGGCCCTTCTCTTCCAAGCCCACCCTCACGGATGGGGTTGTGTCTTATGCGCCACCTCTCTGAAGGGTTTTGGGAAAAGGGTGGAATAAATCAGATTTACAGTCCCTGTCCTTTTGCAATCTGCTCTGACAAGTTCCTCCAGAATTAATATTCTCCAAATTAGTAGCGCTGAACCTCACTCCTCTTCATTCCTTTTTTCCTTTCCTGCCTTAAGGCACAATTGCTTTTCAAGTAGCATCCTGAATGAGACTTAATTAAATTAATTGGACTCTCCCACAGTCAGTGGAGTCAGGCAAGGCAAAGCAGGGAGCCTTTGCCAACCAGCCTCCAAAGATGCTAGTCCACAGTACTTTGGAAGCTGATCTGTCCTAATGTCCCATTCCTGCACCAAACTGATAGCTAAATGATGTATGAAACAATTCTCTTGCTCTATCTGGTATATAAATGGAAAGTTAGATGGTGGTGCTGTGTGTGTGTGATTCTGGCTTATGGCAACCCGAAGGTGAGCCTATTATGGGGTTCTCTGGGGCTGAGTGTGACATGCCCAATGTCACCCAGGAGGTTTCTGTGGCCACACAGGGAACTGAACCCTGCGTTTTAGTCCAACATTCTAACCACTACACCACGCTGGCTCTCAGCAACTCATCACAGATACTAATATTGATTGTAATTGATTCTTTTCAAGTTCTGGCTAAGATGTAACTTTGTTAGCATAGCAGTGTTCGTGGAGGCCAAGACTGTGGGAAAATGAGACGTTGGAAGGGAGGGGATTGGCCTGCTTCGCCTCAGCATCTAGCATTCGGGAAGATAGGGCGCCTCTGAATATGGAAGTCCCTTCCCAAAACACAGTCACATTTAAGGTAAGAATCCAGCTCAGTTAGATTATAATCAGTCTGAGAAGGAGCCCAGGAACAGCTGAGGGAGAGGTTGACCTGACTCACCGTTTCTGGTACTCAGTGATAGACTGTTTTTGAATATAAAGACTTGTTCCTAACTCACTTGGTGATTAACGTAAGAAAAGTCTGGCTGGAACTGATACGAGGGTCATCAAACCCACAATTTTGGCCATTTCCTCACCAAGCTGTTATAGTGCTATTGTTCCACTTTCAACATCCTATGGAATCCTGGGGTCCTTTGGAATCCTTTGGAATCCTATGGAATCCTTTGAGGCCCCTCCCTAAAATGCAAACCCCAGGATTCCAAAGGATGTTGAAAGTGGAATAATAGCACTATAACAGTCCAGTGCGGAAATGGCCTTTGTCTCTAACAGTGTCAAATGCTTTGGGGAAATTTTTTGTTCTGAATGAGTCCCTGGCATCAGTAATGGATTGGAGGAGGCTGAAGAAATTGAAACTTGAAGCAAACCAGGCAGAGATGCTCCTGGTCAGTTGGAAGGCAGATCAGGGAGCAGGGATTCAACCTGTGCTGAATGGGATTGTGCTCTCCCTGAACATACAGGTTCACAGTTTGGGTATCCCTGAACGTGGAGGCTTATGTTTCAGTGGTAGCCAGGAGTTCCTTTGCGCATTTAAAGCTAGTGAATCAACTTGCGCCTGTTCCCAGAGATGCCTCATCTGGCCACAGTGACCACACACTTTAGTTAAATCCTACTATGACATGCTCTGTGTGGGGCAGCCTTTGAAGTGTTCAGAAACTTCAGCTGGTCAAAGAATCATAGAGCTGGAAGAGACCCCAAGGGCCGTGTATTCCAGCCCCAATCTGCCATGCAAGAATACACCATCAAAGCATTCCCAAGAGATGGCCATCCAACTACTGTCTAAAAACCTCCAAAGAAGGAGACTCTGCCACACTCCTAGGCAACAGTGTATTCCACTATCAAACTGCTCTTACCAGTGGGAAGTTCCTCCTAATGTTTAGGTGGAATCTCTTTTCCTGAAGTTTGAAGCCATTGCTCCATGTCCTAATCTCTGGAGCAGCAGAAACCTGGCTTGCTCCATCCTCCGTACGAAATGTCTTCAAATATTTAAGCAGGAAGGAAAAAGAAAGGGGAGAGCGGGCCAATCAAACCTGCTGTGTGAAGGAATTTCATAGAATCGTAGAGCTGGAAGAGACCCCCATGAGCCATCCAGTCCAACCTTCTGCCATCAAAGCAATCCTGACAGATGGCCATCCAGCCTCTGTTTAAAAACCTCCAAAAAAGGAGACTCCATATACTTCCATAAACTTAGACCTCTTATACTTCCAAACACAGGAAGTATAAGAGTTCAAAGGGTCAACAATTTTCTGTCTCTTGCTCTTTGCAGTGTTAAAAATTTAGGAAGTGAAGGAAAAAAATTATATACTGAAGACAAAATTCTTGTTTTGGGGACAATGCCCTCATTTAGTCCTGTCTATCCCAGAGCTCCATCCTTCTCCAAGTGACATCCAGTCCCTACATGATCAAGTCAACATTTGATCTTCCGGAAGATCTAGAGAGTTAAGCCAACTGCTATACGCTCAAAAGTTCATGTACAGTCAGCCTTCCTTATGGATTCAACAGTCCACAGCTCAAAAATATTCAAAAATAAATTCCAAAAAGCAAAGCTTTGAGTTGTTCACCATTTTATAAATGGGACACCATGTTACCACACCATTGTGTATAATGGGTCTTGAGCCTCCACAGATTTTGGTATCCAACAGGAGATCCTGGAACCAAACCCTAGCAGATACTCAAGGCCCCCTGTATAATATTTGCTCAATTCTTAATTGGAAGGAAGCAAAATCAACAAATTAAGAGGCAAGATACATGAGATGCTGCCCAGACACTTACTGAATTACCTCACTGTCAAAGGCTGTGTCCATTTTACAGGAGGCAGGTCTCCAAAAGTAGCCCCACACTGCCCTGCTTATCGTTCCAAGAGATGGAAATAATGTCTTATCTCTTTAAAGCCCTGCCCAGTTCTCCCACACTGCAGTCTTTAGGTTCAAGAAAATCCAGCATCCTACTAACCTCAAGGCTGTTATCACCTGTCCAGTTCGCTCGAGAGGTGAAAGAGAAACTGGTGCCGTGCCACCAAGGACATCAGAAAATGGACAAAAATAAAAAGCAATTGGAGAGATGCTGTTGGAGAACAAGGGGTGACTGCTGACCCCTGTTTCCTCACTTATAAATCTGCACACTGGAGACATCTGTTTATGAGGATGGAGAGAATACTGGAGGAGGCGGGATTAGAACGGAATTTCTGGCTGAGCCAGAAAGATGGCATTTCTAACCGACGGTGGGGAGGTTCTTCACTGTTTGAATTAATTTTGAGACAGAACAAGGAAGGAATCCTGATAGCTGGCACTGTTCAGTCTAATCTCACCTTGAAATTGAAATTTTGCAAATAGCATGGGTACCTAATGGGATTATTTGTCACATGCAGTTTGGGAGGCAGATGTTGATGTCATCTATAAAGAAAGTGAATGCGGGGGCGGGGGGTGAGATCTTATGTGCATAGGACAAAATTTACGTAATATGTCAGAGGGAAACAAACAGGAAAAACTGTGGATAAAAAGTGGGAACGGATTATAAAGTCTTGGTCACCTTTGGTTTTTCGGTTTTCTGGCATTGTTTACTTCCAAATACATAATTGTGCTCTGAGTCTTTATTGGAACAGACTAGTATGGTAGTGAGAGCCAGCACGGTATAGTGATTTGAGCACTGGAGACCAGAGTTCGATTCTCGGCTTAGGAAAGGAAATCACATGCTCTCAGCCCCAGAAAATCCATGATAGGTTCGCCTTAGGGTTGCCATAAGTCAGAAAAAACTTGAAGGCAAACAACAACAAACAACAACAATGTGGCTATTCCTCAGGGAATTTATCCTTCAAATTATCAGGCATATACGTAGATTGCTAAATTGTTAGATAATTAGTTGATTAAATAGGTAAACTCATTTCTGAAGTCCTGCCCAGTTCTCCCACACTGTAGTCTTCAGTCCAAGAAAATCCAGTATCCTACTCACCACAAGGTAAACCAATCAGTTATCAGATAAAAAAAAACATAAGCTGTTATCTAAAGAGCTAGATATCTAAGCAAAAAGATACTTAAATAGATAAACACATTTTAAACAACTGACTGTGTGTATTGTAGTTGATTAATAGATATGGCATTAATTGTTACTTCCCAATGCATACTCATGTTTTCAATTTTTATCGATTAGGTGCAGGAAATAAATATGTTTACCCTCTGGGAATGTATATTTTAATTGAACAGAAAGAGCAATATGCATGTGCACACATACATACATACACACTTCAAATAACCAAGCATGTTTTATTAAACTAATAAATGGTTCTTCTTATATATTATTGTATGCATATTGCATAAACATATATAAAGAAATATACGTACTGGAAAATTAAAATGACTGTATTAAAATATTAAAAGATTTTCCATACTTTGGCTCAGTCATTAATCAGAATGGAAACTGCAGTCAAGAAATCAGAAGACGAGGACTTAGGCCATTTCCATATGAGGTCAATACATTGTAGTCACCTCGAATTCTTACCCTCCGGCCTGCATGTTGTACCATTTTAGCGTTATAGTTTTCCTCGTGGTTCTGCACGGTTTCAGCTCCTAGAACGGTTCACTGTGGTTCACTGCACTGAGAAACCGTTGTATGTGGAAAATGGGAAAACTCTGACATAAATCTCCCAGACTGGTTCTGCTTTGGTTTTCGCCTACATGCAGAGGCGTAGCATCGATTCACATTGCAGAAGTGGCCGGCTATGGGCGTTCCCAGGCTGTCCCTTCCGTCATTTTCGCCCCCATCTCTCTCCGCCCATCAAAGGACAGGTTGCCGTCATTATTGCCTTCCTGTGTTAAACGGACAGCGGGAAGAGAGTGGATCTGGTAACGGACTGTTAAGACGTGTTTTTTGCACGTAGCAACCAACATACATTCCTACGCACAAACACAGCAACGCAGAAATGTGTTAAAAGTGTGTATGTGCTTTTGAAAAAACAGACCAACCGGCGATGGCGGGCCAGAGTGAGGGAGGGGAATGGGAGTGTCCAGGGACTTGCTGTTGCGGACGCAGCAACTGCTCTTCTCCGCAGCAGTACGATGTGAACGGGGTGGGTGGGTGCAGACCGCACAGTTTCTGAATTTCTGAATTCAGTTTCCGAATCGGAGTATAAAAGCACCCCTCTTGACACGGAGTGAACCGCTCCTACCCTCTCGTGCGGAAATGGCCTTAGAATGGTAGCTATGAAGGAACTAGACGAGATCCTCAAGTGTAGCAATAGCATATGTATTCCTATACCGCTTATCAGCTAAGTGCTCTCTAAGCAGTTTACAATGTGTTTTGGCTAATTGCCCCCAACAAGCTGGGTACTCATTTTACTGATCTATGGAAGGATGGAAGGCTGAGTCAACCTGGAGCCCTGCAGGATCGAATTCAGAACCTTGTGGCTGCAGTACCAGCGTTTAACCACTGTGCCACCAGGGCCCTGTAAAGATAGACAGATAATTAAATACTAAAGTTAGGATTGTCCATACCATCCTATTTCCAATTTCTGTCTAAGGTTGTGAAAGCTGGACAGTTGAGAAAGGTGATAGGAAGAAAATCAACTTACTGGAAATGCGGTGCTGGTGAAGAGTTCTGTGAATACTCTGAACTGCTAAGAAGACAAACAAGTGGGTCCTAAAGAAAATCAAGCCTGAACTCTCCCTGGAAGCCAAGAGGACTAAACTGAGGCTCTTGTACTTTGGCCATGTCATGAGAAGACATGACTCCCTGGAAAAGACAATAATGTTGGGGAAGGAGGAGAGGAAGACTGTTTTATAGGTGGATATAGGCTCAATCAAGGGAGATGCATCCTTGAATCAGCAAGACCTGACTAGCATAGTTGAGAGTAGGGTGACTTAGAGGTCTTCCATCCGTAGTGTCACCGTAAGTCAAAGTTGGCTTGATGGCAGTTAACAGCAACAACATTTAAACATTAGCTCTTTAACACAGTGGAAAATCATTTAAAAGCATGACAGCAACTATAAAATCATAACACACCCATCCTAATAGAAGACCTTTATGCGTAGCCATTTAATCACCAAGTTCCAATTTGAATAACAAGGTCTCTTCCTGCCAGCCGAAGGAGAGTAGTGAGAAGAACACCCTAATCTTCTTTGGGGAGGAAATTTCACAGCCTGGGGGCAACCATCAAAAAGTCTCCGTCTTGCACCCTCACTGAGCATAGCTGTAAAGGTGGTGGGACCGAGAAAAAGCCCTCCCCTGAAGACCTTAAAACAGAGCTCTCCAGACTTCTCAGGTTGGTGACACACTTTTTAGACATGTATCATTTCACAACACAGTAATTTGATTTTATGTATTACAAAAAAATAAAGCATAAAGCATATATTTTTAAAAATATAAATGAAAGGTTTTCATGAGCTCTACTGTGTCCCCGTACATTTCATTCTTACAATTTATGTATGTGTCCATAGTTACTAGCAAACCAGAGGTTAAACTAACTAACCACTGCTCTCACCGGGATCTTTCTCGGGCTGGGGCAGCGGTGCGAGAGGCCTGGCCCGCTGCCGCCGCCCTTGCTGGGATCTTTCTCGGCCTACGGTGGCAGCGACACACTTACACAATGCAGCCAACACGCTAACGTGTCGCGACACGCAGTTTGGAAAGCTCTGCCTTAAAACTTAAGCAGACTTATATAAGGAGACACAGTCCCCAAGGGAAATGGCTGTTGCCTACCTCTGAGGCTGAGAAAGCGTGACTTGCCCATCCAGGGGGCTTCCTTGGTTGAGCACAGATTTGAACTCTGGTCTCCCAGAGTCCTCGCCCAACACATGTCGGTACACCACACTGCTGCTCAAAACACAACAGTTAAAAAGGAGGCAGGCTGGGAAAACAAGAGAAGTCAAAAACCTCCTTTAAAACAGTAAATGAACCAATGGCTAAGACTGCAGTCACTGGTCATTATTAGGGGAGTGAGGGGACAGCACGATGTAGTGGTCTGTGCATTGTACTACAACTCTGGAAACCAGGGTTTGATTCTGTTCAGCCATGGAAACCCACCGGGTGACCTTGGGTATGTCACACACTCTCAGCCTCAGAAAACCCTGTGATAGATTGTGCCTTAGTGTTGCCAGAAGTCACAAAGGACTTAAAGTCACACACAGTAACAACCTCTGCTCAGCACAGAGAGACTTACTTCTAAGTAAATCTGCAATGAAAGCAGACGAAGGTAGACTGAAGCCATTTCTGCACTAGACTGTTATAGTGCTATTATATTATATATATTATTATATTATAGTGCCTCAAAGGCCCCTCCCTAAACTGCAAACCCCAGGATTCCATAGGATGTTGAAAGTGCAATAATAGCACTATAACAGTCTAGTGTGGAAATGGCCACAGACTTCCACTGAATTTGCAAGGATCAATGATATATGAATGCAAATTTAGAAATGAGGACTCTTAAGTTGAACATAAGACATTAAATCACATCCTAGTGAGGAGAGCCATGAGCTCTGTGCCTGCTCACTCAGAAACTTATCACACTGCTCCTTTATGCTGTGTTATTCCATTCTTGCGAGGCTAGCTGGTCACTGATGCTCTCTATTGTCCCCTTTCTGCATTTGCTCTTTAATAGTGGCATTTACACAGTTTGGTCATATGCATTAAGGCATCATTACAGACTCCTGTACCCCGCCCCGCACATCTAGGATTGGTTCCTGTAGCTCTAATTGCACCGTGATGTCATGATGCTATGACATCACAACACTATGAAGCAACGATGTCAAAAGCGCTATGAGATACCCGCACCTGAACTGGTTAATGATTTGTTGCCTGAAAAGGTGGCATTAACAGATTATTTCTACCGCAAAAAATAAACGTATTTTCAACTACTCTGCAATGCAACGCCACTCAATAACACTTGGAGAGCAATGACGTCTTGCAATAAGATTGAGGCAAAAGCCAGACTGATAAGGGTCTCGGTCTGTTGTCCAGACACTGCTAACTGAATGGGCAACTTTTTTATATATAAATTTTATTAAATGATGTAAATAAAAAAATAAGCATAATAAGATAGGCACAAACAGACAATAACATAATACCAAAACTAGAAAAAAGGTTACGATGAACAATCAAAGTAAACTACACACAAACGAACCACTAAACTGACTAAAAATCGAAAAACTGAAGAGGCAGCTTGAAAACCCCTATTTAACTCTCCTATTTAACTATGATTCCTTCATTCTAAACTGGACACAGTCTGGGCAGCCTTTCCGATACAGGCGACACAAGGCCCTTTTAATTTTGTTGGACTACAAACCCCATCCTCCTTCACTACAATGGCTACAGCAGATGGGAGCTGTAGTCTACCAACACTGAGAGGGCTTCAGGATTCCCCCACCTGGAACAGACAGTGCCTTCGTTTAGAGGACTGCTCCCTGCAAAATAGGACACCTGGGCCCAGCCCAACTAGAGGAGAACAATTGAATCAAGGGGATTTATATACAAATTGACTCGCCATGCAACAGTTGGCTCAGCAGGTCTGCTGTAATTGGGGCTAACCAACAATACACAGGTGTAGCCATCCTGCATCTTCCCTGCTCGAGACCTTCCATTAAAAAAGTTGGTGCCTCAGGTGGCCGATCCTGGGAAGCGGCAGCCAAGTACAGGAGGAGACGGCCGTGTGTCGCAGGCCCAGTCCTATAGCCCCTTAAACCTCCCTCCGCTTTGGGGGGGGAATTCGTCCTATTTCCAATCTTGAGGAAATATTTCATTTCTTTTGGTACCTCTACGTGGAGGGAGCTCCATCTTGTTCTTCGCCTCAGGTAGCAAAAGATCTCTGTTGCAAGAAACCTTTAATTAAAACAGGAGGCCTTCAGTCAAACAGTCCAGGGGGAAACTTCTCCTGGGGTTGTTGATGGTAATAAAAGTGTTGGCAAGGGAGGAGGAAAAAAGCAAGTTGGGATGAGATTAATCCCCAAAGCAGAGGGCTCAGCTCCTTCAGAGGCAGGATGCAACAACTATGGGAGGAGGGGAAACACAGCTTTTTTGGACTGCAACTCTCAGCATACCCAATATAGCCAGCAGCCCCCACGGAAGTAGTGCCATGGAGAAGCCAATGCAAAGACGAAACACAACTTTAAACAAAGCTGTGAGCATTGGAGCATTGGTTTGAGCATTGAAGTATGACCTGGAGGCCAAGGTTCAATTCCTCACTTGGCCATGGAAACCCACCCTGGGCACATCACACACTCTCAGCCCCAGAAAACCCCGTGATAGATAGGGTTGCCGCAAGTCAGAAGCAGCTTGAAGACGTACAACAGCAAAGGAGAGGAACAAATTATTCCTTTGGTTCCCCAAGTCTGAATTTCTGTTTACACTGGCATACTTTTTTTTTTATTTTGGTGATCCATCCCATGCTTTTCCCCAAGGGAATCAAGATACCCAACAATTAGCTGCATTTTCCCAATCCACTGCTGTCATCAGTGTAGCTTCATACCTCCCAAGAGCATGCAATCCCACCACCACAGAAAGGAAATCCACGGTGAGGACCATGGATTCCCGATCTCTGTTTAACTTGCGTGCTGAACACATCATACCACAAGGCTGGATTAGACTCTGAGGTGAGACTGTTAGTGTGAATAAACAAACCACACCTCACCGTATCCCCAGGTGGACCTGGAGCTGACTTGAATCCCCAAACACAAGGTAGGAAGGTAGAAAAGAGAAGGAAGGAAAGAATGACACACACACACACACACACACACACACACGTAACTCTGGCCAAAGGATCCATCCAAGTATCACCACTGAGAGTAGTGATAAGGAAAGATAATTTCATTCTTTCAGGCTTCCTTTCTTATGCCATTTTTATGTTTACATAAAAGAAAAGATTCATGCATCAGCGTTAGCAAAGTTATAGTTTGTGCACGTGTTACGTTCTATCTGACCCTTAACTTCCCGAGTCTACATGACCCTGTCACATCCTAGGTCATTCTCAAAGATATCTTAGACCAGAACTTTCCAAACTTTTCGTGTTGGTGACATGCTTTTTAGACGTGTGTCATTTCGCGACACAGTAATTCAGTTTTACTAGCAAACCGGAGGTTAAACTAACCCCTCATAAGAGATACAGACACATACATAAATTATAATAACAAAATGTATGGGGACACAATATGTCTCATGAAAACCTTTCATATATTTTTAAAAATACATGATTTATAAATAATAACATACCTTTCCAAGATTGTAGGCGACACACCTACACACTTCAGGCGACACACTAACGTCTTGCGGCACACCGTTTTGGAAAGCCCTGTCTTAGAGATTAGCAGTTTCCTTCTTTTTGTACATACTGGCTGCTGACACGTACTAGTCGGAACAAACAATTCTAAAGCAAGGTTGTTTGATGAGCCCTGAGTCATGCAAATACTGATCAACACCAAGTGTTAATTCTACAGCAAGTTATTAAAACGTTAAGCCTCACAAGATGACTGGAGAAAGGAATATCAATAGTTTAAGATACGTAGATGACATCATATTCTTGTTGTTGTGTGCCTTCAAGCCATTTCTGACTTACGGAGACCCCATGGCGAACCTATCCTGGGTTTTCTGGGGCTGAGAGTGTGTGACACACTTAAGGTCACCCAGTGGGCTTCCACGGCTAAGTGGGAAATCAATCAGTTCTGAGTGCCTCATTTAAAGGGGGATATAGGGAAGTTGGAGCAAGTTCAGAGAAGGGCAAGAAGGACAATAAGGGGTCTGGAGAACCAAAGATATGAGGAAAGTTTGAAAGAGCTGGGCATGTTCCTCTGAGTGAGGAGAAGACTGAGGGGTGACCTGATGGCCCTCTTCAAATACAAGGCCTGTCACAGAGACGAGAGGCCGGAGCTATTCTCTGCTTGTTGTGTGCCTTCAAGTTGTTTCCGACTTATGGTGACCCTAAGGCAAACCTATCACTCTGTTTTCTGGGGCTGAGAGTGTGTGATGCACTTAAGGTCAGCCAGTGGGTTTCAATGGCCAAGCAAGGGATCGAACCCTTGTCCCTAGGGTCGTAGTCCAGTGTTCAAATCACTACACCACACTGCCTCTTTATCTGATTCACATACAGCCATCCGATACGGAAGGGGACTTAGGTGTGCCTATTCACCTTTGGAAACTTCACCCAATGATTAAAATCTTTCTAATGGCACCAGCTACCGGTGCGGCTTAGTTCTCCTGGCTTTTACATTTATTCTTCCTTTTACAAGGCTAGTTTATAGGCATATATAAAACAAAAAAACTCCTAACTCATCAAATGTTTTCCGTCCTTCACATACCAAATTACTGTCTTGCGTTAGCAACTATAGCCAAAGATTAGTAGGAATGGGGTTTCATTTGTGTGGGTGGTGGGAAGGCAACCAAAGGTGGAACTCCTCCATTAAGTCTCATGGAGGAGAGGTCGATGTTGTAACCGTGCGTGTCAGGATGCCTTTCATTCAGTTCCTGACAGTGTGTCTTCTAAAGAAGTTAAGGGCCTTTTATATCACCATAATGTTAATTGGTTTGGGTCTGACTGAGGTCAGATTTCCTCTGGACTACAAAGCTCCAACATTTCTTCAGTGAAAACCAGGACACACGCAGCCAAGCAACATCAGAAGGCTTTCCAGAGGTCAAAAGTTTCTAAATGAGGAAAAACACACAAGGAGTGGCTGTAGCAGCTTGCTTTTGCCTGAGCCGACTGCAAAAGGCATGACTCTACCCCTTCCTCTCCTCTCCTCCCCTCTCCCCACCACTGAATGTACTGAGCGCAAACTACTTTTGCACTCGGAACTTGGTTTGCAGCACTGGAAGTAAGCCAAGGAGAAAAAAGATAAAGTGGGAATAGGAGAAACTGGGACATTTTAAAAGCAAGTGAAAGAAGTAGATGGCAGAGGATTACTTGGGTCTCTCTCTGCCAGATGGGGACAGTTGGAAGGTATGGGAACCCTTGGATTGAAATGGAATTGGTTGATCTGTCCCTTTGGTCAGATAGCATACAGCAATAGCATATGTATTTCTATACCGCTTATCAGCTAAGTGCCCTCCAAGCGGTTTACAATGTGTTAGCTAATTCCCCCAACAAGCTGGGTACTCATTTTGCTCATTTTACAAGGATGGAAGGCTGAGTCAACCCGGACCGCAGCAAGGTCGAACTCACAACTTTGTGGCTGCAGAACCGGTATTTAACCACTGCGCCACTAGGGAAAAGGCTCAAATCACATTTTGACATTTTGCAGCACAAACAGAAATCTTGTGCAGTGATAGCAAATCTTCCCCACTGCATCTTATCCTCTCCCATAGAGTCCCAGGTGAAACACTGGGAGAACTATACCGCGTGGAGACAGGATACTGCTGTGAGACCCCAGCTGTGGAATGCTTTCCCCTTGGAGGCCCAACTGGCTTGAATGTGGACTTAGTGTTATTGGGAAATATGAGAGACTGAAATGGATCTCTCAAGCAGAGCATCTGAGGCAGAAATTAAACAGCTCACAGCATTTGAGGCAGAAGCTGAACAACCCACCAGCCCACTCCACCCCACACACAAAATCTAGCAGAGAAAGAAATCAAGCTTAAATTCTTCATAAGGTACGCAAAGTAGTTTTCACTCACAAATTATTGTGTTCCTTTGACTTGTGGTACCTGTTAAAGGTTTTTTTGGGACTGAGACACCCAAGGTCACTCAGTGGGTTTCCATGGCCAAGTAGAAATCGAATGTTGGTCTCCAGGGTCATAGTTCAATGCTCAGACCACTATACCACGCTGACACAACTGCTTGTGTATAACCAACATGGGTTTATTTTATTGAGGAAAGTAAGAAAGAGCACTACATGGCAGTGATGTATTTAAGTCTTTCGCTCCAAGTCTCAAGTCAAGTCTCAAGTCCTTACGTTGAAGTCTCAGGTCAAGTCTCAAGTCCTTGAAGATACTTTCAAGTCAAGTCTCAACTCTGGGAGCCAACTTTATACCCCAACCTACATTCCAGAATTTCTGGACAGAGTCGAATAAAGTCAGTTTTAACTATTTAAGCAGAGTTGGCCCTCCACATTTGCGATGTTGCCATCTGCAGCTTCAGAGGTGAGGAATAGGATTCTCCTTACTCCCCCTTCCTGAAGCTGGAGCCTTTTGTGCCAATGGGCATAAAAGAGTCTGCAGCTTTGGAATTGGAGAATAGGATCCTTCTTACTTCCCATTTCCGAAACTGGAGAATTTTTCAGAAACAGGGAATAGAATCCTTCTTACTCCCCATTACTGAAGCTTCAAAAGCTGTAGAAGGAAGGACCCTTCCTCCTCAAGCCCACTGCCTAACACACTTGCTGTCCTCCGAGAAACATGTCCTGTGCTTTGGGGACCAGTCTTGCCTTCTGCTCTCAGGAAAAGTTTCAGAAGGCTCTTCTGATATGCAGCAGGGACAGGCTGCTGAGCAGACCTCAAGCCCACCCCAAGCCCATTGCCTAATTTGTCTGCTGTTCTCCTCTGAGAAATGCGCCCACACTTTGGGCTTGAGACAGATTGTCCTGTGACCAGGAGGCAAAAAGAGATGGAAGCATTGTAGTAAGGTTTCTGGAGGAATGTGTTATGTTACTGAACCAAGGGCAGCAAGTCAGTCAGTAAAAAACATGCAAGTCTCAAGTCAAGTCGAAGTCAGGGCATCTTTGGTGCCAAGTCAAGTCCAAGTCGAGTCACTGAGGTGGCTTAAGTCCAACTTGAGTCCAAGTCAGTCGACTTGAGTCTACATCACTCCTGCATGGGATCAAGAGAGTTGGAGCATCTCACCCAGAGGGAGCTCCTGTAAGACATGCTTCACGGAGGGCAGGTAGGGAGAAATAGAGAGAGTTGTGAGAACAGATGAGACCCCAGAGAATATGCTGCCTGGGAGTGGGGTGGAGTCTCCTTCTTTGGAGGTTTTTAAGCAGAGGCTGGATGGCCATCTGTCGGGAGTGCTTTGATGTGGGTTCCTGCATGGCAGGGAGTTGGACTAGATGGCCTGTGTGGTCTCTTCCAACTCTACATTTCTATGATTCTATGATTCTATGAGAACAAAGAGAATGTTACATGTTACAGGAAGCAAGTGGGTGTGAACATACACACAAACAGGAGCCATAAATGTGCTGAACATGCTGTACCTAAACTTTTGAAGAATGACATGCAATCTAACTATCAGTGACTATAGGTATGCAAAGGTTGCAAACTCCAAGAAATTTTGGCACTGTGGTAAAATGCGGCTCTTTACAAAGCCTTTTTGGACTCCTTTGCATCTCCTCTGGAACTGAGGTAAGCAGATGGTTTCAAACTGTTTCAGTGGATTTCAATTGGTTAATATCTTGAACTACTTCAAATTGCACTTACTGGTTTTTTTTTATGAATATGAAGAAATCTTTATTGCTCAGCTAAAAGCCATTGCAACTCGCCGCAGTTAGACAAAATACATCTGAATAACTGGATAAGACATTGCGGACGGCAGTGGACTCATATAAAAGATAGCATATAAAAACAACGTATAAGAAATAAACAACCAGTGTGGTGATTTTAAAAAAACCAGGACAATATAAAATATAAAATATGTCTCCAAGATGATATAATGTAATCCAATATAAAATCCAACATAAAATTATATAAAATATACAATATAAAATTGCACTTATGTATTCTATAACACCAGGGTCAATTACTTTTATCACCTCCGTATTGTTTGTGGGAATAGTTTTAATACCTAGATCTTATCTTACTTGCAGCTAAAGCAAAATGTGCAACCATAACAGTGACATAAGGATCGTTATCAGCTAATAGTCCACAAATCTGCTCAAGAGGTGGTCTGTTGGAAAGGGGAGAGGAGTTATGGAACTTTTGCCTAGGAAATGTATATAGAGGACAATGTCAAAGGGAATGTTGAATGTCCTCTACATCCCTGTTCTCACAGATGCAGAGTCTTTGGTGCACAGGGATATTATCATATCTTGCCTTCAAATAGGCAGATGGCATACACTGAAAACGTAAAGCTGTGAATGCTTTTCTAAGTGGGGCGAAGGTAAGGTTCACCTTAACCCTCACTTACTGTTTTAAACTGTTTTTTTCCCCCCATCTGTAAGCCACCCTCAGATCTTGTATGATGAGTGGGTGGGGAATAGAAATATTCAAATAAATATCTAAACTTTGCGGTGCTATATTCACAGCTGTGCAAAGGGAGTAACCTACAGTTTAAGAAGAGACCCGGCATGGTATAGTGCAGGGCTTTCGAAATGGTGTGCCACAACACATTAGTGTGTCGCCTACAGTATTGGAAATGTATGTTATTATTTATAAATCGTATTTTTTAAAACATATATGGAAGGTGTTCATGAGATATGTTGCGTCCCCATACATTTCGTTGTTACAATTTATGGATGTGCCCGTATCTCTTATATGGGGTTAGTTTCACCTCCGGTTTGCTAGTAAAACTGAAATGACTGTGTCGTGAAATGACGCATGTCTAAAAAAATGTGCCACCAACATGAAAAGTTTGGAAAGCTCTGGTAGAGCAGCTTGACTATGACCCTGGAGACCAGGGTTAGATTCCCCACTCAGCCATGGAAATCCACTAGGCGACCTTGGGTGTGTCACACAGGTCATTTCCACACTAGACTGTTATAGAACATTTCCGCACGACACTCTTATAGCGCGATGATTCCACTTTCAACCTCCTATGGAATCCTGGGGTTTGCAGTTCCGGGAGGGGCCAGCCGGCCCCTCCTGAAACTGCAAACCCCAGGATTCCATAGGAGGTTGAAAGTGGAATCATCGCGCTATAAGTGTGTCGTGCGGAAGTGGCCATAGTGCTATTCTTCCGCTTTCAACATCCTATGGAATCCTGGGGTTTGCAGTTTAGAGGGGGGTCCTAAACTGCCAACTGCAGGATTCCATAGGATGTTGAAAGCGGAAGGATAGCACTATAACAGTCTAGTGCGGAAACGGACACACTCTCAGCACCCCCTCAAGAAAACCTTGCGACAGGTCCACCTTAGGGTCGCCATAAGTTGGAAATGACTTGAAGGCACACGACAACAATAACAACAACAACATAGCCTCTGTGAACTCTGTGAATACCTCTCCCCCCCCCATCTCCCTCCCATTCCCTTCCGGGGCTCCCCCCGCCAATTCCCTTGACTTTTTCACACTGGGGCAGTGGGCAAGGGAACGCGGAGGGAGGCTCACGTGAGCCTTCTTTCTCCCCTCCAGAGCTCCCCTCTCTCGTTCCCTTTCCTCTGGCCCCAATGTGCAAAAGACAACGGGATGGGAGGGAGATCGCAAGAGGGAGCATTTACACTTTCGCGACGGTTCTGTGCCCAAACCCTTGCGCCTTGGAGAGGTCTCTGTGCTGTGTAGTTTCCACTGACGCAGACTCGAGCTGACTCACTCAGACTCAAATTGGACTTAAGTCGCTTCGGTGACTCGACTCGGACTCAGCTCGGCCATAAATGACGCACTGACTCGACTCGACTCGAGACTTGCATATTTTTAGCCACTGACTTTCTGCCCTTGGTTCAGTAACAGAACACATTCCTCCAGAAACCTTATGACATTGAAGGATGCTTTCATTTCTTTTTGCCTACTGGTCACGTGATGATCTGTCCGAAGTCCAAAGTGTGGGTGCGTTTCTTAGAGGGGAGCAGCAAACGGGTTAGGCAATGGGCTTGAGGCAGGCTTGAGGAACCTTCTAAAACTTTTCCTAAGAGCAGAAAACAAGACTCGCCCCCAGGATGCAGCCTGCATTTCTCTGAAGGGAACAGCACGTGTGTTAGGCAGTGGGCTTGAGGAGGAAGGACCCTTCCTTCTAAAGCTTTTGAAGCTTCAGCAATGGGGAGTAAGAAGGATCCTATTCCCCACTTCTGAAAAATTCCCCAGCTTCAAAAATGGGAAGTGAGAAAGATCCTATTCCTCACTTCCAAAGCTGCAGAACCTTGTATGACGACTGGCATAAAAGCCTCCAGCTTCAGGAAGTTGGGGTAAGAAGGATCCTATTCCCCACTTCCGAAGCTGAAGATGCCAAAATCGCAAACGTGGAGGGCCGACTCTACTTAAATTGTTAAAACTGACTTTATTCAACACTGTCCGGAAATTCTAGAATACAGGTTGCGGTATAAAGTTGGCTCCCAGACTTGAGACTTGACTTGAGACTTGACTTGAAAGTATCTTTAAGGACTTGAGACTTGACTTGAGACTTGAAGGTAGAGACGTGAGACTTGACTTGAGACTTGGGGTAAAAAATTTAAATACGTCACTGGTAGCTTCCTGGTCTTCTTTTTTGCCTTTTTTTTTTTTTAAGAGAGTGACAGTGTTACCCCTTCTTCTTTGGCACCTCACCTGTTTTTGCAAGATTTCTCAAAAAGGATGGCAAGTGGTTCAGAGAGTACATTAGTAAGTGCAAAGAGTACATCAAACTAGGATGCCATTTGTCTGGTCCTGCAGATTTGATCTCATTTAGGTTAACCGGGTGATTCTTGACTCATTCCTTCTCCATCTTGATTTGCACTCTAGATCCCTTAACCAAGGTCTGTGCTGTGGCACAGAAGCAGACAGTTCTCTTTTGTGGGGAAAAAACTGAAGCAAAATAGGTGTGGTACAGTTCTTTCTTTCTTTCTTTCTTTCTTTCTTTCTTTCTTTCTTTCTGAAAGGCTATGGTGTACCATAGGTGTGCCATTTCACCTTGGGGAACTTCACCCAGTGATTAAAATCATGATGGCATCAGCTGTTGGTGGGGCTTAAATCTCCCAGCTTTTATACAGTATTCTTAATCCTTTAATGAGGCTAAATTATATGTGCATATAAAATGAAAAAAACTGCTAACTCATTAAATGATCTCCCTCCTTCACACAACAAATTATTGCCTCGTGTTAAGAGTTAGTCAAGCATTAGTACAAATGGGGTTTCATTTGTGTGGGCTGTGGTAAAGTGTCGAAGAGGAAAGAAATCCCCATTTTTTTCTTCATTATCACGGACAATAGGGGAGTGTAGCATGCACATACCTTGTAATGAGTTAGATCGAGGGAGGTACTGGTACCACTCTACTCTGCTTTGGTTAGACCTCATCTTGAATACTGTGTCCAGTTCTGGGCACCCCAATTCAAGAAGGACATGGTCAAGCTGGAGCAGGTCCAGAGGAGGGCGACCAAAATGGTGAAGGGCCTGGAAGCCAAGCCCTACGAGGACAGACTTAGAGAGCTGGGTATGTTCAGTCTGCAGAAGAGAAGGTTAAGAGGGGACATGATAGCTATGTTTAAATATTTGAAGGGGTGCCATGTAGAGGAAGGAGAGGGCTTGTTTTCTGTTGCTCCAGAGACCAGAACAGGGAGCAATGGATTCAAGCTGCAGGAAAGGAGATTCCACCTGAACCTCAGGAAGAACTTCCTGACGGTCAGGGCTGTCCGGCAGTGGAATATGCTGCCTCGGAGTGTGGTGGAATCTCCTTCTTTGGAGGTTTTTAAGCAGAGGCTGGATGGCCATCTGTCGGGAGTGCTTTGAGGGTGTTCCTGCATGGCAGGGGGTTGGACTAGATGGCCCGTGTGGTCTCTTCCAACTCTACATTTCTGTGATTCTGTGATTCTGTGATTCTGTGGGGCCTTTTATCCTGCTGCTAATCTTAAACGGCTTGGACTCGCTCAAGGTCACATCATCTCTGGGTCACTCCTTGGATCGAAATGGGATCGCTTGCTCTTGATAGATATGGTCTCTTTTGTCAGAGGAGAAATTTTGACCTTTTGTCACTCAAAAATGAATCTTGCGCATATATTCCGAACAATGTTAGAAAACCTTTTTGCTGTACTTCCCATCCTCTTCCAAAGAATCCAGAGGGAAATGATGTTATGTGCCTTCAAGTTGTTTCTGATTCGTGGCAATCCTAAAGTGATGTCTACAAAGTCAGACCACGTGAGAGCCAGGCCAAATGTCTAATTACCCGTAGTTTATTTAGCAGAATTGGCAAAATATCCTCACACATACACACAATGCAGTCACTCACGCAAGCGCACAAGGACTAATGAGTTGGAAAAATATGAAGATCAGGAAAAGTGGAGGGAAAGAGAATGGTTTGTACTGCGCCTGATCCTGTAGTCTTCGGCTCAGGAAAAAGCAAGGCGAAGGTGACTCAGCGGAGAAAGACTGCTGAGGGGAGCTCTTGACTAGCAGAATGCCAGGGCACTAGTCAAGTGTGGGAGTTCTCCAAAGAGGGTCCCAAAAGGGGACTCAATTACAGCGCAAAATAATGCCTCGAGGGCAGACCCTTTCCTGCAAAAAGACAATGGCCAAATCATGCAAATGGACCTCATTTTTGTATTTCTCGCTGTTGCAATCGTTAATCTTCTCCGGAGGATACAGAGGATGCTCAAGGTGTCATAGTTGTTGATGGTCCATTGTGTGTGTGTGCGAGCGCCTTTCAAGGTTTCCCTCTTGGAGACATAACTGGGGGAGCATTGGTCTGACCTCACTAGCTGGGCTTCTGTTTTAGACCCGGAGGTCTACGTTCCTGCCCGGTGAACCTCTGGCTTAATAACTTTGGATATTAAATATTATACTTCCCCAGGACTGGGTCTGTCAGCAGGGGTTGCATAGGGAGGGGCTCTTTGAGTTCTCAGTCAAACAGCTCAGTGCCATGAATCCAGAGATAAAATAGGGCAGAGGAATTAGGGAAGAAATCGACGCCTTTAAAAGAAGAAGACTGGGTGTTTAAGCTGATTGACATGGCTGTGATGGGTAAACTTACTATCTTAATAAGAGAAGGATCTTTAGATATTTTCATCAAAGACTGGGATTCGGTAATACTTAAGAAACAGGTGGGGTGATTTGGTGATACCAGGTTTTTTGGATTGATGGGATGACAGATATGCAGAATCGAAGTTGATATTTCAATGGCTTAGTAGCTCTTAATATGTCTAAAATTATGTCTTCAATCTTAAAAATGCTATTAAGAGCAGAAAATGAGAATTATCAGAGAGATACGAGTTCTTTATAGCAAACAACTTAATGTCCCACGTACATAGAAAATTAGAATCCCATTGGGTTTTTTTTATTTTTTAAGAATGGAAAGGATCTACACTTTATGTTATGGTATTTAATTGACTTGTCAAGGGAGAAGTCGTCATGTGTTATGTGGAAGAGGTAATGTATGTTGAATATTTATGTTTGTTTGCTTGTATGTCTGATCTCTTTTTTTTATTTTTATTATATTAATTTAAAAAAAAAAACAGGACAGAGGAAGCCTCTGACTTCATCCAGATTATAATTATGACCAGTGCCACCAAGTGACCAAACCAGCCTCCCCGGTACCTGGGCAGAAAATTTCCTTTTGCCATTCAGGAGGGAAAGAACTTCAGAGTTTAGAAGATCAGATGTAAGAGAAATCAAAACTGATATTCATCAGTCCAGGTCCACGACTTTGAACACTTCACTCTTCGAAGTTTGGATTGAAATCCTGTATAACGTACCATGTTTATAGAGCTAAATTAGGGTTCAATATGCAGGATTTACACACACACACACACACACACACACACACAAATTGGGGGCTTTTCCTGAGCGGCTCCTCATCTTTAACACTTACAGGGCAGGTATGAACAACACAAGAGTCAGTTTAGTGTAGTGGTTTGAACCTCGGACTACGACCCCGGGTTCGATTCTCCACTCAGCCACAGAAACCCATTGGGCGACTTTAGGTGCATCACACACGTGCGCTCAGCCCCGGAAACCTCATGATAGATTCGCCTTAGGATCATCATAATTGAAGGCACACAACAACGCAACAACAATAACAACATAAAGCTCAGATTGAGCTGAGACTGGCTGGGCCAGTTTTCAGGGGGTTTCAGATTCTATCAAAGCAAGAGAATGACCAAGGAAGTAATGGGTCCACTGTTTAGTCAGGATGGAAAATCACAATGAAAAGTCAGAACCGCTCAGTACTTATTTTGCTTCAGTTTTCTCATCGGAAGAAAATGGTGTCCTTCCATGCGTCAGCAGAGAGGTTGGCAAGGGATCCAAATTGCGAGTCAAAACTGAAAGGAAGATAGCCAGGATTCACCTAATTAACCTAAACAAGTTCAAATTAAGTTCAAATACGCAGTGTCAGAGGTACTGCTTCCAAGAGCATTGAAGGAATTTGCTGACGCACTCTCTGAACCATTTGCCATTGTTTTTGAGAAATCTTGTAAAACAGGTGAGATGTCAAGTTCCTGGAGACAAGCAAACATTGTCCTTCTCTTCAAAAAGGATTTAAAAACAAAAGATCCAGGGAACTACTGGCCAGTCAGGCTGACCCCAACATTAGGAAAAATATTAGAACAGATTATAGAGGTGTCTGTCTGCATATATCTTGATGACAACACATTGATAAGCAGAAGTCAGCATGGGTTTGTCAAGAACAAATTCTGCTAAACTACAGTCAGCCTTCCCCATTGACAGGTTTCACTTTTGCAGATTTGATTATTCACAGATTATTTGCTGTCAGCTCTGCTCCCTCCCTGTGCCATTTTTAATAGGGACTGCAAGCCTCATGAGACCGAGAAGCTGCAAACGAGGCTTGTAAGACCATCTTTAAAATAGTGTGGGGCAGCAGTGGAGGTGACCGTAAGCCCCACCAGCCCCCCACTTCTGCCTTGTGAAGGAACCCTCATGCCTCAGAGGAATCCACAGTGGGTTGAATATAGTGATCATACTTTTTTATGTATTAAATATTTAGGGATATAGGAATCTTGGTGGACCACAAGCTGAACATGAGTCAGCAGTGTGGTGCAGCAGCCAAGAAAGCCAACGCGATTCTTGGTTGCATCAATAGGAGTATGGTGTCTAGATCAAGGGAGCTAATGGAACCATTCTATTTTGCATTGGTTAGGCCTTATTTGGAATCCTGTGTTCAGTTCTGGGCATCTCAATTCAAGAAGCATACTGACAAGCTGGAACATGTCCAGAGGAGGGCAACCAAAATGATGAAGGATCTGGAAGCCATGCCCTATGAAGAGTGGCTTATGGAGCTGGGGATGTTTAGTCTCCAGAAGAGAAGGTTAAGAGGGGACAGGATAGCCATGTTTAAATATTTGAAGGATGTCATGTCGAGGAGAGAGCGGACTTGTTTTCTGCTGCTCCAGAGACTAGGACAAGGAGCAATGGACTCAAGCTACAGGAATGGAGATTCCACCTAAACCTCAGGAAGAACTTTATGATGGTCAGAGCTGTTTGGCAGTGGAAGATGCTGCCTCTATGGAGTGTGGGGGAGTCTCCTTCTTTGGAGGTTTTTAAGCAGAGGCTGGATGGCCATCTGTCGGGAGGGCTTGGATGTGGGTTCCTGCATAGCCGGGGGTTGGACTGGGTGGCCCCTGGGGTCTCTTCCATCTCTATGATTCTATGAAATATTGTTTGGGAGGGCCTAGAGTTATTCATGGTTTTTCCACTTTCATGGGGGTTCTGTGCCCCTAACACTAGCAAATTTGAAGGGATGACTGTATTTTCCTATTTTCAAACAGGTCATTAGTTTAGTAGATGGTGGGAATGCTGTGGAAGTCACTTACCTGCATTTCAGCAAATCATTTAAGAAGGCCCCCGCTTAATATTTTGACTGACAATCTGATTAAATATGGAATAAATGGAAAAACTGTCTGATGGATCCATAATTGGTTGGAAAATTGTATTCAATTATGTGTCATCAATGCCCGCACTTCAAATTGAAAGGAAGTGTCGAGTGGGGTGCCACAGGGTTCTGTCCCGGGGCTGTTGGACTGTTCAGCATTTTTATTAATGAGTTAGATGACGGGGAGGAAGGAATCCTTATCAAGTTGCAGACGATATAAAACTGAGAGGGGTAGCTAACACATTGGAGGAGAGTAACAGATTTCGAAAGGATGTCAATAAATCAGAAAACCAGGCAGAAGTTATTAAAATCAAATTCAATAGAGACAAATGCAAAATCCTATATTTAGGCCACACCAACCGAATGCTTGGCTTAAAAGCAATAAATATTTAGTTCAGCAAGTACTACATGTACTTGGGATAATTGTTCGTAAGTTGAACGTGACACAGTTGCATGATGCAGCACCCAAGAACATTAACATACATTAATAGAACCAGTTTCCAAATCAAGGTAAGTAATTGCTGTTGTTGTGTGCCTCCAAGTAATTTCTGACTTAACAGCAACTGTACCCCACCTCCAGCCTTGCAGAGAGGCAGGTAATCAGTAACATTTATTATTATTAACTCTAACACAAGCCTATCACAGGGTTTTCTGGGGATGAGTGTATATGATGCACCCAAGGTCATCCAGTGGGTTGCCATGGCCAAGCAGAGAATTAACCCACCTCCAGGGTCGTAGTCCAATGCTCAAACCATATGCCACATTGACAATATTCTGTTGTGGTCAGGCCCTATCTGGAATACTGTGTTTAGTTCTGGGTGCCTCATTTTGAGGAGGATATAGAGAAGTTGGAGCAGGTTCAAAGAAGAGCAATAGCAACAGCATGTGTATTTCTATACCACTGATCAGCTAAGTGCTCTCTAAGCGGTTTACAATGCGTTGGCCAATTGCCCCCAATAAGCTGGGTACTCATTTTACTGACCTGCGGAAGGATGGACGGCTGAGTCAACCTGAACCCCGGCAGGATCAAACTCACAACCTTGTGGCTGCAGTACCGGCATTCAACCCCTGCGCCACCAGGGCCCAGGGCAAAAAGGACGATAAGAGGTATGGAAAACGAAACATATGAGGAAAAGTTGAAGGAGCTGGGCATGTCCAGCTTGGTGAAGGGCAGACTGAAGACTGATATGATTGTCCTGTTTAAATATCTCAAGGGCTGGCACAGAGAGGAGGAGGCAGGATTATTCTCTTGTTGCCCCAGACGGTAGGACCAGGGCTAATGGTTTTAAGCTACAGGGGAGTAGAATCATAGAGCTGGAAGAGACCACACCAGCCACTGAGTCCAACCCCCTGCCCTAGAGGAATAAACACTCACAGCTGGACAGCTACCTTATGGGGGTGGTCTAGCTGGAGATTCTGCACCGAGCAGGGGGTGGGCTCAACAGCCCAGGAGACCCTTTCCAACTCCATGGTTTCTAGATGGTTCAAAATGCTTTTTATTTATACAAGGCGTACCTGACAGGGTTGTTCCATTTCACATGTGCGTGTTGTTAGCTTTTGTCATGCCCCAGTCCCAGGACTCAGGTGCAAGCACAGACAGGAATCCTCCCCAACAGCCACAACATAGAGACACAAACAGGACAAAACTTACCACAACCCAGCACAGGCCAGAAAGGGAGAGCCCACAGGGCTCAGAGCATTTATATAGAGAAGAAGCATTAATTAGGAAAACAGCTGGGGGAGGCTGTTGGATAATAAATATGAGGGATGAGGTGGGGAGAAGTCCGTTGCAGACAACTGTTATTACTGGTGGAAGCAATCCATTCTTCTGTTTGCATCCTTGGCTTGTGTTCCTGGAAAACTTAGAATCATAGAATCATAGAAATGTAGAGTTGGAAGAGACCACACGGGCCATCCAGTCCAACCCCATTCTGCCATGCAGGAACACCCTCAAAGCACTCCCGACAGATGGCCATCCGGCCTCTGCTTAAAAACCTCCAAAGAAGGAGACTCCACCACACTCTGAGGCAGCAGATTCCACTGCCGGACAGCCCTGACCGTCAGGAAGTTCTTCCTGAGGTTCAGGTGGAATCTCCTTTCCTGCAGCTTGAATCCATTGCTCCTTGTTCTAGTCTCTGAAGCGGCAGAAAACAAGCACTCTCCCTCCTCTACATGGCATCCTTTCAAATATTTAAACATGGCTATCATGTCCCCTCTTAACCTTCTCTTCTGCAGACTAAACATACCCAGCTCTCTAAGTCTATCCTCATAGGGCATGGCTTCCAGGCCTCTCACCATTTTGGTCACCCTCCTCTGGACCTGCTCCAGCTTGACCATGTCCTTCTTGAATTGGGATGCCCAGAACTGGACACAGTATTCAAGATGAGGTCTAACCAAAGCAGAGTAGAGTGGTCTCGATCTAGACACCATACTCCTATTGATGCAGCCGAGAATTGCATTGGCTTTCTTGGCTGCCGCATCACACTGCTGACTCATGTTCGGCTTGTGGTCTATTAAGACTCCTAGATTCCTTTCACACGTACTGCCATCCAGCCACGTGTCCCCCATCCTATATTTCTGTATTCCGTTTTTTCTACCTAAGTGTAGGACCTTACACTTCTCTCTGTTGAATTTCATTTTGTTAGCTTTAGCCCAGCTCTCCAATCTGTCCAGGTCATTTTGAATTTTGATCCTGTCCTCTGGCGTATTAACAACCCCTCCCAATTTGGTGTCATCAGCAAATTTGATGAGCATGCCCTCTATTCCTTCATCCAAGTCGTTGATGAAGATATTGAACAGCCCTTGGCCCAGGACAGAACCCTGTGGCACCCCGCTAGTCACTTCTCTCCAGGATGAAAAGCAGCCATTCGTGATCACCCTTTGGGTTCGGTCAGTCAACCAATTATAAATCCAACTAACGGTAGCCCTGTCCAGCCCGCATTTTACTAGCTTCTTTGCAAGAATGTCATGGGGAACTTTGTCAAAGGCCTTACTGAAATCGAGAAATGCTACATCCACAGCATTCCCTTCATCTATCAAGCTAGTAACTCTATCATAAAAAGAGATAAGATTAGTCTGGCATGACTTATTTTTGAGAAATCCATGTTGACGTCTCGTGATTACGGCGTTGTTTTCTAAGCGATTAGAAACTGGCTGCTTAATGATCTGCTCCAGGGTCTTTCCGGGTACTGACGTCAGGCTGACTGGGCGATAATTATTTGGGTCCTCTTTTTTTCCCTTCTTGAAGATGGGGACAACATTTGCCCTCTTCCAGTCTGCTGGAACTTCCCGTCCTCCAAGATTTCTCAAAGATTATAGCAAGCGGTTCCGAAATGACCTCTGCCAGTTCTTTTAATATCCTAGGATGCAATTCATCTGGCCCTGGAGACTTGAATTCATCCAGTGTGGCCAGGTATTCCTGTACCACCTCTCTACCTATTATGTGCCGCATTTCCCCTGCTTCCTCCCCTGCTCCCCAACCGCCAGGTTGAGTGCTTGTATCCTTCTGGGAAAAAACTGAGGCAAAGAAGGTGTTAAGTAGTTCTGCCTTTTCTCCTCCCCCTGTTAGTAATTCGCCATCTTCTCTGCGCAGCGACCCTATCGTCTCCTTCTTTTTCCTTTTGCTGCGGACATATTTTAAAAAGCCCTTTTTATTGTTTTTGATGTCTCTGGCCAGCCTAAGTTCGTTCTGTGCTTAGCCTTCCTGACCTCCTCCCTACATCTCCTGGCTACTTGCTTAAATTCTTCTTTGGTGGTTTCCCCCTTCTTCCATTTCCTGTACATGTTTCTCTTAACGCTTAGCTCAGCTGAGAGTTCTTTACTCAATCATTCTGGTTTCTTCAGACGCCTTCCATTTTTCCTCCTTATTGGCACAGTTTTAGACTGTGCCTTCAGTATCTCCCTTTTAAAGAACTCCCATGCCTCCTGAACTCCTTTCCCTTTCACTATTCTTGACCACTGAATTCCAGCCAGCAGCTCCCTAAGTTTACAGAAGTCCGCTTTTTTAAAATCTGAGACGAGTATCTGGCTACACTTATCTTCTCCTTCCCACTGAATGCCAAATTCCAATAGGGCATGGTCACTCCCCCCTAAAGATCCAACCACTTCTACCTCATTAACTTTGACCTTCTCTTCGTGTGCTGACTGTGCTGCTGGATATTCCCTTGAACTGACACTCTGAATTTATTACTGACTTGGATTGCTGAAATAAAAAAAAAGGTTAATTGACTGATAAGCTTTTGAAAAACTTGTCTGTGGCTGCTCCTATAGACTCTATGAACTGTGGCTGGCTATCCGGACAGAACAGTTTTGAATAAAAATTTTGCTGGAACAACGATGAACTGCTCTTCATTACTTTGGTGTAGGAATGAGACCTTATTCTTTCATGTTATTTCTGGCTCTCATATCACATTTTCTCTCAAAGAAGTAATGCCCAGCAACACATCAACTTTGTTAACCGACATATACCTATACACCATGTATTGAGGATCCTTTCAATTCTATGAGTCCCTTGCTGGGTCAACTGGCTGAATGATCTAAGCCACGACTTAAAATCCCTCCATACCTTCTTTCAGAGGCCCTGCATCTGTTACAATGATATTACCCACACAATGGATTTTTTTTTTTTTTTAGAAAAGATATGTTACTATTGTGTGCCTCCAAGCAGTTTCTGACTTACAGCGAATCTACCACAGGGTTCTTTGAGGCTGAGAGTGTGTGAAATGGAACCTAGTGGGTTTCCACAGTTGAGTAGGGGGAAAAAATGGTGATATTCTGAACAACCAGAGACAGAAGCTCCACGCAGCTGTTGCACAGAAAATACAATAAAGGCTTAGGACAGCAAATAGAGTAAGATTCTTTTTAATATCGCAGGTCTAAGCAGAAGAGACTGAACAACAGATTCCCAACCAGCAGGCAAAGAGAAGGTGTTGCTCCCCTTCTGGATTTGAGCGCACCATTCAGAGGGGCCTCCTTCCATTTGGGTCAGCCTGGATGTGGCTGGCATAAGTGCATTCCTCTCACGTCAAGTGCAGATGCATTTCTAGTCATTTCTTCAGGCTTTTTTGCACCACAGAAGATGGTTCACAGAAGATGGTTCAGGCTTTTTTGGACGACAGAAGATGGTTCAGGATTTTTTGCACCACAGAAGATGGTTCATGAACAGAAACCAAGGCCTTGATGCTCAATTCCCTAGGCCCACTCCAGCCTTTGGCTTTGGAACAGAGAGTAAATGAGGTAGGGCCACAACAATCAGGCTTGGTGAATGCCATGATGAACAAGGTTAGAGTTTCCAAGAGAGGTGGCACACCTTGAAGAAGGTTCGGCCTCTCCAAGCACGGCTGTCTTTCCTCAAGGTGCCGAACCCTGGGCTTCCTCCTCGCTAGCGCCTCCACAGATAAGTCTGAATGGAGTTGGCAGGGATTTCAGTCATGATAAGGCCAGTTTCATCAGAAATGCCGAAGGAGATGTTCAACCCAGACCTGAGAGGGAAGGTGACAAAAAAGGATAACTTTAGAAAGAGACAAAACAGTACAGGAAGCAGCTTGCCTTTCAACACCCGGTTATCTGATTACTTGCTCTCTTAATGCTTCCAAATTAAGGGCAATTTCCGTTAATTTGACAGGCACTGTGCTCTTTCATCTGTTTTTCTTGCCTGTGGAAGCTCGCTTGAACTGCTCGCAAAGTGAACCCAGGGGGGAAAAAAGGTGCCAAGCCAGCTGAGAGACTTTGCAAGCAGCACACGTGCAGTTGGGCCCAAAGGAACCTCCATAAGTCCTTCATGCTCCCTACAGCACAGTTGGCCCTTCACGTTCGCTGGGGTTAGGGGCATAGGCCCCCTGCAAAAGTGGGAAAATGCAAATATCAAAACATGTTTGTGTCTGTGGGAAGGGGGCCAAGGCATGATGGGAGGAATGGGCACCCTGGGTCCAAACTAGGCCAACGAAAGAGGAGGGAATGGTGGAGGGGCTTGGCATGGTGACCCCGTACTTCCTCTCTGTCACCCATCTTCTTCCTTGGGTGTGGGGGACATCAGGAGAGGGTTTGTGGTGCTGAGAAATCGAGCTGTGAGCCATCCTTAGCTGGCCAGGCAGTGGCTGGTGGTGGAAGAGAAAGAGGACCAGAATTGGGTTTTTAAAGGACCATGTAGCCTGATTGAAGCTGCTAAGAAGGAACGTTCTTCTGGAAAATGAGCAGTGGGGGAGCAGGGGTTGAAGAAATTCCCAAATAATCAAATCCATGAAAGTCAAACCCACAAACGCGGAGGGCTGACTGTACATGGGTTCCACTTCTCAACCAATTCCATTTTCTCACAGTGGTCCAGTCCCTGTCAGATAAGCGGAGAAGCCTGTATCACAAAGCCTTCTCACTATAGATACATGAATGTATGCGTGCACACACCCACACCCCATCCCTCCAGCAACTTCTTTTTCACTTCCAGTCTAAGAGAACCTTTCTGGTAATTCAAGAAAGGTCCAACCCCATGAGATGGTATATATCCAAATAAGAGATTCTGAACCCAGTGTTAACGTTATGTGCATCAAATCAATAAACATATTAAAAATATTTGTGAATAACCACCCAGTGTGGTATTGTCAGGATGCATTGCTCCTGCCATATGCATTCACTACTTTATATAATAATCTAGCTACATTAAGTCAAATAGGGAAGGGCTTGCTTAGCACTACTATGTATCCATTGCTAACTGCTACCTGCAATTACATATCCGGTTGTAACTTTTAAACAGGCAGTTGCTGTATGTTCAATTTCACCTTGCAGTGGGCATAAGGGAAACAAGATCAAAGGGGGAGGGAACAACAAAATAACAAGAAAGTGTTATGAGAATGCATAAGATAAGGGGACACGATATTGGGGTCACATGATGAAAGGTATGTAAATAACTGTAAGCCTGGGAAAGTGCCTGTGCTGGTGGGGTGACTTGACATATAAGACTTTAACCAGTTGTTAATGTGCGTGACAAGCGTTATATGGCAAGGTATAAAACTTGTGACCAACTCAGATGCTTTTCTAAATAAATGCTCCTGTTTGAACCTCTCTGTGAAGGTTTTGAGAGCAAGTTATCCAGGATGTGACAGATACAGTGACTAAAGTGTTCAGTTAGGACTTTGGAGATATCCTGCTTACAGTTCCTCCTCAACCATGACTCTCACTGACCCACTTCACAGGGTTGGTGTAAGGATAACGTAAGAGCAGGAAAGGGACCAAGGTTGGTGCTGTTCCACTACTGCCTGATATACTTTTATGGAATAATCAAGCAAGTCTCTGAGAATTAGCCTACCTACTCACTTACTGAAATGCAGGGCTGGAGAATTTTTAAAACCTTGGCCTTGAACCTGCTCTGCTCAACCACAGCAACTTTCAAATATTTAGCTCTTTGAATGCCTTGAAATCAACCCTCGTTCACGAAAAGCTTAGCTAGTTGAAACCTTTTGAGCCCCCCGCTGTAACAAACAGGCTAATGTCATCCTCTTTGAAAACTGGGGAGCTCACTTAGAAAACTCCATTCAAACAAACTGGAGAGTTAGTGTTGTTGTTCTTATGTGCCTTCAAGTTGACTCCATCTTATAGTGACCCTACCCTAAAGGTTTTCTTGGGAAACTTTGTTCAAAGGTTTGCCAATGCCTTCCCCTTCAAGGCTGAGAAACTGTGACTTGCCGAAGGTCACCAAGGTTTCCCTGAGGGAGGGATTTGAACCCTCATCTTGTACTCTAACATTAAACCACTACACCAAGTTGGCCCCTGGTGATAAAAGTGACTCATACAGGATTTAGAAGACTTCCACATTTCTTATTTCAGCAACAAAGGAACCTGATTTTTCTTGTGCATTTGGATTGAAAACATCTCAAAAGAGAAAGTACTATCTGTCAAAGAAAGGGGTAAGGACATCAACCGCAGTATCAAGAATAATACAGTGACAGATTAATCTGATCAAATTTAATCTGATCAAATTTGCACACACACAAACATACATACTTCTTTATGTGAAAATTGTGCCAAAAACTGTTGTTTCCAGATAGCCATGTGGGTTTTTGTGCACTGTCAATCTGTGTAGCTGACACTCACCGGTTAAGGACAACCACCACAGCAACTCCATCAGGGCGAAGTGCAGCCACATGTTCCAAGTCGCACCCCAGACATTTCTGGGTTACTGTCAGCCCAACCCTCTGAGAGCCTTCTGGGATGAATTTGCTGCAAAGATAGATGGCAGAAGGTGTGATAGATTTTGCAACTGGAAGACTAGCCTTCTCATTTCAGCTGTTTCAAGACCTGTTGTATGCTGGCTAAGGTCTTGGCTTTTTTACTACAATGCCTGGCTGACATAATAAATGGCCAAATGTCATCTAAGCATCTGAAGGGCACCAGGTTAAGGAAAACTGCTATGGAATTCTGAAAGAGGGATGCCACCCAATAAAACTGATGGATACACACAAAACTTGCTTTCTTTTTGCATATAGCGCGTTAACAATTAATGGATGGAATTTACTGGCATGTGATACAATGACAGCCACCAGCTTCAATGACTTTAAAATCAGATTACATGAGGGAGTAGTGAAGGACCAACAATTATGAGCCATGAGAGCTCAAAGAAACCTCCAGAATCAGAAGCAGTACAGCCAGCCCCCCAGATTTGTGGGTTTCGCTTTCATGGATTCGATTATTTGTGAGTTTCCCCAACCTCTGTCCCCACAACTCAAGTGCTTCTCTTCTGGGGGAATCCTCCCTCTCAGCAGCTCTGATCAGGCCATGCAGCCCTTTAAAAACCCTCCTCTGGTCCTAGCCAGCTAAGTATGGCTCACAGCCAATTTCTCAGCACCACAAACCCTCTCCTGATGCGCACCCCACACCCAAGGAAAGAGATGGGCAAGAGAGAGGAAGTAGAGGGCCACCATGCCAACTCACCCCTTTTCCCTCTCGTTTCCCCGACTTTGTTTAGATGCTGGGTGCTCCTTCTCTCTGCTATGCCTCAGCCCACTTTCTTGAGACACACATACAAAGGTTTTGATATCTGTGATTTTTCCACCTTTACGAGAGTGCTGTGTCCCTAACCCTAGCAAATATGTGGAGGGCCAGCTATATATCTCTGATCTTTAGGGGCAATAGCAGTGGGAGAGGAGGGGGGGAGAGCTACGGATTTTGTGCCTCATTTGTGGGTTACCAGGAAGCATCTTGCTGTGGCAACATTGTGGGTAATAGCATACCCAAGCAGAATATCTCAAACCCCCTAAAACTGAGGTAGTTGCAACCCAGTTTTGGGATCCACCCTACTAGCTGAAGACTTGGTCTTCACACACAACCACCTCCTAAACCAACCTGTGCATCCATTCATCTCCCTTGAATTGCCTCTCTTTGCTAAACACTACTGCCTGACATGATGAGAAGAGCACCACTGGTGGGTAAGGGCCTCACTTGGGTAGCAAAGCCTCACCTGAAGTGCCCCATGTGGTAGAACATGGGCTGCTTGTAGAAGACGTCATTGGATGCGTCTACAATGATCGGACTGTCCACAAAGTTCTTGACCCAGTTGGGCCCCCCTTCTAAATCAAGGGCCAAATTCCAGTCGACCCAGCCTATGACGTGGTTGTTCAGATTCTACAGAGGGTTTCAGGGAAGTGGAAAGGAACGTCAGGATTGGAGGGGTGGCACAAAGGAGAAGAGGTGACAAAACAGCAGCCGGAGCTGCTCGCCCTCCCTTCTTTCCACCCAATCACAGGGCATACCGCCAAGATGCTGCGGCTGTACTGGTTGCCCCGATCCCAAGAACCGAGGATCACGTCCTTCTCCCAGAAGTGTGATCCAGCACAGGCTTCGGTGGAAATAATGAAATAGTCTGGGTACAGTTGATGAGTGACCACCACCGTGTCAGCGATGGGGGCGATAAAGTCCAGGTACCAATGCACGCCGATGCCGTGGACGTAGCGGTAAGCCTTGCTGTCTCCACTCAGCACCTTGGCAGAGGAAGGATGGACACATCAAACACATGCTTATCCCACAAAATGGAAGTATTAAGAAATACAGCAGACAGACAGACAAGGGCAGGCTGAAATCAAGTCCGAGGAATTCCCTTTTACAGGACACTAGGCCTTTCCCTCTCTGCTCTCCTTTCCTTGAGGCATTTAAAGGCATTTAACTGGTGTCACGTCCTGGCTAGCTTCACTCAGAGTTTCAAACAGAAGTGTTTATTAAGAAAAGCAAGACTAAAGCATCAAAGATGGTTACAGGTTTTATATCTTGTCATGCAAATATAGGTGTGCACATCATAAATGTCAAGTCGCCTCAAAGTAACCATTTCCCATGTCTTTCATTATTTACACATCTTTTATCGTGAGAGATAGCGCAAGTTACTGTCTCCTTATCTTGCCACAGTCTGTTCCCATAACACCTTCTTGCTATTCTGCTTCGCTCTTCCCTGCTTTGATCTTTTCCTCTCGGTCTGGATACAAGGTGGCAGTGAACAATACAGCAATTAACCATTTGAGAGCCATGGGATACTTTAGGAGTCCTCACTAGCTAGACAGTTGCAAGTAGCTTTTCACAATGGATATTTGATAGTGCTTCAGCAAGCATACTCTATTTGATCTAATGCAGCTGTAACTGCACTCTGCAGAACTGGCAAATATATTAATTGGCAGATCTGCTTAAATAGCATAAAATAAGGATCATACACAACTTATGGCTGGAAGGGCCACGTGGACCCTGCTAACATGACCCAGATTGTGGAAAACCTGACTTAATGGCTCTTTCAATAAGAACAATAGTCCAGCTCTGAGCAAGAGCAGAACCCCCTGCTGGGTGCATTTCCTCTAGAAACGCAAACAAGGTAAAGCCATAAAATCAGCTACTAGCTCCCTGACACCTAATATTAGTTATAAATTCCAAAACAGAGGGAATGGTTGGCGCAGTGGTTAAATGCTGGTACTGCAGCCACAAAGTTGTGAGTTTGATCCTGCCAGGCTCCAGGTTGACTCAGCCTTCAATCCTTCCGCAAGTCGGTAAAATGAGTACCCAGCTTGTTGGGGGCAATTAGCTAACACATTGTAAACTGCTTAGAGAGTACTTAGCTGATAAGCGGTATAGAAATACACATGCTATTGCTGTTGCTATTTTTGACAGCTCTGGCTCACAAAAACAGGAAGATTCCCCCCTCCCCAAACCAATAATTGTCTCATCCTCCAACCTGTGACTTCTTCCTGGTCCTCCATTACACAGCCATCAAAACTTTTTGCCATCTACATGTTAAGATCATCAACTTGCTTTCTTCAGACATTAACAACCATCAACCCATCCTTTTGTTCAGATAGGCTTCACGCCTCTAGGGCAGATTTTTGGGTATAAAGGGACCTTGATTTTGGGTCCCCCTCACAGCATTTGGATTTCAGGGGTCCACTTTGTCCCCCAGACTTTTTGCTGTCCTTGGGTGAATAGTCCAAGTCATTCTGTCCTTCTCTGCTTCTCTCTGGATGGTAAATGTAACCCAATCCCCTTCCTATTCCTCTATCCAATTTTCCTCCCTTTCTTTTCAGTTAGCCTTGTGTAATTGCTTGTGTGTGTGACTATTTTGTGTGTGTGCATGTACATTTTCCCCTAATAAAACATTTAAATTGAATCACAAATCTTCTGGTTGATCTCTTTTAGCAGTTACGCCATAGAACATAGGTGGTAGATTCAGCTAAGTTACTCCCCTCTCGCAGGCTTCCTATTTTTGTTATCAATTCGGAGGGTTGGGTCTACCGGATTTACAGATATATTTCACGGCAGCGGCATTTACATGGATAAAAGACTGGATGAATCTTCAAAATACGAGAATGCTGACATTAGAGGGAGCTGATTTAAGGATGGGTTGGCATGCCTATATGTTCTATAGGAAAGCTACGGTTGACAAAGACTTTGTTCATCATTTTGTAAGAAAATCACTACTTAAAATATGGACTGACTACAAGAATAAGAACATTAGGCAATTACCTACAGGGGTCTCCCCTCAAGAAGCCATCTTTGGAAGATGGTCTGATTCAGATAAGCGGCTGTGTCATGATGACATATTAGAAATGACAAATCTGAATCTTTTAAAGATGAAATCAAGAGAAAAACTGGAATCAGAAGGAATAAAGTTAAACTGGTTCCCTTACAGACAGTCAACTGAGAGATTCCAGATGGATGTGAAAACTTATGGAATAGAACAAAAAGAGCAAGGAAGAATGTTGAAGTTACTGCAGGAAAACCCACCTCATTTACTATCACATGTATACCAGGAGATTTTAAATCAAGAAAGAGAAGATGAGACAGTCAAATCAGCAATGATACTGTGGGCTCAAAATCTCAGACATCCAATTCAATTAGAGCACTGGGAACAGAGCTGGCAACGGACACAAAAATTTACTGCAGCTCAGAACCTAAAAGAGAACTATTATAAGCTTTTTCATAGATGGTACATGACACCAGAAAAATTAAAGAAGATATATAATACGGGAACAGGTCAGTGTTGGAAGTGTCAGGAGTATGTTGGAACACTATTTCATATGTGGTGGTCATGTCCTAAGGCTAAAAAATATTGGAATGATATACATAATATGATATGTAAAATATTGAGGGTTCAAATTGATAAGAAACCTGAACTGTACTTATTAAATATGACACATGTGTTAGATGGAACTGTTGCAAAGAAATATTGGCAAACAATGCTGCATATGATCACGACAGCCCGTATTGAATATGCAAGGCTATGGAAAACTGAGTAGATACCTAAAATAGAGCAATGGTGGGCAACTTTTATTGAAAATCGGAATGCAGAGATTAAAACGAAAATCAGATGATGACATTAACAAAGAATGGCAAATTGTTCTGGAAATGGGTAGGGTGTTGACAGGTAATAATTCTTAATTCATGGTAGCATGAGTAGTTAGAAGTAAAAATCAGTGGAATATCATGGAACATGTAAAGTAGGGTCGAAGAGCAGAATCTATCTTGTATGTTAACAAATGCAATGCGATGCATAATGTTGATATGTCATTGTAATAACACTACTGAAATCCAGAGAGGAGTGGAAGATAGCGGTAATAGTTCGGTAAAATGTACAATGAGAAATGTTGTTTTATACGATGTAATCACAATAAAATTAGTTATCAATTCGAAGGAACCGCTAGGCTATGCTGGCCTGCAGGCTTCCTATTTTTGAGCTAATTATTTCTCATTCTTGAACAGAGGTACTGGCATCACTGATGGGCCCTCATGGCACCCACGTTTCGGAGTAACACAGCTATTCTAATAACATATACTAATGCATACATATGACAGAAGGGGCACATCCTGCCATTTGGTTACAAGGAGCCTTTCCATGGGCTGTGTGTGCTGTAACTTTGTTGTTATGCTTTTAAATGATTTTATAATTTTAAAGGTTTAATGGTGTCTTATAGCTTTAAAAAATTAATGGTGTTTTAACGTGATGATTTGTTCAACTGTATTTTAAACTGTTTCCTTTTCAGAATTTTAGCTTATCTTGTTTTAGCCGTGTTTAAGCCACCTGGCGTCCTATGCTGGGAGAAGGGTGGCATACAAATAAATAATTACAACTGAGCAAACCAAGAGGTAAAGAAATTTGTACCCTTTGTTGTTGTTACATGCCTTCAAGTTGACTTTAACTCTTCTGGACAGCCTCTGGACTACTTTTTTAAAATTATTATTCTGGAATTTCCAGTCTAGCAATGTAACTTTTTCAAGCGCTTCTCCAAAGCATCACATTCACCTGAACTGTTGTGCTGCTGGTGGTTTTGTGCTTTCAAAGTGACTCCAACTTATGTTTCCAACTTAAGGTGACCCGAAGGTGACTCCAGAGCCAGTGTAGTGGTTTGAGTGTTGGACTATGAGCTTGGAGACCAAGGTTCAATTCCCTGCTTGGCCATGGAAACCCTCTAAGTCAGTTATTCTTAACCTTTTCTTTACCATGGACCCCCTTTAAATATCTTTAAACCACCAATACTTAAAATCCCCAAGTGCTCACACATTTATTTAAAGTCACTCATCACGGGTCTTCAAATCTGGGGAGAAGGGATGGCCATTCAGCCTTCATTTAAAAATCTCCAAAGAAGGAGACTCCACCCCACTCCCAGGCAGTGTATTCCACTGTCAAACTGCTCTCACCATCAGGAAGTTCTTCTTAATGTTTAGGTGGAATCTCTTTTCCTGTAGCTTGAAGCTGTTGCGCCTTGTCCTAGTCTCTGGCACAGCAGAAAACTAGCTTGCTTCACCCTCCTCATGACATCCCTTCAACTATGTAAACACAGCTATCATGTCACCTTTTAAGCTTATAGACATATATAAAATCAATAAATATCCTATACGATATTTTATATTTATATATTTATATGGAACAGAGAAGCTAAGCAGGGTTAGTACTTGGATGGGAGACCACCAATAAATATCAGGTCCTGTAGGCTCTATTTCAGAGGAAGGAACTGGCAAAATCACCTCTGAGTATTTCTTCCCTGAGAAAACTATGAAATCCATGAGGTCGCCATAAGCTGACAGGCAACTTGAAGGCACATACACAAATAATATTTGTAAATGAAATATAAATATCTTTCCAAATGTCAGGGTAATGTGCAACAGCCATGTCAAAAACTGATCAAATTGCTGTGTAGCTTGCTGAATGACCTAAGGCCAGTCCTTCAGTTATTCATTCCTCCCCTCGCCATCTCTCTCTCTGACCTTCAACGCACTTATGACCTAGCTACAACACACACAAAATTCTCCATCAAGAAAACTAGATTTGGAGACATCAACTACGTAAAATAATCCCTCAAAAAGAAAATGGAATCCTGCTTAGTTTTCCTCAGCCTTCTAAGACATTATCAGGCACCAGACTATACCTTTTCAAACATTTCTTTCCAGCCATGAGGACTAGGAGCTTGATTCCAAAAAGAACACGGAAAAGAAAAGGTTAAGATTGCACGAAAGCTGGATTCCGCATTCCCATGGAATGACAGCCCGTGCAACGAAGACCTATCAAACCTATGGTACGCACCACCTTGGCCCAGTTGGGCAAATGAACCCGGCTGTCATCTAGGATGATGAGACGGATGTCCTTGTGGGAGCTGTTTGCCAGGGCTGGGCCCAGATCGAGTGCAATGAAGTCCCGCTGCTGCTCAGGTGTGAACCCCAGGCACTGGAAAGGGTAGTTAGTGATCAGTCCTGCGGTAGGTTCATTCTCAGCTGTTACGGCCCAGAAGGTCAAATTATGCTTGGCATACTCATCTAGGAACCTGGAGGAAGGAGAAAAGGCTTCAGTTGCTTCATTCTTGCAAAGAAGCTAGTAAAATGCGGGCTGGACAGGGCTACTGTTAGGTGGATTTGTAACTGGTTGACCGACCGAACTCAAAGGGTGATCACCAATGGCTGCTTTTCATCCTGAAGAGACGTGACTAGTGGGGTGCCACAGACTCTTGTCCTGGGCCCAGGGCTATTCCACATCTTCATCAATGACTTGGATGAAGGAGTAGAGGGCATGCTGGTCAAGTTTGCAGATGACACTAAATTGGGCAGGGTTGCTAATAAGCCAGAGGACAGAATCAACATTCAAAATGGCCCTGACAGATTGGAGAGCTGGGCCAAAGCTAACAAAATGAATTTCAACAGAGAGAAATGTAAGGTCCTACACTTAGGTAGAAAAAATGGAATGCACAAATGTAAGATAGGGGATGTGTAGCTGGGTAGCAGTACCACCTTGAAAGAAATCTAGGAGTCTTGGTAGATCACAAGCTGAACGTGAGTCAGCAGTCTGATGCGGCAGCCAAGAAAGCCAACATGATTCTGAGCTTCATCAACAGGAGTATGATGTCTTTAGGTCAAGGGAAGTGATGATACCACTCTGTTCTGCTTTAGTCAGACCCCACCTGGAGTACTGTGTCCAGTCCTGGGCACCTCATTTCAAGAAGGATATTAACAAGCTGGAGCATGTCCAGAGGAGGGCGACCAAAATGGTAGAAGGCCTGGAAATCATGAAACCCTATGAGAAACAGCTTATGGGGGCTGGGGATGTTTAGTCTGCAGAAGAGAAGGTTAAGAGGGGACATGATAGCCATGTTTAAATATTTGAAGGGATGTCATGTCAAGGAGGGAGCAGGCTTGTTTTCTGCTGCGCCAGAGACTAGGACAAGGAGCAATGGATTCAAGCTGCAGGAAAGAAAGGAGATTCCACCTGAACCTCAGGAAGAACTTTCTGACGGTCAGAGCTGTCCAGCAGTGGAAGATGCTGCCTCAATGGAGTGTGGTGGAGTCTCTGTCTCTGTAGGCTTTTAAAGAGAGGCTGGATGGCCATCTCTTGGGAGTGCTTTGATGGGTGTTCCTGAATGGCAGAGGGTTGGACTGGATGGCCCCTGGGGTCTCTTCCAACTCTATGATTCTAGTGAGATGGTTAGGAAACTGCAGTCTCAAGTCTGAGGCCATTTCCGCACTAGACTCCCTAAACTGCAAACCCCAGGATTCCACAGAATGCTGAAAGTAGAATAATAGCACTATAGCAGTCTAATGTAGAAATGGCCTGAGATTCTGAGCAGGTACACCAAGGAACCTGGCTTATTATTTATTTTATAATTAGCTACATTTCTATCTATCATACGTGGTTCTCCTACCTGTCATTTCATCTTCACAAAAACCACGTATACCTCTTCTCTAAGTAAAGAGAGTACCACAAAATCACATCTACTAAAATAATCTTCCCACGATTCCAAACGATTTGTTTAAATGAAGACTATGTCTTCATACTACTGCCAAAGAGAGACAGCCCAAGCCATTTTGCTGCCTGAGGTGAACCATAAGAAGGTGTCCAAATCCCACAGGCAACACTAAACATATCTAGACTGGGCTACCACAACGTTGGCCACTACGAGTGAATGGAAAGCAGCTTCCACCATACCTGAAGGCAGCAGGCCAGCTTCGGGAGCTACACAGTTCTGCCCTCCAAGACACAGATGGTGTCCCCCCTCCACATACAGATACCCGAGGGCATTTTATAGCCCTCAGAGAATCTCCCCAATACACTGGGGGAGGGGGAACTGCCCCCCAAAAGGGTTTCTCTGCTCTAGGGGCTCCTAGGAGGGGCTGGTTCTGCAGATAACAGGCTACAGCCTCCTGCCCAACCCCAAAGGGAATGGCTGATTTCTGTGGGCTTCTAAGCCTGGTGAATCCCATGACAGCAGCCTGGATTGTGGTGTGAACATTTGTCCTTCAGACCCTGTGCTAACCGTAGGGCTGGCCCTGCCAAGAACATCATGACCAGAAAGGAGCCATGAAACAAAACAAAGAAACCCCTAAAAACTAAAATTAAAAAAAAAAAAGTCAGTTTCTGAATGGCTTCTTTTCAAACGCTTCAAACAATGCATTCCTTTAAATAGTCAAAGAATTATTTCAAGAATTCAGCACAGGCCCAGCCTTGCTTCCTGTACTGTTTCCGCAGGGGCCACGAACCAGCTTGAAAAATATATGCTCACAACTCTAAAAGCCCCTTAAGAGGTAAAAGTTCTGCCTTTGGCAGAAAGAAATTGTTATCTTCTTTGGGGAAAGGGAAGGAGACTAGTTAAGGAAAATAGTTATTTAGGGGCTCTTATTATAAGTCATTCTATTTTATTATAATTTAATACCATGAGGTTATGTACTAGTTTAAAGGAAAATGATGAATTACAGAGGGATAATAAGGATTTATATATCAGATGCCAGTTCTGTCCAGTGGGCGAAGTTCTTTTTGTGTCGTTTGTTTGTATCTCCAGTGATATTTGTTAAATTCCCTTTTTTTATTAGATTGTAACATACGATGGATTAGACCTATGTGGGACTTTTTTAGGTTAGAGTTAGAATATTAAGTGGCATGTGCCCCTTTGACATATTGCATATATGCATGGATGCCCTATACCCTATATATTTCATATGGATCTGTTTATATATGTAATCTTTTTCTTAGTTTTTTGGGATTTTTTCCCTTTTCCTTTTTTTTCCTTTTCTCACTAGAAAAATTCAATAAAAATATTTTTAAAAAAATATGCTCATAAGCATTTGTCCAGCCTGGGTCAGGTTGGAACTGAAGGATCTATAGAGATATACAGTCCTCCCTCCAAATTCATGGGTCTGACCCTTGCAAATTTGATTATTCACCAGGCATGTGCTTGCTTCCCCCACCCCGCCATTTTCCTCCTCCATTCCTTGCATTGCTCACCCCAGGCCTGCAAGGCTTGTCTTTAAAAGGGACTTCTTCTCCTTTTGGATTATCAAAGCCCCCCTTCCACTGCCGAAGGCATGGCCTCTCTTTTGTGGGGTTGCACGCTGTGTGTGTACTGGCTGCTGATTGGTCAGGTGCTCCTTTCTCAAGATGGCTGTGGGAAAATCAGAACTCTAGAGCTAGTCTCTTCTCTGTCTGAGGGGAAAAGTTCCAGTAAGTCATTTAGGTTGTCTTTTTTTCTCCCTTCCTCCCAATGCCAGGGCCAGAGGCAAAGGATGGGAGCAGGGAAGCTCTGGAGGAGAATGGGAGGGGAATCGCGAGGGAGGCAATTATTCTTGTTTTTTCTACTTTTGCGAGGGTTCTGCACCCCAAACTCTCATGAACGTGGAAGGGCTACTGTATATGAATAACTAGGCTAGGAGTTCTTGTTCTCCACCTTAGAAGGACCCTTTCATTCTTCAAGCCAAGATCCTAGCTGAGAAAACCATCTTCTCAGATGCCAAGCGGGCTTCTTTGGTTTGGACGTAAAGCAACGGTGTTGGAAAGGGGAACTCTCAAGGGAAAGTGGATTTGGAGGTGAGGCTGAGATGCAGAACACTGCACCCTACAAATCCAGAAAGCTAGCCTCCTGATGTTTGTATCAGCCCTGGCCAAGCTGGAATCTTCAATTGCCTAGGGGAGATGTAAAATGTTATTCTCCCATATAACTGCTTCTCAGACATAATCTTGAGAGAGCCTGAAACATTCCAAATTCCAAGTCCAAGGAAGTCAGAAGGGCTACTTCATCAATCTGACTTCCCATCTGTCAAAACAGGAAGCTGTGCCCCAACCCCCACCACTTTTACCTGACAAAATAGTTGGCCCACGTCTTGTGGTACCGGTCTCCTGCGTTCCCCTTGAGGGACCCCTTCCCCTTCCAGTCCTCGTTGGTTTTCATCCAAGTTGGAGAGGTCCATGGGCTGGCGAACAAGGAGATGGGTTTCTTAGACATGGCCTTGGCACGATGAACAATAGGGATCTATGAGGAAAAGGAACCAGGAGCCAATGAGGATGATCTAGGCCAAAAGAGAGGTGTGGCCAAGAAGATCCAAGTGCTCTCTTTGAGATTATTATGTATGATTACTAAGGAGGGGGGATTAGATAAGGTATTGACACATAGAAAGAGCCAGCATGGTGTAGTACTCTGAGAATTGGATTGAGAACTGCATACCTCCCTCAGCCAAGGCACGTGGCTCTGTGCAAGTGGGTCTCCCGTGCCTCTCTCAACTGAGGAAGGAGACACTGCTTCCTTGGATGGGAAGAGCACACAGTGCAGGTGGCCTGGTCACCCACCACCCTCATCTTTGTCCACAGAGCATCTGGCACAGTGACTCTGTGGCAGCCACCAGCCAGGCACAAGGAAGAAGGAAAGGAAAAAAGTGGCAGCCACGGAGCAGATCATGGGTAAGGGAAACCACGGGGACCTACTGTATACTACATTTTATGTCCATAAAGTAAAGAAGTGACTTTCCAGTTTGTAGTACTGTATTTCATTTATGTTACTTTATTATTTTATGAACATGACTTTCCAGTCTGTACTACTGGATTTCTGTATTTGTATTTTTTTTCTAGTTTGTGCTAATAGTTGCTTTGTTCTAATATTTGTTCTAATATTCTAATATTTTTTTCAGTTTTTCTGAAACTTTCCATCTCCCCCCAACAACCATGGCTTCAAAATCTTGGGAGATTTTACATCTGTCACAGGTTTCCCCTTGCACAGGATAACAATAAAACATGATCAAGGACAGACACATCTTCCCCACTGGGGAAAATCTCTGCCCGTCTGTCCCCCGCTTCCCTCTGCATGACGCTCACTTTCATTTTGACATCTTCTTCAACCAAGCTGAAGTTCTTCAGCTCATAGTCGTATGGCGAATCGTCATAACTGTACGGTCGCACTGAGAAGTCACAGCTCGCCATGGGCAAGCGCAGTAAGTTGTACTCAATCCCTGCAGGCAACAATAACAATAACAATATTTTTTCATTTCTTACCTGCTTCTCCCCAAGGCTCAAGGCGAGAAACTAAAATACAACTAAAAACACATAAAAACCATTTAAAATACACTAATTTAAAATTTATAGTTAAAAATTGACTGGGTAGGCCAGCTGGAAGAGATAGGTCTTTAGTACTTTTTAAAATTCGGACAACGTATTTTGCTGTCAAATCTCTTTCAGCAAGTCATTCCATAGCCTAGGGTGGCCAAAGAGAAGGCCCTCTGGGTCACCGTTGCCAGTCTAGTCCTGGCTGGTTTAAGTAAATGGCCCCCAGAGGACCTGAGTGTTTGGGAGGAGGCTATCTTGCAGGTAACTTGGAGCCAAACCATGTAGGGCTTTACAAGTAATAACCAAGGAGGAAAGACAGTGGGAAAGGACAACAGAAATACACACGTGATGACCTTTTAACATATGCTTTTAACCGAAGCAGAAGTAGGAATTATGCAGCCTAGGGTTCTCCAACCCCCTGCCTCCAGTCCAAACAAACCGAGCCAAAATGGCAAACTGCACTTCCAGAAAAATCCAGGAATTCTCAGTGTTAAAAGCTATTTAACAGAGGAAGATTGGGAGGTAAGAAATAGCCTTTTTAACCCAAATTAGCTATGATTTGTCCGGTTGCTTCTGGGTTTGAAAAAAAGGGGCCAGAAACAGTGAAAAATTGGGCTAGTAACCTCACAACTCAATGCAGCTGCCCACATCTGAACACAGATGGGGGGGTATAGATGCAAAAATACAATGAACCCTTCCGTTTTGAGTGGGTTAGGGGTGCAAAACCCCTGCAAAAGTGGGGAAAATGTGAATAAAAATAAAAATCATGGGCGCGATTTTTTGTTTTAATCTGAGAACATTTCTCTAGGAATCTGTAGGTCCTCCAGGGTAATTCTATGGTCAACTTCTGGCAGAAGTAGATGACCTAGCAATGCCTACAGAAGTGTTCTCTCTAGGAATCTCTAGGTCCTCCAGTGCAACTCTATGGTCCGCTGCAGAAGTGAACCACAGAATTATGCTGGAGTACCTAGAGATTCCTAGAGAGAACATATTTTTTTCCACGACAAGGGCAAATAGAGTTAGATTATTTTAAGGAAAGAAATTAAATAAATAAAATAAAATCATCCTCAAATAATGAAACCCATGGGTGCTGAACCCACAAAAATGGTGGGCCCACTGTATTTCATTTTAATTTTCACTGTTTACCAGATCTCAGTCACTGACTGCCACAGGAGGGAACCCTTTCACTGTGCTTAAACTCAGCTTCTATGTTGCCTGCCAATCTGAACAATCCACCTACTGAACTTTAAAATATACACTCTATTCTGCTTTGGTCAGACTCCACCTAGAATCCAGTTCTGGGCACCACAGTTCAGAAAGAATATTGACAAGCTGGAACGTGTCCAGAGGAAGGCAAACAAAATGATAGAAGGCCTGGAAACCATGCCCTATGAGGAGCAGCTTAGGGAGCTGGGGATGTTTAGCCTCAAGAAGAGAAGGTTAAGGGGTGACATGATAGCCATGTTTAAATATATGAAGGGATGTCCTATGGAAGATTAGACAAGCTTGCTTTCTGCTGTTTCAGAGACTAGGACATAGAACAATGGCTTCAAACGCCAGGAAAAAAGCCTCCACCTAAACAGGGGTTGGAGAAACTTGCAAATAATCAAATCCGTAAAAGTTAAAACTGCAAACGTGGAGGGACAACTACACAGCTCTCTACAATATCCTTTAATATAATATACACAGCCCAACCCAACCACCCCACCTCTCTCTCTGCCATTTTTTGGAAAGATTGCAGCTAAACTCAGAGGCCACAATAGGAAGGAACCAAAACGTAAACTGTCTCTGCTAATCAAAAAGTCCAAGCACTTTGACCCTACAAGTATTGGCTCAACTCCACCACTGCCAGTCCCTTTGCACTCACCTTCCTCTGAAAAGTAGGAACGGAGCAGATTATTCTGGGCGTCGGGAGTCAGAGAGAGGATATTCATGGCAGCTGAGTCAGTGACAGCACCGCCAAATCCCTTTATATTTTGGTACCGCTGGGCTGTCTCCAGAATCAGAACCATAGCTGAGGGGCAAGATTTTGTAAGAGCAAAATGGTTATACATTCTCTCATCTTAAGGCCTCCACTTACCAGCTAGAAGACGCCAATTTTCATGTAGCCAAGTCATCTACAAAGTGCTTTCATTCATTCTACATTATTTTATATTTTACAGTGATAAACTACCTTCCTCCCAAAGCCAGGGCAAATAAATCCTCCCCTACCTATTTTATCTTCATAACAACTCTATGAAGCAAGTGAGGCTGAGACAGTGAAACTGGCTTAAGATCATGAAGTGAATTTCACAGCTTGGTAGGACATAGAATTTGAATTTGCCAGTTCAACACTTCAATCACTCTGCCAGTCTGGCTTGCTAGGGTGACACTCTCCAGCATTTAGGATGAAAAAGGCTTGGGCCATCTGTATTTTTACAATTCCTAATCTTCCACCTCCACAACAAACAATGGCTTGTTATGAATTCAAAAAGATGCTACAGGTCCACCTAATCTGATAAATATCTCAAGATACTTTACCTTGCCACAACTGGCTACACTTAGACCATTTCCACACTACACAGTTATAGTGTTGTAATTCCACTTTCAACACTCTGTGGAATCCTGGCGTTTACAGTTTAGGGAAGGACATTTGGAATTCTCAACCAGAGAGCTCTTGGGCCTCAGCAAACTACAAACCCCAGAACTGCAGAATTGTTGAAAGTGGAATAATAGCTCTATAACAGTGTACTGCAGAAATGGCCTTAGCTCAGAGCAGTCCAGACTTTCCATGTTGGTGACACTCTGCTTAGACATGCATCATTTAGTGACACAGTAATTCAGTTTTACTAGCAAACCGGAGCTTAAACTAACCCCTTGTAAGAGATATGGACATATACATAAATTGTAATAATGAAATGTATGGGGACACAACATATCCCATGAAAACCTTTCATATATTTTTTAAAATATATCTTATAAAAACATACGTTTCCAAGATTGTAGGTGACACACCTACACACTTCAGGTGACACACTAACGTGTCACAGCACGCTGTTTGGAAAGCCCTGCCTTAGATATTGAGACTTTTAGCTGTGTTCAGATATTACATTAAACCATGGCTTATCTGAACAGAAACAAGTCCAATGTGTCCTTTCATGCTCTTATATACACCCTTTCCTTCCTTCAGCAGTGGCATGGATTTGAGAAAGTAACTGGAAGTTTTCATTTCCGGTTTTGTTTAACAAACAATATCTTTGGCTATGGTTTGTTTGAAACAAGCCAACTTCAAAGTTACAAAGTTGGCTGGTTTCAAACAAACCTCCGTTAAGGTTGAACCCCTGTATAACTTAGAACAGACACCTCTATTTTCTTCCTCACACCGCTGCCAGACAAAGGGAGAGTAGAAGTAAGCAAGTCTAGTGGATGAGCTATGCTTATTGCCATCACAAAAAAACTGCAGTTTATAAAGCTATCCAATTCCAGGTGACATAATTAAGATGGCACCGATATGAATAAAAGGGATTACACACATACATTTCTTAAGAGTAACAGGTATATGGTGGGGGTTTTTTTCTGATCTAGGACAGAACTGGGCCTATATTTCTCATATTAAAAAGCTGAACTTGGAATTAGGTGAGGGGATTCAGACCTTCTGCAAAACTGAAGGTGATTTGGGGAAGGAGAAAACTCTTGAAAATTTCAGAGGAAATAGGATGATGAAATAGGATCTTCTTGCTCTGGCCATTTCCACACTACACTGTTATAGTGTTATTATTCCACTTTCAGCCTCCTGTGGCATCCTGGGGCTTACAATTTAGGGAGGGGCCTTTCGAATTCTCAGCCAGAGAGCTCTTTGGCTTCAGTGAACTACAAACCCTGGAATTTCACAGGATGTTGAAAGTAGAATAATAGCACTATACCCATGTAGTGCGGAAATGGCCTCTATCTCTCTCTTTTAATTGCTTGTCAGCATCTCTTGGGCTGCCATTTCTTCCCTAGAATGCCACAGAGCGACACCGCATCTAGGTTTGTGGGCAGAGACAGAGGAAAATGGAAACAATAGGGAAGAATTCCACCACACTCCTAACAAAGCTAAGATAGGAAGGAAGGAAGGAAGGAAGGAAGGAAGGAAGGAAGGAAGGAAGGAAGGAAGGAAGGAAGGAAGGAAGGAAGGAGGGAAGGAGGGAAGGAGGGAAGGAGGGAAGGAGGGAAGGAGGGAAGGAAGGCGGGCGGGCGGGCAGGCGGGCAGGCAGGATGGGCTAGTATATCACCAGTGGTAAATTTGCCATGTAAAAAATCCTGCCAAAATGTTCCTCCCACCACCATTTTGTTTAATTATTCATTTTTGCTTTTATACTTGTATTGCAATGGCCCACGAGCACAAGTAATACATCTATTATTGAAATTTTCTGCCTAGAAGCAGCAGAGATGACACTGCTATCATTTATCATCAGACAGGGCAGACTGGGATGGAAAGATGGGGAGAACTAGATGATCTCCAGGCTGCCCCCTCCAACTCGAGCATTCCGACACCCAAAATAAAGGAGCAACAGAGGTACCTTGGGTGACTGTCTTCTCCTGGAACCTCCCTTCACTGCGCTCCAGCCGCTTGCCAGATTTGCTGCTCTCGTACTTCACGAAGAAGCCAGGGGGTGGGAGGGAGACGGGGTCCTGCGTGTCACAGTAGGTGCGGTTGCAAACACACACAATGGAGTCATGGCCAAAGTACTTCGGGTTGCAGGGTAGGCTCCCTTCAGGGGCAGGGGGGAAAAAAGAGAGTCAGTTATAAGGGCAAATATGAAGACAGGTTCATCATCCCACCTGCACAGAAAAGGAGAGGGTCCTTGTCATGAGTGTGGCCTCTGCCAGCTGGCTGATGGGTCTTAGAGACCCATTCAGCCATGACCTTAGGCGGGTCATCCTCTCTCAACCTTCAAGGAGAACAATGGCAAATGTCCTCCGAATCCATCTTCCCCAGAGAATCCCATGACAGATTTGCCTTAGGGTTGCCGCAAGTCAGAGTTGGTGTGAAGGCACACCATGACAACACCAGGCCATGGTAGATAGTTGTGATTTAACTTGGCAGCTTCAGGCTGGGAAAAAGACGTGCAGCTGGGAACAGACCAAGAGACCAAACTTTTCTATTACCTATTTCTATTACCTTTCCTATTGCCAGTTCTCATAGTTATTGAGATGGGAGATCGGACCTGCACACCTCGATTTCTTGTTTGCGTCTGCACTATTTAAACTACTAACGTATTTACCCGGCATTGCCTGGGATTTTATTTCCTCATAGATAATTCTTGTTAGAAAAATGTTAGGAGTTACCTTACCTTACCTTACAAATTAGATGCAAGTTGAAATACACAGATTTAAGATCCTGTGTCTCTAATTCCCCAATCTATCTTGTCCAGTACGTGCCCGGGATTTTATTTTCCTCTTAAGAACTCACCAAACCGTCTTCTCCGGTACCTGTAACTTTTCCCCCATTTCCCAACGTAGTCTGTATTCATAGTTGTTTACATATAGAGGTTGGGTTCCTGAGAGAATACACTGTCCTACTTCTTGCTGCTAACCCTTGTCTTCATAGCAACCAGCTTATTCCAGTACCTGTAACTTTTCCCCATATTTCCCAATCCAATCTGTATTCAGAGTTGTTAACGTATAGAGGTTGGGTTCCTGGAGGAATACATCGTCTTCCTCCTTCCTGCTAGGCCATGTCTCCACAGCAACTGGTCTATTCTAGTACTGGTAACTTTTCCCCATATTCCCCAATCCAATCTGTATTCAGAGTTGTTAACATACAGAGGTTGGGTTCCTGAGGGAATACGCTATCCTCCTCCTTCTTGCTAGGACTCATCCTCATAGCAACCAGCCTATTCCAGTACCTGTAACTTTTCCCCATATTCCCCAATCCAATCTGTATTCAGAGTTGTTAACATACAGAGGTTGGGTTCCTGAGGGAACACCCTGCCCTCCTCTTTGCTGCTAGGCCTCATCTCCATACCAACTGGCCTAAGGCCTAAGAGCTCTCTGGTTGAGAATTCTAAAGGCCCCTCTCTGAACAGCCACCCCCAGGATTCCATAGAATCTTCACAGCCAGACAATCCTATGAGGTCTTCTTGCCTCACACAGTCAATCATATGAGGTCTTCGTCTGCCTGACGCAGACAAATAGGCAAACTCACAAACTTTGACTTTTTTTTTTAGTACAGGGATGTCAATTTTCCATCTGTCTCCCCGAAGGGAGGCGCAGAGACCCTCTTATCCAGCCACAGGGAGCTGGAGTATCAGCCGTGGGATAGAATAACCTGTTTAAATACTTGTTTCTAGCACTTGCTTCAAGACGATGTTGGACTCCAGCAACCTTCAATTAGCCCAGTGAGTTTCAGACTTGTAATATTAAAATTTGACAACTCCCTGTCCTCAAGCTTACAATCCAAAAAGACACCACACCAGAAAAAAGGGATGGTTATGGGGGAGGCAGAAAACACCGGCAATTGTTCTTTTCTTCATTGCCAAAGCAATGGCAGTTGATATGGATCTAATACAAAATTAGCTACGTGTATGTAAAAACAGACTGAAAAATAGTTTAAATTCATTATTCCTTAAAAACCCTTCAGTTTACTGAAACCCCTCCGCTCAACAATAACGTACTGTCAGTCTTCCCCATTCGCTAGGGTTCGGGGTGCAGGATACTTGTGAAAGTGGACGGAGGCCAAATGCGGAGAGCGGGCACCCAGCGTCCAAACCAGGAGAGGAAAGGGAAAGGGGGTGGGCTGGCATCATGGCCCTCTCTCTCACACCCATCTCCTTCCCTGGGCGTGTGTGTGGGGCGTCAGGGAAGGACTTGTGGCTCTGTGAAATCAGGCTGAGAGCCGTCCTTAGCTATGCCACGCAGGAACCCACATCAAAGTCCTCCCAACAGATAGCCATACAGCCTCCATTTAAAAACCTCCAAAGAAGGAGACTCCACCACACTCTATTGAGGCAGAAGATTCCACTGCCGGACAGCTCTGATCATCAGGAAGTTCTTCCTGAGGTTCAGGTGGAATCTCTCTTCGCGTAGTTTGAATCCATTGCTCCTGGTCCCAGTTCGGAGCAGTGGAAAACAAGCCCATTTCCTCTTCAATATGACAGCCTTTCAAATATTTAAACATGGCTATCATGTTCCCTCTTAACCTTCCCTTCTGCAGACTAAACATCCCCAGCTCCCTCAGCTGCTCCTCATAGGGCTTCATGGTTTCCAGACTCTCCACCATTTTGGTCGCTCTCCTCTGGACACGCTCCAGCTTGTCCATATCTTTCCTGAAATGAGGTGCCCAGAACTGGACCCAGTATTCCAGATGAGGTCTTGTAAGGCCTCGCTTTGGGGGTCCCCAATGTCAGTACGGTTTGGATGGGCACCATACCTAATTGGCATCATAGGTAACTGGCAACACATTTTATTGGCTCTGATATCAAATTCAAGCCTGAGAGGTGACGGAGAGGTCAAACTGAGCGAGGGAAAGAATTTGACTGTAAATGTGAGAAGCATAGGTCAACTCCAAAATTCCTCCAGGCAAGACTGAGTCATTTGTCAGGCAAATACACACCATTCCTGTGGAGAATAGGCTTAAAATAGAAGCTGGACTTTTCCAAGGAATCCAACTGTGAGGAGCCCACCAGGACACTGATTGACAGATACCCATCCCTCGTACGCCTGGATTCTTTCCTCTGTCCTCACAGCACCCACAACAGACAGCTATTGCAACACCCATCACGTCTTTGTCAATCAAAGCACTAAGCCTATCAACAGGCGAAAGACCCATTGTCCACAACAGGTTCCCTTTGTCTTGCATCTGGAACCTTCACAGTCACAAGCCATTTTCAGGGTACAAATACCCCTGATTCCAGGATACCCGGTGCAGTCTCTTGAAGGTCTACCCGTCACTCTGTCCGTCTGGCTCCTGAACTGAGAACTGCCCTTAGGTCCTACCTAAGCCAAAATACACTTCTACTCTTCACTACTCTTATGGACTGGTAAGTATAAATACCCCCCAATCCCTCAGCCTCTCTATCATTTTTCCTCCCTTTCTCTTTCAGCTAGCTCTTGTGTGAACGTGTGATTGTGTGTATCTTGTGTGCATGCATGAGTGAATTCCCCTCAATAAAATCATTTTATTAGACAATTTTGCTTCGTTTTTGGCTTGGCCGTAAACACTGGGTAAAAGATCTCGCTAGGTTACCCTGCCTCTTGTAGTGCTACAGCTTGTGCTCTGGCTAACTCCCATTCCCCGTTATTTGGAGCACATTGAGGTGTCCCCCACGGGACCCCAGACATCAGGGTAACAGTCTGACCAAAACAGAATAGAGTGGTACTATTACTTTCCTCGATCTATACTTCCCCTCTCTCACCCATCTCCTTCCTTGGGTGTGAGGGCACTGAGAGAGCGTTTGTGATGCTGAGAAATCAGGCTGTGAGCCACCATCAGCCAGCCAGGCAGCGGCTGGTGGAGGAGGAGGAAGACCAGAGTTTTTTCTTTCTTTTCTTTTAAGGGTTCTGCAGCCTGATCACAACGTCCAAGAGGAAAGATTTCCCCACAAAAGAAGCATCTGAGGTGGGGGGCCGGGGTTAAAGAAACTCACAAAACAATCAAATCCATGAAAGTTAAACCTGCACACCTGGAGCGCTGACTGTAGTTTAAATTCATTATTTCTTAAAAGATAAAACCTTCAGTTCTCTGAAACCCTTCCAGTCAGTAACACGTATAATCCACACTTAAGCTTTATTATGATCCATTTTCTATTTATGTAAAAAATGAACCTAAATTAACTTTAATATACTGACAATCGAACTGAACTAACTAGGGACCGATTCACACTAGACAATAACATACTGTCCAACAGTCCCGACCGGCAGGGACAGTCTCAGTTAATCCTACGTTGTCCCAATTTGGGTTTGGGGTTTTCTTCCCCTGCTGCTTCTCAGTCTCTCTCTCTTCCTCCCACTTTCCCCCCTTGTTCTAGGCTCACTTTGTTTGCTGCAAACTAAGTTCAAAATTCAAAGGTGGTTAGTCAACACAGGAAAGGGGATAGGAAAGAAAGGGGGGAAACCTTGCTCCTCCCAGTAGGCTCAGGCAAAAGCAAACTGCTGCAACCTCTCTTAGCTTCCGTATTCCCCCTTTGCCATATTGACTACACTCTGATGTTGCTTGGCCATGCTTTTGGTCTGTGTCCCAATTTTCACCTGTGAAATGTCAGTGCAATTATAGCACTATATTCCACTTTAACTGCCATGGCAACATTCCAGGGAATCCTGGGGTTTCCAGTTTAGGGAGGGGCACTTAGAATTCTTAGCCAAAGAGCTCCAATGCCCCAGCAGGCTAGAGACCTCATCAGATGCTACCATGGCGGTTAAAATGGAACACAATCAGTCCTCCACTGTCACAGGGATTAGGGGCACCCGTTCCCCACAAAAATAGGAAAACCATCAATAAAAACAAAAATCACAAACGCTACCTTTGTTTTAGCCTGAGAACACTTCTGTAGAAATCTCTAAGTCCTCCAGCACGATTCTATGGACCACAGAATCACGCTGGGGGACCTAGAGATTCCTAGAGAGGACTTTTTTTTTTTTTTTTTGTGGCAGAGGTAAACACAGTAAGAATTTTTCAAATAAATAAAGTAACCTGTAAATAACCAAATCTGTGAATGCTGAACCTGCAAAAGTGGAGGGCCGACTACAATTGTGTAGTGTGAATGAGCTCAAGGTTTATTTGCCTGCAATAGCAGCTCATTAGCCTACATCTTTGATTACTTTGTTCTCAGAGCTAGTTATGAAAAAATTCCTTGAGAGCCTGGCACATCTCTACCTGCTGGTATTGTCTCCACCCACACCATGGTTGCTTTCTTTGGTTCTGTTGCAAGTAATGCAAATGCTCTTTGAAGCTATGAAATACATAGATGAATGCTTCCTTGCCCTCTTTTTTTTCTTACCACATTTCCATGCAGCTTTTACCGTCCAGAAATTCTTCCTCATGGCTTAGGTGGAATCCCTTTTTCTGAAATGTGAAGCCATTGCTCCACATCCTAGTCTCTGGAGCAGTAGAAAACAAGCTTCCTCCATCCTCCATATGACATCCCTTCAAATATTTAAACATAGCTATCACGTCACCTCCCCAAGTGCTTTGAAGTTCAGCCGCCTGTTGGGCACTAGGTTTCTTGCAGTCACCCTAAAGCTGGGTCCTGTCTGTCCAAGAGACTGTTCATCTGCTCTGGGTGACCCAAGAGAAGACACCAAGCCTCTTTTCAAAGACTGCCAAAGTCGGGGTTGGAGACCATACAACTTATATATGGGCTAGCCATACAGTCTGTTCCCGATAGTCTTTATTGTGCAAGAATAGTTGCTTCTTCTGCGGCTTTAGTCCATGGCGTAACTCTGCCTGAACTACATAAGGCTGCAATGTGCTCTCATCCTTCTACGCTCATTCAATGTTACAGACTTGATTGCAGAGTTAGGGTGGATCCTCGATTTGGTTGTGCTTTGCCGGCCATGATCCTCCAGTGACACACCATCCTTTGGAAAGCTTCACAGCCACCCATTTGTGTGAGGCACAGAGACCACCAAAAAGAAGGACAAGTTGCTTGTCTGTAACTGTGATTCTTTGACCGGTCATCTCTGCCCTCACACAGCCAGCCCTACCTCCTCTCTATTTCAGGCCCCTGTTACGCATCTGAAGCTGAGCAGAGAGTAGTTCGGCAGGTTAGGCCGTGTGCGGTACATGGGAGAGTGGGATTCCTGCCAAGCTACTCAGCTCTGGAACATTCCAATGGAGATCTCTGTACAGGTGTGAAAACCCATTTATCTGAGGCACAGGGACCACAAAGAAGAACGAGGAACAACCCGATGTTCAGCAGAATGCTGACTACTGGCGACGGAATGGAATGTCCTAAAAAAGGGCACCAAGGTCTGGCTGTCTGGAATTCTGTACAACACAACAATATACTTCTGGGGTATAACAGGCGCAAATAATATTATAGAACCCCAAGAAAAAAATATGTGCAGCCTGATCACAGCTGCCAAGAGGGAAGATATTTCCCCAGAAAAGAAGCGCCAGACAGGCAGAGGTTGCAAATAATCAAATCTGCGAAAGTCAAACCCGCAAATGTGGAGGGCCAAATGTATAATGATTTTTATGCAGGGATTCCCCAAGACCTGAAAATTAGCTTAAGGTTTCCTCCAAGGTGTAAAGGTTGAGAACAGCTATGTTACACTCTGCCTCTACTTGTGAGAATCCGCTGAGAATGGAAACACTTTAGGAAGTGTGAAGAACCAAATGGAGGGGGTCTCTGTGGACCGGGCTCTGCTTCATGTGCCTTCTTTTTCTAGCATCAAAAGGAATCTGGGACACTCTCTGACCCTGGAAAAGGTTTCAAAAAAGTAACCCTAATACCCTCTTGCAGCACAAAAAGGGAGAAGGAAGGAAGTGGGGGGAAGTGGAAAAAAGTGTGGCAGCACCTTTAACTGGTTTTTATTTTCACATAAGTTTTCGAAGGTATAAACCCACTTCTCTGGATGCAGTACAGTGATCAAATGCACTGGCGCGAAGCATATTTATCCAGTTGTGGGAGTGGGGTAGAATGTAATAGGATTCATAAAGATGCAAACCATGACTTTTGTCCTAAATTTTCCACGGGCTGCCTAAGGTGATATGGATCTTCCAGATCTTTACAGCGATCAGTTAGTGTTGATGTGTGAATGTCGGGCAGTGGATAATGCCCGCCATTAGTATGGGAATTAAGAGCAGTAAGTAGAGGCCTTAAAGAAGAGGTAAGGCTGGTACCAGCCTGGGACAGCAGCTGCTGTGAGATAACTGGACTGCCATCAGAAAGGAATATGTGGAAATCTAAGGTCCTACACTTAGGCAGAAAAAATGGAATGCACAAATACAGGATGGAGGACACGTGGTTGGATAGCAGTACATGTGAAAGGGATCTAGGAGTCTTGGTAGATCACAAGCTGAACATGAGTCAGTAGTGTGATGCGGCAGCCAAGAAAGCCAACGCAATCCTTGGTTGCATCAATAGGAGTATGGTGTCTAGATTGAGGGAGGTAATGGTACCATTCTATTCTGCATTGGTTAGGCCTCATTTGGAATACTATGTCCAGTTCTGGGCACCTCAATTCAAGAAGGACATGGTCAGGCTGGAGCAGGTCCAGAGGAGGGCAACCAAAATGGTGAGAGGCCTGGAAGCCATGCCCTATGAGGACAGACTTAGAGAGCTGGGTATGTTTAGTCTGCAGAAGAGAAGGTTAAGAGGGGACATGATAGCCATGTTTAAATATTTGAAGGGATGCCATGTAGAGGAAGGAGAGGGCTTGTTTTCTGCTGCTCCAGAGACAACAAGGAGCAATGGATTCAAGCTGCAGGAAAGGAGATTCCACCTGAGCCTCAGGAAGAACTTCCTGACGGTCAGGGCTGTCCGGCAGTGGAATATGCTGCCTCAGAGTGTGGTGGAGTCTCCTTCTTTGGAGGTTTTTAAGCAGAGGCTGGATGGTCATCTGTCGGGAGTGCTTTGAAGGTGTTCCTGCACGGCAGGGGGTTGGACTGGATGGCCCGTGTGGTCTCTTCCAACTCTACATTTCTATGATTCTATGATTCTACCGGTCTTCTGAAGAGGGGCCCAGCAGCCAGCACTCATGATCTACTTCTACTTCTGACTGCTCCTGTATCCAACCCTTGCTAAATCCATGGCACAACTCTGACAGCAAGACTTGGACAGAGGAGCAGTCAGAAGTAGAAGCAGATCACGAGTGCTGGCTGCTGGACCCCTCTTCAGAAGACCAGCAGCCAGGGGGATCAGGCTTGCCAGGCAGGGAGAGTGCCACAGCTGCAGGAGAGGTGTGAGGGTCAGATGAAATGGCCTAGCAGGCTGGATTTGGCCCACAGGTCTCGTGTTTGACACATGTGGGATACAGGATGGCATATATTACATTGGAGCTCCTCTCCCCTTCCTTCATCCTTAATGAATTTAGACAAGTTTCTTTTCTTTTTTTTAACTACAGCACCCAGAATCTACATGCCATGCTGACAGGGAGGATTCTGGGAAGTATAGTCCACCCAATTAACTCTTCCAAACTGTGGATATTTTGCATGCAACATATGGCCTTTGTCAACTGGGCTACAGTCTCTGACTCCAAAATACTCACACATCCCAACATCTCAATGGTGTTCATGATCTACTCACCCATTGCTCCAACCGCTGTCTGCAACAGGAAGATCGAACACCAAACACTGGCCCTCCTGAGCTCCATTGTCCCATCAGTGACGCAGCTGTACCACTGCTGTACCTTAAAGACCAGCAAAGAGAGAAACTCAGGCCCACAACTGGCAATTCACATTTGTAAGAAAGCAGAAAAAACACCGTATCAGGACTGCCTCCCTTGTCCAGGTTATCATAATGAGTATGAGTTAGTATGAAGAAGAAAGGGAGTCTCATGGTAGAATCTAGACTTAGAAACATTGCTTCTTTCCAGTACAGCCACCAGCACCTTGGCTATGCTGTTGTTGTGTGCCGCCAAGTCATTTCCAACTTACGGTGACCCAAAAGGAAACCTATCACAGGGTTTTCTGGAGCTGAGAGTGTGTGATTATGCCCAAGGTGGGGTTCCATGACCTAGTCAGGAAAGGAACCCTGGTCTCCAGGTTCATAGCCCGGTGCTCAAACCACTATACCATGCTGGCTGTCACCAAGGCAAGGCTATCATGTGGTTTACTTGGCAAGATTTGTTCAGAGGGGGTTGATTTGTCTTTGCCTATCTCTGAGGCTGAGAGAGTGTGACTTGCCCAAGGTCACCCAGTGGGTTTCCATGTCTGACTGAAGAATCAAACTCTGGTTTCCAGACTCCTAGTGCAATGTGCAAACCACTATACTATCCTGGCCATAGTTCTGATAAAAATAACACTATCTAAGTTCTGGCAGAATTGGCACATCTTCTTGCATAGGGTCCTGGGTTCAATCTCTACCATTTCTATTTTAAATTATTTGAGAATGCCTGTTCCCCCGCTCCCACAAGCTTAATTATCTCCCATCTGCCCTCCCAGCATTAAATTTCTTAAATGCAGAAACGATAGTGTTGTTATTGTGTGCCTTTCTGACTTAGGGAGACCCTAAGGCGACTCTATCATGGGGCTTTTCTGGCAGAATTTGTTCAGAGGGATCTCCTCTTAGGTAAGAGAGTGTGACTTGCCCAAGGTGACCGCAATAGGTTTGCATGACCATACAGGGATGCAAACCCTGGTCTAGAAAGTCATAGTTCAGTGCTCCAACACTACACCATGCTGACTCTCTGAAATGATGACAACTAATACCAAGACAAGAGCTTGCCTGAAGATGTGTTGTTTCTGCTTTCCTCACTATAAACAAAGCCAATCCAACCACATGGGCCCATGGTGGGGATATTTTACAAGGCATAGCCTCACTTACAGCCTTGGAAGGAAGGAAGGAAGGAAGGAAGGAAGGAAGGAAGGAAGGAAGGAAGGAAGGAAGGAAGGAAGGAAGGAAGGACAAAGCACTTTCACTGCATTCATCAGATCAGACCTGCACAACTTGGCAGTAGGTAAGGGCTGAAATTAAATAGGCTAAACTTCTTTGGGCTGCAGATAGGTTTTTAGTGCCTCACTTTCCAAGTAAAGTTATAATAATGGTATAATAATGTTTTTTATTTGCAAAATCATTTAATCATTAATTTACTTTAATTATTAATAATTTAATCATTAGTAATAATAGTAATATAATTGTTAATATAATTATTAATAAGCATACGGTAATTATACTATAATTATTATAGTATAATTAATTATCAAACTACTTTGGAAATAAAATAAACCATATTATAAAAATATATTTTTATAATACACTTCCATGCTTTCTCATCAGTGCTGGGGCAGGTGAGGAAACGCTGGAAGGCATCACACTGGGCCAACACCGGAAGGCTACACATACGGCCCATCCACCAGGCCAGGCCTGGCCTTTGCGGCGCATGGACATGGAAGTCCTCCTCAAAACACCTAGCGACCTGCTTCTCTGGCAAATGCGGCACCAAGGTGACAGGAAGCTTTCCCACCAGGCGCCCACAGAGCCAGCCAAAGTGCTTGTCGCGCCAGCGCACCTGCTGCCCAGCGTGGCTGGGCACCAGCTGGTAGGCAATTGTAGTTCTTCATGCCAGTGATGTATTTGAGTCTTTTACTCCAAGACTCAACTCAAGTCTCAAGTCTCTACCTTCAAGTCTCAAGTCCTTGAGGACTGTATTAGCATGCAATAGCATTTGCAAGACCCTTGCAAAAGTAGCCAGTGGGCTAGGGCATTCTAGAATTGTAGTCCAAAAAAGAAGAAAGGGGGGGGAGGGAGGGAGGGAGGAAAGAAGAAAGAAAGGAAGGAAGGAAGGAAGGAAGGAAGGAAGGAAGGAAGGAAGGAAGGAAGGAAGGAAGGAAGGAAGGAAGGAAGGAAGACTATTTCACACTCTGTCCTCATTCCTATTGGTAGACCTGACAAGAGTAGAGCCACTGTATCAACTGAATTTACCCAAGTGTTGACTCCCCATTCAACAATTGATTGACGGGGACTAACCAAAAGGAATCTGACCTCTTAGTGAAAGAAGTTCTGTGGCCGAGATGAGATTCGAACACAGGGCACCCTGTGTCATTAGCCACTCATTCCTCTAGACCAGTGGTACTTATCCTGGGGTCCCTGGGGCCCTGCTGCTGGATAGCAACAGGGACATGGCAGTAGTATGTGGTGGGGGCAAACCCACCCCCTTGTTTGCCTTCAAGTCACTTCTGACTTATGACAACCCTTCACGGGGGGGGGGTGGCAAGAGTTGTTCAACAGGGTTTGCATTTGCCTTCTTCTGAGGTTGAGAGAATGTGACTCACCCAAGGTCACCCAGTATTTAAGTGGGGATTTGAATCCTAGTCTCCAGAAGCCAGAAACATTTAATCTACTAACATATAAAAGTCAAAGTTTGTTTGCTTGTCTGCGTCAGGCAGGGGAAGACCTCATATGATTGGCTGCCTGTAAAGATTCTATGGAATCCTGGGGTTTGCAGTTTAGGGAGGGGCCTTTAGAATTCTCAATCAGAAAGGTCTTGGGCCTGGCCGGTTGCTATGGAGATGAGTCCTAGCAGCAAGGAGGAGGACAGTGTATTCCCTCAGGAACCCAACCTCTGTATATTAACAACTCTGAATACAGATCGGATTGGGGAATATGGGGAAAAGTTACAGGTACTGGACAAGACAGTCTGGAGAATTAGAGACACAGAATCTCAAATCTTTCTAAATATTACCTATGAGAAAATAAAATCCCCGGCAACGCCAGGTATACACGCTAGTAAATAAATAAATATTTGAATATCTAAATAAATATTTGAATATTTAAAAATTAAATCTTGGGGGGTCCCTGTCAACAAATTATATTTACCGGGGGGGTGTCCCCGGTAAAGAAAAGTTTAAGAACCACTCCAGTAGACTTCACCCACCTGTTGCAATTTGCCTTCCTCTGCTTTGGAGCACCTCGTCTGCCCTTTGGCGCATCTGTTCCCCACTGGTTCCTTTTTGACCGTCTCTGTCGATTTTTATTGGCACAGTCACCTCTCCTGCTCTGGGCGCACCTCCAAAGGAAGCACATTCTACTGGCTGCTTCTCACCGTGGAGCAGCATTCCTACCTACACCTTTCCTCACCTCCTGTCACTCCTGGATCTGTCTTTTCTGAATCATATTTCCTCCTCCCTCCGGTTTTTTTTTGGTGGAGGGAGATATATCTTGAGCCAACTTGAATCCAAAGCAACTCAAATAACAAAATATACAGAGATATAGGAAGAAAGCAAACCCAGCACGGCTGGAACAAGCCATTCCAGTTCCTTCCCCCTTGCTCCAAGCATCTGGAGAACTGTGATTACCATTGGGGAAGGCAACTGTGAAAACCAATTGGTAATATTTGGGATCTCGCAAGAAACATAACCACTTACTGACCAAAGCCAAACTTTTAAAACAGAGGAGGAGAAGACATTCTAAAAGACCCTGTCAGAAATATTTCAGAGCAAATCGAATGACCCTTTTCCCCATCTATCTCAATCCACCCCTCACCTACTTCACAAGCAAAATCAGGTAAAATGCACGTACCATTTGGAGCTTTTTGGAGGAAAGGCAGAAAATGAATGGGATTATTAAATATAATAACATTATCTAGTTGTATTTCCTGCAAATCAGCGTGGTGTAGCGGTCTGAGTGCTGAACCACCAGCCTGGAGACCAGGGTTCGATTCTTGGCTCAGCCACAGAAACTCACTGTGTGACCCTGGGCACATCACAAACTCTCAGCCCCAAAAAACCACATGATAGTTTCGCCTTAGGGTCTCTGTGAGTAAGAAACAACTTGAAAGCACACACCAACAACAAAGGTATAATCTTTAAAATAAAACTGTGAGGTACATCAGTTTTATTATACCCCCTATATAGTCCATGGGGGTGTTACGTAGAGATGCAAAATTTCTGGAAATTTTTAAGCCATGGGAGAAAAAAATGTTTTTTCTCATTTTGTTTTTTTTTTGTTTTTTTAGCAAAAAATGGAAATTTTCAGAAAAATTGAAAAAAAATGCAACATTAGCACTTTTCACAGATTGAAAGTCTTTCTGTTACTTTAGGAACATAAAATATGACTACGTACAATTTGATTTGGCATAAAATTATCACAATTGCTATACTAAAATACAGTGTATTCAAACAAGTATTACAAATGGAATTTACTTCTTCCTTTTTTTAATTTTTATTTGTAACAACTGGAGCAACAGTCTCCTGAACTGCACAAAAACCTCTTTGGTTTTGCTAGTTCATGTGGAGCAGGGAAAAAAATGTTTTAAAAAAAGGGAGGAGGGTGGGACTAAGATTCAATGAATAGGCATGAAATTTAATCAGATTCATTTTCTAAGATGTAGTTATCAGTATCCGTCTCAGTCATAGTTTTTAGAAATCCTTTGGAGACTATATGCACACCTTGTCTTAAAGATTTTGTCAATTTTCTTCCTTTTTTCAGTTTTTCCAATTTTTTTGGAAAAAAAACAAAAAAGGCTTCGGGGGGGGAAAAGGAAAAGAACTTTTTTCCTGAATTTTTCCGTTTTTTTTTCTTTTCTTCCCGTGCCTTCACATCCCTAGTGTTATGGCAAAGAGAACATGGCCATCTATTGAGAGTCCATGAAGGGTAATGGTTAGAATGTTTGACTTTAACTTAGGAAATCCAGGTTCACGTCCTCCCTGGATCATGAAACTCACTGGGTGACTTGGACTAGCCATTCCGTCTCTCCGTCTGACCTACCTCGCAAGGGCATTGACGATAAAGTGAAGAAGAATGGAGCAATCTACATTGCCTTGAGCTCACTGTGTTCAAGGCAAGATATAAACGCAATTACAGGGAACCCTTGCTTATCTGATGGATTGGAGCAGGGCTTTCCAAACGTCGTGCCGCAACACGTTAGCGTGTTGCCTGAAGTGTGCAGGTGTGTCGCCTACAATCTTGGAAACATATGTTATTATTTATTATTTTAAAAATATATGAAAGGTTTTCATGAGATATGTTGTGTCCCCATACATTTTGTTATTACAATTTAGGTATGTGCCCATATCTCTTATAAGGGGTTAGCTTAACCTCTAGTTTGCTAGCAAAACTGAATTACTGTGTCGTGAAATTCTGCATGTCTAAAAAAAGTGTGTCACCAACGTGAAAAGTTTGGAAAGCTCTGGGTTAGAGACCAGAGCACTGTCAGAAAGTGGAACTGGCTGAAAAGCAGAACTCAGTCTTTTGTCATTTGTTGTCCTCTTGCCTTCTTCTTGTAGGGAACATAAAGGAATTATGCAGGCTTGTCGATATAAGACCCTAATTGGAGAGCTGTAAACCTAGGCTGGCTGCCGGCACAGGACACTTGGTGAGCCTCTGTAATTCCCTCACGTTCCCTACGGGAAGAAGAGGAGAGCTGACAAAAGAGCAGATCCCATGTCAAATGGCTATGCTGTATACTTGTATTTTATTTCACTGGAACAGTAACTTCAATAATGAGTGTATAGTGCTATAAATATACATATATACATGTATATGTATATATGTGCGCGTGCGCGCGCGCGTGTGTGTATTAAAGAACAGTACATTTACAATGGTTGAAAGAGCAGAACGTTTAAAAACGAGTCACTGAAAAGCAGGGGACGTCTGGATTATAGTTAATAATCAGTAAAAGTGAATTTGTAGAATGGGCAAGACAGAAACCAGGGATCTGCCAAATATAGTTCCAGCATCGTAGGCCCTTCCGCACCGTACTTTATCTTGGCGGTGTCCTGTGGGGATCCCAGCAGCTGCTCTGCTGGGAGGGGAGCGTGACAGGACTGCTCCTCGCCACACCGGCTGCCTCCGCAATCCAGGAAGCACAATAGCCCTGCCTCTTCCTGCCACAGCACCACCAGGGACTTTCCTAGGCTGTGCGGGAGCGGGAAGCGCAGTCATTGTCCGCAAGTGTGCAATGGTGGTGCAATCACAGGTCACCGATGGGAAAAACCCATCAATGATTTACTCCATGATCGCGCCACTGGCGGACGAGAGAAGGACAGGGCCACGACAATGTCATGCGTAATCATCGTCGCAGTCCCATCCTTCTCCTATTCCCATTGCATGACAACAACATCCTGCAAAAAGGGCCTTAGTCTCCATGGTACAACAGGTCCCATCTTACCCAGTGATTAGAGGTGAAGGAGAGGCCATCACCACTATAAAGAAACGCTCCACATCAATGTGGGAATTCTGTGTGCTGAGATAATTTACAGTTGTCCCTTCACATTTGCAGATTGTACTTTTGTGTGTGTGTTAAACATGGTTTGGGAACACCAAGTGATATTAATGCGTTTTTTTTCCACTTTCACAGGGGTCCTGCATCCCTAAGCCTCACAAATATGGAGGGGGCAACTGTACAAAGATCTAAATCTGTTGCAACTGATTTAAGTCTTCAGTAGGGAGTGTACCACAAAAGACAAGTTGACAGCCTTGCATATTCTTGGCAGTCAATTTGCACAAATGAACAAACGTCCTCAGTAATTATAATCTTCACTTACACACCGTAAGTGATCATTTTGAATCTAGAAATACCTTCAAAGGCTCAGTTTTAATACTCTGTGGCAACGTGTACAGAAAGGGAAAAACTTCAAACTATTTGAAACTACTTAAGGTGGATATGGAATGTAAAAGACAGTATATCCCAACCAATATTTACATTTCATTTTTTAACCTCATGAACACATTCCAAGCGGCAGACACAAAGCCTTGGTATGTGACCTGCTCAAGGCTGTAAAATGGTTGCCTCTAAAATCAAGATGGCTTCCCTAGGCAGTCCAATGATGGCCTTGTAAATGAGGCTGCTATTGGAATACAATGCCTCCTGCAATTTGGCTTTTGCCATCTCAAAAAAGACATGGCCAAGGCAGAAAAGAATGACTCCAACAATCAAGGAGTTGAAGTCCTTTCCGTTTAAAGAAAGCCGAAAGAAAGAAAGAAAGAAAGAAAGAAAGAAAGAAAGAAAGAAAGAAGACGGACACCATAAAGGGACAGGGAGAAGATCACAAAATCACACAATCTATTTCCTCGTTGTTTTTGTGTGCCTTCAGGTTGTTTCTGACTTATGGCAATCCTAGGGCGAACCTATCATGGGATATTCCCCTTTTCGTCAGTTCTTGTCTATGGACTCTCACTTGGGGCTGCTCTTGTGCGTATGCTACTTGCAAAGCCAGCTGAGAAGGGGAAAAAGGCACTAAGTCGGCTGAGAGATCTTGCAAGTGTTAGCAGTAAAAGAGTACACACCAAATGGACAGTACTTTCCATCTTTGTCCCTGGTCTACTCTGCAGGGCTGTTAGGCAATTCAATGCCCTGGACAGTTTAATTTGCAGATGGTATTGCCCGCTTAAATGTCTAAGCTAAAGAAACTCTCTCTTTGCCTTTTTGTATTTGCTTAACTAAAGTCCTCCATTTTGAATTCTAGTTAACTTTAAAGGTGCTCCTGTTGCTAGCCCCATGGCCTACTTAAAATTATGCTAACATTACTTGGCAAATTCCTAGATTCTAAGCCTGGGTTCCCAACACTCATTGTAATAGTATTTCTTACACCTCACTGCTGAGCAAATGCACGTGTGATACAGGATTCATTGTTAACCAGAAGTCACTGTATCATCAACCATGTATCTGAATTCCAGTCCTGGGAAAGTGAATATTCTTAATATTCTTGCACATGTGCTGTATGCTTTATGAGATCACTGTCATTCCAAACCTATTCAACCCTTCTTTTCTGTTAATAAACTGTTCTTCCCTTTGCTCATGCAAGAGGTAGTTTGGACTGCATTCTTGCTGAGGGAGGCGAGTCCCTTTGGCCAAAGTTGGGGATCTTTCCAGGATGATTCAGAGCTCACCCGCAATCACGTAGACTACCCAAGGTAGTACGTGCAGACCTAAAATATTAGGTCTGGTCCTAGGTCTTTGGTTTTTTTCTAACAGTTTCTCATGGTTGGCCAGGTTGGTGCCCAAACCATTTTTGAGTTGTTGCGCAACAGTTCTCAGGGTGGTGCCCTGGTCATTTTCTGGGTTGTCGCCCAGTCTTCAGGGTTGACGCCCTGACAGTGTGAAGGGTTGGTGCCCTAACATTTTCTCCAGAGTTTATTGCCAACAATTTTGGGGGTTCGTCCAGGATATAACTACGTGGACCTGTGGGAGTTACCCCACTGCTTTGGAAGGCTGACCAGTGTGCATGGGGGTTGCCAAGACTGGGTAAGTTGTCGCTTACTGCCTCCAGCAGGGTTTTGGGGGTGATTCTTATGGGGTAAGCGTAAGTTGCAGGCTCCAGCCTTGGAAAGATGGGGGGTGCTGGGAGCAGGTACTGGGAGCATCCCTAACATTAGTCCTCTGGAACTAGTGTGTCAGCTGCAGGGGGTGCAGGGAGCATTATTCCAACATTAGTCCTGGGGGACTAGCATGTGCCAGCTGCACTGGGGTGCTGGCAGCACTTTCAGCATTAGTCCTCTTGGACTAATGTACCTATTGTGTGGGGTGGGAGGGTTTGCTGCCCAAATGGGACAGTCTAAAAACTGGATTGATTGACAGAGTTGTGTGTGGAAGAAGAAAAAGAGAAATCACCTGAAGCAATTGGACTGCCTGGATCTGTGGGAGGAGGACGGCAGTCTGTTGGAGAGCCACTTTGCTCCCAGCAAGAGGGGTTGCCTCCTCCCCAGGACTCCAATCTGAAATTAAAACCCTTTGAAATCCTTGGAGCTCCATCCCTACCTATTTTCCTGCCACCACTGATCCACTTTACCTACCCCTACCACTCTGACCAGTGCTGGTCTCTGCTCCCACTCCTGCTCCTTCTGCTATCACTGCTAAGCCTGTCCTTCATCAGCTTTCCAGCTTTGCAACAAGTCCAGTCTTTTCCCACCCTCATGCTTTGTGGTTGCCAGCTGCAGTGAGAAGTGTTGGAAGTCTCCTCCCCTTCAGCATCCTGCTTGGTTACTGTGAGCATGCAAGGTGAGAATGTGGTGAAAGGAGTGATTGGGGATGCTGGAGAGTGTGCCTCTCCTGTGATGCAACGTCCCTGCCACGCCTTAGCCCATTGAGAGCACCCATGACTTTGGAATTGGCCCTTCTGGAGTCATCAGAAAGGAAGGCAGGAATGGAAGTCGCAGAACATTGCAGTAGGAGAATGGTTACTCTAGAATGGATGATGGGAACTGAGGTGAACAAAGTGAATGCGTGAGTGAAGCCTCCTGAGTCGACAGGGAGGTATGATTTGGGTTCCAGGGAGAGTGCCCTTCGGAGATCCTGGCCCACTGGGGGGAAAGTTGGGCAATGGGATTCCATGACAAAAGAAAATGAAACATTTGTGTAATGATGTATAATGATGTTTAGACTCTGTGCAAACTGAAATGTGCTATAACTTAACCTTAAATTTTGAATTATAGTGTGTTATGTTTAAAAAAAGGGTTTACGTCCTAGTAACACGACAGAAGTTTTCAAAAGACTTTGAGATAGCTGCTATGCAAACTGTGATGTAAACTGTAAAGTCCTTGCAAGAGGAAGGAGCAGTGAAAAAAATCTACTTAGAGGTTCCCTTCTATACAGGAGAATGTGCACCTGTTTTGGCACAACACTATAATGTTCCTTTGTTTGTTCATTTTGTGTCCTTCTCCTTGCTCCTGTAAACATCAAAGAAAAGTGCGGAATGTCTATCTCTCTGTCTCTCTCTTTTTTTTTTTAAGTAATTTTATTAAAGTTCCAACATATAAAACAAACAATTATCATTGTATTCTCAATTGTCATATTACAACTGTCTTCCTTCCTCTCTGGATTACAATCTTTATCATTCCATTGAACTGTTATCAATGCATCACAATAAATTGTTAGTATTATCTACTTAATTCGTTAGTTCCTGTTTTTCTACTCAACTTTACTTGTTCCATGATATTTCTCTGAATTTTATCTTGTAAGAACCTTTAATACCATGAATTATGTATTATTCCCTGTCAAGACCCCTATCTCTCTGTCTCTCTATGTGCATGTGTGGGCTGCATCCATTTGTTTTTCAGCGTGACTTTTGAAGTGCAGAAGAGATTTTCTTTCTTCTTGTCCTAAAATGAGAATATGTAGATGTGCTTGTGTAATGTGCTTGTGTAACTTTGTGTAATGGGGGTTGGATAATTTCTAGAGAAGTTATATCCTGCTGTTCCCTGCTATAAGCAAGATTTTGTGTTAAATTTGACTGTAAAATGGAATGCTACCTTTTAATATTTGTATAGTCAAAAGTGGATAACAAATGTAACTGTACAAAATGACTTTATAAAATAAGTTAGCATCTTTAGACAATCACATTGAGGCAATGAGTTGAATTACTGAAACCCAAATATCACAGAAAACGGGTGTGGTATATCCAGATCAATAACACTAGGCAAAGGCAACCCACGTTTTTCAACAGATGTACCTCGTTGCAATAGGCATTTTGATGAAATTAGAAAATGAGATACAGGATTGGTACAATGGAGATTTTAACAGCTGGAAATATATCATTAAGAATACTCACATAAATTAGGAGGGGCTTAAAGTAACCCAGTTTGGAAAACACTACTCCTTTTTGAAATTTGCTCTTATCACTGTTACAAAGGGAAAATTTTAACTGCATATTCTTACCCAATGCTCCCCAACCTAGTAAACACCATTTTTGGATTCATCATTCTAACTCTTGATTGACTACAGAAGAATCCTCTATTATGACTACCCAGTGTGAACAGCAGGACTTCAAAAAATGGTTTTGTCCAATGCACAGCACTCTTTTTGAGCCTCCACCAGTGCCAGTTGTGTGGACGTAATTAAGTGGTGATGCACCAGAGTCACTGACAATGACAGAGGATGCATTTGTGTGACGGTATTAGATAAGGGCTATTAGGAAGACAGTAGTATTTCACAACTGCTAGTGTGGGAGTGTAGATGTAACGTTAATACAAGGTCATTGAGTACGAAACTAAAGCCCTTGGATGGGAAGTTGAAGATTGGAAATTCACCCTGTCAATAGGGCTTGACATTTAACACTGTAGCACAAATGTTATGGGCTTTTTGATTGCTGGTATAACCCTATCCATGTTAGTGTGCAAAGTATGGCTATACATGGAGGACAAAACTGTGGAAGGTCAAGGGGTGGAGTGCATGGGAAATAACCGGAAGACCATTGTAAATTTCAAGGAGTTGCAGAAATGTCCTGCCCCAGTTTCTTCCTCCATATTCTAATTTCCCCATACTGTTGCTAAGAAAGGTCTAGAAAGGTCTTCTGGTATTTTTCCACGCTCTGAGTTTCTGTCTGCTACTGCTAAGAATTCTGTGTAATTCAGCACACTGTCTTGTGGCTTGATTTCTGTCTTTTGCTTTCTCCCACAAGGTCAGAAGTGTAAGAGTGTGGAGAGAACAAACGTGCCAGAGGTGGAAAGGGGAGAATTTCTGAAAAGTTACCTTGATGAGAAAAGAACGAGCTTGTTTTGATAATGACCAAATAGCAAGATGTACAGTTTTGTGGAAATGGTCCAAAAAGTGTTGCAAAGAATGTTGGGAGAGCTGGGTTAAAAAAAAGATGTTAAAAGAATGTTTAAAAAGGACTGTGTTCAGTGCATTTCAAAGAGAGAATATTTATAAAATATGAAAAGTGGAGATGTTTTCTTTTCAGGATAATATACAGCAAACCTGTGAAGGCCCCACCTGATCACCATGTGCAACAAGCATGCCAACGTCCCAGGTCAAAGACTGTGACTGATTTCCACTTATATATAATGCTGGACTAACAGTGACTGTGTGAAAAACAGGATGCCTTGTCTCCTTGTGAATACAGGTACCTTTTTCTCTTCCAATTCATGTAAAATCCACTTGATGATATTCCTTAGGAGATTTTTTTTTAATGCAATTCTTAAGACTACTTTGAACTGCCTTTCTAAATGAAGTGGGTTTGCTGCTTAGGGAACTCCTTCCTATACAAAATCTACTCCTGCTTCTGTTTTTTTTCTCCAGACCTTTACAAGAGGCCAGCTCCAACTTTGGCTATGCAAATGTTTTTCTGTTCATTGGCACTAAAGACTGGGCTAGTGCTTTACCTTAACATTCTATCATCCCAAGAAAGAAGACTGTGCTTGTCCCCGTATGAGTAGCAGTTTAGGAGACCACATGGGACAATCAAGACTCAGTGAATATACTTTAAAACTACAGAAACAGCTAAATAACATGCTATGCAATTTTAGTTTTTCTTCTAGATGTGTTTGCTCCCAAGATCAAGATGAAAGAGACATATGGGTCCACTGGGCCAGAATGCGGAGTGTCTGGGTCCAGTTCCATCTACAGTCCTATCCCAGAAGACCAACAGAGGGTGGAGACACTTCAGTGCCTGGATCCAGCTTCGTCTATAATCCTGTCCAACTAAAAGTAGAGACATGGACTTCAGCTGCACCTAAAGAGGATGATCTTTGCCTCTAAGGCCTATCTGATCTGCAAAGATACAGACGAGGATGAGAAGTAGACAAGAGATGATGGCGAGGGAGTATGCTTATCGGCCCACGTCAGGTAAGTCAGAAGCAGACGAAAAAAATGTTTAAGGATATCTAAAGAATCTAGACAAGCCTAGTGTGTAGGACATTTATTTAGTCTACTCATCACTAGCGCTAATATTTCACTCAGTTCTCTAAAGACAGGTAGTGGTGAGCCAAACCACAAGGTAGACAACATGGCCCTGTCAGGTTTCCAAATTCAGGTCTTGATCTGTTTGTTCACAATCCCCATTAAGGAAACAGAATTTTCACATCCTTTCAAGACAGAAGGCCAACAGACTGTTGGAACCGCGAGTGCTGCAAAGACTGAACAACTGACACGACCCTAGCCCTGGTTCCACTCCTATTGTCCTGGTGTGTAAAGAGTCACTCTTGTACTTGGGAGACTAAATGGGTTCCCATTCAGCGAAAGTAGGGATATCAAAATGAAGTCAAAAGTATCAGAGTGGTAAATGGTAAAAGAAAGCACGTGTCTCTAGCTGGCAAAACACTGAAAAATGGGCTGGTATAGATTGAGGCTTCCTAAATACGAGATGGGGATAGCCACACATGATATATACTCTTTATGTTTTGTAAATGACGTTTGGGTAGTTTGTGATCCTCAGAATTTGCTCACACAATTTGGTTTGATACGGATAACGACAAATGGGTAAGAGAAAGTGCTAATGAGGTTTCTTTTCACTACATGGCTTTCCACATGTGCATATTTTCAAACACTCATGCAATCTTAAGAAATCTTCTGTTGTGGAGATACATCGCACCTAAAAAGATAAGAAAACCAAGGCTTTCTAAATTAATCTAAATACCTAGCATTAGAAGGTGGGCAGGTATGATGTTATCCCTAAGCAGGTTACATGTTATACACTCCCAGATCATGAGTAGCTACCACAACAGTGCACATGACCCTTTGGGTTAGAATCAAGTAGGTTACCAGCAGAGGTGTCCCCAATTTCATTACGACCCCAAGAACCAAAGGATCAGAGAATGACAAAGACCATGTCAAAGTCTGGGTCCTATGTGGTAAGATAACTTACAAGGTATTGCCCAGGGGAAAGAAGGGTATCTGTACAATTGCATACCTAGTCCCCAGATGCATAATTTTTAGAGAATTTTGCACACTGCCAAGACTGCTTAATATGAAATCCCTTGAAAGGAAGAAAAAAAAAAAGAACACTGGGTTCACTTCCCTGTGAGGTGAAGGAAAGTAAAAAGAGCCAGCGTGGTGTAGTATTTTGAGCCTTGGACTGGCACACTGGGGGACCAGGGTTCAAGTGCTTGCTCAGCCATGAAACTCACTGGGTGACCTCAGACAAGTCACATTATCTCAGCTTCAGGGGAAGGCAAAAGGGAAACCTCCTCTGAACATGTGATGGGAGATCTGTTAAGCCTGCAGTGTGCTACTGTTTGCTGGGGAGCATGATGGACTTTGCAGTATGAAATGCTATGCTAAATTCACTTGATAGTTTTCTTCATACCTTACAAGCCACAATGACTCCTCTACTGTCTATTCTCGGAACTCTGCCACTTGTCTTCAGGGCTGGTGCCCTGGCAGCACTAAGGGTTGGTGCCCTAACATTTTCACAAGCACCACATGCACACAATCAGTCCCAGCTGTGGAGATGTAAAACTTCCTGACATTTTGAAGCCATGGGGGGAAAAAATGGGATTTTGTTCTTTTCTTTTTTTTTCCCGAAAAAAATGGAAATTTTCAGAAAAATTGAAAAATGCAACACTAGCACTTTCTACAGATTGAAAGTCTTTCTGTTACTTTAAGAACATAAAATATGACTACAAACAATTTCATTTGGCATAAAATTATCACAATTGGTATATTAAAATACAGTGTATTCAAACAATTATTACAAATGAATTTACTTTTTTTTTTTAAATTTTTATTTGTAACAAATGGGGCAACAGTCTCCCAGTCTGTAGGGAACCTCTTTGGTTTTGCTAGTTTATGTGGCGCAGGCAAAAGAAGAAGAAGAAGAAACCATCAGCATTAGTAACATACTGTACATAGTTTTGAGAAATGATTTGGAGAAGATGTGAACACCCTGTCTTAAAGATTGTATCCATCGTGCTAAAATAAAACATCCCATAATCGATTTTCTTCCTTTTTTCAATTTTTCCAATTTTTTTGGAAAAAAACAAAGAAGGCTTCGGCGGAAAAAATGGGGAAAAAACTTTTTTCTGAATTTTTGCATTTTTTTTTTCCAGGCCTTCACACCTCTACCCAGACAAGCCTCTGTAAGTCCTTCATGTTCTCTATAGCACAGTCCATGGGTTCTGCTTTTCAACCAATTCTGGTTGCTCCGTCTCTAACCCTGCCAGATAAGCAGGTGAAGCCTGTATACTAGACCTTTCTAAACTTTTCATGTTGGTGACACACTTTTTTAGACACGCATCATTTTGTGACACAGTAATTCAGTTTTACTAGCAAATCAGAGGTTAAACTAATGCCTGATAAGAGATACAGACACATACATACATGGTAATAACAAAATGTATGGGGACACAACATATCTCATGAAAACCTTTCTTACATGTGAAAGGGATCTAGGAGTCTCGGTAGATCAAAAGCTGAAAATGAGTCAGCAGTGTGATGAGGCAGCCAAGAAAGCCAATGCGATTCTTGGTTGCATCAATAGGAGTATGGTGTCTGGATCAAGGGAGGGAATGGTACCACTCTATTCTGCATTGGTTAGGCCTCATTTGGAATACTGTGTCCAGTTCCGGGCGCCTCAATTCAAGAAGGATATCGACAAGCTGGAGCGTGTCCAGAAATGGGCAACCAAAATGGTGAAGGGTCTGGAGGCCCTATGGGGAACGGCTTAGGGAGCTGGGTATGTTTAGTCTGCAGAAGAGAAGGTTAAGAGGGGACATGATTGCCATGTTTAAATATTTGAAGGGATGTCGTGTCGAGGAGGGAGCGGGATTGTTGTCCGCTGCTCCAGAGACCAGGACAAGGAGCAATGGATTCAAGCTGCAGGAAAGGAGATTCCACCTGAGCCTCAGGAAGAACTTCCTGACAGTCAGAGCTGTCCGGCAGTGGAATATGCTGCCTCCATGGAGTGTGGTAGAGTCTCCTTCTTTCGGGGTTTTAAGCAGAGGCGGGATGGCCATCTGTTGGGAGTGCTTTGATGGGTGTTCCTGCATGGCAGGGGGTTGGACTGGATGGCCCCTGGGGTCTCTTCTGCCCTTTCTAAATTGTTGCTTTTGTTGTGTGCTTTCAAGTCGTTTCCAATTTATGGCAAATCTATCATGGGGTTTTCTGGGGCTGAGAGTGTGTGACGTATCCAAAGTTACCCAGTGGGCTTGCATGGTTGAGCAGGGACTTGAACTCTGGTCTCCAGGATCATAGTCCAACACTCAAACCGCTACTTCCCAAACTGAAAATAGCATAGATTTGTATGTGAAAAGCTCTGTACACTGGCTTCCAGTTCCAGCTCTGAAAACCAGTTTTCCCTGCTGGATATATATGCTGGACCAACACTCAGAACAGGTCCCAGCCCCACTGGGGAATTCTGGGAGTTGTAGTGAAAACAGTTGCCAGTCCGGTCCCTGAATTTTTGCTCCCCTTGGTAGATCCTGCTGAGGGTGAAGGGTCTGGAAGCCATGCCCTACGAGGAGAGGCTTAGGGATCTGGGTATGTTTAGCCTGACAAAAAGAAGGTTAAGAGCAGACATGAGAGCCATGTTTAAATATTTGAAGGGATCTCATGTTGAAGATGGAGCAAGCTTGTTTTCCGCTGCTCCAGAAACCCGGACAAGGAGCAACGGATTCAAACCGCAGGAAAAGAGATTCCACCTGAACCTCAGGAAGAACTTCCGGACGGTCAGGGCTGTCCGGCAGTGGAATACGCAGCCTCAATGGACTGTGGTGGAGTCTCCTTCTTTGGAGGTTTTTAAGCAGAGGCTGGATGGCCATTTGCTGGGGGTGCTTCGAGTGTGGGTCCCTGCATGGCAGAAGGGGGTTGGATTGGACGGCCACTATGATCTCGTCCAACGCTACGGTTCTAAAAACGGGGAATCCAGCGAAAACCCGACAGGACCCAAAAAGCCACTGCATAAAGGAAATTGCCCATCATCACCATCGTAGCATTTTAGCTGAGAAGGGGTTAAAAGGAGGGAGGGGACGCTGGCCAGGAAAGCCCACCCACTCCCCACCACCACAGCACACCCCGAAACCCCCCGCTTGCCCCCCGAAAGCCTCGCCTTTACCTAGCAGGAGAGAGCCCGCGCCTCCGGCGGAGAGACGGCTGCGACGACTAGGAAGCTCTTCCGCCCGTCCCTGCGCCTATGCCACTGGGTCACATGACCCGCGCTCACGTGACCTCCCCCTACTGCCTCGGGGCCTGACGGGAGTTGTTGTTCTGGAGGCCAAAAAAAGGGGGGGAAGGAAGTGGCACGTGGGTGGCAAATCCCAGCCAGAACGAGATTTGCTCCAGAAATGGATGCAGTTTTTTACTCCATTTCTGCACTAGCTTGTTATAGCGCTATGATTCCACTTTCAACATCTTATGGAATACTGGGGTTTTGCAAACCCCAGGATTCCATAGGATGTTGAAAGTGGAATCATAGCGCTATAACAAGCTAGTGCGGAAAGGGCCCAAGAAGTCCTAAGTCAAATCTCAAATCACGTCTGGGAGCCAACTTTATACCACAACCTATATTCCAGAATTTCTGGACAGAGTCCAATGAAGTCTTTTTTTTTTTTTAACCATTTCAGCAGAGTCAGCCCTCCCCATTTATGAGTTTGCCATCTGCAGCTTTGGAAGTGGGGAATGGGATCCTTCTTACTCCCCCTTCCCAAAGCTGGAGGCTTTTGTGCCTGTAAGCCAGGGCTTTCCAAACGGTGTGGTGCCACACATTAGTGTCTTGCCTGAAGTGTGTAGGTGTGTCGCCTACAATCTTGGAAATGTATGTTATTATTTATAAATCATATATTTTTAAAACTATACCAAAGGTTTTCATGAGATATGTTGTGTCCCCATGCATTTTGTTCTTCCAGTTTCTGTATCTTTTACAAGGGGTTAGTTTAACCTCCGGTTTGCTAGTAAAACTGAGTAACTGTGTGACGAAATGATGCATGTCTAAAAAAGTGGGTCGCCAACATGAAAAGTTTGGAAAGCTCTGCACTAATGCGTCATGCCACACGGTTTGGAGAGCCCTAGTTTAACCTCCAGCGTGCTAGTAGAACTGAATTACTGTGTTGCGAAATGATACATGTCCAAAAGGTGTGTCGCCAACATGAAAAGTTTGGAAGGCTCTGCTGCAAGCAGTAAAAGAGTTCCCCTGAATGCTTTCTAGCCACAGTTCTTCCATCTTAGATCTTACCAATGTTAGGGATTAGCTCGCGACTACAGCAACAGTGTCGTATTCAAATTGTGCTGATTTTGCTAACTTTTCAAAACTGCCAGGTTCCCAGTGCTTTACAGCCATCTTTTTGTTATATGTAACCATTCCAGGGTCTTTGCAGTTGCAGAAATGTAACTCATTTTGCTTGAGGGTTGTGAATAGGGCATTGTAAATGGTCAAACAAGGATGTAGCTAATAAACGATGTAACAGCATTTTAGCCCTGGGAAAGTAAATATTTTTTGCACATGCGCTATACGCTTTATATGATCATTGTTCCCCGGCTTATAAAAAAACTCTCTTTTCTTCAATAAAGTGTCTTTCTTTCCTTGCTCATGTAAGAGGTCTTTGACTAGCTTCTTGCTGAGCGGGGAGGGGAAGTCCCTTTGGCCAAAGTTGGGAATCTTTCCAGGCTGGCTCAATTTAACCAGCAATCGCGTGGACTACTTGGGGTCGTCCGTGTGACCTAGTGTTTTGGGTTTGTCCCTGCATGGCTTTTTTGTAATCTTTATTTTTTATTCAAGGATGCCCGTTTACCGTGGGTTCCAGTCCCACCTGTGCTGCTGGAAATCCTAACCAATTTTTTGAGCGTGGGTTCAAGTCCCGCTTGGCTTGGTGCCAACATCCCAATGGGCATAAATTGGCTTTGGAAGTGGGGAATAGGATCTTTTTTAATTTCTCATTTGCAAAACTGGAGGATTTTTCAGAAGTGGGGAATAGGATCCTTCTTACTCCCCCATTACCTGAAGCTTCAAAAGATTTAGCAGGAAGGATCCTTCCTTCTCAAGCCTGTTGCCTAACACATTTGCTGCTCCCCTCTGAGAAACTGCACCCTGCACTCTGGGGGCGAGTCTTGTCTTCTGCTCTTATGAAACACTTTAGAAGGCTTCTCCAATATGCAGCAGCAGCAGCCTGCCTCAACCCTTTGCCTACCCCATTTGCCGTTCCTCTCTGAGAAATGCACCCAGACTTTGGGCTTGAGACAGATTGCCGTGTGACCAGTAGGCAAAAAGAGATGGAGGCGTTGTTCAAAGTCTCAAGGTTTCTGGATGAATGTGTTATGTGACAAGGGCAGCAAGTCAGTCACTAAAAATATACAAGAGATGAGTCCAGTTAATGCATGATTTATTGCCAAGTCGAGTTCAAGTAGAGTCACTTAAGCAACTTAATTCCACTTAAGCGACTTAAGACTTGAGTCCGAGTCAATGGACTTGAGTTCTACATCATTAGCTCCAGATGTTTCATTTTGTGTTATTCGGTGTACTTTGTTGAGAGGGCAAAATGAGAGTGCTACTACCCCCAAATAAGAATTTTGCTCTCCAAAAAAGTAAAATGTTCCTTCAGTCTCGGAATTTCTAGCCTTCCATACCCTTCAACTCTCTCAATTTAACAGAGACAGCCCTGTCCTGTTGTTTCAGCTACTTTTTATATGTCCCCGTTTTCTTCCTGCCCCTGCTTTTTCCTCAGCTCACTTCAATTGCGTGAAGCGAGTTCAGAGTGCAAAAGTACTTTCTGTGCAATTAATTCAGCAGGGAAAGGGAAGAGGAGACCCAGGGCCTTTCCACAGTACACTGTTATAGTGCTATTATTCCACTTTCAACCTCCTCTGGAATCCTGGGGTTTGCAATTTAGGGAGGGGCCTTTAGAATCCTCAGCCAGAGAGCTGAACAGTGCTATTCAATATCTTCATCAATGACTTGGATGAAGGAGTAGAGGGCATGCTGATCAAGTTTGCACATGACATGAAATTGGGAGGGGTTGCTAATATGCCAGAGGACAGGATCAAAATTCAAAATGAGCTTAACAGATTGGAGAGCTGGGCCAAAGCTAACAGAATGAATTTCAACATAGAGAAATGTAAGGTCCTACACTTAGGCAGAAAAAATGGAATGCACAAATATAGGATTGGGGATATGTGGCTGGATAACAGTACATCTAAAAGGGATCTAAGAGTCTTGGCGGACCACAAGCTGAACATGAGTCAGCAGTGTGATGCAGCAGCCAAGAAAGCCAACACAATCCTTGGTTGCATCAATAGGAATATGGTGTCTAGATCAAGGTAGGTAATGGTACCACACTACTCAGCTTCGGTGAGACCTCATTTGGAATCCTGTGTCCAGTTCCGGGCACCTCAATTCAAGAAGGATATTGACAAGCTGTGTCAAGCGTGTGGACAAGTGTGTCCAAAGAAGGGTGACCAAAATGGTGAAGGGTCTGGAAGCCATGAAGCCCTATGAGGAGCAGCTTAGGTTGCTGGGGATGTTTAGTTTGCAGAAGAGAAGGTTAAGAGGGGACATGATAGCCATGTTTAAATATCTGAAGGGATGTCATGTCAACGAGGGAGAAGGCTTGTTTTCCGCTGCTCCAGAGACTAGGACAAGGAGCAATGGATTCAAGCTGCAGGAAAGGAGATTCCACCTGAAGATTCACCTGGAGATTCCACCTCAGGGAGAACTTCCTGATGGTCGGAGCTGTCCAGCAGTGGAATATGCTGTGGCAAGGCCAAACAGGGTAAGAATTTTTTAAATAATTAAATTAAATCACTCGTGAATGATCAAACCCTCAAGTGCTGAACCCTTGAAAGTGATGGGCACTATACTTATAGGGCTATTATTCCATTTTCAACATCCTGTGGAATTCTGGGATCTGCAGATCTGCCCAAGAGCTCTCTGGTTGAGAATTCTAAACACCCCTCCCTAAACTGCAAACCCCAGGATTCCACAGGACGTTGAAAGTGGAATAATAGCACTATAACAGTGTAGGGCGGAAATGGCTGGTGTTGGACTCGCTGGCCCTTGTGGTCTCTTCCGATTCTGCGATTCTATGATGTGCTCAAGGTCACCTGGTGGCCGAGCAGAAAATCAAACCCTGGTCTCCAGGGTCATAGTCCCACAGTCAACTCACTAAACCAGTCTGGCTCTGACAGAGAAGTCTCATCGAAAGTGTCTGTTCTTGATCTGTTTGTTGGCAAATGTGTTGCCTGCAACATAATTTGCACTTCCTACCTCCATGGTGCCCTTCAGGCCGCCTATCACAAGTGCTCAGTTTGCATTGGCATTAGCCAAAGCTTCATGGTTCAGTGCTTCCTCTCACATTTCACATAAAACAACAGAATGTCAGCATTTGTCGCACCTCTGTCAACATGCCTCTAGCATGTTGTAACAAATCTTTTTCAGGGTTTTTGCAAGCTCCCATACTTTGTAGTAGCCATGGCCACTACAAAGCTATTGTTAGTATGTGGCTTCTAGTCATGTCCAACTTATGGAGTCCCAGTAAAAAAAAATGCTTTTAGAGAGCAACCTCCCACGGGACAACAACTGAAGAGTGACTGGGTCATGCGGGAAGCCTCAACCGAAAGCACTGTTTTCCAAATGCAACCATGACTTACTTGCCTAGTGCAATGAGGCCCTGCTAAGTATTCAGCAAATGACAGCATGGAGAAGGAAATCTCTTTGATAGTCAGACAGCAAGGTTTAATTGAGTTTGCACCCAATATTTTAAGTGGCTGTTAAGAGCAGGGCAGGGAATGAGATTGAGCAATTCCCTACAGAGTCTGAAAGTCTATAAGCCAGACAGAAGTCATACATTCAGGTGGAGCCAGCATGAGTTTTTTTTTCCCCCTTCATAGTTGCAGTGTAAGCATCTTCCTAACATCTTAAGCAAAGAGGTACACAAGATTCGAGAAAGATGGACTGGGGGTACTGAACACCAACACTTACTTTTTTGGCCTATAGCTCCCAGGATGTTCCAGTGAGAGATTTCTTGGTGCTGTAGACCAAAAAAACCTAACATTTCCAAGCTCTGCTTCTGTGACAGTGACCTCTTCCCATTATCCAGGCAACATAGCTGAAGGGAGATAGTTTCCTCTTCAGGTAAACAAGGCATTAAAGAGGCATTGGCTTTCATTTACTGGAGTCAGCTTCACAGAAGGATATCAGAGATCATGAGAGACAGTTGCCCAGTGAGGAAAACTAGTTTGGGAAGAAGTGGGAAGCGCTGCAATCCTTCCAAGGAAGAAGTTATAAAAAGCTTCAGGAGATCATGAAGCAAGAGAGACAAAGAACAACAGTCAGTTACAGGATACACAAGGTTTTTCCAAACTCTGGGTCTCATCTCCCCACAAAGCATCCCAGCATCCAGACATCACATTGTGAGTACGGTCCTCCTTCCAGTCTAATGCAGAAATGGCCTCAGTAACTGAGCCATTTATAGGGCTTATAGATTATAGAATCATAGAATCCTAGAGTTGAAAGAGACCCCAGGGGCCATCCAGTTCAACCCCCTGCTATGCAGGAACACACATCAAAGCACTCCCGACAGATGGCCATCCAGCCTCTGTTAAAAACCTCCAAAGACGGAGACCCCACCACACTCCGAGGTAGCATGTCCGCTGCCGGACAGCTCTGACCGTCAGGAAGTTCTTCCTGAGGTTCAGGTGGAATCTCCTTTCCTGCAGCTTGAATCCATTGCTCCTTGTCCTAGTCTCTGGAGCCGTGGAAAACAAGCCTGCTCCTTCCTCAACATGACATCCCTTCAAATATTTAAACATGGCTATCATGTCTCCTCTTAACCTTCTGTTCTGCAGACTAAACATCTCCAGCTCCCTACGCTGCTCCTCATAGGGCATGGCACCCTTCACCATTTTGGTCACCCTCCTCTGGATACGCTCCTCTGGACACACTCCAGCTGTTAATATTCTTCTTGAAATCAGGTGCCCAGAACTGGACACAATATTTCAGATGAGGTCTAGCCAAAGCAGAATAGAGTGGTATTATTACTGCCCTTGATCTAGACATCATACTCTGATTGATGCAACCAAGAATCATGTTGGCTTTCTTGGCTGCTGCATTGCATGCTAATCAACAATCTGGTTCTCATTTCCTTCTTATTGTTATACATCTCTGCTTTCTTGCTTTGCTTATTGGGATCTGAGGCACTTTACAGAAATACTGAATGAAAGAAAAAAAAACAGGGATTGGAAATGTGACTTTTTGACAACAACTTCTAATAGAACTTGTCGGGGGATTCTGGGAGTTAAAGTCCAAAAAAGGCACATTTCTCAAGCTCTGAAAAGTATGGTTAAAGTACAAAGCAATGTCAAAACATAATTAATTAAAAATATCATTTGAAAACAACAGTTCAGCGCCAATTATGTGTGGACTGAAATCAGACGTGGACAGAACCAAACTTTTCACCCTTCTCTCTCTCTTTCTATCTCTAGTTTCCCATTTCCTCTTACCCCAACTGCAGCTTTCATCATTCTCTTTACCCTCCCTTTAAATTAAATTCCAACCTCTTGCCATCAGCTGTTGTGAAACTGTCTGTGGTTGCTCCTCCTGCCCCTCTGCAGTAAATTTGAAACTGCAGCTGCTGAGCCCACTTCCTCTTAATGAGAAGGAATTCCTGGGCTTTTATGACCTGCAGAAGCCTACACCCTGTTTTGGGTCCCCCCCCCCTTCCCTTACATACTCTCCAGAGAACAGATTTTTAAATATTTAAGCCCAGGAACTCATGTCGGTTTAGCTCTGCTAAGTGCCTTGCTGCCCACATGCTAGGTAGAAAGGAAAGCAATGGAGAAGATTCACAAAAGCAACCAAATGCAAAAAGGTAAGAGAAATATTTATGGCTGGCATGTGCCTTCAAGTTGTATCTAACTTATGGTGACCTGAAGGAGAACCTATCATGGGGATTTCTGGGGCTGAGACTGTGGCCACTTCCGCACTACACTCTTATAGTGCTATTATTCCACTTTCAACATCCTATGGAATCCTGAGGTTTGCAGTTCAGGGAGGGGCCTTAAATGCCCTTCCCTAAACTGCTAACCGCAGGATTCCATAGGATGTTGAAAGTGGAATAATAGCACTATGAGTGTAGTGTGGAAATGGCCTGTGTGATCAGAATTCAAACATAATAAATTATACCAGGGAGAAGTGTAAGATACTACACTTGGGCAGAAAAAATAAAATGCACAGATATAAGATGGGAAAAAACCTGGCTTGTCCACAATACATGTGGAAAGGATCTAGGAGTCTTAATAGACCACAAGTTGAACATGAGCCAGCAGTGCAATGTGGCAGCTAAAAAGGCAAATGCAATTGTTTCCTACATCAATAGGAGTATAGTGTCTAGGTCAAGGGAAGTGATAGTACTATCCAATTCTCCTTTGGTCAGAGCCCACCTGGAGTTCTGTGTCCAGTTCTGGGCACCCCAGTTCAGGAAGGATATTGACAAGGTGGAACATGCCCAAAGGAGAGCAACCATAATGAGAAAAGACCTGGAAAACATGCCCGATGATGAACAGCTTAAGGAGCTGTCTGTGTTTAGCCTGGAGAAGAGAAGGTTAAGAGGGAACATGATAGCCATGTTTAAATATTTGAACAGATGTCATACAGAAGATGGAGCAAGCTTGTTTTCTGCTGCTCCTAAGACTAAGACACAGAGCAATGGCTTCAAACATCCAGAAAAGAGATTCCATCTAAACATTAGGAAGAACTTCCTGACAGTAAGAGCAGTTTGACAGTGGAATACGCTGCCGAGTGTGGCAGAGTCTCTTTCTTCGAGAGTTTTTAAGCAGAGGCTGGATGCCCATCTGTTGCAAACACTTTGATGGTGTATTCCTGCATGGGAGGGGGCCGGAGTCAATGGCCCTTGTGGTCTCTTTTGGCTCTATGATTCCAGGATTATATGAACCTAGATTGGATTAGCACCCTGAATAAGTTTCCTATCTGATAAGGGAGTTCCTATAATAAAGCCTTTAATATGTTTCTCCAAGCCATTGGTGTCCTTGCTCCTTAATCAGGATCTCTAACCTCTGACCACACTGTCCCATTTTCTCTGCCAAGCCATTATTAATGTCACAAGAGCAATTCTAGGGGGGGAAAAACTGGCAGTCCAAGTGTGAGCGTGGAGCACAATCATGGATTTAATTGGTTCTGGTATGCATGCTTAAAAAAGATGTAAAGCATCTTTGAGTGAATAGATAGATATGGCTTTATTTGGTTTTCTCAGATAAGTATTTGTGCATCTCAGACAGCCAGTGGTAAACTTCTCCCAGCGTGCCAGAGAAGGTTGTTAGTTTTTCCTACAGCCAGGGCTCCAGTGTCTTTAACAGCTTTGGCTGGCAAGTAGAAATTTAGCAGACAAGGTCTCACCTATTCATAAATCTCCATGTTTTGCCTGCTAAATTATTTCTCCCTGAGACAGAGTGATTAACAGTCCCAGGCTCCCTGCTGCAGGAAACAAGGTAGCAGCCCTCTTTCCCAACCAGTGCCTCCACATATTATTCCTCCAAAATTGCAAAAGGGATCACGGAATCATTCTACAGCATGCATCCCAGTGATTGTAAAGTCATGGGAAGAAGGCTATGAACTCACACAACCAGCCGTGGAGCAGGATGAAGAAAAAGGTGGAACCCAAACTGGTTTGCAGGAGGTGACTTTCCTGCCACCCCCCGAAAGTACTAACCAAAGGGCAGACTTCCTTTTTTTTTAAGAAAGAGGATTGCAAAAGCTTAGGCTCCAGGTAGCTACAGGTTTGAAATGCCTTCCTCTTTGGGGAAAGAATGAAACTCCATCAGCATGAGGCAAAAGAGGCAAGTGGAGTGGGAGGCCAGGTCAGGTCTGGAAAATACTTGCCATTCATCCCACAAATTATCTTCAGACTGCAGAAGGCACATGCCAGACTCCCTGCCACACCATGCTATGTGCCAACCTGTGCCCCAGAGCCACATCAAAAACTGGTTTCCCAAGCCCTTCAACTATCCTCATTTAGCAGGAGAGTCCCAATTAATCCTCTGCCATCCCATTTTTTTCAGCTGCATTTAAAATGCCCCAGTTTTTCTCCCCTCCTCCTCCCCCTTTGTCATCAGCTTATTTCAGTTGCTGCAAACTGAGTTCAAAGTGCAAAAGTATTTCACACTCAGCCCCCCCAAAGGGGAAGAGGAGGAGAAGTGGAGGGCACAGTCATGTCCTTCCCAAGAGGCTCAGAAGGCTCTCCTAGCTTATGTGTTCTTTCTCAATAACTTTTGCTGTCTTGACCACACTCTGATGTCGCTTGAACACACACGTCCCAGTTTTCTTCTGTGAAATGTTGGAGGGTAGAGTATCCCTGGGCTCTTGCTGAGGCCCACAAACTCCAGTGATGCAGGCACTGGATTCCCTACACCATAGGAGGTTTGGGAGACGCCTCTTGGCTTCTTTTACCCACAATGCCCAGAGAAGCACCTAGTGTAATATTCCTGCTGGGTATTCTGGGAAATTTAAAATCTTAGCCAGGGTCCAGTGGTGTAGGAAGTGTCAAAAGAGCCTTTAAACTAGAAGGGGACTCTGTTCTGAGCCTCCCAACTCCTCCCAAATCTCCTGACAGTCTCATCAGGCAGACCTCCTGGCTCTGCATTACTCTTTTGGACAGCAGCTCCCCAGAATCTTTCATCCAGATACTGTCTGGGGGATTCTGGGACTTGATGTTCCAAAAAAGGAACATTTGCAGGCTCTGCTCTTCCCACATCATACACTTCAATGATTTCAAAAGGGAGTTGGGCCAATTCATGAAGGAGACGAAAGTGAGTTCAGGTCCCGGCTGACTGGAACCTCCAACTTCGGAGGGCAGCGGGCAGATGAGAGGAGATGCTTGGCCAGAGTGAGGAATCCACAGCTGCACTAGACAGACCAACTTGGGTCTAATGCATCATGAGTTCTTCTTGGTGATTTAAGGTCTCCAGAGATGAGACTCAGAGAGACCCGACAGCCCTTTTGAAAGTCCCCATTTTGGCCCCCGCCCTCCAAAGGAATTCCCGACGACTGAACTGGCCCCTTCCCAAACCCTATTACCTCCTGGTCAGAGGAAGCAGCCAACCCAAGGCACAGCTAAAATGAGGTATCAAAAGTAGACAGAAGGTTGCAAGTTGCATATAGGCGAGAGAAACCAAGCTGTTGGGTGCAAGCACCCCAGGGGCCAGGGAGAAAGAGCAGCCGCTGGAGGCAAGGAGTAGGGTCAGACCATCTCATGGGTGGGAATACGGGGTAGTTGCTGGGATGTACATTAAACAATGCATACAAGAACTTACCCCTACCACCATCCCTCATACCAGGTTATCAAGGACACCTTTTCCAGGTAAGCAGGGGAGTGTTCATATGACACAATTATAGCACACTGAAGCACTTCAACTGCCATGGCTCCATCCTATGAAATGCTGGGATTTGTAGTTTCCTGGAGCACTTAGAATTCTCCATCAGAGAGCATTACTGCCTCCCCAAACTACAAACCCCAGGATCCAGCAAGACAGAGCCCCGGCAGTTCAAATAGTATTCCAAGTGCTATTATTGTGTTAGTGTGAAGGAGACCCACATTTTCAAGGCAGCCCACCCTTCCTAGCGTGCATACTGTGAGTGCAAGAGAAGCCATCGCCGTCGTGCATTGGAATCACTAGCGCGCACCACAGTTGGGGTGCCAACCAGTGCGCGAGACAGGTTTCCAGGGTCGTGGGAGGGAAAATCTTCACACTCGACTGTGTCCTTTAGTTCAGGAAAGAGCTGAAATGACTGTTCTCCAAGCTGAACGATTGTTCTCCAACAAGAGCAAAAAGGCAGTTCCCCAGTGTTGCAGTTGCATAATTCAGAAGAGTGGATCCCCACAAACACACACAACACTCTCATTTTCACTCTGCCCAACTGAGGCAAGGGAAGGTATGGAAGAAACTCCAATCCAGTTCTTCCAGTCCTCCGGTCCATGGGCAACACCACAAAGAAGCCGGAAGGGTTGAGAGCAGAACGGATGCGCCAACCAAGCCGGCCCTCACAGGTTGCTCTCTCTGACCAGTCCGCTAAGGCTGTGGGGCCGCCTTCGCTCCAGCCGACGGCCTGACAACAGGCGGCGCAAGGATGAGGTAGAGCTGAGATCCCCGCAGCTCTGCAGGTGAATCCCCTCCGGAGAGGACTGTTCGAGCCGCAGCCGAGATACCTGAAAAACCAAAAGTGTCAAGAAATAGGGTTGAAACCTTTTCCTTAGATGGATTTATAAAATTATTGCACAATCTTAAAAGATGCAAGAACAACCTACATCCAAATAAATATATCACTGAAAAATATAAATCACGTTCTTCAGGAGAGTCAATTAAGTGGAAGTCCTTGGAAGGGGATAAAAAACAAACTGATGGTTTCAATTATATTCCAATCCTTCATCTGTGTAAAGCCAGATGCATTTCAACGCTCTTCTTCGGTGGCAAGGTTGTGGGGAGTGAAAGAGAGATGTTAGTGCTGAAATAGCTGTGCATAAATTTATTCTTTTATTATTGTTTCAGGATTGAAGGAGACCTTGGATAACTTGAAGATTTACACTTGCCACTGATGAAGACTGTCTAAAACGAGCCTTTGCAGTTGGGACATACATTTGGATTATGGTTATATTGATAGGTTTTCCCTGAAGTCTTATTGTTATTATTCAGTCAGGCTTTGCTTTATATCCTTTTGCTGCTTTTGCTATCTCTCTCCTCACTATTAATGCCACCCCATTTCTTCTCAGATTTTCATTTCCTGAGTACAATACCATGTAATTATCTGGCTCAAAATGTCCCGCTCCTGTCCACTGTAGCTCACTCTCCCCAAGTACTGCAATGTCTATACATTCCATTTCTTGTTTTACTATGACTAGCTTCTCTTGATTCATGCTTCTCACATTCCGTTTTCCTATCATACATGCTGTTCAGCTTCTGACTTTTCTTTCACCTCTGAGCTCGTCAACAGTTGAACGTCCTTTCAGCTTGAGTCTAGCTGTATTGTAACCTCTGCTGATAGCAGGAGTGAAATATTTATTATCTGCAGACAGACCCAGTCTCGGGGAAGTGAAGTATTTATTATCTATATTTATTGAGCCAGCAGTTCACCGGACAGAAATGTAGACATCCGAGTCTAAAGGCTGAAACCCCCCTGGCAAAGGTCAGACCAACTATCCCCCAGTCACATATCCAAGAGGGAAACCTCGAAAGGCACCTACACACACATCAAATGGGCCGTTCACAACTTTGTCACTTTGAGAGACTAAGGGTCTCCTGGATGAGGTTATCGATTGCAATCGCAGGAACTACAAAGATGAGGTCAATCTGCATAATTTGGCTATTGTTCTTTTCTGAGAAAGGGTCTGCCCCTCCCCAGCATACTTTGCACTATAATTGAGCCCCCTTTTGGAGCTCTCTTTGGAGAACTCCCACCTTTGACTAGCGCCTGTCATGCTGCTAGTTTGAGGTTTCCCTCAGTGTTTTTTCTTTTTCCGCTGAACTATCTTCGCTTGCTTCTTCCCGAGCTGCAGTCTCCAAGATCAGGTGCAGTATAACCGCTTTCTTTCCCCTCCACTTTTCTCGCTCTTAAGTCTTTCAGACTCTGTAGCCCTTGTGCACTTGTATGAGTGAGTGCTCTGTGTGCGTGCGTGCGTGCGTGTGTGTGTACATTCTGCCAATTCTGATAAATAAAATTCTTTTTATTGGACACTTGACTTATCTCTCCTGCAGTCTGACTCCATAAACATTGGGTTAAAGATCTCTGCCCCGCCCTCCGCTTTGCTAAGCAGTGCTCTGCTAATTTCCCCAACCTTTGTATTTTGGAGCAAATCCAGGTGTCCACCAGGGAGCCCCAGAAGTCAGGGTAGCAATGTCATTAGCCACAGCATTTCTTGCAGTTGTCCTCTGCTGTACCCCAGTAGCTTGTTGAGTGCCTTCCGATGCGGGCGTCTCATCTTCTGGCACTCTCTCTTGTTTAATTTTGGATTGTCTCATCATACAGTTTTTGTGGTACAAGGCAAAATGCAAAAGGGATCTACAGTGCTTCCTTCTGAGCAGTACCAACAAGTGTTAGCTAGGGTGCCACTGCGGCTGTCTCTGAGAGATCTTCCGCCAGTGTCACCATCTCCGCACTACAATTGCCGCCCAGGAGCCATTTGACACATTTCGCCTGGCTGCTCAGCAAAAGCCTGTCTGGCATGGGAGACCCTACCATTGACCCTTCGGCTGTCAGCATAGCCTCCACCATGGAATGATTGTGCTATTGTAGGCCTAGTAAAGAGTAATGGGGATGAATTACTTCTTTAAAATAAATTTTCTAAACTATGCTACCACCAGCCCCACCACTTCTACAATTATGGGCTAGACCAGTGGTTCTTAACCTGGGGTCTGGAGACCCCCCAAGTGTCCGTGGAGTCCTCGCAGAGGTCCGCGAAGCCCTGCTGCTTGATACCAATAGCTGTGGCCACAACAGAGATTTGCCCAAGGCCACCTTGAGTCTGAGCAGGGATTTGAATCCTATTCTCCAAAACCCTTAAATAAATAAATAAATATTCAAATATTGAAATAAATATTTGAATATTTAAATCTAAATTTAAACCATTTAAACCTAAATTTAAATATCTGCATCTTGAGTTAAGTCTTGGGGGTCCCTGGCAACAAATTAAGAGAAAGAAAAGGTTAAGAACCACTGGGCTAGACAGTTTGGACTTTAAGAACTCTCTGGTGTAGGGGGGCCTAGCGAAAGGCAGCATCTTCCAACATAAGCCATAAACGTGGCATTTGCATGGGATATACGAGATCAGGAACAGGAAAGTGGTGTTTGGTTTGGTTTGGTTTTTATTTCAGGAAAAGGCAAGAAGAGGCGTTCATCTCTGAGATAACTTCCGCTGAATTCCAATCAAGAGATGAGCAAAAACCAGAATGGGAGCCCATTTAAATCCCTTATTATCTTGTTTTACAGGCCTTTTTCCCCCAAGGGTTTGAGCAATAAAAATCGTTAACACTAATTAATTAATTGTCTCATTAGAACGTTTCTGGGGTCCTGCAAGAAGGCTGGCCTGCAAAAATGGGAGGATTTCATTTATCGCTGATACTGACATGATTGTTATTGTTTTTTGTTTATTTTTTTCAAATTTATATTTATTACTTTCATTGAATTGTAATAAAGCTGACAAACGTAACTGCATAGGTCAAAATCACAGTTCTAGCACATTCTACAAGCCGCTTTTTCTGTAGGCAAGATTTGGGACCGCGCATGAGCACAAGTGATCCCAAGCAAGCCTCCATCGGCAAGACGTACTGACAAAAGCGTATATCCAACCTTGAATTTGAAAAAAGAGCAAGTTGTCGGGGCTTCCCTAATTCCTATGTGATCAATCAGAAAATTGTTTGATATATGTTCTTCTTCATAAGAGGATCTTAAATATTGCTATCTGTGATACTTAAGAGATATGTTTATCAAATCAAAGTTTGCACAAATACTCTGAAGGTTAACATATCCTGTCTGCTCTTAGAAGCTAAGCAGGGTCAGGCCTGTTTAGTACTTGGAAGGGAGCCTGCCAGGGAATACTAGGTGCTGTAGGGTATATTTCAGAGGAAGGCAATGACAAACCACCTCTGAGTATTCCTTGCCTAAAGGGAAAAAAACCTGCAAAATTCATGGGGTAGCTGTAAGTTGACAGACAACAAATTTTACTTGTCAAACCAATCTCCAAGCAGTACCACATCTATGAACAGGAAAAAAAGGAGATTCTAGTTCCATCTATCAGCTGTGGATAGGATTGCCAGAGCGAAAACTGGAGACAGCTCCTTTAATAATTGTGTAGCATAGGAAATTTCAGCAAATGGTGCTTATTACCTGGTTGTGTGAGAAGCCACAACTGCTGAAATTCCTTATTCTACACAACCATTAAATGTACAGGGGCCCCTCCAGTTTTCACATGGCAACCATAGCTATGGGTGTCGACACTGCAGTTCCACCATAATTGTCCTTCCATTTCCATGTCGATTTTTGAAAAAAGAAAAGGTCTGGTGTGGAAACCCATTTTACTCCATACCTGCTTGTGGCCCTGCGTGCCACCGCGGGGAGCCGTTTCTGGGCCTGCGTGAGCCAGGTTGCGTTTGGATCTGTGCAAGAACCGGGCCACGAGACCACGAGTCCCGCGGCACACCTTCAGGTCTCCCAGGGAGCGCGTGGCCGCCTTGGGAAGATGCAGGGGTACTTTCCGCGGCACTTCCAGCTTGGCCTTTCCTGCCCAGTGAGCCTGCGAAGCCGGCCCGTGGAGGGGTGGATACAAAAGACAAGCCTCCAGAGAAGGTCCTGGGAAGAGACAAGATGCAGGAGAGGGCAGAGGGAAGGTAAGACGGGAGGACAGGCAGCCACGGGGAGTTCCCAAACTTTGTCTTTAGCGACTAAGGGTCTTTCCGCACTACACTGTTGCACTGCTACAATTCCACTTTCAACATCCTGCAGAATTCTGGGGTTTGTAGTTTACTGAGACTCTGGAGGAGAACTCTAAAGGCCCGTCCCTAAACTGCAAACCCCAGAATCCCATAGCATGTTGGAAGTGGAATAATACCATTATAACAGTGTAGTGCGGAAAGCCCCCAAACTCTGGGCCGTAGCACACTATACTGTCATGGTGCAATTATTCCACTTTAACCACCATGGCAACATCCTATGGAATCCTGGGAGAGACATTTAGAATTCTCAGCCGGAGAGTTCTTGGGCTTCACCAAACTACAAACCCCAGAATTCCAAAGAAATGTTGCCACGGCAATTAAAGTGGAATAACAGCGCTATAACAGTGATAGGGCCCTCGGTCAGCTGGTGCAAGGATTAGAGGGCTGGTATGCCGGATTTGAGAGGTTCAAATTTAAATTCTCCACTAAGGCCATTTCCGCACTAGCCTGTTATAGCGCTATGATTCCACATACAAGATGCACCCCATTTTCAGACAGTATTTTCCAGGGAAAGAAGTGAGTCTCATACACCAGCAAATAGGATACACTGCAAGTCATGATATTAGTTCATATTAGTTCCAGAAGCATCATAAGTTTTGTAACAATGGCTTGTGTATTTATTGTCTATTTGTCTAATGAAGGAGCATTGTAATTAAAAGGGACTGAAACACATTAGGACAATAAATAATTAGCTACTCCAAGGATGGGCAAATTGTGGTCCTTAGCCACATGAAGCCCTTCAGGTGAAAAACAAAAAACCTCCAAATGTCCTCTAGGGCAGTGATGGGCAAAGTGTGATCATTGGACTTCATGCGTTCCCAGAGGCCAAAGGTGGGGGAATTTTTTGGGCGAAAAAAAAAATTACCCCAAATGCTCCCACCACTGCTATAGGGAATATGGGGAGGTACAATTTCACCACACTTTTGTGGATGTTGTAAAACTTACTTTTTTTGGACTTTGTTGTTGTCTGCCTTCAAGTAGTTTCTGACTTACAGTGACCCTAAGGTGAAGCTATCCCAGGGTTTTCTGGGGCTGAGAGTGTGTGATGTGCCCAAGGTCACCCAGTGGCTTTCCATAGCCAAGTGCAGAATCAAATCCTTGTCTCCAGGGTCATAGTCTGATGCTCAAACAACTACACTGTGCTGGCTCTCACGGGGGCATAAAACTAGTGAATTCTTACTATCTCAGAAAACTACACATCCCAGCATTCCACTATACCCTGCTGGCTCCCAATATGCCTCGTATATCCAGCCTGGCGTGGCAGACAGTGTGTCTTATACACCAGCAAATAGTATTTGTTGATGTGGAAATGGGCTGTATCTTATATGTCGCTGCAAATATGGTATGTTCCAATATATTGTGTTGTTACACAATCAAAATCACATTAGAGATCATGAATAATACAGGCTTGCCTCACTTATCTGACAGGTTAGAGACTGTCAGGAAGGATACTGACAAGCTGGAATGTGTCCAGAGGAGGGTAACCAAAATGGTAGCTGGCCTGGAAACCATAAAAGCCCTGTGAGGATCAGCGGAGGGAGCTGGGTATGTTTAGCCTGGAGAAGAGAAGGTTAAGACGCGACATGATAGCCATGTTTAAATATTTGAAAGGATGTCATCTGGAGGATGGAGCAAGCCTGTTTTCTGCTGTTCCAGAGACTAGGACATGGAGCAAGGGCTTTAAACTTCAGGAAAAAGGATTCCATCTAAACATTAGGAAGAACTTCCTGACGTTAAGAGCAGTTTGACAGTGGAATACACTGCCTCAGTGGAGTGTGATGGAATCTCCTTCTTTGGAGTTTTTAAACAGAGGCTGGATGGCCATCTGTTAGGAGTGCTTTGATGGTGTATTCCTGCACGGCAGAATGGGTTTGGACTCAATGGTCCTTGGAGTCTCTTCCAATTCTACCATTCTGTGATTCTAATGCAGCTTACACGCTCACTGTCCTCTCTTTCATTTGTGTGGTTCAAACACGGCAAAATCATTCCGCTCACCTGTATCTGCTGAAGAGTTGGACCGGTTGTCCTCTGACCCCTTGGTGCAGAATACCTCCTGGAAGTCACTTTCTGTGGGGAATGAAAGTCAAGACAGAAATGGTTAAGAGACGAGGATCTTTGTGGCCCATATAGTAGAGCAAAAGTTTGGCATGCAAAAGGTGCCAGATTCAATCCTCACCATTTTTGTGTCATAGAGGGATAACAGCACCAGAAAACTAAAACAAAAGTTTAAAATACACGAAAATAACATAAATTCTTCCTGAATTGTGTCTCAAGGTCCTGTTATCCCCTCTTATGGCACTGCCCCCAAACCTACCACCACACCTTGCTTCACGATAGGTTACTGTCTTGTAAGGTTCCTAGATTGCAGGCTCTGCTTCTCCAGTCCACAGGTAAGGAAGAAGAATCTCAGGGCGAGAGAGCTGCCTTGGGAAAGGTTATATATGTATTTTCTTCATTTTTGTGCATTGTTTAAAGCAGTAGTTCTTAACCTTTTCTTTACCAGGGACCTCTTGGTGGACCCTCTGTGATTGCTCCGTAGACCTCCAGGGATCCTTGTACCCCAGGTTAAGAATTACTGGTTTAAAATTTTGAATGGTATACTCTGAGAACTGTGGTTGAGGCTTAATGCATCATGCTTAATGAACACACCAGATGCCAGTCCTTGTAACATCACCAGCACACACCCCATGGTGACATCACAAGTCCTTAAATCACGGGCTTGAGCCGAAACTTCTGGCCCAGGGAGAATCCTAACATCCCCCCACTTCTGTGAAAGATGCTTGGTAAACATTTTCATGAGCGCCAACTAATGGAGGGTGGATTTTCTCTGAAGGCTGCCAGTTGCCGACCTTCAGCGTACAGTTAATATACCTCTGGGTCAGTTTTACACCTGGGGCCCACATCCATCCTCAGACCCACGACTAAGCAAATCTATGCACAAAGATTCTTGCTACACGACCATAGGCTAACGGCTGTTCCTAAGCTTCGCTTGCTCACCGATATCGCTGGTCATGGTAATCCCAGGATCGCTGTGTGATCTCACCAGGGGACACTGGACCGAAGGCAGGCGGTAAGAAGACTCGCTGCTCCGGCGCTGCCTGCCGGGGCCTTTGCGTCCCGCCACAGAGGTCTTGGGCTTGACACGCACCTCGGGGAAGCAAGGCCCTACGCTGTGGCCCAGGCCCTCCAGGCGGTGGCAACTGTGCGTAAGGGCACCGCTCACTTCCAGCAAGCCCTCATAACCCGTGCCTGGCGTGGAGCAAGAGTAGGAGCGTTCCGCACGCAGGCGCGCTTGGGGCGTCTCCTCAAAGGGACCCTGAGGGTGCAAGCCACACTGGCCACAGTCCACGCTCAGGCAGTAGTCAGCTCGGCTGCGCTGGATGGAGCGGAACAAGACATAGTCCACAGAGCAGGCAGAGCCACTTCCTTCCAACAAGCAGGAGTCTTCCGATGGGCTACTTTCCCCTGGGATGTCCACAATCTCAGACATAATGAGGGAGCCGCTGTCCACGGAAACCGCTTAGTGGGGGAAAGAGAAAAAGGGAGTGTGACATCCTGAGTTGTAGGGGAGGTTGCCGAGCAACCAGAATGGCCACTCCAGAGAGAAACCTAGCCCATTAGTGTGAAGGCAGAGGTGGTACCCTAAGAGGGAAATGCATCTATACGGCAGGCACACTGAACTGGTTGGAATCAGACTTCCAGGAGAAAGGGCTAAAAGTCAGTCCTTCAGCCAGAGAGTTTCTCAGTCAACCAAAGGGGATTGAGTGAGAGAGTCTGTTTTCTCGGAGAAAGCCTGGAGCAGGGCTTTCCAAATGGTGTGTCGTGACACGTTCGTGCGTCGCCTGAAGTGTGTAGGTGTGTCACCTCCCTGGACTGAGAACACCCCCCCCACCTGAGCCTTGGAAATGTATGTTATAAATCATATATTTTTAAAAGTATAAATGAAAGGTTTTCATGAGATATGTTGTATCCCCACACATTTCATTATTACAATTTATGTATGTGCCCATATCTCTTATAAAGGGTTAGTTTAACCTCCAATTTGCTAGTAAAACTGAATTACTGTGTTGCAAAATGATGCATGTCTAAAAAAGTGTGTCACCAGCATGAAAAATTTGGAAAGCTCTAGCCTAGAGAGAGGGGGGCAAAAGAGAAATCAAGCCACTTTTGAATCTGGTCAGAGAGTGTGATCTAGATTTGGAAACTGAGCCTTTGGCAAAGGGATAGGCAGAAGGGTGTGTGCGTGTGCGAGAGAGAGAGAGAGAGCTGTGCCTTTATGCTGATGTAAAAATATGAGAAATTTGTCTAAACACATTCTAAAGACCTGTTTGAGCTTGGACATACATAGGAAAACCAATCCTTCATTCTAATTGTTGTTTTAATAAGGATTATAGTGTATTTTTGTAGATTTTGATTCAGCTGATTTTTTAAATAAATGTTTCAATAAAGATTATAGTATACTTTGGAGATTTTGATTCAGCTGAATAATTTTTAGCAGTTCTAACCAAACAGAACCATGCTACTTTGGACCATTACATCTTTCTAAATGACAACTGAAAGGCTTTACTCATTATACACAAAGGTAGCATTTTAAAAGGGGAGGCAGAGCTGTATAAAGTGGCAAGGAACTTTAGCAAACCGGGGGGTAGGGGGAAGCTGCCGTACTAGTCTGTAAGGAAGAAAGGCAGACCTTGTCACGGGGAGGGACAGAAAAAGGATGGTTGACAGGTACAGGCAACTCCAGTGTTTGCAAAGACATGGCCCTTTCTGCATGCAGGGCTAGTAGAGAAATAGGCTGTGGGCCCTTACCTTCGCCACTGAGCACAACGGAAGCGACTCGGTTGCAGGAGCAGGGACCATGTGAGGTATCTGTAAACTGCGAGTCAAACAGTGTCACCTGCAAAGGTAGAAAAAGTCACACAACAGCAGGGGGGGGAAGTGTGAGAAGGAGATACAGTGTTGAATCCAGACCCTAAAACCCATCCAATATGGTAAGCTGCTTCCCGTAGTGGTCAGCCAAGAGGCTTCCGGGAAACCTCCGAGGAGGTCAGAATGCAACATGACTCCCCTGATGTCTCTGTTATTCATAGGTACGTAGTGATGGTATTGCCGACCCATGAGAACACTGCACCCAAAGGAAATTTTCCTGCACTCCTCAAATATCTAGCATTGCGGTTATTTAAAACTTCAACTGAGCATTTAGAAATAGTGTTTCAGCATTCAAAGCGTGGAGAGCCAGGATGGTGTAGTGATTTCAGCATTGGACTATGACTCTGGAGACTAGTGTTTGAATCACTGCTCACCCATGGAAGCCCATTGAGGGACCTCAGGCAAGTCACACTCTCTCAGTCTCAGAGGCAGGCAAAGACCAACCCTCTCCAAACAAAATTTGTCAGGAAAACCCCATTTGCCATAGGGTCACCCTAAGTCAGAAATGACTTGAAGCTTTGCACTGCTCAGGTTGAGACCCTCCCCTGATGTTTGCTTCTGGTTTTCTTACATGGACAGCCAGCCAAGTTGGCAGATCCAGGAAAAATGAAACCAGAAGAAAAAAAACTTTCTTCATTCGCACCCATCCTTGCCACCTCTACCATTTAAAGATCAGAAGAGAGAGAGAGTGTGATGCTCTGGAGGAGATCTTTTAAAAGTTACTTTTTCAACTACAAATTCCAGAATAACAAAAGTAGTTCAAAGTAGTCCAAAAGAGCACTTTGGAAAAGTATCTTTTCCGAGCTGTGTTCTGGAATTTTGCTAAAGCAGTTGGACCACCAATGTCACCCAATGCCCCACAGATGTGTTGTCTCAAGGCAGGTCTGTCCCCATACCTGGCTGTCCCCACGAAGTCCCATGACTGCTTCATAACTGGGTGGGAAGTCAGTCGGATATAGCGGCACTGGACTGTCCATGGAGCCATTGTAGGTAATGCTAGAAGAAGTTGGGAGAGAGAAGAATAACACATAATCTGTGAAATATGTCCCCCTGCCAAGGTCATCCTAACTGCCACTAGGGATTGGCAGAAGACCCCCAGCAAATACCAAACTTTGCCTCCCCCACCACTTATTATTTATTTTATTTATTAACTAAACTATTTATATTCAGCCCTCTCACCAAAGATCTCAGGGTGGTGTACAATAAATCCAATTGGGATAGTCGGTAACAGTAATTTGAAAAGACTAAAAATATATTCAAGCCTCTAGATTTCTTATTGTTCAAAAAGTACATAAACGATTTTCAGTCTTTCAAACAAAATCTTCAATTGGTTTGTCTGTTAAAACACATGTCAGTCTGACAATTTGGGCTGACGCAGCAACCTGCACAACCCATCCTTCCATCATTTGCTATGATCCATTTCCAGGTGTGAGGAAACAGTGGCCCTTTCTGAATCTCACCTTTTGCCGAAGCCATTGTGTGGGGATCAGCTCTCCCGGTGGCACACAGCTCTCCCGCACACAGAAGCGCTTCCCTCTCCTTCGGCTGCCTGCTGGAAGGGAGGAGGCGCGATGGCTTTGTCCCTCCCACCCACACTGCAGCCCGGCACTTTCCCAGGCTGTGCTGGGAGAGGAAGCGCAGCCACTGCGCTTCCTGACCCTCTGCACAGCAGGGAGGGCAGTGGGAGGACTGTGCAATTGCAGTTCATTGATGGGAAAAACCCATCAATGATTAACTCGGCGATTGCGATAGGTGGCCACAGGATCACGACAGGAACATCATGATGTCATGCAGATCCATTGTCACGGTCCCATCGCAATCCCATTACCGTGGAAGGTTGGGAGCAGGGTGTGGAAAGGGCCAGTGTTCTTGCTCCTTTTAACATATATTGAAGACGTAATCTCTGTTTACTATCCAATACCACAACACGCAGCAAAAACATTCCTGGTGACATTACAAAATCCATCTTTAAAATGTTTTGGATTACAAACTTATTACAAACTTATTAACTGCGGCAAGGTTAATTATATCAAGAAAATGGAAAATTCATGGAGATTTTCAAATAGAGGATTGGTATAAAGAAGTGTGGAAGATTGCAATTAATGGTAAGTTAACATGTCGAATTAAGGCCAAAAAAGGAATAATGAAGGGGAATGATTTTGAAGTAATATGGAAGATATTTGTGGAAAAGGCTTTAATAAAAGAGGAAGGTGTCACATCTCCACAAGCAGAATTACAATTCTGGAAGGTGGAGTAAGTTGAAACATAATTGGCTCTGGGGGGTGGGTTTACTTTTAGGAATAGTTTGATACGTTTAGTAATAAGATCATATTTAGCAATAGTAATAGATTAAATGTAATGGAAAAGTATAGAGTTAAGAATGAAATTATTATAATAATAATGAGTATAACGAGAATGAGATCTAGACATAGGTAACAAAAGTATATAAGCAGTATGATATAGAATATGCTGAATAAGTATAAGATTGTTATTTCTCTCCAATTTCATTACAATGTAAGCTTCTTTTGTTGAAACTTTCTTTTTTCACTATTATGTGTATCACATGGTGTTTTTCTTTTTTGTTCTGCAGATAATGGCATAGGACCCACTAAATCTGAATAAACTTCCTCCAAAAAATCCTTGTCCTGTATACCTAGGAGCTGTTCCCTTTGCTTTTATGCAGATTTCACATCTGTCTTTTGCTTTATCACACTTAATGACATTAATTCCACATTCGGTCAACAGTTTTTCAACGCTTTGCATATTTCTATGTCCCAGCTTCACACGCCATGAGTATAAACAGGCTTTATGATCACAAACATCTTGTCTTATTTGACATACAGATATTTCCACATTTGTTACAGTGTCATCATTAACATCAATAATATAATGAAACCCATCCTTTTCATCAACCTTAAGTATGAGACCAGTCCTATTATTGATAATTTTTCCTGAGTCACCTTTAAGTACTACAGTATAATCATTCTTTACAATTCTTCTAGTACCAATCAAGTTATTCAAAGTTTCAGGAACAAAAGCAACATTTGTCAATGTAAGATTCACCATTTCTAGAAGTGAGGACTCTTAAAGGCACAGTTCCAGATCCTAGCACATTTAATCTTTGTTGGTTTGCTTGTAACATCTCTGGTCTGTCTTCTGTATCAAGTTCACTAACACTTTCTCTAAATCGACAGATATGAATAAAACTACCACTATCTAGAAGAAAATGTCTTTTATCATTTACCCCTTGATGATCAGATATCTGAAATGTCTGATTATTCTTATGAGGATTTATACTGTTCTTAAACCTTTGCTTATACCTTTCATTTGATCTTTCACCATTTGATTTAAAGTTTCCATGACCATCGGAGTGTTTTTGTCTAGTAAAAGGTGTTCCACCTGTGGAAACATTTGCTCCTCTGGGCTTTTGATTTTCTACAGCCTTAAACCTACAGTATTTGGCAATGTGCCCCACCCTTGAACATCTGTAAAATTTCCTTTCTTTATAGTCAGGTCTTGTGCTCAACACTGACATTTTCTCAGGTATATTGTCCACTGTCCTTTTAAGTCCAGAGTCTCTTAAATAAGCAATTGTATAATCTATACCAACTTCTGCAAGACACTCAAGCATGGCTTTTTGATTTGCAAAAGGTGGTGGTAAACAAAGCAATATGCAGGTGTGAAACTCAGAGTCAGATATCTCTGCTCCTGCAGACTGAAGCTCTGAAACGATCCTTAACATTTTGTCTAAATGCACATCTATGCTAGTTCCTGCTTTCATCCTCATACTATATAGCTTCTCTTTCAGAAATACCACATTCTTATTTGATCTATTGAAATACTTTTTCTTAAGGGCACTATATAATTCTTTAGCTGTCTTGTACTTAATTACTAAAGGGCTCATAAGCCCTTTCCACACGTGGGGAAGGAAATGGGTAAAAACGCTAATTACCGGCTTTTTCGTGGGTCCGATCGGGTCCGTCGGGACGAGGAACGGTGTGAGCTCGTCGCTCCACATTGCTCCGGCATCCAAAATGGCGGTTTCCGGTTGGTGGAGCCTCTCCACCAACTGGAGAAGCTCGCCAGCCTAAAGCCCGCCCCCGGCTAGTGCGCGCCTGCAAATCTGCTCCGGAGCACGGTGACGGAGCGACACGGAGTCACGCGCTCTGTGCTTTTGAAAAACCTCTTAAAAGAGGTTTTTAAAAAGCACGCTGCGTGACCACTTCCGGTCGCTTCGGAGTGGACTGAGGTGCAAAACTACGAAAAGTAGTCCAACCCAGTCCACTCCACGGTGCGGACGACCTCCGTCGGAGGTCGCTCTGTACCGTTTTAATTGCCCCATGTGGAAAGGGCCATAGTCTTCTATACAGCAATATATCACCATTAAAGCTTTTGCCTCTTTCATTTTATATTCATGCTGTTCTGACTGATTTTCAGGCATGTCTTGATCTATAACATTCAAACAATCTTGTACTTGTAGGGAAATTCTCAGTCTTGCATCCCACATCTGAAAATTATCCCTATTTAACTTTGGGATTACAAATAAGCCATTTTTAGTACTTGCACCCTGTTGGAAAGTAGATGTAATAACTATAGGTGAATTAGCTGAGGTTACAGACATTTTCAAATTTATCTATATGAGCTTTCCTACTAATATAAACTTCAGTTCTAAAACTTTGTCACAAAAAGTTCTGTTAGATAAGGATTACTTTATTACTGAAAAATTTGTTGCCATGAAAAATTAATTGCTCACTTCAATAATTAGGGCCAAAAGGCAAATACAACAGATACTAAAAAAATTCATCTGCTTCATTGTGCAAAAACTCCAAAAAAAAAAAAAAAATAGAAAAATTCCTAAGCTCAAAAAAAAAAACCCTTTTCTTTTGTCTTCTGTTCAAAACAACCATTTAGGCAACTATTGGGCTAAAAAAAATAACCACTTAGGCAACCATCCTCTGCTACCAAATTTGTTGTAAATAAAAAGGAAGTTCAGAATACAAAATAGGGAAAGAGAAGTAGTCTTTTATATATTCTAGTTAAAAGATAAACATAGCATATGGGTTCTTAATATACAAAAGGTTAAAAGAGAACATGAGTAAGTCTGGCAAGTTAAAATACAAATACAAAATATATCAAACTGTAATACAATACCACAATGAAGCAGGATATGATACAAACTACAGCAAATCAGGAAGTGAGCGTTCACTAGAAGAATGCTACTCTTATAGAGCCTTTACACCTGCTTCCAATAACAGTAGCAGGTGAAGGTCCTCTATAACACCAATAGACCAATCAACCCCATAATGACTAAAGTTGTAAGTCTCGTCAAGTCCAACAGGATTAATATGCAAATTTTAGATCAATAACTTTTCTCCTTCTTAGAAGTCCCCCACTCATGGGAAAAGAAGACCTCCTTATCTTGATGTTGCTAACATTGATTTGAAACATTCTCAGACATTTTCAACAGCGTATTTGGAGTTAGCTACCAATATCATCTTATACGTGTACAAACTGTACAGATATACAGATAAACTGTATATCTTTAGACCACATTTTTCCCCCATACATCCATTTGAACACTGTGCCCAAAATTTTAGGCCCACCTGATCATATACTCTTCTACAGGTTCATCTTCGACCTTTAATTTTAAAAGGTATTTGTACGCTTTTTTAAATTACATAGTCATTATCTTTACACAACTCTCCACCCACAGTGTATTATTCCCGCCATTTATATTATTCCTGACTTTGATTGTTGCCAACTTTTGTTATCGGTCTCTGCTCCTTTGCCTTGCACCTCCTTGGAGAAAAGGCGGAATACTAATGTAATCAATAAATGGGTGAACAACCTTCACTCTCTCTGAATTCTATGCCCTCTTCCATTTTCCTGTCTCTTTGCCCCAGACTGCCTCATCCCCAGTCTCCATACCTTTGGGCATCTGTCTCTGAACTGCAGGTATACTCTGGTGGATAATATGGAGGTGGTGGCACCGGGGGTACAAATTCATCCAGGTCCAACATATGTGGCAAGAAGGTGTCAGGGGGAGAGGTGCAGTCCAGAGTCACAGAGCTGGAACGTGGAGGGGAGAGCTGTTGATGAGAACAGAAAGAGAGTCAGCAGGTATTCAATATCACACGTCTGCAGTTGCATTGATGTTCCAAGTGTAGCTTGGGAAGTGGTCTTGCTGTTAACTGGCCTCCAGTCTATTTCAACTTATGGCAATGCTGTGAATCAGAGACATATTTGGACTACGGCTCCAAGAATCTCCACTGGTTATGCGTGCTAAGGCTTTCTGGGAGTTATAGTATGTTTATACACAGGCATTCCCTGCTTATCGTACAGGAAGCAAAAGAGAAGGTTAAGAGGCAACATGATAGCTATGGTTAAAGATTTGAAGGCATGTGATATGGAGGATGGAGCTAGCCTGTTTTCTGCTACTCCAGAGACTAGGACACAGAGCAGTGGCTTCAAACTTGAGGAACATTAGGAAGAACTTTCTGACCATAATAGCTGTTTGACAGTGGAATATGCTGCCTGGGAGTTTGACAGAGTCTCCTTCTTTGGAGGTTTTTACACAGAGCCTGGATGGTCATCTGTCAGGAATACTTTGTTGGTGTATTCCTGCATGTCAGGTGGATGGACTCGATGGCCCTTGTGATCTCTTCTACAATTCTATGATTCGAAGATACAGTGGGCCAACTGTAACTTGTGACAAATAACACATCGGTTGTAATTAATTCCTTTTTCCACCAACAAAGGTATAACTGTAGCTGAATAAAGGATAAAATCCTTCCTTTTTGCAATACAGCTGTGCCGTTTCAGTAATTTTTCCAGTTATGGGGATACTGCCTCACCAAATGAAGAAGAAATATCCCTTGATTTGAGTCTTGGGCTCTTTCTGCACCGTGCCTCCAACCCACAATGGCCACAAGATTGCAACGGCATCATGATGGTTCTGCATGACGCCATCGTGATCCCATCGCGATCCCACGGGCACCCATTGCAATCGCGAATTACACCATTGATGGGTTTCTCCCGTCAATGTCACACGATTGTGGAGTCCTCCCGCCTCCCTCCTGCACTTGTCTGTCGTGCAGAATGGCAGGAAGCACAATGGCTGCGCTTCCTCTCCCCGTGCAGCCTGGGAAACTGCCAGGCTGCGCTGGGGAAAGGAGAAGTGGAGCCATGTGGAGAGGGGAGGGGCTATGCCATGAGGGGTGTGGCCACTGTGCATGCGGGCATGGCCAGAGTGTGCAGGGGTGTGGCTACAGTCCGGGATGCCCCCAAAACATTGCCACCTGGGGCAAACCCCCCCATCCCTACGTGACTGTACAGAAAGGGCTTTGGTTCATGCTATGAATTGCGCTGCTGTTGTGTGCTTTGTTGACGTTGTTCAGGCAGTGACAAAGTAAGCAGGAGGAGATGAAAAGTATGCTTTGTGCCACAGGTCAACGGCTCGTGACGTTCAAGCGATTTAAAAAAAATACCATAACAAACACTACATTTAGTTATCTTTGAGAAAGAAAAACATACTTTTTTAAAAAAAAATTGCAACTGTAACAGCCGTGACTGCCTCGTTGAGACTTAAGATCTTTAAGTGTAACTAATTGCACTTAAATTACCAGTAACTTCCCATGCTCTAGGCAGATGCCAAGCCTTCTTCCATCCAGTCTAACATCCTGTTTCCAGCAGTGATTAAACTGATGGAGAAGGAAACAGGTTTCATTCCCAGCATTCCTGATTAAAACACTGTGAAATGTTCATGAGAAATCATGACTCACGAGAAGAGAGAATTCTACAAAACCTGAGCACAGCTTGCCTTTTCTACCGAACTCACCACATGGAGGATGTCCACAGAGAAGATCTGGATGCAACACATGATGGCGGAAAGGGTGCACACCACGATGGCGAAAATAGTCAGGCCGCAGACACTGAAGAGCAGGTCCTAAGTGATGGGGAGAGGGGAGAACAGTTGTATGAGAACAGAAAAAAGAGGAGCAGCTCAGCAGCAGAGTGCTTGCTCTCCCTGCACAAGGTCCCTGGTTCAGTTCTCCTCATCTCTGGTTGGATGGCCATGTGTCCTATTTTACAGACAACAGTCATTTGTTTGAAGGACTGTGTTTGTAGGCATCCCACATCATAGAATCATAGAATCATAGAGTTGGAAGAGACCCCAGGGGCCATCCAGTCCAACCCCATTCTGCCATGCAACAACCCACATCAAAGCACCCCCAGCAAATGGCCATCCAGCCTCTCCTTAAAAACCTCCAAAGAAGGAGACCCCACCACACTCCCAGGCAGCATATTCCACTGTTGAACCGCTCTGTCAGAAATTTCTTCCTGATATTTAGGTGAAATCTCTTTTCCTGTAGTTTGACTTCATCGCTCCATGTCCTAGTCTCTGGAGTAGCAGAAAACAAGCTCGCTCCATATTCAACATGGCATCCCTTCAAATACTTAAACATGGCTATCATGTCCCCTCTTAACCTTCTCTTCTGCAGACTAAACATACCCAGCTCCCTAAAGCGTTCTTCATAGGGCATGGCTTCTAGACCCTTCACCATTTTGGTCGCCCTCCTCTGGACATGTTCCAGCTTGTCAACATCCTTCTTGAATTGAGGTGCCCAGAACTGAACACAGTATTCCAAATGAGGCCTAACCAATGCAGAATACAGTGGTACCATTACCTCCCTCGATCCAGACACCATACTCCTATTGATGCAACCAAGAAGGGCACCAGCCTAACCTTTCTAGGAAGGAAGGGTCAGATGGGAGATGGGCCTTCCCGATAGCTCACAAAATACAGACAGGCTTGTATGGGAGAATATGATCCTTTGGATAACCTGGATCTTAGTTGTATGGCTTTGAAGAGAAAGAATGGCCAGAAATCAAAGCGAGCAAAGATGTTGGATTGCCCACAGAAGGGTAGCAGGACTCAGAGAGCAGAGTGAGAAGACAGGCACTCCAATCACTGTCATTCTTACTGATAGGACTGCTGTACTTCTATTTTAATTAGAACAATTATGTCTACATTTCCTCCTATACATGCAAATCATCCTAGCAGATTTTTGGGCATTTCTGTGCCTTCCTTTATAGCGACACATTTCTTCCTGTTTGAGAACTGCAGAAGACAGAGCAGGGCTATTTTGAGGAATGGTGGAGGAATTTATATTAGCTTACATGCCTTTCCCTGGGCTGTACCAATACTTCCCCGTGTACAGGAAGTGAGGATGTGTCATCTCCAGTGGCCATTTTGGACCAATCTGTTCAGTACCCAAAAGGTACTGGAAGGTTAGGTGGTAATGCAGTTAAACAGCTGTATTACCAATGTGATTCTGGGCTGCATCAATAGGATCATAGTCTCCAGGTCAAGGGAAGTGATGGTACCACTCTATTCTGCTTTGGTCAGACTCCAGCTGGAATACTGTCTCCAGTTCTGGGTACCACAGTTCAAGAAAGATATTGAAAAGCTGGAATGTGTCCAGAGGAGGGTGACCAAAATGGTAGAAGACCTGGAAACCATGAAGCCCTACAAGGAGAGCCTTAGGGAGCTGGGTATGTTTAGCGTGGAGAAGAGAAGGTGAAGAGAAGACATGAGACATGTGTTTAAATATTTGAAGGATGTCATATGGAGGGTGGAGCAGGCCTGTTTTCTCCTGCTCCAGAGGCTAGGACACAGAGCAATGGCTTCAAACTTCAGTAAAAGAGATTCCCCATAAACATTAGGAAGGAACACACTACATGGTGTCAGGGTTGGCAGGATTTGGCTCCTCTGAGCATGAGCAGAGTGCTATCTGTGAAGCAAGGCTTCACCACAGCAGAGAGTCCCAGTGAAGTAGAAAAAATTCCAGAGGCTCATTAGTTAGGCTTAGAGTGCTGATTTATTGCTGCACTCTAAGATAAGACTCAGCAAAAATATGTTAGCTTGCCAGCAATTAGACAGAGAAATAAAACAGAAGATAACAAAGAAAAATCAGGCAGTATCTCCCCTTACAAACAGTATACTGCCAATGGCATGGCAGGTCCAGCTAGGGCAGCTAACTGGCAGGTGGTCAAGGCAAACACCAGCCTTTTGATGCTATCTTGTCACCCTGAAACATGTGGGGTGACCCAATCAGTGCTCTGGCGTGTGGCCTTCCCTAATACACAAGACACAGCCATAACAATCCTGCTGGCCTTGCACCTGGCTGGCTGGCCACACCGCCTCTTCCCTCTGCCATCCACTCAGAGGAAACCTTCGCCTGCCCAGCAACAACCTTGACACCCTTCCTTTTCCTCTGTAGTGGATCGGCAGCTTTACACTCCATGCTCAACCATTCCCAGTTTCCTGAGCATGTCCCAGTGCTTCCCAGTGGTGAGTAGTTTTGTGAGCACACCTGCCACATTCTCCGCAGATTGACAATATTCTAATCTGATTACCCCACTCTCTACTGTTTGTTTCACATGTTGGTATTTGATATCTACATGCTTGGTTCGCCCCCTGGCTTTGTCATTACTGGCCAAATACCGTCACAGGGATTAGTATGTCCACACCAAGATCCCTCGCCAGTTGTGTGTACCAAGTCAGTTCACGGCACAGATATGAGAGACTTCCAAACTCTGCTTCCGCAGTTGAAGTGGCCACAGAACTCTGCTTTTTAGTCTTCCAGTGCACCAGTGTGCCACTGTACATAATTAGGATTCCTGAGGTTGACCTCCCGTCACACATGTCCTCAGCAAAATCGCTGTCACAGTAACAAACCAATTCAGGTTTCCCAGAAGGTGATACACACAGGCTGTACTCCAGAGTGCTTTTTAAGTACCTTAACACTCTCTTCACCCCCTGCCGATGTTGCTGTGTGGGCTCAGAGCTTGCCCTGCCTAGAATGTTAGCAGCCAGGGACAAATCTGGTCTGCTATACCCCGCCAAATACAACAGAGATCCCACAGCAGACTGGTACATTTCTTTGTCAGGGAACACTTTGTCATCCACAGACTTTGTAAACCCTTGTACTATGGGGGTTTGCACACCTTTGCAGTCAAGCATGTTGAACCTTTGCAGCAGTTGCAATATTTTCTGCTTCTGGCTAAGCAAAAACCCATTCTCTGTTCTCTGTACCTCAATACCCAGGTTTGATGGGACCCAGGTCTTTAATTTGGAACTTTTCACCCAGTTCCTTGGCAAACCTTGTTACCTATTCCTTTGTTGTTGTGACCAGACACAAATCATCAACAAAGGCTAGCAAGATTTCTTGGTCTTTCCCAGACCCTTTGGTGTACACACATGGGTCTGCTACATTCTGCTTGAAACCCAAGCCCTGCAAAGCACCATCCAGGCACTTGTTCCAGCAACGGGCAGACCATTTGAGCCCATAGACGGCTTTGTTTAACCTGTACACTAAATTTGGTTTACCAGTTTCATACCCAGGTGCCTGCTGCATATAGATGGTCTCTGGCAAGTGAGCATTGAGATAGGCTGTTGTGACATCAAAGTGGTGTACCAAAGCATTTCTCTGTGCTGCCAGAGCTAACACCAGCCTGATACTTTCACTTCTGGCTGTTGGTGCAAAAGTTTGATCAAATGACTCATTTTTCCTTTGTGAAAAACCTTGAGCCACAAGCCTGGCTTTGTGTTTTACCTCCCCCAAAGCCAGGGGTTTAAGTCTGTACACCCACTGGCAGCCTACCAGAGTTACATCATCTGGCACCTCACACAACGTAAATACCCCATGTTTATGCATGGACTCCATCTCTTGGTCCATGGCATCAAGCCAGCAGTCAGCCTGTGCCTTTGGCAAACTCAGAACATCATCAAAGGTTTCAGGCTTGCAAGAAACTTGGCATACCCTCACACTGTTTTGCACCACAAACCTCTGTGGAGGAACGCCTTTTGTTGTATTTGCAACTCCCCCTCATCATCAGATGATCTGCCTCTTTTGCGGCCAGGTTTCTCCTCCCCATGAGACTGCTCTGCACTCTGAGCCACTTCTCCCAGCTCAGTTTCTATTTCCTCCTCCTGCTTAACCCTTGAAGGGCTGGCTGCAGGAGAGGGCTGTGCTGCCCTCTCAGCATCACTTTCATCACTAATTGGAAGGAGTACCTCAGAATTTGCATGCACCCTTTTCCAATTACTGTGCTCTTCAAATTGAGCATTTCAGGATATCACCACCCTTCCATTACAGAGATCAAAGCGATATCCTCCGGAGTACCCTACAAATCTCAACCTGCGGGCTTTGGGCTGCCCCTTTCTTCTTTGGGCTTTAGGAATGTGTACCCAGGCATAACTCCCAAACACCTTCATATGAGCAACAGAGGGTTTCTTGCCATACAGTTTTCAAAGGGAGTTATCTTTATGACAGAGTTCCAAAGCCTGTTACGAATGTAATTGGCAGTTGCTTCACCCCAAGGTTTCTGAGGCATGTTAGCGTCTGCCAACAAGGAACTCATTATTGTCTGAATCACTGCCCCATTACGTTCCAACAATCCATTCTGCTGCGGAGAATAGTGGGCAGTTAACCTGTGATTTATGCCCTTTTTCTTTAACCAATGCTGCAAACTCCCAGCCAAATATTCACCTCCCCCGTCAGTCTGGAAAGCCTTGACTTCATGCCCAAATTGACGTTCCACATAGGCACACCAATTTTTAAACACTCCACACACCTCGGATTTCTGTTTCAGGAGACAGCAGAACACGTACCTGCTGTAGTCATCTACCAGAACCATCACATACTGTGCCCCACCCTGAGACTTGCAACAGGTGGATACAACAGGTGGATGCAATCATAATGCTGGGGCTTATTGCTATACGCTATGTGGGAGTGCATTCCTTCTTTGGAATAATCTCTTTTTTCGGAGGTTTTTAAACACAGGTTGGATGGCCATCTGTCAGGAATGTTTTGATGGTGGATTTCCGCACGACACCGGGTTGGACTGGATGGCCTTTGTGGCCTCTTCCAGCTCTATAATTCTATGGTTCTGTGATGCTCTTCACAGATGCCTTGCTTCACTTTGGGACCAGAGGGCGGGGTCTTCAGGGGCCGTACACTGTGTGTGGGACACACTTTCACCACTGCTGGCATAAGGAGCCCACTCTCGCCAGGCAGCACTAGGAAAGGAAAGGACCTGGAGAGAAACTGTCAGTCAATACAGACAGTATCTAACTAACTAGACAAGTGGACTGACTGATTACAAAAGCAGCTGTCTCTACTATTTTTCATAAGGGAGCACTACAAGGGGAATGTGGCTCATTAGTAGTATTATTAGTATTCACAGTTTTCTTGTAAGTACAGAACAAAATTCCAGTGGTTATGCTGCAGCTATGGGACACTTTCTGAACCTCAGAAACAAAGAATAATAGTGTCAGGAACTGAATCAAAACATGCAAATAGTACATCCTGACAAACAGTTTTGGCTAATTTGGTGGTTGTATCATTTAATATTAGTTGTTTAGGCTCTCCATAAAGAGGTACAAAATCTTACAAGTTATTAAAAAACTTAATCCAAATATATTGTTTTTGCAAGAAACACTTTCCAAAAAAAAAAAAAAAAAGCAAAGATAGTTCCTTTTAGAGGAACAATACAGTGGTGATAGGAGGTCTCAACTGTGTTCAAGAAACAGTGCCACTTCAAAGTGCTTCACGTGACACTGCGGAAAGAGTCGTCTTTGTACAGGATAAATTGGGAGACAAATTCTCATTCGTTCATTCATTCAATTTGCATCCTGCCTTTTTCCTGCCAAGGGACTTATGGCAGCTAAATCGGTGATGTTGGGGTCATATTACAGTTTGAACAAGGAACAAGGAAGTTCATGGAACAAATGCTTATCAATCTCAGTAGTTTTCCAGAGGGTGCAGTATTGACTAGAGGAGATATTAGAAAGTACATCTAGATATAGACAGAAAGAAACAATCAGTCATCAAATAACTAACTTATTTAACAAAAATAAGTTAGCTGACGTCTGGAAATAACTGCACTCATGTGGTCCAGACTTTATTTGCTACTCTAAAAACACTCTTCACATTTGCAGATTGCGTAGCTTTTAGGCCATTTCCGCACTACAGTGTTATAGTGCTATTATTCCACTTTCAACATCCTATGGAATCCTGAGGTTTGCAGTTTAGGGAGGGGTCTTTGAGGTCCCTCCCTAAACTGCAAATCCCAGGATTCCATAGGATGTTGAAAGTGGAATAATAGCATCATAACACTGTAGTGCGGAAATGGCCTTATTTTCTGAAAATACAGCACTTCTAACTCAAGATATATATTTTGCACCATAACTGAATCAACCTATGCTCCCAGAGAGGTTATACAGGGTGGAAGACTCATAGCAGCTAGACAGCCAATATGGCAAATTAATGCAACTTTGCTTACAAATATAGCAGTCACAGAAAATAAAGTATGGCGTTAAGAATATTTATGAAATTAATAAGCTCCAAGAAATAGCATCTTCATCGGCACTCTTTAAAAACTGTCCTACATGGGCAGTTTATTAAAGAAGGATCATACACAAAGCAAAATAAAGAAAACTTGCCAGTACTGAGAAAAAGAACACAAAGGGAAAGAAATAAGAAAGTACAGGCAGAATTAACACAGAAGAAAGCAAAACTAGAGGCATTGGATATAGGCAACGTGCAGCCATGATATTTCTAAAAAGAACATGCAACAAATCTGGCAATAAGACCTCTAAGCTGTTCACTAATGGAATAAAAGGGAAACAGTAAGAATTCTGTTAATGTGATCAAATCTAAAAATGGAGGCTTAATAACATCATTAAGTGGTATAAATAATGGATTTAAAGAGTATTACATGGACTTTTCTAAGTCAGAAACAACTCAGCATGCTGATTGGATAGGTTTCTAACTTCATTGCCGATAAATCCAACACAAAATCATCACAGGGATTAACTCTCTGGTCACAGACAGAGATAAAATCAATTATTTAAAAAAAAAAAGTGTAAAAGTGGCAAGGCACCAGGCTTTGATGGGCTTATATCCATTTTCTATTGGAAAAAACATGTAGGAGAGATAATACCATATTTGACAAAATTATTTGATAGTTTTTTAAATGGGAGAAAAGTGCCCAATTGTTGGAAATTGGCGAGAACCGTAGCTATCCCCAAACATGGTGATGATGCTATCAGAGTGACAGCATTTACGCCAATAATGCCATTTAACAAAGACCATAACATTTTTACAGCAATGCTAGTACAGAGGCTAACATCTTTTATAACATAATATGCTACCCCAAACCAATCAGGTTTTATGCCCCATAGATGTTTCTGACTTATGGTGACCCTAGAGCAAAGCTATAATGGGATTTTCTTGGCAAGATCTGTTCAGAGGCTGAGAGACTGTGACTTGCCCAAAGTCCCCCAGTGAGCTTCCATGGCTGAATGGGGATCTGAACCCTGCTGTCCCGGGTGTTCACAGTCCAGTGCTCAAAACACTACACCACGGTGGCTCTCACTTACCACCTTACCGATGGTAAAGTCAAGCAACAAGAAGCAGCAATATTGGACACCCTTAAAGCATTAGCTCACTCGGAATGGCCGTGCATGTTTGGATTGTTAGAGAAAAATTATATCATCTGTTATGAGACTGTACGAAGGGTTTACAGCTGTCATCACACTTAATGGATTGGTGTGGAGATTTAAAAGGGAAATAAGGGACCCCCCTCCCACTCAACGCTTCCTTCTGCCTTGAACAGGAGCTAGGAATCTCCCCCAAATCTCTTAATTCTCACTGCCACCACCCACTGAATTCTGAATTATCCCATACCTGAGCAGCACAGTGGGACTCTGCTCTGAGGGCTGCCAATCTCTATGCTTAAGGTCCTTTCCCTTCCCTCACCTCCCCCTTCTCAGTGAGAAAAATCCTATCTACGTGTGTTCCAAGGAATGGTGTGGGGATGGAGGTGAAATGAAGGTTTTACAGATAAGTATTTATTTTAAGGTATGCAAGTAAAAAAGAAAATAATACTCGTGAAAGGCTCCCCCCTCTCAGGTACGCTTAAGTTAAAAGTAGTTATAAAAATAGGTACATTCTCCAGATCAGCCAAACGTCCAAAATAACAGAAGACCTAGCGCAACTAACTAGACTCATTCTAAGTTACTCACAACAAGTTGGTCACTTTCTGAGATGCTCTGCAAGGGCAGGGCCAGGAGATGGTCTACCTGGCATCCATGCTCCTCGATGTTTTTGGATGTCCCCTTTGTTATCTCTCTCCCGGATGGTCTCTCAAGGATTTTATAACTTCTCCATTGAAGCATCTCGAAGATTCTCGCCTTTCTCCCCCTGATTGGTCACCTGTCTCTTGTGACCTGTGACCTAACCCTAGTAAACCTAATTCTAGCAGTTCATTAACCATTTATGTGCCTGAAAGGAGAACTATATCCCTTCAGCACTCAAGTCTGACTAATGGGAATCCCCATTATCACAGTTGGATGCAAAAAAGAAAAAATTATATAGAGGCACCAGGCAGGGATGTCCATTATCACCCCTTTTATTTGCAATAGCAATAGAATTCCTTACAAAGGTAATCAGGGGCATCAGAGCGTCAAAGGTATAACTTGAAAAAACGGGGAGGCAGAAATCATAAGATCGGTTTATATGCAGATGATGTAGTGTGATGTCTTTCTGATCCAATAAATAGCATACAATCCTTAAAGAAGCGTACTAGAAGAATTTCATCAAAATACAAGTTTGACAATAAATTACAAAAAGTCTAAATTACTGTGTATCAATACCCCACTAAATAAATAGCAAATTAAAAAGATTTGCTCTAGGTTTTTCAAGTATAAAACATCTCAGTGTAATGTTGGGGAAAAAAAATACCCTGAACAATTAGTGAACTATAATTAAAAATCAATTGTCTCATTCATGGAACAAAAACTTAAAAGAATGGTCACATTTAAAGGTGTCCATGCTAGGAAGACTAATAAAATCACTTATCTTAACATTTTTATTTCTGTTTCAAATTATATCATTGAAACCCTCTAGTCAAAAAATAGCAACATGGCAAAAACACACTGAAGACTGGAAATGAAAAATTAAGATTTGTAAAAATTGTGAAATATAGTTTGGATACTAAAAGGGGGTTAGCAATCCCATATCTGGAGAAATATTTCATAGCTTTCCAGTTAGCACAACTAGTTAATTTCATAAGAAATTATATCCATATAACTTGGACTCATACATAGTAGGAAGAAGGCATTATATCCACAGATTCAGCAATATTTTTTTCCAAGTATATGGACAAGGGTTAATGAAATAAATAATCCATACACCACAGAAATACTAAGGATTTGGCATTCATATACCAAAATATTTGCTCCAGCTATCTTCCTTTAGTTTATTTCTAGAACATGCAAAGTTTAAAAATAAAGATATAAAAATAAACAAAGATCAATTTGCTCAGAATCTAGCGGGACTGTTGCTTTCCTTGACTTAGAAACTATGCTTTCCCAAGGTCCTTTTTGCATGTAGTACTGCTGGACCACATATCCCCCCATATTACACCTGTGCATTTGGTCCTTGTGGCCGTGGGCCATTTCTGCCCTATACTGTTATAGTGCTATTGTTCCACTTTCAACCTCTTATGGAATCCTGGGGTTTGCAGTGTAGGGAGGGGCATTTAGGATTCTCAGCCAGAGAGCTCTTTGGCCTCAGTAAACTACAAACCCCGGAATTCCACAGGATGTTGAAAGTGGAATAATAGCACTATAACAGTGTAGGGCAGAAATGGTCTTAATATAGAATGTTGCATTTCTCTCTGTTAAATTTCACTCTATTAGTTTCAGCCCAGTTTTCTAATTTATCAAGGTCCTTTTCAATTTTGTGCCTATCTTCCAATGTGCTAGCTACCCTTTCCAGTTGTGCGTCATTCATAAACTTGAGAAGGATTCCCTCTACCCATCATCTAAGTCACTGATAAAAATACTGAAGAGTGTCAGCGCCAGGACAGAAAACTATGGCACTCTGCTTGAGACTCACCTCCACTCTGAAGTGCAACCACTGATGATGAGGCTTTGAACAGTTTTCCAATCAATTATGGATCCATTTGACAGTGTTCCCAGCTATTCCACATTTAATCAGTCTGCTAATTAATATATCATGGGGCACTTTATCAAATGCTGTGCTGAAAACTAGATAAACTACCTCTATAGCATTCCCACCATCTACTAAACTAGTGACCCGATTTAAAAAAAGATATAAGATTACAGGATTTGTCCTCCACAAACCCATTTTGGCTTCTACTAATCACTACATTGTTATCTAGATACCTGCAGATAGACTCCTTCATAATTCATTCCAGTATTTTTTCCTAGCATTGAGGCCTTCCATCTTCTGACACTCTGGTGCAATGTATGACGCACTGTTCCACCTACCAACACATTACTCGCATCAGGATTGCCATCACTACTCACCTTGATGACCAAGAGAAGCCTGGAACAATTGAGAACTCGCTCGGTACTGCTTGTGCAGATTGAGTCGGAGTAGTAATTGCACTGCTTGGTTTGCTCAGGGGGGGATTTGATCTGTGGGAAAGGCAAAGAAAGTTCCTGTTTGTATTGATGTCCAGCTGTAGCATGGTGTGAGCTTGGGACAATTTTGTACATGGGTGAGGTTGCACTCCATCATGGGTTATGTAGTCTCTGCTCTTTCTTCCTGGTAGCTCCCAGTATCCTTTTGTGAGATTTCCTGTTTTAACTGAAATCAGTACTCCTTACCTTCTTCCCTGAGCTATATCCCCACTGTACAGTTATCTCACTATCACTATACCTCCTGTTGTTCCATCCTACAAATTCCTGAGATTTGCACCTTGATGAGGCATACTTAGAATTTGACAGAAAGGTCTGCTGGTTTATTTCAGAGGAGTATATTTATTTATGAAAGATGTACTTATTAAAATATTTGTCCCCAACCTTATATCTAGAGATTTCAGGGCAGCATTGCTGTTGCTACGTACCTTCAAGTCATTTCCGACTTACGGGCGCCCTAAGGCAAACCTATCACAGGATTTTCTGGGGCTGAGAGTGTGTGACACGCCCAAGGTCACCCAGTGGGTTTCCATGGCCGAGCGGTGAATCAAACCCTGGTCTTCAGGATTGTGGACCAAAGCTAAAACCACAACACCACATTGGCTCTAACAGTTGTGCAGAAGAAGGAATTTCAGCTCACCCTTTCACTCAACACAGTTTTAGAACTATGATTCCACTCTAAGGCCATTTCCACACTGGACCGTTATAGTGCGATGATTCCACTTGCAACATCCTATGGAATCCTGGGGTTTGCAGTTTCGGGAGGGGCTGGCTGGATTCCGTAGGATGTTGCAAGTGGAATCATTGCACTATAACGGTCCAGTGCAGAAATGGCTTAAGTGCCACAGCGACGTTCTGTGGAAACCTGGGAGTTGTGGCTTACAAAATAGGCTACAAAATGGTAGAAAGCCTAGAAACTATGCATCTCTGTGACAAGCAGCTTAGGGACCTGGGTATGTTTAGGCTGGAGAAGAGAAGGGTAAGAGATGACATGATAGCCATGTTTAAATATTTGAAGGGATGTCATGTCGAGAAGGGAGCAAGCCTGTTTTCTGCTGCTCCAGAGACTAGGACAAGGAGCAATGGCTTCAAACTTCAAACATGTAAACATTAGAGGAACTTCTTGATGGTAAGAGCAGTTTGACAGTGGAATACACTGCCTTGGACTGTGGTGGCGCCTCCTTCTTCGGAGGTTTTTAAACAGAGGCTGGATGGCATTTGTCAGGAATGCTTTGATGGTGTATTCCTCCTGCATGGCAGAATAGGGTTGGACTGTTTGGCCCCTGGGGTCTCTTCCAGTGCTATGATTCTATGATTCTATGGCATTCAGCTCTGGTGCCTCAGCAGACTACAAACCCCAGGATTTCACAGGACAGAATCCCAGCAATTCAACTGGACAATAAGGTTATAACTGCACAGTTTGAAATGCCCCAGGTATTGCTTGTCACACAAGCTCTGGGTGCCAAAATTCCCTCTTCCAAACAACCATCAACACTACGAGAGCCCTGTCCTCTTTTTCACTCGGCACATGAGGCAAAGAGGGAAGATGGCTGCAGAGGAATGTCAGATTGGGACCCTCAGAGGGCTGGATTGATGTCAGTGTTTAAGGTTCTCCACCCGCGACGTGAGCAACCCCTGCCTCCGTTCTTGCTCTTAAAACTGTCCCTTCTCGATGTTGGTTTCCACCTGGGAAAAATAGGCACTGCTGGGTCTCCACCCGGCCTCCTTCACAACCGAAGAGTCTTCTCGTTGTCTTAGCTGCTCGCACACCTCCTGGGACTTCACCTGCTGGGCATGTTGGCAGGAAAGGATGGAGCCGGCCAGGCTGAGCATGATTCCTAGGACTGAGAGAAGCGTGAAGAAGGTAATCTGGGAAGGAGAATCAGAGAGAATGAGAGAGAGATTAAATCCTTGCACAAGAGGGGCAAGAGGCACTTCAAAGGGCCCATCCAAGCTGGGCCTTGGAAACAGAAGCTCCTTCGGACTCTGTGGGGGAAGGCTTTCTCTCCGTCTCACCACCATCACAGGCTTGCTTAATAAGGACATGGGAGACAGGGTTTTCTGGGGGCTTAGACAGTGTGACACACCCAAGGTCACCCTGGAAACCCAGTGAGTGACTTTGGGCACATCGCAAACTCAGAGTTGTTTTCAATTCCGTTCCTGTGTCTTTCAGTGTGTTAGTTATCCCTCCCACTTTGGATCATCCACAAACTTGATGAGGATTCCCTCCACCCCGACAGCTAAGGCACTAGAGTGTTATAGTGCCATTATTCCACTTTCAACATCCTACGGAATCCTGGGATTTGCAGTTTAGAGAGGGGCATTTAGAATTCTCAGCCAGAAAGCTCTTTGGCCTCAGTAAACTACAAACCCCAGAATTCGACAGGATGCTGAAAATAGAATTCTTCCAATACTCTGGGATGCAGTTCATCTGGCCCTGCAGATGTAAACTTGTTTAGCAAGATGATTCCTGACTAACTCCCTATCAATATGGATTTGCAATCCTAATCACTTGCCAATTGCTGCATGAAAGCACAAATTTCTCCTTCTGGAAAAAGGCAAAGAGGTACAGTAGGGCTCCCATGTTACTGCCCTGGCTAGCCCGAGCTTTGGGGGATATAAAAAGATATCTATTGATATCACTAATTCGGCCTCACATACCCATTCCCTTCCACGTGCTTGCGAGGCCCCCGGACAAGCACGCATACAGGCTCGGCCGATAATCACCGTAATATTCCAAAACAATACAGACAGGCCAGAAATAGCCAACTTGCCGCTTTAGGAGACCTCAAGGCAAGTACCTCTATTAGGTATGCTCGCAGCTTTCAAAAGATCCTCTGCCCCACGCTGGCAGCTTGACTATACAACGCTCAAGTACTCCACGTTTGCATACCGGCTATCCTATTGACAATTTGGCTCTAATTCAATCATTCAAATTCTGACCTTTCGGAGGCTTTGTCTCCAGCCCCAAATCTATTGTTTTCCCCAAGTCCGACCTAGCCTGCGGTCACCATTCTCCTTATAAAAACCCCTGACTTTGAGCGCTTCCTCGGATCGCTCTGGGCTTCCATCCCGCCTTGCTGTCGCTTTGTCCGGCGAGCCTTCCCCTCGGCCCCACGTGCTGGATCCACGCTCCCCAGCTTCTCCGCTTCCAACCGGGCTTCAGGACAGGTGAAGTATCCCCCAAACCAACAACTCCTCTAAAAACCCCTCTATCCCACTCCAACCTTTATTTCTTTAGTTATCTTGTGTGAGTGTGCCGCATACACTGTTTTGATTGTATTTTAATAAAACCATTTTCATTATTTCAACTTCCGTGTGCTCCTTGACTCGGCCTGACCCCGTAGACATCGGGCTCAAGATCCTGCCAAGTTACCCTGCCGCTCGTAACGCTAAAGCAGTGCTCAGAGCTAATCTTCCCCACCTATTGTTGAGCACATTTTGGTGTCCCTCATGGGACCCCCAGTAAACAGGGTAACACCCATATCCAGAAAAGATACGTTCTCAGACTTAACACAGATGGTGAAAGACACGGATAATACCCAATGCTATATTTCGACCCCCAGACTGGCGAGGCAGTGAGGGAGGCAGCTCGAATGCCCTGCTCCTCTTTCCTTCCTTCCCAGCAGGGCTTGGTGAGTAGCCCCCTCCCTAGGAGACAAATCTAGCTCAGGTCTGGCTGCTTGGAGCCATGTGCCTCTCTCAGCCAAGGAAGAAATGTCCAACTCCTTCCTTGGCCAAGAGAGGCACCGGATTCTGTGGAACCGAGCTTCCACGCCTCTCTTGGCTGAGGAAGGAGGGTCCATCTCCTTCCTTGGCCAAGAGAGATGTGGGAGTGGCTGCGCACCTCTCTCAGCCAGGAAAGGAAGGAGGCTCCTTCCTTGGATGAGAAAGGCACAGAAAACCCAGCTGCATCTGACTAGGCACCTTTCTTGGGCAGGGATGGACGCAGACTCCTTCCTTGGCCAAGAGAGGCACACGGGCCTGGCTCCACAGAGCAAGGACTGTGCCCGGTGGAGGCAGCCATGGCCCTGGAGCAGATTGTGGCTAAATGAAACCGTGGACTTTGGTCTAGTGGATACCAAGGACTTACGGTGCTGAATGGTTCTGCCCTGTCCCTCCTGAGTGAACAGTGGCCCCACTGTCTCCTTGATCATTCTCTTGTCCCACCATTCAATAATCGATGAATGGTTCTGTACTGGTGAGGACTCCCAATAGAATTTAGGAATTTAGAAATAACTTTTCTAAGTCCTGTCTCTCCTCTTACGACAATCGCACAGTGCTTTGTTCTAGTCTCAGGAGTCAGTACGCTCCCGGAGCTTTTCATTTTGAAAATTCGTCTTCAACGCTTACCACGGGGGTGAAAGGGCGTCTCCAGGAAACGATGCCGACCACTCCTGAGAATGCCAACTAGAAGGGCAGGCAGATAAAGAAAAAAGAAGTTGGTAGGCATTACAACATTACCAGAGATCCTTGACTTGAATACAAAATCATTTTATCCTCAAGTATTGATGAGGTCAGGCTGTTGCAGAGCTTGGAATTACTTAAAAAGTCATTACTTTAAAAGATCAGGCTAGTTGGACAGCTAGTTACTTAAAAAGGAATTAGTTCCCATCACAGTGCCAAGGGTCCCCCAACTAGTTATTTAACAACACAGCTACACTTCTGAAGCAACTCTTTCCTTTCTTGTTATTCAAAAGTAACAACTTAGTTGCTTCAAATTACAATAGTCACAATTATAGAAAATCCACACCACATTTCTGTTTATAGCAGGGCTGAGTCACAAATTACACAAATGTAGAATAATCTAAAAAAATCAGAATGTTTGTCCTGCAGCAGTCCTTCTAACTTCTAACCTATTGTTGCATGTTCCCCTCCAACTCTTCTTAAAAACATTATAACCTTTCCCATTGTTTCTTAAAATTCCTTCAGCAAACCGTCTTCCATTATATCATTACGAAATTCATTCAATTGGGTCGTTAACTTTTTAATTAATATTTTTGTTAAAAACTGCAAGAAAGAAAATCTTATATCGCACCCAAGAAACCGGTAGAAAGAAAGAAAAAAAGAAAAACAAAACAATACATTGCTGCACATTCACACATTAACGGAACAAAAATATTTAAAAAGAGAAAAAAACACCCTACAAAATCTAATTAAAAAAAAATACCTAAACATAAAACAATTTAACATGAACTTTCTACTCCTTGTTGTTAACTCCTGAAGGTACTATGTCATTCATGAGAGAAGTGAAATCTATCTTAGCTTCTGTGTTGGGTATACAGTATTAATAACATGTATTAGAAGCATATATACTAGCTTATATGTATAACACATATTTTAGATATATTTACACATATATTTCAGTATATTTTGTATCTGAGCTTCTGTAATACACTAAGTCTAAGAAAACAGTGTCCTAAAATTGGCAGCTGAGCAAAAAAGCGCCTCCAAGACCTTGGATCTTTAGGGTGTCAGGTGTGTTTCAGATAACAACACACCTGACAGGACAAGGCCGTCTGTCTTGGCCTTGGACCTCCAGACTGATAAGACATGGAGTAAACTGGAGTATGGAGCAAACCGATTGATAGGGACATACCAGAACACGCTGATACGACACCTTGATAAGACACCTGCTGATAAGACACCTTGCACGTAACGTGAGAAACAAAGACACACGAGGGGAAGACATGGGCAGCTCGCGATCATTCCCTTTCAGGAAAACGGTAAATAAGAGTAATGGGCACTAAATAGTGGGGAGGGGGAAATGTAAACTGAGGCAGGACTTCTTAGGCGATCCTGATAGGCTGTAACCTTTGGGGTCCTATCCAACGGGATCCCAGGGGAGGGAAAACCCGCAACGGGGACAGGGTATAAAATATGAGGTATTCAATACTGGGGTGTGTCCTTCTCTCTGCGGAGCAGCCGCTTCTGCAGAAACGTGCTTTTCATAAACGTTAATGCTTCAGCCGATCCTGTGCTAAATTGTTTTATGAGTCTTTTCACATATTTCTCGCAAGTCAGAAGCTCTCTCTGTTTTAATCCAACCATGCAAGTGCAAGCCGCGGAGGGAAACAGTCCACCTTTGTTCTGGTACCCCTCTCCAGCATCTAATATTCTCAAGCAGACTGCCTTTGCCTTAGTACTTCTTGATTTTAAAATCTCTTAACCTTGGAACGAACTGATCTTTCATTTGTCATAGGTTTTTTACTAAGTCTGCGATTTTGGATTTGGGGTTAAGAATTGATTGACCTTAATAAACGTATTGCATGATTGCAAATCAACATCATCAGAGTTCTAGACAGTGAGGTCAACTAACTAATTAAAATAAACTCAGCTCAGTTGTAACAAAAAGTTTCAACATAATTAAATTTATTTTTGACCAAATCAATTGACTTAAGGTAGAATTTCATCGCTCACATAATCCCAAAATTATGTTTTCGTAGGCCATTTCTGCACTAGACTTTGGGTCCTCCCCAAACTGCAAATCCCAGGATTCCATAGGATGTTGAAAGTGGAATAATAGCACTATAACAGTCTAGTGCGGAAATGGCTTTAGTTATCAGTTCAGTGAGAAACTGTGCTAAAGGGATGACAGATTTCCAAACGGATCCTTTACCCAAAGGCCAGCTTTCATGAATTTCTGAAAAAGGCTTCTCGTATTTCGTTAGTCCTTTAGACTGCAGGATTATAAAGTTCAGGCCGCAAGGTACAAACCTCTGCAAACTGAAATGGCTATAGCAATCCTTGTTCATTTTTATTCATAATTTGATTGTAACAGATCAGTTCGTTCCAAGGTTAAGAGATTTTAAAATCAAGAAGTACTAAGGGCAGTGTGGAAGGTGACTGCTCTTCTTTGCATCAAGTGACCGTCTTGTTTTGTACACCATGTGCCACATAGAGATCCCACCAAAATGAGCTCTGAAATTCCTACCCCTGGAAATGTCCCTGGTATTCACATAGGAATCAGTAAGCCTAGAAGAGTGTGGGGCTTTGGACTGAATGTTGAACTAAGTCCATTCCACACTAGACTGTTATAGTGCTAGTATTCCATTTTCAATATCCTATGGAATCCTGGGATTTGCAGTTTAGGGATTCCATAGGATGTTGAAAGTGGAATGATGGCACTATAACAGTCTAGTGCGGAAATGGCCTGGGACTCTGGTAAGCCAGGATACAAATTCCCACTCCGCCTTGAAAACCACCTCCAGGCTCAAACTGGCCAAGTCACAGTCTCTCAGCCACAAAGGAAAGCAATGTCAAATCTAATATAACAATATAATATAAGAAGAGTTAGATAATAAAAGATATTATAATAAAAGAGAAATCATCTAGAGGGGAGAAACTTTAGTTAGCTAGAACTGCAGTTTAAGAGAGCTGTGAAGTGTGTTTTTTTTAAATTGGTGTTTTAATGTTATTGTTTGTTTTGTTGGTTTTGTATTGTTTTGCTTCGTTATTTGGTGGTGTAGCCTTATTTGTTGTATCGGGGCTTTTTTTTCTTTTTAATGTGATTTAGAAAATAATAAAGATTATTTGTTAACTCTACTAGTGGTTAGTTTACGAATCTGTAGCGGATTCTGTATGTACTTTTTGTATGTGCTTTTAACCTTAAAAAAGAGGAAACATTATACTCTTTTTAAATTTTGGTTATTTAACAACGTGGTCAGTTTGTCCATTTGATACATATTAAATAGTTTTAATACGCTTTCTTCTTCTAATGGAATTCCCTTGTCTCTCCATTTTTTGGCTGGGGTTAGGGGCACAGGACCCCCGTGAAAGTGGAAAAACCGTGCATAACTCTAGGCGTTCCCAAACCATATTTAACACACATAAAAAAGTGGGATCACCATATTCAACCCACTGTGGATTCCTTTGAGGCATCAGGGTTCCCTCACAAGGCAGAAGTGGGGGGCTGGGGGGGCTTACGACCACGTCCATGGCTGCCCCCCACTATTTTTAATAGGCACTTACAAGCCTTGTTCACAGTTTCTCAGTCTTACAAAGTCTGCAATCCCTATTAAAAACGACATAGGGAGGCAGCAGAGGGGACAGCAAAGAATCCGTGAATAATTAAATCCGCAAAAGTGAAACCCGCAAATGTGGAGAGCTGACTGTACTAATGCGGGGGCAGTCACCATATATAAAAGCATTCTTCCATGTTTCCTTTCTATCTAGTATATCTTTACGTCTACCAAAAATTTTAAAAGAGTCAAGACAAGGGCAACCAAAGGAGGGTGACCAAAATGGTGAATGGTCTGGAAGCCACGAAGCCCTATGAGGAGCCACTTAGGGAGCTGGGGATGTTTAGTCCGCAGAAGAGAAAGTTAAGAGGGGACATGATAGTCGTGTTTCAATATCTGAAAGGATGTCATATTGAAGAGGAGGCTTGTTTTCCGCTGCTCCAGAGACTAGGACAAGGAGCAATGGATTCAACCGCAGGAAAATAGATTCCACTTGAACCTCAGGAAGAACTTCCTGATGGTCAGCACTGTCCGGCAGTGGAATCTGCGGCCTCTGTGGAGTATGGTGGGGTCTCCTTCTTTGGAGGTTTTTAAGCAGAGGTTGGATGGCAGGGGGCTGGACTGGATGGCCCTTGGGCTCTCTTCCAACTCTATGATTCTATGTTTCTATTTGCTTTCAACTTTAAAAAAGATAAAACATTTTACTCTTTTTAAATGTTGGTTATTGAACAGCACAGTCAATTTGTCCATTCGATACATATCAAATAGTTTTAATACACTTTCTTCTTCTAATGTACTACCCTTATCTCTCCATTTTTTGGCATATACTAATCTGGCAGCAGTCGCCATACATAAAAGTATTCTCCCATATTTCCTTTATATCTAGATATATTTTTACATCTCCCCAAAATTTAAAAAGAGCCAAAGATGTTTGGGATTATGTAATGCATATATGGAAAAAGAAAGGGGGGGGGACTGATTATTCGAGATTTAGAAGATTAAATCTTCGAAGACAAGTTTGTTGATGCAATTTCATATTATATCTTTTAAACATATTACGAAGTTTTATTTCAAAAGGATATGTTGGCCAGGATACAGACATACTCAGTGTAAAAACATATTACTCAGAAATAAAAACAACAAACTTTATTTTTCTACGCATTGTCAAGCCAGGAAGTAAGAACTGACTTATAGCTTCAGCTCTTGATGTGTTTGTGACAAGTACCTAATTTTTAAAGCTGGATATCACAGAACTAATGCTGGTTAAGTGAAACCTACTGGGTACAAAACAGAACCTCTCTTTGTATGGCATTCAGGGTTTTTTTTCCCCAATTGGTTGCAGTGCATGGAGAGTTACCAGGGGCAAGCGGTTGCTCATTCAAAAAGTACAATAAACTATCCCAAACCCAACAGCCTGTCTTATTTAAACTGCCTCCAAAAGAGTGGGAAAAGTAACTGTGTTTTTTTTAAAAAAAATACAAACAAATTTTCTTAGATAAGGCTTCTTGTTCACAAGAGATCTCCAATAAGTTATCTTGAAACCAAGAGGACAGCAAGCAAGCAACTTAGTGCTGGTGCTCAGAATTTTAACACACAAGTATAGGTATAAATCGTAAGGATATATGAAACATGAACAAATGACAAGATTTGAATAAACTCATTGATATCAGTGCCATTAGTTACACCAGGTTCCTTATAACAGATGTTCCTTATAACGGATAAGGAATAGTGTATAAATAATTAAGATAGGGACATGGAGACAAATGCATTTTCTAATAATTATTTAGGTATTGTATTAAGTATTTGACAGTAAGTCATATGTAATTGATGAACCTTTATGTTCAATAAGTATAATGATAAAAAAGAAAAAAATGTTGTAAAATAGAAAAACAAAATCCACCAAGATGGCCATTAAAAATTAACATGTTTTAAAGTGATGAATATGCTTTTCCACCCAAAGATTAATGATAGATTAATATTAAAATGCAAAAAAAAAAAGAGAGAGAGAGAGAGAGACTCATTTAGTTTGCATTATCAGCACAAGTAACGTGTCCTTTCCAAGCTGGGCAACTATGACCCCTCACCATAAGCTACGCCATCTACTGCTGATGGAAGTTGCAGTCAGTGATGTAAACTCAAGACAATTGATTCGAACTCAAGTCAGACTTAAGTCACTTCAGTGACTTGACCTGCACTCAACTTTGCAATAAATGATGCACTGACTCAACTCGACTCAAGTTGTGATTTGGATATTTTTAGCGACCAACTTGCTGCCCTTGGTTCAGTCACATATTCACCCAGAAACCTTACAACTTCGAAGAATGCTCCTGTCTCCTTTTGCCTACTGGGCACATGAGTTTCTGTCTCAAGCCCAAAGCGTGGGGACATTTCTTGCCGGGGAATAGCAAATGTGTCAGGCAATGGGCTTGAGGCGGGGTGGAGGTCTACTCAGCAGCCTGTCCCCACTGCATATCAGAGGAATCCTCTAAAACTTTTCCTATAGGCAGAAAGCAAGGTTTGCTCCCAAACACAAGGAGCATTTTTAAAAAGCAAATATGTTAGGCAATGGACTTGAGGGGGAGAAATCCTTCCTTTTAAAGGTTTTGAAGCTTTAGTAATGGGGAGTAAGAAGGATCCTATTCCCCACTTCTGAAGCTGCAGGTGGCAACATCGGAAATGTGGAGGGCCGACTCTACTTAACTTGTTGAATCTGATTTTGTACAACTCTGTCCAGAAATTCTGGAATATAGGTTGGAGTATAAAGTTGGGTCCCAGACTTGAGACTTGACTTGAAAGTATCTTGCAAGGACTTGAGACTTGAAGGTAGAGACTTGAGACTTGGAGTAAAAGATTTAAATACATCACTGGCTGCAGTCCAGCAATGTCTATTGAGCCATGCGTTCTGCATCCCTGACATAGATATCAACACATGCTAGCTGTAGATGCATGCACATCAAACCCTGTGCCATATATCTCCTCCTTAAGGGAAGGGAAATGATCCATTGCTGGGAACAACTCCGGACTGACCTCCCAAGTGAGGTCAAGATCTCTTTTATCCTGGAGAGCTTTAGGGAGGTATTGCAAAGCACATCTCTTTCACAGGGCCCTTGGCAGCAGAGATGAATTTGTTGGCCAAGAAAAAGGCAGCATTTATCGGTAAGCTGTGGGTGCTTTTTTTTTTTAATGGAGTTCATTCAATCTGAATTATTCATTGCTGTGTTTTTATAGTTGATGTGATTCAAAATGTAGCTAATGTAAACAGCTCTGAATTTAGCAAATACAGTATACACACTTTTTTAAGCAGAGAAACTAACGCATATTTTGTTTGAGAAAGCTGTTTAAGGGTTCAGCCCCTTCCTCCATAGATCTGTCTAGAAATTAATTCCCCACAGTTTCTTTCACACCATGCATCTGTAGCACTTTGATTCCATTTTAAGTGACATAGCTCCATACAGAATCCTCGGATTTGCAGTTTGGTAGGACACTAGAGATCTCAGGCAGAGAATTCTGAGAGATGGTTCCCAATTTTCCTGAGCTCCATTTTACTGAAGAATGTAAGAACTGGTATCTTCCCCTACTCATTGAAATATGTGAAAAGTGAACATACAAACATACAGAAAGTTTATGCGGGGGAAAAATCAAATTCAAAATGTAGTACTGGAGAAGAGTTCTACAGATACCCTGGACTGCTAAAAAGAGAACTGAATGGGTCCTAGAGCAAATCAAGCCTGAATTCTCCCTAGAAGCCAAGATGACTAAATTGAGGCTGTCGTACTTTGGCCATGTCATGACTCACTAGAAAAGACAATGGTGCTTGGTTAAGTAGAAGATGGCAGGAAAAGAGGAAGATGTATTACCAATGGAGAGACTCAGTCAGGGAAGACCTGTCCCTGAATCTGGAAGACCTGAGCAGGGTGGATGAGGAGAGGGTAACTTGGAGATCTCTCATCGATAGGATCACCATAAGTTGAAGTCAGCGACTTGGCAGCAGTTAACAACTGCATCCTTTTGGAGGGAATACAGCTCCCAGAATCCCCAGCAAGTCTGATCCCCAACCCCACTGACTGGAGGATTTGGGGAGCTGCAAATATATTTCACACTGCACAACTACAGCACTGTTGATACCACTATAACTGCCACAGAATCCTGGAGTCCGGAGTCTGCAAAGTCACTAAAGTTCTCTCGCAGAGAATCCTAAGTACTTCATGAAGCAACTGAAGTGGTATCAGAGTGCTATAATTGTGTGAGCAGAGTGAGCATGCCTGACTATGATGCACGTGTGCATGAAATCTGCACGCGTGAACAGCAAGACACCCTGTTGTGAGCTGCCTATCATTTCACACATTGCATCCCTGGATAGCAGTACGTGTGAAAGGGATCTAGGAGTCTTGGTAGATCACAAGCTGAACATGAGTCAGCAGTGTGATGGAGCAACCAAGAAAGCCAATGCAATTCTTGGGCCCTTTTCACACAAGGGAGATACATCGCTGTGGTGTCGTTGTGTCTCAAATACCTCCACACATCAAACCAGTTTGATGTCGTTCTGTCGTAGTTCGTTCCGCATGTGTTTAGCTCTTAAAGCGGTTCACATCGTTGTGAAACCGGTGTAATGTAAAAATGGAAAAACTCTGAAGCAAATCAGCCAAAATGGTTCACAGCGTTTTTTCCTACATGCAGAAGCCATAAATTTGACCAATCAGTGGTGGCAGAGTGATTTTGATGATTTTCTCTGCTTTTCTTCGATAGAAACTGGAGGATATTGGAAAAAAGCACCACTTATAAAACGCAGTGAAACGCTCCTCCACTCTACTGCAGAAATGGCTTTGGTTGCATCAATAGAAGTATGGTGTCTAGATCAAGGGAGGTAATAGTACCACTCTATTCTGCTTTGGTTAGACTTCATCTGGAATACTATGTCCAATTCTGGGCACCTAATTCAAGAATGATATCCACAAGCTGGAACGTGTCCAGAGGAGGGTGACCAAACAGGGTCTGGAAGCCATGCCATATGAGAAATGGCTTAGGGAGCTGGGGATTTTTAGTCTGTGGAAGAGAAGGTTAAGAGGGGACATGATAGCCATGTTTAAATATTTGAAAGGATGTCATGTCGAGGAGGGAGCGGGATTGTTTTCCACTGCTCCAGAGACTAGGACAAGGAGCAATGGATTCAAGCTGCAAGAAAGGAAATTCCACTTGAATGTCAGGAAGAACATCCTGACGGTCGAGTTGTCCAGCAGTGGAAGATGCTGCCTCAGTGGAGTGTGGTGGGGTCTCCTTCTTTGGAGGTTTTTAAGCAGAGGTTGGATGGCCATCTGT